>CM061749.1:164603134-165963133 GCA_030979885.1 Lolium multiflorum
CTCCACCTCTCAGCCATCGCTGCCAGCCCCCCGCTGCGCGCCCCCTCCCCCCTATTTGAGATAGTTTTCTTGAGATACAACATCTAACAAATACTCCAAGTCTCTGGGAGGAATTATCAGCCAACTAGAGTAGGTAAGCCCCAGAACCACTTATCCTGCACTATCCACAATCAGGGCCTCCTCTATGATATCTCCCTGAGGCTAAAACCCTCCCACATCTTATGAGCTACACGCCATCAAATAATAGTGAATGAAGGATATTCATGCTTCTGGTTGCAAATAGACACTCAGCAAATGTATATTTGATTGGCCAGGATACGCTTGAGAGGAAGACCCATGAAGAGATCGACATGTGGTTTTACATTACTTGGGATTTTTATCCGAAAGGATCCTCCATACTAGGTTGCTTGCTGATCCTCCCGGTAATGTCATGGACTTCCTTGCGCTCCAAACTGGCTCTCCATTGGTTGCGATCCTCGCTAAATGTATAACCATGTTTAGGACCACGCTATCAAATCACCAAAGCTTTGGCTATTCCCACTAAGTGTGGTTAATTTCCATCACTTTTAAGGGTATCCAAGAATCAGCCCAAATATTGACCCTTTCACCATTACCGATACACCGAATATATCCTCTCTTGAAAGTAGTCAAACTAGCTATAATACTTACCAAGTAAATGAGGACCCCGCTAGGTCTTAGCCTTCATGATATCTCCATGGGGATAGTATTTGGCTCTCAAAACTTGGGCACATATAAGGAATCAGATCCTGATTAACCTCCAAACCTATTTTGCCATAACAAAGATAAAAGAATGGAAACTCTATATCCCATAATTCCTTTTGAGATTGCATATTACCAAGAAACCCAATGCATTTTGTTACATGGTCACCATCTCCTCAAAACTGAGAGATGGCGTACATCATACTCTTCCCCTGAACACCCTTTGAAATTTGGACTACCGACATTGCATAAACATGAATAGCTTGCGCAATAGCTTTAGCAAAATTTCTTTGGCATCAATAGATAATTGCTTCTCTTTCCACCCATTAATATGCGGAATAATTATTTCAATAAAACTTTAAACCTGCCATTCATATCTGCCGCACCAAGGGAGGAAGACCAAGATACTTATCACACAAAGCCTATGTGTCAATATGTACGATGTCACAAATTTCTTATCTTAGAATGACATGAGTATTGGGGGAGAAGAATATATTCGATTTTTAAGCAACCACCCTGTCCCGAGTTTGTACAATAGGAATCTGAACTTGTTGTAAGGAAAGTTGCATTGGTCATATCAGCTCTCACGAAAAAGGGAATCATCAGCAAGTAAAAGGTGTGAAACCGGCGGTATTCCTGCGAACCTACTCGCCCATCAATGCCACCAACTTCTTGTTCATACAACAATAAGCTTCTCGAAGTCCTTCAGCACAAAAAAAAAGGAACAAATAAGTGGGAGAGCGTATCCCCGGCAAAGACCCCTAATCGAAGTAAACATATATCGTGTCTCCTCGTAATTAAATCCACTTCTGATATTTAATGTAGCTCACAAAGGAGAGGAGGTTAAATGACATACAAGAGCTCAAAGTGGCCGAGAAACCCAAGGCGGCGGCTATGAAGGGCGACGCCTTTCTAGGGAGAGTGAGGTGGAAAGAGCAAAGTCAAGACCTTTATGTTTTGTGTGTTTGATGACAACACTTGAATTATCTCACCGTGTGCAAAGAGTGTCTTTGATAGATTTGCAAGTGCATTTGACTCCAAGGGACGCGCCAATATCGTGGAGGACCTAAGCGTAGCTTGTAGGTTTTCTGCTTTGTGTGTATCACGAGGCTATGGCGGAGAGGAAAGAGAAGAAACAGCTTCATCAAAGCTGGTACTAGTAGCGTAGTAGTCACTATTTACCGTACCGCCTTCACGGCACGCCTCGGGTGATCTCGACCGAATTGACCCAGACGTGTTACGGTACCTTTACGGCACTGAAGGTACTCGTCAGAAAGGTAGTACTGCAGGTATCGCTATTAAGGCGAACGAAGTTACGGTTGCATCGTCAGACGATACCGTCTCCAACGTATCTACCATGTTCCATGCTTGTTTTATGACAATACCTACATGTTTTATTCACACTTTATATCGTTTGATGCGGAACTAACCTATTGACGAGATGCAAGTGCCGCTTCCTTGCTGCTTTTGCTTCAGAAATCTAGTAAGGAAATATTCTCGAATTGGACAAAATCAACGACCTTGAATTCCACGAAGCTTAGCACCCGAGCCACGAGAGATTACACAGAGTGGGCGCTGCAGGGGCCGCGCCCATGTGTGGCGGCTCCGCACTCCTCCGACTCCAGCCATTTAAAGGTCCCGACCCCACCACACGAAAAGCCACGTACGAGAAACCTTCCGAGCGCCCCGTCCATCCGAAGCCAAGATCCGGGGGGAGGAGTCTCTGTTCCGGCACGTCGCGGATCGGGAAGTGCCTAAGGCTTCTCCATCGACACCACCGCCATCTCCATCAACGTTGCTGCCCCATGATTGGAGGAGTAATTCTCCCTCGAGGCCAAGGGCATATGTAGCTATGTGGTTAATCTCTCTCCTATGTACTTCAATACAATGATCTCATGAGTTGCCTTACATGATTGAGATTCATATGATGAGCTTTGTATCGCTACTAGTCTATGTGCTACTCATGTGATGTTATTAAAGTAGTCTATTCCTCCTGCATGGTAATGGTGACATCATCGTGTGGTTCTTGTCGTAGATTATGATCATAATCTCTTGTAGGTTATGGAGTTGATTATCACTATGATAGTATTGATGTGATCATGATAGTGTAAGGTGACAGTGTGTATGCTATGTTAGTACTCGGTTTATTTTGCAAAGATCTATTATGCTCTAAGGTTATTTAAATATGAACATCGAATGTTGTGGAGCTTTAACTCCGGCATTGAGGTGCTCTTGTAGCCCTACACAATGAATGGTGTTTGTCATCCAACAAAGAGTGTATGTAGCACATAAGAAGTTATTATACAGCATCAATGTTGAGAGTGTCCACTAGTGAAAGGATCCCTAGGCCTTGTTTCCAATATTGCAAACACCGCTACTTACGTTCCGTTGCATGTTTACTCGCTGCCATATTTTATTCAGATTACTACACACTCATATACATCCATACTACTTGTATTTCACTATCTCTTCATTGAATTAGTGCACTCCCATACATCCAGGTGTATTAGGTGAACAAGAGACTTCTTGTATCGTGATTGCAAAGCCATTGAGAGGGATATCTTGACCTCTTTCTCCCTGAGTTCGATAAACCTTGGGTGATCCACTTAAGGGAAACTTATTGCTGTACAAACCTCTCGCTCTTGGAGGCCCAACACCGCTACAAGAATAGAAGCACCCAAGAGATCATCATACCGCCGGTGCTCCGGGATCCGCAGCTCTGAGACCATTGCGGTATTCTCGAGCTGCTCATAGAGGTAGTACCGCTGTGCGTCCACGTGGATAAGTTCTGGGATTTTCGAATCCGTAGCGGTTGTACCGCTTTGTAACGAGATAACGGTTGGATTTCGAGGGCCTATTTGAAGGGCCCTTCTTTCCCAACTCGATCTATCTCTTCTCTCTCTCCTCCATTGTTGCCTTGAAAACCTTGAGGATCTCCCCAACCATCCAACCAATCTTGCCCAAATTTTGAGGAGTGGTGGAGGAGGATCTATAGTTCTACCAAGAGAGATTTCACCAATTCGTGCTAGTCCTTTGTGGATCTTGGAGTTAGGGTTCCTATGGTGGGATCTTGGATGAAGTGCTCCTATGGAGGCTAGCTTGGAGTTGTGCTAGCCCCATAGGGTGTTGGGAGCCTCCTGGTGTTGTGGAGCTCGCCCCAACCTTGTGAAGGAACCACCGCCTCGACCGGTGCCTTAGTGGAGCAAAGGGAGCCCCTTTGTGGAGCTCTCTTGAGGAAGAAGGTGAGGCCTTCCTTCGTGGTGTGGCCGCCTAGCCTCTTGTGTGAGGCTAGCACCTCCTCAACGCAGACGTACTCCCTTTTGTGGGAGGAACTGCGGGAAACAAATCCTCGCCTCGTCTTCGCGCCCTCCGGTTGTCCCGCTCCTTATCCTTGTTATTGTTGTTTGGTTCCTTTACTTGTTGCACTAGTCTAGGATCATACTAGGAACACCTCCATCACCAAAGCTATCACCTTTATCTTCCGTTGCACTAAAATTGAAAAGACTAAAAATTGGAGCGCCTATTCACTCCCCCTCCCCCTCTTGTTCACGATCCATTGGCTATGGAGGAAAATCTTTCGTGCGATGGAAAATGATCAAAGCTCATGTTCATGGATACCACTCACATGTATGAGAAGCAAAAGGGATATGTCAATATTTGTCGCGAGAATGTGTTGAGGTTGAAGCAACAAGCCATGTGGCGTGGATAATGGCTACATAGTCGGCGGCATGGGAGGTGGCTACATGGCCGTCTGCATGGATGGTGGTTTCATTACGCGGTACTGAGGTGCCTTCATGGTAGATGGTGGCATGAGGGTGGCTACATCGTGAGCCATTGGTGGCACGGGTGGAATGGGAGGGTGCGGTACGGAGTTCTCCTCAGAAGGTGCCATGGGAGTTCCTTTACAAAGTACAATGGTTGACAATATTGCAGATGGCAATGGAGGAACTTCCACTTCCTACGACACCTACTCCGCCAATGCTCATGTCCACACCAAGGAGGCGAGGTTGGCAGCCGAGGAGAAGGAAGATGTCGATGAGGGCAATGTCCCATGATGTGACCTATGTTTGTGTTGATCGTCTATGCTTTGAACTATGCATTGAGATGTTCATTTTGTGTTGAATTATCATACCATTTGAACTATGATATGTTGGATTTGATGTTTATGTGTTGTGATGATCTAGTAGGGTTTAAATTTGTTTGTTTTTTTACATATATTCATGGCCGTGCCCTAGTTTACTTCATCTAGCGTAGCACAACTGCAAAAACCTCAAATGTAGCGGTTTTGTTTTTCTTTTTTCAAACTTCAACATTTTTTATTTCAAAGTTTAGAAAACTTTGAAAAAAATACATAGAGGTAGAGAGAGAATGTTGTAATTTATGTGTAATTTTTCATATTGAAATACATTATATTTTGCCCTCGTTAAAAATGAAAAATTCACAAAATGACAAAATCTAGATTTTAGTGATCTGTTCACTACTGTTCACCAATGATAAAATAAAGATTTTTATTTTTTTGCTCACTACTGTTCACCAATGATGAAATCAAGATTTTTGTTTTGCTGAGCCTAAAACACAACATATTTTCATTATGAATTCTTTTAACATGTTTGAAATATAAAAAAATCATAGATTGAAAAACGATCTACATGTAGCCCGGACTACAAAAGTTCATTCTCAGCTGCACGCTGCCCTATTTTACATCATCTTGTAAAGGCAAAACTGAGAAGGTGATGTAAACCCACTTTTTGGTGATCTAAAAATTATAGATCATCTTTTGGCTACCCTATTATATACCATCTACTGAAGATGCTCTAATGATGTTTAGGATGGATACTACTGATAGTTTGTCTTTCCTATTGGCTATTGCCTAAACCGGCCTACATAATGAAACTTTAGGTGCGCATCCTTTCTCTGAAGCAATCCATATGCTTGCAGATCATGTCCTGTTTGGTATACATGTTAAAATAGGCACAAAAGCTTGGCTGTGATCAAACACAAGAAGATTACATTGGATCAGGTAGTCAGGCTGGAGGTGGTATAAAGTTTGCCCCAACAAAAGCACATAACAATCGATGATATCTTCCAGTTTCACATACATAATGAACAAGTACAAGATGGAATGTAGGAAAAGATATAGCACGGCATTATCAACATCAACAGTACATTTCTTGCTTCATGGAGTTGCAACATTTAGATATACTTATAAAATAGCTAAGGAACACATTTCAGTATTTGGCCATACAATTACAAGTGTGCACTATAAAGTCTGAACTGGCATCAATAGTTAATTACCAAAAAATGCATGATTACTTCATGAAATATATATCCACCAAAATACTATGCATTTCAATATTTTCTTCGGTATTGCTTCTACAATCCAAAAAATGTAAGCTCATGTGCGCTAGAAAGTTAACATTGTGTTCACTGCAGAGTTAAGATGCTTAAAATGCAGTAGAAGTTTGCAGATATGCTACCAATTCCCATTGACACACCAAACAGTGCGACTAAAACATGATGTTAACTTTTGATTGACAACAGGATCAATGGCCAACAAAGAGGCACTCAGTTAGCAAGTTTGACATTCAAGCAAGATAATATATCTAGTAGCAGCTGACTTTTGAGGACTCTAGCCAGGCACAGTATCATACCTTAAAGGTATGAATCATAAGTCAATATCTGCACCATGCTGTTGGCAAGGATATCACAATAGTCATATCCAGAAAAATAAAGGATCTTGTCCTATCTGTGCTTGAATACTAGATCCGCAACTAGCAATAGCTTGGAGTAATAGTGTCACTGGTTGTGGCACACAGTAATGATAGTAATAAAAGGAAATTGGATAAAACAGGCGATGTACGTGATAGTAAAGCTTGACTTCTCAAAAAACAAGTACACCTTAGAAAATAGAGGTAGTATAACACAAAGAAATAACTTGAATGTAGCTGTACGCCCACCAGGCCAATCGAACAAATCAATAATCTCATCAATATGAAATTTGTGCAGCAATTTCCTTCCCGGTACAGACAATCATATAATGTCATAGTAAGTTATTTTTCCCTGTTTTATTTAATTGATGGTGTGATGCATAACAAATAAATAACTTACTTAGACTTCCAAGTAATGTCATGGCTTATGCAACTCTATGTTGATATGGAACAAGTATGTACCTTGTAAGAATTGATGTAACAAAAATACAAAGTCGTACTTTGTATATACAGTAATAGCTTATGGTCTAGGCTAGACTGAGGCCGTGCCGACGGTTAGCTGATCTGATGGTCATAATTGGCAGATGCAAGGTGTGGAGATAACACAAGTACAAAATTATAACCTAAACATCATCCTAAATGGGGCAACATGGTGGATATTAACAATACACATGCTGTCCCGGAAGTACCAGATTCAGAGTAGCAAGTAGTGTATTTAGCCATCTATAGGTCCTTAAAAGCATCAGCAATGCATAAACTTTCAGGGAGCCACTAAAGTAACAAAAATAAATACAAAGACATAAAAGGTGAGCACTAGTTTGAGACTCTAACTAAGCTTGTTCATTCAACCCCGCAGGCAGAAAAACTAGTTAAGCCAGGCGATACTTTATGCGTCCAGTGCTGGGGATCGAAGGCCGCAAAAGCTGATCAACTAGATTCTGATCCTGGCATCTCCATTTTAGCGCCGCGTAGACGCTCTAACTGGGCAACTAGGAAAAGAGCCAACAGTTTATGGAGTCCAGAAGGAAGATTCCAGCAAACTTATATTTACAAATTACACAATTATCAGTTGCTTACACCAAACTAGTTGATAATATAATTTGCATTGCGCAACCAATATTAGCCCAAGAAAAGAAAAGGTCTTGGCTGATAGTATGTTCCATTTCAATTGACGAATTTGTTGTTTTGTTTCCACGGATGGCCAGAAGCAATCCAAAGGAACAAAGATCCCCAGCCCCAACAATCACAGGTTCGCACATATATACACAAGCATGTGATTTCAGGTAGAGGGACGAGAGCCGACATCAGGAGAGACCTAACCGCCGGATCTCAGCAGACAGTGGGAACGAAGTGCAGCGCCGCGACGCGGGCGGCAAGGAGCCCCGCGAGCCTGCGCACGGCGAACTGGGTGCAGTTGGAGAAGGCTATGAGGCACATGAGCTCGTAGACCACCCCGAGCGCCACCTCCGCCGCCGATCGCCGGTTCGCGGGGACGCCGGGCTCCGACGAGTCCCAGCCCTGTCCAGATCCGGATCCGAACCCATAGTTCCACCTCGCCGCCGCCGCCGTTCCCGCTGCCGGGCCCGAAAGGGTCGTCGCCGGAGAAGGAGTCGCCCCCGCCGGAGAGGGTCTTGGAGCGGCGGGGCGGGGGCGGGCGCGCGCGGCGGCGGATGGTGGCGGATGCGGAGGGGGGCGCGGCGGCGGACTGTTGTGGTGGCGGTGGTGGATGAGGTGGCGGGGGTGGAGGAGGCGGTGCGAAGGAGGAGCGGCTTGGGTGGCGGGGAGGAGCCGGCGGTGGGCGTGGCGGCGGAGATCTCCATGGTTGGGGGTGCGGAAGCAGGCATGCTGATCAAAAGGTGGGAGACGTGGTGCGATGGTTTACGTGGCGGGCGACTGGCGAGGCAACGCGCGCGAGGAGTGGCTGGCGGTGTTGAGGGTTCCCACTTCCCACTGTTTGAGCTTGAGCCAGGGGAAATCTCACCTTGAGGTTCAGGATCTTGCACTCTCTGGTCCACGCAGCTCCAATTTATGTGTAGCTCAGAATACAATATAAACAATTTAACATTCATCACGCCAAAAAGAAGAATTTAACATTCATGCTTCATTATTGGTTACATGCAGGATTTTTTTCTCAGATTTTTTTATAATTTAAGAATATGATTTCTAAAATTTTGAAAATAAAGGGCTATACTCTTCCCCATTTGCGCTCTCGCAAATTTATAATTCAAAAAAAAACTCTCTTATCACAAGTAATCCCAACAACTATCTTTTTTTTTTACCTGGAACACCATGATTTCATTAAGCTCACTCAGCAAACTCGTTGGCCGCGAACACACGTTACATCATCGGGTCTCATGTCCAACTAGTTTGCACAATCACCCCCATGGACATGCACCGTACGCACCTAACTCATAGGCTACCTTATTACAAGAACGGGAAGCAAAAATAATCTTGTCTGCACTAAAGTTTAGCCGAACAAAAGATCTAATGTCTCCAAACAACACTTGCAGGCGCTAGATCGAACGTAATCTGCAAAGCACCGAAGGTTTAGGGAATCTGATTCAACTTGCACATTACTCATGCCCCAGTATGAAGCCGCTTGGAGGGCCTTGCCGCAATTGCTTGTCACAATAGCTATTTGATCACAGCCAGTGCAGCTGTTGCCTAATCACTCCACAACATATAGTAGCTCTGTTCCATTGAATGGAGTGGGCCTACACGAAGATGAAAATCTGGGGTAAACACTAGTCATGAATCGACCTTTTTTATAAAAGGCAAAAGGCATGTTGCACTCTAGCCTAATTTTGTACCCGCTGTCTTCCATTTAGTGTTTAAAAAGTGAGTGCTAACAAATCGATCGGGAATCAGCGGCTCCCTAGCCATCTGATCTATTTTTAAGGGGAATCTTGCGTGTCTAATAAATGCAATAAATTTGTGTAACATTTTTATAATGCAACATTCTTTTGTGTAACAATTTTTGTTCTTGTAAAATTTTAAAATTGAATTTTGTTGGATATGCTCTGCAGAAAAGGTATGCAACAAATACTGTGAGCAAACGTGAAAAAGTGTGTCGTCGCAACAAAAAAGCCAACACATCCAACATATGAGCCCAATGTGGACGACGTCACCGAAACATGTCTATAGCATTCCAGAATCACATTGTTGCATGCGCCCATAAAACATTGCACATTTTAGTAATCCTTACACAACAAAGATGATAGGCATTTGTAGCATGTCAAAACAACCTTTACAACATCCGAAATCCCGTAAAATACTGACGTCCACCATTCTCAAACTCGCCCTCCATATGGTCGTTGGAGACGAATCCATCGGTCGGAGCCTCGGCCGAACTGGGTCCAACGACCCTAGAACCATCTACCCATGGACACCATCTTCCTTCAATCTTGGGCATGACCAATCTACCATGGAGAGTTCAAAATTAGTAGCGGAGGAGGTGATTTTGTAGTGTCGCGGTGCATGGAGGAGCAGCGGGTGAGCCTTCGTGAGTTGTACCGCAATTGGCGAGCCGCGCAAGTTGTACCGCAAACCCGGGCGCACATCCTATCCATGACAAAGTTGCATCAAGTGAGACCCCAGCCGCCACTGAGCTAGTAGAAGAGGAGCAACGAGTGCACCGCGACATATCTTAGTGCGATGAACTAATAAGAAGCGAGATAAAGATGACCGGCTAATGCATCATTCGTCGCAAATAAGCATTTACCTTTTTTAAATGTAATATATATAATTGTTGGTGGGGCTTCTTTGTGGTCACTTTTTCAACAGGCCGCTTTGTCTTTTTTGCACTTGGAAGGGGCTATCGAAGGTAGGGGTGGTTGGAGAGAAGGAATAATGAGAGATCCACCACCGCAACATCTTTCTTCTAGCAATGACACCCACCCCTAACCCTATGGTTAGGGCTCGCCGCCTTCTCCATCACGGGTCGCTAGCTACCACGAGGTGGGCGACGTATGGTGGAGGAGGTCAGACGTCGGCAATGGACTGGATCGGGACGCAGCCGGGGAGGCGAAAAAGGAAGAGAATAAGAGGACAATTCTTTGGTGAGACCCACCGCATGACACTCACGAGGGAGCACTCTCTTGATCAGATCTATGACATAACAACTTTATGACGCGTAGTGTCATGTGCAAATATATTAGTAAGAGAAACTTCATTTGTACTTTCTTGGGGATATATGATGATTTTTTTTACCTATGATGAAGTAGAAACAAAACCGTTCATTTTAAGTTTGTATTATTTCATCCGGGGCGATTTTGATTATTTTTTGTTTAACGTGAGTACATGATTGCACACCTGCAAAATTACACACACATATAGGTACGTACATAGATCTAAAGTATGCAAGTTTTTTTGGGACTAAAGTATGCAAGTTGACAGCTACTATACATTTATACTTACGCACGATCCAGAAATAATGTGAAAAAATATAAAAGAAATGCGTTAGTCTCCTTCGAACAGGCAAACGGACGCCACGTTCCCTTCGTTGGAAACATCACGAGATTTCTTGAAGAACTCGATTCATAGGCACGCATTTGGCCAGATTTTCCGACACCAGAAGAATCGGAATGGAAGAGGGAAGCACAGAATCGGGATCCTTTCACGCTCTTCCTCCTTGTGGGGTGCGTCGAAATTAGAATCTCGAACTAGAAAAATTATCCTTTTGTTCCCGACTCCCGTCCATGTTCTTGTGGGGAAAAGGTACCAGCTTGATCTCAATTCTCGCAGGGTGGGTTCGAGGAATGGCTAGCGTCGATGAGGAAGCGCAGCGGAAAGTTCTCCTCGTTATCACGGGCGCCGCAAACGAAGCCTGGCATTTTGGCTATCGAATCCACAATTAGGTAAGAAATTAGTTCTGGACTTCTGGTCGCTCTTCGGATCAATTACTGATCATATGGATTTGCTCTGCATTGTATGCAGAGTACCATGTTAGGTAAGGATCGTCTTAGACTCTTAGTCCTCGTGTGATTCCTGTTGAGATATGATATGTTTGGTTCCAAGTTGCCTGCCCATTGGATATATACTTGGATCAAACATGAAGAGCTTTCGAAGGTTCTCTCAAGTAAATAGGCTCGTAGTCAGTTGCAGCATTACCTATTCAGATGTTTACAATAGTAGAGAATACTGGCATGATTTGGTTCCTTCATTAGATGATTTTCTCAACCAAGGTATTACTAAAGCACTTTCTATATTGCAGCTCAGACGGAATAGAAAACGTAGACACCGATAGCGATGCAATATACCCCGACCCATTTGATCAGTTGCCAAAAACAAGCCTGTGGGATAGGCTTGGGAGGGTTTCCATGATGGACATTGAGTCAAGTAACTTCAGCTGGAGTTCTCTTTCTTCTTTGCACCACACAAAACATACTACTACCAGTACGGAGCCCACTGAGGATGATACAAACAGAAGTTTTGAGGTTTGTACTGTTTTTCTTATAAATATCCTTCTGTAAATTATCTTCCTGCTGTTAATCAAATTTTGGCGATAAGTAGTAGGCTTGATTATTTTCCTAGACAGTGCACTTCTCTAGTCCTTTTTGTACTTGAATCTCATCATAGGAGTCATCACAAGTCGAGATTGGTTGCATGATGTGTGTATCATTCTTCATAGGTGACTGTAAATTCTGGAGGAGTCGTATTCATTGCGTTATTCAGAACATCTGAAATTGATGAAGTTCCTTCCAAGGAAGCTGCTGCAGTCATTAAGATAGCACCATCAAGGATGGCCACACAGTCAGAACGGTTTGGGTACGAACTGTTAAATGGCTTGGCGTGAGGACTCCCAAGTAGCCCCTATGCTATGGCAGGCATTCAGGTTACCTATGTAAAAATTGCATTGTCAACTCTTTTGACCAATGCAGGGCAGAGTCATTCATAGTTCCTCATGTGAATGGCCACAAATCAAGGATGCAGTTGAGAATGCTCGACATGCAGCCGTAGCTGTTGGTGATGAGCTTCAGAGATGATTTGCACCGAGATGCAAGAAGCCCTCGAGCTGAGCCGATGCCTATTCCTGATGAAGTACTAATTCCAAGTTACCAGTAATGTACCTGACAATATGGTGCCGAGTTAACATGAAAGAAATTTCAATGCTGTTTTGCAGTTATGTACATGGCTCCCCACTACTGGAGAGTACAACACCATTTGATTCACGGGAATTTTCTGAAAAACTGCTGAAGCTTTAGGTAGGATCCTGATTCTGGACCTCATTCTGAGAAATGAGGATAGACTGCGGTGTCGACCCCTTGGTTGGCGTGGAAACTATGCAAATCTACTTGTTGCCCACAAAGATGCTTATGCAAACCTTGATACACTGGATGATGTTCACGATTCTGCCATCATCCGTTACAAGCCAGAGATCATCAAAAGCCCTCAGAGACAGAAGCAGAGAAGAGCCGTTTCAATAAGTGGCAGTATCGGCCAGATATCTCAGACTTTGCGTTAGACAACACTTATGATCCCAATGATCCTGAGATTTCAAGCTTTCGTATTGTAGCCATCGATTCGGGTGTGCCACGCAGACCACCTGCCGGTAAACGGGCGAAAGATCAGGAGAACTACCCAAGGCTGGTGGAACCACACTAAACAACTGGGACTATTCTTCCAACCTCTTGTTTGAGGTGTCCATTGGAAAACTTGGTACCCCTGACCCGAGGAATTTGACATGTCATCTGATTATAGCCACCATTCTCCTCTGCCTGAGAGTGATATGCTAGCAGTAGTGAATTCCTTCCGAGGAGGTTTTCGTAGTGCTCTGAGAGACCTTCAACGGTTCCACATTTTCCTGCTCACACTTTATCAGAAGCTGGATACCTAATGAAAATTTTCTTCAATCTTATGTATAAATGTTCAAACGAATCTGACAAGGAAGATGCAGGTCCTTCTGAATCACCATTGTGTTCTGTAGAGGCGCATACTGATATAAGTGATGCTGAAATTCCACGGCATATGCGTAGGCCTTCCCGTACCTTATCCCGTGATAGTTTTGACATGTCATCTCCTGCCTATCGAGAGAGCTTTATGATGAAGAATTTCAAAGCAAATGGTGATGCATCCCGTGGTCTGCGGTTGACGATGAAACTCAGGGAATTTAACAAGTATGCCAAGGTTAATATCTTTGAAGTGCAGATAGAAAATTCATCTATCTTTTAACAGATTATGCACAGCCACCTAGTTCCTATCTATCTGTTTCACACTCCTTGAATGCTCGACTAGTACTATTGTTTTGTGAAAGTATTTTTACAGTCACGCTTAATGACTGAAATGATACACTCCCTCAGGCCCATATTAATTGGCACAGCCATATAATATGTCCAGTACAAGTATTCCTGAGCTGCTCAATTAATTTCGCCCGGAGGGAGCAATAGATTTCAAAAATATTAACCTATAACGTATCCTAAAATTAGAAAATTAGCTGTAGGAAACCAAATAGTCTATAAATAATTTCACACCCTAAATTAGCAACTATCTTGATACCTGTTTGTTCTGTGTTAGTGTTATAATGGTGGCTTGTCTCCATAATTCATAAAAATTATCAACTGGTTGTATTCATTATCAATGCTATTGCAGGTAGACAGCGAATTAAGCAAAGAAATAGAACAGTGGAATGACATGCTCAGGACTGACGTTGTAAAACTTGTGTCAAGACAACAACTTTAACACGGGCTTTCTTTGAAGGGATAGATAATAGCATTGCTGTTGATGCTTGAGTTGAAGGTAATCCTAATTTACCCCCCTGTCTAGCTGGCAACTATCTGTTGCAGAAACTGAGCCAATGAATTTCTGTTTTTTTTCAGGTTCGTCTTGAGCACCTTCTCGAGAGGATTTCACTGATTTCTGATGCTGCAAGTACTGAACGTCCTTCTCAGATAACAGATTTTATGTATATTGGTGGTGCTCTCGCTGCTCGGTCAACATACACACTTCAGCACCTTGGGGTCACCCATGTGTTGTGCTTGTGTGCAAATGAAATTGACAGTCAGAATCTCAGAAACCTTGCCTTTTCGACTACCGAAACTTTTCTGTGAGTACATCTGAAATTTCGTGAAAACATTTCATGTGAAGATCATTTTCAAGCAGCAAAAGTTTGAAGCTCCATTTTGGAGCCGGTCGCATTAGGGAACTGATCTCGTCATTTCCTTGTGACATTTGGTGTTCTTTTCTGCAGATAAACGATGATGAAAATGCTGACATCAGTGATGTGTTCAAAGATGCCTCAGATTTCATTGATTTGTAGAACATCTGCACGGCAAAGTTCTAGTGCACTGTTTTGAAGGAAAGCAGGAGCGCAACCGTTGTACTTGCTTACCTGATGCTGAGAAAGTAAGGCTGCATAACTATTTCTCTGTCAGTTGGGGGGTAGAATCTCATATGTCATTTTACTGGTAGTACTCCCCCGGGATCATCTGCTTAATCTGTTTCGTTTCAGAAACTATACTCTTCTAGAAGCATGGAACATGCTCAAGAAGGTGCACCGACGCGCGCAACCCAATGACGGCTTTGCCAGGGTCTTGCTGGATCTTGACAAGAGGCTGCACGGGAGAATCTCCATGGAGTGGCAGCACAAGAGGCCAGCGATGAAGGTGTGCCCTATCTGTGGCAAGAATGCTGGGCTCAGCAGCAGCTCACTCAAGCTCCACCTGCAGAAGTCTCACCGCAAGATATCGTCAGGAAGCGTGGACTCCGCAATGTCCCTGGAGATACAGAAGGCGGTAGAGGCAATGATGAAGGCGGGTTGAGGCCAGAGCACAAACTCAATGTGAAACCTGCCGTCACTCTGAACATCATACTGGCATTGTAAGCTACACTACTACCGGCTCGAATTTAATTGACTCAAATTTGGCTTGTATCTAGCCAAATGAGTAAACTAATTTAGAACGGAGGGAGTAGTCCAAAAGGCATGAGGTGTTCCCTAGAGAAATTGCAAGAGATGGGAAACGATATTTTCTGAGGCAAGTTTGAAACATCTTCTGAACTCTTTCAATGGAACATGTATCCTTTATGTACTTCACAATTACAGTACAATGCACTCCAAGGAATAGAAGATTTTGATCTATCGACGAACCATAAAGGACAAGAAGCCATTTTTAGCCATGTAATTTTTCCTTTTTTCATAAGTCGTGTATCACAACCATAATCAGACGCGCGCCAAGATCATTATTTGTCCTGTACATTTTCTTCACAAAGTTATCTCCATCAGGGCTTCAAGGTATAAGAGCTTGCTTGTATAGCTCATCCTTGCCATCAGTAGGTGAGTACTTGTGCATCTACTCCGTTAGGCACAGTTTCTGCAGAGCTCAAAACACGCACCGCATTCCGGTACCATGGCTGCAAATGAGGGTCAAGGGAAGGCGAGCTTGGAAGCATCACAGAACCCCAGTCTCTCTGCCCTATCTGTGGTTCACGTATTCTTCGGCCGCACCAGAAGCCCAGCCACATCTTCCCTTCTAATCTCCGTCATTGTCCGTGTGATTGCCATGCATAAGAGAAGTACAAAAACTGCATCCTCTTGGGGTAAGAACTCTACTGCAAGTAATTTAATTAAGGAGCACTTGCTCTACCATCAGGATGATCTGCTGATGTACGGACTAGGGTGATGTATTGCTCCTCCCATTGTGGTATGATGTGCTATCCTTGTTTATGCTGTAGCTCAATCTCCTCCCTACAAGCAGCCTTGCCTGCTAGACGAAAGAATGTTTTACGGAACGAAAATAGCAGCACATCTGTATTAGGTAGAAAAGTCTACAAATACGGTTGATCAGTCAAATGAAATGTATTTCACTTAAACAAGAAAATTTAAATGGCATCTGTTGTAGACTTGTACATACAGACAACTCACATGGTGGTTGCATTTCTACAAGCAACAAAAGATAAACTCTGTAATCTTTTGTCTGGTACTGAATTACGAAATTAACTACCACAGAATCTTCATGCGCCAGAGCTTTCAGCAGTGAACAACAAATGAACGAAAGTTATCTAACTTCAAGATTATCTCTACTAACTCCAATTGCAGACAAAATGTATCAAGCAATCATATGAAAGAAACTTATGACAGTATGGGACCATACCTCTTCTTCTGCTCTCATTTTGTAGTTGAAAGTTCAGGTCATCTCCCAACCACACTGTCAGTACATCTCCAGTAGAAAAATTCCAAACCACCTTATTCTCCTGTTGGTTTTTAGTTGGTGTTGCTGTGCCAACCACTTTTTCTGCACCACACATGAAAAAGCTAGTCACCTCTCAAGACAAGGTATAACACTGACATCAATTATTCAGCATAATTAAGTACCTGGTGCATAACCAACGGATGTTGCACTTGCAATGTAGGACCATGAGCCTTCTGACCTCAATGCTCCTGTCTTCCCATTTCACTGCCATGGGAGTTTCAGGTCCTCTCCGCCAAATTCCTCTGCCTATTCTACACATGTTGCAATAGAAGTCAACAAAAATATATTGAGATATAAAAGTAAATGTCATTCCCCACAACATAAGCTTAGTAGTGCATCCATTCAATACAAGAGTGTAACTTCTTCACAAAAACTACATGGAGTATTTGGTTATGTGCCAACATTTACATAATATATTCTGAACAATACCTCATCCGAATGACGAAACATTCTCTCCCACCGTAATCAAGCACTGTACTGGTCAGCCACCGTCCTTCTGCGGACGGTAACTTCTCATGCGCATGATGATCAGAAATCATGGCCCCACCATCATCAGTGACTCTGTCAGGTACGCACTTCAACAAGTAAGGTGCTTGAATTGAGGGGTAATCGATGCCATAACCCTCATCCTGGCATCCAGTTCTCCTGTAAGAATAAGTGATTTCTCATGCAACATATCGTTCCATGAGAATGATATGTTCCTGAGGATCTTGCTATTCCTGAAGCATCCACTCAAGGCGCCTGACCTCAATGGTGAGACCTCGGGTTGCACCACAATACAGATGCCATGTTTTCTGCCAGTTTTTGCAGGATAAATTGGACATCGGTTTGTCGAGCTTTAATGATCTGTAGCACCTCTGTGCTCGCAAACGGAGAAATTCTTTGCTTATGTTCTCGTTGTCAAATTCTCCTTTCAGGAACACATATACCTGGTAGCAAGAATCACTGATATAACATTGCCAACATACAAAATAGGTGCATACTTAGCATAAAAAGGAAAAAGCCGCAGGTGTAGCCTTCCCTTGCATATCACGCAGTGAGTTTACATAATAAATTAATTTACATCAATTTACATAATGGGCCAATTCTCTACTTTTCAGTGGGAGTGTGAACTCAAGTTGGCAACAAATGTTCCTTTATCAAGTTCACGCCTTCTAGGTACGATATTATTTCTAAGAAGAAATTTCAGTGAAAATACAAAAAGGGTTTTTCAGCCTAATCATTTCCCAAGACTGAAATCAGCTGCAATAACTAATGACTAGATGCAAATAAAGGTCACTAACTCAATTATAGTGTGAACTATAGCCTATTGTCCTTTAAGGGTAGAACAGCAGCACATAAGAATTAACTTTTTTACTTGCAAGTTATATTGGTAGATCCCTGTGAATGGATAATTTTAATATAACTGAATTATATTGATATAGAAATTCAATATATACTTGTGACATGATGACCATAATAAAATAAAATGCAACTACAGTCACTACTTGACGCATCAGTGTAAATAATCCCGCTCTGGCTTGAAGTGACCACAGTGTGGAATATACTATTGCTTTTTAAACTTCTGTTGTTGATATTATGACGGCCTGTTGACATTATGCCTGACAGATCCCCAAGCTTTCAGTTATTTGCAATCCAGGGTGTAATAAAATGCCAAAGCAGATGATTTTTGCGAAGAAACACCGCCAGGTCGACATTGTTTCTTACTGACCAGTGACCAAGCCATCAAGAACACTATCATGCTAGATAATATGAAGGTGTGTCACAAGTTCTCTATTAAGTTAAAATAATGGAACAGCCTCAGAAATACCTCCATTAGAAATCTAGGTTGCAACCCCTTGTACAGCCGGTTGGCGTCCTCTTCTGATGCTGCAGCCTCCCAGTGGAATGCTTCCCTGCTGTGTCAACTGCTCTGGCATCAAGCTCTGAACCAGAAAGATCGTATGGCTCATCATATGCCTCTTCCCACAACACCCTGTCCTCTCCACAACCTCCTCACCACCACCTCTCCATAACTGACCACCATTTTTGTAACATTGTCCCAGATAGCCATTGCTTTCATGTCTGTTGCATAGCTGACTGGAAAACTCTGTCAAGGATACATAACAATTGTATAAACTGTATATATGCAGACGAATATACATCATTTGTTTGCTACTTTGCTTAATAGCTTTATGTGATTGGGATGTTGTCACTAAGCATACCTGGTGAGCAAGCCACATGAGTAATATGTCGAGGCTAGGTACGAGCCGTGTGTCTTGTCTGGTTGTGCACACACCCTCTCTGATGAGGTCAAGGAACCGCATGTACCGCCGTTTCGCAGCAACATGGTAGACGCTTCCGAGACAAAGGGTGAGGCAAAGCAGGCTAGGCCAGCATAAGTTTGAACTATCCTGACAATTTCACTATTAGCATTGTCATTGTCAATGGCATTCAAATTGGTTCCATCAAATTCATTGTTGTCAAGCCAAACGCTCCAATGGATAGCGTGCAGCCCAGAGGTCCTGACAACAGTCAGCAGCATACTCCTCATTCTCAGCATCAAGTATTGAAGGCCGGTCGATGAGGCGTCCGAACCTCGATATGCAGTATGAGAAATAGCTCTGCTGGGAACACAAAAGAATCAACTTCAAATCGTACACTTTGTAAGAAAATATAATCCAAAAAGTAATTTTGTTAAGAGCGAGCAAGGTGTCTGTTTGTAAAGTGAGAGGAGTTTTGTCTAAAAAATTCGAACAGTTTGTTTTCTGTATACAATAAGCTGATCAATTTTGTTGATGGCGCAATTATTAACAGGCATTCAGTAACTAATCAATAGAGCTTGCTGTCCTAGAGCTAACTATTTACTGATTATGCTACGTTCAAGTAGCCGTCATAAAACAACCTATAAAAAACCTGAGTAGTTCTGGAAAACGTGACGCAAAGTAAAAGAGGACATGGCGGTGACAAGGCTCACATGGTGGAAGCAGTGGCAGAGCCGGATGAGCTGCACGTCGGGTGTGGGGGCACCAACATGGTTGCGTCCTCTCTCCTCCTCCTACCCGTCGCCTCCGCCGCGAGCGGCAGCCACAGATCCTCGTACCTCCGCACAGACCGCGGGCCGACGGCTCCGCCGGCCGGCGCAGAGCGTAGAACGCGAGGAGGCGCCCGCAGGCAGCGGCGAGGTCACCGAGAAGAAAGCCTGCCCGTGGAGCCGGGGGACGAGGAGGACATGGATGTGGTGGCAGGGCTCCGGCGGCGCCCTGCTGAGGGCATTGGTTTGCTGCTGCCGTGCCGCGGTGAAAGTGACAGGGGCGTCATGCAGAGTGGTTGGTCAAAAGGGGCGACGTGTGCCGACTGTGATGATTCATCGTGCATGATTAGGACGGGACGGACCGAACAATAAACCATTTTCGATGCTGTTGGGTCTTCTGCCTGGAATGATGGATGACAGGATGAGGACGGAATGGAAGGGGCTGCCGGCCAGGAGCATCTCCACCGGGTGACCTGGAAGACCGGCATGGCATACTCGACGTTCGGTAACGATTTTCTATTCGTGATGTCGCCACATCTAAGCGCCCCTAAACCTATAGCTGAGAATTTTTTAGACAAACTAAATATTTTTTTAGCTTCTTTATTTTCATATTATCCAGGATTGAGAAACGAATAACGTTTATCAGAATGAATCCAGATTCGTTTTCGCGGCTGCAAAGAAACATTATTCATTCCTCGATTCCGATGACATGCGAAATTGGCTTCCAAATTTAGCTTATCGGTCGCTCTCGGCTCTACGGGAGAGGCAAGGACGTGCACGCACGTGTCCGCACGACTCACGATCGCCGCCGGAGGCCGTCGGCTCCTCGCGTCCTCCGTCGTCAATCCCCGTCGCTCTCTCCGCCGCAAACGCCAAGTAGGTCGCCGATCCGTGGCCGCCGCCTCCGACGCACCCGCCGCTCTAGCTCCTCCCGCCGCCGACGATGCCAACCTCCTGCCTCCCAGCCGCACATGCATCTCCTCCAAGCGCCGCCGTAGACTTCATCCCGACGTCGCCGCACCTCCGCGCCTCCCGCCGCCGCGCAGGCTCCTCCCCGTCGCCGTTGCCTCCACTCGCCGCCGCGCAGCCGCGCTCTCCCCGTGCCGCTGCGCTGCTGGACTGCGCGATAAATGCATCTACGGCCGCCATGCAGCGTCGCCTCTCCCACGCCTCGTACTCGCGAGTTGCGGTCCTCCTCCACTGGCATTTCCACGGCCGCCGCAGCGCGGCCTCCTCCCATGCATCGTACATTGTGGGTTTAGATTTTGCACGATCGAAGTCAGGGCGGCGAAAGAAAAGTTAATATAGACCCGCCGCAAGTTGGGAAACCTACTGCGCGGGCGTTGTGGCTGAGAGTTTCCGCTGGCTGTCGTGGCGGAATCCCACGCTGGCGCCCTCGGGCGGCCACCGACAGCCATCGCAAAACGCGACGCACCAACCCGCCCGATCCGCGCCTATGGTGCGGGGCCGACAAGGGGTTGCTCGGTAGCATCTATTGCTCGAAACACGCCTGCTTTTTGGGGCGTGTCTGGTGAGCCCATTTTGGCCGCCGACTCCCAAAAGTTATTGGGGCTACGCGGAGATGCTCTTAGCTGCTACTTGCTTGGCCTATTCTTTTGCGACCTGCTATTTTGCAGGCATTTACTGAAATCCAAAAGGAGAATTCGAACAGGAGAGTTTCCTTTCCGTCACCGGAAAGTGACGTTGGACATCGTTAAATTTCCCTTGTGTATATGGTATTTTAGGTTTTGTTATGTCCGAGAGAGACTTTTTCATGTTCTATTTAATTTGCATTATTTTCTAATGGCAAGACATGCTCTCTAAAGAAAAAATAGAGTAAGAGCAACTTAACCAAACATATGAGTTGATAAAAACTTTACTCTAGTTGTCTAGACACACTTCCGAAAATATAATAACTCATCAATACTACTAACTAGGATAAGCATTTCAAAAAATCGGAAATAGGGGTGACAAGATATACCTCAAGTTTATGAACTCACTATTTTCTTTCTTATGGTGTGTTGCTTCAAAACTCGAGGACTCAACCTTCCCACAATAATCCTTGGGCAACATAAAAGTGAGTAGGAACACCGATAAAATGCGAAAGGACAGTTTTTAAAGAAATGTTTTTTAGGTTTTTAGAAAGAATGGTGACAAAGACAAGGTTAAAACCTTCAACAAAAACATACTAAAAAAAGAAAAGAAGACAAATGAAAAAAGCAAAAGTGTTGAAACTAAGCCAACACGAGTGTTCCAAGTCTCTATAAGCTGCCACCATGAAACCTCAATTATTACAAGACAAAAATAAAAAAATGTCACCTCTTGATGTAGAAGAGTCACAACCTCCCAAGCTTAGCTTCTTGCAAACCAACTTGGTAGATCACTGTGGTGGTGTGGGCTATTCACGGGCCGCAAGCGCACTCCACCGATCAAAGTTTTTGTGACATGTTTAGCGTGGTGTCGCGGAGGGACTTGGCGTAAGTTAGCTCATGTTGTCGATGGCGCTCCAAGCGATAGATGTTGTTGTACATGGTGTAGAGCTCGTGGTGGTACTTCTTGTTCAGGTCCTGCTTGTTCCTCTTCTTCCACTTCTTCCTCCTGGCTTCTTCAAAGTATGGTTCACCCTCATGTTCTTCCTGCGCAACATACTGCAATTGTCCATTCTCAAGGGAGAATAGATTGCTAGGAAAAGAAGGAGTAAACCTCAACACGAAGAATATGAACAAAGTATGCATTGCTTTTTAGAAAGCATGCCAACAACAGCTCGAATAATTGTATAAGAAACACGTCTCTCACCGTCCAAAGGTTGAAGTCTACTTACATCGAGAGCGTAGGCACAAAGAAGAACGGTTACAATACCTCCGCATGCGATTTCTCCGGGTTTTATGGGCTTGGTGTTCCAAGTGAAAGAAGAAAGGTACCCAAATTTGGTGTCACATTACAGCTTGGTAGCACTTTGGTGAGGATGATCATGTCCTCTCCATTCACTCTTGTGAATTCATGTGCTTGCAAGGTGTTAGCAATAACATAATACAAATATCGAATATCAAGACTTTCTATGTGACTTTATTTCATTTAATATTTTCATATATACATTTGAGTGAAATAAGTTTGAGGAAAGGGATTCAAACATCTATTCGCGGAGCGACATGGGTATCTCCTTGCAATCTATAATAGCTCCACAAGTATTTAGAAAAGGTCTACCAAAAATGATAGGACAAGTCTTACTAGCAGCAGAACCAAGTACCAAAAAGTCGGCAGGATATTTAATCTTACCACATAGAACTTCCACATCTCGAACAATACCAATAGGAGAGATAGTTTCTCTATTAGCTAGCCGAATAACCACATCAATATCTTCAAGTTCACAAGAACCAATTTCATGCATGATTTCCGTGTAAAGCTCATAAGGAATGGCACTAGAACTTGCACCAATATCGCATAAACCATAATAACAATGATCAATTCTAACAGAGCATAGGAACACTATTTTCCTAGACTACTGAGAATGAAAGTCACATTAATAACTTTCACAGGTAAACATTTTTAACCATTTCATGACGCCTACCATGTTGTCTTAATTGATGCAAACATCGTGGTCTAACATTTTAATTACCTTCAGTCTATTTCTGAAACTTTTAAATAAACTGGTTTAATTAATATAACAGAATACTCCTTCATTTTATAAGAAAATAACTTTTCAAGAGCAAGCTTCAAGAAGAATTGTGATTCAGCTGTTTTTAATCTCAAATTAAGATTGTCTGTGGTAATCCGCCTGATCTTCTGTTTCATGAGCACTGCATCTTCCTAAACTTCACTGCTTTGTTAAGAAATACTGGAGAGCTTCTGGGTCTCAGGTCGCCAGTGATCCCCCGGCACTCCTGCCGTCCCAAGAATCTTCTCGGCGCGTCCCGGCGGCATGCCACCCTCACCTAGACCTGGTCGAAGGTGTTAGTGATCTCGATTGTTCCCGCATGGTAGACACGGCAGACATAAATACGAGCCTTATCGGCTCTCAGGTTTCCCTGTGGATGAAGAGCCGATCGCCCCATGGTCCTTGATGGATTAGCAATGGCATGGGGATCCTGCTTGATCAGGACAAAGCTAAAGCGATCCACGACAGTTTAGGGTTTTCACCGCATAATCGGAACGTCCTACGTGCGATCGGGCCTAGCAGCTACGAGAGGTGATGCAAACCACCCCTACGAGAGGCCTAAAAACCAACATACGTTGATTCCCGGAACATCCCTCGCAGGGACGGTAAACAACGCCTAACGCACTACCGGATCGTCCGACCCCAGCATAAGGCCTAACTATGCAGATATTAAACTAATCCTTGCAGATGCAAGGAGCAACTATAACGGATCGGATCTACTAAGCATGATCAAGCAAGATGCTGCCCTTACGTCTAGATCGACGTAAGGGCAGCAAGGTGTCTAGGGACGGCATTGCCACGCAGATATGCACGTGAAAGCACCAATGCAAGCCCCTAAACACCTAAGGATAAATAGTACCGCTCGCCATCAACAAGGCTTCAGCACGAGCAGTACAAGGATAACGAATAAACTTACGCTGCCTAGATCGCTAGATGCGATCTAGGCAGCATGGTGCTTACCCGGGAGAAACCCTCGAAGAGAAGGGGTGGCGATGCGCCGTATTTTGTGTTTGTTGAACGATGATTGTCCTCCTTTTCTGGATAACCCTAGATACATATTTATAGTCCAAGGGACTTTCTAATTGAGGCGTGCACCTAACCGTGCACGGGCCAGACTCTATCTTTTAATCTAAATTACAATGCGATCTACTATATTACAGATACACGGGCAACTTAGCCCAAACTCTTAGCGCAAGGCCGCTTCGAAGATGCTCCACGTGTACGTCCTTCAAGCCCATCTTCACTTACGGCACACCTCCTGATTTGGCCAAAATCGGGTGGTAACACATGCCCCCCTGGTTTTGATAATGATAATTGCAAAACCATCTGTCTCCTTCGAAGGGTCATGTCGTGGCAGAACCGTCGCAGTTTTCTTCATGATGACGTCTTGCCTCCTCGCCTTCTCTGCACGACTTGACGGTTCTGGCACCACGTCCTCGGGAACTGCTTAGGCATTAAACCATATATTCCCCTTTATTCGGCCACTTCCTGTAGTTCTCTTCCTCATCCTCCTTGCACTAGCACTTCCAAAAGCCCTCCTCGGCCAATATGTCTTCTTCCTCCTCTTCCCAATCTTCTTCCGCAAGCGAGGGAGAGCCGGAGGTCAATCAGACGGAAGCATACAACCGGCGCGGGGCTTCCCGAGCATTGGGATGAGTACATCTTGATTTCGATTGCAAGGCTCCGAGACATCGTCTCTCGAAGATCTCACCCGTCGGATGGTAACATGCCCCGACCGACGGGCAGAGGATCTTGCTCTGATCGGGATGGAGAACTAGGAGGCGGAGAGCGACAATGACGACCCCTCTTCCGGGGTGCACCACTTCCTCCACCAAAGAAGTAGACGAAGAAGAAGAGGACGATGAAGACGAAGATGTCTCCCCGATACGGCGAAGGAACCAGAGGAAGACACCTCCTCCGAGGAACCGCCGCCAGCGCATCCGTGGCTGGGCTCGGTCCGATGAGGATAACGATGATGACGAGGGAGTGAGGCTCGCTGAAGGTCACAAAGAGTGTGCCGACGGGGAACTCAAGGATAGAAGGACGCAGGGCGGGCGGTACTTCACGACGACGAAGATGAGAACAGCCCTTAGAGTAGGGATCCACTAGCATGAGATTAGCAAGAGCAACCCTTTTGTTTGAGTAATCAGCTCTTCCTTGTAAGAAATCCCTTTATCAATGAAGAAATTCCTCTTGGTTAACTTTGTCGATTTTTCTCAAACCGGATAAGGTTCTTCATAAGCCGATGTTAACGCATCGGTCCTACGTAATCCATCCTTCCATTCCTCAACTGACGACTTTGAGACCTGGTAATCTTCAAGAATTCATCATTTGTTGAAGAAAGTTGCGGCGAAGGATCAGCCGATGATATCCCAATCGGCTTCTAAAACAGAGCATCTACCAGCTGCCCCCGAGCTCCCGCCAAGGCGAGGCTAGTGTGGTAAGGATACGCAGACGTAAGAAAGGCTCGCAGTAATTCGATATGGGCCACTATGAAGAACCAGCCTGGGTCTCAGCCTCATCGACTACATTCCCTTCGCCGGTGCCAATGTAGTAGATGAATCACCAATGCCTTCACCGATGCCGCCGCCAGTACCGCCGACCTCGCATTCGAACATGTAGCTGGTAGATCTTGTGTAGTTGTACGAAAGTCGATGTCCAAACATCGGCCGTGTCGAAACCTTTATCGCCCGATTGATCCTTGGATCGGCTTACTCCGGGTACATTCTGTGGCCTTGTACGCCTCTATACCCTCCGTATCCGCCCCCGAGCTCCTTTAGTCTGCTGATGCAACTTAGGCTAAGCACGTCGAGACGTCACCTCGCCGGTGCCCATTGCCGAGGCCGTGGACCCTTCAAGCTTGCACGAAGAAAGGGCGCTTCGGCGTTTAACTTGACGTTCCGCTAGCACCGTTACAACCTGAGTCACCAAACAGTTGGAGGTCCTCGCAGAGAAGACCTGAGTCACCAAACAGTTGGAGGTCCTCGCGGAGTAGAGCCTCGCCCTGTAACAGTTTGTACCCCTTGAGTCGATGGCCATGCATCGGCTTTGAACTCTTAAGTCGATGTCTACGCATCGGCTGTGCCCAAATGTCTTCGATTTTTTGTGGCCGATTTGTTTATGTATCGGCCCCCATACTTGAGCTGCTCTGCTGGACATTTGACATTCGTTCCCAGCTCCGTATCCTCGCATCTCATCCATCTATGTGGCCCCTGTTTCCATTCCCGTCAAGTAATTGATGGCATCGGCTCTTCAGGCATCTGTTGGATCAATGTTGAACACAGACAAAGAATGTTGAGATAGTTTCGGCCGATTACCAGAATCGGCCTCCTTCTTTGTTGCAATGCTTGACGATGGTTTGCAACTTCTTGGATTTCCACTGTAGCTACGTGGCATGTTGGAGATAAGATCCCCTTTTTTTTTTACTTTTTGAGGGCCGATCGCAGGGATCGGCCTTGCCACGTATGTCCAATGTCTTGGACGTATACTCACAAGACCACGAATACCACGTTGTGTCACCCGACAAGGCTCGCACGGCATCGCCCGATACCGTGCATCGATCACTGCTTGGGGCGCCTATACTTTCTTTGACCGGCGCGCCTCGTCTCCACCGTTTGTTACCGCTGCCGTATCAGGCCGCGCTCTTTCAATGCGTGTACGTGTACCGTGCCTCGGTTTTCCAGTTTCGGGCAGCCGCCGCACTCTACGCTTTTTTGAGAATGGCTGAACCATCGTGGTACCACCTTGGTCGTAGATACCTATCTTCTTCATCTCACCGGGGTCTCTTCTGAGATGACTCCGCCTCGTTTATTCTGAGGTGGAGAGGTCCTTAGACGCCGAACACCGGAACTTCACTTGCCCTCCTTCTTCTTTGCTGTTTGCATCTGGGCAGTTCTCGATTGTTGGCAATCGGCTCATTCCCGAGTCCCAGCAATGTTTGAAGAAGGGACAATTGCTTGTCCACGTTGTCTTGTTCCCCTCAGACCTCCTCTAGCGCGACGTTCGCACTGTCGTTCCCGCCATGCCGACGATACACTCCGCTTTCCGCACTGCATCGACGATGTTTCTTTATCGTTCGTCGTAGCGTCGGGAGCCGCCGGGTCGTATCGCTGCTCATATTTGTTGAGGAGATGCACGGATAATGGGCGCTGATACCGTATGCTTCTCACCTCCTCCTCGGTCAGGTACCGTCTATCGTCGTCTTGGGGCCGGTCGCGTGGAACGGCCTCCTCTTTATCCTTGCCACGAGAGTGGCTGCTCTCTGCTTTGTCCGCGCCATGGCGAATCACGAACCCTGCCATATTGACATCGAAAGAGAACCCTGGTTCTCTTATGGAGTGGCTTAGGTCCACCATGTTGACGTCCGGAAACGGACGCCTGTCTACCTTCATGGCAAACTGTCCGAAAGTTAATCGGCCTGATTCTATCGCCATCTGAATTTGTGCGCGCAGTACTTTGCAGTCGTTGGTGGTGTGCGTGAACGTATGATGCCACTTGCAGTATGGCCTCTTGTTCATCTCTTGTGCCGTAGGGATCTTGTGGCCTTCGGGTAGCTTCAACTGTTTCTCTTTCAGTAACAGATCGAAGATCTGTTCGGTTTTGGTCACGTCAAAGTCCAACCCTCTTGGAGGCCCTGGTGGATTCACCCATTGGCAGGACACAGGTACTGGCGTCCGAGTCCACTCGGCTACCGCAACTTCCTGATCTTCCGCGGAATCTTCATCTTCATCGGCATTGACCAGGCTGATCGCGCGCTTGAACTTGTCTTGGTACAGTTCTGGATGGCGCTGCTCATATAAGGTCAGTCTATTGACCAGGTGCGTCAGCGAGTTGTACTCAACCTGGAACGTCAGGTCCTTGAACGACGCTGCAAGGCCTGCCACGGCTCAGCCTGGGACGCTCTTTCTCGCGCAGGAACTTAATAGCATCGGTTCTTGGATGGGGCTTCGAAATGCTGAATGTACTCAGCCACTGCCTCCTCGCTTGCCGAACCTCGTGCTAGTTCGGCAATACCAGCTTCAGTAGTCTCTGAATGGTATTGGGTGTGGAACAGTTCCTCCAGCTGCTTCCATGATTGCACTGAATTTGGCTGCAAAGAGGTGTACCACCCAAAAGCTGGACCGGTGAGGGATTGCGAGAAGCACCTCACCCGTAACTGATCCGATGCCGAAGCCATGCCCAGCTGGGCCAAGTATCGGCTCACGTGCTCGATGGAGCTAGATCCTTCTGACCCACTGAATTTGTTGAAGTCCGGAAGCCGGTACTTAGGTGGTAGTGGGATCAGGTCGAACTCATTGGGGTACGGCTTGGAATAGCCGATTATCTTCTTCTTCGGCAAGATGCCGAACTGATCTCTCAGGACTGCGCTGATCTGATCTGCGGTGGAGGTAGTGGCAGCTGCTGAAGCCATGGACCGGTGCGCTGGCGGCACTTGGCTAGCCACGCTGTTTCTCGGCCTTCGCTCCTAGACTCCCGCTACCGCAGTTGTTCTTCCTGGCCGGGAATACCTGCTCCTGCTCCGGCAACTCCCGGTGGAGCCTGGATCGCCTGGGCCCGCAGCAGGCCTCGGAGACAAACGTGCACACGTATCCGTGTGGGATTTCCTTGGGCGGGTCATGTAAGAATTGATAGTCGCGCCCCCAACTTTGTAGACGACGTATGCCGGTGAGCCTTGTTGCTGTGGAGCCGCCATTGTGTACGGCAGAGGCGGCCTGGTGTGGAGTTGCATCTCTCCCTGGTGAGTCCCTAGAACAGGTCCTGAAGGGGAGTACCGACGCTCCATGATCTCTTGCACCACACGGAGCGCAACGCGCTCCAAAGTGTTCACCAGGCTCTCAGAGTGCCGATGCAGTGAATGGGCCACCATGTAGTTGACCTCCTGTCGCAGGGCTTGGGTACGTTCCCGTGAAGGGAGGGACAGATCCACCCCTTCAAGGACGCCTTGTGGCGTGAATCCTTTGAATCTGATACCGTGCGAACGGGTCTCAAAGGAGCCGATGAGTTCGGCTTCACAGATGGCTTTCAACTCGTCGTACTTTTTCTTGTGATCCGGAGGGAGTTCCTCGTACGTGATCTGTTCCTCTGCCATCTCGGATGCTGACGTAAATGCTGACGTGGATGTTGCAGAAGAGGTCCCACCGGGCGTGCCAGAATGTGTTACCCTCCAAAACCCCCCGACGGGCTTTGGTTAAGCAACACGAAGAGCCGGGAAGCTCCCAGGGCCGCTTAGTGGATCCCTGGCACCTCGCGTCGTCCCGCAAATCTTCTGGCGCGCGTCCTGGCGGTTGCCTGGGCGTGCCACCTAGACCTGGTCAGGAAGGTGTTAGTGCTTCGATTGTTCCTGCATGGTAGACACGTGCACATTAAATACGAGCCTTATCGGCTCTCAGGTTTCCCTGTGGATCGGCTCAAAGAGCCGATCGCCCCATGGTCCTTGATGGATTAGCAATGGCATGTAGGGATCCTGCTTGATCGTGACAGCCAAAGCGATCCACGACAGCTTAGGTTTTCACCGGCATAACGGAACGCCCTACGGCGATCGGTCAGCAACATGTAGAGGTGATGCAAACCATCCTACGAGAGGCCTAAAACCAACATACGCGTTGATTCCTGGAACATCCCTCGCAGGACGGTAAACAACGCCTAACGCACTACCGGATCGTCCGACCCCAACATAAGGCCTAACTATGCGTATTATTAAACTAATTCCTTGCAGATGCAAGAGCAACTATAACGGATCGGATCTACTAAGCATGATCAAGCAAGATGCTGCCCTTACGTCTAGATCGACGTAAGGGCAGCAAGGTGTCTAGGGACGGCATTGCCACGCAGATATGCACGTGAAAGCACCAATGCAAGCCCCTAAACACCTAAGGATAAATAGTACTGCTCGCCATCAACAAGGCTTCAGCACGAGCAGTACAAGGATAACGAATAAACGTATACTGCCTAGATCGCTAGATGCGATCTAGGCAGCATGGTGCTTACCCGGGAGAAACCCTCGAAGAGAAGGGGTGGCGATGCGCCGTATTTTGTGTTTGTTGAACGATGATTGTCCTCCTTTTCCGATAACCCTAGATACATATTTATAGTCCAAGGGACTTTCTAATTGAGGCGTGCACCTAACCGTGCACGGGCCGGACTCTATCTCTTTAATCTAAATTACAATACGATCTAATATGTTACAGATACATGGGCAATTAAGCCCGAACTCTCAGCGCAAGGCCGCTTCGAATGTGATCAACAGTTTTAACTTCAATACATTTACCTATAGGTGAATCAGTTTTATCTTTGTAAGGTTCATGATACTTATTAAAATTCTTCCTAGGCAATTCAAAATGAGAGGCAAAAGCTTTATAAAAATTTGCAACAACTTGAGAGTCAAGACCATAAGTAGCACTCATATTTCGAAATTTATCAGTATCCATAAAAGTTTCAATGCATTCATAATCATAATTTATACCTGACTCTCTACCTTTGTCGTTCTCCCATCCTTCAGTATTCTCCTGAATCCGATCAAGAAGGTCCCATTTAAACTCTTCTTTGTTGCGTGTGAATGATCCAGAACAAGTAGTATCCAGCAAGGTTTTATCTTGAAAAGAAAGTCTTGCATAGAAATTATCAACGATGATATTACCAGGAAGCTCATGAATGGGGCATTTGAGCATTAAAGACTTCAATCTCCCCCATGCTTGGGCAATACTCTCTCCATCATGAGGCCAGAAATTATATATGCGGTTTCGGTCTTTGTGAATTTCACTTGGAGGATAGAATTTAGAATAAAATAGAGGCATAATATCCTTCCAATCAAGAGAATGCCCATTCTTCAGCAGTTTATACCAATGCTTCACCAGACAACGACATAGAGAATAGTTTCTTCCTAACTTCATCCATAGAAATACTCCTCGCACACTGAATAACCCGATAATTCATATGTAAACAAGAATGATCTCCAGGATGGACAGTTCCATCCCCTTCATAGCGGTTATCCACAACACGTTCAATAATTTTCATAGGTATTTTGTATGGAACCTCTTTCTCACCTGGCGCCTCATCCACTACCTTTGCAGTAGTAGTAGATTTTCCAAATAGGAATTCAAGAGAAGATCTCTCCATAATGAATTATAGCAGCAGGCAGAAATAAAAACAACACGTACAGTAAAAGTTTTCCTTACCAATTCCACTTACCAATAGCGCTTCACTCCCCAACGGCGCCATAAAATAGTCTTGATGACCCACAAGTATAGGGGGGTATCTAGTTCTATAAATAAGAGTGTCGAACCCAACGAGGAGCGGAAGGTGTTACAAGCAGTTTCGATGAAGGATTCACCGTAAATGCTCACAGACATGCCAGAGGTTTTGATATAGTAGATAAATAAAATACAAGTAAGTAAAATGCGAGAATAATAATTGCAGCAAGTGGCCCAATCCTTTTTAGCACAAAGGACAAGCCGGTTTGTTTACTTATGATGACCAAACGTCTTGAGGACACACGGGAATTTAGTCTAGTGCTTTCGCTTCATATAGTTGATTAATCTTCATTGTTTTGATAAGTGTTGTGTGGGTGAACCTATGCTAATGCACCGCCCTTCCTAGGACTAATACATACTTGTGATTAAACCCCTTGCAAGCATCCGCAAATACAAGAAAGTAATTAAGATAAATCTAACCACAACCTTAAACTCTGAGATCCTGCTATCCCTCATGCATCGATATACCAACGGGGGTTCAGGTTGCTGTCACTCCGGCAACCCCACAATTAGCAAACGAATACAAGATGCATTCCCCTAGGCCCATAAAGGTGAAGTGTCATGTAGTCGACGTTCACATGACACCACTAGAAGAATAACACCACAACTTAAATATCAAACCATTAAATATTACTCAACATAGTTCACTACTAACATTTAGACTTCACCCATGTCCTCAAGAACTAAACGAACTACTCACAAGACATCATATGGAACATGATCAGAGGTGATATGATGATGGATAACAATCTGAACATAAACCTTGATTCAACGGTTTCACTCAATAGCATCAATAACAAGGAGTAATCAACACCGGGAGAGTTTCCCCTATGAAATACTCAAGATTCAACCCTAGATGTTACAGCGGAGACGAGGTGCAGCGGTGGAGATGACGGTGTCGATGGTGGAGATGGTGATGATGATGATCCCAATGAAGTCCAGCTCGATGACGGTGACGATGGCGACGATTTCCCCCATCCGGGAGGGAATTTCCCCGATTTCTGCCACCGAGAGCTCTTTTCTCTCTGGTGTTCTCCGCCCCGCAGAGGCGGCTGTGTATCCTCGATGCCCCCGCACCTTAGGGTTTTCGGGAGATGAAATACGAAAGGGCGATGGCCGAGGGGGTCGTGGGCCCCCTCCCCACGTGGCGTCGCGCCGGCCCATGGGGAGGGCCCATGGCGGCCCTCCTCGGCCTCCCCTTTTGGCTGGCTCCGTCATCTGGAAAAATAGGAGCTTCGGTATATTTTCCGTCAATTGTTGATCTTCAGAAATATTGTATCCTGACGGTGCTTTTTCCAGCAGAATTCTGACTCCGGTGAATAATTCTCCAATAATCATGAAACATGCAAAATAGGTGAAATAACATAAGTATCATCTCTAAATATGAAATATATCAATGAATAACAGTAAATTATGATATAAAATAGTGATGCAAAATGGACGTATCAACTCCCCCCAAGCTTAGACCTCGCTTGTCCCCAAGCGAAACTGAGCTCCATAAACAAGACCACATGTTTATGGAGTGAAGAGTCGATAAATAAAATCACAAGATAGGTCATACATCGTCACAGAGGTCATTAGAGGTGCTGGCTGAAGGATAAGAAGACATGGAAGGAGGAATCAAACCCCCGGAACGTAAGCAACTGCGGTTCTACACTACAGAAAAGTTGCCATGGCCGACGAAGTTGAAGTCGCCCGTGGTTGCTGGTGTACCATGGCCGATGATTTTTGGTCCCTCCGTGGTGCATGTCAAAACTTTTTTTTCTCGTTTTTGAGGCCACCTAGCCCGACGAAAGCGGCCAAAACGTCGCGTATGGTGGCCCGGGACGTGGTGCATCTCGAAATCTCGGGTTCGCCGGCCGAGTCAACGCAAATCCGCACCGCCGAGGGATGTAGGGCCCAGATGGCAGCCTCTCTGGCATTGTTTTTTTCTAGATCGCGCCATCTCGTTCAACGTTCTCCGATCGAGCCGTTTACGATGCAGGATCATGGGTCCCGCATGTCATCCTCTATGAACCAAAATTCTTTCTATTCTTGGATTTTTGACCCCCTGATTTCTGGCTACTTCTTTTTTCTTTTGATCCCTGCCGCCTTGAAACGTTGAGACCGCTGCTGCTAAATGGGACCCGCATGTCATCCTCTATGTGCAATCAACTTTCTTTTCTTGGAGTTTTTTTTGGCACCTCAAATTTGGTCACTTGCCTTTTCTTTCGATCCCCTGTCGCTCTCAAACGGTGATACCGCTGCTGCAAATGGGACCCGCATGTCATCCTCTATGTACTATAAAACTTTCTTTTCTTGGAATTATTTTTGGCACCTCATATTTGGTCACTTACCTTTTTCTTTCGATCCCTGCCGCCTCTCAAACGGTGATACCGCTGTTGCTAAATGGGACCCGCATGTCATCCTCTATGTACTATAAAACTTTCTTTTTTTGGATTTTTTTTGGCACCTCATATTTGGTCACTTGACTTTTTCTTCGATCCCTCGCTGCCTCTCAAACAGGATACCGCTGCTGCTAAATGGGACCCGCATGTCATCCTCTATGTACTATAAAACTTTCTTTTTTTGGATTATTTTTGGCACCTCATATTTGGTCACTTGACTTTTTCTTTCGATCCCCTGCCGCCTCTCAAACAAGATACCGCTGCGCTAAATGGGACCCGCATGTCATCCTCTATGTACTATAAAACTTTCTTTTCTTGGATTATTTTTGGCACCTCATATTTGGTCACTTGACTTTTTCTTTCGATCCCATGCTGCCTCTCAAATAGTGATACCGCTGCTGCTAAATGGAACCCGCATGTCATCCTCTATGTACTATAAAACTTTCTTTTTTTGGTTTATTTTTGGCACCTCATATTTGGTCACTTGACTTTTTCTTTCGATCACCCGCTGCCTCTCAAACGGTGATACCGCTGCTGCTAAATGGGACCCGCATGTCATCCTCTATGTACTATAAAACTTTCTTTCTTGGATTATTTTTGGCACCTCATATTTGGTCACTTGACTTTTTCTTTCGATCCCCTGCTGCCTCTCAAACAGTGATACCGCTGCTGCTAAATGGGACCCGCATGTCATCCTCTATGTACTATAAAACTTTCTTTTTTTGGATTATTTTTGGCACCTCATATTTGGTCACTTGACTTTTTCTTTCGATCACCGCCTCAAACGATGATACCATCTAAATGGGACCCGCATGTCATCCTCTATGTACTATAAAACTTTCTTTTTTTGGATTATTTTTGGCACCTCATATTTGGTCACTTGACTTTTTCTTTCGATCCTGCCCCTCAAACGGTGATACCGCTGCTGCTAAATGGGTCCCGCATGTCATCCTCTATGTACTATAAAACTTTCTTTTCTTGGATTATTTTTTGGCTCCTGATATTTGGTCACTTGCGTTTTTTCTTTCGATCTCATGCCACGTTTGAAACTTTGAGGAACCTGCTGGCTCATGGGACCCGCATGTCATCCTCTATGTGCTATAAAAGTTTATTTTCTATGGTTTTTTCACTCTCTGATTTTTGTCTATTTCCTTTTTCTTTTGATGCCCTGCCGCCTTGGAAACGTTGAGTGCTGCTTACCATGGGACCCGCATGTCATCCTCTATGTACAATCAAGTTTCCTTGAATTATTTTTGGCTCCTGATATTTCGTCACTTGCCTTTTTCTTTCGATCTCATGCCACGTTTGAAACGTTGAGGAACCTGCTGGCTCATGGGACCCGCATGTCATCCTCTACGAACAATAAAAGTTTCCTTTATTGGAGTTATTTTTGACCCCTAATTTCTGGCTATTTGCCTTTTTCTTTTGATCCCCTGCCCCCTTTGAAACGATGAGGACGCTGTTGGCAGGTCGGTCCCATATGTCATCCTCTATGAACAATACAAGTTTCCTTTGGTGGATTTATTTTTTACCCCTAATTAATTTCTGGCTATTTCCTTTTTTTCTTTGATCCCCTGCCGCCTTGGAAACGTTGAGGATGCTGCTGCCTCATCGGTCCCGCGTGTCATCCTCTCGAACGATAAATGTTTTCTTTTCTTGGATTTTTTTACCAACTGATTTTTGGTTTATTTTTTCTTTCGATCCCCTGCCGCCTTTGAAACGTTGACGACGCTGCTGGCTCATGGGTCCCGATGTCAGCCTCCCCGTACAAGAAACATGTGATATCTTGATTATTTTGCAGACAATAAACAGTGTATTTCGCTCTGAGCTATTGCAAACGGATAAATTAAATCTTTATTTTTACAACATATATCTTGAATCTCCTTGTTTTTTGTTTTGGCGAAGCATAGGACTTTCCTGTTTTTTTTTTGAGAAAAATCCGAACTATCATGTTCTGGAGTGGGCTGAAATTGTACGTGTCAAAAGGCCCAGAAGGATAGTTCGAAGGCCCAGATGTCCAGATGCAGCCCAATTGAAATCTTTCTTTTCTTGGATTTTTTCACCCTTTGATTTCTGGCTACTTCATTTTTCTTTTGGTCCTGTGCCGCCTTGGAAACGTTTAGACCGCTGCTGCAAAATGGGACCCGCATGTCATCCTCTATGTACAATAAAGTTTCTTTTCTTGGATTATTTTTGGCTCCTGATATTTGGTCACTTGCCTTTTTCTTTCGATCTCATGCCACGTTTGAAACGTTGAGGAATCGCTGCTCATGGGACCCGCATGTCATCCTCTATGTACAATAAAAGTTTGATTTTTGGATTTTTTTTTCCTCTGATTTTTGGCTATTTCCTTTTTCTTTTGATCCCCTGCCGCCTTGAAATGTTGAGTAAGCTGCTGGCTCATAGGTCCCACATGTCAGCCTGTATGAACGATAAAGCTTTCCTTTCTTGGAGTTTTTTGACCCCTAATTTCTGGCTACTTTCTTTTTCTTTTGATCTCATGCCGCATTTGAAACGTTGGGACCGCTGCTACAAAATGGGACCCGCATGTCATCCTCTATGTACAATAAAGTTTCTTTTCTTGGATTATTTTTGGCTCCTGATATTTGGTCACTTGCCTTTTTCTTTCGATCCCATGCCACGTTTGAAACGTTGAGGAACCTGCTGGCCCATGGGACCCGCATGTCATCCTCTATGTACTACAAAAGTTTATTTTCTTGGGTTTTTTTTCACTCTCTGATTTTTGGCTATTTCCTTTTTCTTTTGATCCCCTGCCGCCTTGGAAACGTTGAGTAAGCTGCAAACTCATGGGACCCGCATGTCATCCTCTATGTACAATCAATTTTCTTTTCTTGGAGTTTTTTTACCCCCTAATTTCTGGCTACTTTCTTTTTCTTTTGATCTCAAACCGCATTTGAAACGTTGGGACAGCATGTCATCCTCTATGTACAATAAAAGTTTCTTTTTTTGGATTATTTTTCACCCTCTGATTTTTGGTCACTTGCCTTTTTCTTTCGATCTCATGCCGCCCTTGAAAACGTTGAGGAACCTGCTGGCCCATGGGACCCACATGTCATCCTCTATGTACTATAAAAGTTTCTTTTCTTTGATTTTTTTCACCCTCTGATCTTTGGCTATTTCCTTTTTCTTTTCATCCCCTGCCGCCTTGGAAACGTTAGTAAGCTGCTGACTGGTGGGACCCGCATGTCATCCTCTATGTACAATCAAGTCTCTTTTCTTGGATTTTTTTACCCCCTTATTTTTGGTCACTTGCCTTTTTCTTTCGATCTCATGCAGCCTCTGAAACGTTGAGAAGCTGCTGGCTCATGGGACCCACATGTCATCCTCGATACTATAAAAGTTTCTTTTCTTGGATTTTTTTCACCCTCTTATTTTTGGCTGTTTCCTTTTTCTTTTGATCCCCTGCCGCCTTGGAAACATTGATTAAGCTGCTGACACAAGGGGCCCGCATGTCATCCTCTATGTACAATCAACTTGCAAGATCTTGGGGCGGAAGAGCTTGTATAAGTGGGACCCATATGTCATCCTCTATGTACAATAAAAGTTTCTTTTTCTTGGATTATTTTTTGCTCCTGGTATTTGGTCTCTTTCCTTTTTCTTTCGATCTCATGCCGCCTCTGAAACGTTGAGTAAGGTGCTGGGTCATGGGACCCGCATGCCATCCTCTATGTACAATCAACTTTCTTTTCTGGGAGTTTTTTTACCCCTAATTTCTGGCTACTCTTTTTCTTTTGATCTCAAGCCGCATTTGAAACGTTGACACCGCTGCTGCAAAATGGGACCCGCATGTCATCTTTTATGTACAATAAAGTTTCTTTTCTTGGATTATTTTTGGCTCCTGATATTTGGTCACTTGTCTTTTTCTTTCGATCTCATGCCCCCTTTGAAACGTTGAGGAAGCTGCTAGCGCATGGGTCCCGCATGTCATACTCTATGAACAATAAAAGTTTCCTTCCTTGGAGTTATTTTTTACCGCTAATTTCTGGCTACTTCCTTTTTCTTTTGATCCCCTGCCGCCTTGGAAACGTTGAGTAAGCTGCTGACACAAGGGGCCCGCATGTCATCCTCTATGTACAATCAACTTGCAAGATCTTGGAGCGAAAGAGCTTGTATAAGTGGGACCCATATGTCATCATCTATGTACAATAAAAGTTTCTTTTCTTGGATTATTTTTTGCTCCTGATATTTGGTCACTTTCCTTTTTCTTTCTATCTCATGCCGCCACTGAAACGTTGAGTAAGGTGCTGGCTCATGGGACTGTACAATAAAGTTTCATTTCTTAGATTTTTTTTACCCACTGATTTTTGCTAACTTGCCTTTTTCTTTTCGATCATATGCCGCCTTTGAAATTGAGGTCGCCGCTGGCTCATGGGTCCCACAAGTCAGCCTCTATGAACAATAAACCTTTCCTTTGTTGTATTTATTTTTTACCCCTAATTTCTGGCTATTTGCCTTTTTCTTTTGATCCCCTGCGGCCTTTGAAACGATGAGGACGCTGCTGGCAGGTCGGTCCCACATGTCATCCTCTATGAAGAATATAAGTTTCCTTTTTGGATTTATTTTTGACCCCTAATTTCTGGCTATTTGCCTTTTTCTTCTGATCCCTGCCGACTTCGAAATGATGAGGATGCAGCTGGCAGATCGGTCCCACATGTCAGCCTCTATGAACTATAAATGTTTCCTTTGTAGGATTTATTTTTTACCCCTATTTTCGGGCTACTTGCCTTTTTCTTTGAAACGTTGAGGACGCTACTGTCTCATGGGTCCCACATGGCATCCTCTCTGAACGATAAACCTTCATTTCTTGTTAACGACAGGTTTATCAGTATTATTTTCGCAGACTAATACAAGCTCTTTGGCTCCAAGATCTTGCAAGTTGATAGATTAAATCAAGGAATTATTAGGATATGTTTTAAATTTCAAATCCACTTTATGAATTTTTAAAAATACCGTTATCCATGTGGGTATGGAGCGATCAAGGATTTTCATATTGGGCATGAGCAGTTTCAAAAATTGGAACCCTATAATTCAAAATAAATAAAAACAACTTTTATGTAGAATCTCCGTGTATTTTTTTTTTGCCAATCATAGGATCTGTGTTTCATTAGAAAAGGGCCGAAATTGCATGAGCAGAAAGGCCCATTTGCAGTTATTGGGCTTCGACGGCCGGAGCAAGTAGACCGATAACAATTACCATGTAGATGTTCCTTGGCAACCCAAAAGTGAAATATTGGGCCCAACAGGGGAAGGTTGAACAGTACTTTTTCTATTGGGAAGGTGGTACATGGGGTTATCCTGACAAAAAAAAAATGGAACATGGGTTACTGAAGGTTGCCCATTTGTGCCTAATATGTTTGTCAGCAGGAGCTTTACCTTCCGCCGCCGCCGCTCCGCTTCCGCCGCCGCCGCCATGCCTCGTCGCGGGTCGAGCTACCGGTACGGCGGCGTCTCGAGCTCGGGGTACCGCAGCGTCCGCGCGCGCCCCAAATTAAGGTACTTCCTCCTCGGGACGGCACCTACGATAGGCTCGGCTGGCCTTGGGGCATTTACCCCTAGCCTCTTCCATGCTCAAGTTTTTGAAATGTTTCTGGCTCTGTTCAACACTGGATCAAATTTGTCAACATGACCATTCTTATGGAGTAGCAACGAGTTGAATCTCTCAAAACTCTTTAAGTTCTGCAATATAACGACTAATTGGTACTACCTTATACAAAATGATTACATATCCTTATTTTGGAAGCAAGCAATCACACACTTATAGTTTGCTAGTCAGCTGCACGTAACGTTAAAAATCGGCAATTATAATGAATAAACCTGTAATTTTCACTTAAAATGCATTAAGGAGCATCAAATTTGACAAATCAAACCATGTCGTACTGAAAATTGACATGTCTTTCTCATGCAGAAATGTAAAATTATCCATGCATGTGCGTTTATACAGGTTAAGTTTTGCACGTATTATTTTTTGTAACTTTTCTGACTACCTTCAAAGCTCCAATCCTTCTTCATCATCTTTGTTGTACCGCACTGATGCAAGTGAATGCGAGCTGCTCGCCAGACGCGACTTCGTGTCCGATATGTGTACTATGCCTTCTCCATCTAGTGCTAGTTACGCCTCTGTGCTAATTAATTCAGCACAAACCTCTGTCATTGCAGCTGTGACTCACCTCGACCATTGGAGCCCAATCACAAGAGCGAGCTCAGTCTCAACCAGAGAGGCATGTGTCTCATGGTTAGCTATCTACAACTTGCTGTCTTACTAAAACCGTGCCTATCATACAGATCACCTCGCTGGTGTAGCAATGGCTGCAAGTAGCTGCTAGCATGAGCGAAGGGGATAAGGAAGAAAAGATTAAAAAAATGGGGTGGGGCCAACAAGCAGGAAAGCTATCTACTAGCTTTATGGATGTTTCTGGAATTGGGTAGAAAATAGTAGATGACACTGTAGCAGCGAATCCCAGAGACCAAGGCCGTTGGATGATGTCTAATGAACGGCAGAACAAAATCGGCGAAATTAGCTTGAATTTTGATAATAAATCTTGGGCATTTTCCCTCGAACATGATTTATCAACTTTGGGTAGTCTCTGGACTAGTCTCCCTCGTCCACCAATTATTATCATACTACTGCGGAAAGTTGAGGGCAGTCCCTAGTCCCGAGCACTTCGCCCACTTCCCCTGGCCTCATCCCAGAGATCTCACACCAACCACCTCACCGTCGACTAGCCGCCAGTCTACAGCCCTCCGAAGAATCCCCAATGGCGGCGACGCCCCTACTAGAGCGCTCCTCACGCGAGCGCATCATCGAGTCTGGCCCACATGTCTTCCGTGCCTGCCGTGTGTCGGCAAGCACGACCGACTTCTCCGTCGGCGAGCCGCCGGCCGTGGGCGAGGGCGAGGCGTCCCCGTACACTATGACAGTGCACATCTTCTTCTCGAGGACGTACGAGCTCAGGAGGATGGCCGGCCCCCTCCCTGCCCCACTGGATGAGGACGATATCACCACTACACCCTGCGAAGAGGTGGTGCTGGATCTTGGCTTGCCTCCGAGGAAGCTGCGTAGTGGGGGCAATGTCGTGCGAACTATGCGCGAGATTCTTGCCCGTGTATGGCTGCTCAAGAACCTGAACCTCACGGAGGAGGAGTGGGACATCATCATGCCTTACGATGTTATGCACCTGATGTGGCAGCAGGCGTGTCGTCGGCTCGGTGGCCTCCACTTCGACCTCACCCTTAGGGTGGACCACCGGCTCATCGTCAACTTGCCGGCGCTGCAGGACAGTTGGGTCCTAGTTGCGCCGGAGGACGGCCACTGCAGCATATGCATGCTGGGGCTGTCGCAGCGCACAACGGTGCGTCTCCGGGGATGCAAACACCCGTTCCATAGGAAGTGCATCTTCTCCTGGTTTGTAACGAACGCCAGCTGCCCTATCTGCCGCGATAAAGTGCTGACCCATCTTATTTTCGATTTGTAGCATAGTATGAATAAAAACCCTGTATGATAGGGATGCCATGCCAACTTGAATCCTATGTCAAGAGAACTCTATTTGAAGGTATGATGCGACAGTGGCAAGTTTTCCCTCAGAAAGAAACCAAGGTTGAATCGAACCAGGAGGAGCCAAGAAGCACGTTGAAGGTTGATGGTGGCGAAATGTGATGCGGCGCAACAACAGGGATTCCGGCGCCAACGTGGAATCTGCACAACAAAACCAAAGTACTTTGCCCCAACGAAACAGTGAGGTTGTCAATCTCACCGGCTTGTTGTAACAAAGGATTAATGTACAGGTCTAAGGAGAATGCTCGCATTTTGGATTTCTCGCTTTTGATTATTCTCAACTTAGACATCCATACCGGGACAACATGGACAACAGATAATGGACTCCTCTTAAATGCATAAGCATGTAGCAATGATTATTATTCTCATATGAGATTGAGGATATATGTCCAAAACTGAAACTTCCACCATGATTCATGGCTTTAGTTAGCGGCCCAATGTTCTTCTCTAACAATTTTGCATGCTCCAACCACTAAAATGATAGATCCTTCAGACAAGACGGACATGCATAGCAACTCACATGATATTCAACAATAGTTGATGGCGTTCCCCAGAAGCATGGTTATCGCACAACAAGCAACTTAATAAAAGATAAAGTGCATAAGTACATATTCAATACTACGATAGTTTTTAAGCTATTTTGTCCCATGAGCTATATATTGCAAAGGTGAATGATGGAATTTTAAAGGTAGCACTCAAGCAATTTACTTTGGAATGGCGGAGAAATACCATGTAGTAGGTAGGTATGGTGGACACAAATGGCATAGTGGTTGGCTCAAGGATTTTGGATGCATGAGAAGTATTCCCTCTCGATACAAGGTTTAGGCTAGCAAGGTTATTTGAAGCAAACTCAAGGATGAACCGGTGCAGCAAAACTCACATAAAAGACATATTGTAAACGTTATAAGACTCTACACCGTCTTCCTTGTTGTTCAAAACTCAATACTAGATATTATCTAGACCTTAGAGAGACCAAATATGCAAATCAAATTTTAGCAAGCTCTATGTATTTCTTCATTAATGGGTGCAAAGCATATGATGCAAGAGCTTAAACATGAGCACAACAATTGCCAAGTATCACATTATCCAAGACATTTTAGAATTACTACATGTAGCATTTTCCAATTCCAACCATATAACAATTTAACGAAGAAGAAACTTCGCCTTGAACATTATGAGTAAAGCCTAAGGACATATGTGTCCATATGCAACAGCGGAGCGTGTCTCTCTCCCACAAAGTGAATGCTAGGATCCATCTTATTCAAACAAAAACAAAAACAAAAAAAAACCGACGCTCCAAGTAAAGAACACAAGATGTGATTGAATAAAAATATAGTTTCAGGGGAGGAACCTGATGATGTTGTCGATGAAGAAGGGGATGCCTTGGGCATCCCCAAGCTTAGACGCTTGAGTCTTCTTAGAATATGCAGGGTGAACCACGGGGCATCCCCAAGCTTAGAGCTTTCACTCCTCTTGATCATAGTATATCATTCTCCTCTCTTGACCCTTGAAAACTTCCTTCACACCAAACTTCAAGCAAACTCATTAGAGGGTTAGTGCACAATTAATAATTCACATGTTCAGAGGTGGCACAATCATTCTTTACACTTCTGGACATTGCATAAAGCTACTGGACATTAATGGATCAAAGAAATAAATCCAACATAGCAAAAGAGGCAATGCGAAATAAAAGGCAGAATCTGTCAAAAACAGAACAGTCCGTAAAGACGAATTTAAAGCTGGCACCAGACTTGCTCAAATGGAAAAACTCAAAACTAATGAAAGTTGCGTACATATCTGAGGATCCGCTCGTAAATTGGCAGATTTTTTCGAATTTTCTACAGAGAACTGTGCCCAGATTCGTGACAGACAGCAATGCTGTTTCTGCGCAGCGATCCCAAATATAACATCAACTTTGACATAGAAACTTTACTTGGCACAAATATGATAAGGAGAGGTTGCTACAGTAGTAAACAATTTCAAGACTCAACAAAACAAAAAATTGCTGTAGTAAAAACATGGGTTGTCTCCCATAAGCGCTTTTCTTTAACGCCTTTCAGCTAGGCGCAGAAAGTGCAAATCAAGTAACATCGAGAGTAGAAGCATCAACATCATAGCTTGTTCTAATAATAGAATCAAAAGGCAACTTCATTCTCTTTCTAGGGAAGTGTTCCATACCTTTCTTGAGAGGAAATTGATATTTAATATTACCTTCCCTCATATCAATAACAGCACCAACGGTTCGAAGAAAAGGTCTTCCCAACACAATAGGACAAGATGCATTGCATTCGATATCCAAGACAACAAAATCAACGGGGACAAGGTTATTGTTAACCGTAATGCGCACATTATCAATCCTCCCCAAAGGTTTCTTTTTAACATTATCGGCAAGATTAACATCCAAATAACAATTCTTCAATGGTGGCAAGTCAAGCATATCATAAATCTTTTTAGGCATAACAGAAATACTTGCACCAAGATCACATAAAGCATTACATTCAAAGTCATTGAATTTCATTTTAATGATGGGCTCCCAACCATCTTCTAACTTTCTAGGAATAGAAGTTTCAAGTTTTAGTTTCTCTTCTCTAGCTTTTATGAGAGCATTTGTAATATGTTTTGTAAAGGCTAAATTTATAGCACTAGCATTAGGACTTTTAGCAAGTTTTTGTAAGAACTTTATAACTTCAGAGATGTGGCAATCATCAAAATCTAAATCATTATGAGCTACAGCAATTGGATCATTGTTCCCAAGGTTGGAAAAAATTTCAGCAGTTTTATCACAAGCAGTTTCAGCAGTTTTAGCAATTTCAGGCAGTTTTGTACGCTTTGCACTAGGAGTAGAAACATTGCCAACACCAATTATTTTACCATTGATAGTAGGAGGTGCAGCAACATGTGAAGAATTAGCATTACTAGTGGTGGTAATAGTCCAAACTTTAGCTACATTATTTTCTTTAGCTAGTTTTTCATTTTCTTCTCTATCCCACCTAGCACGCAGTTCAGCCATTAATCTTATATTCTCATTAATTCTAACTTGGATGGCATTTGCTGTAGTAGTAATCTTATTATCAATATCATTATTAGGCATAACTTTCAATTTTAAAAGATTAACATCGGAGGCAAGCCTATCAACTCTAGAAGCAATAGTATCAATTTTATCAAGCTTTTCCTCAACAGATTTGTTAAAAGCAGTTTGTGTACTAATAAATTCTTTAAGCATAGCTTCAAGACCAGAGGGTACACTCCTATTATTGTTGTAAGAATTCCCATAAGAATTACCATAACCATTACCATTAGCAGAAGGATATGGCCTATAATTATTACCAGAGTTGTTCCTATAAGCATTGTTGTTGAAATTATTGCTTTTAATGAAATTCACATCAACATTTTCTTCTTGAGCAACCAATGAAGCTAAAGGAACATTATTTGGATCAACATTAGATCTACCATTCACAAGCATAGACATAATCACATCAATCTTATCACTCAAGGAAGAGGTTTCTTCAACAGAATTTACCTTCTTACCTTGTGGAGCTCTTTCCGTGTGCCATTCAGAGTAATTTATCATCATATCATCAAGAAGTTTTGTAGCCGCCCCCAATGTGATGGACATAAAGGTACCTCCAGCAGCTGAATCCAATAAATTCCGCGAAGAAAAATTTAGTCCTGCATAGAAGGTTTGGATGATCATCCAAGTAGTCAGTCCATGGGTTGGGCAATTCTTTACCAAAGTTTTCATTCTCTCCCATGCTTGAGCAACATGTTCAGTATCTAATTGTTTAAAATTCATTATGCTACTTCTCAAAGATATAATTTTAGCGGGAGGATAATATCTACCAATAAAAGCATCCTTGCATTTAGTCCATGAATCAATACTATTCTTAGGCAAAGATAGCAACCAATCTTTAGCTCTTCCTCTTAATGAGAAAGGAAACACTTTCAATTTAATAATATCACCATCTACATCCTTATACTTTTGCATTTCACAAAGTTCAACAAAATTATTGAGATGGGCAGCAGCATCATCAGAACTAACACCAGAAAATTGATCTCTCATGACAAGATTTAGTAAAGCAGGTTTAATTTCAAAGAATTCTGCTGTAGTAGCAGGTGGAGCAATAGGTGTGCATAGGAAATCATTATTATTTGCATTTGTGAAGTCACACAACTTAGTATTTTCAGGAGTATTCATTTTAGCAACAGTAAATAAAACAAACTAGATAAAGTAAATGCAAGTAACTAATTTTTTGTGTTTTTGATATAGAGAGCAAGACAGTAAATAAAGTAAAACTAGCAACTAATTTTTTTGTATTTTGATTTAGTGCAGCAAACAAAGTAGTAAATAAAATAAAGCAAGACAAAAACAAAGTAAAGAGATTGAGAAGTGGAGACTCCCCTTGCAGCGTGTCTTGATCTCCCCGGCAACGGCGCCAGAAAACAGGCTTGATGCGCGTAAATGTACACGTCCGTTGGGAACCCCAAGAGGAAGGTATGATGCGCACAGTGGCAAGTTTTCCCTCAGAAAGAAACCAAGGTTGAATCGAACCAGGAGGAGCCAAGAAGCACGTTGAAGGTTGATGGTGGCGAAATGTGATGCGGCGCAACAACAGGGATTCCGGCGCCAACGTGGAATCTGCACAACAAAACCAAAGTACTTTGCCCCAACGAAAAGTGAGGTTGTCAATCTCACCGGCTTGCTGTAACAAAGGATTAAACGTATCGAGTGGAAGATGTTTGCAAAGAAAACAGTAAAACACAACTGCAGTAGATTGTATGCTATGTAAAGAATAGGACCGGGGTCCACAGTTCACTAGAGGTGTCTCTCCCATAAGATAAAAGCATGTTGGGTGAACAAATTACAGTCGGGCAATTGACAAATAGAGAAGGGCATAACAATGCATATACATGATATGATAAATATAGTGAGATTTAATTGGGCATTACGACAAAGTACATAGACCGCCATCCAACGCATCTATGCCTAAAAAGTCCACCTTCAGGTTATCATCCGAACCCCATTCAGTATTAAGTTGCAAAGCAACAGACAATTGCATTAAGTATGGTGCGTAATGTAATCGACAACTACATCCTTAGACATAGAATCAATGTTTTATCCCTAGTGGCAACAGCACATCACAACCTTAGAACTTTCTGTCACTGTCCCAGGTGTCAATGAAGGCATGAACCCACTATCGAGCATAAATACTCCCTCTTGGAGTTAAGAGTACAAACTTGGCCAGAGCCTCTACTAATAACGGAGAGCATGCAAGATCATAAACAACACATAAACAATAGATTGATAATCACCATAACATAGTATTCTCTATCCATCGGATCCCGACAAACACAACATATAGTATTACAGATAGATGATCTTGATCATGTTAGGCAGCTCACAAGATCCAACAATGAAGCACAACAAGGAGAAGACGACCATCTAGCTACTGCTATGGACCCATGGTCCAGGGGTGAACTACTCACTCATCACTCCGGAGGCGATCATGGCGATGAAGAGTCCTCCGGGAGATGAATCCCCTCTCCGGCAGGGTGCCGGAGGCGATCTCCGAATCCCCCGAGATGGGATTCGCGGCGGCGTCTCCGGAAGGTTTTCCGTATCGTGGCTCTCAGACCGGGGTTTTCGTGACGGAGGCTTTAAGTAGGCGGAAGGGTAGGTGGGGCTGACGAGGGGCCCACACCATAGGCGGCGCCCCCCCTGGCCGCGCGGCCCTATGGTGGCGGCGCCTCGTCGCCCCACTTCGTTATCTCTTCGGTCTTCGGAAGCTCGTGCAAAAATAGGACCCTGGGCGAAGATTTCGTCCAATTCCGAGAATATTTCCTTACTAGGATTTCTGAAACCAAAAACATAGAACAAGAATGCTCTTCGGATCTTGTTAATAGGTTAGTTCCAGAAAATGCATAAATACGACATATAATGTGCATAAAACATGTAGGTATCATCAATAAAGTAGCATGGAACATAAGAAATTATCGATACGTTGGAGACGTATGCCATGCCAACTTGAATCCTATGTCAAGAGAAATTCTATTTGATTGTGGTTATAAGATATTCTGCATTAGTTTGATCTATTATCATTCTATTTTCCTATGGGATATGACCCTATGAATCAAACAGCATGTGATTACTTCCACACAATTAAGTTTGACCAACTTTTAGTAGGACAACAAACATAAATAATTAGTCATCATGGGATTACAATCCAACAGATAATTGTCTTCAGGACTCATACATTTTCCAAATAGAAAAATCAAAACAAATCATGGTTCTTCATCTCACAGCATGATACAGAGACAAGAGTCTAATCATCATCATCATCATCATCATCATCATCATCATCATCATCATCATCATCATCATCACCTCCGTCTTCATTCTGATATTCGTGCATGGTCTCATCCTGCTCGTCCTGTCCATTCTCCTCCTGAGATTCACCAGGTAGCTTCAGTTTATCCATCTCTTTGTCGACTATGCTAACCTCAACAGTGAAATCTACTTCTCCATCATGTGCAGGGATACCTGTATCCAACGAGGTTTCATCAATGTCAGCAACTTTAGTTTGCATACAACCAGCGAAATCATCTTGCTGGGCACCAATTATTGGATCCGCATTCTCATCCAAATCATATATGTTCCTTGCCACAAACTTTTGCACATACTGCCATCCTTTTCTAGATCTGTCTTCCAAGAAAAGTACCTTGGCCGCTTGAGGTACCAAAATATAAGGATCATCCTTGTACCACTGAGCAGTAGTATCGACTGATATGAAATACCCATCATTTCTGGCACCTTTGCCCTTGTTTGGATCTTGGTTGTACCAATAACACTTAAATAGAACCACAGATCGGACAGTAACCTTATCACTATAGAACAACTGAATAACCTCTTCTATGTGACCATAATGGTCAAATGACTCTGATCTCTTTTTTCTGGTTGTCAAGTGATCTCCACTGGTTGTGATGCCACTATTTCGTGTCTTCAAATGTTGTTCACGCTCATAGGAGCTGTAATGGACACCATTGGCATTGCAAGCTGCAGCTACCAACACCCTCTTATCTGGACCACGTGATAGGACAAGGAGATCAGCACTAACAGCGCCTGGATTCTCCGCATGGAGTTTCGAGATCTACGATTACAAAATAGACAAGAGGTCATCTCATGTGAAAACACATAGACAAGTCAGAGTGCAATTGAACATCTTACATATTTCTCAAACCAGTCCTGAAACCCACTCCCACGTGCCGATAGCTTTCCATTCGTTTCCATGTACAACCTGCAAAACATAGCCAAGTCAGCTGAATATATTTCATTTTGATACAAGTTCATAGTATATGCGAGGAACTGAGTAGTTCGTGTGCATAGTACTCACTTAACATATTCATCAGCCTCTGTAGCATTATTCAGCACATACCAAGACAGCTGTTCAAATTCAGACTGCTCTAATGTTTTTTCGGTCCTCTTTCCTATTAGCTCAACACCATGATTAAAAACAGATCCTCCAACTTCCAAAATTCTGCGACCCCGATTGAATCTGGTCTCAATATCAGGAATATATCTTGAGGCAAATGTATATGCTTCAGCAGCAATATACGCCACTGCAATGCAAGCCTCCGGTCTAGCTTTGTTCCTAACTGTATTCTTGAAAGTGCACAGTCGACGTTCTATAGGGTACATCCATCCATACTGTACCGGACCTCTTAAAAGTGCCTCATCAGGTAGATGAACAGCCAAATGCACCATCACATCAAAGAAGGCTGGAGGATATATCAGCTCCAGCTTGCACAGGATTACTGCTATGTCCACCTTAAGACGTTCTACAACAGCTCTGCTTAGAGTTTTACTACATATTTCCCTAAAGAACCTTCCCAACTCTGCAATCACGTTGTACATATTTGGCTTCACTAAATCTTTAATGCCAATAGCTAAAAGCCTTTGCAGCAGGATGTGACAATCGTGAGTTTTCAACCCTTGGAGCTTGTTTCCTTCAGCATTGAGACAATTTGCAATGTTGGAAGCAAATCCGAACGGGAACATCACACCTCGGAGGTACTCACAAAATAATCTCCTTTTAGGCATCGGCAATGTGAATTCCGCGCCTCGAAATTTATAATGTTTTTCCTTGCCTTTGTTCACTTTGTCATTACGATCCAGTTGCAAGTGCCTGTTAACATTCAATGTTGCACAATCAATCCTAGCATTTGAGCTATCTTTTGTCTTGGATGGAATGTTGAGTAATGTGCCGACAATGCTGTCACATATATTCTTCTCCATGTGCATGATATCAATATTATGCCGAAGCTTCTTACCAGCCCAATACGGCAAGTCCCAAAGAGTGGTCCTGCGCTTATAAAATATTCTCGGTCTATCATTTTCCATTTCCTTCCTCTTGGTACGTGCTGCTATTTCACCTCCCATCTTCCTTTTGGTAGCTGCTAGACTCAGTTCATCTCCTCTCTTCTTCCTTTTTCTATCTGCTACTACTGCTGCTGCATCTTCTGTATTCTTCTCTGCTGTACCTGCTGTGGCGGCTGGTGGTTTTCCTGGTTTAACATTTCTGACCGCTTCTAGGTGCGCCTCCAACTCGTGACTCTTAAAGTGCTGCGGTTTAGTCTTTTTACAGGCCTGATCACCAATAAATTGCAATTTTTTTCTATTTTTTCGGAAACTGTGATCTAATGGAAGGAAACGGCGATGGCCCATATAGCATATCTTGTTTATTATCCTCACTGCCAGCTGATCAGTATCACAGTGAACACATGCATTATAACCTGATGTTACTCTGCCTGACATAGTGCCCAAAGCTGGATAATCATGGGTGCAATACAGTACAGCAGCACGTAATAGAAAATTTTGTTCTTTAGGTTGACACACATCCCGTGTAGGGACACCCTCCCATAATGTTTGCAAGTCTCTAATAAGAGGCTGCATGAACACATCAAAATCCTTCCCAGGAGATTTGGGACCTGGGATGAGTAAGGCCATCATACAGTTCGACTGATCGGTGCATGTCCAGGGAGCCTGGTTGTAAGGTGTAACTAGTACTGGCCACATGCTATACGAGTTGCTCATGTTGCCAAATGGGTTGAATCCATCTGTAGCAAGGCCAAGTCTCAGGTTCCTTGGATCTGCAGCAAAATCTGGATGATCCAGGTCGAATTGCTTCCATTCATCGCCATCAGCAGGATGCCTCAGTAAATCAGGGTCGGGCGTGAGAATCTCTTTGTGCCATCTTGTTTCCCGAGATGTTTGTTCTGAAGCAAACAACCTCTGCAATCTTTGTACAAGTGGAAAGTATCTCAGAACCTTCCAAGGAATCTTTTTCTTACCACCAGCTCCATCATGTTTCCATCTTGATTCCTTACATACTGGACATTCATCGAGGTCATTATACTCCATCCAAAACAGTGCACAGTTATTTTTGCAAAAATCAATCTTCTCATATCCAAGTCCCAGTACCTTGATGTACTGCTTCACCTCATAAAAGGATTTTGGCAGTCCAGCCCCAGGGAGTGCATCGCTGTATGTCTTCGCAACTGCATTGAACGCTTTATTGGTAATCCCCTGGTATGACTTGTCATGAAGTAATTTCACAATTAATTCGAATCTTGACACAACAGAACCAGGGGCCACTAAGCGCTTAGCATCTTCTATCAGGTCATGGAAAAGAGGCTTTTTGTGATAACCATGGGGCTGTTGGCTTGCATATGGATACAGATCCCGTAACAAATTAGCAGTAGCCTCATCCTGGACGAGATCTTCAGGCTGATAACCATCAGAATAAAGAGGATCAATAATGTCAGGCTGATCATAGTGTTCACCATGGTTAATCCACCTGATATATGTCTGGTCCATCCCATAAACGAATAAATGATCTGAGACTACATGTTGAGGCTTGGACCCAATATTCAAACATACGCGGCATGGACAAATCACTTCCTTTGTCTTGTCGCCGTCAGTAAAATCACTAACGTGCTTCATGAAGTCTTCAATACCACTCAAATATGTTGGTGTGGTTAATGAGTCAAATAATATCCAAGTTCTGTCCATCTGTTGAGGAGATAGATGGTCAGAGAAGCGATAAGCTATTTCAACAAACAGGTCACCTACGAATGTAAGCAAGCATACCTGAGCAAACAGGTCGAATATAAAACTATAAATGCTACATTATTTGAGCCGATTTCAGCAAACAAACTGAGTGCAAAACTACGGCTACCTAGCGAACAGATTTTTTTAGGCTGACCACTGGGTTTCCCCACTTTGTATTTTTTTATTAATAAAAAGAGGGAAATATGTACAAAAGTTGCTGGAGAGCAGCAACTAAAAGGATCATAGATCCCAAGCAGCAAAATATATATAAAATGTTCTACCCATGATATGATTTCCTCTTTGCCTTATGAACAAGGAGAGCAATTTCATCCTTGAATCTCTTGTGCCATCTATAAATGCTTGGGGGGGAGGGGCGAACAGATCTATCGAAAGCAATACAATACCAACACATTCTTTCTTCTTTTTTGCCGTAATTCCGCCGATCTATTAGCAGTGCAAAGAAGCCAAAAGTAATAAGATTACATACAGGTTCATAGACCACCAGGGCCGTACCTGAGAATACGGAGGGCCTGAGCAAAACAAGAAATAGAGGCCCTCAACATGATCATTGGCAACTAAAATGATTTTATATATACTACTCACTCCATTTCAATAAACAATGCACCCTTGTTTTTCGTATTTTATCTTCGAAAAAATATTAATCTATATCTCTCTATTTAAAAATGATGTTTCAATTTTATGTAGATATACATGTATTTAGATGAGTTTAGTTTGCAGATACATGCAAGTTTTGATGAAGTTGAAACATATTTTTCAGGATGAAGTATATAAAAAAATTGATATAAAACTGGTATCATTAGAAAGTATTTTCCAACACGATTCTAACAATGCTGCTTATGTATTATATGATCGTGATATTGTTGTCCTATTTATTTGGTCAAGGTTCACATTGAAATGTGGTAAAATAAATTAAAAGAAGTGCATCGTGTGAAAAAGCAATCTAAGAATTCAAAAGTGCTAATTGTTAGTCGAAACATGACATCATTGAGACAAAATATTAATATTCATTGGAAGACTAACTGAATTAGCTGCACTCGCGATGAAAGAGAAAGAGAAGATACGGGTAAGAGCAAGTACAATAAGGTACAGTCTTTTTTTTGTTTGTTTGGGTTGCTCATCAAGCTTATCGCTCGATACAATAAGGTACAGTCAGCGGGAGTGGTGTTTGGAACATGGGTGCATAGTGGGTGGTATCATAGAGTACTATCATAGATATGCTATATTTATTATAGTGGAGTATTGAAAATGGCATATATAGAAGGGGATATTGAGAATTGAGAGTGGCATAAACACAACTTCAGTTTTTGTAATGGCATAAACACAACTTGTGAATTGAGGAGTGGCATAGAACCAATTAACACTTGTTTCAATAACAGCCATCAAAAGCCAATCGAACGCACGAGAATGGATCCAAAATTTACCCATTTTAAGTTTCACGAGAAAATTTTAAACTTAAAATTCGTACTGCCTAGAAGTTTTTGAAACAAAAATCCAGTAAATCTTATATGTCGGGTTATGCATTCTGGGGGAGTTTCATCAGATTCAGCCATATTGTTTATCAATAAACCTCATTTTATGTTTTACAACCAACTTTAAACTTAAAATTCAAACTGTCCAGTAAAAAGAACAACATTCCAGTAAATCTTATATATTTCTTCTGCATTCCGGGAAAGATTGGTCGGATTCAAAAAAAATAGTTTGGGAATAAACATTGTTTTTGTCTGGAAACGACTTATTGTAGAGTGATTTTTGGTTGGATACATTCATGTGTGTTCGATTGGCTTTGGATGGCTGATATTGAACCAAAGTCAACGCTGGGCTTTTGACCTAGCTGAACGTCACTGGAGCTGCGTCAAAAGTCCAGCCATGACTTTGTCTCAATAACAGCCATCAAAAGCCGATCGAACGCACAGGAATGGATCCAACCAAAAATCACTCAACCGCTGGAATTTTGACCTGAAAGTCACTGAAGCTGTGTCCATACTTGCCCAACAGGTTGCGTATGAATGTAAACCAACATATCTGAGCAAACAGGTCGAATATAAAACTATATAACTAAATGCCACGTTATTTGAGCCGATTTCAGCAAACCAACTGAGGTCTATTTTTTTTAGGCTGGACAGTGGTTTCCTCGCTGTGTATTTTTCACTGTAATAAAAAAGAGGGAAAATGTTACTGGAGAGCAGCAACTAAAAGGATCATAGATCCCAAACAGCAAAATCTAGCTAAAAAGGTTATACCCATGATGATAAGCCATGATATGATTTCCTCTTTGCCTTACAAACAAGCAGTGGCGGACCTAGGATTTTAGGAAAGGGTATGACACAACAAAATTTTGGAGTTTCTATTGAATTTCTTTTGTCCTAATAAAAATAATTAAATAAAATACTTTCTCGGATTCATACTAATTAACTCAAATTTGTCTAGATATAAATGTATCTACTCAACAAACTTGTCTAAGATACATCAGTATCTAGACAAAGTTGAGTCAATTAATTTGGATTGAAGGGAGTATGTCAAAATGATTAAATAAAACAGATTTTGCATATAATCAAAATGTAAATTGTTGAAAAATGCACCGTTGACGGGGTGCTCTAATTTTGAACTGAATTCTCACTAAATATATATAATTAATCATATACTTGACTACCAAAGATTAATTATCAGTTGATTAATCGTATATACAGTAGCAAGATATTTCCTTTGATTAATCATGATATCTAATCAGGTCATGGTGCATGGCCATAGCTGGCCTTGTAGGCTTACACGCGAGACAAAATCGCACATCTTGAAAAACATGCAAGTAGACTGTTGGCTAAAGCCAATGCATTAATCAATCGGATGTCTAATCAATCGGTTACATGCACTAGCTCAGTGTTCGCATGGCTGCACGCCACATGTATTAGCACCGCATGTATACATATACATCACTCATCTTGATTAATTGCTCAGCTCATTAAACTATCAAAGATCTTGCACGGCTTGGACGCAGGGTATGCCGTGGCATATACGGCATACCCTGTAGATCCGCCACTGCAAACAAGGAGAGCCATTTCATCCTTGAATCTCTTGCGGCTTCTGTAAAAGCTTGGGGGCGAACAGATCAATCGAAAGCAATATAATACCAACAAATTCTTTCTTCTTTTTGGCCGTAAATCCACCGATGTATTAGCAGTGCAAAGAACCCAGAAGTAATAAGATTACAAACAGGTCCATAGAGGACTGGCACCAAGCGACGACTACAGACATTGGGCAATGGTGAGCAGTACAGTGTACAGTACGAACGAATTCGAGCAAATAGGTAAAGCGGAAAACAATGTCAAACAAACACATCGAGAGGAAAACAATATCAACCGATCGATTCGAACGAACTAACGAACTTATAAGGGCTGGGCGACGGCGACTGACTTCGATTGAGCTATAATGAATCGTACTTGCCCAGGCCTGAAGATAGCATGCATACCGTGAGGATCTACCAGCTGACCGCGCCTGCCGGTGCGGCTGGAGAAGAACGGCGCCACCAGCAGTCGCCGGCTGACGCGGCTGATAGACAGCGTGGGGAAGTTTTGGTGCGCGGCCTGGTTCACCGAGGGTGTGTCTAGAGAAGAACAGGGCGCCGAAGGAGGTGTCTAGAGAAGAACAAGGTGGGCTGGGTGCTGAGTTAAAGGCGAGCGTTCGAAATATTGGGCGCGCGTTCGAAAGTTTAGGTGCGCGAGGGAGGTGTCTGCTGTGCTGAGTTAAAGGCGAGCGTTCGAAATTTCCCCGTCCTCTTCTTTTTTGGGCTAATCTATCTATACCTCTATTCTATCTACATGTTTTTTATTTTTTTCTATTCTATACATGAGTTTTTGAAATTGAATTTTTTCACTCTGTCAGCCTTCCGGCCAATGCTCATTTGAAGTAATTGAAGCTGTTGATTTGCAGCTTAGAGGTGCTATCTACCGCTCATCATACAAGGACTCTTCAGATCTAAACGGCTGTGAATGCACGGATTCGTCACCCATCCTTCCCTTGGACTGGCGATGCTGAAAGCCTGAAACACTGGAACCCTCTAGATACTTCGGGATACCTCACTGCCCCACATTATTAGACAGGCCTTTTCCGACACGGGAAGTCAAAAGTTGGGGGCTCCATGCAGTACATATGAATACTCGCTAGCTGCATGGTCTAGAAGCAGACTAGAGTAAATCATCAATTCGTCAAATCAATTGGTGTATAATTTTTTTTAGCAGCTAAGACGCCGGCATGAACCATTTTATCAACTTGAATGCTTACTACATGACATAAGAAGACTATGTACTTTGGTTTTTCATTTTTCTGATTTTTTAAATTTTGTGCCCATTTGAATCTTGGTCAAATCCTAGGTTTGACCAAGATTAAACAAGTTTAAAACATGAAAATGAAAAGGTAATCATGGATCCTTCTTAGTCACTCTAAAATGAAGCTTTTGGGATGTTCTTGAAATTTCCATGTTTGAAACCCAAAACGACTTCTCTTCATGCTTGACTTCATAAGACAGAGTTTAGGGGTTAGGGGGTAGATACATGATTTGTCTAGTTTGCATATATCTAGACCTTTTTTGTCAACTTTAATGCTTACTATATGACACAAGAAGACTATGTGCTTTGGTTTTTCATTTTTCTATTTTTTTTGAATTTTTTGCCCATATATTCGAATCTTTGTCAAATCCTAGGTTTGACCAGGATTTAAACAAGTTTAAAACATGAAAATGAAAAGGTAAGCCTGGATCCTTCTTAGTCACTCTAAAATGAAGCTTTTGGGAGGTTCTTGAAATTTCCATGTTTGAAACCCAAAACCACTTCTCTTCATGATTGACTTCATAAGACAGAGTTTAGGGTTAGGGGTAGATATATACATGATTTTCTGGTTTGAATATGTCTAGACCTTGTTTATCAACTTGAATGCTTACTATATGACATAAGAAAATTATGTGCTTTGGTTTTCATTTTTCTGATTTTTTTATGCCCGTTTGAATCTTTTGGTCAAATCTTAGGTTTGACCAAGATTTAAACAAGTTTAAGACATGAAAATGAAAAGGGGAGAATGCATCCTTCTTAATTAGTCACTCTAAACTGAATTTTGTAAGAGGTTTTTGAAATTTCCATGTTTGAAACCCAAAACCACTTCTCTTCATGTTGGACTTCATAAGACAGAGTTTAGGGGTTAGGGGGTAGATACATGATTTGTCTAGGTTGAATATGTCTAGACCTTGTTTATCAACTTTAATGCTTACTATATGACATAAGAAGACTATGTGCTTTGGTTTTTCATTTTTCTATTTTTTTGAATTTTATACCCATATATTTGAATCTTTGTGAAATCCTAGTTTTGACCAGGATTTAAACAAGTTTAGAACATGAAAATGAAAAGGTAAGCTTGGATCCTTCTTAGTCACACTCTAAAATGAAGCTTTTGGGAGGTTCTTGGAATTCCAATGTTTGAAACCCAAAACCACTTCTCTTCATGATTAACTTCATAAGACAGAGTTTAGGGTTAGGGGTAGATATATACATGATTTTTCTGGTTTGAATATGTCTAGACCTTGTTTATCAACTTGAATGCTTACTATGTGACATAAGTAGACTATGTGCTTTGGTTTTCATTTTTCTATTTTTTATATTTTATACACATATATTTGAATCTTTGTGAAATCCTAGGTTTGACCAGGATTTAAACAAGTTTAGTACATGAAAATGAAAAAGGTAAGCCTGGATCCTTCTTAGTCACACTCTAAAATGAAGCTTTTGGGAGGTTCTTGAAATATCCATGTTTGAAACCCAAAACCACTTCTCTTCATGATTGACTTCATAATACAGAGTTTAGGGTTAGGGGTAGATATATACATGATTTTCTGGTTTGAATATGTCTAGACCTTGTTTATCAACTTGAATGCTTACTATATGACACAAGAAGACTATATGCTTTTGTTTTTCATTTTTCTGATTTTTTTTGAATTTTATGCCCGTTTGAATCTTTTGGTCAAATCTTAGGTTTGACCCAGATTTAAACAAGTTTAAGACATGAAAATGAAAAGGGAAGCTTGCATCCTTCTTAGTCACTCTAAAATGAATTTTTAAGAGGTTTTTGAAATTTCCATGTTTGAAACCCAAAACCACTTCTCTTCATGCTTGACTTCATAATACAAAGTTTAGGGGTTAGGGGGAGATACATGATTTGTCTAGTTTGAATATGTCTAGACCTTGTTTATCAACTTTAATGCTTACTATATGACATAAGAAGACTATGTGCTTTCGTTTTTCATTTTTCTATTTTTTTGTATTTTATACCCATATATTTGAATCTTTGTGAAATCCTAGGTTTGACTAGGATTTAAACAAGTTTAGAACATGAAAGTGAAAAGGTAAGCCTGGATCCTTCTTAGTCACAATCTAAAATGAAGCTTTTGGGAGGTTCTTCAAATTTCCATGTTTGAAACCCAAAACCACTTCTCTTCATAAGACAGAGTTTAGGGTTAGGGGTAGATATATACATGATTTTTCTGGTTTGAATATGTCTAGACCTTGTTTATCAACTTGAATGCTTACTATATGACATAAGAAGACTATATGCTTTTGTTTTTTCATTTTTCTGATTTTTTTGAATTTATGCATGTTTGAATCTTTTGGTCAAATCTTAGGTTTGACCAAGATTTAAACAAGTTTAAGACAAGAAAATGAAAAGGATGTTTGAAACCCAAAACCACTTCTCTTCATGCTTGACTTCATAATATACAAAGTTTAGGGAAAATGTCAGTCTTTTTATGCAAATCTGCACATAAATGGCTCAAATTAAAACAGTATACTCGTTTCAGTGTTTTTGATTTCCTATAAAAAAATAGATTTTCCTGAGAAGTTCTAATTTTTGCCAGAATTTGAAAATTTTGGATTTCTTGTTCCTATTTAGATATTATAGATACTAGGTGACTCAACGACTCAACATTGACTCGACTCAGACACAACTACTACATTGACACAAGTACTAATATAATAAAGTAAGAGTACTAGTTTGTTTACATTTCCACAGGCCAATTTTACGAACAAAATTTCGAAAATTAACCTTCAGAAACTCGGAAGCCAGGTGACACAACAGTCATCAAGGATTGCAGCTAGTGGTACACAGTGACCTGGTCAAGATCTACCTTGAGCCTGCTTGACGCTTCAGCTCGGAGTTGAGAGCCTTCTCCTGTGACAGCTCGGCCTCTAGTTTGTCCGTCCTAACCGTGAGGTTCAGGATCAGTCCGGCGAGTTTGTCCATGGTCTCCGCCTGGCCGAGGCTCCGCCGCTGGATCTCATTACTCGCAGTGAACGATTTCATGGCGATATCGTCGAGAATGCGAATCCGGATCTTCTCAGTGGCGAGCTCAGAATAAAGTCTCATGCACTCATCGGCGAGGGCGCTTCTGTCCGCCGTCTCGACGCAGAAATCGCCCATAACCATTTCTAAAATGGGACCGATCTCGTAGCGGGGCTTCTATCAGATGGGGATGGAGCACAAAATCAGAAGTGTACCCAGAGAAGTACCAAGAAAGAGAAAATGGGAATCCCAATTTGCACGAATGTCTATACCTCGCTGCTTTGAGAACTTGGCTCCGTGGAAGATGTTTCCGCAGGCAGGAGGGCTGCGGGAAAACTAAGGCCGCCCGACCTGAATATACGATTGAGAGAAGGTAAGAAAAGGAGGGGATGATAAGTTGTGAAAGACATAGAAAGATGCGCAAGAACGGAGGATCGCCTGAAGGTAGCAGTCGCGGGCTGCGACGCCCTTGAAGACTCTTGCGCAGAAGGCACCTCGACAGCAGCACAGGGACGCCATTGCTGGGATTCCCTCAGCTTCGCCGCAGCCGCACGAGCCCTTCTGTGGCGAGACTTGCTCCCGGTCATGGTGGCGAAGTAGTATTCCAAGAGGTAAACAAAGTGGTGAACTGAGGAAGACGGCAAGAGCAAAGGTTAGTCCTTAAATTTGGCCTCCCCGTCTCCTCGGCACCTCGCGAGTAGTAATACTGGTCAAAGAGCAAACTTCAAGGCAGAGACTTGGTGGGCCATTCATCTCCAACTATACTTCCTCCGATCCGAATGATACCAAATTTTTGAATGACAAATCACCCAAAACAGTATTCCAAGAGTATATGTAAGCTTTCATTTTGGAGTGACTAAGAGCATCCACAACGTGTAGCCAAAAGTGGTTCCATATTTGATTTTTGGCTTTTGGAACTAGTTCCATACATTGTAGAGGTAGTTCCAAAACCAGAAAAACAGGGAACCGGAGCAAGTAGGTGCTCCGATGCCAAATTTCACTTTTGGCATTTGGAACTAGTTCCCTACATTGTGAGAGTAGTTCCATATTGGCTTTATGTGTTGTTTTAGCTTGATGGCGGGACCCACGTTATAAATATTTGGAACCACTACATTGTGGAGCTATTGCTATATTTCACACCAAAGCCAAATTCACCATCGTATCAGATTTGGCAATAGCAACATTGTGGATGCGCTAAGAAGGATGCAGGCTTACCTTTTCATTTTCATGTTATAAACTTGTTTAAATATTGGTTAAACCTAGGATTTGACCAAGATCAAATGGGCATAAAAATTCAGAAAAAATCAAAAAGATGAAAATCAAAGCACATAGTATTATTATGTCATATAGTAAGCATTCAAGTTGATAAACAAGGTCTAAACAACAAACCAGACAAATCATGTATCTACCCCCTAACCCTAAACTTTGTCTTATGAAGTCAAGCATGAAGAGAAGTGGTTTTGGGTTTCAAACATGGAAATTTCAAAAAACTCCCAAAAGCTTCTCATTTTAGAGTGACTAAGAAGGATTCAGGCTCACCTTTTCATTTTCATGTTTTAAACTTGTTCAAATCTTGGTCAAACTTAGGATTTGACCAAGATTCAAATGGGCATAAAAATTGGGAGGAAGGGTATGAATTACAATTCAAAAAAAAACAAGGTAACTTAAATACTTGGATGACTCATATTAGTGTTCTTGACATTCTGTAAAATTATCAGATTTTTCGAAGAAGTTTGATTTTTTGGACAAAATTTTACCAATTTCTAGACAGAACAGAAAATGTCAGCCTTTTTATGCAAATCTGCACATAAATGGCTCAAATTAAAATAGTATACTCGTTTCAGTGTTTTTGATTTCCTATAAAAAAATAGATTTTCCTGAGAAGTTCTAATTTTTGCCAGAATTTGAAAATTTTGGATTTCTTGTGTGCCCGAAACACCCAAAAGTCGCTCCAAACCTGAGCACAGGTTTATTTTGGTCAATACGAAAGTATAAACTGAAATACGACTATTTATTGAACCGTTTTCATGTTGTATTGTTGAAAATGGCATAGAAGGGGGTATTGAGAATTGAGAGTGGCATAAACACAACTTCAGTTTTTGGAATGGCATAAACACAACTTGTGAATTCAGGAGTGGCATAGAACCAATTAACCCTAGAACCAATTAACCCCACCAAAAATGGATGATGCATGTCTCCTTCACCAAAACAGCAATACCTGTCTGAAACAAGTACATGAACACAAATACACCACCATAATAATAATACTAGGTGACTCAACGACTCAACATTGACTCGACTCAGACACAACTTGATATAGTAAGCACTCAAGTTGATAAACAAAGTCTAGACATATTCAAACCAGAAAAATCATGCATGTATCTCTACCCCTAACCCTAAACTTTGTCTTAATTATGAAGTCAAGCACGAAGAGAAGTCGTTTTGGGTTTCAAACATGGACATTTCAAAAACCCTCCCAAAAGCTTCATTGTGGTGTGACGTACTAAGAAGGATACATGCTTACATTTTCAACAACCCCCCTAAAAGCTTCATTATAGAGTGACTAAGAAGGATCCAGTCTGGCGGGCTTACCTTTTATTTTCTTGTTTTAAACTTGTTCAAATCTCGGTCAAACCTAGGATTTGACCAAGATTCAAAATGTGCATCAAAATTCAAAAAAAATATAAAAATTAAAAACCAAATTAAAGCACATAGTGTTCTTATGTCATATAGTAAGCATTAAAGTTGATAAACAAGGTCTAGACACATATTCAAACAAGACAAATCATGTATCTATACCCCTAACCCCTAAACTCTATCTTATGAAGTCAACAACATGAAGAGAAGTGGTTTTGGGTTTCAAACATGGAAATTTCAAAAACCTCCCAAAAGCTTCATTTTAGAGTGACTAATATATATAAGAAGGATCCATGCCTGCTTACCACCTTTTCATTTTCATATTTTAAACTTGTTTAAATCCGTGTCAAATTAAACCAAGGATTTGACCAAAAGATTCAAATGGGCATAAAATTTTAAAAAAATCAGAAAAATGAAAAACAAAAGCATATAGTCTTCTTATGTCATATAGTAAGCATTCAAGTTGATAAACAAGGTTTGGACATGCATATTCAAACCTAGGCAAATCATGTATCTATCCCCTAGCCCCTAAACTCTATCTTATGAAGTCAAGCATGAAGAGAAGTGGTTTTGGGTTTCAAACATGAAAATTTCAAGAACATCCCAAAAACTTCATTTTAGAGTGACTAAGAAAGGATACAGGCTTCCCCTTTTCATTTTCATGTTTTATACTTGTTTAAATCTTGGTCAAACCTAGGATTTGACAAAGATTCAAATGTGCATCTATCAAAATAAAAAAATCAGAAAAATTAAAAACCAAAGCACATAGTTTTCTTATGTCATATATAGTTAGCATTAAAGTTGATATAAACAAGGTCTAGATATATTCAAACAAGAAAAATCATGTATCTACCCCTAACCCTAAACTCTGTCTTATGTAGTCAAGCATGAAGAGAAGTGGTTTTGGGTTTCAAACTTGGAAATTTCAAGAACCCCCAAAAGCTTCATTTTAGAGTGACTAAAGGATCCAGGTCGGGCTTACCTTTTATTTTCATGTTTTAAAATTGTTCAAATCTTGGTCAAACTGTACCTAGGATTTGATCAAGATTCAAATGGGCATAAAATTTCAAAAAAATGAAAAACCAAAGCATATAGCCTTCTTATGTCATATAGTAAGCACTCAAGTTGGTAAACAAGGTCTAGACATATTCAAACCAGAAAAATCATGTTTCTACCCCTAGCCCTAAACTTTGTCTTATGAAGTCAAGCACGAAGAGAAGTCGTTTTGGATTTCAAACATGGAAATTTCAAAAACCTTCCCAAAAGCTTCATTTTGGAGTGACTAAGAAGGATACAGGCTTACCTTTTCATTTTCATGTTTTAAACTTGTTTAAATATTGGTTAAGCCTAGGATTTGACCAAGATCAAATGGGCATAAAAATTCAGAAAAAATCAAAAAAATGAAAACCAAAGCACATAGTATTATTATGTCATATAGTAAGCATTCAAGTTGATAAACAAGGTCTAAACAACAAACTAGACAAATCATGTATCTACCCCCTAACCCTAAACTCTGTCTTATGAAGTCAAGCATGAAGAGAAGTGGTTTTGGGTTTCAAACATGGAAATTTCAAAAAACTCCCAAAAGCTTCTCATTTTTGAGTGACTAAGAAGGATTCAGGCTTACCTTTTCATTTTCATGTTTTAAACTTGTTCAAATCTTGGTCAAACTTAGGATTTGACCAAGATTCAAATGGGCATAAAAATTGGGAGGAAGGGTATGAATTACAATTCAAAAAAACAAGGTAACTTAAATACTTGGATGCCCCAAAGATGTGTGGAAGCCCAGAACAATGGCAAAACATGTGCGCACGCTGCATCCAATTCAAGTAGAACACATAGTAGGCATCGATAGTTTGACCTAAATTTGAAATCAAAGAGAAGGTGGTTAGAAAAAATCGAAATTGGCAAAGCAAAGCATGAAATCATAAATTTGTGATGCACTATAGCTATGAAAAGTATCAAACAATGCATACCAAAATGATTTTTTAGAGGAATACTAGTTCAACTTATTTTAATTTTATATTAGTAGCCCAAAATCGAACTAGTAGTTGGATATTTCTGAACTTGATCTGTAGTAGTGGGCAAAACCCTAGTTTAACCTATTTAATCATAGATTCGTAGGTCGATTTTTCTACTTTTTTATTATTACTATGCAGCACATGTGTGTTTCCTATTTTAGTTCTAGGAACATCTATACTAACTAATACTTTATTATAGCACATGTGTGTTTGCCCGTCGAGTGAAACTCGGAGGAAGAAGGGATCACTCGGAAGGAGAGAAGAAGGGAGAGAATTATGGTGTCTCCCCTTTTCGGGTGATGATGTTGACTTTTGTGCAGGGTTTGTCAGTGAGCGAGCGAGCGAGCGAGCGAGCGAGTCGAGCGAGGCCGAGAATGAGAGAGATTTGTTTTTTTGTGAGAGGGACAACCGAAGGATCCAGAAGGACCCACATACTTCCAATACGCATCCTGATGCGTCTTCTCTTGACAAAGAAAATGGCTGGGAGTTTGCGTACCTATTGCACGTGACTTGTGCTCACTGAAGTGTGGGACCTCACGCATGGGCACCACACGTAAGTGACAGACCTGTTGATGTAAAAACTCGGTTGATTATTATACTACTACATTTATACAAAGTTTCCTATGGATTCAAGGGTACGAAAGCCAAGTTAAATCATTTACATGACATTATTTTTTCCATGAAGCCAAGTTAACTCATTTATCAATTGGTACATTTTGGAGTGACTAAGAAGGATCCAGGCTTACTTTTTCATTTTCATGTTTTAAACATGTTTAAATCTTGGTCAAACCTATGACTTGACCAAGATTCAAATGGGCATAAAAATTCAAAAAAAAAGAAAAACAAAAGCACACCGTCTTCCTATGTCATATATCAAGGTGATAAACAAGGTCTGCCATATTCAAACCACAAAAATCATGTATCTACCCCCTAACCCTAAACAAGGATCCAGGCTTACCCTTTTCATTTTCATGTTTTTAAACTTGTTCAAATCTTGGTCAAACTTAGGATTTGACGAAGATTCAAATGGGCGTAAAAATACTTAGAAAAATCATGTACGTATCTACCCCAAACCCTAAACTCTATCTTACGAAGCCAAGCATGAAGAGAAGTGGTTTTGGGTTTCAAACATGGAAATTTCAAAAACCTCCCAAAAGCTTCATTTTAGAGTGACTAAGAAGGATCCATGCTTACCTTTTATTTTCATGTTTTAAACATGTTCAAATCTTGGTCAAACCGTACGTACCTAGGATTTGACCAAGATTCAAATGGGCATAAAAATTCAAAAAAAATGAAAAACCAAAGCACATAGCCTAGCTTCTTATATATGCCATATAGTAAGCACTCAAGCTAGTTGATAAACAAAGTCTAGACATATTCAAACCAGAAAAATCATGTATCTATATACCCCTAACCCTAAACTTTGTCTTAATTATGAAGTCAAGCACGAAGAGAAGTCGTTTTGGGTTTCAAACATGGACATTTCAAAAACCCTCCCAAAAGCTTCATTGTGGTGTGACGTACTAAGAAGGATACATGCTTACATTTTCAACAACCCCCCTAAAAGCTTCATTATAGAGTGACTAAGAAAGGATCCAGTCTGGCGGGCTTACCTTTTATTTTCTTGTTTTAAACTTGTTCAAATCTCGGTCAAACCTAGGATTTGACCAAGATTCAAAATGTGCATCAAAATTTAAAAAAATTAAAAACCAAATTAAAGCACATAGTGTTCTTATGTCATATAGTAAGCATTAAAGTTGATAAACAAGGTCTAGACACATATTCAAACAAGACAAATCATGTATCTATACCCCTAACCCCTAAACTCTATCTTATGAAGTCAACAACATGAAGAGAAGTGGTTTTGGGTTTCAAACATGGAAATTTCAAAAACCTCCCAAAAGCTTCATTTTAGAGTGACTAATATATATAAGAAGGATCCATGCCTGCTTACCACCTTTTCATTTTCATATTTTAAACTTGTTTAAATCCGTGTCAAATTAAACCAAGGATTTGACCAAAAGATTCAAATGGGCATAAAATTTAAAAAAAATCAGAAAAATGAAAAACAAAAGCATATAGTCTTCTTATGTCATATAGTAAGCATTCAAGTTGATAAACAAGGTTTGGACATGCATATTCAAACCTAGGCAAATCATGTATCTATCCCCTAGCCCCTAAACTCTATCTTATGAAGTCAAGCATGAAGAGAAGTGGTTTTGGGTTTCAAACATGAAAATTTCAAGAACATCCCAAAAACTTCATTTTAGAGTGACTAAGAAAGGATACAGGCTTCCCCTTTTCATTTTCATGTTTTATACTTGTTTAAATCTTGGTCAAACCTAGGATTTGACAAAGATTCAAATGTGCATCTATCAAAATAAAAAAATCAGAAAAATTAAAAACCAAAGCACATAGTTTTCTTATGTCATATAGTTAGCATTAAAGTTGATATAAACAAGGTCTAGATATATTCAAACAAGAAAAATCATGTATCTACCCCTAACCCTAAACTCTGTCTTATGTAGTCAAGCATGAAGAGAAGTGGTTTTGGGTTTCAAACTTGGAAATTTCAAGAACCCCCAAAAGCTTCATTTTAGAGTGACTAAAGGATCCAGGTCGGGCTTACCTTTTATTTTCATGTTTTAAAATTGTTCAAATCTTGGTCAAACTGTACCTAGGATTTGATCAAGATTCAAATGGGCATAAAATTTCAAAAAAAATGAAAAACCAAAGCATATAGCCTTCTTATGTCATATAGTAAGCACTCAAGTTGGTAAACAAGGTCTAGACATATTCAAACCAGAAAAATCATGTTTCTACCCCTAGCCCTAAACTTTGTCTTATGAAGTCAAGCACGAAGAGAAGTCGTTTTGGATTTCAAACATGGAAATTTCAAAAACCTTCCCAAAAGCTTCATTTTGGAGTGACTAAGAAGGATACAGGCTTACCTTTTCATTTTCATGTTTTAAACTTGTTTAAATATTGGTTAAGCCTAGGATTTGACCAAGATCAAATGGGCATAAAAATTCAGAAAAAATCAAAAAAATGAAAACCAAAGCACATAGTATTATTATGTCATATAGTAAGCATTCAAGTTGATAAACAAGGTCTAAACAACAAACTAGACAAATCATGTATCTACCCCCTAACCCTAAACTCTGTCTTATGAAGTCAAGCATGAAGAGAAGTGGTTTTGGGTTTCAAACATGGAAATTTCAAAAAACTCCCAAAAGCTTCTCATTTTTGAGTGACTAAGAAGGATTCAGGCTTACCTTTTCATTTTCATGTTTTAAACTTGTTCAAATCTTGGTCAAACTTAGGATTTGACCAAGATTCAAATGTGCATAAAAATTGGGAGGAAGGGTATGAATTACAATTCAAAAAACAAGGTAACTTAAATACTTGGATGCCCCAAAGATGTGTGGAAGCCCAGAACAATGGCAAAACATGTGCGCACGCTGCATCCAATTCAAGTAGAACACATAGTAGGCATCGATAGTTTGACCTAAATTTGAAATCAAAGAGAAGGTGGTTAGAAAAAATCGAAATTGGCAAAGCAAAGCATGAAATCATGAATTTGTGATGCACTATAGCTATGAAAAGTATCAAACAATGCATACCAAAATGATTTTTTAGAGGAATACTAGTTCAACTTATTTTAATTTTATATTAGTAGCCCAAAATCGAACTAGTAGTTGGATATTTTTGAACTTGATCTGTAGTAGTGGGCAAAACCCTAGTTTAACCTATTTAATCATAGATTCGTAGGTCGATTTTTCTACTTTTTTATTATTACTATGCAGCACATGTGTGTTTGCCCGTCGAGTGAAACTCGGAGGAAGAAGGGATCACTCGGAAGGAGAGAAGAAGGGAGAGAATTATGGTGTCTCCCCTTTTTCGGGTGATGATGTTGACTTTTGTGCAGGGTTTGTCAGTGAGCAGGAGCGAGCGAGCGAGCGAGCGAGCGAGTCGAGCGAGGCCGAGAATGAGAGAGATTTGTTTTTTTTGTGAGAGGGACAACCGAAGGATCCAGGACCCACATACTTCCAATACGCATCCTGATGCGTCTTCTCTTGACAAAGAAAATGGCTGGGAGTTTGCGTACCTATTGCACGTGACTTGTGCTCACTGAAGTGTGGGACCTCACGCATGGGCACCACACGTAAGTGACAGACCTGTTGATGTAAAAACTCGGTTGATTATTATACTACTACATTTATACAAAGTTTCCTATGGATTCAAGGGTACGAAAGCCAAGTTAAATCATTTACATGACATTATTTTTTCCATGAAGCCAAGTTAACTCATTTATCAATTGGTACATTTTGGAGTGACTAAGAAGGATCCAGGCTTACTTTTTCATTTTCATGTTTTAAACATGTTTAAATCTTGGTCAAACCTATGACTTGACCAAGATTCAAATGGGCATAAAAATTCAAAAAAAAGAAAAACAAAAGCACACCGTCTTCCTATGTCATATATCAAGGTGATAAACAAGGTCTGCCATATTCAAACCACAAAAATCATGTATCTACCCCCTAACCCTAAACAAGGATCCAGGCTTACCCTTTTCATTTTCATGTTTTTAAACTTGTTCAAATCTTGGTCAAACTTAGGATTTGACGAAGATTCAAATGGGCGTAAAAATACTTAGAAAAATCATGTACGTATCTACCCCAAACCCTAAACTCTATCTTACGAAGCCAAGCATGAAGAGAAGTGGTTTTGGGTTTCAAACATGGAAATTTCAAAAACCTCCCAAAAGCTTCATTTTAGAGTGACTAAGAAGGATCCATGCTTACCTTTTATTTTCATGTTTTAAACATGTTCAAATCTTGGTCAAACCGTACGTACCTAGGATTTGACCAAGATTCAAATGGGCATAAAAATTCAAAAAAAAAATGAAAAACCAAAGCACATAGCCTAGCTTCTTATATATGCCATATAGTAAGCACTCAAGCTAGTTGATAAACAAAGTCTAGACATATTCAAACCAGAAAAATCATGTATCTATATACCCCTAACCCTAAACTTTGTCTTAATTATGAAGTCAAGCACGAAGAGAAGTCGTTTTGGGTTTCAAACATGGACATTTCAAAAACCCTCCCAAAAGCTTCATTGTGGTGTGACGTACTAAGAAGGATACATGCTTACATTTTCAACAACCCCCCTAAAAGCTTCATTATAGAGTGACTAAGAAAGGATCCAGTCTGGCGGGCTTACCTTTTATTTTCTTGTTTTAAACTTGTTCAAATCTCGGTCAAACCTAGGATTTGACCAAGATTCAAAATGTGCATCAAAATTTAAAAAAATTAAAAACCAAATTAAAGCGCATAGTGTTCTTATGTCATATAGTAAGCATTAAAGTTGATAAACAAGGTCTAGACACATATTCAAACAAGACAAATCATGTATCTATACCCCTAACCCCTAAACTCTATCTTATGAAGTCAACAACATGAAGAGAAGTGGTTTTGGGTTTCAAACATGGAAATTTCAAAAACCTCCCAAAAGCTTCATTTTAGAGTGACTAATATATATAAGAAGGATCCATGCCTGCTTACCACCTTTTCATTTTCATATTTTAAACTTGTTTAAATCCGTGTCAAATTAAACCAAGGATTTGACCAAAAGATTCAAATGGGCATAAAATTTTAAAAAAATCAGAAAAATGAAAAACAAAAGCATATAGTCTTCTTATGTCATATAGTAAGCATTCAAGTTGATAAACAAGGTTTGGACATGCATATTCAAACCTAGGCAAATCATGTATCTATCCCCTAGCCCCTAAACTCTATCTTATGAAGTCAAGCATGAAGAGAAGTGGTTTTGGGTTTCAAACATGAAAATTTCAAGAACATCCCAAAAACTTCATTTTAGAGTGACTAAGAAAGGATACAGGCTTCCCCTTTTCATTTTCATGTTTTATACTTGTTTAAATCTTGGTCAAACCTAGGATTTGACAAAGATTCAAATGTGCATCTATCAAAATAAAAAAATCAGAAAAATTAAAAACCAAAGCACATAGTTTTCTTATGTCATATATAGTTAGCATTAAAGTTGATATAAACAAGGTCTAGATATATTCAAACAAGAAAAATCATGTATCTACCCCTAACCCTAAACTCTGTCTTATGTAGTCAAGCATGAAGAGAAGTGGTTTTGGGTTTCAAACTTGGAAATTTCAAGAACCCCCCAAAAGCTTCATTTTAGAGTGACTAAAGGATCCAGGTCGGGCTTTTTTATTTTCATGTTTTAAAATTGTTCAAATCTTGGTCAAACTGTACCTAGGATTTGATCAAGATTCAAATGGGCATAAAATTTCAAAAAAATGAAAAACCAAAGCATATAGCCTTCTTATGTCATATAGTAAGCACTCAAGTTGGTAAACAAGGTCTAGACATATTCAAACCAGAAAAATCATGTTTCTACCCCTAGCCCTAAACTTTGTCTTATGAAGTCAAGCACGAAGAGAAGTCGTTTTGGATTTCAAACATGGAAATTTCAAAAACCTTCCCAAAAGCTTCATTTTGGAGTGACTAAGAAGGATACAGGCTTACCTTTTCATTTTCATGTTTTAAACTTGTTTAAATATTGGTTAAGCCTAGGATTTGACCAAGATCAAATGGGCATAAAAATTCAGAAAAAATCAAAAAAATGAAAACCAAAGCACATAGTATTATTATGTCATATAGTAAGCATTCAAGTTGATAAACAAGGTCTAAACAACAAACTAGACAAATCATGTATCTACCCCCTAACCCTAAACTCTGTCTTATGAAGTCAAGCATGAAGAGAAGTGGTTTTGGGTTTCAAACATGCCAAAAGCTTCTCATTTTTGAGTGACTAAGAAGGATTCAGGCTTACCTTTTCATTTTCATGTTTTAAACTTGTTCAAATCTTGGTCAAACTTAGGATTTGACCAAGATTCAAATGTGCATAAAAATTGGGAGGAAGGGTATGAATTACAATTCAAAAAAACAAGGTAACTTAAATACTTGGATGCCCCAAAGATGTGTGGAAGCCCAGAACAATGGCAAAACATGTGCGCACGCTGCATCCAATTCAAGTAGAACACATAGTAGGCATCGATAGTTTGACCTAAATTTGAAATCAAAGAGAAGGTGGTTAGAAAAAATCGAAATTGGCAAAGCAAAGCATGAAATCATAAATTTGTGATGCACTATAGCTATGAAAAGTATCAAACAATGCATACCAAAATGATTTTTTAGAGGAATACTAGTTCAACTTATTTTAATTTTATATTAGTAGCCCAAAATCGAACTAGTAGTTGGATATTTTTGAACTTGATCTGTAGTAGTGGGCAAAACCCTAGTTTAACCTATTTAATCATAGATTCGTAGGTCGATTTTTCTACTTTTTTATTATTACTATGCAGCACATGTGTGTTTGCCCGTCGAGTGAAACTCGGAGGAAGAAGGGATCACTCGGAAGGAGAGAAGAAGGGAGAGAATTATGGTGTCTCCCCTTTTTCGGGTGATGATGTTGACTTTTGTGCAGGGTTTGTCAGTGAGCAGGAGCGAGCGAGCGAGCGAGTCGAGCGAGGCCGAGAATGAGAGAGATTTTTGTTTTTTGTGAGAGGGACAACCGAAGGATCCAGAAGGACCCACATACTTCCAATACGCATCCTGATGCGTCTTCTCTTGACAAAGAAAATGGCTGGGAGTTTGCGTACCTATTGCACGTGACTTGTGCTCACTGAAGTGTGGGACCTCACGCATGGGCACCACACGTAAGTGACAGACCTGTTGATGTAAAAACTCGGTTGATTATTATACTACTACATTTATACAAAGTTTCCTATGGATTCAAGGGTACGAAAGCCAAGTTAAATCATTTACATGACATTATTTTTTCCATGAAGCCAAGTTAACTCATTTATCAATTGGTACATTTTGGAGTGACTAAGAAGGATCCAGGCTTACTTTTTCATTTTCATGTTTTAAACATGTTTAAATCTTGGTCAAACCTATGACTTGACCAAGATTCAAATGGGCATAAAAATTCAAAAAAAAGAAAAACAAAAGCACACCGTCTTCCTATGTCATATATCAAGGTGATAAACAAGGTCTGCCATATTCAAACCACAAAAATCATGTATCTACCCCCTAACCCTAAACAAGGATCCAGGCTTACCCTTTTCATTTTCATGTTTTTAAACTTGTTCAAATCTTGGTCAAACTTAGGATTTGACGAAGATTCAAATGGGCGTAAAAATACTTAGAAAAATCATGTACGTATCTACCCCAAACCCTAAACTCTATCTTACGAAGCCAAGCATGAAGAGAAGTGGTTTTGGGTTTCAAACATGGAAATTTCAAAAACCTCCCAAAAGCTTCATTTTAGAGTGACTAAGAAGGATCCATGCTTACCTTTTATTTTCATGTTTTAAACATGTTCAAATCTTGGTCAAACCGTACCTAGGATTTGACCAAGATTCAAATGGGTATAAAAATTCAAAAAAACTGAAAAACCAAAGCACATAGCCTTCTTATGTCATATATAGTAAGCACTCAAGTTGGTAAACAAGGTCTAGAGATATTCAAACCAGAAAAATCTTGTATCTACCCCTAACCCTAAACTTTGTCTTATGAAGTCAAGCACGAAGAGAAGTCGTTTTGGGTTTCAAACATGGAAATTTCAAAAACCTTCCCAAAAGCCTCATTTTGGAGTGACTAAGAAGGATGCAGGCTTACCTTTTCATTTTCATGTTTTAAACTTGTTTAAACCTTGGTTAAACCTAGGATTTGACCAAGATCAAATGGGCATAAAAATTCAGAAAAAATCAAAAAATGAAAACCAAAGCACATAGTATTCTTATGTCATATATTAAGCATTCAAGTTGATAAACAAGGTCAAGACATATTCAAACCAGACAAATCATGTATCTACCCTAACCCTAAACTCTGTCTTATGAAGTCAAGCATGAAGAGACGTGGTTTTGGGTTTCAAACATGGAAATTTCAAGAACCCCCCAAAAGCTTCAATTTAGAGTGACTAAGAAGGATCCAGGTCGAGCTTACCTTTTATTTTTATGTTTTAAACTTGTTCAAATCTTGGTCAAACCTAGGATTTGACCAAGATTCAAATGGGTATAAAAAAATGAAAAACCAAAGCACATAGCCTTCTTATGTCATATAATAAGCACTCAAGTTGATAAACAAGGTCTAGACATATTCAAACCAGAAAAATCATGTATCTACCCCTAACCCTAAACTTTGTCTTATGAAGTCAAGCACGAAGAGAAGTCGTTTTTGGGTTTCAATCATGGAAATTTCAAAAACCTTCCCAAAAACTTCATTTTGGAGTGACTAAGAAGGATGCAGGCTTACCTTTTCATTTTCATATTTTAAACATGTTTAAATCTTGGTCAAACCTATGATTTGACCAAGATTCAAATGGGCATAAAAATACTTAGAAAAATCATGTACGTATCTACCCCTAACCCTAAAATCTATCTTACGAAGTCAAGCATGAAGAGAAGTGGTTTTGGGTTTCAAACACATGGAAATTTCAAAAACCTCCCAAAAGCTTCATTTCAGAGTGACTAAGAAGGATCCAGACCGGGCTTACATTTTATTTTCATATTTTAAACTTGTTCAAATCTTGGTCAAACCGTACCTAGGAATTGACCAAGATTCAAAAAAAAATGAAAAACCAAAGCACATAGCCTTCTTATGTCATATAGTAAGCACTCAAGTTGATAAACAAGGTCTAGTCATATTCAAACCAGAAAAATCATGTATCTACCCCTAAGCCTGAACTTTGTCTTATGAAGTCAATCACGAAGAGAAGTCGTTTTGGGTTTCAAACATGGAAATTTCAAATACCTTCCCAAAAGCTTAATTTTGGAGTGACTAAGAAGGATGCAGGCTTACCTTTTCATTTCCATGTTTTAAACATGTTTAAATAAGGATGCGTGATTCTGAAACCTCATACACATTGTTGCAAAAGTAATTACATCACCTAAACAATACTACCAGTTCATAATTCTAAACTTATGTACAATCTTGGAAACATATAACGCCAGCCTAGTTCACCAATTATCATCATCCCTCTTGATGCGCTTGCCGGTGCCGCTTGTACCTGCCTCCCATGGGTTGGCAGTCCAAGTTCTGCACTCGTTCGCACTTCGTGTGTCGGGAATCCTTGTTGGAGCTTCCCAACCAGATACAGGCCCTGCCCTTGCTAGCTCACCACATCCAGCCGTTGCCCTAGCTTGCTCACCATGTGAACCGCCATCCCACGGAGACCCCGAAGTAGGCTCGCACGGGTCCTTTATCCATGGTGGCATATTCTTCGGATCAAATGGTATGTTGTGCCTAAAGCAATAAGATACAAATTCCCAGTAGGTTGTCCCGACACACTGCTTCTTCTCGTCGCGCCAGGCAGGGGGAAGAGCGGCCAACCTAGCCGCTTCCTTGCAATCCGGGCAAACCACTTCCCTTGGAATTGGTTGTGCTTGACGCTGCCCATCATTGATTTTTTTGAGTCGCCTGTACAACTCAAAACTGACATACCCATCAATCGCAGCATACCTCAAGTTTACTTCAGGCAATGGCATGCACTCCCATTGATCGTGGCTGCTAGTAGGGAACTTGGTCTTCATGTCTTTGTAAGATGGGTCAATGATGGCGGCTGCCAAATCACCCATGCCAGTCCTATTGCCAGGACCATTGAAATTGATCATATCCTGAATGTCAATCCAATTATGTTTAGGAATTTTAATGCCATCTCTAGCAAACCTGCTAGAGTCACCCCTGATGTCAACAGTTGTGAAACAAATTCCTTTATGTTGAAGGAATTCTTGCAGTGCCAGATTATCAGGACTCCTGCATGTTAACACAAATCAATCTTGTAAGATCGTATATGCTGAAATAGTACACATATTTTTCTTCCAGTAAACTGTATACTTGTTGCAGTGAAACAATGATTTTGCATCAGTGATACACATCAAAATAACATGAATTATTGTTGCGACTATATGATCTAATTATTTAAGTGTCAAGTTAAGATTCAGTTACTATATGTTAATATCTTGACATCCATGCCGATTATCGGTGAGTATGAGTACATGAAATTTGTGCAAATTTTGAGTACCAAAATCATGAAACTAGATATCGTGGTCAATCCAAAAAAATTATACAAGTATGTTGGATATTACGTTCCAGACCACATTTTTCATACAAGTTAGTTTGTTCGTGTTTTCATACAAGTTAGAACCTAGTCTATGTCGAAATAAAAAAGCAGATCCAAGATAAAGGAAGAGTTTCTATATTAAAAAACAAAAGGATAAAGGAAGGCATGTGAAGAACATACCTGCAGAAATGGTACACCAGGACGTGGTCGTCCATGGCCAACTGAACGACGGCGGTACTTACTTGGTCCGCAGTGTATTCTAGGTCGAGGCCGACGAACCTGGACCTGTCCTCTAGTAGCTTTTGTTCGTACATCTTGAGGGTGTGCTCGAGAACGGAAGGGTCATTCGTGTAGACCACGTTCACCTTGGTCGTCCCATGGGGAACGACGCTCCTCTTTAGCGTAAACAGGCCGCCGTCGGCCATGGCAGCGCTGAAGCACGTCGAACTGATCGGAGGGATTGAGGGGGAGGGAGGGAGAGCAACTGCAAACAATGGGGTTTTTTGGAACTTGCCGAAATGCAGGGGAGAACGAACCGCCAGGGGTTGTTTAGTGGGGACAGATGGGAATAATACTGCGATGAGGTTGAGGAATTAACTCCAACCGCCATTTAAATCTAGTACTCCCTGTAGTTGGTGGAGATGATGATGATGATGATCCCAATGAAGTCCAGCTCGATGACGGTGACGATGGCGACGATTTCCCCCTCCGGGAGGGAATTTCCCCGGCGGATTCCTGCCCGCCGGAGAGCTCTTTTCTCTCTGGTGTTCTCCGCCCCGCAGAGGCGGCTCTGACTATTGATGCCCCCTAACCTTAGGTTTCTCGGAGATGAAGTACGCGAAGGGCGATGGCCGAGGGGGTGTGGGCCCCTCCCCACGTGGCGGCGCGGCCAGCAGGGTGCCGGCCCATGGGGAGGGCCCATGGCGGCCCTCCTCGGCCTCCCCTTTTGGCTGGCTCCGTCATCTGGAAAAATAGGAGCTTAGGTATATTTTCCGTCAATTGTTGATCTTCAGAAATATTGTATCCTGACGGTGCTTTTTCCAGCAGAATTCTGACTCCGGTGAGTAATTCTCCAATAATCATGAAACATGCAAAATAGGTGAAATAACATAAGTATCATCTCTAAATATGAAATATATCAATGAATAACAGTAAATTATGATATAAAATAGTGATGCAAAATGGACGTATCAACCACCCCCCAAGCTTAGAACTACGTCGATGTTTGCGAAACAAGGTCCTTTCAAGTTGAACTTGGTTCTGGCCAAAGAGTCGGAAATTTGAATCTCCATGGATAGGTCCATACATCGTCACAGAGGTCATTCCAGGAGGTGCATACAGGAAGGATAAGAAGACATGGAAGGAGGAATCAAACCCCGGAACGTGGCGCAACTCCGGCGGTTCTACACTACAAGAAAAGTTGCCATGGCCGACGAAGTTGAAGTCGCGCCGTGGTTGCTGGTGTACCATGGCCGATGATTTTTGGTCCCTCCGTGGTGCATGTCAAAACTTTTTTTTCTCGTTTTTGAGGCCACCTAGCCCGACGAAAGCGGCCAAAACGTCGCGTATGGTGGCCCGGGACGTGGTGCATCTCGAAATCTCGGGTTCGCCGGCCGAGTCAACGCAAATCCGCACCGCCGAGGGATGTAGGGCCCAGATGGCAGCCTCTCTGGCATTGTTTTTTTCTAGATCGCGCCATCTCGTTCAACGTTCTCCGATCGAGCCGTTTACGATGCAGGATCATGGGTCCCGCATGTCATCCTCTATGAACCAAAATTCTTTCTATTCTTGGATTTTTTTGACCCCCTGATTTCTGGCTACTTCCTTTTTCTTTTGATCCCTTGCCGCCTTGGAAACGTTGAGACCGCTGCTGCTAAATGGGACCCGCATGTCATCCTCTATGTGCAATCAACTTTCTTTTCTTGGAGTTTTTTTGGCACCTCAAATTTGGTCACTTGCCTTTTTCTTTCGATCCCTTGCCGCCTCTCAAACGGTGATACCGCTGCTGCTAACTGGGACCCGCATGTCATCCTCTATGTACTATAAAACTTTCTTTTCTGGAATTATTTTTGGCACCTCATATTTGGTCACTTACCTTTTTCTTTCGATCCCCTGCCGCCTCTCAAACGGTGATACCGCTGCTGCTAAATGGGACCCGCATGTCATCCTCTATGTACTATAAAACTTTCTTTTTTTGGATTTTTTTTGGCACCTCATATTTGGTCACTTGACTTTTTCTTTCGATCCCCTGCCGCCTCTCAAACGGTGATACCGCTGCTGCTAAATGGGACCCGCATGTCATCCTCTATGTACTATAAAACTTTCTTTTTTTGGATTATTTTTGGCACCTCATATTTGGTCACTTGACTTTTTCTTTCGATCCCCTGCTGCCTCTCAAACAGTGATACCGCTGCTGCTAAATGGGACCCGCATGTCATCCTCTATGTACTATAAAACTTTCTTTTCTTGGATTATTTTTGGCACCTCATATTTGGTCACTTGACTTTTTCTTTCGATCCCATGCTGCCTCTCAAATAGTGATACCGCTGCTGCTAAATGGAACCCGCATGTCATCCTCTATGTACTATAAAACTTTCTTTGGTTTATTTTTGGCACCTCATATTTGGTCACTTGACTTTTTCTTTCGATCACCTGCCTCTCAAACGTGATACCGCTGCTGCTAAATGGGACCCGCATGTCATCCTCTATGTACTATAAAACTTTCTTTTCTTGGATTATTTTTGGCACCTCATATTTGGTCACTTGACTTTTTCTTTCGATCCCCTGCCGCCTCTCAAACAGTGATACCGCTGCTGCTAAATGGGACCCGCATGTCATCCTCTATGTACTATAAAACTTTCTTTTTTTGGATTATTTTTGGCACCTCATATTTGGTCACTTGACTTTTTCTTTCGATCACCTGCTGCCTCAAACGGTGATACCGCTGCTGCTAAATGGGACCCGCATGTCATCCTCTATGTACTATAAAACTTTCTTTTTTTGGATTATTTTTGGCACCTCATATTTGGTCACTTGACTTTTTCTTTCGATCCCCTGCTGCCTCTCAAACGGTGATACCGCTGCTGCTAAATGGGTCCCGCATGTCATCCTCTATGTACTATAAAACTTTCTTTTCTTGGATTATTTTTGGCTCCTGATATTTGGTCACTTGCGTTTTTTTCTTTCGATCTCATGCCACGTTTGAAACTTTGAGGAACCTGCTGGCTCATGGGACCCGCATGTCATCCTCTATGTGCTATAAAAGTTTATTTTCTATGGTTTTTTCACTCTCTGATTTTTGTCTATTTCCTTTTTGTTTTGATGCCCTGCCGCCTTGGAAACGTTGAGTAAGCGCTTACTCATGGGACCAAGATGTCATCCTCTATGTACAATCAAGTTTCCTTGAATTATTTTTGGCTCCTGATATTTCGTCACTTGCCTTTTTCTTTCGATCTCATGCCACGTTTGAAACGTTGAGGAACCTGCTGGCTCATGGGACCCGCATGTCATCCTCTACGAACAATAAAAGTTTCCTTTATTGGAGTTATTTTTGACCCCTAATTTCTGGCTATTTGCCTTTTTCTTTTGATCCCCTGCCCCCTTTGAAACGATGAGGACGCTGTTGGCAGGTCGGTCCCATATGTCATCCTCTATGAACAATACAAGTTTCCTTTGGTGGATTTATTTTTTACCCCTAATTAATTTCTGGCTATTTCCTTTTTTTCTTTGATCCCCTGTCGCCTTGGAAACGTTGAGGATGCTGCTGCCTCATCGGTCCCGCATGTCATCCTCTCAGAACGATAAATGTTTTCTTTTCTTGGATTTTTTTACCAACTGATTTTTGGTTTTTTTTTTATTTTCGATCCCCTGCCGCCTTTGAAACGTTGACGACGCTGCTGGCTCATGGGTCCCTGATGTCAGCCTCCCCGTACAAGAAACATGTGATATCTTGATTATTTTGCAGACAATAAACAGTGTATTTCGCTCTGAGCTATTGCAAACGGATAAATTAAATCTTTATTTTTACAACATATATCTTGAATCTCCTTGTTTTTTGTTTTGGCGAAGCATAGGACTTTCCTGTTTTTTTTTTGAGAAAAATCCGAACTATCATGTTCTGGAGTGGGCTGAAATTGTACGTGTCAAAAGGCCCAGAAGGATAGTTCGAAGGCCCAGATGTCCAGATGCAGCCCAATTGAAATCTTTCTTTTCTTGGATTTTTTTCACCCCCTGATTTCTGGCTACTTCATTTTTCTTTTGGTCCTGTGCCGCCTTGGAAACGTTGAGACCGCTGCTGCAAAATGGGACCCGCATGTCATCCTCTATGTACAATAAAGTTTCTTTTCTTGGATTATTTTTGGCTCCTGATATTTGGTCACTTGCCTTTTTCTTTCGATCTCATGCCACGTTTGAAACGTTGAGGAACCTGCTGGCTCATGGGACCCGCATGTCATCCTCTATGTACAATAAAAGTTTGATTTCTTGGATTTTTTTTCACCCTCTGATTTTTGGCTATTTCCTTTTTCTTTTGATCCCCTGCCGCCTTTGAAATTGAGTAAGCTGCTGGCTCATAGGTCCCACATGTCAGCCTGTATGAACGATAAAGCTTTCCTTTCTTGGAGTTTTTTTGACCCCCTAATTTCTGGCTACTTTCTTTTTCTTTTGATCTCATGCCGCATTTGAAACGTTGGGACCGCTGCTGCAAAATGGGACCCGCATGTCATCCTCTATGTACAATAAAGTTTCTTTTCTTGGATTATTTTTGGCTCCTGATATTTGGTCACTTGCCTTTTTCTTTCGATCCCATGCCACGTTTGAAACGTTGAGGAACCTGCTGGCTCATGGGACCCGCATGTCATCCTCTATGTACTACAAAAGTTTATTTTCTTGGGTTTTTTTTCACTCTCTGATTTTTGGCTATTTCCTTTTTCTTTTGATCCCCTGCCGCCTTGGAAACGTTGAGTAAGCTGCAAACTCGTGGGACCCGCATGTCATCCTCTATGTACAATCAATTTTCTTTTCTTGGAGTTTTTTTACCCCCTAATTTCTGGCTACTTTCTTTTTCTTTTGATCTCAAACCGCATTTGAAACGTTGGGACAGCATGTCATCCTCTATGTACAATAAAAGTTTCTTTTTTTGGATTATTTTTCACCCTCTGATTTTTGGTCACTTGCCTTTTTCTTTCGATCTCATGCCGCCCTTGAAAACGTTGAGGAACCTGCTGGCCCATGGGACCCACATGTCATCCTCTATGTACTATAAAAGTTTCTTTTCTTTGATTTTTTTCACCCTCTGATCTTTGGCTATTTCCTTTTTCTTTTCATCCCCTGCCGCCTTGGAAACGTTAGTAAGCTGCTGACTGGTGGGACCCGCATGTCATCCTCTATGTACAATCAAGTCTCTTTTCTTGGATTTTTTTTTACCCCCTTATTTTTGGTCACTTGCCTTTTTCTTTCGATCTCATGCAGCCTCTGAAACGTTGAGAAGCTGCTGGCTCATGGGACCCACATGTCATCCTCGATACTATAAAAGTTTCTTTTCTTGGATTTTTTTCACCCTCTTATTTTTGGCTGTTTCCTTTTTCTTTTGATCCCCTGCCGCCTTGGAAACATTGATTAAGCTGCTGACACAAGGGGCCCGCATGTCATCCTCTATGTACAATCAACTTGCAAGATCTTGGGGCGGAAGAGCTTGTATAAGTGGGACCCATATGTCATCCTCTATGTACAATAAAAGTTTCTTTTTCTTGGATTATTTTTTGCTCCTGGTATTTGGTCTCTTTCCTTTTTCTTTCGATCTCATGCCGCCTCTGAAACGTTGAGTAAGGTGCTGGGTCATGGGACCCGCATGCCATCCTCTATGTACAATCAACTTTCTTTTCTGGGAGTTTTTTTTACCCCTAATTTCTGGCTACTCTTTTTCTTTTGATCTCAAGCCGCATTTGAAACGTTGACACCGCTGCTGCAAAATGGGACCCGCATGTCATCTTTTATGTACAATAAAGTTTCTTTTCTTGGATTATTTTTGGCTCCTGATATTTGGTCACTTGTCTTTTTCTTTCGATCTCATGCCCCCTTTGAAACGTTGAGGAAGCTGCTAGCGCATGGGTCCCGCATGTCATACTCTATGAACAATAAAAGTTTCCTTCCTTGGAGTTATTTTTTACCGCTAATTTCTGGCTACTTCCTTTTTCTTTTGATCCCCTGCCGCCTTGGAAACGTTGAGTAAGCTGCTGACACAAGGGGCCCGCATGTCATCCTCTATGTACAATCAACTTGCAAGATCTTGGAGCGAAAGAGCTTGTATAAGTGGGACCCATATGTCATCATCTATGTACAATAAAAGTTTCTTTTCTTGGATTATTTTTTGCTCCTGATATTTGGTCACTTTCCTTTTTCTTTCTATCTCATGCCGCCACTGAAACGTTGAGTAAGGTGCTGGCTCATGGGACTGTACAATAAAGTTTCATTTCTTAGATTTTTTTTACCCACTGATTTTTGCTAACTTGCCTTTTTCTTTTCGATCATATGCCGCCTTTGAAATTGAGGTCGCCGCTGGCTCATGGGTCCCACAAGTCAGCCTCTATGAACAATAAACCTTTCCTTTGTTGTATTTATTTTTTACCCCTAATTTCTGGCTATTTGCCTTTTTCTTTTGATCCCCTGCGGCCTTTGAAACGATGAGGACGCTGCTGGCAGGTCGGTCCCACATGTCATCCTCTATGAAGAATATAAGTTTCCTTTTTGGATTTATTTTTGACCCCTAATTTCTGGCTATTTGCCTTTTTCTTCTGATCCCTGCCGACTTCGAAATGATGAGGATGCAGCTGGCAGATCGGTCCCACATGTCAGCCTCTATGAACTATAAATGTTTCCTTTGTAGGATTTATTTTTTACCCCTATTTTCGGGCTACTTGCCTTTTTCTTTGAAACGTTGAGGACGCTACTGTCTCATGGGTCCCACATGGCATCCTCTCTGAACGATAAACCTTCATTTCTTGTTAACGACAGGTTTATCAGTATTATTTTCGCAGACTAATACAAGCTCTTTGGCTCCAAGATCTTGCAAGTTGATAGATTAAATCAAGGAATTATTAGGATATGTTTTAAATTTCAAATCCACTTTATGAATTTTTAAAAATACCGTTATCCATGTGGGTATGGAGCGATCAAGGATTTTCATATTGGGCATGAGCAGTTTCAAAAATTGGAACCCTATAATTCAAAATAAATAAAAACAACTTTTATGTAGAATCTCCGTGTATTTTTTTTTTGCCAATCATAGGATCTGTGTTTCATTAGAAAAGGGCCGAAATTGCATGAGCAGAAAGGCCCATTTGTTATTGGGCTTCGACGGCCGGAGCAAGTAGACCGATAACAATTACCATGTAGATGTTCCTTGGCAACCCAAAAGTGAAATATTGGGCCCAACAGGGGAAGGTTGAACAGTACTTTTTCTATTGGGAAGGTGGTACATGGGGTTATCCTGACAAAAAAAATGGAACATGGGTTACTGAAGGTTGCCCATTTGTGCCTAATATGTTTGTCAGCAGGAGCTTTACCTTCCGCCGCCGCCGCTCCGCTTCCGCCGCCGCCGCCATGCCTCGTCGCGGGTCGAGCTACCGGTACGGCGGCGTCTCGAGCTCGGGGTACCGCAGCGTCCGCGCGCGCCCCAAATTAAGGTACTTCCTCCTCGGGACGGCACCTACGATAGGCTCGGCTGGCCTTGGGGCATTTACCCCTAGCCTCTTCCATGCTCAAGTTTTTGAAATGTTTCTGGCTCTGTTCAACACTGGATCAAATTTGTCAACATGACCATTCTTATGGAGTAGCAACGAGTTGAATCTCTCAAAACTCTTTAAGTTCTGCAATATAACGACTAATTGGTACTACCTTATACAAAATGATTACATATCCTTATTTTGGAAGCAAGCAATCACACACTTATAGTTTGCTAGTCAGCTGCACGTAACGTTAAAAATCGGCAATTATAATGAATAAACCTGTAATTTTCACTTAAAATGCATTAAGGAGCATCAAATTTGACAAATCAAACCATGTCGTACTGAAAATTGACATGTCTTTCTCATGCAGAAATGTAAAATTATCCATGCATGTGCGTTTATACAGGTTAAGTTTTGCACGTATTATTTTTTGTAACTTTTCTGACTACCTTCAAAGCTCCAATCCTTCTTCATCATCTTTGTTGTACCGCACTGATGCAAGTGAATGCGAGCTGCTCGCCAGACGCGACTTCGTGTCCGATATGTGTACTATGCCTTCTCCATCTAGTGCTAGTTACGCCTCTGTGCTAATTAATTCAGCACAAACCTCTGTCATTGCAGCTGTGACTCACCTCGACCATTGGAGCCCAATCACAAGAGCGAGCTCAGTCTCAACCAGAGAGGCATGTGTCTCATGGTTAGCTATCTACAACTTGCTGTCTTACTAAAACCGTGCCTATCATAGAGATCACCTCGCTGGTGTAGCAATGGCTGCAAGTAGCTGCTAGCATGAGCGAAGGGGATAAGGAAGAAAAGATTAAAAAAATGGGGTGGGGCCAACAAGCAGGAAAGCTATCTACTAGCTTTATGGATGTTTCTGGAATTGGGTAGAAAATAGTAGATGACACTGTAGCAGCGAATCCCAGAGACCAAGGCCGTTGGATGATGTCTAATGAACGGCAGAACAAAATCGGCGAAATTAGCTTGAATTTTGATAATAAATCTTGGGCATTTTCCCTCGAACATGATTTATCAACTTTGGGTAGTCTCTGGACTAGTCTCCCTCGTCCACCAATTATTATCATACTACTGCGGAAAGTTGAGGGCAGTCCCTAGTCCCGAGCACTTCGCCCACTTCCCCTGGCCTCATCCCAGAGATCTCACACCAACCACCTCACCGTCGACTAGCCGCCAGTCTACAGCCCTCCGAAGAATCCCCAATGGCGGCGACGCCCCTACTAGAGCGCTCCTCACGCGAGCGCATCATCGAGTCTGGCCCACATGTCTTCCGTGCCTGCCGTGTGTCGGCAAGCACGACCGACTTCTCCGTCGGCGAGCCGCCGGCCGTGGGCGAGGGCGAGGCGTCCCCGTACACTATGACAGTGCACATCTTCTTCTCGAGGACGTACGAGCTCAGGAGGATGGCCGGCCCCCTCCCTGCCCCACTGGATGAGGACGATATCACCACTACACCCTGCGAAGAGGTGGTGCTGGATCTTGGCTTGCCTCCGAGGAAGCTGCGTAGTGGGGGCAATGTCGTGCGAACTATGCGCGAGATTCTTGCCCGTGTATGGCTGCTCAAGAACCTGAACCTCACGGAGGAGGAGTGGGACATCATCATGCCTTACGATGTTATGCACCTGATGTGGCAGCAGGCGTGTCGTCGGCTCGGTGGCCTCCACTTCGACCTCACCCTTAGGGTGGACCACCGGCTCATCGTCAACTTGCCGGCGCTGCAGGACAGTTGGGTCCTAGTTGCGCCGGAGGACGGCCACTGCAGCATATGCATGCTGGGGCTGTCGCAGCGCACAACGGTGCGTCTCCGGGGATGCAAACACCCGTTCCATAGGAAGTGCATCTTCTCCTGGTTTGTAACGAACGCCAGCTGCCCTATCTGCCGCGATAAAGTGCTGACCCATCTTATTTTCGATTTGTAGCATAGTATGAATAAAAACCCTGTATGATAGGGATGCCATGCCAACTTGAATCCTATGTCAAGAGAAATTCTATTTGATTGTGGTTATAAGATATTCTGCATTAGTTTGATCTATTATCATTCTATTTTCCTATGGGATATGACCCTATGAATCAAACATCCGGCAACAACAGGGATTCCGGCGCCAACGTGGAATCTGCACAACAAAACCAAAGTACTTTGCCCCAACGAAACAGTGAGGTTGTCAATCTCACCGGCTTGTTGTAACAAAGGGGTACCTCCATGCCGCCTGTACAAAGGTCTAAGGAGAATGCTCGCATTTTGGATTTCTCGCTTTTGATTATTCTCAACTTAGACATCCATACCGGGACAACATGGACAACAGATAATGGACTCCTCTTAAATGCATAAGCATGTAGCAATGATTATTATTCTCATATGAGATTGAGGATATATGTCCAAAACTGAAACTTCCACCATGATTCATGGCTTTAGTTAGCGGCCCAATGTTCTTCTCTAACAATTTTGCATGCTCCAACCACTAAAATGATAGATCCTTCAGACAAGACGGACATGCATAGCAACTCACATGATATTCAACAATAGTTGATGGCGTTCCCCAGAAGCATGGTTATCGCACAACAAGCAACTTAATAAAAGATAAAGTGCATAAGTACATATTCAATACTACGATAGTTTTTAAGGCTATTTTGTCCCATGAGCTATATATTGCAAAGGTGAATGATGGAATTTTAAAGGTAGCACTCAAGCAATTTACTTTGGAATGGCGGAGAAATACCATGTAGTAGGTAGGTATGGTGGACACAAATGGCATAGTGGTTGGCTCAAGGATTTTGGATGCATGAGAAGTATTCCCTCTCGATACAAGGTTTAGGCTAGCAAGGTTATTTGAAGCAAACTCAAGGATGAACCGGTGCAGCAAAACTCACATAAAAGACATATTGTAAACATTATAAGACTCTACACCGTCTTCCTTGTTGTTCAAAACTCAATACTAGATATTATCTAGACCTTAGAGAGACCAAATATGCAAATCAAATTTTAGCAAGCTCTATGTATTTCTTCATTAATGGGTGCAAAGCATATGATGCAAGAGCTTAAACATGAGCACAACAATTGCCAAGTATCACATTATCCAAGACATTTTAGAATTACTACATGTAGCATTTTCCAATTCCAACCATATAACAATTTAACGAAGAAGAAACTTCGCCTTGAACATTATGAGTAAAGCCTAAGGACATATGTGTCCATATGCAACAGCGGAGCGTGTCTCTCTCCCACAAAGTGAATGCTAGGATCCATCTTATTCAAACAAAAACAAAAACAAAAACAAACCGACGCTCCAAGTAAAGAACACAAGATGTGATTGAATAAAAATATAGTTTCAGGGAGGAACCTGATGATGTTGTCGATGAAGAAGGGGATGCCTTGGGCATCCCCAAGCTTAGACGCTTGAGTCTTCTTAGAATATGCAGGGGTGAACCACGGGGCATCCCCAAGCTTAGAGCTTTCACTCCTCTTGATCATAGTATATCATTCTCCTCTCTTGACCCTTGAAAACTTCCTTCACACCAAACTTCAAGCAAACTCATTAGAGGGTTAGTGCACAATTAATAATTCACATGTTCAGAGGTGGCACAATCATTCTTTACACTTCTGGACATTGCATAAAGCTACTGGACATTAATGGATCAAAGAAATAAATCCAACATAGCAAAAGAGGCAATGCGAAATAAAAGGCAGAATCTGTCAAAAACAGAACAGTCCGTAAAGACGAATTTAAAGCTGGCACCAGACTTGCTCAAATGGAAAAACTCAAAACTAATGAAAGTTGCGTACATATCTGAGGATCCGCTCGTAAATTGGCAGATTTTTTCGAATTTTCTACAGAGAACTGTGCCCAGATTCGTGACAGACAGCAATGCTGTTTCTGCGCAGCGATCCCAAATATAACATCAACTTTGACATAGAAACTTTACTTGGCACAAAAATATGATAAGGAGAGGTTGCTACAGTAGTAAACAACTTCCAAGACTCAACAAAACAAAAAATTGCTGTAGTAAAAACATGGGTTGTCTCCCATAAGCGCTTTTCTTTAACGCCTTTCAGCTAGGCGCAGAAAGTGCAAATCAAGTAACATCGAGAGTAGAAGCATCAACATCATAGCTTGTTCTAATAATAGAATCAAAAGGCAACTTCATTCTCTTTCTAGGGAAGTGTTCCATACCTTTCTTGAGAGGAAATTGATATTTAATATTACCTTCCCTCATATCAATAACAGCACCAACGGTTCGAAGAAAAGGTCTTCCCAACACAATAGGACAAGATGCATTGCATTCGATATCCAAGACAACAAAATCAACGGGGACAAGGTTATTGTTAACCGTAATGCGCACATTATCAATCCTCCCCAAAGGTTTCTTTTTAACATTATCGGCAAGATTAACATCCAAATAACAATTCTTCAATGGTGGCAAGTCAAGCATATCATAAATCTTTTTAGGCATAACAGAAATACTTGCACCAAGATCACATAAAGCATTACATTCAAAGTCATTGAATTTCATTTTAATGATGGGCTCCCAACCATCTTCTAACTTTCTAGGAATAGAAGTTTCAAGTTTTAGTTTCTCTTCTCTAGCTTTTATGAGAGCATTTGTAATATGTTTTGTAAAGGCTAAATTTATAGCACTAGCATTAGGACTTTTAGCAAGTTTTTGTAAGAACTTTATAACTTCAGAGATGTGGCAATCATCAAAATCTAAATCATTATGAGCTACAGCAATTGGATCATTGTTCCCAAGGTTGGAAAAAATTTCAGCAGTTTTATCACAAGCAGTTTCAGCAGTTTTAGCAATTTCAGGCAGTTTTGTACGCTTTGCACTAGGAGTAGAAACATTGCCAACACCAATTATTTTACCATTGATAGTAGGAGGTGCAGCAACATGTGAAGAATTAGCATTACTAGTGGTGGTAATAGTCCAAACTTTAGCTACATTATTTTCTTTAGCTAGTTTTTCATTTTCTTCTCTATCCCACCTAGCACGCAGTTCAGCCATTAATCTTATATTCTCATTAATTCTAACTTGGATGGCATTTGCTGTAGTAGTAATCTTATTATCAATATCATTATTAGGCATAACTTTCAATTTTAAAAGATTAACATCAGAGGCAAGCCTATCAACTCTAGAAGCAATAGTATCAATTTTATCAAGCTTTTCCTCAACAGATTTGTTAAAAGCAGTTTGTGTACTAATAAATTCTTTAAGCATAGCTTCAAGACCAGAGGGTACACTCCTATTATTGTTGTAAGAATTCCCATAAGAATTACCATAACCATTACCATTAGCAGAAGGATATGGCCTATAGTTATTACCAGAGTTGTTCCTATAAGCATTGTTGTTGAAATTATTGCTTTTAATGAAATTCACATCAACATTTTCTTCTTGAGCAACCAATGAAGCTAAAGGAACATTATTTGGATCAACATTAGATCTACCATTCACAAGCATAGACATAATCACATCAATCTTATCACTCAAGGAAGAGGTTTCTTCAACAGAATTTACCTTCTTACCTTGTGGAGCTCTTTCCGTGTGCCATTCAGAGTAATTTATCATCATATCATCAAGAAGTTTTGTAGCCGCCCCCAATGTGATGGACATAAAGGTACCTCCAGCAGCTGAATCCAATAAATTCCGCGAAGAAAAATTTAGTCCTGCATAGAAGGTTTGGATGATCATCCAAGTAGTCAGTCCATGGGTTGGGCAATTCTTTACCAAAGTTTTCATTCTCTCCCATGCTTGAGCAACATGTTCAGTATCTAATTGTTTAAAATTCATTATGCTACTTCTCAAAGATATAATTTTAGCGGGAGGATAATATCTACCAATAAAAGCATCCTTGCATTTAGTCCATGAATCAATACTATTCTTAGGCAAAGATAGCAACCAATCTTTAGCTCTTCCTCTTAATGAGAAAGGAAACACTTTCAATTTAATAATATCACCATCTACATCCTTATACTTTTGCATTTCACAAAGTTCAACAAAATTATTGAGATGGGCAGCAGCATCATCAGAACTAACACCAGAAAATTGATCTCTCATGACAAGATTTAGTAAAGCAGGTTTAATTTCAAAGAATTCTGCTGTAGTAGCAGGTGGAGCAATAGGTGTGCATAGGAAATCATTATTATTTGCATTTGTGAAGTCACACAACTTAGTATTTTCAGGAGTATTCATTTTAGCAACAGTAAATAAAACAAACTAGATAAAGTAAATGCAAGTAACTAATTTTTTTTGTGTTTTTGATATAGAGAGCAAGACAGTAAATAAAGTAAAACTAGCAACTAATTTTTTTGTATTTTGATTTAGTGCAGCAAACAAAGTAGTAAATAAAATAAAGCAAAACAAAAACAAAGTAAAGAGATTGAGAAGTGGAGACTCCCCTGCAGCGTGTCTTGATCTCCCCGGCAACGGCGCCAGAAAACAGGCTTGATGCGCGTAAATGTACACGTCCGTTGGGAACCCCAAGAGGAAGGTATGATGCGCACAGTGCAAGTTTTCCCTCAGAAAGAAACCAAGGTTGAATCGAACCAGGAGGAGCCAAGAAGCACGTTGAAGGTTGATGGTGGCGAAATGTGATGCGGCGCAACAACAGAGATTCCGGCGCCAACGTGGAACCTGCACATCAAAGTACTTTGCCCCAACGAAACAGTGAGGTTGTCAATCTCACCGGCTTGCTGTAACAAAGGATTAAACGTATCGAGTGGAAGATGTTTGCAAAGAAAACAGTAAAACACAATTGCAGTAGATTGTATGCTATGTAAAGAATAGGACCGGGGTCCACAGTTCACTAGAGGTGTCTCTCCCATAAGATAAAAGCATGTTGGGTGAACAAATTACAGTCGGGCAATTGACAAATAGAGAAGGGCATAACAATGCATATACATGATATGATAAATATAGTGAGATTTAATTGGGCATTACGACAAAGTACATAGACCGCCATCCAACTGCATCTATGCCTAAAAAGTCCACCTTCAGGTTATCATCCGAACCCCATTCAGTATTAAGTTGCAAAGCAACAGACAATTGCATTAAGTATGGTGCGTAATGTAATCGACAACTACATCCTTAGACATAGAATCAATGTTTTATCCCTAGTGGCAACAACACATCACAACCTTAGAACTTTCTGTCACTGTCCCAGGTGTCAATGAAGGCATGAACCCACTATCGAGCATAAATACTCCCTCTTGGAGTTAAGAGTACAAACTTGGCCAGAGCCTCTACTAATAACGGAGAGCATGCAAGATCATAAACAACACATAAACAATAGATTGATAATCACCATAACATAGTATTCTCTATTCATCGGATCCCGACAAACACAACATATAGTATTACATATAGATGATCTTGATCATGTTAGGCAGCTCACAAGATCCAACAATGAAGCACAACAAGGAGAAGACGACCATCTAGCTACTGCTATGGACCCATGGTCCAGGGGTGAACTACTCACTCATCACTCCGGAGGCGATCATGGCGATGAAGAGTCCTCCGGGAGATGAATCCCCTCTCCGGCAGGGTGCCGGAGGCGATCTCCTGAATCCCCCGAGATGGGATTCGCGGCGGCGGCGTCTCGAAGGTTTTCCGTATCGTGGCTCTCGGACGGGGTTTCGCGACGGAGGCTTTAAGTAGGCGGAAGGGTAGGTCAGGGGGGCTGACGAGGGGCCCACACCATAGGCGGCGCGGGCCCCCCTCTGGCCGCGCGGCCCTATGGTGGCGGCGCCGTCGCCCCACTTCGTTATCTCTTCGGTCTTCTGGAAGCTCGTGCAAAAATAGGACCCTGGGCGAAGATTTCGTCCAATTCCGAGAATATTTCCTTACTAGGATTTCTGAAACCAAAAACAGCAGAAAACAGCAACTAGCTCTTCGGCATCTTGTTAATAGGTTAGTTCCGTAAAATGCATAAATATGACATATAATGTGCATAAAACATGTAGGTATCATCAATAAAGTAGCATGGAACATAAGAAATTATCGATACGTTGGAGACGTATCAGGATGCCATGCCAACTTGAATCCTATGTCAAGAGAAATTCTATTTGATTGTGGTTATAAGATATTCTGCATTAGTTTGATCTATTATCATTCTATTTTCCTATGGGATATGACCCTATGAATCAAACAGCATGTGATTACTTCCACACAATTAAGTTTGACCAACTTTTAGTAGGACAACAAACATAAATAATTAGTCATCATGGGATTACAATCCAACAGATAATTGTCTTCAGGACTCATACATTTTCCAAATAGAAAAATCAAAACAAATCATGGTTCTTCATCTCACAGCATGATACAGAGACAAGAGTCTAATCATCATCATCATCATCATCATCATCATCATCATCATCATCATCATCATCATCATCATCATCATCATCATCATCACCTCCGTCTTCATTCTGATATTCGTGCATGGTCTCATCCTGCTCGTCCTGTCCATTCTCCTCCTGAGATTCACCAGGTAGCTTCAGTTTATCCATCTCTTTGTCGACTATGCTAACCTCAACAGTGAAATCTACTTCTCCATCATGTGCAGGGATACCTGTATCCAACGAGGTTTCATCAATGTCAGCAACTTTAGTTTGCATACAACCAGCGAAATCATCTTGCTGGGCACCAATTATTGGATCCGCATTCTCATCCAAATCATATATGTTCCTTGCCACAAACTTTTGCACATACTGCCATCCTTTTCTAGATCTGTCTTCCAAGAAAAGTACCTTGGCCGCTTGAGGTACCAAAATATAAGGATCATCCTTGTACCACTGAGCAGTAGTATTGACTGATATGAAATACCCATCATTTCTGGCACCTTTGCCCTTGTTTGGATCTTGGTTGTACCAATAACACTTAAATAGAACCACAGATCGGACAGTAACCTTATCACTATAGAACAACTGAATAACCTCTTCTATGTGACCATAATGGTCAAATGACTCTGATCTCTTTTTTCTGGTTGTCAAGTGATCTCCACTGGTTGTGATGCCACTATTTCGTGTCTTCAAATGTTGTTCACGCTCATAGGAGCTGTAATGGACACCATTGGCATTGCAAGCTGCAGCTACCAACACCCTCTTATCTGGACCACGTGATAGGACAAGGAGATCAGCACTAACAGCGCCTGGATTCTCCGCATGGAGTTTCGAGATCTACGATTACAAAATAGACAAGAGGTCATCTCATGTGAAAACACATAGACAAGTCAGAGTGCAATTGAACATCTTACATATTTCTCAAACCAGTCCTGAAACCCACTCCCACGTGCCGATAGCTTTCCATTCGTTTCCATGTACAACCTGCAAAACATAGCCAAGTCAGCTGAATATATTTCATTTTGATACAAGTTCATAGTATATGCGAGGAACTGAGTAGTTCGTGTGCATAGTACTCACTTAACATATTCATCAGCCTCTGTAGCATTATTCAGCACATACCAAGACAGCTGTTCAAATTCAGACTGCTCTAATGTTTTTTCGGTCCTCTTTCCTATTAGCTCAACACCATGATTAAAAACAGATCCTCCAACTTCCAAAATTCTGCGACCCCGATTGAATCTGGTCTCAATATCAGGAATATATCTTGAGGCAAATGTATATGCTTCAGCAGCAATATACGCCACTGCAATGCAAGCCTCCGGTCTAGCTTTGTTCCTAACTGTATTCTTGAAAGTGCACAGTCGACGTTCTATAGGGTACATCCATCCATACTGTACCGGACCTCTTAAAAGTGCCTCATCAGGTAGATGAACAGCCAAATGCACCATCACATCAAAGAAGGCTGGAGGATATATCAGCTCCAGCTTGCACAGGATTACTGCTATGTCCACCTTAAGACGTTCTACAACAGCTCTGCTTAGAGTTTTACTACATATTTCCCTAAAGAACCTTCCCAACTCTGCAATCACGTTGTACATATTTGGCTTCACTAAATCTTTAATGCCAATAGCTAAAAGCCTTTGCAGCAGGATGTGACAATCGTGAGTTTTCAACCCTTGGAGCTTGTTTCCTTCAGCATTGAGACAATTTGCAATGTTGGAAGCAAATCCGAACGGGAACATCACACCTCGGAGGTACTCACAAAATAATCTCCTTTTAGGCATCGGCAATGTGAATTCCGCGCCTCGAAATTTATAATGTTTTTCCTTGCCTTTGTTCACTTTGTCATTACGATCCAGTTGCAAGTGCCTGTTAACATTCAATGTTGCACAATCAATCCTAGCATTTGAGCTATCTTTTGTCTTGGATGGAATGTTGAGTAATGTGCCGACAATGCTGTCACATATATTCTTCTCCATGTGCATGATATCAATATTATGCCGAAGCTTCTTACCAGCCCAATACGGCAAGTCCCAAAGAGTGGTCCTGCGCTTATAAAATATTCTCGGTCTATCATTTTCCATTTCCTTCCTCTTGGTACGTGCTGCTATTTCACCTCCCATCTTCCTTTTGGTAGCTGCTAGACTCAGTTCATCTCCTCTCTTCTTCCTTTTTCTATCTGCTACTACTGCTGCTGCATCTTCTGTATTCTTCTCTGCTGTACCTGCTGTGGCGGCTGGTGGTTTTCCTGGTTTAACATTTCTGACCGCTTCTAGGTGCGCCTCCAACTCGTGACTCTTAAAGTGCTGCGGTTTAGTCTTTTTACAGGCCTGATCACCAATAAATTGCAATTTTTTTCTATTTTTTCGGAAACTGTGATCTAATGGAAGGAAACGGCGATGGCCCATATAGCATATCTTGTTTATTATCCTCACTGCCAGCTGATCAGTATCACAGTGAACACATGCATTATAACCTGATGTTACTCTGCCTGACATAGTGCCCAAAGCTGGATAATCATGGGTGCAATACAGTACAGCAGCACGTAATAGAAAATTTTGTTCTTTAGGTTGACACACATCCCGTGTAGGGACACCCTCCCATAATGTTTGCAAGTCTCTAATAAGAGGCTGCATGAACACATCAAAATCCTTCCCAGGAGATTTGGGACCTGGGATGAGTAAGGCCATCATACAGTTCGACTGATCGGTGCATGTCCAGGGAGCCTGGTTGTAAGGTGTAACTAGTACTGGCCACATGCTATACGAGTTGCTCATGTTGCCAAATGGGTTGAATCCATCTGTAGCAAGGCCAAGTCTCAGGTTCCTTGGATCTGCAGCAAAATCTGGATGATCCAGGTCGAATTGCTTCCATTCATCGCCATCAGCAGGATGCCTCAGTAAATCAGGGTCGGGCGTGAGAATCTCTTTGTGCCATCTTGTTTCCCGAGATGTTTGTTCTGAAGCAAACAACCTCTGCAATCTTTGTACAAGTGGAAAGTATCTCAGAACCTTCCAAGGAATCTTTTTCTTACCACCAGCTCCATCATGTTTCCATCTTGATTCCTTACATACTGGACATTCATCGAGGTCATTATACTCCATCCAAAACAGTGCACAGTTATTTTTGCAAAAATCAATCTTCTCATATCCAAGTCCCAGTACCTTGATGTACTGCTTCACCTCATAAAAGGATTTTGGCAGTCCAGCCCCAGGGAGTGCATCGCTGTATGTCTTCGCAACTGCATTGAACGCTTTATTGGTAATCCCCTGGTATGACTTGTCATGAAGTAATTTCACAATTAATTCGAATCTTGACACAACAGAACCAGGGGCCACTAAGCGCTTAGCATCTTCTATCAGGTCATGGAAAAGAGGCTTTTTGTGATAACCATGGGGCTGTTGGCTTGCATATGGATACAGATCCCGTAACAAATTAGCAGTAGCCTCATCCTGGACGAGATCTTCAGGCTGATAACCATCAGAATAAAGAGGATCAATAATGTCAGGCTGATCATAGTGTTCACCATGGTTAATCCACCTGATATATGTCTGGTCCATCCCATAAACGAATAAATGATCTGAGACTACATGTTGAGGCTTGGACCCAATATTCAAACATACGCGGCATGGACAAATCACTTCCTTTGTCTTGTCGCCGTCAGTAAAATCACTAACGTGCTTCATGAAGTCTTCAATACCACTCAAATATGTTGGTGTGGTTAATGAGTCAAATAATATCCAAGTTCTGTCCATCTGTTGAGGAGATAGATGGTCAGAGAAGCGATAAGCTATTTCAACAAACAGGTCACCTACGAATGTAAGCAAGCATACCTGAGCAAACAGGTCGAATATAAAACTATAAATGCTACATTATTTGAGCCGATTTCAGCAAACAAACTGAGTGCAAAACTACGGCTACCTAGCGAACAGATTTTTTTAGGCTGACCACTGGGTTTCCCCACTTTGTATTTTTTTATTAATAAAAAGAGGGAAATATGTACAAAAGTTGCTGGAGAGCAGCAACTAAAAGGATCATAGATCCCAAGCAGCAAAATATATATAAAATGTTCTACCCATGATATGATTTCCTCTTTGCCTTATGAACAAGGAGAGCAATTTCATCCTTGAATCTCTTGTGCCATCTATAAATGCTTGGGGGGAGGGGCGAACAGATCTATCGAAAGCAATACAATACCAACACATTCTTTCTTCTTTTTTGCCGTAATTCCGCCGATCTATTAGCAGTGCAAAGAAGCCAAAAGTAATAAGATTACATACAGGTTCATAGACCACCAGGGCCGTACCTGAGAATACGGAGGGCCTGAGCAAAACAAGAAATAGAGGCCCTCAACATGATCATTGGCAACTAAAATGATTTTATATATACTACTCACTCCATTTCAATAAACAATGCACCCTTGTTTTTCGTATTTTATCTTCGAAAAAATATTAATCTATATCTCTCTATTTAAAAATGATGTTTCAATTTTATGTAGATATACATGTATTTAGATGAGTTTAGTTTGCAGATACATGCAAGTTTTGATGAAGTTGAAACATATTTTTCAGGATGAAGTATATAAAAAAATTGATATAAAACTGGTATCATTAGAAAGTATTTTCCAACACGATTCTAACAATGCTGCTTATGTATTATATGATCGTGATATTGTTGTCCTATTTATTTGGTCAAGGTTCACATTGAAATGTGGTAAAATAAATTAAAAGAAGTGCATCGTGTGAAAAAGCAATCTAAGAATTCAAAAGTGCTAATTGTTAGTCGAAACATGACATCATTGAGACAAAATATTAATATTCATTGGAAGACTAACTGAATTAGCTGCACTCGCGATGAAAGAGAAAGAGAAGATACGGGTAAGAGCAAGTACAATAAGGTACAGTCTTTTTTTTGTTTGTTTGGGTTGCTCATCAAGCTTATCGCTCGATACAATAAGGTACAGTCAGCGGGAGTGGTGTTTGGAACATGGGTGCATAGTGGGTGGTATCATAGAGTACTATCATAGATATGCTATATTTATTATAGTGGAGTATTGAAAATGGCATATATAGAAGGGGATATTGAGAATTGAGAGTGGCATAAACACAACTTCAGTTTTTGTAATGGCATAAACACAACTTGTGAATTGAGGAGTGGCATAGAACCAATTAACACTTGTTTCAATAACAGCCATCAAAAGCCAATCGAACGCACGAGAATGGATCCAAAATTTACCCATTTTAAGTTTCACGAGAAAATTTTAAACTTAAAATTCGTACTGCCTAGAAGTTTTTGAAACAAAAATCCAGTAAATCTTATATGTCGGGTTATGCATTCTGGGGGAGTTTCATCAGATTCAGCCATATTGTTTATCAATAAACCTCATTTTATGTTTTACAACCAACTTTAAACTTAAAATTCAAACTGTCCAGTAAAAAGAACAACATTCCAGTAAATCTTATATATTTCTTCTGCATTCCGGGAAAGATTGGTCGGATTCAAAAAAAATAGTTTGGGAATAAACATTGTTTTTGTCTGGAAACGACTTATTGTAGAGTGATTTTTGGTTGGATACATTCATGTGTGTTCGATTGGCTTTGGATGGCTGATATTGAACCAAAGTCAACGCTGGGCTTTTGACCTAGCTGAACGTCACTGGAGCTGCGTCAAAAGTCCAGCCATGACTTTGTCTCAATAACAGCCATCAAAAGCCGATCGAACGCACAGGAATGGATCCAACCAAAAATCACTCAACCGCTGGAATTTTGACCTGAAAGTCACTGAAGCTGTGTCCATACTTGCCCAACAGGTTGCGTATGAATGTAAACCAACATATCTGAGCAAACAGGTCGAATATAAAACTATATAACTAAATGCCACGTTATTTGAGCCGATTTCAGCAAACCAACTGAGGTCTATTTTTTTTAGGCTGGACAGTGGTTTCCTCGCTGTGTATTTTTCACTGTAATAAAAAAGAGGGAAAATGTTACTGGAGAGCAGCAACTAAAAGGATCATAGATCCCAAACAGCAAAATCTAGCTAAAAAGGTTATACCCATGATGATAAGCCATGATATGATTTCCTCTTTGCCTTACAAACAAGCAGTGGCGGACCTAGGATTTTAGGAAAGGGTATGACACAACAAAATTTTGGAGTTTCTATTGAATTTCTTTTGTCCTAATAAAAATAATTAAATAAAATACTTTCTCGGATTCATACTAATTAACTCAAATTTGTCTAGATATAAATGTATCTACTCAACAAACTTGTCTAAGATACATCAGTATCTAGACAAAGTTGAGTCAATTAATTTGGATTGAAGGGAGTATGTCAAAATGATTAAATAAAACAGATTTTGCATATAATCAAAATGTAAATTGTTGAAAAATGCACCGTTGACGGGGTGCTCTAATTTTGAACTGAATTCTCACTAAATATATATAATTAATCATATACTTGACTACCAAAGATTAATTATCAGTTGATTAATCGTATATACAGTAGCAAGATATTTCCTTTGATTAATCATGATATCTAATCAGGTCATGGTGCATGGCCATAGCTGGCCTTGTAGGCTTACACGCGAGACAAAATCGCACATCTTGAAAAACATGCAAGTAGACTGTTGGCTAAAGCCAATGCATTAATCAATCGGATGTCTAATCAATCGGTTACATGCACTAGCTCAGTGTTCGCATGGCTGCACGCCACATGTATTAGCACCGCATGTATACATATACATCACTCATCTTGATTAATTGCTCAGCTCATTAAACTATCAAAGATCTTGCACGGCTTGGACGCAGGGTATGCCGTGGCATATACGGCATACCCTGTAGATCCGCCACTGCAAACAAGGAGAGCCATTTCATCCTTGAATCTCTTGCGGCTTCTGTAAAAGCTTGGGGGCGAACAGATCAATCGAAAGCAATATAATACCAACAAATTCTTTCTTCTTTTTGGCCGTAAATCCACCGATGTATTAGCAGTGCAAAGAACCCAGAAGTAATAAGATTACAAACAGGTCCATAGAGGACTGGCACCAAGCGACGACTACAGACATTGGGCAATGGTGAGCAGTACAGTGTACAGTACGAACGAATTCGAGCAAATAGGTAAAGCGGAAAACAATGTCAAACAAACACATCGAGAGGAAAACAATATCAACCGATCGATTCGAACGAACTAACGAACTTATAAGGGCTGGGCGACGGCGACTGACTTCGATTGAGCTATAATGAATCGTACTTGCCCAGGCCTGAAGATAGCATGCATACCGTGAGGATCTACCAGCTGACCGCGCCTGCCGGTGCGGCTGGAGAAGAACGGCGCCACCAGCAGTCGCCGGCTGACGCGGCTGATAGACAGCGTGGGGAAGTTTTGGTGCGCGGCCTGGTTCACCGAGGGTGTGTCTAGAGAAGAACAGGGCGCCGAAGGAGGTGTCTAGAGAAGAACAAGGTGGGCTGGGTGCTGAGTTAAAGGCGAGCGTTCGAAATATTGGGCGCGCGTTCGAAAGTTTAGGTGCGCGAGGGAGGTGTCTGCTGTGCTGAGTTAAAGGCGAGCGTTCGAAATTTCCCCGTCCTCTTCTTTTTTGGGCTAATCTATCTATACCTCTATTCTATCTACATGTTTTTTATTTTTTTCTATTCTATACATGAGTTTTTGAAATTGAATTTTTTCACTCTGTCAGCCTTCCGGCCAATGCTCATTTGAAGTAATTGAAGCTGTTGATTTGCAGCTTAGAGGTGCTATCTACCGCTCATCATACAAGGACTCTTCAGATCTAAACGGCTGTGAATGCACGGATTCGTCACCCATCCTTCCCTTGGACTGGCGATGCTGAAAGCCTGAAACACTGGAACCCTCTAGATACTTCGGGATACCTCACTGCCCCACATTATTAGACAGGCCTTTTCCGACACGGGAAGTCAAAAGTTGGGGGCTCCATGCAGTACATATGAATACTCGCTAGCTGCATGGTCTAGAAGCAGACTAGAGTAAATCATCAATTCGTCAAATCAATTGGTGTATAATTTTTTTTAGCAGCTAAGACGCCGGCATGAACCATTTTATCAACTTGAATGCTTACTACATGACATAAGAAGACTATGTACTTTGGTTTTTCATTTTTCTGATTTTTTAAATTTTGTGCCCATTTGAATCTTGGTCAAATCCTAGGTTTGACCAAGATTAAACAAGTTTAAAACATGAAAATGAAAAGGTAATCATGGATCCTTCTTAGTCACTCTAAAATGAAGCTTTTGGGATGTTCTTGAAATTTCCATGTTTGAAACCCAAAACGACTTCTCTTCATGCTTGACTTCATAAGACAGAGTTTAGGGGTTAGGGGGTAGATACATGATTTGTCTAGTTTGCATATATCTAGACCTTTTTTGTCAACTTTAATGCTTACTATATGACACAAGAAGACTATGTGCTTTGGTTTTTCATTTTTCTATTTTTTTTGAATTTTTTGCCCATATATTCGAATCTTTGTCAAATCCTAGGTTTGACCAGGATTTAAACAAGTTTAAAACATGAAAATGAAAAGGTAAGCCTGGATCCTTCTTAGTCACTCTAAAATGAAGCTTTTGGGAGGTTCTTGAAATTTCCATGTTTGAAACCCAAAACCACTTCTCTTCATGATTGACTTCATAAGACAGAGTTTAGGGTTAGGGGTAGATATATACATGATTTTCTGGTTTGAATATGTCTAGACCTTGTTTATCAACTTGAATGCTTACTATATGACATAAGAAAATTATGTGCTTTGGTTTTCATTTTTCTGATTTTTTTATGCCCGTTTGAATCTTTTGGTCAAATCTTAGGTTTGACCAAGATTTAAACAAGTTTAAGACATGAAAATGAAAAGGGGAGAATGCATCCTTCTTAATTAGTCACTCTAAACTGAATTTTGTAAGAGGTTTTTGAAATTTCCATGTTTGAAACCCAAAACCACTTCTCTTCATGTTGGACTTCATAAGACAGAGTTTAGGGGTTAGGGGGTAGATACATGATTTGTCTAGGTTGAATATGTCTAGACCTTGTTTATCAACTTTAATGCTTACTATATGACATAAGAAGACTATGTGCTTTGGTTTTTCATTTTTCTATTTTTTTGAATTTTATACCCATATATTTGAATCTTTGTGAAATCCTAGTTTTGACCAGGATTTAAACAAGTTTAGAACATGAAAATGAAAAGGTAAGCTTGGATCCTTCTTAGTCACACTCTAAAATGAAGCTTTTGGGAGGTTCTTGGAATTCCAATGTTTGAAACCCAAAACCACTTCTCTTCATGATTAACTTCATAAGACAGAGTTTAGGGTTAGGGGTAGATATATACATGATTTTTCTGGTTTGAATATGTCTAGACCTTGTTTATCAACTTGAATGCTTACTATGTGACATAAGTAGACTATGTGCTTTGGTTTTCATTTTTCTATTTTTTATATTTTATACACATATATTTGAATCTTTGTGAAATCCTAGGTTTGACCAGGATTTAAACAAGTTTAGTACATGAAAATGAAAAAGGTAAGCCTGGATCCTTCTTAGTCACACTCTAAAATGAAGCTTTTGGGAGGTTCTTGAAATATCCATGTTTGAAACCCAAAACCACTTCTCTTCATGATTGACTTCATAATACAGAGTTTAGGGTTAGGGGTAGATATATACATGATTTTCTGGTTTGAATATGTCTAGACCTTGTTTATCAACTTGAATGCTTACTATATGACACAAGAAGACTATATGCTTTTGTTTTTCATTTTTCTGATTTTTTTTGAATTTTATGCCCGTTTGAATCTTTTGGTCAAATCTTAGGTTTGACCCAGATTTAAACAAGTTTAAGACATGAAAATGAAAAGGGAAGCTTGCATCCTTCTTAGTCACTCTAAAATGAATTTTTAAGAGGTTTTTGAAATTTCCATGTTTGAAACCCAAAACCACTTCTCTTCATGCTTGACTTCATAATACAAAGTTTAGGGGTTAGGGGGAGATACATGATTTGTCTAGTTTGAATATGTCTAGACCTTGTTTATCAACTTTAATGCTTACTATATGACATAAGAAGACTATGTGCTTTCGTTTTTCATTTTTCTATTTTTTTGTATTTTATACCCATATATTTGAATCTTTGTGAAATCCTAGGTTTGACTAGGATTTAAACAAGTTTAGAACATGAAAGTGAAAAGGTAAGCCTGGATCCTTCTTAGTCACAATCTAAAATGAAGCTTTTGGGAGGTTCTTCAAATTTCCATGTTTGAAACCCAAAACCACTTCTCTTCATAAGACAGAGTTTAGGGTTAGGGGTAGATATATACATGATTTTTCTGGTTTGAATATGTCTAGACCTTGTTTATCAACTTGAATGCTTACTATATGACATAAGAAGACTATATGCTTTTGTTTTTTCATTTTTCTGATTTTTTTGAATTTATGCCTGTTTGAATCTTTTGGTCAAATCTTAGGTTTGACCAAGATTTAAACAAGTTTAAGACAAGAAAATGAAAAGGATGTTTGAAACCCAAAACCACTTCTCTTCATGCTTGACTTCATAATATACAAAGTTTAGGGAAAATGTCAGTCTTTTTATGCAAATCTGCACATAAATGGCTCAAATTAAAACAGTATACTCGTTTCAGTGTTTTTGATTTCCTATAAAAAAATAGATTTTCCTGAGAAGTTCTAATTTTTGCCAGAATTTGAAAATTTTGGATTTCTTGTTCCTATTTAGATATTATAGATACTAGGTGACTCAACGACTCAACATTGACTCGACTCAGACACAACTACTACATTGACACAAGTACTAATATAATAAAGTAAGAGTACTAGTTTGTTTACATTTCCACAGGCCAATTTTACGAACAAAATTTCGAAAATTAACCTTCAGAAACTCGGAAGCCAGGTGACACAACAGTCATCAAGGATTGCAGCTAGTGGTACACAGTGACCTGGTCAAGATCTACCTTGAGCCTGCTTGACGCTTCAGCTCGGAGTTGAGAGCCTTCTCCTGTGACAGCTCGGCCTCTAGTTTGTCCGTCCTAACCGTGAGGTTCAGGATCAGTCCGGCGAGTTTGTCCATGGTCTCCGCCTGGCCGAGGCTCCGCCGCTGGATCTCATTACTCGCAGTGAACGATTTCATGGCGATATCGTCGAGAATGCGAATCCGGATCTTCTCAGTGGCGAGCTCAGAATAAAGTCTCATGCACTCATCGGCGAGGGCGCTTCTGTCCGCCGTCTCGACGCAGAAATCGCCCATAACCATTTCTAAAATGGGACCGATCTCGTAGCGGGGCTTCTATCAGATGGGGATGGAGCACAAAATCAGAAGTGTACCCAGAGAAGTACCAAGAAAGAGAAAATGGGAATCCCAATTTGCACGAATGTCTATACCTCGCTGCTTTGAGAACTTGGCTCCGTGGAAGATGTTTCCGCAGGCAGGAGGGCTGCGGGAAAACTAAGGCCGCCCGACCTGAATATACGATTGAGAGAAGGTAAGAAAAGGAGGGGATGATAAGTTGTGAAAGACATAGAAAGATGCGCAAGAACGGAGGATCGCCTGAAGGTAGCAGTCGCGGGCTGCGACGCCCTTGAAGACTCTTGCGCAGAAGGCACCTCGACAGCAGCACAGGGACGCCATTGCTGGGATTCCCTCAGCTTCGCCGCAGCCGCACGAGCCCTTCTGTGGCGAGACTTGCTCCCGGTCATGGTGGCGAAGTAGTATTCCAAGAGGTAAACAAAGTGGTGAACTGAGGAAGACGGCAAGAGCAAAGGTTAGTCCTTAAATTTGGCCTCCCCGTCTCCTCGGCACCTCGCGAGTAGTAATACTGGTCAAAGAGCAAACTTCAAGGCAGAGACTTGGTGGGCCATTCATCTCCAACTATACTTCCTCCGATCCGAATGATACCAAATTTTTGAATGACAAATCACCCAAAACAGTATTCCAAGAGTATATGTAAGCTTTCATTTTGGAGTGACTAAGAGCATCCACAACGTGTAGCCAAAAGTGGTTCCATATTTGATTTTTGGCTTTTGGAACTAGTTCCATACATTGTAGAGGTAGTTCCAAAACCAGAAAAACAGGGAACCGGAGCAAGTAGGTGCTCCGATGCCAAATTTCACTTTTGGCATTTGGAACTAGTTCCCTACATTGTGAGAGTAGTTCCATATTGGCTTTATGTGTTGTTTTAGCTTGATGGCGGGACCCACGTTATAAATATTTGGAACCACTACATTGTGGAGCTATTGCTATATTTCACACCAAAGCCAAATTCACCATCGTATCAGATTTGGCAATAGCAACATTGTGGATGCGCTAAGAAGGATGCAGGCTTACCTTTTCATTTTCATGTTATAAACTTGTTTAAATATTGGTTAAACCTAGGATTTGACCAAGATCAAATGGGCATAAAAATTCAGAAAAAATCAAAAAGATGAAAATCAAAGCACATAGTATTATTATGTCATATAGTAAGCATTCAAGTTGATAAACAAGGTCTAAACAACAAACCAGACAAATCATGTATCTACCCCCTAACCCTAAACTTTGTCTTATGAAGTCAAGCATGAAGAGAAGTGGTTTTGGGTTTCAAACATGGAAATTTCAAAAAACTCCCAAAAGCTTCTCATTTTAGAGTGACTAAGAAGGATTCAGGCTCACCTTTTCATTTTCATGTTTTAAACTTGTTCAAATCTTGGTCAAACTTAGGATTTGACCAAGATTCAAATGGGCATAAAAATTGGGAGGAAGGGTATGAATTACAATTCAAAAAAACAAGGTAACTTAAATACTTGGATGACTCATATTAGTGTTCTTGACATTCTGTAAAATTATCAGATTTTTCGAAGAAGTTTGATTTTTTGGACAAAATTTTACCAATTTCTAGACAGAACAGAAAATGTCAGCCTTTTTATGCAAATCTGCACATAAATGGCTCAAATTAAAATAGTATACTCGTTTCAGTGTTTTTGATTTCCTATAAAAAAATAGATTTTTCTGAGAAGTTCTAATTTTTGCCAGAATTTGAAAATTTTGGATTTCTTGTGTGCCCGAAACACCCAAAAGTCGCTCCAAACCTGAGCACAGGTTTATTTTGGTCAATACGAAAGTATAAACTGAAATACGACTATTTATTGAACCGTTTTCATGTTGTATTGTTGAAAATGGCATAGAAGGGGGTATTGAGAATTGAGAGTGGCATAAACACAACTTCAGTTTTTGGAATGGCATAAACACAACTTGTGAATTCAGGAGTGGCATAGAACCAATTAACCCTAGAACCAATTAACCCCACCAAAAATGGATGATGCATGTCTCCTTCACCAAAACAGCAATACCTGTCTGAAACAAGTACATGAACACAAATACACCACCATAATAATAATACTAGGTGACTCAACGACTCAACATTGACTCGACTCAGACACAACTTGATATAGTAAGCACTCAAGTTGATAAACAAAGTCTAGACATATTCAAACCAGAAAAATCATGCATGTATCTCTACCCCTAACCCTAAACTTTGTCTTAATTATGAAGTCAAGCACGAAGAGAAGTCGTTTTGGGTTTCAAACATGGACATTTCAAAAACCCTCCCAAAAGCTTCATTGTGGTGTGACGTACTAAGAAGGATACATGCTTACATTTTCAACAACCCCCCTAAAAGCTTCATTATAGAGTGACTAAGAAGGATCCAGTCTGGCGGGCTTACCTTTTATTTTCTTGTTTTAAACTTGTTCAAATCTCGGTCAAACCTAGGATTTGACCAAGATTCAAAATGTGCATCAAAATTCAAAAAAATATAAAAATTAAAAACCAAATTAAAGCACATAGTGTTCTTATGTCATATAGTAAGCATTAAAGTTGATAAACAAGGTCTAGACACATATTCAAACAAGACAAATCATGTATCTATACCCCTAACCCCTAAACTCTATCTTATGAAGTCAACAACATGAAGAGAAGTGGTTTTGGGTTTCAAACATGGAAATTTCAAAAACCTCCCAAAAGCTTCATTTTAGAGTGACTAATATATATAAGAAGGATCCATGCCTGCTTACCACCTTTTCATTTTCATATTTTAAACTTGTTTAAATCCGTGTCAAATTAAACCAAGGATTTGACCAAAAGATTCAAATGGGCATAAAATTTTAAAAAAATCAGAAAAATGAAAAACAAAAGCATATAGTCTTCTTATGTCATATAGTAAGCATTCAAGTTGATAAACAAGGTTTGGACATGCATATTCAAACCTAGGCAAATCATGTATCTATCCCCTAGCCCCTAAACTCTATCTTATGAAGTCAAGCATGAAGAGAAGTGGTTTTGGGTTTCAAACATGAAAATTTCAAGAACATCCCAAAAACTTCATTTTAGAGTGACTAAGAAAGGATACAGGCTTCCCTTTTCATTTTCATGTTTTATACTTGTTTAAATCTTGGTCAAACCTAGGATTTGACAAAGATTCAAATGTGCATCTATCAAAATAAAAAAATCAGAAAAATTAAAAACCAAAGCACATAGTTTTCTTATGTCATATATAGTTAGCATTAAAGTTGATATAAACAAGGTCTAGATATATTCAAACAAGAAAAATCATGTATCTACCCCTAACCCTAAACTCTGTCTTATGTAGTCAAGCATGAAGAGAAGTGGTTTTGGGTTTCAAACTTGGAAATTTCAAGAACCCCCAAAAGCTTCATTTTAGAGTGACTAAAGGATCCAGGTCGGGCTTACCTTTTATTTTCATGTTTTAAAATTGTTCAAATCTTGGTCAAACTGTACCTAGGATTTGATCAAGATTCAAATGGGCATAAAATTTCAAAAAAATGAAAAACCAAAGCATATAGCCTTCTTATGTCATATAGTAAGCACTCAAGTTGGTAAACAAGGTCTAGACATATTCAAACCAGAAAAATCATGTTTCTACCCCTAGCCCTAAACTTTGTCTTATGAAGTCAAGCACGAAGAGAAGTCGTTTTGGATTTCAAACATGGAAATTTCAAAAACCTTCCCAAAAGCTTCATTTTGGAGTGACTAAGAAGGATACAGGCTTACCTTTTCATTTTCATGTTTTAAACTTGTTTAAATATTGGTTAAGCCTAGGATTTGACCAAGATCAAATGGGCATAAAAATTCAGAAAAAATCAAAAAAATGAAAACCAAAGCACATAGTATTATTATGTCATATAGTAAGCATTCAAGTTGATAAACAAGGTCTAAACAACAAACTAGACAAATCATGTATCTACCCCCTAACCCTAAACTCTGTCTTATGAAGTCAAGCATGAAGAGAAGTGGTTTTGGGTTTCAAACATGGAAATTTCAAAAAACTCCCAAAAGCTTCTCATTTTTGAGTGACTAAGAAGGATTGAGGCTTACCTTTTCATTTTCATGTTTTAAACTTGTTCAAATCTTGGTCAAACTTAGGATTTGACCAAGATTCAAATGTGCATAAAAATTGGGAGGAAGGGTATGAATTACAATTCAAAAAAACAAGGTAACTTAAATACTTGGATGCCCCAAAGATGTGTGGAAGCCCAGAACAATGGCAAAACATGTGCGCACGCTGCATCCAATTCAAGTAGAACACATAGTAGGCATCGATAGTTTGACCTAAATTTGAAATCAAAGAGAAGGTGGTTAGAAAAAATCGAAATTGGCAAAGCAAAGCATGAAATCATAAATTTGTGATGCACTATAGCTATGAAAAGTATCAAACAATGCATACCAAAATGATTTTTTAGAGGAATACTAGTTCAACTTATTTTAATTTTATATTAGTAGCCCAAAATCGAACTAGTAGTTGGATATTTCTGAACTTGATCTGTAGTAGTGGGCAAAACCCTAGTTTAACCTATTTAATCATAGATTCGTAGGTCGATTTTTCTACTTTTTTATTATTACTATGCAGCACATGTGTGTTTGCCCGTCTAGTGAAACTCGGAGGAAGAGGGATCACTATTATTACTATGCAGGTGTGTTTGCCCGTCGAGTGAAACTCGGAGGAAGAGGGATCACTCGGAAGGAGAGAAGAAGGGAGAGAATTATGGTGTCTCCCCTTTTTCGGGTGATGATGTTGACTTTTGTGCAGGGTTTGTCAGTGAGCAGAGCGAGCGAGCGAGCGAGCGAGTCGAGCGAGGCCGAGAATGAGAGAGATTTGTTTTTTTGTGAGAGGGACAACCGAAGGATCCAGAAGGACCCACATACTTCCAATACGCATCCTGATGCGTCTTCTCTTGACAAAGAAAATGGCTGGGAGTTTGCGTACCTATTGCACGTGACTTGTGCTCACTGAAGTGTGGGACCTCACGCATGGGCACCACACGTAAGTGACAGACCTGTTGATGTAAAAACTCGGTTGATTATTATACTACTACATTTATACAAAGTTTCCTATGGATTCAAGGGTACGAAAGCCAAGTTAAATCATTTACATGACATTATTTTTTCCATGAAGCCAAGTTAACTCATTTATCAATTGGTACATTTTGGAGTGACTAAGAAGGATCCAGGCTTACTTTTTCATTTTCATGTTTTAAACATGTTTAAATCTTGGTCAAACCTATGACTTGACCAAGATTCAAATGGGCATAAAAATTCAAAAAAAAGAAAAACAAAAGCACACCGTCTTCCTATGTCATATATCAAGGTGATAAACAAGGTCTGCCATATTCAAACCACAAAAATCATGTATCTACCCCCTAACCCTAAACAAGGATCCAGGCTTACCCTTTTCATTTTCATGTTTTTAAACTTGTTCAAATCTTGGTCAAACTTAGGATTTGACGAAGATTCAAATGGGCGTAAAAATACTTAGAAAAATCATGTACGTATCTACCCCAAACCCTAAACTCTATCTTACGAAGCCAAGCATGAAGAGAAGTGGTTTTGGGTTTCAAACATGGAAATTTCAAAAACCTCCCAAAAGCTTCATTTTAGAGTGACTAAGAAGGATCCATGCTTACCTTTTATTTTCATGTTTTAAACATGTTCAAATCTTGGTCAAACCGTACGTACCTAGGATTTGACCAAGATTCAAATGGGCATAAAAATTCAAAAAAAATGAAAAACCAAAGCACATAGCCTAGCTTCTTATATATGCCATATAGTAAGCACTCAAGCTAGTTGATAAACAAAGTCTAGACATATTCAAACCAGAAAAATCATGTATCTATATACCCCTAACCCTAAACTTTGTCTTAATTATGAAGTCAAGCACGAAGAGAAGTCGTTTTGGGTTTCAAACATGGACATTTCAAAAACCCTCCCAAAAGCTTCATTGTGGTGTGACGTACTAAGAAGGATACATGCTTACATTTTCAACAACCCCCCTAAAAGCTTCATTATAGAGTGACTAAGAAAGGATCCAGTCTGGCGGGCTTACCTTTTATTTTCTTGTTTTAAACTTGTTCAAATCTCGGTCAAACCTAGGATTTGACCAAGATTCAAAATGTGCATCAAAATTTAAAAAAATTAAAAACCAAATTAAAGCACATAGTGTTCTTATGTCATATAGTAAGCATTAAAGTTGATAAACAAGGTCTAGACACATATTCAAACAAGACAAATCATGTATCTATACCCCTAACCCCTAAACTCTATCTTATGAAGTCAACAACATGAAGAGAAGTGGTTTTGGGTTTCAAACATGGAAATTTCAAAAACCTCCCAAAAGCTTCATTTTAGAGTGACTAATATATATAAGAAGGATCCATGCCTGCTTACCACCTTTTCATTTTCATATTTTAAACTTGTTTAAATCCGTGTCAAATTAAACCAAGGATTTGACCAAAAGATTCAAATGGGCATAAAATTTAAAAAAAATCAGAAAAATGAAAAACAAAAGCATATAGTCTTCTTATGTCATATAGTAAGCATTCAAGTTGATAAACAAGGTTTGGACATGCATATTCAAACCTAGGCAAATCATGTATCTATCCCCTAGCCCCTAAACTCTATCTTATGAAGTCAAGCATGAAGAGAAGTGGTTTTGGGTTTCAAACATGAAAATTTCAAGAACATCCCAAAAACTTCATTTTAGAGTGACTAAGAAAGGATACAGGCTTCCCTTTTCATTTTCATGTTTTATACTTGTTTAAATCTTGGTCAAACCTAGGATTTGACAAAGATTCAAATGTGCATCTATCAAAATAAAAAAATCAGAAAAATTAAAAACCAAAGCACATAGTTTTCTTATGTCATATAGTTAGCATTAAAGTTGATATAAACAAGGTCTAGATATATTCAAACAAGAAAAATCATGTATCTACCCCTAACCCTAAACTCTGTCTTATGTAGTCAAGCATGAAGAGAAGTGGTTTTGGGTTTCAAACTTGGAAATTTCAAGAACCCCCAAAAGCTTCATTTTAGAGTGACTAAAGGATCCAGGTCGGGCTTACCTTTTATTTTCATGTTTTAAAATTGTTCAAATCTTGGTCAAACTGTACCTAGGATTTGATCAAGATTCAAATGGGCATAAAATTTCAAAAAAAATGAAAAACCAAAGCATATAGCCTTCTTATGTCATATAGTAAGCACTCAAGTTGGTAAACAAGGTCTAGACATATTCAAACCAGAAAAATCATGTTTCTACCCCTAGCCCTAAACTTTGTCTTATGAAGTCAAGCACGAAGAGAAGTCGTTTTGGATTTCAAACATGGAAATTTCAAAAACCTTCCCAAAAGCTTCATTTTGGAGTGACTAAGAAGGATACAGGCTTACCTTTTCATTTTCATGTTTTAAACTTGTTTAAATATTGGTTAAGCCTAGGATTTGACCAAGATCAAATGGGCATAAAAATTCAGAAAAAATCAAAAAAAAAAAACCAAAGCACATAGTATTATTATGTCATATAGTAAGCATTCAAGTTGATAAACAAGGTCTAAACAACAAACTAGACAAATCATGTATCTACCCCCTAACCCTAAACTCTGTCTTATGAAGTCAAGCATGAAGAGAAGTGGTTTTGGGTTTCAAACATGGAAATTTCAAAAAACTCCCAAAAGCTTCTCATTTTTGAGTGACTAAGAAGGATTCAGGCTTACCTTTTCATTTTCATGTTTTAAACTTGTTCAAATCTTGGTCAAACTTAGGATTTGACCAAGATTCAAATGTGCATAAAAATTGGGAGGAAGGGTATGAATTACAATTCAAAAAACAAGGTAACTTAAATACTTGGATGCCCCAAAGATGTGTGGAAGCCCAGAACAATGGCAAAACATGTGCGCACGCTGCATCCAATTCAAGTAGAACACATAGTAGGCATCGATAGTTTGACCTAAATTTGAAATCAAAGAGAAGGTGGTTAGAAAAAATCGAAATTGGCAAAGCAAAGCATGAAATCATGAATTTGTGATGCACTATAGCTATGAAAAGTATCAAACAATGCATACCAAAATGATTTTTTAGAGGAATACTAGTTCAACTTATTTTAATTTTATATTAGTAGCCCAAAATCGAACTAGTAGTTGGATATTTTTGAACTTGATCTGTAGTAGTGGGCAAAACCCTAGTTTAACCTATTTAATCATAGATTCGTAGGTCGATTTTTCTACTTTTTTATTATTACTATGCAGCACATGTGTGTTTGCCCGTCGAGTGAAACTCGGAGGAAGAAGGGATCACTCGGAAGGAGAGAAGAAGGGAGAGAATTATGGTGTCTCCCCTTTTTCGGGTGATGATGTTGACTTTTGTGCAGGGTTTGTCAGTGAGCAGGAGGTGCGAGCGAGCGAGCGAGTCGAGCGAGGCCGAGAATGAGAGAGATTTGTTTTTTTTTGTGAGAGGGACAACCGAAGGATCCAGAAGGACCCACATACTTCCAATACGCATCCTGATGCGTCTTCTCTTGACAAAGAAAATGGCTGGGAGTTTGCGTACCTATTGCACGTGACTTGTGCTCACTGAAGTGTGGGACCTCACGCATGGGCACCACACGTAAGTGACAGACCTGTTGATGTAAAAACTCGGTTGATTATTATACTACTACATTTATACAAAGTTTCCTATGGATTCAAGGGTACGAAAGCCAAGTTAAATCATTTACATGACATTATTTTTTCCATGAAGCCAAGTTAACTCATTTATCAATTGGTACATTTTGGAGTGACTAAGAAGGATCCAGGCTTACTTTTTCATTTTCATGTTTTAAACCTGTTTAAATCTTGGTCAAACCTATGACTTGACCAAGATTCAAATGGGCATAAAAATTCAAAAAAAAGAAAAACAAAAGCACACCGTCTTCCTATGTCATATATCAAGGTGATAAACAAGGTCTGCCATATTCAAACCACAAAAATCATGTATCTACCCCCTAACCCTAAACAAGGATCCAGGCTTACCCTTTTCATTTTCATGTTTTTAAACTTGTTCAAATCTTGGTCAAACTTAGGATTTGACGAAGATTCAAATGGGCGTAAAAATACTTAGAAAAATCATGTACGTATCTACCCCAAACCCTAAACTCTATCTTACGAAGCCAAGCATGAAGAGAAGTGGTTTTGGGTTTCAAACATGGAAATTTCAAAAACCTCCCAAAAGCTTCATTTTAGAGTGACTAAGAAGGATCCATGCTTACCTTTTATTTTCATGTTTTAAACATGTTCAAATCTTGGTCAAACCGTACGTACCTAGGATTTGACCAAGATTCAAATGGGCATAAAAATTCAAAAAAAATGAAAAACCAAAGCACATAGCCTAGCTTCTTATATATGCCATATAGTAAGCACTCAAGCTAGTTGATAAACAAAGTCTAGACATATTCAAACCAGAAAAATCATGTATCTATATACCCCTAACCCTAAACTTTGTCTTAATTATGAAGTCAAGCACGAAGAGAAGTCGTTTTGGGTTTCAAACATGGACATTTCAAAAACCCTCCCAAAAGCTTCATTGTGGTGTGACGTACTAAGAAGGATACATGCTTACATTTTCAACAACCCCCCTAAAAGCTTCATTATAGAGTGACTAAGAAAGGATCCAGTCTGGCGGGCTTACCTTTTATTTTCTTGTTTTAAACTTGTTCAAATCTCGGTCAAACCTAGGATTTGACCAAGATTCAAAATGTGCATCAAAATTTAAAAAAATTAAAAACCAAATTAAAGCGCATAGTGTTCTTATGTCATATAGTAAGCATTAAAGTTGATAAACAAGGTCTAGACACATATTCAAACAAGACAAATCATGTATCTATACCCCTAACCCCTAAACTCTATCTTATGAAGTCAACAACATGAAGAGAAGTGGTTTTGGGTTTCAAACATGGAAATTTCAAAAACCTCCCAAAAGCTTCATTTTAGAGTGACTAATATATATAAGAAGGATCCATGCCTGCTTACCACCTTTTCATTTTCATATTTTAAACTTGTTTAAATCCGTGTCAAATTAAACCAAGGATTTGACCAAAAGATTCAAATGGGCATAAAATTTAAAAAAAATCAGAAAAATGAAAAACAAAAGCATATAGTCTTCTTATGTCATATAGTAAGCATTCAAGTTGATAAACAAGGTTTGGACATGCATATTCAAACCTAGGCAAATCATGTATCTATCCCCTAGCCCCTAAACTCTATCTTATGAAGTCAAGCATGAAGAGAAGTGGTTTTGGGTTTCAAACATGAAAATTTCAAGAACATCCCAAAAACTTCATTTTAGAGTGACTAAGAAAGGATACAGGCTTCCCCTTTTCATTTTCATGTTTTATACTTGTTTAAATCTTGGTCAAACCTAGGATTTGACAAAGATTCAAATGTGCATCTATCAAAATAAAAAAATCAGAAAAATTAAAAACCAAAGCACATAGTTTTCTTATGTCATATAGTTAGCATTAAAGTTGATATAAACAAGGTCTAGATATATTCAAACAAGAAAAATCATGTATCTACCCCTAACCCTAAACTCTGTCTTATGTAGTCAAGCATGAAGAGAAGTGGTTTTGGGTTTCAAACTTGGAAATTTCAAGAACCCCCAAAAGCTTCATTTTAGAGTGACTAAAGGATCCAGGTTGGGCTTACCTTTTATTTTCATGTTTTAAAATTGTTCAAATCTTGGTCAAACTGTACCTAGGATTTGATCAAGATTCAAATGGGCATAAAATTTCAAAAAAAATGAAAAACCAAAGCATATAGCCTTCTTATGTCATATAGTAAGCACTCAAGTTGGTAAACAAGGTCTAGACATATTCAAACCAGAAAAATCATGTTTCTACCCCTAGCCCTAAACTTTGTCTTATGAAGTCAAGCACGAAGAGAAGTCGTTTTGGATTTCAAACATGGAAATTTCAAAAACCTTCCCAAAAGCTTCATTTTGGAGTGACTAAGAAGGATACAGGCTTACCTTTTCATTTTCATGTTTTAAACTTGTTTAAATATTGGTTAAGCCTAGGATTTGACCAAGATCAAATGGGCATAAAAATTCAGAAAAAATCAAAAAAATGAAAACCAAAGCACATAGTATTATTATGTCATATAGTAAGCATTCAAGTTGATAAACAAGGTCTAAACAACAAACTAGACAAATCATGTATCTACCCCTAACCCTAAACTCTGTCTTATGAAGTCAAGCATGAAGAGAAGTGGTTTTGGGTTTCAAACATGGAAATTTCAAAAAACTCCCAAAAGCTTCTCATTTTTGAGTGACTAAGAAGGATTCAGGCTTACCTTTTCATTTTCATGTTTTAAACTTGTTCAAATCTTGGTCAAACTTAGGATTTGACCAAGATTCAAATGTGCATAAAAATTGGGAGGAAGGGTATGAATTACAATTCAAAAAAACAAGGTAACTTAAATACTTGGATGCCCCAAAGATGTGTGGAAGCCCAGAACAATGGCAAAACATGTGCGCACGCTGCATCCAATTCAAGTAGAACACATAGTAGGCATCGATAGTTTGACCTAAATTTGAAATCAAAGAGAAGGTGGTTAGAAAAAATCGAAATTGGCAAAGCAAAGCATGAAATCATAAATTTGTGATGCACTATAGCTATGAAAAGTATCAAACAATGCATACCAAAATGATTTTTTAGAGGAATACTAGTTCAACTTATTTTAATTTTATATTAGTAGCCCAAAATCGAACTAGTAGTTGGATATTTTTGAACTTGATCTGTAGTAGTGGGCAAAACCCTAGTTTAACCTATTTAATCATAGATTCGTAGGTCGATTTTTCTACTTTTTTATTATTACTATGCAGCACATGTGTGTTTGCCCGTCGAGTGAAACTCGGAGGAAGAAGGGATCACTCGGAAGGAGAGAAGAAGGGAGAGAATTATGGTGTCTCCCCTTTTTCGGGTGATGATGTTGACTTTTGTGCAGGGTTTGTCAGTGAGCAGAGGAGCGAGCGAGCGAGTCGAGCGAGGCCGAGAATGAGAGAGATTTGTTTTTTTGTGAGAGGGACAACCGAAGGATCCAGAAGGACCCACATACTTCCAATACGCATCCTGATGCGTCTTCTCTTGACAAAGAAAATGGCTGGGAGTTTGCGTACCTATTGCACGTGACTTGTGCTCACTGAAGTGTGGGACCTCACGCATGGGCACCACACGTAAGTGACAGACCTGTTGATGTAAAAACTCGGTTGATTATTATACTACTACATTTATACAAAGTTTCCTATGGATTCAAGGGTACGAAAGCCAAGTTAAATCATTTACATGACATTATTTTTTCCATGAAGCCAAGTTAACTCATTTATCAATTGGTACATTTTGGAGTGACTAAGAAGGATCCAGGCTTACTTTTTCATTTTCATGTTTTAAACATGTTTAAATCTTGGTCAAACCTATGACTTGACCAAGATTCAAATGGGCATAAAAATTCAAAAAAAAGAAAAACAAAAGCACACCGTCTTCCTATGTCATATATCAAGGTGATAAACAAGGTCTGCCATATTCAAACCACAAAAATCATGTATCTACCCCCTAACCCTAAACAAGGATCCAGGCTTACCCTTTTCATTTTCATGTTTTTAAACTTGTTCAAATCTTGGTCAAACTTAGGATTTGACGAAGATTCAAATGGGCGTAAAAATACTTAGAAAAATCATGTACGTATCTACCCCAAACCCTAAACTCTATCTTACGAAGCCAAGCATGAAGAGAAGTGGTTTTGGGTTTCAAACATGGAAATTTCAAAAACCTCCCAAAAGCTTCATTTTAGAGTGACTAAGAAGGATCCATGCTTACCTTTTATTTTCATGTTTTAAACATGTTCAAATCTTGGTCAAACCGTACGTACCTAGGATTTGACCAAGATTCAAATGGGCATAAAAATTCAAAAAAAATGAAAAACCAAAGCACATAGCCTAGCTTCTTATATATGCCATATAGTAAGCACTCAAGCTAGTTGATAAACAAAGTCTAGACATATTCAAACCAGAAAAATCATGTATCTATATACCCCTAACCCTAAACTTTGTCTTAATTATGAAGTCAAGCACGAAGAGAAGTCGTTTTGGGTTTCAAACATGGACATTTCAAAAACCCTCCCAAAAGCTTCATTGTGGTGTGACGTACTAAGAAGGATACATGCTTACATTTTCAACAACCCCCCTAAAAGCTTCATTATAGAGTGACTAAGAAAGGATCCAGTCTGGCGGGCTTACCTTTTATTTTCTTGTTTTAAACTTGTTCAAATCTCGGTCAAACCTAGGATTTGACCAAGATTCAAAATGTGCATCAAAATTTAAAAAAATTAAAAACCAAATTAAAGCGCATAGTGTTCTTATGTCATATAGTAAGCATTAAAGTTGATAAACAAGGTCTAGACACATATTCAAACAAGACAAATCATGTATCTATACCCCTAACCCCTAAACTCTATCTTATGAAGTCAACAACATGAAGAGAAGTGGTTTTGGGTTTCAAACATGGAAATTTCAAAAACCTCCCAAAAGCTTCATTTTAGAGTGACTAATATATATAAGAAGGATCCATGCCTGCTTACCACCTTTTCATTTTCATATTTTAAACTTGTTTAAATCCGTGTCAAATTAAACCAAGGATTTGACCAAAAGATTCAAATGGGCATAAAATTTTAAAAAAAATCAGAAAAATGAAAAACAAAAGCATATAGTCTTCTTATGTCATATAGTAAGCATTCAAGTTGATAAACAAGGTTTGGACATGCATATTCAAACCTAGGCAAATCATGTATCTATCCCCTAGCCCCTAAACTCTATCTTATGAAGTCAAGCATGAAGAGAAGTGGTTTTGGGTTTCAAACATGAAAATTTCAAGAACATCCCAAAAACTTCATTTTAGAGTGACTAAGAAAGGATACAGGCTTCCCTTTTCATTTTCATGTTTTATACTTGTTTAAATCTTGGTCAAACCTAGGATTTGACAAAGATTCAAATGTGCATCTATCAAAATAAAAAAATCAGAAAAATTAAAAACCAAAGCACATAGTTTTCTTATGTCATATATAGTTAGCATTAAAGTTGATATAAACAAGGTCTAGATATATTCAAACAAGAAAAATCATGTATCTACCCCTAACCCTAAACTCTGTCTTATGTAGTCAAGCATGAAGAGAAGTGGTTTTGGGTTTCAAACTTGGAAATTTCAAGAACCCCCAAAAGCTTCATTTTAGAGTGACTAAAGGATCCAGGTCGGGCTTACCTTTTATTTTCATGTTTTAAAATTGTTCAAATCTTGGTCAAACTGTACCTAGGATTTGATCAAGATTCAAATGGGCATAAAATTTCAAAAAAAATGAAAAACCAAAGCATATAGCCTTCTTATGTCATATAGTAAGCACTCAAGTTGGTAAACAAGGTCTAGACATATTCAAACCAGAAAAATCATGTTTCTACCCCTAGCCCTAAACTTTGTCTTATGAAGTCAAGCACGAAGAGAAGTCGTTTTGGATTTCAAACATGGAAATTTCAAAAACCTTCCCAAAAGCTTCATTTTGGAGTGACTAAGAAGGATACAGGCTTACCTTTTCATTTTCATGTTTTAAACTTGTTTAAATATTGGTTAAGCCTAGGATTTGACCAAGATCAAATGGGCATAAAAATTCAGAAAAAATCAAAAAAATGAAAACCAAAGCACATAGTATTATTATGTCATATAGTAAGCATTCAAGTTGATAAACAAGGTCTAAACAACAAACTAGACAAATCATGTATCTACCCCTAACCCTCTTATGAAGTCAAGCATGAAGAGAAGTGGTTTTGGGTTTCAAACATGGAAAGCTTCTCATTTTTGAGTGACTAAGAAGGATTCAGGCTTACCTTTTCATTTTCATGTTTTAAACTTGTTCAAATCTTGGTCAAACTTAGGATTTGACCAAGATTCAAATGTGCATAAAAATTGGGAGGAAGGGTATGAATTACAATTCAAAAAAACAAGGTAACTTAAATACTTGGATGCCCCAAAGATGTGTGGAAGCCCAGAACAATGGCAAAACATGTGCGCACGCTGCATCCAATTCAAGTAGAACACATAGTAGGCATCGATAGTTTGACCTAAATTTGAAATCAAAGAGAAGGTGGTTAGAAAAAATCGAAATTGGCAAAGCAAAGCATGAAATCATAAATTTGTGATGCACTATAGCTATGAAAAGTATCAAACAATGCATACCAAAATGATTTTTTAGAGGAATACTAGTTCAACTTATTTTAATTTTATATTAGTAGCCCAAAATCGAACTAGTAGTTGGATATTTTTGAACTTGATCTGTAGTAGTGGGCAAAACCCTAGTTTAACCTATTTAATCATAGATTCGTAGGTCGATTTTTCTACTTTTTTATTATTACTATGCAGCACATGTGTGTTTGCCCGTCGAGTGAAACTCGGAGGAAGAAGGGATCACTCGGAAGGAGAGAAGAAGGGAGAGAATTATGGTGTCTCCCCTTTTTCGGGTGATGATGTTGACTTTTGTGCAGGGTTTGTCAGTGAGCAGGAGCGAGCGAGCGAGCGAGTCGAGCGAGGCCGAGAATGAGAGAGATTTGTTTTTTTTTGTGAGAGGGACAACCGAAGGATCCAGAAGGACCCACATACTTCCAATACGCATCCTGATGCGTCTTCTCTTGACAAAGAAAATGGCTGGGAGTTTGCGTACCTATTGCACGTGACTTGTGCTCACTGAAGTGTGGGACCTCACGCATGGGCACCACACGTAAGTGACAGACCTGTTGATGTAAAAACTCGGTTGATTATTATACTACTACATTTATACAAAGTTTCCTATGGATTCAAGGGTACGAAAGCCAAGTTAAATCATTTACATGACATTATTTTTTCCATGAAGCCAAGTTAACTCATTTATCAATTGGTACATTTTGGAGTGACTAAGAAGGATCCAGGCTTACTTTTTCATTTTCATGTTTTAAACATGTTTAAATCTTGGTCAAACCTATGACTTGACCAAGATTCAAATGGGCATAAAAATTCAAAAAAAAGAAAAACAAAAGCACACCGTCTTCCTATGTCATATATCAAGGTGATAAACAAGGTCTGCCATATTCAAACCACAAAAATCATGTATCTACCCCCTAACCCTAAACAAGGATCCAGGCTTACCCTTTTCATTTTCATGTTTTTAAACTTGTTCAAATCTTGGTCAAACTTAGGATTTGACGAAGATTCAAATGGGCGTAAAAATACTTAGAAAAATCATGTACGTATCTACCCCAAACCCTAAACTCTATCTTACGAAGCCAAGCATGAAGAGAAGTGGTTTTGGGTTTCAAACATGGAAATTTCAAAAACCTCCCAAAAGCTTCATTTTAGAGTGACTAAGAAGGATCCATGCTTACCTTTTATTTTCATGTTTTAAACATGTTCAAATCTTGGTCAAACCGTACCTAGGATTTGACCAAGATTCAAATGGGTATAAAAATTCAAAAAAACTGAAAAACCAAAGCACATAGCCTTCTTATGTCATATATAGTAAGCACTCAAGTTGGTAAACAAGGTCTAGAGATATTCAAACCAGAAAAATCTTGTATCTACCCCTAACCCTAAACTTTGTCTTATGAAGTCAAGCACGAAGAGAAGTCGTTTTGGGTTTCAAACATGGAAATTTCAAAAACCTTCCCAAAAGCCTCATTTTGGAGTGACTAAGAAGGATGCAGGCTTACCTTTTCATTTTCATGTTTTAAACTTGTTTAAACCTTGGTTAAACCTAGGATTTGACCAAGATCAAATGGGCATAAAAATTCAGAAAAAATCAAAAAATGAAAACCAAAGCACATAGTATTCTTATGTCATATATTAAGCATTCAAGTTGATAAACAAGGTCAAGACATATTCAAACCAGACAAATCATGTATCTACCCTAACCCTAAACTCTGTCTTATGAAGTCAAGCATGAAGAGACGTGGTTTTGGGTTTCAAACATGGAAATTTCAAGAACCCCCCAAAAGCTTCAATTTAGAGTGACTAAGAAGGATCCAGGTCGAGCTTACCTTTTATTTTTATGTTTTAAACTTGTTCAAATCTTGGTCAAACCTAGGATTTGACCAAGATTCAAATGGGTATAAAAAAATGAAAAACCAAAGCACATAGCCTTCTTATGTCATATAATAAGCACTCAAGTTGATAAACAAGGTCTAGAGATATTCAAACCAGAAAAATCATGTATCTACCCCTAACCCTAAACTTTGTCTTATGAAGTCAAGCACGAAGAGAAGTCGTTTTTGGGTTTCAATCATGGAAATTTCAAAAACCTTCCCAAAAACTTCATTTTGGAGTGACTAAGAAGGATGCAGGCTTACCTTTTCATTTTCATATTTTAAACATGTTTAAATCTTGGTCAAACCTAGGATTTGACCAAGATTCAAATGGGCATAAAAATACTTAGAAAAATCATGTACGTATCTACCCCTAACCCTAAAATCTATCTTACGAAGTCAAGCATGAAGAGAAGTGGTTTTGGGTTTCAAACACATGGAAATTTCAAAAACCTCCCAAAAGCTTCATTTCAGAGTGACTAAGAAGGATCCAGACCGGGCTTACATTTTATTTTCATATTTTAAACTTGTTCAAATCTTGGTCAAACCGTACCTAGGAATTGACCAAGATTCAAAAAAAAATGAAAAACCAAAGCACATAGCCTTCTTATGTCATATAGTAAGCACTCAAGTTGATAAACAAGGTCTAGTCATATTCAAACCAGAAAAATCATGTATCTACCCCTAAGCCTGAACTTTGTCTTATGAAGTCAATCACGAAGAGAAGTCGTTTTGGGTTTCAAACATGGAAATTTCAAATACCTTCCCAAAAGCTTAATTTTGGAGTGACTAAGAAGGATGCAGGCTTACCTTTTCATTTCCATGTTTTAAACATGTTTAAATAAGGATGCGTGATTCTGAAACCTCATACACATTGTTGCAAAAGTAATTACATCACCTAAACAATACTACCAGTTCATAATTCTAAACTTATGTACAATCTTGGAAACATATAACGCCAGCCTAGTTCACCAATTATCATCATCCCTCTTGATGCGCTTGCCGGTGCCGCTTGTACCTGCCTCCCATGGGTTGGCAGTCCAAGTTCTGCACTCGTTCGCACTTCGTGTGTCGGGAATCCTTGTTGGAGCTTCCCAACCAGATACAGGCCCTGCCCTTGCTAGCTCACCACATCCAGCCGTTGCCCTAGCTTGCTCACCATGTGAACCGCCATCCCACGGAGACCCCGAAGTAGGCTCGCACGGGTCCTTTATCCATGGTGGCATATTCTTCGGATCAAATGGTATGTTGTGCCTAAAGCAATAAGATACAAATTCCCAGTAGGTTGTCCCGACACACTGCTTCTTCTCGTCGCGCCAGGCAGGGGGAAGAGCGGCCAACCTAGCCGCTTCCTTGCAATCCGGGCAAACCACTTCCCTTGGAATTGGTTGTGCTTGACGCTGCCCATCATTGATTTTTTTGAGTCGCCTGTACAACTCAAAACTGACATACCCATCAATCGCAGCATACCTCAAGTTTACTTCAGGCAATGGCATGCACTCCCATTGATCGTGGCTGCTAGTAGGGAACTTGGTCTTCATGTCTTTGTAAGATGGGTCAATGATGGCGGCTGCCAAATCACCCATGCCAGTCCTATTGCCAGGACCATTGAAATTGATCATATCCTGAATGTCAATCCAATTATGTTTAGGAATTTTAATGCCATCTCTAGCAAACCTGCTAGAGTCACCCCTGATGTCAACAGTTGTGAAACAAATTCCTTTATGTTGAAGGAATTCTTGCAGTGCCAGATTATCAGGACTCCTGCATGTTAACACAAATCAATCTTGTAAGATCGTATATGCTGAAATAGTACACATATTTTTCTTCCAGTAAACTGTATACTTGTTGCAGTGAAACAATGATTTTGCATCAGTGATACACATCAAAATAACATGAATTATTGTTGCGACTATATGATCTAATTATTTAAGTGTCAAGTTAAGATTCAGTTACTATATGTTAATATCTTGACATCCATGCCGATTATCGGTGAGTATGAGTACATGAAATTTGTGCAAATTTTGAGTACCAAAATCATGAAACTAGATATCGTGGTCAATCCAAAAAAATTATACAAGTATGTTGGATATTACGTTCCAGACCACATTTTTCATACAAGTTAGTTTGTTCGTGTTTTCATACAAGTTAGAACCTAGTCTATGTCGAAATAAAAAAGCAGATCCAAGATAAAGGAAGAGTTTCTATATTAAAAAACAAAAGGATAAAGGAAGGCATGTGAAGAACATACCTGCAGAAATGGTACACCAGGACGTGGTCGTCCATGGCCAACTGAACGACGGCGGTACTTACTTGGTCCGCAGTGTATTCTAGGTCGAGGCCGACGAACCTGGACCTGTCCTCTAGTAGCTTTTGTTCGTACATCTTGAGGGTGTGCTCGAGAACGGAAGGGTCATTCGTGTAGACCACGTTCACCTTGGTCGTCCCATGGGGAACGACGCTCCTCTTTAGCGTAAACAGGCCGCCGTCGGCCATGGCAGCGCTGAAGCACGTCGAACTGATCGGAGGGATTGAGGGGGAGGGAGGGAGAGCAACTGCAAACAATGGGGTTTTTTGGAACTTGCCGAAATGCAGGGGAGAACGAACCGCCAGGGGTTGTTTAGTGGGGACAGATGGGAATAATACTGCGATGAGGTTGAGGAATTAACTCCAACCGCCATTTAAATCTAGTACTCCCTATAGTCAGTTGATAGGAAATGGACGGGCAAGATTGATTCTAGGGAGGCGAATCCCAGTATTTTCCCAATTTATTTGAGTTGTAATATAACCATCGTTAATACTTGAATTGAAAAATATTTACAAAATTAATTTATTATATACTACATGATGAGATAATCCAACAAACCATGGAAATGCATGGCCATCCAACCATGTCACCCTCTTGTGAAAATTGTATAGGTGGTAGTGTGCGCAATACACGCGGTAGCCACTTCACAAATACATCCTTTTAATTTTGCCCCCCTTAATTCGGCCAATAAAAATGAAAAGACTTTATGTGGAAAACCAAAAAAACTGTATTTGGCAAAGTATAGTCGAAAATAAGAAGTTTTTCATTGATCTCTTAAAAAAGGGGTCATGATTCGAAAGTTCGCCATGCATGGTTCTTGCGGTAACCAAGCTAGCTCACCCATGTGGCAAGAAGCGAATCAATGTCCAACATGCATGGTTCCAAAAATATATATTTACAGAATGATTCTGCTTCTCAAGAATATTTGCATGCCATCATGTTTGTTATTTTTCCTAGATAAAAGTAGTAATTGGTGACTTCGTGATTGCCTTGCTTGCTGATTTCAATAAGTTTGAACCTCATTTTGGCTTTATTTCAAATTTAGGCAAAAACTTCTTGGCAATCGACTTTGTGAGCTACTATACTTGGATGCAACCCACATTTTCGTTGGCTAATGTTTTCTGATTCCACAACAATAGGGCACATCCCTATATCATCCCAAATTTTGAATTCTTTTTAGTTTGGTTGATGACCACCATTCATATCCGAACTTAATTAATTGGAGTACACATGATGGTTTCATGGTAAGCTAGTTTGACAAATTAGCCTTCGAAATGGCGATTCGCCTACCATGCATGCATGTTTGGCCTACCCGTGAAATTTTGATTTGTGGTATTGTGCACACACGTACTGCACATGATAGCGAATAAACAAAACACATATTCGGACCCCTTTGGCCAGCAAGGGCATGTTTGGTTCCTAGCCACAATTTGTCAAGAAGCCAAAATTTGGCAGCCATGCATATAGTTTATTTGGCATGTGTTTGGTTTTTGCCACAATTTGGCTTATCACACTTCATTGCATGTATATATGGTCCATTTGTCATAGACTCAACTTTTTTTTACAAAGTTTTGACAAAGTTTGGCTTTAATATTTTAAGCCACAATTTGGTGGCTAGCCATACTAGCTTTTTTTTTTGGCTAACCACACTTTGGCTTTGGAAAAATGTGGCTACCAAACATGGGTCCTAATAAAAAGAAAACAACACACTAATGTGTGGTAAACCAAAAATCCCTACTTTGCAAAGTTGCATATGTGCAAAAGGGGGGCAATGCATGCATTATTCAGAAGTTGATTGTGGTTTTCGTAGTGTAACCAATTAATTAAGCTTACATATGGGAAGAGGCTAGCGAGGCGAACTCAAGCAGCTATGGTTCCAATGTTGTCAAGTTTGAAGTGGACACTGCATGAAGCTTGCTCAAATTAATGGGTAGAAAGCCAAAAGCAGTCCATATTTATTCTATATGTGTGTGAATAATAACTCTTCACCCCAAACCTCTATGTATGATAGGGTTTTATATTTTTTACTTGTTAGTAGTAAGTACATGTCATGTGATGGCTCCATGCACATGTTTCACAACTTTTTTTTGATTTGTTTCTACCTCATTTGGTTGGTTTCAAATTTGCTCAAACTTCCTATGCGCGCTATGTTGTACTATTGGGACCCATGTTTGGGCTTAGTTTGTGGTACCACACTTGCAGGGTACCTCCAAGTATTTTATTCCCAAAAATTATGAATTCTAATTAAATGGTGAACTATAAACTGATCATCTAAAGTTGGAAAATAAAATCCATATATAGCTACACATCTAGATATGTGTATAAGGTAGACAAACTGCATTGCCACACATGCCTTATATAAGTTTGTTTTTTCTAGCGGAGTGGATTCCCTAATCACCCCACGGTTGTGACATTGTCAATGTTGTCATGATAAATAACATTGCGAGACTTTCCATCTTATTCTTTTTTGTAGAAATGATTGTCCCATTATGGCAAACGTCCCCATTCGTTTTTCAAATTAAGTAAACGTTATAGGATGAAAATTCATTGAAGTGACAAATTTTCTAGATTTCTAACTATTTTAGCTCATTCAAACAAGTTTGCAATAGGCCGACCTGTTGTCCAGTGACAATTTTAGAGTACAATTTGATCAACATCACAAAAAAGTGCTTTTAAGGCTCGTAAGTAGTATCATACATGCCATGTTGGCAAAAATCTAATGTGTCACATCAATTATGAGGTGAGATATGAGAGTAGTATTATAACACATAAACCTAGAAAACTTAGAAAACTTCATGACAAATACATCATGTACACACATTTGCATTGAGATTCTACAAAACTTTAAATATGACATAAGTATGAACCATATTATGATACTATGCATTGTGGAGGTAGTATCACAAACTAGTAGTGTATGATACTACGTACTACGTACTTCCCATTGTGACTAGTCTTAATCACTCTGACCTCGCCGTCTCGCCGTCTTACTATAGTACATACTACACCCCCACTCCGTCTCTCATACATCGCCCCACTCGTTTCCCACTCCGTCTCTCATACAGCGGCTGCGCCTGTAGATATCTTCGAGGATCTGGGCGATTTTGACCCGCTTTTCGGCGCTCGCCGTTTCAAGGTGAAGACCCCAATCTTAGCATGCATGTTGGACCAATTAGGAGTACAAAATTATGTTCTAAATGTTGCTCAAACTTTCCATACAACTAATATATAACTTATACTACGTAGGTTACACCATCGAAATAGGTATGACCAGTTGAGAAATGGGAACAATAACTTGGAACCTTTCTTACTATCGAGTGGGACGTGTGATATTGGTGTGACCCTGCTTTTTTCTTCTTCTACATAATGGCTACATGATGGTTCTAGAAAGAAGTGTATGCTGTTGTGGTATCTCTTGACGCGAATCCCTCTAATCACAAGCGTTAGATTTTGGAAACCAACGGTTAGTACTGCTGTTACATCTCTAGTTCAAAACTGGTGCATTTTGTATGTTGTTGTAGTAGTCTAGTAGATAGATTCAGATGCATGGTCAGGAGTGCAAACATTTCGCAACTAGTTGATCCCTCATCTTATTGTCGGATGTCACATTTCGAGTTTGTAAAAAAATGTAAATTCAAATCATAGTCACGGGTTATGTTGTATCTTTCGCACATCTAAACATTTGTTTCAAAAGGTGACCATATGTGAGCTGTGGAAAAAAGAAAAGACCAAAGTGAATAATATTCCTTAACTATTCACATATCATTTGTCTTTTTTGTGCAAGCTAGAATTTTTTTTACATACTCATCTGTGACCTGTGGAGCAATACACAACATAATATGTGTCCCAGTTTTGTTTTTCTTCATATTTTTTAAAAGTGCAGAAGTGTGATATCCGATAATAGGATGCGAGTGCAACTAGTTGCAAATGAGATGCTAATGCATGCTGATATGATACTACCTCTGTCCATAAATAGATGTATGTCTTTTGTCGTGGCCCCATCCTACTTCTGCATTTTCTTTACGGCCATTTTTGAGTAGTTGCGACCTGGACGTGATCGGACTAGTCGATACTCGATAGTAGTCGTAGTACTGTACAACTTCTGCATGTGGCGTCAGCCTCTAGAGTAGTAGTACTAGCTAACGGATAGATTATATCTGGAGAAACTGACATGGCCATTGATATGACAAGACTATACCCGGATTCGGACGCATTGTAGTGACTCCATCAATGTTCCGCTATGATGGTCTATTTTACTGCTACACCAGATTGTCGACGCAGAGGATTCCTTGGCTTCCGCGCAAGACCCTTCCCAAAGAAGGCATCTGCTCTGGCCCGTTGATTCTATGTGGACGGTTCCAGATTGCTTTATGTGTTTTTGTACAGTATCAGATACTAGGTTTTCCTTCCCTCCATATTAGGGGTTGTTTGGTTTAGGGGATAGGTTTATGGGATGAGAGTATCCCCAACCACCTGGCTAGGATAGCCAATTTTTGTTGTTTGGTTGTGTAGGAATTGAGTGTAGGACGAGAGGTGGGTAGTGGTATAGATTTTTTTTTGTTTGCTCGAAATGTTAGGGGTGGCTATAAGATGGTGAGATTATCTCTACACACATCAAATATACCACACCTCCTATTTTTATAGCCCAAAAAAATACATAACCGGTGGTATGTGAATTGATCTGGGTAAAAATATTACACAACCGTACAAATATTCAAATCCTATAGTCAAATCCTACATAACTCCTATAGTCAAATCCTACATAACTCCTATACAAATTGTACGAATCAAAGGATATGATTTTCCCCCTATATAGCTTGTTTGATTTGAAGAATTGAATCCTCCAAAATTTCTATGTATTGTTTTCTTATACTAGTACAACCCTATAGGATTTCTAATAAGAGGTTAGACCTCTTGGAAAAATTCATATGCATCTGTGACAACTATGCTATGCACTCTCAATCTCTATAGAAATTTCCTTTGTCTTTCCGATGATACCATCACACACCTAGCTCTACCAATTCATGTAGATTTCTTTCCCGTAGGATTCAAGGAGGCATATGTCATAGCGATTCTCCATTATTCTATCATATGAATCTAACATGCCCTCTCAGTTTGAGTGATGCAAAGTGGCCACTATAAGATTTATTTAGTCAGATTAATTGGTCATGCATACACTAGTTGTTTTCTATCTTTCCTACACATGTCAATTAGCGAAATTTATAAGTAAAATCCTAAAATTCAAATAAATTGCTGAAAATTGGAAATAATATTACAGTTGTAGCAAATTACTAAATCGATCCAGAAAATATGTACATGGCTTCAGTAGTCCGTAAATGATGTCCTTGGAGTAGTTTGTGAGTTAAAGAACGTCCATTTCGTCAAACTGACATGGCCTTTGATTTGACAAGAGAACACTAATATTTTGGACCTGAATCAGAGTGGTAAAGGCGTACAGCTCGATCAATGCAATGGTATGATGGCTATGCAGCTATACCTATATAGGAGTAGACTACTAGTAGACTTTGGGACACAGAGATTTGGCTTCCGCGGCCGACCCCGAACAAGATTCTTTTACATTGCCCATCTTTTCACTGACATTGAATCGCTGAAACTTGGGGTCCGCCTGTGGCAGGACCAGCCTGTCAATGGCCCAAAGTCTTATGTGCTCCCGCCCTTTGATTTTGGATGGACGGACAAGATTGCCCAGTCCCATCCCTGTCCTGTTCGTTCCAGTTTTCATCCTCCTCCCCGGGGAACCCTCCCCGGAGAGCTCTACACCGACCCCTTCTATCCCCACCTGCTTGTCCCTTCCTTCTTCCTCCAGCGATTCATCCATCGTTCAACAAGTTGTCTAAGAAGAACATGAAGAAGTGTAAGAAGAGGAAGGAGGCGTTGTTGTCTGAGACTAAATCCGCGGTGAAATCCATCCCGCTGAAAGTCCTGCAAACTCCGACTTTGAAAGTGTACCAGCGGCGCCGGCGGACAGGCATGTCTGCGCTTCCATCGCAAGCTCAGTCTGCGCTTCCATCGCAAGCTCAGTCTGCTTCGGGCTTGTTGGGTCAGGGCAGAGTAATCCAGCAAGAGTCCTGGTAGGTTTTTATCGCCATGTGCTTTCTTTGCCCCCATGAACGCAGATTACAGCAAGGCAAACAGATCCAACTATTTTTTTACCCGGGAGAACCAGCTATTTGACCGTCTTTCTTCCAGGGCCGCCCGTTCAAGTGTCGCCCTTCCTACCGATGCCGAGAAATCGACCGTGTTTCGCCAAGATGGTGGGTACGAAGCTCCCCGGTATGTTTCCATCGCCATGCCGAAGTTTCTCTGCCTTCTGGCTGGCTAGCGGATCAAACAATTTAACCGTCTTTCTTCCATGGCGGCTGGTTTCAGCGCCATTCCTACCCAAGTTGAGAAATCGCTCGTTTCTCGCCAACCTGGTGGGTACGAAGCTCCTGGGTATGTTTCCATCGCCATGCCGGATTTTCGTTGAGTCCTTGCTGGCAGGCGGTGCCAACTAAACCGGCTATCATCTTCCAGGGCCGACGGTTCCAGGCTCGTGCTTTCTACCGCAGGATCCACTTCGTACTTAGCTATCGAGGACCCGTTGTTTGATGAGCACTTGTTAGCTCTCAAGAGCATTAATAATGTATGCACTATATAATATATATCCATTGCTTTTTTTTCTTCCTCTTTGATACGTCTCCGACGTATCGATAATTTCTTATGTTCCATGCTACTTTATTGATGATATCTACATGTTTTATGCACATTATATGTCGTATTTACGCATTTTCCGGAACTAACCTATTAACAAGATGCCGAAGTGCCGTTCCTTGCTTTTGGTTTCAGAAATCCTACTAACGAAATATTCTCGGAATTGGACGAAATCAACGCCCAGGTTCCTATTTTGCCCGGAAGCATCCAGAACACCCGAGAGCCGCCAGAGGGGGGCCCTGTGGGCCCCAGATGACATGGTGGCGCGGCCAGGGCTGGGCCCGCGCCACCCTATGGTGTGGTCGCCCCTTCGACCCTCCTGCGCCGCCTCTTCGCCTATTTAAAGCCCCTGCATCGAAAACCCTTACGGAGGAAGCCACGATACGAGAAAAGTTCCAGAGCCGCCGCCATCGCGAAGCCAAGATCTGGGGGACAGGAGTCTCTGTTCCGGCACCCTGCCGGAGCGGGGAAGTGCCCCCGGAAGGCTTCTCCATCGACACCGCTGCCATCTCCACCGCCATCTTCATCACCGCTGCTGCTCCCATGAGGAGGGAGTAGTTCTCCATCGAGGCTCGGGGCTGTACCGGTAGCTATGTGGTTAATCTCTCTCCTATGTACTTCAATACAATGATCTCATGAGCTGCCTTACATGATTGAGATTCATATGAGTTTTGTATCACTATTCATCTATGTGCTACTCTAGTGATGTTATTAAAGTACTCTATTCCTCCTCCACGTGTGTAAAGGTGACAGTGTGTGCACCGTGTGAGTACTTGGCGTAGGCTATGATTGTGATCTCTTGTAGATTATGAAGTTAACTATTGCTATGATAATATTGATGTGATCTATTCCTCCTACATATGCATGAAGGTGACAGTGTGCATGCTATGTTAGTACTTGGTTTAGTCTTTTGATCTATCTTACACTAAAGGTTACTAAAATATGAGCATTATTGTGGAGCTTGTTAACTCCGGCATTGAGGGTTCGTGTAATCCTACGCAATGTGTTCATCATCCAACAAAAGTGTAGAGTATGCATTTATCTATTCTGTTATGTGATCAATGTTGAGAGTGTCCACTAGTGAAAGTCTATTCCCTAGGCCTTGTTCCTAAATACTGCTATCGCTGCTTGTTTACTGTTTTACTGCGTTACTACTGCTTGTTTACTTCCTACAATATTACTACCATCAACTGCACGCCAGCAAGCTATTTTCTGGCGCCGTACTACTGCTCATATTCATTCATACCACTTGTATTTCAATATCTCTTCGCCGAACTAGTGCACCTATTAGGTGTGTTGGGGACACAAGAGACTTCTTGCTTTGTGGTTGCAGGGTTGCATGAGAGGGATATCTTTGACCTCTTCCTCCCTGAGTTCGATAAACCTTGGGTAATCCACTTAAGGGAAACTTGCTGCTGTTCTACAAACCTCTGCTCTTGGAGGCCCAACACTGTCTACAGGAAAAGGAGGGGGAAGTAGACATCAAGCTATTTTCTGGCGCCGTTGCCGGGGAGGAAAGGTAAAAGGTACTCACACTCCGGACCTCGGCTACTAAGCTATTTTCCGGCGCCGTTGTAAGTACTCGAAGCTATTTCCTTTAGACTCTGCAATTGCGACATTTGGTTTCTTGTTTACACTAGTTAGGCATAATGGACAACAATGACCTTTTTATTCTATTTCCTGATTTAAGACATGGATGGTTTGATGCGAAAATTAAAAAACCCATGGAACATATTAATATGAATGCTTTGAACACTATTGTTGCTAATGCTATGGAAAATTTAAGCTTGGGGAAGCTGGTTTTGATGAGCATGATATTTTTAGTCCCCCAAGCATTGAGGAGAAAATTCGAAAAAATCTGCCAATTTACGAGCGTGATCCTCAGATATGTACGCAACTTTCATTAGTTTTGAGTTTTTCCATTTGAGCAAGTCTGGTGCCAGCTTTAAATTCGTCTTTACGGACTGTTCTGTTTTTGACAGATTCTGCCTTTTATTTCGCATTGCCGCTTTTGTTAAGTTGAATGAGTTTCTTTGTTCCATTAACTTTCAGAAGTTTTGTGCAATGTCCAGAAGTGTTAAGAATGATTGTGTCACCTCTGAACATGTGAATTTTTGATTATGCACTAACCCTCTAATGAGTTTGCTTGAAGTTTGGTGTGAAGGAAGTTTTCAAGGGTCAATAGAAGAGGGTGATATAATGTGATCGAGAAGAGTGAAAGGTCTAAGCTTGGGGATGCCCCGGTGGTTCATCCCTGCATATTTTAAGAAGACTCAAGCATCTAAGCTTGGGGATGCCCAAGGCATCCCCTTCTTCATCGACAACTTATCAGGTTTCTTCTAGTGAAACTATATTTTTATTCAGTCACATCCTATGTATTTTACTTGGAGCGTCTGTGTGCTTTTATTTTTGTTTTTGTTTTGTTATCTTAGTTCTCTGAATAAGTTCATCCTTGTGTGGGAGAGAGACACGCTCCGCTGGTTCGTATGAACACATGTGTTCTTAGCTCATAATATTCATGGCGAAGTTTCCTCTTCGTTAAATTGTTATATGGTTGGAATTGGAAAATGCTACATGTAGTAATTGGTAAAATATCTTGGATAATGTGATACTTGGCAATTGTTGTGCTCATGTTTAAGCTCTTGCATCATATACTTTGCACCCATTAATGAAGAAATACATAGAGCTTGCTAAAATTTGGTTTGCATAATTGGTCTCTCTAAGGTCTAGATAATTTCTAGTATTGAGTTTTGAACAACAAGGAAGACGGTGTAGAGTCTTATAATGTTTACAATATGTCTTTTATGTGAGTTTTGCTGCACCGGTTCATCCTTGAGTTTGCTTCAAATAACCTTGCTAGCCTAAGCCTTGTATCGAGAGGGAATACTTCTCATGCATCCAAAATCCTTGAGCCAACCACTATGCCATTTGTGTCCACCATATCTACCTACTACATGGTATTTCTCCGCCATTCCAAAGTAAATTGCTTGAGTGCTATCTTTAAACAATTCAAAAGTTATTACCTCTTATTTGTGTCAATGTTTTATAGCTCATGATGAAGTATGTGGTGTTTATCTTTCAATCTTGTTGGGCAACTTTCACCAATGGACTAGTGGCTTCATCCGCTTATCCAATAATTTTGCAAAAAGAGCTGGCAATGGGATTCCTAGTCCCAAATTAATTAACAAAAATAGACACTCCTCCATGGTATGTGATTGTTGGACGGCACCCGAAGGATTCGGTTAGCCATGGCTTGAGAAAGCAAAGGTGGGGAGGAGTGTCATCATAATAAAACTAAAATAAAAAGGCACTCCTTCATGGTATGAGATTGTTGGCAGGCACCCGAGGATTCGGTTAGCCATGGTTTGTGAAAGAAAGGTTGGAAGGAGTGCCACCCAAAAATAAAATAAAATGGGAGCCGCTCTTTGAAGGTTTGTCTGGCAAGGGGGTTAGAGTACCCGCTACCATTCGTTGACAACAACAAACACCTCTCAAAACTTTACTTTTATACTCTCTTGATGTTTTCAAAATAAAAGCTCTAGCACAAATATAGCAATCAATGCTTTCCTCTTTGAAGGACCTATCTTTTACTTTATTGTTGAGTCAGTTTACCTATCTCCCTCCACCTTAAGAAGCAAACACTTGTGTGAACTGTGCATTGATTCCTACATACTTGCATATTGCACTTGTTATATTACTCTATGTTGACAATATCCATGAGATATACATGTTATAAGTTGAAAGCAACCGCTGAAACTTAATCTTCCTTTGTGTTGCTTCAATACCTCTACTTTGAATTATTGCTTTATGAGTTAACTCTTATGCAAGACTTATTGATGCTTGTCTTGAAGTACTATTCATGAAAAGTCTTTGCTATATGATTCAGTTGTTTACTCATGTCATTACCTTTGTTTTGATCGCTGCATTCATTACATATGTTTACAATATGATCAAGATTATGATGGCATGTCACTTAAGAAATTATCTTTGTTATCGTTTTACCTGCTCGGGACGAGCAGAACTTGGGGATGCTGATACGTCTCCGACGTATCGATAATTTCTTATGTTCCATGCTACTTTATTGATGATATCTACATGTTTTATGCACATTATATGTCGTATTTACGCATTTTCTGGAACTAACCTATTAACAAGATGCCGAAGTGCCAGTTTCCTGCTGTTTTTGGTTTCAGAAATCCTAGTAACGAAATATTCTCGGAATTGGACGAAATCAACGCCCAGGTTCCTATTTTGCCCGGAAGCATCCAGAACACCCGAGAGCCGCCAGAGGGGGGCCCTGTGGGCCCCAGATGACATGGTGGCGCGGCCAGGGCTGGGCCCGCGCCACCCTATGGTGTGGTCGCCCCTTCGACCCTCCTGCGCCGCCTCTTCGCCTATTTAAAGCCCCTGCATCGAAAACCCTTACGGAGGAAGCCACGATACGAGAAAAGTTCCAGAGCCGCCGCCATCACGAAGCCAAGATCTGGGGGACAGGAGTCTCTGTTCCGCACCCCCGGAGCGGGGAAGTGCCCCCGGAAGGCTTCTCCATCGACACCGCTGCCATCTCCACCGCCATCTTCATCACCGCTGCTGCTCCCATGAGGAGGGAGTAGTTCTCCATCGAGGCTCGGGGCTGTACCGGTAGCTATGTGGTTAATCTCTCTCCTATGTACTTCAATACAATGATCTCATGAGCTGCCTTACATGATTGAGATTCATATGAGTTTTGTATCACTATTCATCTATGTGCTACTCTAGTGATGTTATTAAAGTACTCTATTCCTCCTCCACGTGTGTAAAGGTGACAGTGTGTGCACCGTGTGAGTACTTGGCGTAGGCTATGATTGTGATCTCTTGTAGATTATGAAGTTAACTATTGCTATGATAATATTGATGTGATCTATTCCTCCTACATATGCATGAAGGTGACAGTGTGCATGCTATGTTAGTACTTGGTTTAGTCTTTTGATCTATCTTACACTAAAGGTTACTAAAATATGAGCATTATTGTGGAGCTTGTTAACTCCGGCATTGAGGGTTCGTGTAATCCTACGCAATGTGTTCATCATCCAACAAAAGTGTAGAGTATGCATTTATCTATTCTGTTATGTGATCAATGTTGAGAGTGTCCACTAGTGAAAGTCTATTCCCTAGGCCTTGTTCCTAAATACTGCTATCGCTGCTTGTTTACTGTTTTACTGCGTTACTACTGCTTGTTTACTTCCTACAATATTACTACCATCAACTGCACGCCAGCAAGCTATTTTCTGGCGCCGTACTACTGCTCATATTCATTCATACCACTTGTATTTCAATATCTCTTCGCCGAACTAGTGCACCTATTAGGTGTGTTGGGGACACAAGAGACTTCTTGCTTTGTGGTTGCAGGGTTGCATGAGAGGGATATCTTTGACCTCTTCCTCCCTGAGTTCGATAAACCTTGGGTAATCCACTTAAGGGAAACTTGCTGCTGTTCTACAAACCTCTGCTCTTGGAGGCCCAACACTGTCTACAGGAAAAGGAGGGGGAAGTAGACATCAAGCTATTTTCTGCGCCGTTGCCGGGAGGAAAGGTAAAAGGTACTCACACTCCGGATCTCGGCTACTAAGCTATTTTCCGGCGCCGTTGTAAGTACTCGAAGCTATTTCCTTTAGACTCTGCAATTGCGACATTTGGTTTCTTGTTTACACTAGTTAGGCATAATGGACAACAATGACCTTTTTATTCTATTTCCTGATTTAAGACATGGATGGTTTGATGCGAAAATTAAAAAACCCATGGAACATATTAATATGAATGCTTTGAACACTATTGTTGCTAATGCTATGGAAAATTCTAAGCTTGGGGAAGCTGGTTTTGATGAGCATGATATTTTTAGTCCCCCAAGCATTGAGGAGAAAATTTACTTTGATGATACTTTGCCTCCCATTTATGATGATTATAATGATAGTAGTCTTTTGTTACCACCTGTTATGGAGGATAAATTTGATTATGATTACAATATACCTCCTATATTTGATAGCTACTTTGTTGAATTTGCTCCCACTACAATTAATAAGAATGACTATGCTTATGTTGGGAGTAGTAATTATTTTATGCATGAGACTCATGATAAGAATGCTTTATGTGATAGTTATATTGTTGAGTTTGCTCATGTTGCTACTGAAAGTTATTATGAGAGAGGAAAATATGGTTGTAAAAAATTTCATGTTACTAAAACACCTCTCTATGTGCTGAAATTTTTGAAGCTACACTTGTTTTGTCTTCCTATGCTTGCCACTATACTCTTCATGAACTTGTTTATTTACAAGATTCCTATGCATAGGAAGCATGTTAGACTTAAATGTGTTTTGAATTTGCCTCTTGATGCTCTCTTTTGCTTCAACTTCTATTTCTTGCGAGTGCATCATTAAAACTGCTGAGCCCATCTTAATGGCTATAAAGAAAGAACTTCTTGGGAGATAACCCATGTGTTATTTTGCTACAGTACTTTGTTTTATATTTGTGTCTTGGAAGTTGTTTACTACTGTAGCAACCTCTCCTTATCAAGTTTTTGTGCCAAGTAAAGTTTCTATGTCAAAGTTGATGTTATATTTGGGATCGCTGCGCAGAAACAGCATTGCTGTCTGTCACGAATCTGGGCACAGGCCTCTGTAGAAAATTCGAAAAAATCTGCCAATTTACGAGCGTGATCCTCAGATATGTACGCAACTTTCATTAGTTTTGAGTTTTTCCATTTGAGCAAGTCTGGTGCCAGCTTTAAATTCGTCTTTACGGACTGTTCTGTTTTTGACAGATTCTGCCTTTTATTTCGCATTGCCGCTTTTGTTAAGTTGAATGAGTTTCTTTGTTCCATTAACTTTCAGAAGTTTTGTGCAATGTCCAGAAGTGTTAAGAATGATTGTGTCACCTCTGAACATGTGAATTTTTGATTATGCACTAACCCTCTAATGAGTTTGCTTGAAGTTTGGTGTGAAGGAAGTTTTCAAGGGTCAATAGAAGAGGGTGATATAATGTGATCGAGAAGAGTGAAAGGTCTAAGCTTGGGGATGCCCCGGTGGTTCATCCCTGCATATTTTAAGAAGACTCAAGCATCTAAGCTTGGGGATGCCCAAGGCATCCCCTTCTTCATCGACAACTTATCAGGTTTCTTCTAGTGAAACTATATTTTTATTCATCACATCCTATGTATTTTACTTGGAGCGTCTGTGTGCTTTTATTTTTGTTTTTGTTTTGTTATCTTAGTTCTCTGAATAAGTTCATCCTTGTGTGGGAGAGAGACACGCTCCGCTGGTTCGTATGAACACATGTGTTCTTAGCTCATAATATTCATGGCGAAGTTTCCTCTTCGTTAAATTGTTATATGGTTGGAATTGGAAAATGCTACATGTAGTAATTGGTAAAATATCTTGGATAATGTGATACTTGGCAATTGTTGTGCTCATGTTTAAGCTCTTGCATCATATACTTTGCACCCATTAATGAAGAAATACATAGAGCTTGCTAAAATTTGGTTTGCATAATTGGTCTCTCTAAGGTCTAGATAATTTCTAGTATTGAGTTTTGAACAACAAGGAAGACGGTGTAGAGTCTTATAATGTTTACAATATGTCTTTTATGTGAGTTTTGCTGCACCGGTTCATCCTTGAGTTTGCTTCAAATAACCTTGCTAGCCTAGCCTTGTATTGAGAGGGAATACTTCTCATGCATCCAAAATCCTTGAGCCAACCACTATGCCATTTGTGTCCACCATATCTACCTACTACATGGTATTTCTCCGCCATTCCAAAGTAAATTGCTTGAGTGCTATCTTTAAACAATTCAAAAGTTATTACCTCTTATTTGTGTCAATGTTTTATAGCTCATGATGAAGTATGTGGTGTTTATCTTTCAATCTTGTTGGGCAACTTTCACCAATGGACTAGTGGCTTCATCCGCTTATCCAATAATTTTGCAAAAAGAGCTGGCAATGGGATTCCTAGTCCCAAATTAATTAACAAAAATAGACACTCCTCCATGGTATGTGATTGTTGGACGGCACCCGAAGGATTCGGTTAGCCATGGCTTGAGAAAGCAAAGGTGGGGAGGAGTGTCATCATAATAAAACTAAAATAAAAAGGCACTCCTTCATGGTATGAGATTGTTGGCAGGCACCCGAGGATTCGGTTAGCCATGGTTTGTGAAAGAAAGGTTGGAAGGAGTGCCACCCAAAAATAAAATAAAATGGGAGCCGCTCTTTGAAGGTTTGTCTGGCAAGGGGGTTAGAGTACCCGCTACCATTCGTTGACAACAACAAACACCTCTCAAAACTTTACTTTTATACTCTCTTGATGTTTTCAAAATAAAAGCTCTAGCACAAATATAGCAATCAATGCTTTCCTCTTTGAAGGACCTTTCTTTTACTTTTATTGTTGAGTCAGTTTACCTATCTCCCTCCACCTTAAGAAGCAAACACTTGTGTGAACTGTGCATTGATTCCTACATACTTGCATATTGCACTTGTTATATTACTCTATGTTGACAATATCCATGAGATATACATGTTATAAGTTGAAAGCAACCGCTGAAACTTAATCTTCCTTTGTGTTGCTTCAATACCTCTACTTTGAATTATTGCTTTATGAGTTAACTCTTATGCAAGACTTATTGATGCTTGTCTTGAAGTACTATTCATGAAAAGTCTTTGCTATATGATTCAGTTGTTTACTCATGTCATTACCTTTGTTTTGATCGCTGCATTCATTACATATGTTTACAATATGATCAAGATTATGATGGCATGTCACTTAAGAAATTATCTTTGTTATCGTTTTACCTGCTCGGGACGAGCAGAACTAAGCTTGGGGATGCTGATACGTCTCCGACGTATCGATAATTTCTTATGTTCCATGCTACTTTATTGATGATATCTACATGTTTTATGCACATTATATGTCGTATTTACGCATTTTCTGGAACTAACCTATTAACAAGATGCCGAAGTGCCGTTCCTGTTTTCTGTTTTTGGTTTCAGAAATCCTAGTAACGAAATATTCTCGGAATTGGACGAAATCAACGCCCAGGTTCCTATTTTGCCCGGAAGCATCCAGAACACCCGAGAGCCGCCAGAGGGGGGCCCTGGGCCCCCATGACATGGTGGCGCGGCCAGGGCTGGGCCCGCGCCACCCTATGGTGTGGTCGCCCCTCCCTCCTGCGCCGCCTCTTCGCCTATTTAAAGCCCCTGCATCGAAAACCCTTACGGAGGAAGCCACGATACGAGAAAAGTTCCAGAGCCGCCGCCATCGTGAAGCCAAGATCTGGGGGACAGGAGTCTCTGTTCCGGCACCCTGCCGGAGCGGGGAAGTGCCCCGGAAGGCTTCTCCATCGACACCGCTGCCATCTCCACCGCCATCTTCATCACCGCTGCTGCTCCCATGAGGAGGGAGTAGTTCTCCATCGAGGCTCGGGGCTGTACCGGTAGCTATGTGGTTAATCTCTCTCCTATGTACTTCAATACAATGATCTCATGAGCTGCCTTACATGATTGAGATTCATATGAGTTTTGTATCACTATTCATCTATGTGCTACTCTAGTGATGTTATTAAAGTACTCTATTCCTCCTCCACGTGTGTAAAGGTGACAGTGTGTGCACCGTGTGAGTACTTGGCGTAGGCTATGATTGTGATCTCTTGTAGATTATGAAGTTAACTATTGCTATGATAATATTGATGTGATCTATTCCTCCTACATATGCATGAAGGTGACAGTGTGCATGCTATGTTAGTACTTGGTTTAGTCTTTTGATCTATCTTACACTAAAGGTTACTAAAATATGAGCATTATTGTGGAGCTTGTTAACTCCGGCATTGAGGGTTCGTGTAATCCTACGCAATGTGTTCATCATCCAACAAAAGTGTAGAGTATGCATTTATCTATTCTGTTATGTGATCAATGTTGAGAGTGTCCACTAGTGAAAGTCTATTCCCTAGGCCTTGTTCCTAAATACTGCTATCGCTGCTTGTTTACTGTTTTACTGCGTTACTACTGCTTGTTTACTTCCTACAATATTACTACCATCAACTGCACGCCAGCAAGCTATTTTCTGGCGCCGTACTACTGCTCATATTCATTCATACCACTTGTATTTCACTATCTCTTCGCCGAACTAGTGCACCTATTAGGTGTGTTGGGGACACAAGAGACTTCTTGCTTTGTGGTTGCAGGGTTGCATGAGAGGGATATCTTTGACCTCTTCCTCCCCGAGTTTGATAAACCTTGGGTAATCCTCTCAAGGGCATTAATAATGTATGCACTATATAATATATATCCATTGCTTTTTTTTTCTTCCTCTTCATCTCCGTACTGCATGAGGGCTTCTTTAATTCGTAGGACTTCTATAAGAATTGTGTAGCATTTAGATCCTATGGTTTTTTTTCCTACATTAGTTGTTTGATTTATAGAAATATATCCTATGTTTGTTCCTTTTTTCGAAATGGGGGACATATCACAGCCTCTGCATCAAAATGATGTATATGGCTGCTTTATTGCTTTCTTCAGTTCATACACAAATTATGACAACTTCTCACGGATCAGCTAGAGTCGACACAAAGATCCACCAACGAAACATAGAAAACAGCGGGTGCCAAAAAGGCAAAAACACATCAGTAAGTAATTCTATGAGGAAACTGCCAGCCACCCTGGCTGTAAAAATCCCGTGCGGCTGTCTCTAGTCAGTTGCACCCAGACTCCATGATATCCTGCTGATCCTCGGGCTGGAGATAAGAAACATACGGATCTAGTGAATAATCATAGGGATAACCTGCAAGAAGGGATGAGATTTGGGTTTATTAAACTCGACTTCATTTTGTACATTCCAAATAGCCCATAAAATAGCGCATACACCCTCTGTAATGTATACAAAATCCTATGCTTTTCCTAATCTTATGATTTTCATATCCTGTGAATGAAAAAGGATCCCTGATTCGTTCCTGGTGAATTTTTCCATGCAGGAAGGGATTATGAGATTAAAGGGCCACAACACCACCCTTCAGAACAGAAACCTCAAACTCTTGCATAGGTTTGGTATCATGAATGCAGAATCAGAGACGAATGCCCAGTCTCCGGGAGAGGAGCAGCCAGTGCGCGTGTGTGCATCTTCGGCCGTGTATGTTTCCATTGCCGTGCCGCAGTTTCATCGCCTCCTTGCTGGCTGCCAGATCCAACTACTTAAATGTCTTTCTTCCAGGGATGGCGGTTCCATCGTTGAAGAGGTTCCTATGGACAAGGACTTTGCAGCTCTCAGGCATATTGAAGAGGTTGGCACTCCATTTGTTTATTTCTCCCCCCTCATCTGCACTCTGCATACTTCATTGCTGTTGAATTTGCAATGCAGGATGTGATAACACGATTCTCCGCGAAACTGGACCAGATCAAGGGCCACAACATCATCCTTCATAAGAAAATCCGCCACCTCGTGGGCAGGTGCATTTTAAATCGTGCCATATCGAAGGAGAATGCCCGTTCCGTGCAATCTTCTTTTGATAAACGGTACTCAGACGTTCTCGCGGAGTGTAAGAAGTTGAAGAAGGAAGTCGAGGAACTACGCGCCCAGCCACCGATGAGTGTGGTCACTGACAAGGCTGGTCAGTGTGATTGCAACTGTGACTGTGAAAGTTTTCAACAGGAAGTGGAGTTGCATGCTGAACATGCGCAATATTTCGAGACGAAGTACTTGAAAGTTCGCACAGAGTGCGATAAGTTGAAGAAGGAAGTCGAGTGTCTCCGCTCCCAGCAGCCAACTATTGCGACATCAGGAGACCAGGGTGTGCTAATTGCAGCCAGAATTTTGGAATCGATGAAAAGTTGAATTTGGCTTTGTTGTGCAATATAGCAAGACCTGTTCCTCCTCTGCCTTCGTCTTTTGGCATAATTGCTTTGTCTTCAGTATTGACTCCTGAATGCTTCGTATATTTCTGACGGTTTCTGAATTATGTACAACTTTTGTAATATTGGTCAAACTAGTTTTGACCAGGGTTTGTGTAGGGTGGTTGAATTTTTTTGGTTGGTCCAAATTGTGTTGTGTGGTCCAAATGTGATGTATCATCACACCACCATGTGCCCCGCCACCCCCAGGTTTTGGTAATGCCATTCTGATACATGCTTCATAGAAGGAACATACATTTTTTTCCGTTAGGGCATGACAATTTTGAAAAATTCAAACAAAAATGGGAAGAGAGAATGGTAACATCATTTTCCATGTGATGCCCCTGTGCCAAATTTTGGTTCATTTTAAGAATGTAAGGTGACAAATTACTCGAGGAAGCTAGTTGGAGTAGACGGGCATGACCGGATTGGCATAGGGGATTTATTTTTTGAAGGATGTTATTTTTCATGGACAATATCTGACACAAACAATAAAATGTTAAGGTCTCATATTATTCTGAATGATTGTGAATTACTTATGACGTTTGGAAGTATTGGTATACGTGAGAATCGAGTACATGCACGACTTCACGCGTCCACAACTAATCGGCCTCATCGTCTCTCGCGTCCACAACTAATGCCATTCTGATACAGAGAGTCAGAGGCTATAAAATAATCGGCCTCATCGTCTCTCGCGAGCTCGTCCTCTCCCCTCCCATCAACTCACCGCACCTCCGAGGCATCGACTTCCTCGTTTCCAACCGCAGCAGCATGAAGACAGGTCTTGCGTACGAGGCGGAGCAATCGGCGGCCGCTCGCGCAGAGGATGCCTCTGCGGTAGTGGCCGTCGCGGCGGGTGAGGCTTCACCGGGTACCCAGGCCGCTCGTCTCCTCTGCTTGTCTGATTCTTCGACCTCGGTCGAAACGGGCGTCCTGGCCGTCGAGGAGAAGGTGGATAGCAACGCCGTTGCTCCCGCCGAAGATCTGCAAGGCGTTGCAGGCCACCACGGCGAGGTCTTCCTAGACCCGGTGCTGGACGCGGACCTCGACCCCTTCGACGATTTCGGCCCAAACGTTCAGTTCCAGGAGGATGTCGAGGGTGACGACGAGGAGGTACTGCTCTTTTACCGAAACTGTCCCGATCCTTTTTGTGTCATATTACTGTTCACGTGGTTTGCACGAACCTGGTTCTTGATTGATTTGATCTCCTACCTTGTTCTTGTAGACGTACTTGATTCTACGGTTCGTACGGTCAGATTCTAGTTTAATTTCGACTAATCTGCCATGTAGTTGGCTTGATTTGTCATATAATTAATTTATGTGTTCATACTTAGTGGACTTGCAATTGTTGTGGCTTATGTTCATTGCTGTTCATAGGGTTTTCTCGTGATTTAGTATGATTTCTTCTGCCATTTACTTGTTCTACACATTTAATTTTAGGGTTTCTAAGGTTTGCTTATGATAGTGCAGTATTTATTCGATCTGTCATTAAGCACCTGATTATTATGTACTTTATAATTCACAGGAATATTCTGATGACATGGACGACAACAAGGAGCGCAGGGACCAGAAGAGCCGCTACGTTCTGAAGCGGCTGAAGGGTGGTGAAATTCGTTTCCGCAAGCGCGGGGAGCTATTTTGCCCATTCTGTGGCAAAATCCTCCAGAAGGACATCCGCAGCCTGATCCAGCATGCGACGGGTGTAGGCCTAAGTACATCGGGGAAGCACCGCCCTGCAACCAAGGCCAAGCACGCAGCATATGGCCTCTTCCTCCAGAATTACGTCTTGCCTGGCTTGTTCCCAGTCAACGCCCCTGCTGCTGGCCCTCATGCTCCTGGTCCTGTTTAAAGTTCATATGTGTAATCTTATTCCCTTTGGAAGTTCAGTATTAAACTCTACTAGTACAACCGTGGTGGTCTTGTGATGGTAGTACTCTTTTGATGCATTTGTGATGTAGTAGTACTAGTATTTTTTTTTGAAATGGTATAGTACTACTAGTATCTAAGAAAAGTACTCCCTTCGATTCACATTCATTTTACACCAAGAAATATGGATCGGAGTGAGGGAGTAAATTAAACATGGCATCTCGTGCATGAAGCTTGACATATCGATCAGGTTGGCTAGAATGGCAATACAATGCTGCTCATTAGGCAAATGCATGCCATGTAAAGAAGTCTATACTGACATAAAAAAAGACTACATTGGGGATTAGAGTCAATTGGGGCATCTACAATACAGAAAATCTTGCTTGTAGCTGATTTTGGCTAAGAGGGTTTTACTCACATTACACGTGCCACTTTCCTTGTCTGCAAAACAAGTTCCAATAAAGGAAGAGGAAAGAAAAGGACATTGTGGGCGAGATTGAACACCTTTTTTATGTGTTAAGCTGAGGCCTCGTTTAGCTGAGGATTTCGACTTAGGCCTAACAGCTCAGCACACCCACAAATAAATCTCCTTGCGCGCACCACTGTCAGCAAAAATAACAGAATTAGCACGCAAGATTAAGAACGAAGTGAATTTAATTAACTTGGTTAGCTTTTCAAGCAATATATTCAGAGAAAGAGCACACATGTTCGGCTCGAAATAATCGTAAGAGAAGAACAATAAATCTAAGGCACCCCACTTCATCGGAAGAAGGGGCGCGACAACGCATGGATTCATACCTTGAGTCGACGCTGGCTCATAGAAGGGCGGCCGCGCCTCGAGGATGCCGGCGACGTCTCCACCTCGGTATCACATGTGACTGCTTCTCGACGGGCGGTGCGCCGCGCCATGTAGAAGATCTATCAAAAAAGGAGAGCCCGATGACGCTACTGACGCCTCAACCTTGATAGCACCGGCCTGTTGCTCCGCACTGAGATGCGCCACATGCAAGATTTAGCGGATGCGCCAATTTAAGAGATATGTCATGATCGTTGTAACAAATTTCACCGTGATGATGATTTGATCCTGCACTCGGCCTTGAACACAAGTACTAGTACAGTCTCACAATTTTTTTTATCATTATACTTTGCGAGATTTAGCGGATGCGCCAATTTTAGAGATATGTCATGATCGTTGTAACGAATTTCAACGTGATGATGATTTGATCCTGCACTCGGCCTTGAACATAAGTACTAGTACATTCTCACAATTTTTTATCATTATACTTTGCGAGATTTAGCGGATGCGCCAAATTCAGAGATAGATCATGATCATGGTAACACACTTTTCAATGTAATGATGATTTGATGTTGCACTCGACCTTGAACATAAGTCCTAGTACGGTCTCACAATTTTGTATCATTATACTTTGCAAGTTTTAGAGGATGCGCCCATTTTCAGAGGTAGATCATGATCATGGTAACAAATTTTAAACGTGATGATGATTTGATGTTGCACTCGACCATGAACAGAAGTACTACTACTGTCTCACAATTTCTTTATCATTATAGTTTGCCAGATTTAGCGGATGCGCCAAATTTAGAGATAGATCATGATCATGGTAACAAATTTTCAACGTGATGATGATTTGATGTTGCACTCGGGCTTGAACAGAAGTACTAGTACGGTCACTAAATTTTTTAGCATTATACTTTGCAACGAATGCACCAATTTCAGGTGCATGTCACCAGATCTGTGTCCGATGATGATCATGGTAGTAACCGATGTTCAACTTGATGATGATTTGATTTTACAGTCGGCCTTGAACAGAGGTACTAGTACGGTCTCACAATTTTTTATCATTATACTTGTACCTTAGCGAAATTCAAAATCTCATAGCGGCAAAACTTCCCGCCCACAAAATACAAAAATTTCACACGCTTCCAAATTCCGATTCTACCCCTGTGGAGATGACAGCAAAGTCGGTTGGTGGGGGGGTCTGGCCGTCATTTTTTGGATCACCACCTCCCTAGCCCCGGATACCCTCCCAAAAAAATTCATTTCCCTCAGTCTCTCATCTGAGACCACCCACCGGAACTTCTCAAGTCCCTCTCTCTACCACCTCCACGACCACCGCACCGGAACATCCCCGCCGGACTGTCCCGGCCTACCCCAGAGGAAGGATGATCGCATCCGGCAAGTTTTCCGGAGTATGAAACCAAGGTTTAATCGAACCAGTAGGAGCCAAGAAGCACGTTGAAGGTTGATGGTCGCGAAATGTGATGCGGCGCAACACCAGGGATTCCGGCGCCAACGCGGAATCTGCACAACAAAACCAAAGTACTTTGCCCCAACGAAACAGTGAGGTTGTCAATCTCACCGGCTTGCTGTAACAAAGGATTAAACGTATCGAGTGGAAGATGTTTGCAAAGAAAACAGTAAAACACAATTGCAGTAGATTGTATGCTATGTAAAGAATAGGACCGGGGTCCACAGTTCACTAGAGGTGTCTCTCCCATAAGATAAAAGCATGTTGGGTGAACAAATTACAGTCGGGCAATTGACAAATAGAGAAAGGCATAACAATGCATATACATGATATGATAAATATAGTGAGATTTAATTGGGCATTACGACAAAGTACATAGACCGCCATCCAACTGCATCTATGCCTAAAAAGTCCACCTTCAGGTTATCATCCGAACCCCCTCCAGTATTAAGTTGCAAAGCAACAGACAATTGCATTAAGTATGGTGCGTAATGTAATCAACAACTACATCCTTAGACATAGCATCAATGTTTTATCCCTAGTGGCAACAGCACATCCACAACCTTAGAACTTTCTGTCACTGTCCCAGATTCAATGGAGGCATGAACCCACTATCGAGCATAAATACTCCCTCTTGGAGTTAAAAGTAAAAACTTGGCCAGAGCCTCTACTAGTAACGGAGAGCATGCAAGATCATAAACAACACATAAACAATAGATTGATAATCACCATAATCATAGTACTCTCTATCCATCGGATCCCGACAAACACAACATATAGTATTACATATAGATGATCTTGATCATGTTAGGCAGCTCACAAGATCCAACAATGAAGCACAACAAGGAGAAGACGACCATCTAGCTACTGCTATGGACCCATGGTCCAGGGGTGAACTACTCACTCATCACTCCGGAGGCGACCATGGCGGTGTAGAGTCCTCCGGGAGATGAATCCCCTCTCCGGCAGGGTGCCGGAGGCGATCTCCGAACCCCCGAGATGGGATTCGCGGCGGCGGCGTCTCAGTAAGGTTTTCCGTATCGTGGCTCTCGGTACTGGGGGTTTCGCGACGGAGGCTTTAAGTAGGCGGAGGGTCAACGCGAGGGGCCACACGAGGGGCCCAGAGGCTAGGTCGGCGCGGCCAAGGCCTGGGCCGCGCCGCCCTGCCCTCTGGCCGCCTCGTGGCCCCACTTCGTTATCTCTTCGGTCTTCTGGAAGCTTCGTGCAAAAATAGGACCCTGGGCGAAAGTTTCGTCCAATTCCGAGAATATTTCTTTACTAGGATTTCTGAAACCAAAAACAGCAGAAAACAGCAACTGGCTCTTCGGCATCTTGTTAATAGGTTAGTTCCAGAAAATGCATAAATATGACATATAATGTGCATAAAACATGTAGGTATCATCAATAAAGTAGCATGGAACATAAGAAATTATCGATACGTTGGAGACGTATCACCCCCGCCGGACTTCCCTGGCCTACCCGAGCCCTCGCGATCCTCGTCATCCGGCTGCCTGCCGGAGCCGCTTCATCGACGCCGTCATCAACCGGACCGGATCATCCCCGCCGAACCTCGAAACCATATGCTCATCCAGCAGTCTACCGCAGTCGCTTCAGCTGCGGCATCGTCCACCCCACCGGAGCCGCTTCGCCGGATCCGTCGTCCACCGCATCGGATCTTGCTCACCGACACCGCTGTGCATGAACCGGATCTGCTTCACCGGCGCAGTGCATGATCTAAACTCTTCTACTGTCGCTTTTCTATTGCTTGCCTGCAAGTTCTTGTTTAATCTTGGGGGAATCTGTTTGTGCTAACGACGCGCCGTTACGTTTTTGCAGATGAGATGAGTAACCATGAAGTGTAATGGCCGTCTCTCCAACCCCAAGTAGCACATGTAGCGTACTTCATCACCGGATCTATCAACCCCAGGAAGATCTGCTGTGACTCCCACAGAGTGCTTCTCCTAATGTAAGTCCCTTGTTTTAGCGCCATGTTCTGGGTTCAGATGCTTGTTTGTCTGAAGCTCTTTTAGTTCATTCCTAGCTATGACCGTAACACGTTGCTATTTTCTACTTCATTGCTAACTTTAAGCGATTGAACATTTTGGTTTGCATTCCCTGCTCTGTAGATGTAGCCATCATAACTTCTATCTTGCTCAGTCGTTGTTACAAAAATTATAGGTATTATAGTAACATCCTGCTATTATTTAGTTCATGGCCAATTTTAAGTAATTGCACATGTTGGTTCGCATTCCCTGCTCTATAGCTTTTGGCATCGTAACTTCTATATTTGGTTTACATTCCCTGCTCTGTAGATCTAGCCATCATAACTTTATCTTGCTCAGTCGTTGTTACAAAAATTATGGCCTGCTACTATGTTGTTTGTGCCAATTTTTTACTCCATGAACATGTTGGCTTGCATTCCCTGTACTACAGGTGATGCCATTGTTTTGTATCTAGTTCATTGTAAGCTAACAAAGTAAGGACTTAGTTTGGCATGCTATCACTCTGCTATCTAGCCTGTAGTACAAATAAACTTGTCATACTACTAGATAATAATTTTGCGTGCCATCTTGTTCTTCAAAAGCTGCATTATTGACTTGTTTCTCTGACTTGGCATGACGCTCACATATGGAAAGCTGAACATATTGGTTTGCATTCCCTCTTATACAAGTTCACAGGTGATCCCACTATATTCTGTATCTGGTCCATCCTAAGCTCCAGCATTAACTATCCTCTATGTGTTGCTCATTACAAGTTTATATCCCGAAACATCTTGATTTGCATCCCCTTCACTATAAGTTCAGGAGTATTATTTAGTTCACGGCCAAAATGAAGTAATTGCACTTGGCACATGTTGGTTCACATTCCCTCCTCTTTAGCTTTTGCCATCGTAACTTCTATTTTTGGTTTACATTCCCTGCTCTGTAGATGTAGCCATCATAACTTCATCTTGCTCAGTCGTTGTTACAAAATTTATAGCCTGCTACTATGTTGTTCATGCCAATTTTGTACTCCCTGAACATGTTGGTTTGCATGGGACTCGACAGTAGTAAGTCTGCTGTTTCATTCTAACATGCTCTGTTATATTGGCTGTTGGTATGCGGCATGCACTCTTTGTTTGCTTATTGTGCGCATTACAATGATCTTGTTATAACGACGAAATGATGAGTTCCAAATTCTTTGCCAAACAATATTGTAGTGTCTTTGCCTTTCCATTGTTGTTGTCTTAACTTGTAATGTCTTTGTTTCAGATATAGGTGCTGCATGGACAACTTAAAAGATTGCCGGATCGCTTCATTGTATTGCTAGGTTTAATTACCATTCAATTTCTCTGGGTTCTGTAATATTTTTTTCAATGCCTTGCAGCTGATGTAATATTTAGTTAGTTTTTATAGTTCTTTCGCGCATTTTTTCTTTGGTGCTTGTGGTAAGTGAGGCTATCCGACAGAAATCAATGCTGCGTAAATATTCTCAGTATCTAAATCACGAATTCCCATCCCTTAAACGGCCCAATTAAGCGAAATCACATATGTGCCTGCCCGCAAAATCCTAAAGCGCATATTATGCCGGCATATAAACAGCAACTAAACGGGCTGGCCCACTTACTTCTTGGGCCAGCCCATTTGATTTACGGTGGACCCCACACACTAATTGGGCTGGCCCACTTGCTTTAAGGTGGACCCCACCAACTACTGGGCCGGCCCACTAATTAGTTGGGCCAGCCCATTTGCTTTTGGGAGGACCCCACATAATAAATGGGCCGGCCCTTTAAGAGGAAAGTGGGACCCACCTGTGTTTTTGGCCCGGCCCACTATCTTGTTGGGCCGGCCCACTTGCTATATGGTGGACCCCACATACTAATTGGGCCGGCCCTTTAACAGGAAAGTGGGCCCACCTGTGCTTATTGGGCCGGCCCACTATCTTGTTGGGCCCACTTGCTCTATGGTGGTCCCACATGGTAAATGGGCCGGCCCTTTAATGGATGGTGGGACCCACCTGTGTTTTTGGCCCGGCCCACTATCTTGTTGGGCCGGCCCACTTTCTATATGGTGGACCCCACATACCAAATGGGCCGGCCCATTAACAGAATGTGGGACCCACCTGTGTTTTTGGCCCGGCCCACTATCTTGGTGGGCCAACCCACTGCTATATGGTGGGCCCCACATACTAAATGGGCCCCTTTAACGAAAGTGGGACCCACTGTGTTTTTGGCCGCCCACTATTTTGTTGGGCCGGCCACTTGCTATATGGTGGACCCCACAAACTAAATGGGCCGACCCTTTAACAGGATAGTGGGACCCACTGTGTTTTTGCCCGGCCCACTAGTTTGTTGGGCCGGCCCACTGCTATACGGTGGACCCCACACACTAAATGGGCGCCTTTTAACAGAAAGTGGGACCCACGTGTTTTTGGCCCGGCCCACTTGCTTCTTGGGCCGGCCTCTATAAGGTGGACCCCACATGTTAAATGGGCCGGCCCATTTAAGTTTTGACCAGTCAACATTAGAGGTTAGGCCCGGCCCACGTAACTAATGGACCAGCCCAGCTATATAGTTGACCGGTCAAACTATGTCATCTGGCCCGGCCCGCTTAAGACGTGGCAGGCCTCGTGTGGGCCTACCATCTACCACGGGGTTTCAGCCGGTTAACGCCGTTAACTGCCAGTTAACGGCGTCTGCCACGTGTCAGTTTGCATGACGTCAGCAGTCAACGGGCTCCCGGAAACACTTCCGCAACGGTCCGATTTTCCGTGGCGGAAGGGCGCCCAAGCGCGACGGACCGAAAAAATCGTCGTAGGACTTTGCCGACGCAGTTTCGACAACAGAACCCATATCGTCGGGTTAGGCCCATAGGCGACGAAAAATGCCCCTTAGTTGACGATTTTGGGACGTTGTCTATCAGAACTTTTCTTGTAGTGCTATGCATAGAAGTCGAAACATAGCTACATATGTAAACATACAATGTACTGAAAAAGCTCGCGAGTTTTCAGACACACTCTTTTCCTTTCAGGGCACTGAGTGGGGCTGAAAGGTTTTTAATGAGGCGGGCTCGCGATGCTGCAATATAGTAAAGATATTGGTGATATACATTTTTTTTCGACAGGCTTGGGGGCTTACAACCCGGAGATTCAACATATACACGAGTCTTTACAACATACAACTTAAGTTATCTGCCTTGGTTTAAACACCTCACAAAGCAATACACATAAACACAATAGCTACCGAAACACTCTGGGGCTAGAGGAAGAAAAAAAAACACGCACTGTTTCGAATATACATAGTATTTACAATATATAGGTTTCCTTTTCAGGAAAACTTCGATAGAAGAAGCATATCTTTAGTCAGTTCTTATCAGGTCATCTATGTTTACCCTTTCATCTTCAGTGGTGGCACCCATGAAATCAGCATAATGACCTTTAACGAAGAATTCAGCATCCATTCGAATTAAATCGTCCATTATCTTCTCGGCTACGGGCGTCACCACTTCGTCGATTTTGTCGATATTCCTCCTCCGTTTCTTCAGTTTGGCATGGCAAACTTCAAGAATGTTGGTCATATCTAACTTCGGGTAGCAGATCTGTAGCATGATCATAGCAAATCTAGCGCTAGCAACTAACTGGGCCTTTACAAAAATCATGGATTCGATAAGCACTCTTGAATTTGTCCATAAAGTCCGGAAGAGTTTTCTGGAGATTCCGAGAAACATGGTATTATAAACCAGGGCAGTGTATTTGTGCGAAGTCAAGATATTGACGAACTTGGCTCCGCGATCTTGAAATGACAATCCGTCGGTCCGATCCGGGTAGCCCAAAAGCGGAGTCGTTCTCTAGAGCAAGTTTGACGAGAAGGTTTGATCTCGTCAACCCGTTGATCCTCGGCAGCAGCATCTAAAAAGGAGCCTATTCAACGAAAGGATCACAGTGAGGATTGAAAACAAAACAATAAGGGGAAAGGAGTAAAATTTGCAAGGCATACCCGCCATATCCAAACCTGCATCAGTCATCAATTCAAGAATATAATCTTCTCGAGAAACAGCTTGGGCAGCCTCAACCGCAATTTCTTTCAGTGCTAAAGCTTCTTGGCCCTGCTGAAGAGCTATTTTTTCTCGCTCAGAGGATTTGCGAGATTGGTCCATGATGATAACAACTTGTTTCTTCATCGATTGAAGCTGCTGTCGAAGATCACTCAGTTCTTGTGACAAGTCGACATTTGAAGAATTTTTAATAATATCATCGACAGGATTTTTGCTCGAGCAAGAAGTAGCAGGTAAAACATCCAAGGGACCAGATGCCACGGTATAGTTGTCAAACACCAAATGGAAAGAAAAATCTCGACATTAATCATTTGACAAAACAACATTCCATTGATCATCATGATATTTACATGATGATTACAAAAGTCGACTCCTAGTGAGCCGATAATAAGCTGTCGGAAGTTTCAACTACGGCGACAACATCAAAAGAAGAGAAAAAAGGAAAATATAAGAGACAGGATGGTCTACTTGACCTCCGTCTTGGCGGTACTGGTGGAACCAGTGGGCTTTGGCGTGAAGAAGGCAATGATCTTCTTCGAGTGTGCCTTGGCATCCTTCACAAGCGCTTTCCACTTGTCCTTGTTGATCTTGCCGGAGCTCCCAGCTTTGGCCCAGTCGACTTGTTGGCCACTGTTGGCGACCAGAGCAATGGTTCCCTCGACTCTGATCTTCAGATTTTCTTGTCGATAAGCCAGAGCGAGATCTTGTTGAGGCAGGAAGCGCTTGACGAGGTCGGCGAAGATCTCCGGCTCGGTTTGCTTCGGAAAAAATGAGGGAAGAGGCGTGAGAAGGCAGTCCTCGAGTTGGAAAGATTGGTGTGCGCCGATCGCCCTGTAGCTCAAGAATGGAGAGAGCGTCGAGAGGACGGTCATCCTTAGGAGCTAGCAGTTTGAAGCCTTCATTATTCCTCCCTGCTGCAACAACATACAAGATTAGCACCACAGAGAAGCTAGGACAAAATAGTTTCTCGGAGGACAGAGTAACTTACGAAAGAAACGCCGACCTTGAGCTTCAAGCCGATCTATGATGCCTTGCTCCCGCAAAATCTGCTCCGTGATATTGTCGCTTAATGCAGTTTTCGCATTGTGGAGGCGTTGGCGAAGTTCTTCAACGGCATCGGCTTGGGCCTTTTCACGAGCCTCCTCGCTAAGCTTCAGCTTAGCTTCGAGAACTTCAGTGCGTTCTTCGGCACGCTGCAGTGAGGCTGGCCGCAAACAAAGTGAAGTTACGTTATCAAGGGGTCCAAAGAAAGGGAGTGTTGGAAAAGCAAGTGTTCTTAAGAATACCTCTCAAAGTGTCGGCCTCGTTGCGGAACCCGGTAGATTGGGAGCTGAGGCGGATGAACTAATCCATTAAAGGCTATTGGAAAAAAGAAGGTGTCGCAAAAGAAACTCAGATAACAGAAAAATGCTTGAGCAAGGAGAAGGAAAAGTTCGGGAACAGAAAGTGAAACGCGACAAGAAACAGAACATCGAATACGAGGAAACTTACATCATTCATCACGGAAGTCGAAGAACTCCCAAGACAAGCATCGATCCTCGCCAGCCCGCCTTGTGTCTTTTTGGAGAAGGCACTCGGGGCTGGGTGGGCAGTCGACGTATGTATGATTTGCTCAGGGGGAGGCGAAGAACCCGCAACAGCGCGATCTTCTTCGGAGAGAACCATGGTGTTGGACGTACTCGTTGGAGCAGTACCAAGGATCGCGGGTTCCTCTTCTTCTTCCTTCTCACCACTGTCACATATGAACATAAGCATGACAAGTAAACAGACGATGTATCAAGACAGCGACAAGGGAACTTACGAGCTAACTGAGCCCGCGTCGCCGTACGGGGCGAAGGCGTCCCCTTCTTCGGGAGATGATTCTTCGACAGCGGGTTCAGTAGGCTTGGAGGTGCCGGAATCTTCGGTTTCACTCCTCTTCCTCTTGTTCTTGGGAGAAACAGCGGAAGAAGGAGAGCGCACGGATTCGAAGCATCTGTTTCTGTGTCTTTGTCAGAAGAAGCTGCGGATTTGCGAGATCACGCGACTTCAGGTTCAGGGGGGAGTGGATTCTTGCGACTTGTCAGTAATGACGGTTCACTCATCCACTTCTCCGACCTCAGGAAGGGGAGGAAGCGAAGAAAGAGTCTGGTTGTTCTGTCGAAAAAACAGCAAGTGAATATAAAAAATAAAAGAAAACAATATAGCAGCCGAAAAACGCAGGCACAATACGACGAAAAAGGTATTTACCTCGGGGAGGGTGTGGCTGCCACTATACGGCTCCACGCAACAAGAAGCTGGAACTTCTAGTTTTTTGCTCAGCTTAGAGAAACGTCGAACAAGCCTTTCCAAGTCCTTCACAGAAAGGGCCTCAGATACGCGATCAACATCTTCTTCGCCAACATACATCCAGAGGGGTTCTTGCGAGCCTGCAGAGGGTGCACCTAATCCTAAGGAAGTGAGCAGTAATCTGAACACCCGACGTTCTTCACGGGTGTTCTGAAGCTAGTGGATGCGCTTCATCAGGGCGTATGTCGCCGTTTTCCCTTCATCGGTAGCCTCGGCGTCCCATGATCGACGCCGGAAGATTTTCGCGGCTCCGTCAAAAGAAGCAATGTTGTACTCCTGAGAGCCGACACTTTCTTCCCAAATAAATAACCATCTACGGCGCCACCCCTAAACGGAGTCGGGAAATTGGACGTCGAAGTAGTCAGTTTCGGGGCGGACTGATACGTCGCAAACGTATCTATAATTTTTTATGTTCCATGCTTGTTTTACACCAATTACTATATATTTTAAGAGACTAACCTATTAATAGTTGCAAAAGTGCACAAGTTCTTGGTTTCAACTTTGTTGTGCAGGAAATAGGCAAATATGGAAGGAAATAGCTCATTATGGTGAAATCTGGAATTTCCCGGAATCTGTCCCTGCTGAACACTTTTCAAAGATCGCTTCGAAACTCCATCAAAACGACGTCCAATGGAAAAGTCGTAAACTACAAAGTTGTAGAGAATTTCAAACCGAACAATTTGGACATCTTATTCGTCCAGAACGGACAACGGATGCATCCGGCAGAGCAGAATTACTGCGGAGGTTCGTGCAGTCTCGGGACTCCGAAAGTTGGTGACGTATTTGACACAAACTCTTTCCATACCTGGATATTTCGGCCCAGCCACGAGTTGTGAGGCTCATGAAGGACAGAGGGGAGTCCTAGGAAGGTTCTAGAGGTGCCCAAGAGCCCTTGGATCAAAGGGGCATCCATCCCATGGCCTAGATTGCATCTCCAACACTATATATTGATGGGAAACCCTATTTTTGGAGGCCCCCAAGCATTGTCACGAAAATCCTCCTCCTTGGCAGCAGCCAAGGAGGGGGAAACACTCATCTACACCAGCACCAACTCAAGGAAGAAGAAGGCTAAGGGGCGGCGCTCCCCCATGATGCCGGCGGCGGGGAAGGAGTCCCCCGCGCCGCCGCCACGCCTCCGCCTCCCGGCGCTCCTCGCTGAGCCCTCCAACGTCTTCACCGCCATCTCCATCACCAACTCCTCATTGTATTCAGTGGTCCATCCTCTCACAAACCTCTGTACCGCCCTATGTAAACATGGTGTTTGATGCTATAAGTTATAATCCTATGATCTATGTCATGTTGCCATAGTTTATTTGTTCTTTGATTGATTGGTTGTTTCTCTTTGGTTCATTAGAGTTGTATGTTGATATGTTACCGTCCTTGGTGCCCATTATATTTGTGCGCGCATGGATCAAGCACCATAGGGTTGGTAGTACTTGTATACTAGAAGGGGGAAGTTCTGCCGGAGTGACAGAAACCTAAGGACGCGAACCGGATAGTTGCATGTATGGGAGTAAGAGGACCATTTACTTAAGGCTATGGTTGGGGAAACCTTAATGCTTGCTAGTATTTACGGATGTTTGCTAGCAAGCCAATCATATAGTACTTGTAATCCCGGAGGGAGAGCATGTATATTTAGCCTCTCCTACATAGAAAGCTGCATCGAAGACATTGAACCCAAGATCCTCACTAATTGATCTTGGACAAAGCCACCACTATTACCACCGCCTTTCCACACTCATGGTACTGTTAGTTTAGTTTGTTTTATTGCTGCAGCACTAACATTTATTCCGTGTATTTTATTGTTCTGCAAAGTCACCTCTCATACCCGTTATCGCTCTAGTTTTATTTCCTAGATATTGCAAACGCTTAGTGTGCGTAGAGTTGTATCAGTGGTTGATAGAACTTGAGAGAATGTTTATCCTACCTTTAGCTCCTCGTTGGGTTCGACACTCTTACTTATCGAAAAGGCTACAAACGATCCCCTATACTTGTGGGATATCAAGACCTTTTCTGGCGCCGTTGCCGGGGAGCCATAGCGTAGGTGAATATTTTCGTGTGCACTTGTTTGCTTTATCTCTAAGTAGTTTTACTTCCTGTACCTAGTTGTTCTCTATCTCTTGTATGGATAGGGAATGCGAATTACAAAAAAAATTAGTTGTACTTCTTATATAAAAAAATAAAAAATGTTTTCAGAAAAGAAAAGTGATTGGAAAGATGAGTAATGGTGAAGTGGGGGTCGACCTTGAACACTTGTGTTCATGCCTGCGAAACCAAAACAATTCTTTCCATGGAAGCTTTTCATTAAAAACTTGTAAATAGTGTATATAGTGTATATAGTGTACATATCCCGCTGTAAATAGAATGTATAGATAACCCCTAGTTTGTTATGCAAGTTTGTCACTATGCTGCCTAGAAAACAGATTTCCTGTGCTCCACTGTAGAAAATTTTAAAAATCACCAGAACGTGATCTTGATCTGAAATTTCTTGAGTGCATAGTAGTGCTTGCTATCTAACTTTCGTTAGTTCTGACTTTTCTGATTTGAGGTACGTAGACAGATCTAATAATTCAATCTTTACGGACTGATTCTGTTGAGACAGATTTCCTGTGCTGTGCTGCAAAAATTCGTGAAAAATCTCAGTATGGCATTTTGATCTGAAATTTTTTTGTGCATAGACCTGAGGTTATGATCTGTCTTTCATTAATCATGAGTTTTTCGATTTGAGCTACGTAACTATCTCATTGAGTGACATCTTTACAGAGTGTTCAGTTTTGACAGATTTCTATTCTCTTTGTTTAAATATTGTACTTAGGATTCAAAAGTTTCCTTCGTTTTCGACGTACGATTGAAATAATAAGAAACCTCAGTATTACAGTGGCTAAATATTTGATAGATTTTATAGAAATTAGGGATACTTGAACACTTGTGGATTTTATTTAATGAGTACTAACCTACTAATGAGTTTTGTGAAGCTTTATGTGGATGCAGTTTTTAAGTTCCAATCAATATGGTGATATGAGATGAGCAAGAGGATGCAAGAGCTCAAGCTTGGGGATGTGTAGATGGATCCCAAGAGAATATTCAAGAAGATGCAAATATCTAAGCTTGGGGATGCCCAAGGCATCCCCCTATTCATCAACCAACATGAGGTTGTCTCCTTCAAACTCAATATTACCCATCCACATGTAAGCATTGTATATAGTTGCTTTTATTATCTTTGGTTTTATCCTATTTAGTTTTATTAGGTTCTTTATTTGGTTCTTGTTTCTTTGTCAGTTTCACTTATAATTGGAAAACAACAAAAAAGGGGGTTTGAGAGCTCCATCAAATAATCATGCCCATCTTAAATGGCTATAAAGAAAGAGCTTTATGGGAGACAACCCAATATGTTTATATTTCTGTTATTTACTGCTTTGTTGAGTCTTGGAAGTCATTACTACTGTAATGACCTCTCCTTATCATGTTTGTTTTGTTTTTGTGCCAAGAATTGCCTCTAATGGTAAGAAAGTGGTATTTGGGGGATTTGCAATCTTGTTTACTGTTTCTGGTTCGTCACGAGAAAAATCGCCAAAAATCACCAGAACGTAAGTTTGAGCTGCCAATTTACGAGCATCTTCCCCAGGTATTTATCTAACTTTCATTAGTTCAGAGTTTTTCGAGTTACGCAGCGTAACTATTTTTCAAAAATCAATTTTTACGAACTGTTCTGTTTTGACAGATTCTTGCACTGTTTTGCATTTGCATCTTTTTGCCCACCTTTTTGAGTTCTCTTGATCAAAGAACCTTATTGAAGTTGTGCTACAGTAGCTAATGCTTATTAAAATGCTTTTCATATGTCATACTGAACTTTGTAGATTTGATTAATATTATCATTGCACTAACGCTGCTAATGAGATTTGTGATGAGTTTTGTATGAAGGAAGTTTTCAAGTGTAGGAAAGAAGAATGATGAGATGAGATGAAGAATGGACAAAAGCTCAAGCTTGGGGATGCCCATGTCACCCCAAGATATATTCAAGAAGTACAAGCGTCAAAGCTTGGGGATGCCCAAGGCATCCCCTTCTTCATCAATAAAAATATCAGGTCCTGTTTCTGTTCACTATATTTTTATTGCTTCATATACTATGTGTTATTCTTGGAGCGTCTTTATTTTCTGTTGTGTATTTTATTTTCAATAAAGTGGGCACCATCATACCATGTTTGTTTGGGAGAGAGACACGCTCCGTTTTAATTGTATGAACGCTCTAGTTTTCACTCTTATTGTTCAACGAGCGTTTTATTTTTGCTAGTACTGCGTTTAGCTCTGGTTTTTCACTCCTATTTTGTTCAGAGCTTGTTAGTATGCTTCAGTTATATATGATTAGCTCTCTGATCTTTAATGAATATTATAAATGAGAGTTGTTTCAAATAAGTTGATTGGTGTTGGATACGAGTAAAAAGGTTTCATATTAATAGTGATGCAAATGGAAGATCTCCTCTGATGTTTCAATTGGGTTGAATTGATCATTTAGTTTAGACTTTTAATATCACCATATGCTTTAATTAATAAGTTTTGTCGCTATGCATGATTATGACCATTATTGCTCTCTTAGTTGGTCGCTATCTTTCTTTTTGCTAGCCTTCATTCTGTACTGAGTATGATCTCTACTCGTGCATCCAACCACCAAAAACCAAAATATGCCAAAAGTGTCCACCATACCTACCTATATGTGGTATTTCACCGCCACTCCAAGTAAATTTACATGTGCTACCTTTAAAACCTTCAAAATAATTCCTTGTTTTTGCAATACATAGCTCATGGGAAAGTAGCCTAAAAACTATTGTGGTGAGGAATATGTCACTTATGTATCTTAGTTCTTATAAGTTGCTTGTTGTGTGGCAACCATGCTGACATGGGGACACCATCATCATATTTTTGATAAATATCATGTGAGTTACTATGCATGTCCGTCTTGTCTGAAGTAAAGGAGATAACCATGATAAAAGGTTAGAGTATGCATATTGTTAGAGAAGAACATTGGGCCGCTAACCAAAGCCATGTTTACATGGTGGAAGTTTCAGCATGGACATTAAAACCTCAAAAATCTCTTATGAGAAATTTATGTTGCCAAAAGCTTTAAGCTTAAAGAGGAGTCCATTTGTCTGTTGTCCATGTTGTCCCGGTATGGATGTCTAAGTTGAGAATAATCAAAAGCGAGAAATCCAATGCGAACTTTCTCCTTAGACCTTTGTACAGGTGGCATGGAGGTACCCCTTTGTGAAACTTGGTTGAAACATATGTAATGCGATGATAATCCATGGAAATCCGAGCTAATTAGGACAAGGTGCGGGCACTATTAGTATTCGATGCATGAGGCTTGCAACTTATAGGAAGTTTTATACATAACCTATATTACTTATTGCTACCGTTGACACAATTGCCTCTCTTAAAATTTTATATCTCTATGTTTTCAAAATAAAAAGCTCTAGCACATGTTTAATCTCTGCTTCCCTCTGCGAAGGGCCATTCTTTTACTTTTATGTTGAGTCTTCATCTTCTAAGTTATATGCACCGTCTTATGAGAGCATAGTTGTCATTCTTAGTTCTATGTGCATGGTCCCAAAATTATTATTGATTGAATCATGAATGTGTTATTACTTGTTCTTAAATTATTTGTATCTAGTCATCCTTTGAACTTTGAAGGTGCATGTCACCTCAAAAATTATTCTTTTTATCACTTACCTACTCGAGGACGAGCAGGAGTTAAGCTTGGGGATGTTGATACGTCGCAAACGTATCTATAATTTTTGATGTTCCATGCTTGTTTTACACCAATTACTATATGTTTTAAGGGACTAACCTATTAATAGTTGCAAAAGTGCACAAGTTCTTGGTTTCAACTTTGTTGTGCAGGAAATAGGCAAATATGGAAGGAAATAGCTCATTATGGTGAAATCTGGAATTTCCCGGAATCTGTCCCTGCTGAACACTTTTCAAAGATCGCTTCGAAACTCCATCAAAACGACGTCCAATGGAAAAGTCGTAAACTACAAAGTTGTAGATAATTTCAAACCGAACAATTTGGACATCTTATTCGTCCAGAACGGACAACGGATGCATCCGGCAGAGCAGAATTACTGCGGAGGTTCGTGCAGTCTCGGGACTCCGAAAGTTGGTGACGTATTTGACACAAACTCTTTCCATACCTGGATATTTCGGCCCAGCCACGAGTTGTGAGGCTCATGAAGGACAGAGGGGAGTCCTAGGAAGGTTCTAGAGGTGCCCAAGAGCCCTTGGATCAAAGGGGCATCCATCCCATGGCCTAGATTGCATCTCCAACACTATATATTGATGGGAAACCCTATTTTTGGAGGCCCCCAAGCATTGTCACGAAAATCCTCCTCCTTGGCAGCAGCCAAGGAGGGGGAAACACTCATCTACACCAGCACCAACTCAAGGAAGAAGAAGGCTAAGGGGCGGCGCTCCCCCATGATGCCGGCGGCGGGGAAGGAGTCCCCCGCGCCGCCGCCGGCGCCCACGCCTCCGCCTCCCGGCGCTCCTCGCTGAGCCCTCCAACGTCTTCACCGCCATCTCCATCACCAACTCCTCATTGTATTCAGTGGTCCATCCTCTCACAAACCTCTGTACCGCCCTATGTAAACATGGTGTTTGATGCTATAAGTTATAATCCTATGATCTATGTCATGTTGCCATAGTTTATTTGTTCTTTGATTGATTGGTTGTTTCTCTTTGGTTCATTAGAGTTGTATGTTGATATGTTACCGTCCTTGGTGCCCATTATATTTGTGCGCGCATGGATCAAGCACCATAGGGTTGGTAGTACTTGTATACTAGAAGGGGGAAGTTCTGCCGGAGTGACAGAAACCTAAGGACGCGAACCGGATAGTTGCATGTATGGGAGTAAGAGGACCATTTACTTAAGGCTATGGTTGGGGAAACCTTAATGCTTGCTAGTATTTACGGATGTTTGCTAGCAAGCCAATCATATAGTACTTGTAATCCCGGAGGGAGAGCATGTATATTTAGCCTCTCCTACATAGAAAGCTGCATCGAAGACATTGAACCCAAGATCCTCACTAATTGATCTTGGACAAAGCCACCACTATTACCACCGCCTTTCCACACTCATGGTACTGTTAGTTTAGTTTGTTTTATTGCTGCAGCATTAACATTTATTCCGTGTATTTTATTGTTCTGCAAAGTCACCTCTCATACCCGTTATCGCTCTAGTTTTATTTCCTAGATATTGCAAACGCTTAGTGTGCGTAGAGTTGTATCAGTGGTTGATAGAACTTGAGAGAATGTTTATCCTACCTTTAGCTCCTCGTTGGGTTCGACACTCTTACTTATCGAAAAGGCTACAAACGATCCCATATACTTGTGGGATATCACGGACACAGGTAACAACACCGCCCACATTGTAGGCGCATTGCGAGAACTGTTGTGCTGGAGGAAAAATATGCGTTTCCACAGGCCCCAGTGTGGATGGGTCCCGAGAAAGCACTCGCAAAGGGTGATGAAGATGGAGATGTGGAGGAGAGAGTTGGGGTCAGCTGGTGCAGCTGAATCCCATAGACAAAGAGAAGACCGCGGAGAAACTCGTGGATGGGGGTAGAGAGGCCGTGAATGAGGTGGTCGACAAACATTACCCGATATCTGATGCGGGGCGTCGGAAAGCTTTCCTCGCAAGGAAAGATCAGGCCTCCTTCCTTCTTCATCAGCCCAGCGCCTTGAGGGTCTTCGATCTTGGTTGGAGATTTTGGATCTCTCCCAACCGGAAATCTCTGTAGGCTCCATCGAGGGATTGGCTTTTGGTGCGGTGTGCTTGGTGAGTTTCGCGTGCCGGTGGCATCAAAATGGATGACTGAGAGAGTGGAAAAGAGCACGGGCACAAGAGCTTGGAAGCAGCAATGGAAGTTCTGGAGAGAGAGAGGAAAGGAGTGCAGCGCAGCAAAGAGGATTATTGAGGAAAAAGAAGGTCATTTATAGTGAGCCTCTGAACCGCCGCGCCGTCGGATGAAGGAAGAATGGATCCTATGCGTTCCACGTGTTTCCAGGGGTAAAACAGTCTTTTTACTATGAAGTAACTAGACAGGCGCTACAGCGCGCGTGCTAGAAAAAGTGGAGGACGTGTATCCCCCACTTGCGTAACGTGTCGAACGCTGTAGTTTTGGACCCATAGGTCAGTGGCATGACAGTTCCCGCACCTTCCCAATACATTGGTCGTGGCTATCGTCAGCGCTGATGTCACCATAAGTAAAAGTTCGGCTAGCCTTCTTTGAAAAATAGCAACAGGGAAAATATCGATGGTATAAAAGAAAATAATTTTGGGAGCCTTTGGTCAAATACAAGTATTTGCTCAAATGCTCGGGGGCTACTCTTATCAGAAGTTCTGTTTGTACTTCTGATAAGAGGGTAGTGTGACAAGAGAAATATGGGGTCGTTCAAAAAGAGAAGAAAGTTAAGCTTACAGCCAAGTATAAATATCGATCGTAGCCTCTCACTCCCATCGGGACGGTCGCGCACCCGATAAAATAAAGATAGAGAGGAAGTCGTGGTTTTGAAGATGCCAAGCTGAGGAGCAATATTAGTTGAGCCTACAGCCAAGTATAAATAGTCGACTGTATCCTCGGGGGCTACTCCCATCGGGAGCGCTGGTCGCGCACCCGATAGTTTATGCTGGGGAAGATGGTTGCCAAAATTCGAGTTACACATAACTCCTCATATACTCCCATCGGGAGCGTCAAGATATTATCGTTATATGACTCGATAAAATTGGCTATTCGAGCAGCCGATAAAGGTACTCGACAATATATTCCTGGAGCGCGTCCGCCGTGATAAAAACTCTGGATGCCATAAAACTTTATGAAGGTAAGTCCCCAGGTTCTGTCCTGAGTGGCGTATCGCACCAGACTGCGCTCTACTACTTTTTTCCGTGTCAACAGATACGAAGAAACATTCCTAGCGGACGCGATATGGATTTTACAAACATGACTGGATTTCGATTCATGAGTAAGTATTTAAGCGGCACATGTCGAATTACGCCAGTATTCCGGGGTCATGTCCTGGGACTTGACCTTGAAGTAGGTTTGTGCGGGTTTGCCACGAGAGCAGTTAACTGGTACCTGATCCGTCAGATGAACCAGCCCCATCTACCATTATCCCTGCACAATATATATATATATATATATATATATATATATATATAAAAGCTCTCGAAGAAAATGGATGAATTATGCGGGTTGAGATTTTACTCGACTCTACGAATCAAGCAAAATCTAGGGGGCTACTAACATAGGCATCCCGGATGGGCCTGCCGAAGATAGTACCCGGGGTTTATTGAAGGCCCATAACCCGAAGATTATGAAGCCCGGAAGCCCATCAGAAAGTCAGCTATGGCAAGTAGAGATAGATTAGGAATAAGAAGTTCGTATTCTTACGAGTCGAACTCAGGGAGTTTCCCGATTATTGTAACTTGTGTAATACGAAACCCTCGGCTCCGCCTCCTATTAAGGGGGAGTCGAGGGACAAAGAGAGGATCGATCTTATTGCCAACAAACCCTAGCTTTTTAGCAGTCGAGCACCTTTTCGGCTGAAACCTTCGAGATCTACTTGCCCTCTACTTTCACTAAAACCCAAGTCTACAACTTGTAGGCATTGGCAAGTTAATCCCTTGTCACCCGGTGACATAGGCATCCCCAATGGGCATGCCGAAGATGGTACCCGGGGTTTACTGAAGGCCCACGAGTCGAAGAATATGAAGTTCGGAAGCCCAGTTAGTATTAAGGAAAGTTAGAGTTGTATTAGGAAATATAGAGACTTGTAATTTTACGGGATGGGTTAGAAACCCTCCCGGACTCTGTAACTTGTGTATTATCAATCCCTCGGCTCCGCCTCCTATATAAGGGGGAGTCGAGGGACAAAGAGAGGATCGAATCTATTGTCAACACAACCCTAGTTTTACAATCGTCGAGTACTTTTCGGCTGAAACCTTCGAGATCTACTTGCCCTCTACTTCTAGCAAAACCATAGTCTACAATAAGTAGGGATTGACAAGTTAATACCTTGTCAATTGGCGCCGTCTGTGGGAATTAGAGGCGACAAGGAGCTGATCTCGATGGCACGTTCAAGATCGTCGAGTTCGACGGTAGCAAGCAACGTGATGGATCGAGGTAAACATGTCGAAACTGATCTAGTCGATTTTGTTCCTCACCCACCCTCCTGTTTGGATGCATATACGTATCTGGAGGAGCCTATGGAAGTGACGTTCGGACAATTCCAATTCTGCGTCGAGAAAGAAGGATCGTATCGTCTCGAAGTTCCGATCTTGTCGGGATTATCAGCGGTCGATTCCGACTCTTCAGTGAAGAGGAGATTTCGTCGCCACACTTCATCAACACCATGGCAAGCGAAAAGCTCGCCAAGATCTTCAGCGACATGTCCTTGAGTCGTCTGCGGACTCTATAAGCTCACAGCACTCGAAGCTTCAACTTCATCGACAGATCTGCTATTATTGGAAAGGTCTTCACCAATCTCTACGATGGTGTCACCAATCCCGATAAAAATCAAAATTCAAAATATCATCAGATCTACGCAATTGACGAAACAAACCGAGTAGATCTGGAGACGACGGAGGCTTTCGACAATGTGGGAAACCCATACGTTGATCCCGCTGATCTCAGGAGAGGTCTAGGCACTAAATATGTTGGGCCTACTCCACGTCTAAGGGTTCAGCTCCCGCAAGAAGCGTGGGATAGAGCCGCAAGAGCCATGGACGGTTCAGAACCAATGACCACAACTGCTACGGCAGAAGAACTACAAGCCTATCAATATAGACTCGCTCGTGTGAGTAGGGAGTTGGAAAAACAGACAGCTGAGCTGAACAGAAGAAAGGAGGCAGCCTCTGCATCAAGCAGGCGCAGGGCAGATTTAAGTCGACAATCAGGAAACTCGGGAGATAGTCACAGAGAAGCTCGAAGGCGAGCAAGATCTCGGCTGCAAAATATACCTGAATCAGAGAGGGAGAATCTAGTTCAAAACCTCGACATGTCTTTTATGACAATCGACACAAGGGGAAATATCACCCCAAAAACATCGGAAGCTGGGTACATGGCAACACAAGCTTTCATCCTTGCGTCTAGACCACCTCCTGGGGATCCGAGAGAAGCGTTGTATAACATGGCAATGGCAGGAGTTGGAGCCATGGGAACAGCGTTTGCAGCCACACCTCCCGAAGGAACTGCAAGGCAAAATAGTCCGCGACCCACCGCAGCAGTGCAAGATCCACCGAGAGCAAGTGGAGCAAGGGATTCAGCGGCTCAGGCAAGGGTGGATAGAGCGCGACAAGAAAGAAGGGAACATCGGCAGTCACCAGAAGTTGCTGAGGAAGATATGTGTGGACTTCCGTGTTTCACGAGACGAGTTCGAAAAACTCGAGTCCCGTTGATGGCGTGTAACTCACACGTTCGTTGGGAACCCCAAGAGGAAGGTATGATGCGCACAGTAGCAAGTTTTCCCTCAGAAAGAAACCAAGGTTTAATCGAACCAGTAGGAGCCAAGAAGCACGTTGAAGGTTGATGGTGGCGAAATGTGATGCGGCGCAACAACAGGGATTCCGGCGCCAACGTGGAATCTGCACAACAAAACCAAAGTACTTTGCCCCAACGAAACAGTGAGGTTGTCAATCTCACCGGCTTGCTGTAACAAAGGATTAAGCGTATCGAGTGGAAGATGTTTGCAAAGAAAACAGTAAAACACAATTGCAGTAGATTGTATGCTATGTAAAGAATAGGACCGGGGTCCACAGTTCACTAGAGGTGTCTCTCCCATAAGATAAAAGCATGTTGGGTGAACAAATTACAGTCGGGCAATTTACAAATAGAGAAAGGCATAACAATGCATATACATGATATGATAAATATAGTGAGATTTAATTGGGCATTACGACAAAGTACATAGACCGCCATCCAACCGCATCTATGCCTAAAAAGTCCACCTTCAGGTTATCATCCGAACCCCATTCAGTATTAAGTTGCTAAGCAACAGACAATTGCATTAAGTATGGTGCGTAATGTAATCGACAACTACATCCTTAGACATAGAATCAATGTTTTATCCCTAGTGGCAACAGCACATCACAACCTTAGAACTTTCTGTCACTGTCCCAGTGTCAATGAAGGCATGAACCCACTATCGAGCATAAATACTCCCTCTTGGAGTTAAGAGTACAAACTTGGCCAGAGCCTCTACTAATAACGGAGAGCATGCAAGATCATAAACAACACATAAACAATAGATTGATAATCACCATAACATAGTATTCTCTATCCATCGGATCCCGACAAACACAACATATAGAATTACATATTGATGATCTTGATCATGTTAGGCAGCTGACAAGATCCAACAATGAAGCACAACAAGGAGAAGACGACCATCTAGCTACTGCTATGGACCCATGGTCCAGGGGTGAACTACTCACTCATCACTCCGGAGGCGATCATGGCGATGAAGAGTCCTCCGGAGATGAATCCCTCCGGCAGGGTGCCGGAGGCGATCTCCGAATCCCCCGAGATGGGATTCGCGGCGGCGCGTCTCCGGAAGGTTTTCCGTATCGTGGCTCTCGATCGGGGTTTCGATGGAGGCTTTAAGCAGGCGGAAGGGTAGGTCGGGGGGCTACGAGGCCCACACCATAGGCGGCGCGGGCCCCCTCTCGCCGCGCGGCCCTATGGTGGCGGCGCCTCGTCGCCCCTTCGTTATCTCTTCGGTCTTTGAAGCTCCGTGCAAAAATAGGACCCTGGGCGAAGATTTCGTCCAATTCCGAGAATATTTCCTAGGATTTCTGAAACCAAAAACAGCAGAAAACAAGAACTGGCTCTTCGCATCTTGTTAATAGGTTAGTTCCAAAATGCATAAATATGACATATAATGTGCATAAAACATGTAGGTATCATCAATAAAGTAGCATGGAACATAAGAAATTATCGATACGTCGGAGACGTATCAGCATCCCCAAGCTTAGTTCTGCTCGTCCCGAGCAGGTAAAACGATAACAAAGATAATTTCTGAAGTGACATGCCATCATAATCTTGATCATACTATTTGTAAACATATGTAATGAATGCAGCGATCAAAACAAAGGTAATGACATGAGTAAACAAGTGAATCATATAGCAAAGACTTTTCATGAATAGTACTTCAAGACAAGCATCAATAAGTCTTGCATAAGAGTTAACTCATAAAGCAATAAATCAAAGTAAAGGTGTTGAAGCAACACAAAGGAAGATTAAGTTTCAGCGGTTTCTTTCAACTTATAACATGTATATCTCATGGATATTGTCAACATAAAGTAATATAACAAGTGCAATATGCAAGTATGTAGGAATCAATGCACAGTTCACACAAGTGTTTGCTTCTTAAGGTGGAAGGAGATAGGTAAACTGACTCAACAATAAAAGTAAAAGAAAGGTCCTTCAAAGAGGAAAGCATCGATTGCTGTATTTGTGCTAGAGCTTTTATTTTGAAAACATGAAACAATTTTGTCAACGGTAGTAATAAAGCATATGAGTTATGTAAATTATATCTTACAAGTTGCAAGCCTCATGCATAGTATACTAATAGTGTCCGCACCTCGTCCTACTTAGCTTGGACTACCGGATCTTTGCATGCCATGTTTCAACCAAGTGTCACAAAGGGGTACCTCCATGCCGCCTGTACAAAGGTCTAAGGAGAATGCTCGCATTTTGGATTTGTCGCTTTTGATTATTCTCAACTTAGACATCCATACCGGGACAACATGGACAACAGATAATGGACTCCTCTTAAATGCATAAGCACGTAGCAATGATTATTATTCTCATATGAGATTGAGGATATATGTCCAAAACTGAAACTTCAACCATGATTCATGGCTTTAGTTAGCGGCCCAATGTTCTTCTCTAACAATTTTGCATGCTCCAACCACTAAAATGATAGATCCTTCAGACAAGACGGACATGCATAGCAACTCACATGATATTCAACAATAGTTGATGGCGTTCCCAGAAGCATGGTTATCGCACAACAAGCAACTTAATAAAAGATAAAGTGCATAAGTACATATTCAATACTACGATAGTTTTTAAGGCTATTTTGTCCCATGAGCTATATATTGCAAAGGTGAATGATGGAATTTTAAAGGTAGCACTCAAGCAATTTACTTTGGAATGGCGGAGAAATACCATGTAGTAGGTAGGTATGGTGGACACAAATGGCATAGTGGTTGGCTCAAGGATTTTGGATGCATGAGAAGTATTCCCTCTCGATACAAGGTTTAGGCTAGCAAGGTTATTTGAAGCAAACTCAAGGATGAACCGGTGCAGCAAAACTCACATAAAAGACATATTGTAAACATTATAAGACTCTACACCGTCTTCCTTGTTGTTCAAAACTCAATACTAGATATTATCTAGACCTTAGAGAGACCAAATATGCAAATCAAATTTTAGCAAGCTCTATGTATTTCTTCATTAATGGGTGCAAAGCATATGATGCAAGAGCTTAAACATGAGCACAACAATTGCCAAGTATCACATTATCCAAGACATTTTAGAATTACTACATGTAGCATTTTCCAATTCCAACCATATAACAATTTAACGAAGAAGAAACTTCGCCTTGAACATTATGAGTAAAGCCTAAGGACATATTTGTCCATATGCAACAGCGGAGCGTGTCTCTCTCCCACAAAGTGAATGCTAGGATCCATTTTATTCAAACAAAAATAAAAACAAAAACAAACCGACGCTCCAAGTAAAGAACACAAGATGTGATTGAATAAAAATATAGTTTCAGGGAGGAACCCGATGATGTTGTCGATGAAGAAGGGGATGCCTTGGGCATCCCCAAGCTTAGACGCTTGAGTCTTCTTAAAATATGCAGGGGTGAACCACGGGGCATCCCCAAGCTTAGAGCTTTCACTCCTCTTGATCATAGTATATCATTCTCCTCTCTTGACCCTTGAAAACTTCCTTCACACCAAACTTCAAGCAAACTTATTAGAGGGTTAGTGCACAATTAATAATTCACATATTCAGAGGTGACACAAACATTCTTTACACTTCTGGACATTGCATAAAGCTACTGGACATTAATGGATCAAAGAAATGAATCCAACATAGCAAAAGAGGCAATGCGAAATAAAAGGCAGAATCTGTCAAAAACAGAACAGTCCGTAAAGACGAATTTAAAGCTGGCACCAGACTTGCTCAAATGGAAAAACTCAAAACTAATGAAAGTTGCGTACATATCTGAGGATCACGCTCGTAAATTGGCAGATTTTTTCGAATTTTCTACAGAGGCATGTGCCCAGATTCGTGACAGACAGCAATGCTGTTTCTGCGCAGCGATCCCAAATATAACATCAACTATAGCATAGAAACTTTACTTGGCACAAAAACATGATAAGGAGAGGTTGCTACAGTAGTAAACAACTTCCAAGACTCAACAAAACAAAAAATTGCTGTAGTAAAAACATGGGTTGTCTCCCATAAGCGCTTTTCTTTAACGCCTTTCAGCTAGGCGCAGAAAGTGCAAATCAAGTAACATCGAGAGTAGAAGCATCAACATCATAATTTGTTCTAATAATAGAATCAAAAGGCAACTTCATTCTCTTTCTAGGGAAGTGTTCCATACCTTTCTTGAGAGGAAATTGATATTTAATATTACCTTCCCTCATATCAATAACAACACCAACGGTTCGAAGAAAAGGTCTTCCCAACACAATAGGACAAGATGCATTGCATTCGATATCCAAAACAACAAAATCAACGGGGACAAGGTTATTGTTAACCGTAATGCGCACATTATCAATCCTCCCCAAAGGTTTCTTTTTAACATTATCGGCAAGATTAACATCCAAATAACAATTCTTTAATGGTGGCAAGTCAAACATATCATAAATCTTTTTAGGCATAACAGAAATACTTGCACCAAGATCACATAAAGCATTACATTCAAAGTCATTGAATTTCATTTTAATGATGGGCTCCCAACCATCTTCTAACTTTCTAGGAATAGAAGTTTCAAGTTTTAGTTTCTCTTCTCTAGCTTTTATGAGAGCATTTGTAATATGTTTTGTAAAGGCTAAATTTATAGCACTAGCATTAGGACTTTTAGCAAGTTTTTGTAAGAACTTTATAACTTCAGAGATATGGCAATCATCAAAATCTAAATCATTATGAGCTACAGCAATGGGATCATTGTTCCCAAGGTTGGAAAAAATTTCAGCAGTTTTATCACAAGCAGTTTCAGCAGTTTTAGCAATTTCAGGCAGTTTTGTACGCTTTGCACTAGGAGTAGAAACATTGCCAACACCAATTATTTTACCATTGATAGTAGGAGGTGCAGCAACATGTGAAGAATTAACATTACTAGTGGTGGTAATAGTCCAAACTTTAGCTACATTATTCTCTTTAGCTAGTTTTTCATTTTCTTCTCTATCCCACCTAGCACGCAATTCAGCCATTAATCTTATATTCTCATTAATTCTAACTTGGATGGCATTTGCTGTAGTAGTAATCTTATTATCAATATCATTATTAGGCATAACTTTCAAATTTAAAAGATTAACATCAGAGGCAAGTCTATCAACTCTAGAAGCAATAATATCAATTTTATCAAGCTTTTCCTCAACAGATTTGTTAAAAGCAGTTTGTGTACTAATAAATTCTTTAAGCATAGCTTCAAGACCAGAGGGTACACTCCTATTATTGTTGTAAGAATTCCCATAAGAATTACCATAACCATTACCATTAGCAGAGGGATATGGCCTATAATTATTACCAGAGTTGTTCCTATAAGCATTGTTGTTGAAATTATTATTTTTAATGAAATTCACATCAACATTTTCTTCTTGAGCAACCAATGAAGCTAAAGGAACATTATTTGGATCAACATTAGATCTACCATTCACAAGCATAGACATAATCACATCAATCTTATCACTCAAGGAAGAGGTTTCCTCAACAGAATTTACCTTCTTACCTTGTGGAGCTCTTTCCGTGTGCCATTCAGAGTAATTTATCATCATATCATCAAGAAGTTTTGTAGCCGCCCCCAATGTGATGGACATAAAGGTACCTCCAGCAGCTGAATCCAATAAATTCCGCGAAGAAAAATTTAGTCCTGCATAGAAGGTTTGGATGATCATCCAAGTAGTCAGTCCATGGGTTGGGCAATTCTTTACCAAAGTTTTCATTCTCTCCCATGCTTGAGCAACATGTTCAGTATCTAATTGCTTAAAATTCATTATGCTACTTCTCAAAGATATAATTTTAGCGGGAGGATAATATCTACCAATAAAAGCATCCTTGCATTTAGTCCATGAATCAATACTATTCTTAGGCAAGGATAGCAACCAATCTTTAGCTCTTCCTCTTAATGAGAAAGGAAACACTTTCAATTTAATAATATCACCATCTACATCCTTATACTTTTGCATTTCACAAAGTTCAACAAAATTATTGAGATGGGCAGCAGCATCATCAGAACTAACACCAGAAAATTGATCTCTCATAACCAGATTTAGTAAAGCAGGTTTAATTTCAAAGAATTCTGCTGTAGTAGCAGGTGGAGCAATAGGTGTGCATAGGAAATCATTATTATTTGCATTTGTGAAGTCACACAACTTAGTATTTTCAGGGGTATTCATTTTAGCAACGGTAAATAAAACAAACTAGATAAAGTAAATGCAAGTAACTAATTTTTGTGTGTTTTTGATATAGAGAGCAAGACAATAAATAAAGTAAACTAGCAACTAATTTTTTTGTGTTTTGATTTAGGTGCAGCAAACAAAGTAGTAAATAAAATAAAGCAAGACAAAAACAAAGTAAAGAGATTGAGAAGTGGAGACTCCCCTTGCAGCGTGTCTTGATCTCTGATGGCGTGTAACTCACACGTTCGTTGGGAACCCCAAGAGGAAGGTATGATGCACAGTAGCAAGTTTTCCCTCAGAAAGAAACCAAGGTTTAATCGAACCAGTAGGAGCCAAGAAGCACGTTGAAGGTTGATGGTGGCGAAATGTGATGCGGCGCAACAACAGCGCCAACGTGGAATCTGCACAACAAAACCAAAGTACTTTGCCCCAACGAAACAGTGAGGTTGTCAATCTCACCGGCTTGCGTAACAAAGGATTAAGCGTATCGAGTGGAAGATGTTTGCAAAGAAAACAGTAAAACACAATTGCAGTAGATTGTATGCTATGTAAAGAATAGGACCGGGGTCCACAGTTCACTAGAGGTGTCTCTCCCATAAGATAAAAGCATGTTGGGTGAACAAATTACAGTCGGGCAATTTACAAATAGAGAAAGGCATAACAATGCATATACATGATATGATAAATATAGTGAGATTTAATTGGGCATTACGACAAAGTACATAGACCGCCATCCAACTGCATCTATGCCTAAAAAGTCCACCTTCAGGTTTATCCGAACCCCATTCAGTATTAAGTTGCTAAGCAACAGACAATTGCATTAAGTATGGTGCGTAATGTAATCGACAACTACATCCTTAGAAATAGAATCAATGTTTTATCCCTAGTGGCAACAGCACATCACAACCTTAGAACTTTCTGTCACGTCCTGTGTCAATGAAGGCATGAACCCACTATCGAGCATAAATACTCCCTCTGGGAGTTAAGAGTACAAACTTGGCAGAGCCTCTACTAATAACGGAGAGCATGCAAGATCATAAACAACACATAAACAATAGATTGATAATCACCATAACATAGTATTCTCTATCCATCGGATCCCGACAAACACAACATATAGAATTACATATAGATGATCTTGATCATGTTAGGCAGCTCACAAGATCCAACAATGAAGCACAACAAGGAGAAGACGACCATCTAGCTACTACTATGGACCCATGGTCCAGGGGTGAACTACTCACTCATCACTCCGGAGGCGATCATGGCGATGAAGAGTCCTCCGGGAGATGAATCCCCTCTCCGGCAGGGTGCGGAGGCGATCTCCTGAATCCCGAGATGGGATTGCGGCGGCGGCGTTTCTGGAAGGTTTTCCGTATCGTGGCTCTCGGTACTGGGGTTTCGCGACGGAGGCTTTAAGTAGGCGGAAGGGTAGGTCAGGGGGGCTGACGAGGGGCTGATACGTCCAAAACGTATCTACTTTCCCGAACACTTTTGCTATTGTTTTGCCTCTAATTTGTGTATTTTGGATACAACTAACACGGACTAACGCTGTTTTCAGCAGAATTGCTCTGGTGTCTCGTTTTTGTGCAGAAATCCAACTTTCGGGAAAATCCTCGGAATTTCTTCAGATGGCCCTATTTTACCAAAATATTGACGGAGCCAGAAGGGCAAAGGAGGTGGAGGCCCGAGGGCCCCACACCATATGGCGGCGCGGCCCAGGGGGGGCCCGCGCGGCCCTATGGTGTGGCCCCCTCGGCTGGCCTCCGACGCCCCCCTTTGGACTACTTATCGGGTTCGACCTAAAAACGCACGGAAAGAAGTCGAAGTCGCCAGAAACCCTCCAGAGAGCCGCCACATCGCGAAACTCCGTCTCGGGAGCCAGAAGTCTCCGTTCTGGCACTCCGCCGGGACGGGGAATTGGAGGAGATCTTCACCGCCATCACCGCCAACGCCTCTCCATCGACCAGCCATGTTTCCCCCATCCATGTGTGAGTAATTCCCTGTAGGCTGAAGGGGATGGTAGGGATTGGATGAGATTGGTCATGTAATAGTCATAAGATTGTTAGGGCATAGTGCCTAGTATCCGTAGATGTCACTTTTATGATATTGTTGCAACTTGTTATGCTTAATGCTTGTCACTAGGGCCCGAGTGCCATGATCTCAGATCTGAACATGTTATTGATTCATGAAGATATTCGTTGTTTATGATCTTACCTGCAAGTTGTATACACATGTCGCTGTCCGGAACCAATGGCCCCGAAGTGACAAGAATCGGGACAACCGGAGGGGATGGTAGTGATGTGAGGATCACATGTGTTCACGGAGTGTTAATGCTTTGCTCCGGTACTCTATTAAAAGGAGTACCTTAATATCCAGTAGTTTCCCTAGAGGCCCGGCTGCCACCGGCTGGTAGGACAGAAGATGTTGTGCAAGTTTCTCATTGCGAGCACGTACGATTAAATATGGAACACATGCCTATTGATTGATTAGTACTTGGATACCGTTTTATTATTATCTGCAAATGCCCATGCTTTGATTGTTACATGAGTTTCTCTCATCCATGCAACGCCCGTTAAATCCGTCCCTGTGCCTACAGTATTTTAATCCTGCTGTTTACTATAATCACTACTGCTGTCTTTATTTCACCGCTGCTGTTATTTCACTATTCCTACTGCCATAAAACTGTTACTATTGATAAACTCTTGCGAGCAAGTCTGTTTCCAGGTGCAGCTGAATTGACAACTCCTTGTTAAGGCTTACAAGTATTCTTTGTCTCCCCTTGTGTCGAATCAATAAATTGGGTAATACTTCCCTCGAAGACTGTTGCGATCCCCTATACTTGTGGGTCATCAAGACTATTTTCTGGCGCCGTTGCCGGGGAGCATAGCTTTATTTGGAAGTTCACTTGGATTGATATTGTTCGCTGCAAATTCTCCATTATGGGTAAACCTCGCGATACTAAGATCGCCATATTACCATCCACTACAAGAAAAGGTACAACTCTGAGTACCTCTGCTGCTCTTGATTCACCCTCTGTGATTGATAAACTTGTTTCACCACCACATGCTTCGCGTGCTGGTACTTCTGCTGAATCTGAAAATTCTCATAATATTGATAATGTTTCTGCTGTGCTTGATGATAGTGGTTCATTGGGATCTTTTCTAGATGCTACAATTGCTAAGTCTAGACAAATTGAAAATACTGAAACTCCTAATGCTGCTACACCTGTTAATTCACCTGAGTCTGTTGAATATTCTAGTGATGATCTTGATGAAGATTATGTAGAGCTTGATAATGATTTTATTGAAAAATGCAAGGCTACTACTGATGCAAGAAAAATTAAAAAGTTGCTTGCAGAACATGCTGTTAGATATAAACCATCTCCTGATCCTAAATTTGCCACATCTCCTATAAACATTAGGGATAAAGATTATGATTTTTCTCTTGATCTATCTCATATAGCTATTGTTGAGAAAACACCCTTTTGTGGTACTGAAAAAGAAAGTGCTGTTGAACACTTGACTGAGTTATCTACTCTTAGTGGCGTGTTTTCTGATGATGTCAAGATGCGTACTTATTTTGTCGCTAAAATTTTTCCGTTCTCATTAAAAGATGATGCTAAAACTTGGTATAATAATTTGCCTCCTGGTTCTATTAAAAGTCCAACTGACTTGCGTGATGTTTTCTTTCGAAAATACTTTCCTGCTAGTGCTCAACATGCTGCTTTGCAGAGAATTTATAATTTTGACCAGGAAGATGGAGAGAAATTGCCTGAGGCTTGGGCTAGATTTTGTTCTCTTATTAGAGCTCAGCCTGACCATGATTTGGAAAAGCATGATTTACTTGATATATTTTATAGTGGACTAACTATTGAGTCTAGGGCATACCTGGATAGTTGTGCTGGTTGTGTTTTCAGGAAAAGAACTCCAGACGACGCTGAAGAATTATTGGCTAAAATAGGCCGGAATCATGATGATTGGTCTACACCTGAACCAACCCCGACACCGATAGTGAAGAAGAGGGGTATGATTAAATTGAATGATGAAGATATGAGGGAAGCCAAGAAGTCTCTTAAAGAGAAGGGTATTAAACCTGAAGATGTGAAGAATTTACCTCCTATAGAAGATATATGTGAGACAATTCCCCCTTCATCCATGATTGAGGTACACTCGCTTCAACACTTTACTAGGGAAGATATTCCGTATTCAAAATCTCCTGCTCAATGCTTAGATGAATTTGATAATTATATTGTTAAGCAAGAAAACTTTAATATGAGAGTAGAGAATCATTTAATGGAAAATTCTCGAGCTATTAGTGAATTGCATGGTATTGTGGAGAGAACCTCCAATGATGTTAAGATACTTGTTAAACATTTTCAAATGGTTCAAACTCAAATTGATCAACTTACTAAAGTGCAAAATGACTTGTTGGGAAATAATTCTAAAGAAAAACATGCTTATGAAGTAACAACTAGAGGTGGTGTTTCTACCCAGGATCCTCTATATCCTGAAGGGCATCCCAAAAGAGTTGAACAAGATTCTCAATTAATTAAAACTAGTGCTCCATCTAAGAAAAAGAAAAAGAAACATAAGAATGTTGTAGAATCCTCTGAACCTGTTAATGATCCTAATAGTATTTCTATTTCTGATGCTGAAACTGAAAGTGGTAATGAACATGAGGAAGATAATGATAAGAATGATACTCCTGATAAAGAAGAAATTGAAAAAGAACCTGAAAAGCATGCTAAAAATAAAAAGTACACTAAAGAAGATTTTATTACAAAGAAACATGGTAATGAAAGAGAACCTTGGGTTCAAAAGAAAATGCCTTTTCCTGCTAAGAAACTTAAATCAAAGGAGGAGGAACATTATAATAAATTTTGTGATTGGATGAAACCTTTATTTTTGCAAATCCCTTTGACTGATGCTATTAAATTGCCTCCTTATTCAAAGTATATGAAAGATATTGTTACTAACAAAAGGAAAGTCCCCAATGAGGAGATTTCCACTATGCTCGCTAATTACTCCTTCAATGGTAAGATTCCAAAGAAGTTGGGCGACCCAGGTATACCGACTATTCCTTGTTCCATCAAGAATAATTATGTTAGAACTGCTCTATGTGATTTGGGAGCAGGTGTGAGTGTGATGCCTTTTTCTCTTTATAAGAGACTTGATTTAGATAAATTGATACCTACTGATATATCTTTGCAAATGGCTGATAAATCTACTGCTATTCCTGTTGGTTTATGTGAAAATGTTCCTGTTCAAGTTACTCAGCATTGCTTGATATTAACTGATTTTGTTGTGTTGGAAATGCCTGAAGATGATAATATGTCCATTATTCTTGGAAGACCCTTTCTTAATACTGCAGGGGCTGTTATTGATTGCAATAAAGGCAGGGGCCCACACCATAGGGCGGCGCGGGCCCCCTCTGGCCACGCGGCCCTATGGTGGCGGCGCCTCGTCGCCCCACTTCGTTATCTCTTCGGTCTTCTGGAAGCTCCGTGCAAAAATAGGACCCTGGGCGAAGATTTCGTCCAATTCCGAGAATATTTCCTTAGTAGGATTTCTGAAACCAAAAACAAAGAAAACAGTGGCTCTTCGGCATCTTGTTAATAGGTTAGTTCCAGAAAATGCATAAATATGACATATAATGTGCATAAAACATGTAGGTATCATCAATAAAGTAGCATGGAACATAAGAAATTATCGATACGTCGGAGACGTATCACCCGTCAGGGTTTAAGTTGCCCGAAAATTTCAAAAAATTCGATGGCCTACAGGATCCCGAGGATTGGCTCGTTGATTACCTCGAGACGGTAAAGTTGATAGGCGGAAGGGCAACAACCATGCAGAGCATCCAAGTCCACTTGAGCGGAGCCGCACGATCTTGGATGAAGAAACTTCCCCCAGGTTCCACCGAGAGCTGGGACAGTTTTGAGGATGTCTTTGTGAAGAATTTCCGATCTACCTGCAAAAAACCCGTGTCACTCGAAGAATTGAGGTCGTGTAGACAGAGACATGATGAGTCGATGAGAAAATACATACAGAGGTGGAACATCATCAAAAACTCGGCAGAGAACATATCTGACGAGAGAGCCATAGATGCATTTGTGGCAGGAATTCGACGAGGAGATTTCGTCGAAGACTTGGGGAGAACTAACCCGAAAACAATATCAGCATTGATGGAAATAGCAAACAGATGGGCAGATGGAGAAGATACTATACATAACTAGCGACATAGATCGCCGGAGGAGGATCAGTCGAAATTTCCAAAATAGACGACGATTCTCTCGACAGTTCTATAGTAATGATGCTCCTGGCCAAATATCGGCGGCTTCCGAGGAAACACTAGAGGAAACAATCGAGATGATTATCAAAGAAGTAGCGAGCAGCAAGGCGACAATAGAGGTGATTTCCGCAATAATAGACAAAATAATGGACCAAGGTTCCAGAGACCATATGTGTCTCCCGAGGATACGATGAATGGACGTGCAGATGCATTTTTATCTTGATAACAATGGAAAAAGATAGTCAGGGCATTTGCAGAAGGACTTTCGAAATTTTCAAGCAATGTTGAGATTTGCAGGGCAAGCTAACTCTCACGCAAATAGAAACCCTCAGGGGCCAAGGAGTGAGATCCACCTTCCACCTCCTCCCGCAATTACAGACGAAAATCGACACCAGCTCAGAATAGCGGCAGCGCCACATCCACCTCCATATGTCGATCCTAACTCCAACGGTGCGGTCTCGATGATTCAGAAAGCCAGGCCATCTAATAGGGCTCAAAAAGTAATCTCGCGGCAAGTGTTCATGGCAGAGAAGATGCCACCACCAACGATTGAGTACCTAAATTGGTCGGGACTGGACATTGGCTTCACAATTGCGGATCACCCGCAGCAAGTTCCTCGACCAGGGCATTCAGCACTTATCTTACCAGCGGTGATCGCAGGATTCGACGTATCCCGAGTATTCATAGATGGAGGCAGCAGTTTAAACCTTATGTATGCGGATACACTAAGGAAAATGAACATATCCCTGGCAAATCTAAAACCAACTGACACACGTTTCCATGGAATTACACCAGAGAAGCCGAGTTATCCGTTGGGGAAGATCAATCTCGACGTCCAGTTTGGGACCCGAGAAAACTACAGGATAGAAAAGCTGGAGTTTGAAGTTGTGGATTTCCCGTCGCAATATCACGCCTTGTTGGGACGACCAGCATATGCCAGGTTTATGGCGGTACCACATTACACGTACCTGTTGTGGAGGTTACCTGGACCTAAGGGACCAATTACAGTCAAAGGAAGTTTCGCGTTAGCTGATAAATGCGACAAGGATTTTCATTGACTGTCAGAAACTTTTGGGATGCAAGCAGAATATATGGCGTCAAGGCTCACAACTGATTATGATGTGTTGCCAGATACAGGAAGGCCACTCAGGGAACCAACCTTCAACACTGCTAAGGATTCAAACGAGGTGCAGATTCACCCGACAGACCCAAAGAAAACGACGTCCATTGCAACAAACATGGACCTCGCATAGGAAAGCGCGCTCGTCGAGTTCCTCCGTGAGCACTGGAAAATCTTCGCATGGTGTCCAGCTGACATGCCAGGAGTACCCAGGGAACTTGCCGAGCACCACTTAAATTTGGATCCAATAGCGAGACCAATGAAACAACCTTTGCAGCGTTTTTCGGAACCAAACCGAGAAATTGATCGACTCAGAGAAGCTGGTTTTATCAAGGAGTTACATACAGAAGCCACGTGGGTAGCTAACCCAGTGATGGTCCCGAAGAAAAACACGAAAGTCCTTCGCATGTGTGTCAACTTTACGTGTCTCAATAAACACTGTCCAAAGGATCACTTTCCCCTCCCAAGGATAGATCAAATTATCGACTCCACGGCAGGATGTGAACGCCTTTCCTTCCTGGATGCATATTCTGGTTATAACCAGATCAGACTAAAAGAAGATGATGAAGTCAAGACAGCGTTCATAACACCTTATGGTGTGTTCTGCTACAAAACAATGCCTTTTGGCTTGAAAAACGCGGGAGCAACATATCAGCGGATGATGCAGAAGTGCCTTGCAACACAGATTGGTAAAAATGTACAAGTATATATTGACGACGTTGTCATAACAACAAAAAAGGGGTCAACCTTGATCGAGGATTTGAAAGAAACTTTCGACAACCTTGACAAGTTCAAGCTGGACCCGACAAAGTGCTCCTTTGGCGTTCCTGCGGGAGAACTTCTTGGGTTCCTAGTATCAGCAAGAGGGATCGAGGCTAATCCAGAAAAAATACAAGCCATCGTAACGATGAGGAAGCCGATGAACTTGAAAGAAATACAACAGTTGACTGGGCGAGTCGCAGCATTAAGCAGATTCGTCGCCAGGCTAGGAGAAAAGGCATTGCCGTTTTACGCATTGATCAAGCAAGGTGATAAATTCCAATGGAACGAAGAAGCGGACAGAGCCTTCGAAGATCTCAAGCGCACAATCTCGACACCACCAATATTGGTGGCGACAAAGGAGAAGGAGCCTCTCCTGTTATATATCGCTGCCACACCTCAGGTGGTAAGCACAGTACTAGTGGTTGAAAGAGAAGAAGAAGGAAAACTCCATGGTGTGCAACGGCCGGTATACTTCGTCAGCGAAGTTCTATCGCCTTCCAAACAACGGTACCCGCAGTACCAGAAGTTGGCATATGGAGTTTTTACAACTGAAGAAAACTGCGGCACTATTTTTCGGCGCACCTGATAATAGTAGTCAATGAGGCGCCCTTATCCAATATACTAAACAATCCAGAAGCTACGGGTCGTGTCTCCCTTTGGGGAATAGAGATTTCCCCTCGGGACATCACGTACAAAAAAAGAAAGGCAATAAAGTCGCAAATATTGCGTGGTTTTGTTGCGGAATGGATGGAGCTGCAGAACACGGGACCCCCGGATTTATCGAGAACCTGGACTATGAATTTCGACAGGTCCAAGAGATTAGAGGGAGCTGGAGCAGGCGTGATGATATCACCTGAAGGCGATAAATTGAAGTATGTCTTGCGGATGACGTTCCCAAACGCGTCTAACAATGAGGCGGAATACGAAGCTCTCATACACGGGATGAAGATGGCAAAGGCTTGTGGCGCAACCCGATTAAAAATCTTTGGCGACTCACAATTGGTGCTCAGCAGGTCATGAATCAATGTGATGCAGTCAATGAAAGTATGATAGCATACAAGGAGGCGTATAATGAGCTCGAGAAACTGTTTGATGGATGTGAGGTAAATCACATCAGCAGGCTAAGTAATGATGAAGCCGATGTTCTTGCAAACATCGGGTCGCAATGTCTCGCAATACCACCTGGTGTGTTTTGGGAAGAGATATCCGAGAGATCTACCAAGCCGAAGAAACAGCAGAAGAAGGAGAAGGAAAAGAATCCCTCGGGGGCTAAAGAAATATCATCAGAAGAAGATGATGAACCTGAAGTAGTAATGATGATACAGATTCCATGGATGCAGGCGTACATAGCATATATTTTGAGAAAGGAACTACCCGACGATCCAGTTGAAGCAAGGCGAGTTATCAGGCGATCAAAAGCCTTTACTGTGGTGAAAGGGGAGCTGTATAAACCAAGTATCTCGGGAGTATTACAATGACGCGTCACACCTGAGCAAGGGAGGATAATTCTAAAGGATGTACACGAAGGAGTGTGTGGACACCACGCAAGCAGTCGAGCTATAGCAGCCAAAGTTTTCAGAGCAGGGTTCTATTGGTTAACGACAATTGAGGACGCAAAGGACATAGTCCGCACTTGTGATGCGTGCCAAAGATTTGCCGCAAAACCTCATTCTCCGGCAGCAGAGCTAATGCCAATACCGTTGTCATGGCCTTTCGCTCAATGGGGTCTTGATATGGTGGGAAAATTGCACAAGGCTTCGCCAGGAGGATACGAGTATATGCTCGTAGCTGTCGACAAGTTCACAAAGTGGATAGAAGCAAAGCCGATAAATTCACCAGACGCGGCATCAGCAGTCAAGTTCGTGAAAAGCATCGTTTTTCGATTTGGCGTCCCCAACAGCATCGTCACGGACAATGGCAGTAATTTCACATCCAATGAGTTCAAGGCATATTGTGCAGAGGTAGGCATAAAACTACACTTTGCCTCCGTGGCACACCCACAAACCAATGGTCAAGTCGAGAAAGCCAATGGTACCATATGCAACGGTATCAAGAAACGTCTGCTAGCACCATTGGAGAAAGCTCGACATACCTGGCCAGAGGAGTTGCCCAGCGTGTTATGGAGTATTCGAACAACACCAAATACAGCGACACAGGAAACTCCGTTCTTTCTGGTCCATGGAGCTGAGGCCGTGTTGCCGATAGAAATAGAGCATAACTCTCCAAGAGTAGTGGAATATGAGGAAGAAGCTTCAAGAAAAGCTTTGGAGGACGATGTCGATGCACTTGACGAAGCTCGCGACGAAGTATTGTCACGAGTCGCTAAGTACCAGCAGGACTTGAAAAATTACCACAGTCGACGTTCGCGACCAAGATCCCTCCAGGTAGGCGATTTAGTTCTTCGGCTAACTCAAAAAAGCCATGAAAAACTCGAGTCGCCGTGGCTGGGCCCTTACATCATCACAGAGGTAATCGAAGGAGGAGCATATAGAATCAAGGACAAGAAGACAGGAATCGCCGAGCCAAATCCTTGGAATGTGGTGCAGCTCAGGCGTTTCTACGCTTAGAAGTTGAAATATAGTCTTCCTTGTAAACATACAATGTACTGAAACGCCCGCGAGTTTTCAGACGCACTCTTTTTCATTTTTCGGGGCACCGAGTGAGGCCGAAAAAGGTTTTTAATGAGGCGGACTCGCGGTGCTGCAATATAATAAAGATAGTGGAGATATACATCTTTTTCGACAGGCTCGGGGGCTTGTACCCAGACGATACAATATACATATATAATGTCGGCAAATACAATGCCCTGGTGTGAAGCAGCTCGCAAAACAGAATACAGATACAAAATAGTGATCAACAAAAAAGACTCGGGGGCTAATACCCGCAAATATAGTACACTCAATATACTTTATTTTGCTTTGGGTCAACCTCGCTTACACAATGGAGAAAATCGTCACCTAAACACTCGGGGGCTTGACAAGAAAAATATATCCAGCAGCTGTACAACATAGATTGTGTTTACAATATACATGAGAAAAATCACAAAGATCTGAAAAATAGAGAAAAACCTTCATTCACTGCCTAATATATCATCTATGGTTAATCGCTCATTATTTGTTGCACGAGTACTATGTTCAGCATAGCTACCCTTCACGAAGAACTCAGTGTCCATCCGAAGAAGTTCATCCATCATTTCTTCTGCAACAGGGGTCACAATGTCGTCAATCTTGCCGACGTTCCTCTTCCTTTTCGCCATCTTGGCCAGGCACTTGGCAACAATTCGACTCATGTCTAACTTCGGGTAGCAGATTTGTATCATCATCATAGCAAACCTTGCGCCAGCAGTTAATTGGGCTCGCACAAAGCCATGGATTCGAGGGGCATCCCGAAATTTCTCCATCAGAGCAGGAAGGGTTTCTGGCATTTTATTGCGCGGGAACATAGTGCTATAAACTAAAGACAATGTCTTTGTGCAGAAGTCGAGAAAATCGCGGACCTGAATCGCGCGATCTTGAAATCTGACGATTTGGCGGGTACGTTCAGGCGTCGCCCAAAAATTAGAACCATACTCCAATGCAAGTTTGAGAAGCGCATTAGATCGAGCTTCAACACGTTGATCTTCGGCAGCAGTATCCAAAAAAGAACCTGTTTTCAATGGAGGAATCAACAAGGAAGGAAAACTAACAAAGATAAGAATCAAGTGTGACCAAGTAATGAAGCGTACCTGTCATATCCGAGCTGGAGTCATTCATTAGTTGAAGCATGGAATTCTCTCGAGAAGTGGCTTGGTTAGCCTCAGCAATTGCAGCTTCTTTGGCAGCCGTAGCTTCTTGAGCTTGCCGACGTGCAATTTGTTCCTTTCGGTTGCTTTTCGAGACTGTTCCATCACCAAGAGTACTTGTTTCTTCATGGATTGAAGTTGTTGGCGCAGATCTTCCAAATCTCGTGATGGACCCGCACCCGAGAAATTTTCAGCAAGTCCTTCAACATCTGGAGTTTTCTTCGAATGGGATGAAGCAGGAAAAGCATCGGAAGGACGAGAAGTTGAAGTGTAGTTATCAAAAATCAACTGAAAACAAAAGTTTCGACATCAATCATCAAGTAAAAATAGATCTCCATTGATTTTCAAAGTGATTACATGGATATTACAAAAGGAAAGACCCTAAGGAACTACTGGACCTATGTTGCCACCAAAACTACTATGGCGACAGCATCAAAAGAGAGTTAAACTAAAGAGAAGACAAGGTGGTCTACTTGACCTTCGGCTTCGACGAACTGGGAGCAGGAGTTGGATCGTATACGAGGTAGGCGAGGATTTTCTTTGAGTTGGGCTTGGCAGCCTTAATCAACGACTGCCACTTCTTCGTCTCCATCTCCTCCGTGTTGCCAACTCTTGCCCAGTCAACTTCTTGTTGGCTGTCAGCAATCAAGGCGATCGTACCTTCAACACCAACTTTCAACCCTTCTTGGCGAAGTTGGAGTCCAAGGTCTTCTTGAGAATTGAAGCACTTGGCGAGAGCGGTAAAAGTCGTGGGTGCCTCTTTCTTCTTGAAGAAGTATGGGAAAAGCCGCGACAGACCAGTCCTGGCTTCAGCAAGACCTTCACGAGCTTCATCTCCATGAATCTCAAGAAGGGATAGTGCGTCGAGAAGAGGATCACCTTCAGGACTCTCCAGTTCATAATCTTGTTGCATTTTCCCTAAATGAGTAAAAAGAAGCTTGTCAAGAAAAAGCAAGCAAGGACAAACAAAATGATCCGAAGAAACAGCAAAGACTTGGGCACTTACTGACAAAACGTCGACTTTGCGACTCCAGGCGAGTAAGGATTTCTTTCTTGCGCGCAGACTGCTGAGCTATATTGTCACTCAAAGAAGTTTCCGCGTCATGAAGTCTTTTTCGAAGATCTTCGACGGTGGCAGCATCTGCTTCAGCCTTCTTGCGAGCTTTTTCACTTTTGCTCTAACTTGATGGCAAGAGCGTCAGCACGTCTGTTGGATTTCGCAAGAGTTTCTGGCGCAATACACGACAGTAAAAAATCATGACAGCATAAGGAAGGAGTATATTCAGAATAAGAGGCAGATAAAAATAGTACCCTCAAGCTTGGCGGCATAATCACGATACCCGATAAATTGGGTACCGAGGCGGATAAACTCCTTCATTACAGGCTGAAGAGAAGACCATAGAAAAGAAAATCAATATAGGAAGCGAAAGCTCGACATCACCCAGCAAAAAATAGAGGGGAGCTCAAAGCATTGAAATCAGTACAGGGAAAGAAACAACTTACTTCCTCCATTAAGGGAGTCGTGAAACAACCAATTAATATGGCCGGCTCCTTGGCTGGCTCCAACCTAGCTCTCTTTGGTGAAGAGGCTTGGGGGCTCGCAATTGCAGTTGGATCTTCTGTGTCTTGTTGAGGAGGCGAAGTTTTGTCCCCATCAGGTTGAGCTTTAGAGACAACTAAAGTACGGGACGTACTCGTACGAGCAGTCGCGTCAATAGTTGGATTTTCATCCTCGTCGCCACTACAATAAACAAGATGACAAGATAGGAAGCAATATAGACAAAATATCGAGAACAAACACCAAAGAGTAGCAGGAACTTACGAGCTGACAAGAGCATCTTCATAAGGATCAAAAATTTTCCTTCCAGCATCAGGAATAACTTCTTCGGCATGAGATGCGCGGGCTTTGGAGGTGCCGGAATCAGCAACTTCGCCCCTCTTTCTCTTATTCCTTGGAGAAGCAGCTGAGGGAGGAGAGTGTGTCGAGGCGGTAGCCTCGGTTTCAACTTCCTTTTCAGAGGACGCTGCGGATTTTCGAGAACCCGCGACTTCACTCTCAGGGCGAGAAGTACCCTGGTTGTCGTCGGTGACAACGGCCCATCCTTCGACTTCCCCACCTTCGGGAAGGGGAGGAAGAGGCGACGCAGTTTTATGATTCTGGACAAAATAGAAAAAGTATCGACATGGATTTATATCAGTAACAGCAGTCGAAGAAATAGCAGTACCAAAGGAGAAAAGAAAAGAGTGCATAAATAAACAGACGACAAAAATATATTACCTGCGGGAGCGCGTTGGTGGCGCTATATGGCGTCACACGGCAAGATGTCGGGATGGTGTCTTTCTTGCTAAGCGATGAGATCTTTCGGACAAGTTTTTCTAGGTCCTTGACCGATAAATCTGTCGACAGACGATCCACATCTTCATCGCCAGAATACATCCAAAGGGGATTTTTGCGAGCTTGCAGAGGCTGCACTCTAATCCTAAGGAAGTACGCTGTGATTTGGATACCCGACAATTCTTGTCCTCGGGTATTTTGAAGCTGGTGGATGCGTGTCATCAGCGCCTCTGTCGCCGTTTTTTCTTCGTCGCTAGCCTCTGCATCCCAGGACCGACGACGACAGATTTTTTCGGTACCATCAAAAGGAGGAATGTTGTCTTCAGCTGAGCCATGGTTCTCTTCGTGGATATACAACCATTTTTTGCGCCACCCTTGCACCGAGTCAGGGAATTTGACGTCAAAGTACTCGACATCAGGGCGAACGCAGATAACAATGCCGCCTATGTTATAGGAAACATTGGCAGAGCCATTGCGGCGACAGAGAAAAATTTGTTTCCATAAAGCCCAGTTAGGCTGGACTCCAAGGAAGGATTCGCAAAGAGTGATGAAGATTGAGATGTGGAGGATGGAGTTGGGAGTAAGATGATGAAGTTGCAATCCATACATAAAAAGCAACCCCCGCAGAAAATTGTGAATGGGGGCAGAAAGACCGCGGATGAGATGGTCAACAAAACTGACCCGATACTCCATAGGAGGGGTTGGGTAGCTTTCTTCGCTGGGGAAGCGCAGCGCGTCTTGCTTCTTGCTGATCCCAAGTTTCTTCAGCAAGTTGATGTCTTCGGTCTATCCCACTCAGTGTTCCCCAGATCCTCGGTTCCCATCTTCGATTCAGGGTGCTGTGCCTGGTGAGTCTACGCGGTGGCATCAACAATGGCGTAGGGGCAAAGTGCGAGCGTGGTTGAGCTCAAGAATTGTGGGGCGCAATGGAGGATTTTGGCAGAGGATACAGAGGAGCGGCGCGAGCGAAAGTGTGGAAGGAGGAAGACGATGACCTTAAGTAAAGGTGCGTTGAATCGACGCACCGTTGGATGGAGAAATTGTGAGGTAGATGGTGTACACGTGGACAAGGGATAAAAACGTAATTTTACTGATAAAGGAACGAACATGCGTTAAAGTGCGTGCGCCAGGAAAAGTGGAAGACGTGTGTCCCCCACTTGCGCGACGTGTCAACTTGATAAGAAATTTGGGCCCATAAGACAGGGAGAGAGCAGTTCTCCTGTTTTCCCGATACAGTGATCGTGGCTATCGTCAGCAATGATGTCACCTTAGCAAGAAAAAATCTCGGCTATGAAGCTTCATAATAATGGCGACATAAGATTAATGATTATTTCGAGAGCATTTGATTAAAAACAAGTTTTTAATCAAATGCTCGGGGGCTACTTTGGAAAAAAGAAAAATTCAAGTATGACAAAAATAGAAATGGCGAGAGCCTATGACCAATTGCAAGTATTTGTTCATAGCCTCGGGGGCTACTCCCATCGGGAGCGCTGGTCGCGCACCCGATAGATGTGAAAAGCTCGAGAAGGAATAACAATATAGCGACAGAAGGTACTAATTTGTTGAGCCTACAACCAAGTACAAGTCCTTGGCTGTAGCCTCGGGGCTACTCCCATCGGGAACGCTGTTCGCGTGCCCGATGAAATTATACAAAAATAGAGAGAAAACAAAAAAGAAGAAATGAGTATATTTCGAGTTATACAAATAACTCTACATATACTCCCATCAGGAGGTCAAGATAAGTCATACGTTGACTCAATAAAATGTGCTATTCCAACAGCCGAAAAAAGCACTCGACAATATATTCTCAGAGCGCTAAAAGTCGCGAATAATCTCTGAATGCCGCAAAACTTTGCGAAGGTAAGACCCCAGATCCGTTCTGAGCGGCGTGGCACCGTCTCTGACGTCGGTTTGCTACTTTTTTCCGTATCAACAGATACAAAGAAAAATCCTAACGGACGCGTTAGGTACCCGATAAAATATGACTGGGACTCGACAGAATGGTAAGACCTTAAGCGGCACCTGTCGAAGTTTACACCAGTATCCCGAGATCATGTCCAGGGACGTGATCTTGAAGTAGGTTTTTGCGGATTGCCACTAGAGCATTTAACTAGTACCTGATCCGTCAGATGAACTAGCCCCAATTACCATTATCCCTGTACAATATATAATTGTATGTTTAAATATATGCAATAAAATTATTGGATGATTGTAAAGTTGGAGATTTTTCCTGATTCTTCGATTCAAGCAAAATCTCGGGGGCTACTAACATAGGCATCCCCAATGGGCATGCCGAAGATGGTACCCGGGGTTTACTGAAGGCCCACGAGTCGAAGAATGTGAAGTTCGGAAGCCCAGTTAGTATTAAGGAAAGTTAGAGTTGTATTAGGAAATATAGAGACTTGTAATTTTACGGGACGGGTTAGAAACCCTCCCGGACTCTGTAAACTTGTTATGAATCCCTCGGCTCCGCCTCCTATATAAGGGGGAGTCGAGGGACAAAGAGAGGATCGAATCTATTGTCAACACAACCCTAGTTTTACAATCATCGAGTACTTTTCGGCTGAAAACTTCGAGATCTACTTGCCCTCTACTTCTAGCAAAACCCTAGTCTACAATACGTAGGCATTGACAAGTTAATACCTTGTCACCCGGCAATGGCTCCGGTGGAGTTTCCCCCTCAATCTTCGCTGGTTCTGGCTCTGTTTCGACGTTTCTCTATTTCCGCCGCGATCTCCTCTAGGAAGCCTCGGGAAGTCATATATATAGGTTTTTTTTATGTCAAACAAAGTCCGTGGGCGAAAGAATCAGGCGAATCGGACGACCGAGGAGGAAAAGAGGGGGGTGATGCACCCTCCATGGCAGGTCGCGCCACCTGCCCGCTTTTGGCCCTCCTGGCCCATCTCGTGAAGTCCAAGCGCTCCAGATGATTCTCTTGATGAAATATTAACATCCCCAAAATCCTAGCTCAAATTGACCTTGCTAAGGTCCCTGAAATTCAAAAATACACAAAACAGGGTTTTCATGTGCTGCAAAGTTATAACGCAGATAAAGGGGATCTTTGGTAAATCCAAAAAAATCAATTTAAAACATGGATATAAAATCATATATGTTGCAAATATGTGGGATATGTGTCAACAAACGACAAAGTTCATGCATGCATTTTACATGCACCACTCAATTTTTCTAGACACAGATGTATCTATAACTAAAACATGTCTATATAACTCCGACAAAGTTGAGAAGCTTTTTTAGGACGGAGGGAGTACAACGTTTTGGCCATTTTCAAAAGCTGGTCATGAGTTGGTCGTTACTACCATTGGTCAGTATAATAACCCCAAGGAAGCGGAACTTCCGGCCCTATGTTTTCTACACCTAACGATTGGTTTGTCTGCCCCAAGCTTGTATGGGTTCGGTGACCATCCTCAAGGTTCCATAGTGGATCGACGACTTCCCTTTTGGTGGCAAGGCTCGAGGAGATTACAGTGAGGCCTTCAGGGCATTTAGGGTGATTTGACATCCACACCGGTCCAACAGAGAGTAGCACTAGCAAGAGCATGAACTTTGGGATACATCATCGTCTCCTCGTGCCTCAGTTATTTTCTTTACGAGCTATTTACTTATGCACTTTACTTTGTGATGTCCCTTCATGTTTGAAGTTATATATCTTGCTATCACATAGTTGCTTGGCTTGCTTAGAATAAGTTGTTGGTGCACATAGGTGAACCCTAATTGTATAGGTTTATGCTTGACAAATTAAATACTAGTTTTATTCCATATTTGTTGAAGCCAATATCGTACAAGTTTTAAACCGTCTATTCACCCCCTCTAGGTGGCATCCGTGTGCTTTCAAGCGCGATGTGGCAGCCCGTCTTCGAGGGGCGCGAGCATCCTGGACCCATTCGAGTCAGCATGTCAGGGTTGTATCTTTGTTTTTACGTGCGGCCTTATCTATACTAGCAAAGATCGGCACGGCGGCACGCCGTGCCAGTATGTGATGGTAAAGTAGGTGAAATAACATGAATACACCACTTAAATTGTAATATGTATTTCACAATTTTTTTGTAATATGTATAATGAACTGGATCAACTAAAACGTCTAGGCTAGTTCAAAGAATGATAAATAGTGCGGGGAATCCATGGTGGAATCAGAGAATATGCTAGGTACAAATGTGCTCCAACGTGGAAAGACCATGATATTGAGACTTAGATGATCTTATTACAGGAATGGAACATACTGAACCACCGATTCTGTTAAATCAGAGCAAGACACGCATGGAAGAACTACTACTATGCTAGGGGAAGTGTAATTATTTTTGCATCTGGTGCTGTCGTCGGAAGCGAGGATAACATATCCATGTATTTGTCCAGGGAAACAATGGATGTAGCGTATGCTTCTTCTACTCCTTCTGGTGTCTAGGACTCAGATTTGTTCATCACTGGAAAAAAGCGAAACCGTTTTCTTTGGCACCGCAAGAGGTTTCTCATTCTAAAAATATCAGAGAAAGATAATAAGTATTCTTATGTTATGACTAACTAAAAGAACGACCAACATACCGATCGACAGAATTGAGAAACATGTTTTTGTCTAAATGGTAAGAATATAGAAGGTTTCGTCATCTTTTATATCCTTCATTTTCCTCCAACTTGATTGCACAATGGTAAACTAAATATTTTGAGCAACATTTTCAGAACTTCATTTCGTATGCACATTGGGTGTACTAATGAAGCAAATTAAGAGCACGTCGATCTACTACATCAGCACCCTGCCAACCTACCAAACCACCATCTTTGCCGTCTCACTCTTTCCAGAGTACTACAACCGATTCAATACCAGGACCGTACATGAGAGTTGTGCAGTAAGAGAGCGAGGGAAGGGCAGAGAGCCATGCCTGAGACAGCAAGCTACATGTCCTTGATGCTGCAGCATAAAGATCATCAAGGCCGGGCGTACTCTGCCTCCATGATGCCTTGAGCAGGCCACACTTGCCCCGAATTCCTGAGAAAACAGAGGAAATACGCCAGTATGAATGAAAAAAGAAGCAACACAAAGCATATAATAAATGTTACTGGCCCACCTCTTCTCCATTCTTTAGATAACATATTATTGACACCTTCATTTGACACTTTTTTATACACGCATGTTCCGTATGAAGTTAAATTTAAGTTACTAAATTTAAGTTCTAGCTATACCTCCAAATGATCATTCTAGCTCTAGTAATCTGGCATCTTATTAGCTACAGTTCCCTGACCTGATGTAATTATAGTAGAGCTATGATACTCTCTCGCTCGATACAACACGGTTATTTACGCGAAGGGCTTAACTAAATCAACAATGAAGAGTCGAACCTGCAGTGCTACATAAAATATCACGACAAAGTCAATTGCAAGATTTCTGTTGTCATCTAGAATTGGCCGCCACCTAAGAAATTAACAGCACCAAGCACGGATAGTCTCGGCTCATCTCACGCCATGATGACAGCAAGCTAAACCTTAACCGCAGCCCAACCGAACCCAATTGCTAGAGTGGAAGGACCAAGATGTATACGCCTCCCAATAAGCTAACCAAACAAGTAAGACAGAATGCACATGACCAAAAATGTCTCCCAGTTGATAGGGGCTTAGCCTCAAGTTGGTAAAACTGTAAGAGTAGGGTAGTGGCAGCACATTACTGATAAAGGCACACAATCCAAATTGTAGCTCAGATTTCTTGCACCTTTTAGTAGCAGGCAACTTGCCTTGTAGCCTCAAGAAAAATATTATCTAGTAGACTATTATAAGGAGAACACTTCGAAGAAAAGAACTACTACATACAAGATAGCTGCCGGCTTGCAAATGACAGCATGTTACCAGCTTAGTTCCTACTCGTCCTCAAGTAGGTAAACGATAACAATGATAATTTCTTAAGTGACATGCCATCATAACCTTGATCATACTATTGTAAACATATGTAATGAATGCAGCGATCAAAACAATGGTAATGGCATGAGAAAACAAATGAATCATAAAGCAAAGACTTTTCATGAATAGTACTTCAAGACAAGCATCAATAAGTCTTGCATAAGAGTTAACTCATAAAGCAATAAATCAAAGTAAAGGTATTGAAGCAACACAAAAGAAGATCAAGTTTCAGCGGTTGCTTTCAACTTATAACATGTATATCTCATGGATAGTTGTCAATGCAAAGTAATATAACAAGTGCAATATGCAAGTATGTAGGAATCAATGCACAGTTCACACAAGTGTTTGCTTCTTAAGGTGGAGAGAAATAGGTGAACTAACTCAACATAAAAAGTAAAAGAATGGTCCTTCAAAGAGGAAAGCATCGATTGCTATATTTGTGCTAGAGCTTTTATTTTGAAAACATGAAACAATTTTGTCAACGGTAGTAATAAAGCATATGAGTTATGTAAATTATATCTTACAAGTTGCAAGCCTCATGCATAGTGTACTAATAGTGACCGCACCTTGTCCTAATCAGCTTGGACTACCGGATCATCGCAATACACATGTTTTAACCAAGTGTCACAAAGGGGTACCTCCATGCCGCCTGTACAAAGGTCTAAGGAGAAAGCTCGCATTTTGGATTTCTCGCTTTTGATTATTCTCAACTTAGACATCCATACCGGGACAACATGGACAACAGATAATGGACTCCTCTTTAATGCATAAGCATGTGGCAACAGTTAATATTCTCATATGAGATTGAGGATATATGTCCAAAACTGAAACTTCCACAATGATTCATGGCTTTAGTTAGCGGCCCAATGTTCTTCTCTAACAATATGCATGCTCCAACCATTAAGGTGGTAGATCTCTCTTACTTCAGACAAGACGGACATGCATAGCAACTCACATGATATTCAACAAAGAATAGTTGATGGCGTCCCCAGAAGCATGGTTATCGCACAACAAGCAACTTAATAAGAGATAAAGTGCATAAGTACATATTCAATACCACAATAGTTTTTAAGGCTATTTTGTCCCATGAGCTATATATTGCAAAGGCGAATGATGGAAATTTAAAGGTAGCACTCAAGCAATTTACTTTGGAATGGCGGAGAAATACCATGTAGTAGGTAGGTATGGTGGACACAAATGGCATAGTGGTTGGCTCAAAGATTTTGGATGCATGAGAAGTATTTCCTCTCGATACAAGGTTTAGGCTAGCAAGGTTATTTGAAGCAAACTCAAGGATGAACCGGTGCAGCAAAACTCACATAAAAGACATATTGTAAACATTATAAGACTCTACACCGTCTTCCTTGTTGTTCAAAACTCAATACTAGAAATTATCTAGACCTTAGAGAGACCAAATATGCAAACCAGATTTTAGCAAGCTCTATGTATTTCTTCATTAATGGGTGCAAAGTATATGATGCAAGAGTTTAAACATGAGCACAACAATTGCCAAGTATCACATTATCCAAGACATTTTACCAATTACTACATGTAGCATTTTCTGTTTCCAACCATATAACAATTAACGAAGCAGTTTCAACCTTCGCCATGAACATTAAAAGCTAAGAACACATGTGTTCATATGAACCAGCGGAGCGTGTCTCTCTCCACACAAGGATGAACTTATTCAAACAAAACAAAAATAAAAGCAAACAGACGCTCCAAGTAAAGTACATAAGATGTGACCGAATAAAAATATAGTTTCACTAGAAGAAACCTGATAAGTTGTTGATGAAGAAGGGATGCCTTGGGCATCCCCAAGCTTAGATGCTTGAGTCTTCTTAAAATATGCAGGGATGAACCACCGGGGCATCCCTAAGCTTAGACCTTTCACTCTTCTTGATCATAGTATATCATCCTCTTCTCTTGACCCTTGAAAACTTCCTTCACACAAACTTCAAGCAAACTCATGAGAGGGTTAGTGCTTAACCACAAATTCACATATTCAGAGGTGACACAATCATTCTTAACACTTCTGGACATTGCACAAAGCTTCTGAAAGTTAATGGAACAAAGAAACTCATTCAACATAGCAAAAGCGGCAATGCGAAATAAAAGACAGAATCTGTCAAAAACAGAACAGTCCGTAAAGATGCATCTGGACTGGGCACTTAACTTGCTCAAATGGAAAAACTCAAAACTAATGAAAGTTGCGTACATATCTGAGGATCACGCTCGTAATTTTGCAGATTTTTCGAATTTTTACAGAGACTTATGCCAGAATTCGTGACAGACAGCAATGCTGTTTCTGCGCAGCGATCCCAAATATAACATCAACTTTAGCATAGAAACTTTACTTGGCACAAAAACATGATAAGGAGAGGTTTCTACAGTAGTAAACAACTTCCAAGACTCAACAAAACAAAAATTGCTGTAATAAAATAAACACATGGGTTATCTCCCAAGAAGTTCTTTCTTTATAGCCATTAAGATGGGCTCAGCAGTTTTAATGATGCACTCGCAAGAAATAAGAATTGAAGCAAAAGAGAGCATCAAGGGGCAAATTCAAAACACATTTAAGCCTAACATGCTTCCTATGAAAAGGAATCTTGTAAATAAACAAGTTCATGAGGAGCAAAGTAACAAGCATAGGACGATAGAACAAGTGTAGCTTCAAAAATTTCAGCACATAGAGAGGCATTTTAGTAACATGAAAATTTCTACAACCATATTTTCCTCTCTCATAATAACTTTCAGTAGCATCATGAGCAAACTCAACAATATAACTATCACATAAAGCATTCTTATCATGAGTCTCATGCATAAAATTATTACTACTCCCAACATAAGCATAATCAGTTTTATTAGTTGTAGTGGGAGCAAATTCAACAAGGTAACTATCATTATTATTCTCATCAAGTGTAGGAGGCATAGTATAATCACAATAAAATTTACTCTCCATAGTAGGTGGCACCAAAAGACCACTATCATTATAATCATCATAAATGGGAGGCATATCATAATCAACATAAACTTTCTCCTCAATACCCGGAGGGCTAAAGAGATCATTTTCATCAAAACCGACCTCCCCAAGCTTAGAATTTTCCATAGCATTAGCAACAATGGTGTTCAAAGCATTCATATTAATAACATTCCCATTAGCATGCATATAAATTTCCATGGGTTTTTTAATTCTCTCTTCAAACACATCATGTCCTAATTCAAGATAAAGTTCATAAAGATCTCTCATATTTTTGTTGTTTTCCATTATGCCTAACTAGTGTAAACAAGAAACAAAATGATGCAATTGCAGGATCTAAAGGAAATAGCTTCGAGTACTTACAACGGCGCCGGAAAATAGCTTAGTAGCCGAGATCCAGAGTGTGAGTACCTTTTACCTTTCCTCCCCGGCAACGGCGCCAGAAAATAGCTTGATGTCTACGGGTGCTTCTATTCTTGTAGACAGTGTTGGGCCTCCAAGAGCAGAGGTTTGTAGAACAGCAGCAAGTTTCCTCAAGTGGATCACCCAAGGTTTATCGAACTCGGGGAGGAAGAGGTCAAAGATATCCCTCTCAAGCAACCCTGCAACCACAAAGCAAGAAGTCTCTTGTGTCCCCAACACACCAAATACACTTGTCGGATGTATAGGTGCACTAGTTCGGCGAAGAGATAGTAAAACACAGGTGGTATAGATGGTGGTAATATTGCAGAAAGTAAAGATGCAGTAAAACAATAAACAAGCGGCGCCAGAAAATAGCTTGCTGGCGTGGGAAGCAATTCTTTGTGGTGGAAACAAGGCCTAGGGATCATACTTTCACTAGTGGACACTCTCAACATTGATCACATAATAAATAAGTTCTCTTTCCTTTGTGCTACATATACTCTTGTTTGATAATGAACACCACTAATTGTGTAGGGCTACAAGAACCCTCAATGCCGGAGTTAACAAGCTCCACAACATTCGATATTCATGTTTAAGTAACCTTAGAGCATAATAGATCTTTGCAAAATAGACCAAGTACTAACATAGCATGCACACTGTCACCATCACACTACGAAGGAGGCATAGATCACATCAATACTATCATAATGACAATTAACTCCACAATCTACAAGAGATCATGATCATAATCTACGACAAGAACTACACGATGCACACACTGTCACCATTACACCATGCAGGAGGAATAGACTACTTTAATAACATCACATGAGTAGCACATAGATAAATAGTGATACAAAACACATTGCAATCATAAAGGGATATAAATAAGCACTTCACTACGCCATTCATAACAGTGAATAAGTATTCTGTGAAATATAGCCTAAGAGACCCACACGGTGCACACACTGTCACCTTTACACACGTGGGACAAGGAGTCTCCGGAGATCACATAAGTAAAACCCACTTGACTAGCATAATGACATCTAGATTACAAGCATCATCATATGAATCTCAATCATGTAAGGCAGCTCATGAGATTATTGTATTGAAGTACATAGGAGAGAGATGAACCACATAGCTACCGGTACAGCCCCGAGCCTCGATGGAGAACTACTCCCTCCTCATGGGAGCAGCAGCGGTGATGAAGATGGCGGTGGAGATGGCAGCGGTGTCGATGGAGAAGCCTTCCGGGGTACTTCCCGTCCGGCGGCGTGCCGAACAGAGACTCCTGTCCCCAGATCTTGGCTTCGCGATGGCGGCGGCTGGAACTTTTCGTACCGTGGCTTATTCCGTCGGGGGTTTTAGGTCAGGGACCTTATATAGGCGAAAGGGCAGCCTCGGAGGGGCCTGGTGGGCCCACACACTAAGGCGGCGCGGCCCCCCGCCGCGCCGGGTGTTGTGTGGGGCCCCCAGGGCTTCTCTCTGGCGGCTCTAGGGTGTTCTGGAAGCTTCGTCCAAAAATAGGATGTTGGGCATTGATTTCGTCCGATTCCGAGAATATTTCCTTACTAGGATTTCTGAAACCAAAAACAGCAGAAAACAGGAACTGGCTTCGGCATCTCGTCAATAGGTTAGTTCGGAAACGCATAATAATGACATATAATGTGTATAAAACATGTAGATATCATCAATAAAGTAGCATGGAACATAAGAAATTATAGATACGTTGGAGACGTATCATTACCCAGTAAAAAAATATACATTCAACACAATGGCCAATGCACATCTAAATGACAGCAGGAGATACTTCGTATGCATGCCACATCTAGACGATCTATTAAACTATATTGAATATTCAAATTCTATAGTTATCTGCTAGTTTCGTCAAATTTTGTACCAACCTTTTCACTACTTGGACTTTGTACAGTACTTGGAAGCTTATACACAATTTAGCATGAGTTTTCTTCCTTTTTATTGCAACTCATGAGTGTTTATGCCAGATACAGAGATAAGATAGGACATATGCATAAGAATGTTGGCTAGAAAAGAAAGAATACAAAGAGTTTACTGCCAGACGGTAACATGTATGTAATATTATTAAAAGTTCAAAGGATCAGTAAAAAAGGTATCTTACATTTCATAACATATCCATGGTCAGATCAGTTTTTTTTCTAAACCCATTGGTTTAGCAATGTATCTCCGATGGACTGCCGGGCGAACATAGGACAAAGTTTTTTCTTCTCCGGTAATATTGTAGAGGACCTGCAAATCTGCAATGCACAAAAAGCTATCAAGTTTTATATAAACCAGCCATGGTCCCTAGCGAACCATTTAGCAAAAACAGGGATTGCAGATCAGATCGATTTTAATTAATCATCCTTGTCAGGAATTATGGGATACCCAACATGATCACCCCAAGCAATAAAGCCAAATAAAGAGAACTAATGTACTCCCCGCTCATGTAACTCGCAAATTGACAACACAAAGAACAATCTATGTTATTTGTGATAAATAGTTATGTAAACCATACTATAGATGGATTTCTTATAATCCAGGAGCACTATGGATTTAGAACACATGGGAAGGGCCATATCTTGATCTGGTAGGTTTTATGTTTCAAATATTTTTTCCAGAAAATCAAAAAATTCTTATAGCGCTAACTATAATCGTTCCACATTAAGTTTCTCAAAACATGCAGAGCTGTTCATGGAAAATATTATGTATGTCTGCTAAATGATTGCATTACCAAGTCAGCAAACACAAACCACAAGTATTTGTAGCTAAGCAATATTACTACCATCAAGCCATGCTAATCTTGAGCATTTATGTTGATAGGCAATGAGGTTTACCTTGGGTTGAACAGACTAAAGTCCCAGCAAGTATAATATACTGTACTAAGGCTTCAGATAGGCACAAACTGCATTGTTGATTTAGAAAAAAATATTAGTGCAGTTAGTAGAATTACTTCACAAGAACAAAAATTCAGTCGTAATAAGTGAATGGTAGTGTGTTCAAAAGACTCGGGTGGATGCAGTAAACAAATGCTTAATTAGCATGCTCTAAATTCTTAACAAATCTCAGCTTAGCCGCTTCACAGCAAGTCATTTTCACAACTATATTTTCAACCATTAGATTTCTTTCAACCATCAGCACTGCAGATTAGACATACCATATTTTTAATCTAAATACAGCTCAGCCCAGTTTCTTATGAACCATTGGTACTCAAAGGAAAGCAAGTCAAATGCACTCTAACTGAAATCTATTATGGCACCTTAGCCACTTGACAGCAATTCATGTTCAGACCTATTCAACAATTTCATGTTTCCCTTCAGTCTAAGCAACTCGCCACGATAGTCTGAGTATGGCAGTCATCATCTGCAGAGAACACATGAACCATCTTCTTAATCTCAATCCAGCTCAGCCCAGGTTCCTTCTAAACCACCATTCCTCTGATCTTTCTCCTAATTTCAGCTACAACATCCCATTTTCCTGCAGCAGCATAAAGTTTTGAAAGCAAGTGTTGACATGTCATTTGGGTCTTGCTCCAGCCCCTGTTCAGCAGCATGAACACCCATGGACAAATCTTTTAATGCTGCACATGAGCTTAGCAGAATTCTCCATAAATGCAAGGGAAGTTTTAGTACGTACAAGTTTTAGGCTGTAGCCTGTAGGACACCAGACCAAGATAACAAAAAGCAACGGAGTGATAACACAACATAGTACCGGAGAGAAGTAGAGTTGTCCAGAACAGAGGAAGGCGTCTGGCATCATGGAGAGTGGCCGCCGAATCAGGCGGTGGTGGGCTCCCCATTGCTGTGGCCCTTCTCTTCCCCCCGGTCGCCGTGCTTCCTACCGAGGTAGGCACACCCTCCTCCCCCTCCCAAGGGGGCTGGCAACACAGGGGAAGAGGAGCTCCTCTTCCTCCTAAGCCGGATGGAGGTGTAGAGAAGAAGCTGTATGCGGACCTCTGCCTCCCGAGTCGGCTAACGACATGGAGAAGGAGATGGACTCCCTCCTCTCCCTCCTGGGGCGGCTGACGGCACGGAGGAGCTGGACGCCCTCTTCTCCCTCCTCTGCCTCCCGAGGTGGTGTCCAAATCAAAGGAGGTTAGACGCTGAAATCCCCAAATCAAATTTAAAATCAAGGGTTGGGGAAGGTGTCAACACCCAGATTTTTAAGTCCGGATGCCTATTATGTCATACATCGCAATTCCAGGAATATTGTTGTTGCGAGGCATAATAGTTAAGTATCACAGTCATCATTCATTACAAACCATAAAGTCTTGCGGGGTGGCCTTCGGTCACCTCCACACCAAGACCAACAAGTCCCCCAAGTGGACCAATGACAAGGGCTCGAGTTAAAGCTCTACACGACAAGGTGAACTCGCTCCTCACTTCCCTCGACCTAGATACACCATTGGATGGAATGCTACCTCATGCCGAAACCCTTTGTGTCATTAGGTACGTGGAGCATCAAGATCACGGAGAGGAAGATACGTCATGGTCAAGGGAAGGAGAGGAGCAGCTGATCGAGAAGATGTACACGGAGCTGGACCCGACGTCGCCCCAAGAGCGCAAGGAAGAGAAGAGGGACGGCCGGTCCAGATCCCGGTCTGACCGGGCCACCCGGTCCCCAGCCCGGTCTGACCGGCCTCCTGACCGGGCAGCCCGGTCCAAACCGGATTTGGCGCTCGTGCCATCCGGGCAACATCCCGGGGCCTCGGGACCTCGGTCCGCCCACCCCGGTCAGACCGGCCCGCCCGGTCACAGGCCCGGTCTGACCGGCTCTGGACCGGCCTGCACGACTTAAGTTATGTTTTCGGCCCGAACTTACCTTTTCGGCCTGTGTTGCCTTGTAAGACTATATAAGCACCCCAAGCACCCCTTTAGCTCTTCAGACTTGTTTAGAACTCAAACCTAACTTTGAGCTTAGTCTCCCTTGGGTATCATCCCTCTGTAATCAAGGCACCTTGGTTGTTGACTTTGAATTTGTGGAGTGAGATTCTAGTACTTGCTACTCTCTCTCCCTCCCCAAGTTCATCCTCTCCAATCCCAATCTCTCTCCGGGAATTCTGCCTCGTGCCTCTTCCACGGAGATTCTATTGGCGTGGTCCATCGAGCCACGGAGGTAAGCATCGGGTGTATCGGGTTGGTGTGCGTGCGTGAGTCTCGGAGTTCGTCGTGTTCTTCATCCCCTCGCGTTTTCCCATCTCACCCGCTCGGTTTCGAAGTCAATCCGCAAGATCGGGCCACACACGGGGTCTTAGACCACATCATATGGTATCAGCAGCCTTTGGTTCCCGCGGATTTGACCCTCCACCCACCCGATTTCGTTTCTAGAAAATTTTCCAAAAAATAGCCCTAAAGTGCCTTTTGACCGATCTGTGATTTGGTTGAGTTTTGAGTGGTTTTGGTCCGTGGATCTGGTGTTGTTGTGCTTGATCTACTATTTCCCCAACTTTTAGCCTCCAATTCCATCGTTTCCCTTCGATTTGGTCGATTTGGCTTTGTTTTCGTGAAGAACAGGAGAGAGAAAGTGCAATCTCGAGCAGTCCGGTCCAGACACCGGTCAACCGGCCGCACGACCGGCCGATCCGGTCCAGACGCCGGTCAACCGGCCGCACAACCGGCCGAGCCGGTCCAGGATCCGGTCCAACCGGGCCTCCGACCGGGTGACGCAGCGCCGCCTTCGACATCGACATCCGGCGATCTCCACCACCACCACCACCACCACCACCACCACCATCGCAGGTATAACTTGCAGGTTTACCCTTGTAACCCCTCTTCCTTTTGCGATCTACCCTATCGAGCATTGCTTGTCTAGTGTTGCGAGACATTGCACGTGGCCCCGCATTGTGAGGTGTGTGTGTCGCGTTGAGTAAGGCACCCAAGCAAACACTCGTGTGGCAAGATAGCAAAAGCGAGGCTAACGCTAACATAGTGCGTGAAAAAGCCCCAAAAAACACAAAAAGAGTGCAAGTAGCACCATACGCCCATACATACCAAAGTGTCCACAAAAGCCACCAAAGATAAAAACGAGTGCAAGTGCCAACATATACAAGAGAGAAAAGCTTTTAAGCAAAGAGAGATAGGAGAAGAGAGGCCGCGTGTGAATCTTGTTGTCTCTTCCTTTGCAACCAAAGCTTTGCCTCTCCTTGTGTTAGTGTGACACCGAGCAACTATACATACACTTTTCCGCTCGTTCCTTGGTTGCACTAACCCCGCTTATCTCGTGTGTGAGTTCCACATTTTTCCGTGTTTATAGTGATCGCACTTTGACATTTGGATTTTTGGACCTCATCCACTTTTAACAACATACTTGATCTTGGATTTGTCTTTTGGCTTTCCACAACACTCGCCTAACACCATATTTGCTAGCTTTTGCGTGTGGTTTTGCGTGTGTCCCCGATACACTTGATCTTACTTTCGGCTTGGTTGATTGCCTCAATACTATCTTACCTTGGTAAGAGTGCGAGGTAGTCTCCTTCCACTAACACATACAACATAGTTCTTGTTCTTCCATCATGGATAGGAGTGGAGATGAAACAAGGGATGGAGAAGTCCTTCGGAGCACCGAGAGGTTGGCGACTCAACACAACCTATGGATTCAACGCCAAGAGTTCAAGGAGCAACTATCACTCTTCGAGACTCGCATCGATGAACAATATGAAGAAGTGGCTCACAACTTCTCCACGGTGAACCAAGATTTGGCTCTCCTCCGTGAAGCTACGGACAACTTGAATGGCCAAATGGCGGCCAATGATGCGAACATGGAGCGACGCATGGACAACCTCGAGCGCGCCATCACCAACTTGGGTCGTCATCGCCGACACCGCTCTACTTCATCATCATCAAGCTCGTCACAAGATTACTATTCTCATGGCCACCGTTCGTCATCAAGCTCCTCCTCAAGGCATGAAGACCATCACCGTCCTCATCGACCACATGCTCGCCAAGAAGACTCTCGCTCTAACTCAAGGAGAGGTGAATTCCATCGCCATGCTCGTCCTCATGAACGACCTCCACAAGAACAAGCTCCTCACCAAGATCGTCATCAAGCGGCTCGCCATGCCCACCATGGGTATGACGACCATCCCCAAGACAACATCCATCACAACATGGCGCCACATGGTGATGCTCCCGCCCAAGGTCGTCAAGAGCAACCAAGGCGTGATCTCCGGAATCATCCTCGCCATGACCAAAGGGGCCGAGGGCAACCACAACATGATCAAGATGAGAGGGCCATGATTGGGCAACGCCAACAACCTCGCCAAGACCCGCAACAACATCCTCAACATGAGCCAAGTGAAGCTAGTGTTCACCTACAACGCCAACCCAATGCTATGGTTGGTCGTGGAAGACCTCCTCCACCACCTCAAGTCGCAAGAGATGAAGGCATCCGTCCTCGCCGCCGCAACATGGAAGATGAAGAGAATATGTATGGAAAGCTCAAGTTCAATATGCCCAAGTTCAAGGGTGAAGACGATGCCGAGGCCTACCTCTCATGGGCACTCAAGGTTGACAAGATCTTCCGCATCCATAACTACTCCGGTGCCAAGAAAGTAGCCATGGCCTCCCTCGAGTTTGAAGATTATGCCAACACTTGGTGGGAACAAGTTGTCACTCTTAGGGAAGAAAAGGGTGATCCTCCAATTGATACTTGGGAAGACATGAAGGAGGAAATGCAAGCCCGCTTTGTCCCTACACACTACAAGACCGATCTCTTCAACAAGCTACAAAAGTTGAAGCAAGGCACCAAGACCGTTGAGGAATTCTTCAAGGAGATGGAGTTAACCATGATGAGAGCAAACATCCAAGAGTCCGAGAACCAAACCATCGCTAGGTTCTTCAATGGCCTCAACTACCCTATCAAGAAGATTGTGGAGTTCCAACCATACTCCAACATGGTTGAGTTGGTTCACCAAGCTTCCAAGGCCGAGCGTCAAGTGAATGAGGACATCAAGTACTCCAAGTCCAAGCAATACTTCGCCTCCAAGCTTGCTACATCAACTCCTACAACAAGTGTCAAGCCATCCGCATCCTCTACACCTTCCAAGCAACCTTCCATACAAAGTCGCATGAAGCAAACGGTATCCTCCACCGCCTCCTCTAAGGCCTCTACGGGACCCTCCAATGTCACTTGCTTCAAGTGTGGTACTCAAGGCCACAAATCCTTTGAGTGCAAGAACACCAAGGTCATGATCACTATGGAGAATGGTGACATAGAGACTCTAAGTGAAGGTGAATATGAAGCCCTAGTGCAAGCCGCGGTTGCTAATGAGGAAGACTATGATGAAGAAAGTGGAGAAGACCCTCTCTTATGCACACATGATCCAAGCCCTTCTCTTGTGGTCACTCGAGTGCTCACCACTCAACCCCAAGCTATGGAAGACCAAAGATGCAACATCTTCCAAACGCGTGCCGGCATTGGTGGCAAGTCTATCAAGGTCATCATCGATGGTGGGAGTTGCCACAACTTGGCAAGCACCGAGCTATGTGAGAAGCTCAACCTCACGCTTCGCAAGCATCCTCATCCCTACCATGTCCAATGGTTGAGTGACAAGGGCAATGTCAAGATTCAACACACCGTCACCGTCAACTTCAAGATAGGACCCTATGAAGACACCGTCGAGTGTGACGTGGTGCCTATGACCGTGTGCCACATGTTGCTTGGCCGCCCATGGCAATTTGACAAGAAGGCCATACATGATGGTTTCTCCAATGCATACACCTTCAAGGTCAAGGACAAGAAGTTCGAGCTTCGCCCAATGACTCCTAGCCAAATCATCGCCGACAATGCGAAGGCTTTAGCGAGGGCACAACACCACATCCACCATAGTGAGTTGAGAGGAGAGGGAGCGACCCACCAAAAAGAGAGTGAGCGCCACCACCCACATATGAGTGAGAGAAAGAGTGTCCTCCTAACCACCAAAAGCGAGTGGAGAGAAGTGAAAGACAACCCATCCACCACCATACACTACGTGCTCATTTGCAAGGGCCTCTCGGCGGAGACTAATGACTTAACCAACATTCCTTCGTCTTTGTTGTCTCTTTTGAAGGAGTTCCAAGACGTCTTCCCCGACGAGCTACCACATGGACTACCACCGCTTCGGGGCATCGAGCATCGCATCGACCTCATACCCGGCGCTCCACTACCAAACCGCGCCGCCTACCGCACCAACCCCGAGGACACCAAGGAGATCCAACGCCAAATTCAAGACCTCCTCGCTAAAGGGTATGTCCGTGAAAGCCTTAGCCCTTGTGCCGTTCCCGTCATTCTTGTGCCTAAACCGGATGAGACGCAACGGATGTGTATGGATTGCCGCCCTATCAATGCCATTACCGTCCGTTATCGACATCCCATTCCGCGTTTAGATGATATGTTGGATGAATTGAGTGGTGCCACGATTTTCTCTAAGATTGATTTGCGTAGTGGCTACCACCAAATTCGCATGGCAATTGGTGATGAATGGAAGACGGCATTCAAGACCAAGCTTGGTCTCTATGAATGGCTCGTCATGCCGTTTGGTCTTTCCAATGCTCCTTCCACTTTTATGCGTCTTATGAATCACATCTTGCGACCTCTTATTGGAAAGAGCGTGGTTGTCTACTTTGATGATATTCTCATCTATAGCAAAAATCTCGAGGACCATGTTCAACATGTGAGAGAAGTCTTATGCATCTTGCGCCACGAGAAGCTCTTTGCCAACCTTCCAAAATGCCATTTCGCTCAAAACAAGTTGGTTTTTCTTGGTTTTGTGGTTTCCGCCAACGGGATAGAAGTTGATTCTTCCAAAGTTGAGGCCATCCACAATTGGCCCACTCCCACAAATGTTGGTCAAGTGAGAAGCTTCCATGGACTTGCCGGATTTTACCGCCGTTTTGTGAAAGATTTCAGCACCATTGCTTGCCCTTTAAACGAACTTACCAAAAAGAATGTTCCGTTCGTTTGGGGCAAAGCACAACAAAAAGCTTTTGATGAATTGAAAAAGAGACTCACCGAGGCACCATTACTTGCTCTTCCCGACTTTTCCAAAACATTTGAAATCGAATGCGATGCGAGTGGCCTTGGAATCGGTGGTGTTCTCATGCAAAATGGAAAACCCGTGGCATACTATAGCGAGAAGTTGGATGGCGCACGCCTCAACTATCCTATTTATGACAAGGAGCTTTATGCTTTAGTTCGTGTTCTTGAAGTTTGGCAACATTACCTTTGGCCAAAAGAGTTTGTCATCCACTCGGATCATGAGTCCTTGAAGTATTTGAAAAGTCAACACAATTTGAACAAGCGACATGCTAAGTGGGTTGAGTTCATAGAGTCCTTCCCTTATGTAATCAAATACAAAAAGGGCAAGGAAAATGTGGTTGCGGATGCACTTTCCCGCAAGATTACTCTTCTACTCACCCGCTTGGAGTTTCACATTTTGGGTCTTGAGGAGATCAAGGAACTTTACCCTTCCGACGTTTTCTTTGGTCCAATCTTTGCCAAGTGTTCCGTGGACCACGGATTTGATGATTTCTATTTGCATGATGGCTACTTGTTTAAAGCTAACAAGATTTGCATTCCCGAGTCTTCTCTTCGTAAGTTGCTTTTGCAAGAGTCACATGGAGGTGGTCTCATGGGTCACTTTGGAAGAGAGAAGACATATGCCATGCTATCAACCCACTACTATTGGCCAAGAATGTACCGCGACGTGGAACGCCTTTGCCGCCGGTGTACAACATGCTTACAAGCTAAGTCTACTTCCAATCCCTATGGTCTTTACATGCCTTTGCCCATTCCATATGCACCTTGGTCGGACATAAGCATGGACTTTGTACTTGGCTTACCTCGCACCAAACATGGTCATGACTCAATATTTGTGGTAGTGGATAGGTTCTCTAAAATGGCACATTTCATACCATGTCATAAGAGCGATGATGCTTCACACATTGCTTCGTTGTTTTTCAGGGAAGTGGTTCGCCTACATGGGATACCGGCAAGCATTGTGTCGGATCGAGACGTCAAGTTCATGAGTTACCTATGGAAGTCGCTCATGGCGAAGTTTGGAGTGAAGCTTTTGTTCTCATCATCCTCGCACCCTCAAACCGATGGACAAACCGAAGTGGTCAATCGAAGCCTCTCCACACTCCTCCGCACACTTGTGAAGACAAATTTGAAGTCATGGGAAGATTGCCTACCCCACGCGGAGTTCGCCTACAATCGAGCCAAGCACTCCACAACCGCAAGGAGTCCCTTCATGGTCGTCTACGGATTCGAACCTCCAACGGCACTCGACATCCTTCCACTACCTCTTCATGAAAGAACGAACATGGACTTCGACGAGCGCACCACCGCCATCAAGAAACTACATGAAGAGACAAGAGCAACCATACAAGAGCATGTACTTCGCCAAGCTAACCGCCTCAACGCCAAGAAAAAGGAACGCGTGTTTGAAGAAGGAGACCTCGTGTGGATCCACCTAAGGAAAGAAAGGTTCCCGCAAGAACGCAACTCCAAGCTCAAGCCAAGAGGAGATGGTCCTTTCAAGGTCCTCAAGCGCATCAACAACAACGCCTACGTCATCGACATACCAACATCAAAGTACTTGGTGAGCAACACCTTCAACGTCTCGGATCTTTCACCCTATCATGGAGATGAGGAGGAACAAGAGTCGAGGACGACTCTCTCCCAAGGGGGGGATGATGGGTGGCCTTCGGTCACCTCCACACCAAGACCAACAAGTCCCCCAAGTGGACCAATGACAAGGGCTCGAGTTAAAGCTCTACACGACAAGGTGAACTCGCTCCTCACTTCCCTCGACCTAGATACACCATTGGATGGAATGCTACCTCATGCCGAAACCCTTTGTGTCATTAGGTACGTGGAGCATCAAGATCACGGAGAGGAAGATACGTCATGGTCAAGGGAAGGAGAGGAGCAGCTGATCGAGAAGATGTACACGGAGCTGGACCCGACGTCGCCCCAAGAGCGCAAGGAAGAGAAGAGGACGGCCGGCCAGATCCCGGTCAGACCGGCTTCCGACCGGGCCACCCGGTCCCCAGCCCGGTCTGACCGGCCCTGACCGGGCAGCCCGGTCCAAACCGGATTTGGCGCTCGTGCCATCCGGGCAACATCCCGGGGCCTCGGGACCTCGTCCGGTCGGCGCCCGGTCACAGGCCCGGTCAGGACCGGCCCGCCCGGTCACAGGCCCGGTCTGACCGGCTCCTGGACCGGCCTGCACGACTTAAGTTATGTTTTCGGCCCGAACTTACCTTTTCGGCCTGTGTTGCCTTGTAAGACTATATAAGCACCCCAAGCACCCCTTTAGCTCTTCAGACTTGTTTAGAACTCAAACCTAACTTTGAGCTTAGTCTCCCTTGGGTATCATCCCTCTGTAATCAAGGCACCTTGGTTGTTGACTTTGAATTTGTGGAGTGAGATTCTAGTACTTGCTACTCTCTCTCCCTCCCCAAGTTCATCCTCTCCAATCCCAATCTCTCTCCGGGAATTCTGCCTCGTGCCTCTTCCACGGAGATTCTATTGGCGTGGTCCATCGAGCCACGGAGGTAAGCATCGGGTGTATCGGGTTGGTGTGCGTGCGTGAGTCTCGGAGTTCGTCGTGTTCTTCATCCCCTCGCGTTTTCCCATCTCACCCGCTCGGTTTCGAAGTCAATCCGCAAGATCGGGCCACACACGGGGTCTTAGACCACATCACTTACAACTTGGAATCACATGATCCATATTACATAAATAGTTGATCTATTGATCAACGAACTGGTCAACGAACAAACACAAGTTCATAGCGGAAGCGTAAGATACAAGGACTCTATAGTCCACAGGCCAACGCTTGACGTCAGAGACTCCTAGTTGTGGTAGACGTCCTGCTGACCTTCCTCCTCGTACTGCTGCTCCTCTTCATAGTCTGGCCATTTGAATAGCCAGGGACACAGCCGTGAGTACTTTATGTACTCGCAAACTAATACTAGTGTAAGTGCTAGCATTTCTAGTAAAGGGGTGCTAAGCTCTAGTTTCTTTGCATAAAGCCAATTTTAATTTGCAAGTATTTACTCAAGAATTATTCCTGTGCTAACTAACTCAAGTGGGAACATTAGTGTCATTCCCACAACACTGTTGTGATTCAAAAACCCAAGTCACCATTCATCACCAACATTTTTAAGATTCTAACACTGGAAACTGTATGGCCTTTCCAACTGTCCGTAACCGTGGACACGGCTATTCGAATAGGTTTACACTCTGCAGAGGTTGCACACTTGTGCCACAACATTTGATTTCATCCGTCGGGATAACCCCGAATCATCGTAACTCAGTACGCGGATCATCAACCATAACCTTTCATTTACAAACTCTAGTATGAGCACCTCTCCCCATGAGCTTGGCCTCCCAGTGAAGACCAACTGTCAACCTGGGAACTGCACAGGGCTTGGCCGTACAATTCACCTTCAATTCACATCATTCATCAACAACGGAGGCAGCCTCGGCATAACCCCTATGATGTGTGTTCAGAGGGAACCCATACTAAGGTACATAAACTTCTAGTTAAGCCCTTACCCATAATCAGGTATTGTGGGGGTACTTATGAATTGGAAAGGTATCGCATCCAAACCAATATTAGTTTTATATCAAAAATCACTATCTTCTCTTGGTCATATTCACCTTCAAAATTCATTTCATAGTTTTCATCATCATCCTTTCACCATACATGTTCCCATCTAGAGTAGTCATTTTTACTTTTAGCACTAGCATCTAGATATGAGGGGTGCTAAGTATGTTGCTTTGCTTCTAGGCTAACTTTGATACTCTTGTACTAATCTAACATTAACCCCCTTGAATAATGAATCAAAAGGTACTTTGATAAACCAAAACCATAAAGCTTGCAAATAAAACTTGTAGTAAAACTTGGGATAGGCTCATGATTCATAAGAAAAGATGAGAGTGCCTTGTCCTTGGTAGGACTTTGCACTTGCAAGAATATTAGCTTGCCTTGGTAGTTCTCAAACTGTTCCTCCTCCTCTTCTGGGTAGCAACCTTCCTCTTCCGGGTATTCTCCGGTACTAGCGTCTAAATTGGAATACGAGGTATAATCACTCACTAATTCAAGGGCTATTCCAAACAACACATATAATCACACAAATTACTCTAAGCACACAATAAACATAATTAAGGTGCATTGGTTGTGTGGTTTGAAGAAAAATAATTTCCTCTCATTATATATGTAAATGATAGTTTCTATAAGTTCCTGGGAAATAATTTCCTCTCATTGAAATCTTCTTAAGATTTAATTTCTCAACAATTATTCATGAAGTTTCTATTGACCTAAGTCAACCATTCATGATCATTAATTGAGGAAACAATTTAAATGAGGTAAACCACCTCATACCATTTAATAATCCTACATATATTTTAAATCTCCAAGTATTTCATATAGGAGTGTTTGGACCAGAGGTACAAACATCACATGAATTCATTTGGGACAAGATTTAAATGAAGTATAACACCTCATATGATTTGCCTACTATTTTTGGACAATATCACTAAGAGAAAATAGCCATATTGTCCACTACTTAAATTAGGGCATGATCATGCAACGTGATCACACCATTTTATTGCATAATCAATTAGTGTAAGTCACATGTGAGCTACTAGAGTTGGAATTAACTTAATATCTATTTTATTTGATTTTTAATAATTATTTGAGTAGGGAAAAGTCCCTGCCTTGTGATTTTTATCAAATTAATTCTACAACGAATCTGGTCATGAGACCAGTGGCATTTGTAGATATTTTTACTAGCTTTCCAACCATATAAAGTTTGCTAAATTTGGCCAAGCCAAACAAATTCTATGCAATTTCAAAGTTGGGTCCAGTGGGGAATTCAAACTAAATCATTTAAATGAAATTTGAATAAAAGGGCCGGCGGGAAAATCCTAACGGGCCAAATGAATTAAAAAGGCCCAAGCCAGCCCACCATGCGTCCACGCACGCGTGGGCTGCCTGGCAGGTGGGCTCCACTGGTCAGCAGCGGTGGCACGCCGAAACGGTACGGCTAACGTGGGGCGTAGGATTAGATCCGCATCGGACGGCTCACGAGCATCGTCGTCGTCGACGAGATGCCGTGGCTTCTCCGGCGAGCCTAGGGGGTCGGAGAGCTCACCGTGGCTCCAGCGGCGGTGGGCAGTGTGCTCGATGAAGTTGTGGACGACGGCGAGTCGACCGGTAGCGGTGGCTCGTGGGGTGGCTCCAATCGACGGCGGCGTCCACCAGGTACCGGCGGCTCCGATCTCCAAATTGGAGCAGCTCCGGCGACGATCGAGTGAGTGGAGTAGTGGTGGAGAAGCAGTGAAGAGAGGGGAGTGGAATGGTGTGCTTGGTTTGGTCCAGGGAACGCTCTATTTATAGATGCGTGGATGGCCGTGGGTGCTGCGGCGGTGGCGACATGGGCGCGGGCTCTCCGGCGAGCTAGCGGGCTAGGCGAGGGCGGCGTCCTGTTCAGCACGTCCAGGCGGTGCTGTAGGTGGCTACGGCATGGGCGGGCGGCGTCTGTAGGCGACGCATTGCATCCACGTCTGGCGCGGCGTCCACGGGATCACGTCGTCGTTCCCGGCGGCGGCGCGCATGGGTCTGGGCGGTGCGCGTGTCGCGCGCGGGTGGCGGCTGGATGCTCAACGTTGCGAGCGGGGCCAGGGCGTGAGCGAGGTGGTGGCGCGGCGCGTGTACTGAGCGTGTCCGCGCGCATGCAGGTGCGACGCGAGCGGCGTCCAGGGCGTGTGCTGGCGCGCGTCGTCCGGCGTGTGGTCGCCGTTCCTTCGACCATGGCGGTGCTAGGGCATGCTAGGAGATGCGTTGGCGCACGGTGGCGAGGTGGTCCTGGCAGAGAAGCAAGGGGAGAGAGGGGAGGTCGACGAGCTCGGGGACATGGCCGGCATGGCCATGCCCTAGCTTGCTCTCTCTCTCTCTTAGCCTCACTATGCTCCACTTAAGGTTTAAGGGGACCAGGGAACATATTGTGGTAGGTTAGGGTAGATTAGGTTGAGGTAGATTCACTATTTGCAATAGTTGCAAATAGTGCCCGAATTTGTAAAATTCAAAAATATCCAAATTTGAAATAATTCAAAAGGTGAAAGTTCTTGAAATGTGAGTGTTGATAAAAGTTGTAAATGACCAGAGAGGTTTTGAGGTGGTGGTGGAATTTTTAAATTTCAAGAATTTCAAAAAAGCTAAGTGTGAGTTTGTTCCAATTAATAAAAAGTTCTAACTTTGCATGAGCATAGATTTCAAGCTAAGGTGAATTTGGCATAGTTGTCTTTACCAAAGTTGTTCACCTTGATGTCCTCTTGGATGACATGCAAAGGGTTGAGAAAGTTTAGTTTGAAAATATTGAGATATGAGGGCTCAAAGTGGTGACCAGATTATAATGGGCAGATTTGACCATTATTCTATGTGACCTCATTTTGCATTTGCAGTTGATTTGATTATTGTTTCTATGATTCCAAAAGTGGTAGTAAGTGTTTAATAACATTATCCAAATAAGGGTGAAGACCAAATTGGTCTAGGGTCAAAATTTGTAAAAATGCCATAGAGCATATGTGAGGGTTTTAGGGTTTTTCTTTTATTTGATTTCTTTCTCTTTTTGATTTATTTGTTTGGTGATCTTCACATGATCACCTTAGGGTTTTAGAGCATAGCATAAACACATATTTAACAATCATCATGGCATATCACTCAAATGCACAAGTCCTAGGCAGGGTGCTATATGCAACAGAAAAGTTTTTGTTAGTTTGAAATTTTTATCTCTGGAATTCTTCTAATTTTCTTTTATTGAAATTTGGGATGTTACAAACCCTTCCCCTTACAAAAGATCTCGTCCCGAGATCTAAAAGAAAATTAGGTACTAAAGAGGTCTGGGTACTCTTTCTTCATATCTTCCTCCCGCTCCCAAGTGGCTTCATCTTCGGTATGGTTGCTCCACTGTATCTTCAGAAACTTGATACTTCGGGTGCGGGTGGTTCTGTAGGCTTCCTCCAGTATGCGGATAGGAACTTCGCGGTATGTCAAGTCAGTGTTGATATCCACCGATCGGTGATCGATGTTCTTGAATACTTCAGTCTTCTCGGGGACTTCGAGGCACTTCCGGAGGAGTGAGATGTGGAACACATCATGCACAGCCGCCATTTCTTCTGGTAGTTCCAGTTTATAAGACACTTCACCTCGGCGGCTGAGAACCTTGAATGGTCCGACATATCGGGGTGCAAGCTTTCCTTTCAGCTGGAATCTCTGCATTCCTGTGAGGGGGGACACCTTGAGATAGACGAAGTCTCCGATCTCAAAGGTCATCTCTCGGCGTCTCTTGTCGGCGTAGCTCTTGTCTTGACTGCGGTCTTGAGGTACTCGCGGATCTTGTGCACCTTCTCTTCAGCTTCTCGAAGAACATCTGGGCCAAAGACTTGGCTTTCTCCGACTTCTGACCAGTTCAGAGGGGTACGGCATTTCCTTCCGTACAAGGCTTCAAATGGGGCCATCTGTAAGCTGGCTTGGTAACTGTTGTTGTATGAGAATTCTGCATAAGGCAGGCAGTCTTCCCACTTGGATCCGTATTCCAGTACACAAGCTCTCAACATATCTTCCAGTATCTGGTTGACTCTTTCAGTCTGTCCATCGTCTGCGGGTGATAGGCGGTGCTGAAATTCAGCCGGTGCCGAGTCCTTCATGCACCTTCTGCCAGAATCTGAGGTGAACTGTGATCCTCTATCTGACACTATCGACTTTGGGGTTCCGTGCAGGGCTACAATTCGGGAGATATACAGCTCAGCTAACTTAGGGCCTTGGTAGGTGGTTTTGACAGGGATGAAATGGGCTACTTTGGTCAGTCTATCGACGACTACCTAGATGGAATCATTTCCTTTGCTGGATTTGGGCAGTCCTGTGATAAAGTCCATTCCTACGAGTCCCACTTCCATTCCGGAATCTGCAAGGGTTGCAGCAGTCTGCGGGTCGTGATGTTCTGCCTTGACTCGGACAGATGTCACACTTGGCGATGTAGCTTCCAATTTCTCTCTTCATTCCATGCCACCAGAATTGTTCCTTCAAATCCTGGTACATCTTGGTACCGCCGGGGTGGATAGAATAAAGGGTATCATGGGCTTCCTGCAGAATGACTTGCTTCAACTCTGAGAGTCCGATGGTACGCACAGGCGTTCTTTGTACCAAAGAACTCCTTCTTCATCTATAGTGAATCCCGGTGCCTTCCTGCAGCTATCTGGTTCTTGATTCCGTCAATGGCATTTCCCTTCTGGCTTCCTTGATCTGACCAATCGGGTGGGCTGAAGCTCTATGCTGGCTAGGAATCCTTCACTGACTAGTTCCATTCTGAACTGCTCAAACTCTTGGTGTAGGCTGGGTTGTTCGGATGCTATCATGGAGTTTAACTGACACGGCAGTCTACTCAGGGCATCTGCCACTACATTGGCTTTGCCGGGGTGGTAATGGATTTCCATATCATAATCCTTGATCAACTCTAACCATCTCCTCTGCCTCATGTTTAGTTCTTTCTGGGTGAAAATGTATTTCAGGCTCTTGTGATCAGAATAGATCTCGCATCGATTACCCATGAGGTAATGACGCCACACCTTCAAAGCTAAGACTACGGCTGCAAGTTCGAGGTCGTGGGTTGGATAGTTCTGCTCATGTTGCTTTAGTTGCCGGGACAGATATGATATCACCTTGCCTTCCTGCATCAACACACATCCAAGACCAATCTTGGACGCATCACAGTAGACATCAAAGGGTTTGGTGATATCCGGCATGATTAGGATTGGGGCTGTGGTCAGTCTGGTTTTCAGTGTCTGGAAACTTTCCTCACACTTCTCCGTCCATTCAAACTTCTTATCCTTCTTCAACAGTTGGGTCATTGGTCGGGCTATACTGGAAAATCCTTCAACAAACCTACGGTAGTATCCAGCCAATCCAAGAAAGGCACGGACATCAGTCTGAGTGGTTGGGGCTTTCCATTCTTTCACTGTTTTGATCTTGGCGGGATCTACGGCAATACCTCCTGCAGACAAGATATGTCCCAGGAATCCTACTTCTTTCAGCCAAAACTCACATTTGCTAAACTTAGCATACAGCTGATGTTCCCGCAGTGTATCTAGGACAGCTTCCAGGTGTTGCTCGTGCTCTTCTTCGGTTTTGGAATAGATAAGAATGTCATCGATGAAAACAACGACAAACTTATCCAGGAAGTTCATGAAAATCTTATTCATGAGGTTCATGAAATAAGCTGGGGCATTGGTTAATCCAAACGACATGACATTGTACTCATACAATCCATATCTGGTGGTGAAGGCAGTTTTGGGAATATCCGAGGCACGGATCTTCAGTGATGATAGCCGTCCTAAGATCGATCTTAGAAAACACAGTGGCACCGGTCAACTGATCAAACAGGTCTTCTATCTTTGGCAAGGGGTATTTGTTTTTGATGGTGACATCGTTAAGCTTACGATAGTCCGTACATAAACGACTGGCACCTTCTTTCTTGTCCACGAATAAAACTGGGGATCTCCAAGGCGACGCACTTGGTCGGATCAGACCTTTGGCTAAAAGTTCATCCAGTTGTTTCTTCAACTCCACCAGCTGCTATGGCTCTCTGGGCTATAGGTCCTGTTCCAGGGATTAACTCAATGATAAACTCGATATCCCGATCTGGGGGCATACCGGGTAGACCTTCGGAAACACATCAGGGTATCGGCAGACGACCCTGATTTGATCCAGAGTTGGCTTGGCTACACCTTGGTTGCAGGTAAATTTCCGGGGTAATCTTTCAGAGATGTGCTCTACTAGGATACCGGTGCTGCTAGTCATGGTGATGGCTTTCTTGGCACAGTCAATCAATCCATGGTGTTTTGCCATCCAGTCCATTCCTAGTACCACTTCCAAACCTTTGGTTCCCAAAATAATCAGGTTGGCATAGAAATCTACTTCATGGATTTTGATGGGTACATTTTTGCAAAATTTTCTGGCTTTGGTGGTTGATCCGGGAATTTGAACTATCATAACATGTTTCAAGCTGATAGGTTGAATTTTACTGGTGGATGCAAAATCTTCGGTGACAAAGGAATGAGATGCTCCGGAATCAAACAACACTCAAGTACTGAATTAACAGAAAACATACCCAGTACAACATCTAGTGCTTCCTGGGCTTCTTCGGCATTCATGTGGAAGAGACGGCCGCTGCGGTTATTGGGGTTGTTGGGGGCGAACTTTTTGCCGGTGGAGACACGGCGTTGCTGCAGGTGCTGCGGTGTTGCCTGCGAGCTTGGCGAGCCTCTTGGGACACTCGTTGGAGTAGTGCCCCACTACACCACACTCATAGCAAGTGATGGTGGCCTTGTCCTTGGTCGCAACGGGAATGGCGTTGCTCCCAGTCCTTGGAGCGGTGTTGGTGTTGTTGTTGTTGGTGTTGGGGGCTCGCATTGGGGCGCGGTTGAAGTTGTTGGTGTGGTTCTGGTAGTTGTGGTTGTTGTTGTGGTGGCCTCCTAGCCTGGGGTTTCCTCCACTCCGGTTTGATAACTCCGGGCGTGAAGTCTGCATCGGGGTTTAGTTGTTTCGGGAGGAAACCTCCACTTGAGTGGGGCGATACTTAGGGTATGGCTGGGTCCACTCTGGTGCATCATACGGCGTTTGCGGTTCTCATTGGCTTGGTTGAGTTTGCCTTCCATCTGGATGGCGGAGTCCACTAGGGCTTCTAGGTCGGCGAAGGGGATGTTGACAAGGACAGTCTGCATCTCATCATGCACCGTTTAGGAATCTCTCCTGCCTCTCTCGGGTGTCGGTCTCGTCGGGCGTACCTTGATAGGGTAAGGAACCCGCGATATTCTACCACCGTCATCCTTCCTTGTTTGAGTTCACGGAACTCATCCCTCATCTTCTTGATAAGACCCGGGGGCACATGGTACTTGCTGAACTTGAGCTTGAAATCTGCCCAAGTCATGACTTGACCTCCGTTCATGGCACGGGTGCTGGTCCACCAAGCTCTAGCTGGTCCGGCTAAGTAGTGCATGGCAAACAGCACTTTCTCATTGGCTTCTACTCCAGCCACCTCAAGGTTATTTTCCATGGTTTGCAGCCAGTCGTCTGCATCTAAGGGCTCTTCAGTCTTGCTGAAAACAGGGGGGTTTGTGTTCTGGAAGTTCTTGAGTTTGGACCCAGGGTGATCATGGTTGCCATGGCCAAAGTTGTTGTTGGCCAGCTGCTGCAATGCTGCTATGTTGGCTTGGCGTTCAGCTCGGTCAGTCTCCCTGTCTGCCATCAGGGTCTGCAGCAGTTGCATCATTGCATCCGGGTTCGTATTGCGATTCGGACGAGCCATCTGAACAGGTAGACAGTTTATGAGATAAGGGGGAAAATTCTATGTCTTGTTTGGGTAGTTTTTGAAAAACCTTTAAAACTTGTAAACGTTTTTGATGATAACACACAACATTCATTCATTCATGCATCACAGATTACATGCGAACATAACCAGGGTTTTAAGAACCCTTTTCCTCCTTCTACGATACAAGGGACCGGATACATACTCATACCCAGGGTTTTAAGAACCCTTCATGCTACGATACAAAGGACGGGGTACAAGTCTTTCCTACATATGTGAAGCTAGTGCAACTACTCCTCATCGTCTTCATCCACATCGATGGGAATGATCCCATCCTCCGCAGCCTCCAGAAACTCGTAGTCCTCCTCCTCAGTGAACTCATCCTCCTCAAAGTCGTTGTCGTCGCTCAGGAAGTCATCGCCTCCCAGCTGGATGTCTTCTCCTCCTCCTCCATTTCCTGGATCTGGTCCTGCTGGTCCGGACAGTCACCTCCAAGGTGCGTATCTTCTCGCGAAGACGGTTGATAGTGGCATCCTTCTTGGCGCGCTGCAGGCGGAGTGACTTGCGGTCCTTGGCGAGCATCCTGATGGCGTCGGCATGATGAGCCAAAGCCATCTGGGCACGGTGGGCGTGGATACGCGCCTGCTCCAGGTCCTTCCGGGTCTCATGAAGCATAAAATCCAGATGCTCCACATGAATCTTGAGCACCGGGTGCGAAGAGAGTGCCATGGGCTCCCCCATGGTGTCGTGCCTCGCGAAGTGGGCGAAGCGGCTTCCCTGGAGTGCGGCGATGTTCTGTCCGCACACCCGGGCAAGTCCCTCCTGAAGGGCATGAGCAAGCCCGTCCACCCAGTTGCATGCCTTGAAGGAGAAAAGGATCCTCTCCGAGATGGGAGGCTCCGGGCTTCCCTTCAAGTCAGCGGTGATCATCCACTGCTGTTCCCCTTCGGGGGTGTTGTGGATCCGGACTCCGTGGAACTGGGGAGGTGGGCGTTCAAGCTTCTCGGACACGAGGTACAAGTCGCGCTCAAACACCAGACTTCCTCCGTTTCCCAGCTCGTAGGACTCCGTCTGGGCGTAGTGCTCCATCTGAAAGTGAAATGGATGAGTAAGTTATAGATATGAACAAGTGTGGAAATTTTTTAGATGGTTTTAAAAAGGAGGAGCATGACTCATCATTTTGGAAAAGCTCTTTTTAAAGAGAAGAACATGAGTAAGTTTTTCATAAATATTTACTTCATTTGTTTTATAAATTAAATTTTTCAGAACGTCCATTCTAAACTAGGGTCTCCTAAGGTCAAACAATGGCTCTGATACCAACTTGTCAACACCCGGATTTTTAAGTCCGGATGCCTATTATGTCATACATCGCAATCCCAGGAATATTGTTGTTGCGAGGCATAATAGTTAAGTATCACAGTCATCATTCATTACAAACCATAAAGTCTTACAACTTGGAATCACATGATCCATATTACATAAATAGTTGATCTATTGATCAACGAACTGGTCAACGAACAAACACAAGTTCATAGCGGAAGCGTAAGATACAAGGACTCTATAGTCCACAGGCCAACGCTTGACGTCGCAGACTCCTAGTTGTGGTAGACGTCCTGCTAACCTTCCTCCTCGTACTTCATAGTCTGGCCATTTGAATAGCCAGGGACAGAGCCGTGAGTACTTTATGTACTCGCAAACTAATACTAGTGTAAGTGCTAGCATTTCTAGTAAAGGGGTGCTAAGCTCTAGTTTCTTTGCATAAAGCCAATTTTAATTTGCAAGTATTTACTCAAGAATTATTCCTGTGCTAACTAACTCAAGTGGGAACATTAGTGTCATTCCCACAACACTGTTGTGATTCAAAAACCCAAGTCACTATTCATCACCAACATTTTTAAGATTCTAACACTGGAAACTGTATGGCCTTTCCAACTGTCCGTAACCGTGGACACGGCTATTCGAATAGGTTTACACTCTGCAGAGGTTGCACACTTGTGCCACAACATTTGATTTCATCCGTCGGGATAACCCCGAATCATCGTAACTCAGTACGCGGATCATCAACCATAACCTTTCATTTACAAACTCTAGTATGAGCACCTCTCCCCATGAGCTTGGCCTCCCAGTGAAGACCAACTGTCAACCTGGGAACTGCACAGGGCTTGGCCGTACAATTCACCTTCAATTCACATCATTCATCAACAACGGAGGCAGCCTCGGCATAACCCCTATGATGTGTGTTCAGAGGGAACCCATACTAAGGTACATAAACTTCTAGTTAAACCCTTACCCATAATCAGGTATTGTGGGGGTACGTATGAATTGGAAAGGTATCGCATCCAAACCAATATTAGTTTTATATCAAAAATCACTATCTTCTCTTGGTCATATTCACCTTCAAAATTCATTTCATAGTTTTCATCATCATCCTTTCACCACACATGTTCCCATCTAGAGTAGTCATTTTTACTTTAGCACTAGCATCTAGGTATGAGGGGTGCTAAGTATGTTGCTTTGCTTCTAGGCTAACTTTGATACTCTTGTACTAATCTAACATTAACCCCATTGAATCATGAATCAAAAGGTACTTTGATAAACCAAAACCATAAAGCTTGCAAATAAAACTTGTAGTAAAACTTGGGATAGGCTCATGATTCATAAGAAAAGATGAGAGTGCCTTGTCCTTGGTAGGACTTTGCACTTGCAAGAATATTAGCTTGCCTTGGTAGTTCTCAAACTGTTCCTCCTCCTCTTCTGGGTAGCAACCTTCCTCTTCCGGGTATTCTCCGGTACTAGCGTCTAAATTGGAATACGAGGTATAATCACTCACTAATTCAAGGGCTATTCCAAACAACACATATAATCACACAAATTACTCTAAGCATACCATAAACATAATTAAGGTGCATTGGTTGTGTGGTTTGAAGAAAAATAATTTCCTCTCATTATATGTAAATGATAGTTTCCATAGGGTTCTTGAGAAATAATTTCCTCTCATTGAAATCTTCTTAAGTTTTAATTTCTCAACAATTATTCATGAAGTTTCTATTGACCTAAGTCAACCATTCATGATCATTAATTGAGGAAACAATTTAAATGAGGTAAACCACCTCATACCATTTAATAATCCTACATATATTTTAAATCTCCAAGTATTTCATATAGGAGTGTTTGGACCAGAGGTACAAACATCACATGAATTCATTTGGGACAAGATTTAAATGAAGTATAACACCTCATATGATTTGCCTACTATTTTTGGACAATATCACTAAGAGAAAATAGCCATATTGTCCACTACTTAAATTAGGGCATGATCATGCAACGTGATCACACCATTTTCTTGCATAATCAATTAGTGTAAGTCACATGTGAGCTTCTAGAGTTGGAATTAACTTAATATCTATTTTATTTTATTTTTAATAATTATTTGAGTAGGGAAAAGTCCCTGCCTTGTGATTTTTATCAAATTAATTCTACAACGAATCTGGTCATGAGACCAGTGGCATTCTGTAGACATTTTTACTAGCTTTCCAACCATATAAAGTTTGCTAAATTTGGCCAAGCCAAACAAATTCTATGCAATTTCAAAGTTGGGTCCAGTGGGGAATTCAAACTAAATCATTTAAATGAAATTTGAATAAAAGGGCCGGCGGGAAAATCCTAACGGGCCAAATGAATTAAAAGGCCCAAGCCAGCCCACCACGCGTCCACGCGCACGCGTGGCTGCCTGCAGGTGGGCTCCACTGGTCAGCAGCGGTGGCACGCCGAAACGGTACTGGCTAACGTGGGGCGTAGGATTAGATCCGCATCGGACGGCTCACGAGCATCGTCGTCGTCGACGAGATGCCGTGGCTTCTCCGGCGAGCATAGGGGGTCGGAGAGCTCACCGTGGCTCCAGCGGCGGTGGGCAGTGTGCTTGATGAAGTTGTGGACGACGGCGAGTCGACTGGTAGCGGTGGCTCGTCCTGGGGTGGCTCCAATCGACGGCGGCGTCCACCAGGTTCCGCGGCTCCGATCTCTCGATTGAGCGCTCCGGCGACGATTGAGTGGCTAGTGGTGTGGGAGAAGCGGTGAAGAGAGGGGAGTGGAATGGTGTGCTTGGTTTGGTCCAGGGAACGCTCTATTTATAGATGCGTGGATGGCCGTGGGTGCTTGGCGGTGGCGACATGGGTGCGCTCTCCGGCGATCTAGCGGGCTAGGCGAGGGCGGCGTCCTGTTCGCACGTCCGGCGGTCCAGGTGGCTACGGCATGGGCGGGCGGCGTCTGTAGGCGACGCATTGCGTCCACGTCTGGCGCGGCGTCCACGGGATCACGTCGTCGTTCCCGGCGGCGGCGCGCATGGGTCTGGGCGGTGCGCGTGTCTGGCGGCGTCCCGTTGGCGAGTGGATTCTCAACGCGTTGCGAGTGGGGCCAGGCGTGAGCGAGGTGGTGGCGCGGCGCGTGTACTGAGCGTGTCCGCGCGCATGCAGGTGCGACGCGAGCGGCGTCCAGGGCGTGTGCTGGCGCGCGTCGTCCGGCGTGTGGTCGCCGTTCCTTCGACCATGGCGGTGCTAGGGCATGCTAGGAGATGCGTTGGCGCACGGTGGCGAGGTGGTCCTGGCAGAAGCAAGGGGAGAGAGGGGAGGTCGACGAGCTCGGGGACATGGCCGGCATGGCCATGCCCTAGCTTGCTCTCTCTCTCTTTCTCTTAGCCTCACTATGCTCCACTTAAGGTTTAAGGGAACCAGGGAACATATTGTGGTAGGTTAGGGTAGATTAGGTTGAGGTAGATTCACTATTTGCAATAGTTGCAAATAGTGCCCGAATTTGTAAAATTCAAAAATATCCAAATTTGAAATAATTCAAAAGGTGAAAGTTCTTGAAATGTGAGTGTTGATAAAAGTTGTAAATGACCAGAGAGGTTTTGAGGTGGTGGTGGAATTTTTAAATTTCAAGAATTTCAAAAAAGCTAAGTGTGAGTTTGTTCCAATTAATAAAAAGTTCTAACTTTGCATGAGCATAGATTTCAATAAGGTGAATTTGGCATAGTTGTCTTTACCAAAGTTGTTCACCTTGATGTCCTCTTGGATGACATGCAAAGAGTTGAGAAAGTTTAGTTTGAAAATATTGAGATATGAGGGCTCAAAGTGGTGACCAGATTATAATGGGCAGATTTGACCATTATTCTATGTGACCTCATTTTGCATTTGAGATTGATTTGATTATTGTTTCTATGATTCCAAAAGTGGTAATAAGTGTTTAGTAACATTATCCAAATAATGGTGAAGACCAAATTGGTCTAGGGTCAAAATTTGTAAAAATGCCATAGAGCATATGTGAGGGTTTTAGGGTTTTTTCTTTTATTTGATTTCTTTCTCTTTTTGATTTATTTGTTTGGTGATCTTCACATGATCACCTTAGGGTTTTTAGAGCATAGCATAAACACATATTTAACAATCATCATGGCATATCACTCAAATGCACAAGTCCTAGGCAGGGTGCTATATGCAACAGAAAAGTTTTTGTTAGTTTGAAATTTTTATCTCTGGAATTCTTCTAATTTTCTTTTATTGAAATTTGGGATGTTACAGAAGGGGAGGAAACCTGGAGAGAGGTGGGAAGTCCACCACACCTTGCGCCTGGACATGCTCCAACAAATTTGGGGGAGGAGCATGGAACCCCGTGGTGGCTCCATCTACCCAGGGCATGGAACCCCGGTGTTTCTCGGCTTCCACCCGAGAGAGAGATGAAGAGAGAGGGATACGGGAGTACCGCCCGTGGAGCTTGTTCATCCGCGGGGGCTCTGGCCTGGGCAGCGTAGCAACGGTGTAGCTATGAGAGCTCGGGAAGCGGATAGGTGGGGGAAGGAGATCCATTGAGAGGTGGAGAGTTGGAGAAGACTCGGGAATTCAGCGTGTCCTGTGCACACCGCGCCACCACATGACCATCGGCCCCACCACCGAGCGAGCAGAAAGAGGACAAAAATTACGGTGGCGAACAACCAGGAGATGCTACACGCACCCGAACATAAAAAATACAACCATTGCTATGTGAGAAATAAAACAGGCACAATGACAAGGTAAACTGCAAGGCTCCACCAAAACCGCACACGAAAAATTAACAGCAGAGATGAACCACAGTAGTTAATACGTGTCAGCATGTCAAGAGCAGTTAAAATAGGCCCTAAATTCTGTGAAAAGAGGAAGCTGTTAAGGTTTAATATATTACTTATAATGTACTTCCACCAATAGTGATAAATGAAGGTCTCAGTCCTTTGAAACCATTCCCCTATTAAAAAAACAAAGTCAGCACGTCACCTATTACTCCACCGTGCTTGCACTAGGTACGAGCTTCGGTTCAAGCTCTACTATGTGGTTATGGCAGCGATCTCGTGAGCTCATTTCAGTACAAATGGGACGAGCCATCATTGTAGAGCAGGAGTAGAGAAGTGTCGAGTTCCATCGCGCCTCCACCCATAGATGGGAGCGAGCTAATTAAGGTGCCCTGAAACTGGGTCGTTGGAGCATCAGGAGCAACTGATGAGATGGACGAGAAGCCATGTGGAGATGATGCAAGAGCAGAGGAAGAGAGCGAGGAGGAGCAAGCCCGCTAGGCCCACTTTTTTCGGCTTGTAGAAGGGCTTCCCCTAGAAGGTAGGAAGCAACCCTTCTTCGACTTCTCTCATAAGCCATCTCCCAAATTTATTTAAACTTCTAAATTAATTTCAGTTAGACTAATTTAGAAGTTTAAATAAGTTTAGAAAAATAAACTTCTAAAAAGTCGCTGAAAGAAACTTAGGAAACGGGCTTGTGGGGGAAGCCATACCTAAAAGAAATCGCCGGGAGACACGCTCGAGGGACCCGACCCATCATATCCGATTTTGATCTCGTCAGCTGCCTACCAGCTGGTAGGAGTAGTTGATGGTGTCCGCCGTCTTAGCTAGACCGTGTGAATGGATCATCCAACGAATTCCGTTTTCTAGTTTACTCGCGTGTGGTCGTGCGGATCACTAACATTTAGAAAGCTGAACGCATAAGTCCCCACGTCAGGGTGTTCAACACATATCTGGCCATGGGCAGCCCGGCCCGACGGCCCGGCCCGGCCCGAAAATCCTGGTCGGCTGGGTCTAGCTTGTACCATGGGCCGGGCCTGGGCCTCAATTTGCAGCCCGCAGCAACAATCGGGCCGGGCTCGGGCCTCATTTACAGCCCGAATTTAGCCCGGCCCGGCCCGACCACTCCACAGTTTGTGCAGATCTAGGATGCCTTGTCCCGCAGATCCACCTACAGCCGCCATATAAAATCCTCCCCGCTGCCTTGACCCCTCCTCACAACCCTAGCCACACAAATCCCCTCTCAGCTCTCACAGCAGGCGGCGGCGCGGAAGACGTCAACGCTCACGGCTCACCCTCCCCTCGACGCATCTCCCTCGCCTGTGTGCTCGTCGGCCGCCGGATTCGGCCGCCGGATTCGTCCGCCCGTGTATCCAGGCCTGTCGTCGTCTGCCTATACACAGCCGCCGCCGTCCGGCCGTGCGTGGCTGTGCAGATTTCTCCGCGTTCTTCCTCCAAGTCCAATGAAGGAGCGTCAAAGCACCCAGCGCGGATGCGTAGAAGCAGCGTCATCCAAATGCTCCTCTTCTATTCTACTAGTTATGTGTATATTTCTGTACGAGATCTGGATCTTATCGCTGCCTACCTTCTTAAGTTCATCGTTAGTTGCTAGTTTCCAGAGAACAAGTCACGTGGATCGGTGGATGTTTGTCTTATTTGTATCTATAGAGCTGAAATGGATCTGTACAAACCGGCTTGGATTTCTTCTATCGTATGCAAAAGCAGTAGCATTTTTCCTCATATTTTGCTTGGAAATCATCACCTTCGGGCCATCGGGCCGGGCCTCGGGCCATCGGGCTGCTACACGGGCCGGGCTCGGGCCAAGAAAACGTAGAACTTCGTCGGGCCGGACCGGGCTCGGGCCTAGCATTTAGGTGCTGGGCTTTTATTGGCCCGGCCCGAAGCCCGGCCCGGCCCGAGATATGCCCAGGTATCTTCAACAGAACAAGCCTGTCGACGTCCGACAGGGAAATGAGACGAGCTTCCCAATCCTATCATCTAGAAGAAGCTGCTCTGACGTGGACCCTCAATGATAGAAGATGTGTCTGCTAAAGCGTCACGTAACGTACGGGTACCTCTCAATGTTCGTATACAGTGCAGCGACGGTAGACCGTAGATAAAATCACAGTCATCCCTAGCTAGCGTCTCTAATCTAAAGCTAAAATAAAACAGGCACCCGATTCTTATCTTTGTTCGCTTCACTATGGTTTCCTTACTGAAACTATATATTAGGGTAAAATTCGAATCATAGGGCGTTCCCTATGTACAATATTGATCAACAGTGGGTGCGAAGAAAATTTAGAATAGAGTGTAACTCACGAAGCATCCTGGTGCTACGAAAATAGAGTTAGTCACTGACTCACTAATTTTTGGATACCAAAGTTTCTTTCTGTAGATTAGGCGACACATCTTTTCTTATACTCCAATTATTTCAACCAATCTTGTATTAAGAATTAACAAAGTATAGCCATAAATACTTTAACATGATGTTTGAAAATCAAATATGATACCTTTAACAAACAAGATCCTTACTTTTGTCATGTAATGAACATAGCCCATGCATTCACTTTATCCCTAGCGACATAGCAAAAGAAAAGGCAAAACCATAACAGATCATGAATTTGTTGTCACTATTAAATCACTAAAACCATGCTACTCCATCTAACACATACATCACCCCACACACGTTCTTGCATACAAGTTGGATCCGGACCAATACTTAAGAACGGGTACATAATATGCATCTATCAATATATCTTACACAAAGTATACACTGCAAGAAAAGTTCTGATAGACAATGTCCCAAAATCGTCCACTAAGGGGTATTTTTCGTCGCCTATGGGCCTAACCCGACGATATGGGTTCTGTTGTCGAAACTGCGTCAGGCAAAGTCCTACGATGTTTTTTTCGGTCCGTCGCGTTTGGGCGCCCTTCCGCCACGGAAAATCGGACCGTTGCGCAAGTATTTTCGGGAGCCCGTTGACTGCTGACGTCATGCAAACTGACACGTGGCGACGCAGTTAACGCGATTAACGGCGTTAACCGCTGAAACCCCGTGGTAGATGGTAGGCCCACACGAGGCCTGCCACGTCTTAAGCGGGCTGGCCCATTAAGTTTGCGGGCCGGGTCAGCTGACTTAATTTGACCGCTCAACTATATAGCTGGGTTGGTCCATTAGTTACGTGGCCGGGCCTAACCTCTAAGGTTGACTGGTCAAAATTTAAACGGGTCGGCTGATAACGTGTGATGCGTACAGCAGCAAGTTTTCCCTCAGAAAAAAACCAAGGTTATCGAACCAGTAGGAGTCAAGAAGCACGTGAAGGTTGTTGGTGGAGGAGTGTAGTGCGGCGCAACACCAGTGAAACCGGCGCCAACGTGGAACCTGCACAACACAATCAAGATACTTTGCCCCAACGTAACAGTGAGGTTGTCAATCTCACCGGCTTGCTGAAAATAAAGGATTAAACGTATCGAGTGGAAGATGGTGTTTGTTTGCAAAGAACAGTAAAGAACAATGATTGCAGTAGATTGTATTCAGATGTAAAAGAATGGACCGGGGTCCACAGTTCACTAGTGGTGTCTCTCCAATAAGATAACTAACATGCTGGGTGAACAAATTACAGGTGGGCAATTGACAAATAAAGATTCAATACATATCAATGATGATTACTATGAGATTTAATCAGGGCATTACGACAAAGTACATAAACCGCTATCCAGCATGCATCTATGCCTAAATAATCCACCTTCGGGTTAGCATCCGCACCCCCTCCAGTATTAAGTTGTAAACAACAGATAATTGCATTAAGTATGGTGCGTAATGTAATCAACACAAATATCCTTAGACAAAGCATCGATGTTTTATCCCTAGTAGCAACAACACATCCACAACCTTAGAACTTTCTGTCACTGTCCCAGATTAAATGGAGGCATGAACCCACTATCGAGCATAAATACTCCCTCTTGGAGTTACAAGTATCAACTTGGCCAGAGCCTCTACTAGCAACGGAGAGCATGAAAGAACATAAACAACACATATATGATAGATTGATAATCAACTTGACATAATATTCTAGATTCATCGGATCCCACCAAACACAACATGTAGCATTACAAATAGATGATCTTGATCATGTTAGGTAGCTCACAAGATCTAAACAATGATAGCACAAGCGGAGAAGACAACCATCTAGCTACTGCTATGGACCCATAGTCCAATGATGAACTACTCACGCATCAATCCGGAGGCGGGCATGATGATGTAGAGCCCTCCGGTGATGATTCCCCTCTCCGGCAGGGTAGGCGATCTCCTGAATCCCCCGATGACCCACAAGTATAGGGGGTGTATCGTAGTATCTTCGATAAGTAAGAATGTCGATCCCAACGAGAGCGAAGGTGTTGGCAGCAGTTTCGATGAAGGATTCACTGTAAATGCTCACAGACAAGTATTCAAGGGGTTTTGATGTAACGATGAATAAAGTATGAGTAAGTAAAATGCGAGAGAAATAATTGCAGCGAGTGGCCCAATCCTTTTTAGCACAAAGGACAAGCCGGTTTGTTTACTTATAATGACCAAACGTTCTTGAGGACACACGGGGATTTTAGTCTAGTGCTTTCGCTTCATGTGGCTTAATAATCTTCATTGTTTTGATAAGTGTTGTGTGGGTGAACCTATGCTAATGCACCGCCCTTCCTAGGACTAATACATACTTGTGATTATACCCCTTGCAAGCATCCGCAACTACAAGAAAGTAATTAAGATAAATCTAACCACAGCCTTAAACTCTGAGATCCTGCGATCCCTCCTGCATCGATATACTAACGGGGGCTTAGGTTTCTGTCACTCCGGCAACCCCGCAATTAGCAACCGAATACAAGATGCACTCCCCTAGGCCCATAAATGGTGAAGTGTCGTGTAGTCGACGTTCACACGACACCACTAGAAGAATGACACCACAACTTAAATATCATAACATTGAATATTACTCAACCATAATTCACTACTAGCATTTAGACTTCACCCATGTCCTCAAGAACTAAACGAACTACTCACGAGACATCATATGGAATACAATCAGAGGTGATATGATGATGAATAACAATCTGAACATAAAACTTGGTTCAATGGTTTCACTCAATAGCATCTATAACAAGTAGAGAATAATGCCGGGAGAGTTTCCCCTATCATACAATCAAGATTTAACCCGAATTGTTACAGCGGTGACGAGGTGCAGCGGTGGTGATGGCGGTGTAGATGGTGGAGATGATGATGATGATGATGGAGATGATGTCCCGCTCGATGACGATGGCGATGGCGTCGATTTCCCCCTCCGGGAGGGAATTTCCCCGGCGGATTCCTGCCCGCCGGAGAGCTCTTTTCTCTCTGGTGTTCTCCGCCCCGCAGAGGCGGCTGTAACCCTTCGTGAGGTCCTCTCTGTGGCTTAGGTTTTCGGGACGAAGGAGTACGCGAAGAAAAGGAGGCGAAAGGGGCTGTGGGGCCCCCAGACCACAGGGTGGCGCGGCCAGGCCATGGGCCGCGCCGCCCTAGGTCTGGGCCCACGATGGCTCTCTCTGCTCCCCCTTTGGCTCCCTCCGTCATCTGGAAAAATAGGAATTTACGTGAAATTTCCTCCCACAGTTGATCTTCCGAAATATTGCGTTCTGACGGTGCTTTTTCCAGCAGAATCCTGGCTCCGGTGCTTGATCCTCCAATGATGATGAAACATGCAAAATAGATGAAATAACATAAGTATTGTGTCCCAATATGAAATATATCAATGAATAACAACAAATTATGATACAAAATAGTGATGCAAATTGGACGTATCAACTCCCCCCAAGCTTAGACCTCGCTTGTCCCCAAGCGAAACTGAGCTCGATAAACAAGACCACATGTTTATGGAGTGAAGAGTCGATAAATAAAATACGGACAAGAAGCATCATATTCATTCACACAAGACATTCTAGTAAACAACTTCCTCATATAACTCATCTCGAAATAAGTAAAGAGAAATCACAAGTAAAGGTGCATAAGAAATCATAATTGGTGATGGCAAACTTTGTTCTTGGTCAGAGAACTACTAACGGATTGTACTTCTAAGCAAAGCTTTCATATTAGAATTTATAGCTGAGCCTTCATATTTAAGCATAACAATCTCCTCATAATCATTGATAACTTCAAAGTCATATTCATTCAGATAAAATTGGTACTAAACAAGAAAGTATAAAAGACATGATTAACTGAATCATAGCATAAATGATCGGTTCACAACAACTCAATTGCTTGCTTGAGATAGAGAGAAATAGGTTTACTGACTCAACATAAAAGTAAAAGACAGGCCCTTCGCAGAGGGAAGCAGGGATTAAATCATGTGCTAGAGCTTTTCAAGTTTTGAAATCATATAAAGAGCATAAAAGTAAGATTTTGAGCGGTGTTTGTTGTTGTCAACGAATGGTAGCGGGCACTCTAACCCCCTTGCCAAACGAACCTTTCAAGAGCGGCTCCCATGAGGGACGGCATCTCTACCAGCAAGGTAGATCATCCCCCTTCTCTTTTGTTTACACATGTATTTTAGTTTTATTAAGGATGACACTCCCCCCAACCTTGGCTTTCTCAATCCATGGCTAACCGAATCCTCGGGTGCCTTCCAACATTCACATACCATGGAGGAGTGTCTATTGCAAAATTAAGTTGCTTACTGATAAATCAGAGCAAAACATGTGAAGAGAATTATTAATGAAAGTTATTAATTGGGGCTGGGAACCCCGTTGCCAGCTCTTATTGCAAAGTTATTGGATAAGCGGATGTGCCACTAGTCCATTGGTGAAAGTCCGCCCAACAAGATTGAAAGATAAAACACCACATACTTCCTCATGAGCTATAAAACATTGACACAAATAAGGAATAGTAATTTGAATAATTTAAAGGTAGCACATGAAGTATTTACTTGGAATGGCAGAAAATACCATGTAGTAGGTAGGTATGGTGGACACAAATGGCATAGGTTTGGTCTAAGGTTATGGATGTATGAGAAGCATTCCCTCTCGATACAGGTCTTTGGCTAGCAAGGTTTGATAGCAAGCATAAAGGTTGAGGGAAACAAACAAATATACATATGATAGAAACAATCATGCATCTTTCTCATAAGCACAAGCAATTTTAACTTCAGAATACTAAACTCATTAGCATAGAGATAATAGAGTAATATATCTAAGTGTATTTCTCTCTTCTATTTAAACATCAAGATGTTGTTGCTATTGACCAATGCTAAGTTTGCCAAAACCAAATAGATTTACTTGATGCTCCCAAAGTGATATCAATACTAATGTCAAGAGTAATCATATAATGGAGATTGCAAACTAAAATAAGGTGTGCAAAAAGTAAATGATAAGACTTCTCATTAATATTCCATAACGATAACTCACACCAACGGATACATAGATAACTAACTAAGAGAGATACTTCCACATTGCATACTATTCCATATGATAACTTCCCTACTCATGATACGACACTACTTGATAGTAAAAGATAAAGGTAATGATGATGTGATACCGCGGCACTCCCCCAAGCTTGGAACAAACCAAGGGGATGCCAATACCGATGATGAATTACTCCTTCGGTGATGATGGTGATGGATTCTTCTCGACAAGCTTCTTAACCAGCTCCTTTAAATCTTCAATCTCATAGGTGAGGTTGCGAATCATCTCCGAGTTGTGCTCAACGCGGCTCATAATCATGTCCGGTGGTGAATTCCAACTCTTAGAGTTGTTTCCCCATCCTTCAGCTTCAGATTTCATCTCTCCTGCAATGTCAGAACGATCTATATCCCAATTACTTGGCAACACTACCTTGGGGGTCCTTTCAGTTTGACGATCATAGATTAGATTGCGGTAAGGGTTGTAATGGCTCGGAGAAGATGTCCTTGGAGCCAAGTAATGACGTGGAACCGCTCCTCCGGTAGCGATTCGTGCACTCCTCTTGATGTTGGATGGATTTGATATCACGCCAATACTTGCAACGGTGGCTTGCTGGTGTTCCTGCGGAGCTTCCTCCACTTCTTCCTCATCCTCTCTTGCGTCTTCTTTCTTCAGCTCCGGGTCTTGAATATTTTCCTTCAAAGGTTCCTTGTCCTTGTTGTTGGAGGCCATGGTGCTTCTAGATCAAAACAAATCTGGCAGAAAACAGCTCGAAACAAAACACGACGAGAAAACGATATTACGGACCTCCAGGGGTCCGGGGGATTATATAGCAAATATTTTTACGACAAAAGGAAGGTTCCAGGCCGAAAACGAGTGGAAACGGGACGCCGAGGTGCCGTCACCATAGGTCGGCGCGGCCAGGGTGGGGCCCGCGCCGGCCTGTGGTGACGGGCCCTCGCGCGTCTTTTCCACTCCGTTTCGATTCCGTAATTTTTCATATTTTCCAAAAACAGCAGAAATAATGTTCGGAAAGGTAAACGCGGACTTTTCATTACCTATACTGTTACCTATTCAAAGTCCAGTTCTGGCGGACTGTCAATTTGCCCTTTGATGAAAGCCTCCGGTGTTTCCACTTGAATAATATCAACATCAACATTATAAGAATCACCCGAGATATAATGCTTGAGTCTTTGTCCATTCACCACTTGTGTGGCATTGCCTTGGAGAGAGCTAATTTTAATTGCTCCTGAACGATACACCTCCTCAACAACATATGGTCCTTCCCACTTCGAGAGTAATTTCCCTGCAAAGAATCTGAGACGAGACCGATACAATAGAACTTTATCTCCAACATTAAATTCTCTTTTAATGATCCTTCTATCATGCCACTTCTTAACTTTTTCTTTAAAGAGTTTAGCATTTTCATAAGCTTCACTTCTCCATTCATCTAGAGAACTTAATTGCAGCAACCTCTTATTACCGGCTAATTTAGGATCTTTATTTAGTTCTCTAACAGCCCAATAAGCTTTGTGCTCTAGTTCTAAAGGTAAATGACAAGCTTTTCCATAAACCATTTTATAAGGTGACATTCCCATAGGATTTTTATAAGCAGTTCTATAAGCCCATAGTGCTTCTTTCAATTTGCTAGTCCAATTCTTTCTAGATTTATTAACAGTCTTACCCAAGATAGCTTTAATCTCTCTATTTGATAATTCTACTTGACCACTAGTTTGAGGGTGATAAGCAGAAGCAATTCTATGATTAATACCATACTTAGCAAGAGTTTTTCTAAAACCTCCATGAATAAAATGAGAACCTCCATCAGTCATAATATATCTAGGTACTCCAAATCTAGGAAATATAACATCTACAAGCATTTTTATAGAGGTCTCACCATCAGCACTTTTTGTAGGTATAGCTTCTACCCATTTAGTAACATAATCAACAGCGACAAGTATATGAGTGTTACCGTCTGAAGAAGGGAAAGGACCCATGAAGTCGAATCCCCAACAATCGAATGGTTCAATAACAAGAGTATAATTCATAGGCATTTCATTGTGTCTAGAGATATTACCAACTCTTTGACATTCATCACAAGATAAAATAAATTTCCTTGCATCTTTGAAGAGTGTTGGCCAATAAAAACCTGATTGTAGAACCTTTTGCGCGGTTCTATCTCCAGCGTGATGTCCTCCATAAACACTACCATGACATTTACTCAATATCTCCTGTTGTTCATATTCAGGAACACATCTTCGCATAATACCATCCACTCCTTCTTTATATAAGTGTGGGTCATCCCAAAAATAATGCCTCAAGTCATAAAAGAATTTCCTCCTTTGCTGAGCTGAAAAGGTTGGAGGCAAATACTTCGAAACAATAAAGTTAGCATAATCTGCATACCAAGGGCTCTCTCGCGAGCTCACCTTTATTACAGCCAATTGTTCATTTGGAAAACTATCATTAACAGGAACAGGATCATAAGCAATATTTTCCAATCTAGACAAATTATCAGCAACAGGATTATCAGCACCTTTCCTATCTATAATATGTAAATCAAATTCTTGCAACAGAAGTACCCATCTAATAAGCCTTGGCTTAGCATCTTTCTTTGTCATAAGGTATCTAATTGCAGCATGATCAGTATGAATTGTAACTTTCGAATCAACAATATAGGGTCTAAACTTATCACAAGCAAAGACTACAGCTAACAATTCCTTTTCAGTTGTAGCATAATTTCTTTGAGCAGCATCAAGAGTCTTACTAGCATAATGAATAACATTTAATTTTTTATCTACCCGCTGTCCAAGAACAGCGCCTACAGCAAAATCACTAGCATCACACATAATTTCAAAAGGCAAATTCCAATCAGGAGGTTCAACTACAGGAGCAGTTGTTAAGGCTTTCTTTAGAGTTTCAAAAGCTTCCTTACAATCATCATCAAAAACAAAAGGTACATCTTTTTGAAGAAGATTAGTAAGAGGCTTTGAAATTTTAGAGAAATCTTTAATAAATCTCCTATAAAACCCAGCATGACCAAGAACACTACGAATACCTTTAACATCCCTCGGATAGGGCATCTTCTCAATTGCTTCAACTTTAGCTCTATCAACTTCAATACCTCTCTCGGAAATTTTATGTCCCAATACAATTCCTTCATTAACCATAAAGTGGCATTTCTCCCAATTAAGAACAAGGTTAGTTTCTTCACATCTCTGCAAAACTTTATCGAGGTTTCGCAAGCAATTATCAAAAGAATTCCCATAGACAGAAAAATCATCCATGAACACCTCTACAATACTTTCACAAAAACCATGAAAAATAGCAGACATGCATCTTTGAAAAGTAGCAGGAGCATTACATAAACCAAAAGGCATACGCCTATAAGCGTAAGTTCCATAAGGACAAGTAAACGTGGTTTTCTCTTGATCTTTAGCTTTAACATCAATTTGTGAAAACCCAGAATAACCATCAAGAAAGCAAAAATGAGTATTTTTAGATAACCTTTCTAGCATTTGATCAATAAAGGGTAAAGGGTAATGATCTTTCTTAGTAACTTTATTAACTTTTCGAAAATCAATGCACATTCTATAACCTACAACTATTCTTTGAGGAATAAGCTCATCATTATCATTAGGCACAACAGTCATTCCTCCTTTCTTAGGAACACAATGCACAGGACTAACCCATCTACTATCAGCAATAGGATATATAATACCAGCTTCAAGAAGTTTTAATACCTCGTTTCTTACCACTTCCTTCATCTTCGGAATTAGACGACGTTGATGTTCAACAACAGGCTTTGCATCTTCTTCCATATTAATAGCATGTTGGCAAATAGAAGGAGAAATCCCTTTCAAATCATCAAGAGTATAGCCAATAGCTCCTCGGTGTTTCTTCAATATTTCCAATAACCTTTCTTCCTCAATCTCTGAAAGCTTAGAACTAATAATAACAGGATATATTTTCTTATCATCAATATGAGCATATTTAAGATTATCAGGTAAAGGCTTTAAATCAAAAACAGGATCTTCCTTTGGTGGCGGTGTTGTACCCAAATCTTCCACCGGTAAATCATGCTTGAGAATAGGTTGGCGAAGAAAAATTTCCTCAAGCTCATCTCTTTCTTTCCTAAAAGCTTCACTTTCACTATTCTCCAAATGTTGCTGCAAAGGATTATTAGGAACAAGAACAATAGATGCACACTGCTCCATTTTAAAATCATTACTAGGCAAGTCAGCTTTATAAGGAGTTTTGGTAAATTTAGAAAAGTTAAATTCATAAGGTTCACCAGCAAATCTAGTCAAAATTTTCTCTTTCTTACAATCTATAATAGCTCCACAAGTATTTAGAAAAGGTCTACCAAAAATGATAGGACAATGATCACTAGCAGCAGAACCAAGTACCAAAAAGTCAGCAGGATATTTAATCTTACCGCATAGAACTTCCACATCTCGAACAATACCAATTGGAGAAATAGTTTCTCTATTAGCCAGATGAATAACCACATCAATATCTTCAAGTTCACAAAAACCAATTTCGTGCATAATCTCCGTGTAAAGCTCATAAGGAATAGCACTAACACTTGCACCAATATCACATAAACCATAATAGCAATGATCACCAATTCTAACAGATAGCATAGGAACACTAACTTGTTTGGATTTATTAGGATGTGAAACAATATTAGAAGCATCTTCACAGAAAATAATATGACCATCCTCCACATTTTCAGTCACAAGATCTTTAACTATTGCAACAGCAGGTTCAATTTTAATTTGTTCTTCAGGTTCTTTAGGTTTCTTTTCACTTTTATTAACCGCACTAGATATGACAGAGTACTCCTTCATTTTAGCAGGGAAAGGAGTTTTTTCAATATAAGCTTCAGGAATAACATTATCAACAGTTTCAATCACTACACATTTGTTTACAGATGAATCAACTTTATCTTTATACGGTTCATGATACTTATCAAAATTCTTCTTAGGCGGTTCATAATGAGAAGCAAAAGCTTTATAAAGATTTGCAACAACTTGGGAATCAAGACCATATGTAGCACTCATATTACGAAATTTATCAGTATCCATAAAAGCTTCAATGCATTTATAATCATAAATTATACCTGATTCTCTATCTTTGTCGTTCTCCCATCCTTCAGTATTTTCTTGGATCCGATCAAGAAGGTCTCTTTTAAACTCTTCATTCTTGCGTGTAAATGATCCAGAACAAGAAGTATCCAACAAGGTCTTGTCTTGAAAAGAAAGTCTTGCATAGAAATTATCAATAATAATATTACCAGGAAGCTCATGAATGGGGCATTTGAGCATTAAAGACTTCAATCTCCCCCAAGCTTGGGCAATACTCTCTCCATCATGAGGCCAGAAATTATATATGCGGTTCCGATCTTTGTGAATTTCACTTGGAGGATAAAATTTGGAATAAAATAAAGGCACAATGTCCTCCCAATCAATAGACTCACCATTCTTCAGCAATTTATACCAGTGCGCCGCTTTACCAGACAGCGATATAGTGAATAGTTTCTTCCTAACTTCATTCATAGAAATACCTGCACATTTGAATAACCCGCATAATTCATGCAAAAACAATAAATGATCACCAGGATGGACAGTTCCATCCCCTTCATAGCGGTTATCCATAACACGTTCAATAATTTTCATAGGTATTTTATATGGTACTACTTCCTCACCTGGCGCTTCATCCACTACCGTTGCAGTAGTAGTAGATTTCCCAAATAGAAATTGAAGAGAAGATCTCTCCATAATGATTTATAGCAGCAGGCAGAAATAAAATCAGCACAAACAGTAAAGGTTTTCCTTACCAATTCCGCTTACCAATAGCGCTTCACTCCCCGGCAACGGCGCCAGAAAATAGTCTTGATGACCCACAAGTATAGGGGGTGTATCGTAGTATCTTCGATAAGTAAGAATGTCGATCACAACGAGGAGCAGAAGGTGTTGGCAGCAGTTTCGATGAAGGATTCACTGTAAATGCTCACAGACAAGTATTCAAGGGGTTTTGATGTAACAGATGAATAAAGTATGAGTAAGTAAAATGCGAGAGAAATAATTGCAGCGAGTGGCCCAATCCTTTTTAGCACAAAGGACAAGCCGGTTTGTTTACTTATAATGACCAAACGTTCTTGAGGACACACGGGGATTTTAGTCTAGTGCTTTCGCTTCATGTGGCTTAATAATCTTCATTGTTTTGATAAGTGTTGTGTGGGTGAACCTATGCTAATGCACCGCCCTTCCTAGGACTAATACATACTTGTGATTATACCCCTCGCAAGCATCCGCAACTACAAGAAAGTAATTAAGATAAATCTAACCACAGCCTTAAACTCTGAGATCCTGCGATCCCTCCTGCATCGATATACTAACGGGGGCTTAGGTTTCTGTCACTCCGGCAACCCCGCAATTAGCAACCGAATACAAGATGCACTCCCCTAGGCCCATAAATGGTGAAGTGTCGTGTAGTCGACGTTCACACGACACCACTAGAAGAATGACACCACAACTTAAATATCATAACATTGAATATTACTCAACCATAATTCACTACTAGCATTTAGACTTCACCCATGTCCTCAAGAACTAAACGAACTACTCACGAGACATCATATGGAATACAATCAGAGGTGATATGATGATGAATAACAATCTGAACATAAACCTTGGTTCAATGGTTTCACTCAATAGCATCTATAACAAGTAGAGAATAATGCCGGGAGAGTTTCCCCTATCATACAATCAAGATTTAACCCGAATTGTTACAGCGGTGACGAGGTGCAGCGGTGGTGATGGCGGTGTAGATGGTGGAGATGATGATGATGATGATGGAGATGATGTCCCGCTCGATGACGATGGCGATGGCGTCGATTTCCCTCCGGAGGGAATTTCCCCGGATTCCTGCCCGCCGGAGAGCTCTTTCTCTCTGGTGTTCTCCGCCCCGCAGAGGCGGCTGTAACCCTTCGTGAGGTCCTCTCTGTGGCTTAGGTTTTCGGGACGAAGGAGTACGCGAAGAAAAGGAGGCGAAAGGGGCGGGGGCCCCTGCACACGGGTGGCGCGGCCAGCCATGGGCCACGCCGCCCTAGGGTCTGGGCCCACATGGCTCCTCTCTGCCCCCTTTTGGCTCCCTCCGTCATCTGGAAAAATAGGAATTTACGTGAAATTTCCTCCCACAGTTGATCTTCCGAAATATTGCGTTCGACGGTGCTTTTTCCAGAATCCTGGCTCCGGTGCTTGATCCTCCAATGATGATGAAACATGCAAAATAGATGAAATAACATAAGTATTGTGTCCCAATATGAAATATATCAATGAATAACAGCAAATTATGATACAAAATAGTGATGCAAATTGGACGTATCACCCCCCAAGATGGGATTGGCGGCGGCGGCGTCTCTGGAAGGTTTTCCGTATCGTGGCGCTCGGTACAGAGGGTTTCCCGACGAAGGCTTTAAGTAGGCGGAAGGGCGGAGTCGGAGGAATCACGAGGGGCCCACACGCTAGGGCCGCGCGGGCCCCCCTAGGCCGCGCCGCCCTAGTGTGGCGGCGCCCCGTGGCCCCACTTCGTTTCTCCCTCGGTCTTCTGGAAGCTTCGTGGAAAAATAAGACCCTGGGCGTTGATTTCGTCCAATTCCGAGAATATTTCCTTTGTAGGATTTCTGAAACCAAAAACAGCAGAAAACGAACTGGCGCTTCGCATCTTGTTAATAGGTTAGTGCCAGAAAATGTATAATAATGATGCAAAGTATGTATAAAACATTCAAGTATTGTCATAAAAGTAGCATGGAACATAAGAAATTATAGATACGTTTGAGACGTATCACCGGCCCACTAAGCATGTGGGCCGGGCCGAATGCACTCGTTTGACCGTTCAACAGGCAAAAGGGCCGGCCCACAAGACATGTGGGGCCCACTTTCCTGTTATCGGCCGGCCCATTTAACAAGCGGGTCCACCTTAAAGCCACCGGGGCCGGAAGTTAGTGGGCCGGCCAATTAGCATGTGAGACCCACTTTCGTTAAAGGGCCGCCCATTAAGTATGTGGGGTCCACCATATAGCAAGGGCCGGCCCAACAAGATAGCGGGCCAGCCAAAACACAGGTGGGTCCCACTTTCGTTAAAGGGCCGGCCCATTTAGTGTGTGGGGTCCACCATATAGCAAGTGGGTCGGCCAACAAGATAGTGGGCGGCCAAAAACACAGTGGGTCCCACTTTCCGTTAAAGGGCCGACTCATTTAGTATGCGGGGTCCACCATATAGCAAGTGGGCTGGCCCAACAAGATAGTGGGCCGGGCCAAACACAGCGGGTCCCACATTCCCGTTAATGCCGGCCCATTTAGTATGTGGGGTCCACCATATAGCAAGTGGGCCCAACAAGATAGCGGGCCGGCAATAATAAATGTGGGTCCCCTATCGTGTAACCGGCCGGCCAGCAAGTGGGGTCCACCATAAAAGCTTGGTGGCCCAACAAGTTAGTGGGCCGCCCCAATAATCTTGGGGGCCGCTTTTTTACAGGGTCGGCCCGTTGTGGGTGGGGTCCACATTAAAGAAAGTGGTCCGGCCCAATTAGACGGTGGGGTCCACCAAAAATCAAGTGGGCTGGCCCACTCGTTTAGTTGTTGTTTATATGTCGGCATAATAGGCGCTTTAGGATTTTGCGGGCCGGCACTTATGTGATTTCGCTTAATTGGGCCGTTTAATGGATGGGAATTTGTGATTTAAATACTGAGAATATTTACGCAGCACATAATTTCTGTCGGATAGCCTCACTTACCACAAGCACCATAGAAAAAATGCGCTAAAGAACTATAAAAACTAACTAAATATTACATCAGCTGCAAGGCTTTGAAAAAATATTACAGAACCCAGAGAAATTGAATGGTAATTAAACCTAGCAATACAATGAAGCCATTCGGCAATCTTTTAAGTTGTCCATGCACCACCTATATCTGAAACAAAGACATTACAAGTTAAGACAACAACAATGGAAAGGTAAAGACACTACAATATTGTTTGCCAAAGAATTTGGAACTCATCATTTCATCGTTATAAGAAGATCATTGTAATGCGCACAATAAGCAAACAAAGAGTGCATGCCGCATACCAACAGCCAATATAACAGAGCACGTTAAAATGAAACAGCAGACTTACTACTGTCGAGTCCCATGCAAACCAACATGTTCAGGGAATAACATTTGGCTATAAATTTTGTAACAACGACTGAGCAAGATGAAGTTATGATTGCTACATCTACAGAGCAGGGAATGTAAACCAAAAATAGAAGTTACGATGACAAAAGCTAAAGAGGAGGGAATGTGAACCAACATGTGCCAAGTGCAATTACTTCAAATTGGCCATGAACTAAATAATACTCCTGAACTTATAGTGAAGGGGATGCAAATCAAGATGTTTCGGGATATAAACTTGTAATGAGCAACACATAGAGGATAGTTAATGCTGGAGCTTAGGATGGACCAGATACAGAATATAGTGGGATCACCTGTGAACTTGTATAAGAGGGAATGCAAACCAATATGTTCAGCATTCCATATGTGAGCGTCATGCCAAGTCAGAGAAACAAGTCAATAATGCAGCTTTTGAAGAACAAGATGTCACACAAAATTATTATCTAGTAGTATGACAAGTTTATTTGTACTACAGGCTAGATAGCAGAGTGATAGCATGCCAAACTAAATACTTACGGTCATAGCTAGATAGCAGAGTGATAGCAGCTTTTGAAGAACAATATTGGCATGAACAAAATAGTAGCAGCCTATAATTTATCTATTATATACTAAAAGCAAAATAAGAGTCTAAAATAGAGACACTACGTTGATCCACATCATCAGAATTATTTTAACTGTTAGATCTGTTATTTTAATGGTCATGATTAAAAGAGTTTACGTAACATGTACAAACATATTTTTTTGACATATAAGATATGTCATATTTGACACGTACATGCATCCATTCCGTATATGGAAAGAAAATAAAAAGAGTCTGCATTAGTTCAATTAGTCCTTTTTCATGCAGCAAGAGTCCACATGCCATACTACTCCACGCCAAAATCTATACCTAATAATAAAGGGAGAAGCGTTTCCGTGGTTTGGTCCGGTCGGTTTCTTGGTTCGTTCGCCGTCGTTCGTTCGTCCGTCCGTTAACTCTATCTGTATAATAATCAGCACAGTTCGAATCGAATCATAACAGCCAGAAAGCCAACTATACCGCTCCTACGTCCTCCGCGAAGCCCGCCTTGACACGTACGACGTACCAAAGCAAAGATCGATCCAAATACGAGCCGAGCTATGTTTCAATATATATTTATGTGTTCGCTCGTTCTTGATGGGCTAGCTCGTCGCATAGGACGATCGATTAATCAGGTTTCCAGCCAGCTCACGTGCGCCGGCGGACGGTGCCCTGCAGCCTCCGATCCCGCATCGCCGGTTTCCCCGCGTGCCCCAGGCTGGTGCGCTTGTTATTGCCCTCACGCCTTCAGATTCCGGCCGCCTCCGTGGTTTTGCAAGCCGCCAACCTATGCGGCCCTCCAATTACCCACCGCCTTCACCTACCTCAGGCCAACGCTTTTTGCAACGGCTTGGTCGCTGCCGGATGCGACGCCTAGGAATTTCAATGTCACTCAAGATCACAAGAGCCCAGGCCGCTACGCTCGATGGTCAGCCTCCGGCCTCTTTCACAATGCGCTCGATGTTCATGTCCGTCCTGTATCCGTGGCCGGATATTGCTTCGACGCCTACCTCGCTGTTGTTCGAGCCATATAGAGTTCGTGCTACAGTCCATCCTTCCCCGGGTGCTCCATCGGCCTATGTATGATTCTGTGAGATGCGTACATAGGATGCAAACTTGTGCACAGATTTCTACAGAGGATGCATACGAAAGGAGCAGGCAAGAAGTGCTCAATGAATTCGATAGGAACGAGGCAGTCGAGACTCGAGAGATGCTCACAACATCGCGCAAGGAAAACCAGATCGAGTGGCCTCAGACCTATCCGATCTTCCTCCTGGCCGGAACGAGCACTATATATAAAAACTATCTAAAAAGCAATTTAGGTGATTCAGATTTACGGAATTATGGACAGTGTTAGACAATTAACAAAAACATATCCTCAAATATGCAATTTAGGCAATTAAGATTTATGGATAGTGTTAGACACGTGAAAATTACACAAAAAAACATATTTTTGAATATTCTAGATGGCACCTATTCAATTAAAATTAATCCGCCGCAACGCGCGGGCATATTTCCTAGTTAACGTAAAAGCTAATTGATTCTCTAACTCAATGCATACGTGCACCACCAGATGAACTTAAATATTCTTTTTTCTCCTACAAACCTTAGTGTGTTGATTTAGTGCATCCACACGTGAACTTTTTTTTGCTTATGAGATGAAGTCTATGTCTACTAGCTGTTTGCAAGGAAAATACATATACACCGGTTTGAAGTTAATTTATACCCTCGAACTGTGTGCTAATAGAAATTGGCACGCATAAAGTAGAAAAAGGTTTTTCGCGGACTATGTAGGCACACTACTATACTAATTAAATAATCTGTAAAATTCTTTGTGTGAAAAATATATCGTAAATTTATCTAAATTTATATGTATCTAGACATTATTTAATATATAAATACATTCAGATGTGGACAAATCTACAACATATTTTCGGAACGGAGGGAGTATAAATTTCAACAAAAACTAGTTAGATAACAATTCACATATATAGCTGGGACTTATAATGTAGGAATAAATAATGATGTACTACTAGGCTTAACTACATATGACCGTAGAATAATTAAAAATATATATATATTCAACGCGTTAAAATTGAATACGAAAGGCATTTCTTTTTCTAATCCACGGCTTGATAGAGTATTAGGTAAACCCTACTTATGAACCGTAAAAAACATGTGGCATCCATTTTTCAGGCACCACATTAGTCCACATCAACTAAATTATTTCTATTTACCTGGTCGCTCGGATGTGCTCATAAGAGTAGGATGAGCGTGCATGTGTTCATAGCTGTGAAAGTATGTACATATTTGTGAGCGTCTCCGACTGTATTGTGTTTTGCAAAAAATGCTTTGATTTAATCAAAATATTTGAAGTCGTATAATATATAGATTTGCGTGTCAAGGTAATATACCATGTAGTTTCAAAATATGTAAATAAAAAAGAGGAACATAGATGCAGAGATTTCTGGGACTAATAGTATCGGCCAACTTCATCTAACTAGCAAGCATAACCATATGTGATCTCCACATAACCGTACATGCACCAGATGAACTTAAATATTCTTTTTTCTCCTACAAACCTTAGTGTGTTGATTAAGTGCATTCGCACGTGAACTTTTTTTTGCTTATGAGATGAAGTCTATGCCTATTAACTGTTTGCAAGAAAAATACATATACGCCGGTTTGAAGCTAATTTGTACCCTCGAACTGTGTGTTAATAGAATTTGGCACGCATAAAGTAGAAAACGGTTTTTCGCGGCCTATGTAGGTACACTACTATACTAATTAAATAATCTGTAAAATTCTTTGTGTGAAAAATATATCGTAAATTTATCTAAATTTATATGTATCTAGACATTATTTAATATATAAATACATTCAGATGTGGACAAATCTACAACATCTTTTCGGAACGGAGGGAGTATAAATTTCAAGAAAAAATAGTTAGATAACAATTCACATATATAGCTGGGAGTTATAATGTAGGAATAAATAATGATGTACTACTAGGCTTAACTAATATGACCGTAGAATAATTAAAAAATATATAATCAACGCGTTAAAATTGAATACGAAAGGCATTTCATTTTCTGGTCCACAGCTTGATAGAGTATTAGGTAAACCCTAATTATGAACCGTAAAAAACACGTGGCATCCACTTTTCAGGCACCACATTAGTCCACATCATCTAAATTATTCCTATTTACCTGGTCGCTCGGATGTGCTCATAAGAGTAGGATGAGCGTGCATGTGTTCATAGCTGTGAGCGTATGTACATATTTGTGAGCGTCTCCGACTGTATTGTGTTTTGCAAAAAATGCTTTGATTTAATCAAAATATTTGAAGTCGTATAATATATGGATTTGCGTGTCAAGGTAATATACCATGTAGTTTCAAAATATGTAAATAAAAAAGAGGAACATAGATGCAGAGATTTTTGGGACTAATAGTATCGGCCAACTCCATCTAACTAGCAAGCATAACCATATGTGATCTTGACATACCTCAGCAAAATTAAATGGGAGCCAAGGCCAACATGTGTTCATTGTTGACATGCTAATCGACATACTTTCAAAGAGCAATAATGACAATAGTGGACATGTAAATGACAATGTTGGATTGCAAATATAGAATTTAGTACATAACAACCAAAATGCATGCAAGGGCAGATTTAAGTTTAATTTTTATTTATTTATTTATTTATGTGTCAATGTGTAATGAGTAGAGTATAGAAAATTTGAGATGTGTCAATGAGTAGAGTATAAATGCAAGCCAACTGTCAGTATACAAAGATGTACCACAACAATTTTTGCTATAATTGTACCTAAACGAATCACAGCAGATAGAACCGCATATATGCACTTAAAATCATCACGATCAATATAGCTTCATTTTTGGTAGAACATATTATTTAATGCAACAAACGCCATTAGAAGATATTTACCGAATAAGTTATAGTTACTTATGTTAATATATATGATGGATATACAACTAATTAGTTATTTTCATAATAATCAGTTATTGTTGTGTTATATGAGTATCTATGAAACCTACTCTCTTAGTTCTCGAAAAATTACATAAAAATATGAACCATGCCCTCGCATTTGCGAGGGCCACTATGCTAGTTTTTGTAACAACGACTGAGCAAGATAGAAGTTATGATGGCTACATCTACAGAGCAGGGAATGCAAACCAAAATGTTCAATCGCTTAAAGTTAGCAATGAACTAGAAAATAGCAAGGTGTTACGGTCATAGCTAGGAATGAACTAAAAGAGCTTCAGACAAACAAGCATCTGAACCAAGAACATGGCGCTAAAACAAGTGACTTACATTAGGAGAAGCACTTTGTGGGAGTCACAGCAGATCTTCCTGGGGTTGATAGATTCGGTGATGAAGTACACTACATGTGCTACTTGGGGTTGGAGAGACGGCCATTACACTTCATGGTTACTCATCTCATCTGCAAAGACGTAACGGCGCGTCGTTAGCACAAACAGGTTCCCCCAAGATTAAACAAGAACTTGCAGCAAGCAATAGAAAAGCGACAGTAGAAGAGTTTAGATCATGCAAGGCGCCGGTGAAGCAGATCCGGTTCATGCACAGCGGTGTCGGTGAGCAAGATCCGATGCGGTGGACGACGGATCCGGCGAAGCGGCTCCGGCGGGGTGGACGATACCGCAGCTGAAGCGACTGCGGTAGACTGCTGGATGAGCACATAGTTTCGAGGTTCGGCGGGGATGATCCGGTCCGGTTGATGACGGCGTCGATGAAGCGGCTCCGGCAGGCAGCCGGATGTCGAGGATCGCGAGGCCTCGGGTAGGCCAGGGAAGTCCGGTGAGGATGTTCCGGTGCGGTGGTCATGGAGGTGGTAGAGAGAGGGACTTGAGAAGTTCCGGTGGGTGATCTCAGAGGAGAGACTGAAGGAAATGTATTTTTTTTGGGAGGGTTTCCGGGCTAGGGAGGTGGTGATCGAAAAAATGACGGGCAAACCCCTCACCAACCGACTTTGCTGTCATCTCCACAGGGGTAGAATGGGAATTTGGAAGCGTGTGAAATATTTGTATTTTGTGGGCGGGAAGTTTTGCCGCTATGAGATTTTGAATTTGGCTACCGTCCAAGTATAATGATAAAAAATTGTGACACCGTACTAGTACCTCTGTTCAAGGCCGAGTGCAAAATCAAATCATCATCACGTTGAATATAGATCACTACCATGATCATGATCTATCTTCTTAATCCCATTCAAAAATGCGTTTGAAATATTTCAGGATTGGTGGGAGATTTTGCCGCCCGACAGAGATTAAATTAAACCACACGTTCGACAATTCAAACTTGAGACCTTGGCTATGATACCATTTAAGTTCAAACTGATTCAAAAAAGGCTAGGCAATTAATTTATATAACATCCACAGGAACAACTACCAAGTTGATCCCAACCGCAGATAAATGCATCCACCAACAAAAGTATGAACGGTGCCTTAATCTAAGGAAACATTTCACAAGACCAATGTACTCACTATGTTAGTGTTCATCTCCAATTATCTATGGCATTTTCTTAGTCTTTGGGAGATTATAACGAACTTGATTGGCCTCGTGCAGTAGGGCATCACATGCTTCTAATCTCGATCTCAACATGTCAACTTTTGTTCTTAGCATAGCTGTTGCAACTCGTTCTACTTGGAGTTGTTCCTCCAAAACTTGAGCAGAGAAAGACTTGGACTTGGGCTTCAAAACCCAGCATTTCGCAGGAAAGAGTTTTTGGTGATATCTTTATCTTTCCCGGGTTTTGCCATCTCAAATTTCATATTAGCCAGACAAGTTTTGAGTTGTGTAAAAAGAAAAGTTATTACAGAGAAAAATGCAGATGGTAGATTTAATGTGTACGAACTACTTTTAATCATACAAGTTGACATGCCTGACTATAATAAGGACCATCTATCTTGCTAGCAGGCATAATTATTAATGGGCTACCATGTACGTAGTCCTTCGAAGAAACAACCTTTATTGCATTACGAGCAGAAAACAGTTCACACGTGCGCTCAGATTCAAATTTTCAGCATGCAGTCGATTTATGGTTTAATTGAAGTACACATCAGGATATTATTTCACACAAAATACAGCAACCACATGGAACATATCTAATTTTAGTACAACAACAAAATTTGCAATTATTACAGACCACGAAATTTTGAACGAAATTTTGAGCAGTAATTAGTTACAGCATTGGCATCAGCAGTCCACTTGACTGAACAACAGAATCAAAGTTTATTTAGACACCTTCAATTCCCAGACACATCACAACTGGCTTACCATGACAAGTGCATAGGAGATTCTTTAGAACATTTTCTGTCAAAGTTTGCCTATTTTTCAATTCATGTATCTCTTGGCGTGTCTTGGCAATTAATTCATCAGCATCTTTGTTTTCCCGCCCAAATATATCAACTGCCTCTTGGAGTGCATCCCCCAAATCTCTTTGTGCCGGATTAAGTTGACCAATAGATACCATGGGCCTATGCGAGCAATATGCACTCTCACTGCTGCTTTGTGAAACATCAATACTTGAGGCATTGGCCCTTGCTTCTGGCATTGTAGCTTTATTTGAAGCCTGAAATTTAGATAAAACAAGTTACAACATCATATGATGCAATAAAAGACCTCCAATTTCAAGAACATCATTGAGCTGATATAACATAACAAGCAATCCAAAATAGAGCCTCGTACATCTATTTCTTCTGGAATGGTTGGTGTACTGGACTCAGTGGACCAATGAGAGCACGTGCCACTGTCACTGTTGCTCTGTGAAATGACCGCAACACTTGATAAATGGGTTGTCCCTACTGACATTACAACTTTGTTTGCAGGCTGAAACTAAGACAAAACAAGTTAAAATGCAATACAATACAAGACAAACAAACAACATTGTTGACATAATTTTGAAAGAACCATGGGAAGATACAACAAAGAAACCAGTTAAGCCACATGCCTCTTAGAACAAACCAAACTAGATCATGGCGATGATGTATACAATGAACCAAGCAACTAGACATCATGTGCCCAATAACGAAGCCAGGTCACTGCACAGAAGAAATCTAGCAAATAGCCAAATACAGTCAAAAGATGTGCATGTTGGATTGGATACAATTAGGAAAATAATGTATGATTGATTTAAGCATGACTCAGATAGTGCCTTCGACATCGCAGAAGGTCAATGCAACAATTAATTGTATGGCTTGTATGAAGTGCCATAACATTTAAATTAAGCATAACGAGGCATTGCTTAATCTGAGAACTGAGTGCTAGCTCAGTGGCAAGGCTTGCGAGTGCGCAGCCAGCCCACCCGGGTTCGAGTCCCAACAGGACCGAATTAAACGGGGTGTTATCTAGCGCGTATAAATTCGCTGCTAGAGAGGTCTCATCATCTATCTCACAACGTATAGCCAAGGGAGGGAATCTTCCTACGTTGGTCAACGTTTAGGCAATGCTTAATCTTGAATTCATGATCAAACTCAAACAAAAAAGGGCATATAACAAGTAGCACCATGTGCATCATGTATAATAGATTACTAGAAACTGAATGAAGCAATTGAACATGGAGCGTATTATATAAACAGCCAGATCATTTGAATATGGATATACCACATCATGTCAATGGGACTCAGAAAAACAAAGCTAGACATTTAAACAAGTAATATAACTATTTTTTCACCATGTTTCAAGTAGAATAGGAAGCTAGGTTAGGAATAAAGCAATCATGTTTCAAGTAGAATAGGAAGCTAGGTTAGGAATAAAGCAATAAAAAAACACGAAGTGCATCATTTCAGCTAGGATCATTTCTATCAAACTTCATGCACTAGCCATGGAACAACAGGCAAACTCAATGAAGCAACAGGCAAAAAATTAACATAATAGAATTTCAGGACTTGTATTAACATAGCCAAATCATGTAACTTATACCCAGGCATGCCGGATGCCAGATGGGTCAAAGGCAGTGTGCAATATTCCATATGGTCATTGTTTATATTTTATTAGATTCCATTAGGCAACTTAGGTAGTGCAACATACAGAAAATGATGCAATTGAACTATGCACAGGAGGTAAATTAACATTCCAAAAAAAACAGGGAACTTACGTGAGCTTTTTTTTGAGTCACACGGACCTCATCGGGTACTTGGACAGAAGAACCTGGTGCCTCACTGTTTCTCCTCTGCATGAAGGAGAGGCCAATTGTAAACAGAAACAGGATCCAAGATATAGAAGTTTGCATTAAGCAATATACAAAAAACAGCAGGTACTTACATGATTATAGGCGAGCTTTACTCTACGTTTATGAGTGTAAGATGTGCCTGCTGCACGTGTAATAACAACAAACAGTTACGAGTCACGGCTTTGCTATAATTAAATTGACACCAAATAGTAGTAGAAGCATTATGACGTGCATAAACATGTAATACAGGATCGCAGAAAGATATCAAACATGATGTAACTAGAGCAGTAGCCTACGGCCAAATAGTGAGAAATTGTAATCGTGTCAATTGTGGACTTGTATAGCCTACCCCAACTTGTTTGGGAATAAAGGCTTTGTTGTTGTTGTTGTTGTTGTTGTTTTTGTTGTTGTTGTTGTTGTTGTTGCTGTTGTTGTTGTTGTTGTTGGTGTTGTTGTTGTTGTTGTTGCTGTTGTTGTTGTTGTTGTTGTTGTTGTTGTTGCTGTTGTTGTTGCTGTTGTTGTTGCTATTGTTGTTGTTGTTGTTGTTGTTGTTGTTGTTGTTGTTGTTGTTGTTGTTGTTGTTGTTGTTGTTGTTGTTGTTGTTGTTGTTGTTGTTGTTGTTGTTGTTGTTGTTGTTGTTGTTGTTGTTGTTGTTGTTGTTGTTGTTGTTGTTGTTGTTGTTGTTGTTGTTGTTGTTGTTGTTGTTGTTGTTGTTGTTGTTGTTGTTGTTGTTGTTGTTGTTGTTGTTGTTGTTGTTGTTGTTGTTGTTGTTGTTGTTGTTGTTGTTGTCAATCGTGGACATGTAGAGCATTCAACGGCTCATGATTGGTGGCTCATATTTTGTAGAGTTTCAGCGAATGGGTGGGTTAGGTTACTCAGACCACCACACTGTGTATTTATATCATCTGAGTTAGGGTTACAATACTACTGGACATGGGCCTCTATGGGCCTCACACTGGATACAATATTACTACAGTGCTACTACTAAACTCACTCATGGTCCAACACACCCCCTCAAGATGATCATGGGTAAACAACCATGGCCATCTTGCAACAACAACATGACACATATGACAACTACCAGTAATGAACATTCAGCATAACTCCTAGGATACATGACAGCATTGCACTTTCCATCATCTTGTCATCTCGATTCATCTCTTCATCAGCAGCGAAGATATCCAGCTTCAACCATCTGGGATACGCACAACTCCTAACCATACACGTCCTCAACAACCCCGGCTGCCTCACCACACAAGTTCCACAGAACCATCCACACTCGCCTCAATGTCCTCAGCCTCTCTTCTCCACTCTGCCCGGCCACTGACCTCTTCCGTCTCTCCCACAAACCCCCAGCCAACTCCTGCCTCAACCATCCACTCCTCAAGCACCCATGCCTATCCCCCGGTCAGGCCTCAACCAGTCTCACCTCAGGCACGCATGCCTTTCCCCTGGACATATCCACAACCATCACCATCACCACTAAACCGCAGCCTCATCAACTCCATCACGACTCAACCGCAGCCTCATCAACTCCATCACCACATATCCTCACAGCCTCACATCTCCATTTTCTCCTCACTTCCACTCGGATGGCGCCTCGTCTGCGCGCCCTGGCCAACCTGGCGGACCGCACCTGGCCACATCGACCGGCTCGCGCTGGTCAACGTCCAGCACCAACCTCCGGCTCCGCCCTGCGCTCAAAGGCTCGCCCCACTCCGCATGCCTCCAACTTCTGCCCCTCACACGGATCCAGATCTCTCTGCCACGGATTCACTTCCTCTTCTCTCCTTTCTAAACCAAAACGATCTTCACCCTCTTCTTTCTCCCCGCGCGAGCAGCCGCCGATCTCACACAGCTCACATCGCTGTGTGTGATAGCCGCAACCCACGCAGAGCACCTGATGCGGCCTCCCGCCGCCTGGATTTCTACATCTCAACGGTGGTTTTTGTGATCAAAGGAAGAACTTGTTTGGTACTGTTTGTGGCGGCTAGCAGGAAGGAAACCTAGGCTCTGATACCATGTAGAGTTTCAGCGAATGGGTGGGTTTGGTCACGGAAAAACATACTTATGTGTCGTGTTTAAACCTAAAGGATGAGGTGGTTATCAACGAAAGCACTTGTAAGTTAGAAATATAGCACGAATTCAGAAATACAGTCAGCTGCAATACTCCTAACAGAACAAAACGCGCAGGGATGTATGGTTACCTATTTCTAGGCGGCGTTTAGACGTGTTCCGCGTTCTTACGGGTGATGTGGAGGTCGGCGAGGGGACTGCTGTTGCGGTGGGTGCCGGGGAAGCAGATCTTGGGGGTCGGAGAAGGACATGCTGGGCGGTCGATGAAGTGTTCAGCGCGCCGGCCGAACTAGAAGGTCGGTGAAGCAGATGATGTGCAGTGCACGGGGGCGTCGGTGTCGGCGAAGCTGGTCAGGTGCGGTGGTCGATAGAGTCGGCGAACGAGATACGGTGCGGTGGACGCCGGAGTAGGTGCGGATCAAGCGGATAGGGCAGCCTCGGGGTTTGAAGCCGTGGCAGCTTGAACGGCGAAGTGCGGCGGTGATTTTCCGGTGCGGCGGCCGGGAAGGTCTGGAGGTAGGTAAGAGGGGCGGTTTCTCTGAGGGCTTGCGGGCGAAACTAGGGCGAAGCTGGGCGATAGAGGAGTCGAAGGGAATTTCGCAGTCCTTCTTTTGAGGAAAAAAATATTCGCAGATCTGAAACTTTGCGGCGCGAGATATTTGGGCGTTGGCGGGTGTTATCACCAGATTTTAGCCGGATCAAGAGATGGGCCGTGATGGAGATGGGTTTGAAGGATATACACGTAATGTGTTTCTGAATCGGCCTCGTACGAGAATTTGGGCTAGATTGCCCGTGTATCTGTATATTATAGTAGATTGCATCTTAGTTTAGAATTAAGAGATAGAGTTTAGCTCGTACACGATAGGTGTATTTCCAAAGATAGAAAGTCCACGGACTATAAATATGTACCTAGGGTTATTGAGAAAGAGGACGATCACGTTCACAACAAACACAATCCAGGCGCATCGCCACCCCTTGTTTCGAGGGTTTCTTCCGGGTAGCGTCATGCTGCCTAGATCGCATCCTGCGATCTAGGCAGTATCTGTTTATTCGTTGTTTGGTGTTGCTCGTACTGAAGCCTTTTTGATGGCGAGTAACACTGTTTATCGTAGATGTTTTAGGGCTTGCATCGGTGCTTTTCTGATACGTTTACGTAGCTGTGCTGCCCCTAGATATCTAGTTGTCCTTACACCTATTTTAGGTGTAAGGGCAGCACCCTGCTTTATCTCTGTTTAGTAGATTCGATCTGTTATAGTTGTTCCTTGTTCTTCGAGGATTAGTTTGATATCTGCATGGTTAGGCCTTGCAAACGGGTTGAACGATCCAGTAGTGCGTAAGGTACGGTTTGCCGATCCAAGAAGGGATGTTCCGGAATCGACTCCGTGTTGGTTTTTAGGCCTCGTTTTGGGTTGGTTTGTTGTTATCTTTCGTATCTGCCAGGCTCAACTACGTGTAGGATGTTCCGGTTATGCGGTGAAAACCCTAAACTGTCGTAGATTGATTTAGCTTAGCATTGATAAAGCAGAAACCCCATGTTATTGCAGATCTATTATGAACCATGGGTTAATCGGCTCTTTGAGCCGATTCACAGGGTAACCTGAGAGCCGATCGAGGCTCGTTTAATGTTCGTGCCTACCATGCAGGAAACTAATTGAAGCAATCCAGCACCTTCCTGACCAGGTATAGGTCAGGTGGCACGCCCTTGCAACCGCCAGGACGTGTGCCGGAGCATTGTGGGCCGTCGCCCGAGGGACCAGGGCCCACCAGCAGTCCTGGTAGCCTCCCGGCTCTTCGTGTTGCTCGTCGCTGCCCGCCGGTGGGTTTTGGCAGGCAACACATTCTGGCACGCCCGGTGGGACGCTCTAGAACAACGGCGTCAACATCTGCAACTGAGATGGCCAGCGCACCAGTCACATACGAAGAGCTCACCGAGGATCACAAGAAGAATTACGATGAGCTCAAGTCTCAGTTCGAAGCCGGTCTCATCGGCTCTTTCGAGAGAACCCGTTCACATGGCATCGTGGAAGGGATTCTCACCTGAAGGCGTTCTCGACGGGGTAGACCTGTCTCGGAGGAACGCACCAGAGCTCTGCGCTAGGAAATCAACTACATGGTGGCTCACTCTTTACACCGTCATTCTGAGATCCTGGTGAACGCTTTCGAGCGCATTGCGGTTCGCGTGGTGCAGGAAATCGCGAAGCACCAGCACTCTCCGTCAGGACCTACCCTAGGCACTCACCAGGGAGAGATACCGTTCTACACCAGACCGCAGCTGCCGTTCAGGCTTCACCAGCATACGTCGTCTACAAGGTTGGAGGCGATCCTGGAGATTGCCAATTCCTGAGCCGCCCAAAGAAATCCCACATGGATATGTGTGCACGTACGTGCCAGACTGCAACAGCTTCACGCGCACAAATCAGGTTGCAGCGGCAGGGATTTCCGCAGGAGGAGTTTTTGGAGCAGATGCCGATAAACAGGCGTGGCTAGCTAAATATGCCACCGGAACGAGTCATGAAAGTTCGGCCCCTGCAGCTCATACAGTGGAACAGATCAGTACAATCTTGAGGGACCAATTTGGCATCCTGCCAAAGAGGAGAACAATCGGCTATTCCAAGCCGTACCCCAATGAATATGATCTGATTCCACTGCCGCCCAAATATCGGCTCCCTGAGTTCTCAAAGTTCAGTGGAAGGGTCTAGCTCAATCGAGCATGTGAGCCGATATTTGGCACAGGTGGGCATGATTTCAGCATCAGACCCATTACGTGTGAGATTTTTCGCGCAGTCTCTCACTGGACCAGCTTTTGGGTGGTACACCTCGTTGCCACCAGATTCAGTCCGGACCTGGAAGCAGCTGGAAGAGCAGTTTCACGTGCAATATCATTCAGAAGCTACCAAAGCTGGCATTGCCGATCTGACGCAGGTACGGCAGAAGCAAGGAGAAACGGTGTCAGAATACATCCAGCGCTTCAGGACGGTCAGGAATATTCGTTTGAATGAGAAAGAAGTAGTCGAGCTGGCAGCGTTGGGCCTCGCCGCGCCGCTCAAGGATCTGGCCTTACAAGCGGAGTACAATTCACTGGCGCACATGGTCCAGAAATTAACTTTGTATGAGCAGCGCCATCCAGAATTGTATCAAGACAAGTTCATCAAGCGCCCGATCACCCTGGTCGAGACAGCGACGGAGACCCGAAGACCAGGAGGTAGCCGTGGCTGAATGGGCTCGGGGGGCAGTCCCCGTGTCCTACAAATGGGTGAAACCACAAGGGCCTGCAAAAGGGTTTGACTTCGATATAAGCAAAGCTGAGCAGATATTCGATTTATTGCTTAAGGAGAAACAGCTGAAGTTACCCGAAGGCCATAAAATCCCTACGGCGCAAGAGATGAATGGGAGACCATACTGCAAGTGGCATCACTTGTTCACCCATGTCACCAATGACTGCAAAGAGTTGCGTCGGCAGATCCAGTTGGCGATAGAACAAGGCCGTTTGATCTTTAGCCAGTTTGCCATGAAAGTGGACACACAACCTTTTCCTAGCGTCAACATGGTGGAACTAGGTCACCCCGTGCAGCGTCGGCCAGGTTTCTCATTTGGTATTAACATGGCAGGGCCTGTGCACCACCACGGCAACGACAAAGAAGAAAACGGTCACTCCCGTGGCAAGGATAAGGAGGAGGCCGGTCCGCGCGACCGGCGCCGATATGATGATAAACGGTACATCACCGAGGAACAAGTGAGAAGCGTGCGATACCAACGACCACTTTCCGCACACCTCCTTAACAAATATGAGCATCAGTACGACCGACGTCGGCGATACGATACAGATGACGAAAGATATCGTCGGTCTGATGCAGACAACAGAAAATCTCGTCGGTATGATAGAGACGACGAAATTATGAACGCCGCGCTAATGGGAGGTCAAGAGAACGAAGACATGGACAGACACTGGATTGTCCTTTCTTCAGGCATTGCTGGGATTCAGGAATGAGCCGATTGCCTACAATCGACAAGCGCGGAGTGCAGACAGCAGAAGAAGGACAAGGGAGACGTTTCGGTGTTCAGGCGTCTAGGGCTTCTCCCATCCCAGAGCAGAAAAGCTGAGTCATCTCAAGGGGAAGATTTCGAGGAGTCGGATGACGAAGAAGAAGAGATACCACCGGCCAAGGTGGTGCCCTGATGACTATCACTCCCAAAAGCGCAGAGTGCAACGGCTACGTAGTCTGGAGGAGGCCGAGGCGCGGTACCTGTACACGTTGAGGAAAGCTCGGCCCGATTTGGCCGTGAAAATTCAGCAAACTTTGGAGGCGGATACACGTCCACCGAAGAAGGAATGGCGCCCCAAACAAGCAAAAGCCGATGCAAAGGCATCGGCTGGCACAAACATGGTGTTCATACTTCCGTCGGAGTTTTGTGCTCCAAGAACCGAAGAAGTGCCGGTAGCTCAGTTTGACTGCGGCCCACGGCCATCATCTTTGAAAAGCCACAGGAGAGGAGCTATAAACATTTGAAGGCCCTGTATCTAAGAGGTTACATCAACGGGCAGCCTGTCGGCAAGATGCTGGTTGACACGGGAGCGGTCAACATAATGCCATACTCCATGCTACGGCGTTTGGGACGCTCTACTGAAGATCTGATCAAGACCAACGTCACACTAAGTGACTTCAACGGCCAAGCATCAGAAGCACGAGGCGTTCTGAACGTGGACCTAACCGTGGGCCGAAAAACCATCCCTACATCATTTTTCATCGTCGACAGCAAAAGCACCTATGCTGTCCTGCTAGGGAGGGATTGGATTCACACCAACTGCTGCATTCCATCCACAATGCACCAATGCCTGATACAGTGGGATGGAGATGAAGTGGAAGTCGTTCATGCAGATGACTCGATCGAGATCTCAATAGCTGGCATGAATATTTGGGACGCAGACGACCAAGAGCCGATCTCTGGAGTCAGTTTGGACGGCTGAGCGCATCGAGGCTTCAAAAAACGGGGTGAGGCTGGTCTTATCCACCGGCCTGACAGAGTAGCAAGACCAAAGTCGACGGACGTACGTGGCAAGGCCGATCCCTGCGATCGGCCCCAAAAAATAAAAAGCAAGGATCTCACCTCAAGCACGTCACGTAGTCGTAGTAAGATGACTGGAGAGCCGATATCTTCAATTCCTTGAAAGATTCGGCTCGGGGGGCACTTAAACGGATAAGATACGAGGCTACGAAGTATGTGCCCAATGGCTGTCAATGGCCAGCATCTTCAGAAATATTTCCCAAGTATGTGGGAGGATGGACATTGAAATATGGAGGCCGATTCATGAAATCGATCGGCCAGTAAAAAAAAAATTTAAGTACAGCCGATGCTCAGACATCGACTTTAGAATAAAAAGCCGATGCGTAGCCATCGACTCAAGAGGTACAAACTATTACAAGCAGAGGTACAAGCTCAGTGGAGCAGTTATCAGGTTACATGGGGAAGCTCTACTGAAGGAATGCCTCAAGGGCACGGAGGGCGGTAACACGAACACGATCCACCTCGGCGATCTCGGCCTCGTCATCTTCGTCCTGGCCTGTCACCAGCTGCTTGTTCAAGGCGCGAATTTCGGCCAGATCAGTCTTCAGTTCAGCTTTGAGGCCTTCTGCTTCCTCGTGGGAGTGGGCAATAAGAGCTTCCTTATCTTGGATGAGCTGTTTGGTTACCCGGACCCTCTCTTCGAGGTCCTCCAACTCCTTTCGCAAGGTCTCAAGTTCAGCAGTGCTGACAGAGGTGTCAGTTTTGGCGTCCAAAGCTGCCTTTTTCTCATTAAGCCGCTGACATTTGTCTGCAATATCGGCTTTCAACGGAAGCTGGGCGTGGCGTAAGCCGATTCTCTGACGAGCCAATTTCACCCTTGACCTGTAGGCAGACAGAGTCACAACTGGCCAGAGTTTCACCTGCAACGTCACCGGGAGATGAGGCTGGATGTCTTCAAGAATGCTCTTCACTTCCTCGGTATCTTCAACCAATGTTTCAATTGAGGAGGAGAGCAAGGCCTTGAGATGCTGGAGTTGACCATGTGTAGCGCTGGGTCCCGACTCTTCACTTGCTTTAGATGCAGCTGGTTCGATGGATTCAGGGTCGAACGTTAGCAAGCTTGAGAGGTCATAACCCTGACAAACAACAAGAACAACGTCAGTATACAGCGAAAGAGAAAGGAAGAGCTAAGGAAAGGAAGGGTACCTCTCCTAAGACCATAGGAGCAGCCGATGAAGAGATGATCGGCTCTTGTGTTTCTGCTGGGGGCTTGGCCAAGGTGGCAGCCTTGTCAGCTACACTTTTAGAGGTTGCTAGGTCCAGGGTGGTGGATGGCATCAGTACCTCCTCGACTTCCCCACTAGAGGTGTCATCAGTCTGTAAAGGAAGTGGTTAGCCGATGGGAACAGCAATAGGTTAGCATGAAATATGAGCCAAGGAGAATATGGAGAGTAATTACATTCGAAATCTCCTGGTTTGATGAAGAGGTTTGCGGTGCCTTGCGAGCTCTCTTGATGCATCGGCTCTTTGTGCGTAGACCGCCCTGTCCTGCTTTATGTGAAGCCTGGGAAGCAGCAGGTTCGGGAGCTGACCTTTTCTTGGAAGCCGACGGTGGCAAGTCTGGCTGGCTCTGCGTGGTGGTTTTCCCAGAGTTACCCGAGCTCGAGTCCCTTCGACTGGACTGTGTATCCTCACTAGAGTTTTCTTCAGTGGAGGCCTGTAAAGGAAATACGAGCATGTTGCAGAAGCCGAGAAGGATAGATGAAATCAGCCAAGGCATGGATCAACTTACGTGCAAATTTTCTGGAGCTGGAGTAGGGTTTTGGCGCTTCAAGGTCTTCCTGGCAGCTACTTTCCTCACTGCTGTTCTCGCCGTGGCTGAGGCTCGGGGGGCAGCCGGCCCAGAAGATACTCTGCTCTTAGAAGCCGATTTTGGTGAAATCGGCTGGCTCTGCATCACAACCTTTTTCAAGGGTGGTGAGTTTTTGCAGAAGAGGACCACTGGAGCTGGTGGGAGGAATCTGAAAGGGGAGCCGTCATCATGTACAGGTTCTGGACCGTCTTGTTGCTACAAGAAGATAGAGCAGGTTTATAAAAGGAAAGAAATCGTTGTAAACCACTTCGAGATAATTTGTGAGTAGTGGTACCTGTTCTGCAGGGATATCATATTCAGCATCAAGTTGTTTCAACAAGGGTCCCAGAGCTCTCCTGAAGGCATGACTCTTCCACATTGACCACCAGGTCTCAAAACCATCGGTTGATGAGGTAAAAGAGAGGTTGTGAGGAACAGGGATGGCTAGAGCATCAAAGAAAGAGTAACACCTCTGACCAGTGAGGATATCGGGCAAGTCAGCTCTACTCTCTGTTAAGTGATGGAGGAAGAAATGGGGAGACACCTGCCCAAGACCAAACTGCCGGGCTGCTACGACCGGCTGATAGGACTCATAACCAGGTTTGATGATCCTGTTGGAGGTGCTCATGCCCACCGGAAGGAAACAGGGACGAATCATGGTGGAATACAATTGCCGGGTGCTGATGTCATCGGCAAAGCTGTCTAGCCTGAAGGAGACCGGATTCTCAAAATGCTCAGATTCCGTGTAAGGAAAGAAGAGGGGATTGTCCAGGCCTTGGAAGAAGATGCTGAACCATTTTGACGCTTCCTTGGGAATCAGTTTACTGCCCGGAAGGCTATACAAAGCTTGGCCGTAGCTAGTGCATCGGATTTGCTTCCCGGTGGCATCTGGAAAGGTGCGAGTGGCCAGACGTGGGAAGTTTGGGATGTGGTTCTGGAAGTATAGCTGAGCCCATAGCTGAATAAACCACCAGGGACCTCCTGTTTTGACTGTCTTTTGGGAAAACAGTTTGACAGACATTAGTTGGAGATATCGATAGACCTCTCCAAGGAACAGTTTGCCAATGCCAAGCTGGGTGCCCCTGGCAAGTTCATAGGCCAAGGAAAGGTAATTCTTGGTGGGAGCAAGTGAAGGGCCACAGAATATGAAGTGTTCCAACCAGAAATTCAGGAAGGCCGTGTGTTCTTTCTCTGTTACAGGGCCTTTGTTTTTCATGTGGCGTCGAAGATAAGCACCCCAGTTTGTGCAGTCTGTTTTGGAAGAGAGCTTGAAAGGAACCTTTGGCAGCATAAAGGCAGAGGGGCTTGGGGATGCAATGTCTAGACCAGTGATCATGGCCACATCTAGTAGGGTTGGTGTCATGGGGCCATGACCAAACATGAAGCAATTCAAAGCATCAGACCAAAAGTAGCCGATGGTTTTCAGAAGGTTTTCATGTTTCTCAAGGGGAGACAGTGATAAAGCTAGAGCATCGGCTATTCCTGTGGTTTCCCAGTTGGCTTGGTGAGTTTTGGCTATTCTATTATACCATGAAACCCAATCTTCAGGAGGATTAGGCCAGGCTCGTAAGCAGTCGGCCCAAGAAGATAGATCTAAGTTCTGGTTCACGAAGGGAATTCTATTGGCCTCGCATGAAATCAAATGAGCAGGACTCTCGGTAGAACGAGGGCCAAGACAGAGAGAATTTGGAAGGGAAGGATGCGACAGCAGAATGTCTGATACCTAAAAGTTAATGACGGAATGAGACATTAATTCAGGTGTTTGCTGTTAATTCCAACACTATGCTCGGATAGCGAGGAGCGGTTGGGGATTACCTTCAAGCCAGAGACCGTAGTGTTGGCGTTGGATGATTCCGCCATTGGATTCGCTGCGGAGTTGAGTCTGCGCGATTGAGATCTGAGATTTGCGTGGCCGTAAGTTGGATCTGTTCGAGCGGCGATTTGGGGATCTGAGTTTACTCTTGCAGGCAAGGGTTGCAGGTTACCGTTTGAATAGGCGACTGGGTTGGCCTTACTCGCTTTTTGTGGTGAAGGCCGATGCGCTGCCATCGGCTCTTTGCGCGTTGACTTGCTTTGACGATCGGCAAAATTGATACGAAAGTGAAATTGGCATAGAAACATTTTCTTCATTAATAAAGAGGATTTTTACAGAGAAGAGCCGATTGCTCAGGAAAAGAAGAACAAAAGAAGACCCGATTACTACTACTAGTCCTATGCTAGTAATCCTAGTCTAAGGGCCGTCGCTGCCCTCGTCGTCGCCGTCGTGGCTGCCATCGGCGCTGCTGCCGGCGAGCTCCTCGTCGCTGCTGCCGTAGCCCTCGGCAGGGGCCGTTTCCTCCTCCTCGTCGTTGTTGGCGGCGGCGTCCGACCCGAAGCAGATGCGCTTCGCCGGCGGCTCGTCGGAGGAGGTGTCACTCTCCTCTTCCTCCTCCTCGTCGGAGGAGGTGAAGTCGTCCCAGGAGAAGGAGTCATCCTCGCTCTCCGCCTCCAGCTCCCCATCGACGAGGAACTGGAAGTCGTCTTCTCCGTCTGTCAAGGATTTGTCATCCTCGGACCAGACGGAGGAAGCGTGATCCTCCTCGTCCCACTTCGTTGGGGCGAGGATGTTGTACGCCGTCATCGGGTCCCACTCTGGCGTCGGCTCTCGGAGGGGAGAGGATAGGCAAGAAAGTCCCGAGGAGGCAGAGGAGGAGGAGGAATCCATGGTGTGAAGGAGGGTTTTCCGATGGCTAGTACGGAGCAGGGGGATGAAGAAGCGAACTGCTCGATGCGGTTAAATAAAGGGGATATAGTGGAGATTTAATGTTGCGGTGGTTTCCGAGGACGTGGTGCCAAAATCATGCGAGAGAAGTTGAGAAGGCAAGGCATCATGATGAAAGGATACTGTGACGGTTCTGCTCTGCCACGATGTGACCCTACGAAGAAAAAAACGGAGTGGTTTTGAAATTATCATTACCAAAACCAGGGGGCATGTGTTATCACCAGATTTTAGCCGGATCAAGAGATGGGCCGTGATGGAGATGGGTTTGAAGGATATACACGTAATGTGTTTCTGAATCGGCCTCGTACGAGAATTTGGGCTAGATTGCCCGTGTATCTGTATATTATAGTAGATTGCATCTTAGTTTAGAATTAAGAGATAGAGTTTAGCTCGTACATGATGAGGTGTATTTCCAAAGATAGAAAGTCCACGGACTATAAATATGTACCTAGGGTTATTGAGAAAAGAGGACGATCACGTTCACAACAAACACAATCCAGGCGCATCGCCACCCCTTGTTCGAGGGTTTCTTCCGGGTAAGCATCATGCTGCCTAGATCGCATCTTGCGATCTAGGTTTATTCGTTGTTTGGTGTTGCTCGTACTGAAGCCTTTTTGATGGCGAGTAACATTGTTTATCGTAGATGTTTTAGGGCTTGCATCGGTGCTTTTCTGATACGTTTACGTAGCTGTGCTGCCCTAGATATCTAGTTGTCCTTACACCTATTTTAGGTGTAAGGGCAGCACCTTGCTTGTTTAGTAGATTCGATCTGTTATAGTTGTTCCTTGTTCTTCGAGGATTAGTTTGATATCTGCATGGTTAGGCCTTGCAAACGGGTTGAACGATCCAGTAGTGCGTAAGGTACGGTTTGCCGATCCAAGAAGGGATGTTCCGGGAATCGACTCCGTGTTGATTTTTAGGCCTCGTTTTGGGTTGGTTTGCTGTTATCTTTCGTATCTGCCAGGCTCAACTACGTGTAGGATGTTCCGGTTATGCGGTGAAAACCCTAAACTGTCGTAGATTGATTTAGCTTAGCATTGATAAAGCAGAAACCCCATGTTATTGCAGATCTATTATGAACCATGGGTTAATCGGCTCTTTGAGCCGATTCACAGGGTAACCTGAGCCGATCGAGGCTCGTTTAATGTTTACGTGTCTACCATGCAGGAAACTAATTGAAGCAATCCACACCTTCCTGACCAGGTATAGGTCAGGTGGCACGCCTTGCAACCGTCGGGACGTGTGCCGAGCATTGCGGGTTGTCGCCCGAGGACCAGGGCCCACCGATCCTGAGCCTCCGGCTCTTCGTGTTGCTCGTCGCTGCCCGCCGGTGGGTTTTGGCAGGCAACAACAGGGAATTTTACCGCTCGATGATATTAAATTTTGGCTGCAGTAGGTAATAATAATAAAAAGTAGTAGACCCTACTAGTACTGTACGTCTGTTCAGGAATCCAAGGGGGTAGAGGTAGAGGTATAGATATATAGACAATATAGAGATATAAGCAATGGCGGGGGCTAGGGGAAATGCACTTTGGCTCATAGGAGCATATGCTCCCATTATGTGAATCCATATTTCAAAGTGTCAAAAAATTCTAAACTAAAATTTTACATGTATATCTAGACATTTTATGTTGGTACACAAGTTTTCTCACAAAAAAATTATGTGGCTCCTGTAAAAAAGACAAATTTTGATGTTGTAACACGACTACGTACAGTACATTTTTTGCCTTTTTTGTACACGCCACACAAAATGTCGTTTTTCCACGAAAACTTGTGAACGAACATATGATGTCACAATGTATACCAAAAAAATTTAACATTTATATAATTGTTTTTTTATCATTTTCTATAATGGGTGCATATGCACGCGTGTGCCAAAACGCCACCTCCGGGGGCTAGGAGTTTCTAAACTTCTTATGGCACATCAAATAAAATGTTGTTCAATCAATAATAATAATGTGCTTATGATTGTTACTCCCTTCCACCATGAATAAAGTCCACATCGGTTTCGTGTCAAACTTTGACTCGAGATTTAGGTACCCACATGATAGTGCTAGTATCATAGCTAGTATCATACACATTGGTCCCACAAAAATGTTGATGTGGCAGCTAATTAAGTAGGAGAGAGGAGATTAGTGTAACATAGGTAGATACTGTATCATAGCGCAAACAACGAGAAAATTTAATGCTAAACAAATCTTGTACACAAATTTGCATTAAGATTCTAAAAAATAATAAATGTAGCATTACTATGATACTACTCCATGATACTACCCACTATAGAAATAGTATGACCAGCCTAATTTTATGACATCCACAAAATATACCATTGGAAAGTTCATCGAAACAAGCATCCGATGATATAGTTCTGAATGACATGCAACTCATAATTGGCGGGCCCAAGTATTAGTCTAAGTTTGCCTCTGAAAACAAATTGGCATTATACTCTAGGACAAAGGGAGACTACTCACAATGGCAATATCATAAGTAGTATCATGCACTACATGCATGCAAAATGTTGATGTGTCATATCAATTAATGATGAAAGAGATGATAGTGGTATCATAGGTAGATATCGTATCATAGCATGTAGAACTAGAAAAATTACTGCCAAACAAATCTTGTACACACTTTTGTATTGAGATTCTACAAATCACTAAATACATGTAACATATTATACTACTACATGATGATACTATGGATTGTGAAAATAATATCGTACATTAGTATCATATGCATGATACTATTATATGATACTCCCCATTGTGACTAGTCTAATAATAACAATAGTACTCAAATTTGTCTTGTCCCTCGGGTGTTTAGAAGTCTATGTTCGGTCCCTCAAGTATTTAAGAATTATGTTTGGCCCCTCAACTCTAATGTGGTCAAAATTGAGCACTTGAACACTTAGTTAGGTCTAGCAATGATTAAAACTTGATTGGTCTGTTTATTATTTGTTCTGTGGCACGGCGGCAAAGCATTTTGCCAAATCTCAAGCACACATAGTTGGGGTCCATTAGAGGGACTAATTAAATCAAAGTACAATGGATGTATAAAAGCAGGTTTTATCATTGATTAGCTTTGCAACGGCCTATCAACTGTAAGTGTTGCATGTGTTCTAAAGAACTATGTTCATCGTCACAGATCAAGAGGAGTACGCAGTGGAGGACGCACAAAACAACCGTAGGCCAGGTGGGCACACCTACGTAATTTTCTTATGTTTGCTACATTATTGATGATATCTACATGTTTTATACACATTATATGTCGTATTTACGCATTTTCCGGCACTAACCTATTAACAAGATGCCGAAGAGCCAGTTGTTTTTCTGCTGTTTTTGGTTTCATAAATCCTAGTAAGGAAATATTCTCGAATTGGACGAAATCAACGCCAGGGTCCTATTTTTGAAGCTTCCAGAAGACCGAGGGGAAAGGAAGTGGGCCACGAGGCGCCGCCACACTAGGGCGGCGCGGCCCAGGCCTGGCCGCGCGGCCCTAGCGTGTGGGGCCCTCGTGTGGCCCCCGCGTTGCCCTTCCGCCTACTTAAAGTCTTCGTCGCGAAACCCCCGTACCGAGAGCCACGATACGGAAAACCTTCCAGAGACGCCGCCGCCAATCCCATCTCGGGGGATTCAGGAGATCGCCTCCGACCCTGCCGGAGGGGAATCATCTCCCGGAGGACTCTTCATCGCCATGATCGCCTCCGGAGTGATGAGTGAGTAGTTCACCCCTGGACTATGGGTCCATAGCAGTAGCTAGATGGTCGTCTTCTCCTAATTGTGCTTCATTGTTGGATCTTGTGAGCTGCCTAACATGATCAAGATCATCTATCTGTAATACTATATGTTGTGTTTGTCGGGATCCGATGGATAGAGAATACTATGTTATGGTGATTATCAATCTATTACCTATGTGTTGTTTATGATCTTGCATGCTCTCCGTTATTAGTAGAGGCTCTGGCCAAGTTTTTGCTCTTAACTCCAAGAGGGAGTATTTATGCTCGATAGTGGGTTCATGCCTCCATTAAATCTAGGACAGTGACAGAAAGTTCTAAGGTTGTGGATGTGCTGTTGCCACTAGGGATAAAACATTGATGCTATGTCTAAGGATGTAGTTGTTGATTACATTACGCACCATACTTAATGCAATTTTCTGTTGCTTGCAACTTAATACTGGAAGGGGTTCGGATGATAACCTGAAGGTGGACTTTTTAGGCATAGATGCATGCTGGATGGCGGTCTATGTACTTTGTCATAATGCTCTGATTAAATCTCACTATATTTATCATATCATGTATGTGCATTGTTATGCCCTCTTTATTTGTCAATTGCCCGACTGTAATTTGTTCACCCAACATGCTTTAATCTTATGGGAGAGACACCTCTAGTGAACTGTGGACCCTGGTCCTATTCTTTACATCGCATACAATCTATTGCAATTGTTCTTTACTGTTTTCTTCGCAAACAATCATCTTCCACACAATACGGTTAATCCTTTGTTACAGCAAGCCGGTGAGATTGACAACCTCACTATTTCGTTGGGGCAAAGTACTTTGGTTGTGTTGTGCAGGTTCCACGTTGGCGCCGAATCCCTGTGTTGCGCCGCATCACATTTCGCCACCATCAACCTTCAACGTGCTTCTTGGCTCCTCCTGGTTCGATTAAACCTTGGTTTCTTTCTGAGGGAAAACTTGCCACTGTGCGCATCATACCTTCCTCTTGGGGTTCCCAACGGACGTGTACATCTACGCGCATCAAGCCTGTTTTCGGCGCCGTTGATCAAGACACGTTGCAAGGGGAGTCTCCACTTCCCAATCTCTTTACTTTGTTTTTGTCTTGCTTTATTTTATTTACTACTTTGTTTGCTGCACCTAAACAAAACACACAAAAATTAGTTGCTAGCTTTACTTTATTTACTGTCTTGTTCTCTATATCAAAAACACAAAAAATTAGTTACTTGTCTTTATTTACTTAGTTACTTTTACTACTGTTATCATGAGTAATCCTGAAGTTGAAGTTCGTTCTTTTAAGCAACAAGGTGGAGAAAGTTTTAAAGATGCTTGGTAAAGAATTAGTAATGCTCATCATAGGTGCATTAAGAAACACTCCACTACTATCCTCCTTAGGAACTTTTATGTTGGTTTATCTAGTTGGAATAGGTATGTTCTTGATACTCTTTCGGGAGGTAATTTCCTAGGTACTCCTGCTTTAGAAGCTAGTTGCATCATTGAGAGCCTAGTTGGAATACCACCTGTTAATGAAGTTAAAATTGAAATATCTCTTGAGGATGTTATGAAAAAATTGGAAACCATAGAGAAAAATTTTCCAAGTATTGAAACTAAATTGGAAATGTTACTTGATAAAACTGATGAACTTGATAAATCCTTAGGAGGAATTGATGAAAGAATTAGTATCCTAGGAACTTGTGTTGTCCATGATAATCAAACCAATAGGATTGATGAACTTGAAAAAGCTATGGGAACCTTGGGTTCAACTTTTTCTTCTCTTAAGTATAAGGAGAAAGCTTATGTGGGTAAAGAGCAAAAATTCATGTATGCCTCTAAGGTGCCTAAACAAAAGAATTATTATAGGCCCAAAATTGCCAAAACCCCTAGCACCACCATAAAAAATTTAGATAATGGAGCACCTAAAGTACCCTCTGCAACAAGTTGTGTTTGCAAGAAAAGTTATGATGTTGATGCTTCAACTCTTGATGTTACTTGATTTGCACTTTCTGCGCCTAGCTGAAAGGCGTTAAAGAAAAGCGCTTATGGGAGACAACCCATGTTTTTACTACAGCAATTTTTGTTTTGTTGAGTCTTAGAAGTTGTTTACTACTGTAGCAACCTCTCCTTATCATGTTTTTGTGCCAAGTAAAGTTTCTATGCTAAAGTTGACGGAAATACTTTTGTACACCCACGCATGGGTGTGGGTGTTTCTATCACCGTTCATTTATTCCTCGAGATTCGTGCCCACCATGGTAGATAGAAAGATTCCTTTCTCTCTCCTCTTTTTATCCGAATCTTAAAGCACAATGAACGGTGACGGAAACACCCACACCCATGCGTGGGTGTACAAAATCCACTCTCCTAAAGTTGATGTTATATTTGGGATCGCTGCGCAGAAACAGCATTGCTGTCTGTCACAAATTCTGGCATAAGTCTCTGTAAAAAATTCGAAAAAATCTGCAAAATTACGAGCGTGATCCTCAGATATGTACGCAACTTTCATTAGTTTTGAGTTTTTCCATTTGAGCAAGTCTAGTGCCCCTTTCAGGTTCGTCTTTACGGACTGTTCTGTTTTTGACAGATTCTGCCTTTTATTTCGCATTGCCGTATTTGCTATGTTGGATGAATTTCTTTGATGCATTAATGTCCAGTAGCTTTGTGCAATGTCCAGAAGTGTTAAGAATGATTGTGTCACCTCTGAATATGTGAATTTTTAATTGTGCACTAACCCTCTAATGAGTTTGCTTGAAGTTTGGTGTGAAGGAAGTTTTCAAGGGTCAAGAGAGGAGTATGATATACTATGATCAAGAGGAGTGAAAGCTCTAAGCTTGGGGATGCCCCGTGGTTCATCCCTGCATATTTTAAGAAGACTCAAGCGTCTAAGCTTGGGGATGCCCAAGGCATCCCCTTCTTCATCGACAACATCATCAGGTTCCTCCCCTGAAACTATATTTTTATTCAGTCACATCTTATGTACTTTGCTTGGAGCGTCGGTTTGTTTTGTTTTTGTTTTTGTTTGAATAAAATGGATCCTAGCATTCACTGTATGGGAGAGAGACACGCTCCGCTGTTGCATATGGACAAATATGTCCTTAGGCTTTACTCATAATGTTCAAGGCGAAGGTTGAAATTTCTTCGTTAAATTGTTATATGGTTGGAATCGGGAAATGCTACATGTAGTAATTCTAAAATTTCTTGGATAATGTGATACTTGGCAATTGTTGTGCTCATGTTTAAGCTCTTGCATCATATACTTTGCACCCATTAATGAAGAAATACATAGAGCTTGCTAAAATTTGGTTTGCATATTTGGTCTCTCTAAGGTCTAGATACTTTCTAGTATTGAGTTTTGAACAACAAGGAAGACGGTGTAGAGTCTTATAATGTTTACAATATGTCTTTTATGTGAGTTTTGCTGCACCGGTTCATCCTTGAGTTTGCTTCAAATAACCTTGCTAGCCTAAACCTTGTATCGAGAGGGAATACTTCTCATGCATCCAAAATCCTTGAGCCAACCACTATGCCATTCGTGTCCACCATACCTACCTACTACATGGTATTTCTCCGCCATTCCAAAGTAAATTGCTTGAGTGCTACCTTTAAATTTCCATCATTCGCCTTTGCAATATATAGCTCATGGGACAAAATATCCTTAAAAACTATTGTGGTATTGAATATGTACTTATGCACTTTATCTCTTATTAAGTTGCTTGTTGTGCGATAACCATGCTTTTGGGGACGCCATCAACTCTTTGTTGAATATCATGTGAGTTGCTATGCATGTCCGTCTTGTCTGAAGTAAGAGATATCTACCACCTTAATGGTTAGAGCATGCATATTGTTAGAGAAGAACATTGGGCCGCTAACTAAAGCCATGAATCATGGTGGAAGTTTCAGTTTGGACATATATCCTCAATCTCATATGAGAACACTAATTGTTGCCACATGCTTATGCCTTAAAGAGGAGTCCATTATCTGTTGTCCATGTTGTCCCGGTATGGATGTCTAAGTTGAGAATAATCAAAAGCGAGAAATCCAAAATGCGAGCTTTCTCCTTAGACCTTTGTACAGGCGGCATGGAGGTACCCCTTTGTGACACTTGGTTAAAACATGTGTATTGCGATGATCCGGTAGTCCAAGCTAATTAGGACAAGGTGCGGGCACTATTAGTATACTATGCATGAGGCTTGCAACTTGTAAGATATAATTTACATAATACATATGCTTTATTACTACCGTTGACAAAATTGTTTCATGTTTTCAAAATAAAAGCTCTAGCACAAATATAGCAATCGATGCTTCCCTCTTTGAAGGATCTTTCTTTTACTTTTATTGTTGAGTCAGTTTACCTATCTCTCTCCACCTTAAGAAGCAAACACTTGTGTGAACTGTGCATTGATTCCTACATACTTGCATATTGCACTTGTTATATTACTTTACATTGACACTATCCATGAGATATACATGTTATAAGTTGAAAGCAACCGCTGAAACTTAATCTTCCTTTGTGTTGCTTCAATACCTTTACTTTGATTTATTGCTTTATGAGTTAACTCTTATGCAAGACTTATTGATGCTTGTCTTGAAGTACTATTCATGAAAAGTCTTTGCTTTATGATTCATTTGTTTACTCATGTCATTACCATTGTTTTGATCGCTGCATTCATTACATATGCTTACAATAGTATGATCAAGGTTATGATGGCATGTCACTCCAGAAATTATCCTTGTTATCGTTTACCTGCTCGGACGAGCAGAACTAAGCTGGGGATGCTGATACGTCTCCGACGTATCAATAATTTCTTATGTTCCATGCTACATTATTGATGATATCTACATGTTTTATACACATTATATGTCGTATTTACACATTTTCCGGCACTAACCTATTAACAAGATGCCGAAGAGCCAGTTGCTGTTTTCTGCTGTTTTTGGTTTCAGAAATCCTAGTAAGGAAATATTCTCGAATTGGACGAAATCAACGCCCAGGGTCCTATTTTTGCACGAAGCTTCCAGAAGACCGAGGGGGAAAGGAAGTGGGGCCACGAGGCCGCCACACTAGGGCGGCGGGCCCAGGTCTTGGCCGCGCGGCCCTAGCGTGTGGGGCCCTCGTGTGGCCCCCTTGCCCTTCCCTACTTAAAGTCTTTGTCGCGAAACCCTCTACCGAGAGCCACGATACGGAAAACCTTCCAGAGACGCCGCCGCCGCCAATCCCATCTCGGGGGATTCAGGAGATCGCCTCCGGCACCCTGCCGGGAGGGGAATCATCTCCCGGAGGACTCTTCATCACCATGATCGCCTCCGGAGTGATGAGTGAGTAGTTCACCCTGGACTATGGGTCCATAGCAGTAGCTAGATGGTCGTCTTCTCCTAATTGTGCTTCATTGTTGGATCTTGTGAGCTGCCTAACATGATCAAGATCATCTATCTGTAATACTATATGTTGTGTTTGTCGGGATCCGATGGATAGAGAATATTATGTTATGGTGATTATCAATCTATTACCTATGTGTTGTTTATGATCTTGCATGCTCTCCGTTATTAGTAGAGGCTCTGGCCAAGTTTTTGCTCTTAACTCCAAGAGGGAGTATTTATGCTCGATAGTGGGTTCATGCCTCCATTAAATCTGGGACAGTGACAGAAAGTTCTAAGGTTGTGGATGTGCTGTTGCCACTAGGGATAAAACATTGATGCTATGTCTAAGGATGTAGTTTTTGATTACATTACGCACCATACTTAATGCAATTGTCTGTTGCTTGCAACTTAATACTGAAGGGGTTCGGATGATAACCTGAAGGTGGACTTTTTAGGCATAGATGCATTGGATGGCGGTCTATGTACTTTGTCGTAATGCCCTGATTAAATCTCACTATATTTATCATATCATGTATGTGCATTGCTATGCCCTCTTTATTTGTCAATTGCCCGACTGTAATTTGTTCACCCAACATGCTTTAATCTTATGGGAGAGACACCTCTAGTGAACTGTGGACCCCGGTCCTATTCTTTACATCGCATACAATCTATTGCAATTGTTCTTTACTGTTTTCTTCGCAAACAATCATCTTCCACACAATACGGTTAATCCTTTGTTACAGCAAGCCGGTGAGATTGACAACCTCACTGTTTCGTTGGGGCAAAGTACTTTGGTTGTGTTGTGCAGGTTCCACGTTGGCGCCGGAATCCCTGGTGTTGCGCCGCATCACATTTCGCCACCATCAACCTTCAACGTGCTTCTTGGCTCCTCCTGGTTCGATTAAACCTTGGTTTCTTTCTGGGGGAAAACTTGCCACTGTGCGCATCATACCTTCCTCTTGGGGTTCCCAACGGACGTGTAGGCCAGGTGGGCACACCTTACTAATTTTCTTTTTTGCACTTTATATGTGATAATTTTTTACATAAATAACTAACTAAAACATTTTAAAATAGGGTGGGCCATTCAACCCAAACACCATGTTGCGTACGTCGCTGAGGGTAAGGGGTTTCATCTTCGTTCTATGGTATGAGTATGTAATGCGCGTGATACTCATCGAAGACAATATATATAGCAGACATCACATCAGATGAGCCTATGGATAAAAATGGGCCAAATCATATCTACTAGTGCACAAATGAAGTTAAAAATAGGTCAACCTTCATTAAACCGATACTACTTAAAAGACCATTGTTTGACCTAAGTAAGCGTATATATGAGGTCAGTAATACTAGTCACAATGCATAGTATCATATATAAAAGTATGGTGTGTATGATACAATACTACATGTTACTATGTCAACGATGCATGGTATCATGTACTAGTATCATAATCTTCTTATATTAATTGATTTGTAGAATCTCAATGCAGATCTATGTACAAGATGTATTTAACATTAAATTTTCTAGTACTACGTGCTATGATACGGTATCTACCTATGATATTATAATCCTCTCTCTCATCTTTAATTGCAGTGCCACATCAGCTTTTTTGCAAGCATGAGATGCATGATAGTGTACTACCTATGATACTCCCATTGTGGGTAGTCTAAGGGGGCAATGTTAGACCTAATTAAGTGTTTGAGGTTAGTTATGGACCGCTGTTATACCTAATTGTGTTTGAGGTCAGTTAGGGACCTTATTATACATAATTAAGTGTTAGAGGTGAGTTCAAATAATAATATATAGTTGGGGTCTAAAGTTCACCAACGTATGCAACACACGAGCTGCCAAATGTGTACTTAATTAACCCTATTAGGGAAACACAAGATTATCTCATTCAACAAAATATTAGGAAAGTGTATCACAATTGTATTTATCCCTTATCTCTCTCATGTTAACCGAGACAAGAGTTCGTTCTAGGTCAGCTCTACGACAATTAGCGTCGCATGGGTGGTAACATAGGTGTGCAGTTGCGAAAGTTTTTTCCCAAGTTGTCGACTTCCTCAATCCACACTTAATATTTGTGCATGTGGGCCTAAGTATATGGTACTACTTAGTTCTATTCCTAGTATATATGTTGGGTGACTTAGAAAAATCATACTTCGTACATGATTCCTTCGAAAATCCTTTAGGGCTTCTTTGATTCATATTAGGTTGGTATAAGATAATAGGATTTAGATCTTATAGGAATATTTCCTACACTAGTAGTTTGATTCATATGAACATATCCAATAGGAAATAATCCTATAGGAATCATCAAGTAGTGCAAATCCTAGTATAGGATTAAATATTTGGTCCTACCTCATGGAAAAATTCATTTGGCGCAATCAAACGCAACTCATCTTATTATAGGATTTAACTACACATGTCATCCCAAATCCCAATCCTACATTCCTACTCCTATGATTTCCCTATCCTGTGAATGAAAGGAGCCCTTAAAATCAAACTATCCCGCACCTCGTCGATTCGTATAAAACCGACTCTAGCCAACAACTCTTCGCCCGACCTTTCTTCTTCACCATCAGGCCACCACACACTGTCATTTTCCATTGCAACGCATTTTACTAAAATCTTCTTGTGCCACCTCCCAGTTTAAAGGCCTACTCGCATAACCCTACATCATCAATGCCCCGCGTACTTATCCGCACCGCCTACAGCTCTGCACTCCTATGACCTATCCATGGCTGGGCAGTCAAAAAAAGTTGCGTCACCTGGGAAATCAACAAGCCACGCAAGCAAGTCGCAAGCATCATAAATTCCGAATCAATGCCTAGCTACAGTCTACCTGGCCTCCTCCCAACTCATTGTCCTGGAGGCCAACTGTTGGCTATAAGCCAAGTGCCATGTCATCTATAGTCATCTTAGAGCCAACATGTACAATAGTGAGCTATAAAATTGTACTACTTTATTAGTGCATGGCCCACCATTCACTCTCACATAGTGCCTAGGAGCACGTGCTAGAGCTGGCTCTTGCATAAGAGCCCACTCCTCTTCTCTCTCCTCCTCTCTCTCCTCCAACTAGGCAACAATATATTATTTTAATCCTTATAGCCAGCCTCCTCCCAACTCATTGTCCTTGAGGCCTTAACAAAGCCTTCTAAAAGGGTTTTATCAAAATATTCCATATGGATTAGTAAAAAAACGCACCTGCTAAAGATTCATATATGCCCCTAGGTTAAAAATATGCATCTCAAATTTGTATGGATACATATGTATCTCTGACTAAAATGCATGTATCAAGACATAAGTGAGACACCTATATATTTTCAAACGGGGATGTAGTAGTAGATTTTTTGGGTCATGTGTTGGCAATAAAAAATGGATTCCCCATTTCATCTGTGCACAAGGAGGGCAAAACGAGTGGTCTTTTGTGAAGTGTCTCTACCAATCTACAACCACTTCAATTTTCACATGTACGCTAGACCCTGAAAGATGTCCAAATCAAGTTGCAGTGTTTTATCTCGATCCACATCTACATATGGTTTTATAATTGAGCTTTATCCTAATGAATTCAAAATTAAACTGTATGAGTTTGCTTGTTTTTGTACCCACTTGGGAAGGGTTCATGCAGGATCTGTAGCGAACTTTCTTGTGAAGACATATTTTGGCACATACTGTATGTGAATCTTCTCACGGCCATCAACTTTGAATACTCAAGTTTTTTACTCCTATATATGCAAAATGATATCAGTGTACCATTTTACTTATTCACAATGTTGGCAAAAAATGTATTTTTATGCCCATTTATTTCCATTTTTTGATTTCTTTTTTGAATTTTCATGCCCATTTGTATCTTGGTCAAATCCTAGGTTTGACCAAGATTTAAACAAGTTTAACACATGAAAAATGAAAAGGTAAGCATACGTCTCAGACGTATCTATAATTTCTTATGTTCCATGCTACTTTTATGACAATACTCACATGTTTTATACATACTTTACATCATTATTATGCATTTTCCGCACTAACCTATTAACAAGATGCCAAAGCGCAGTTGTTGTTTTCTGCTGTTTTTGGTTTCAGAAATCCTACAAAGGAAATATTCTCGAAATTGGACGAAATCAACGCCAGGGTCTTATTTTTCCATGAAGCTTCCAGAAGACCGGAGGGGATACGAAGTGGGGCCACGAGGTGGCCACACCACATGGCGGCGCGGCCAAGGAGGGGCCCGTGCCGCCCTATGGTGTGGCCCCTCGGGCGCCCTGATACGTCTCCAACGTATCGATAATTTCTTATGTTCCATGCTACTTTATTGATGATACCTACATGTTTTATGCACATTATATGTCATATTTATGCATTTTCGAACTAACCTATTAACAAGATACCGAAGAGCCAGTTTGTTTTCTGCTGTTTTTGGTTTCAGAAATCCTAGTAAAGAAATATTCTCGGAATTGGACGAAACTTTCGCCCAGGGTCCTATTTTTGCACGAAGCTTCCGGAAGACCGAAGAGATAACGAAGTGGGGCCACGAGGCGGCCAGAGGGAGGCCGGCGCGGCCCCGGCCCGCCGCCGACCCCCCTGGGCCCCTCGTGTGGCCCTCGCGTTGACCCTCCGCCTACTTAAAGCTTCCGTCGCGAACCCCCAGTACGAGAGCCACGATACGGAAAACCTTCGAGACGCCGCCGCGAATCCCATCTCGGGGGATTCAGGAGATCGCCTCCGGCACCCTGCCGGAGAGGGGATTCATCTCCCGGAGGACTCTACACCGCCATGGTCGCCTCCGGAGTGATGAGTGAGTAGTTCACCCCTGGACCATGGGTCCATAGCAGTAGCTAGATGGTCGTCTTCTCCTTGTTGTGCTTCATTGTTGGATCTTGTGAGCTGCCTAACATGATCAAGATCATCTATCTGTAATACTATATGTTGTGTTTGTCGGGATCCGATGGATAGAGAGTACTATGATTATGGTGATTATCAATCTATTGTTTATGTGTTGTTTATGATCTTGCATGCTCTCCGTTATTAGTAGAGGCTCTGGCCAAGTTTTTGCTCTTAACTCCAAGAGGGGGTATTTATGCTCGATAGTGGGTTCATGCCTTCATTGAATCTGGGATCGTGACAGTAGGTTCTAAGGTTGTGATGTGTTGTTGCCACTAGGGATAAAACATTGATGCTATGTCTAAGGATGTAGTTGTTGATTACATTACGCACCATACTTAATGCAATTGTCTGTTGCTTTGCAACTTAATACTGGAGGGGGTTCGGATGATAACCCGAAGGTGGACTTTTTAGGCATAGATGCATTGGATGGCGGTCTATGTACTTTGTCGTAATGCCCGGATTAAATCTCATTATATTTATCATGTCATGTATATGCATTGTTATGCCTTTCTCTATTTGTCAATTGCCCGACTGTAATTTGTTCACCCAACGTGTTTTTATCTTATGGGAGAGACACCTCTAGTGAACTGTGGACCTCGGTCCTATTCTTTACATAGCATACAATCTACTTGTTTTACTGTTTTCTTTGCAAACATATTTCCACTCGATACGTTTAATCCTTTGTTACAGCAAGCCGGTGAGATTGACAACCTCACTGTTTCGTTGGGACAAAGTACTTGGGTTGTGTTGTGCAGGTTCCGCGTTGGCGCCGGAATCCCTGGTGTTGCGCCGCATCACATTTCGCGACCATCAACCTTCAACGTGCTTCTTGGCTCCTACTGGTTCGATTAAACCTTGGTTTCTTTCTGAGGGAAAACTTGCTACTGTGCGCATCATACCTTCCTCTTGGGGTTCCCAACGAACGTGTGAGTTACACGCCATCAAGCTCTTTTTCTGGCGCCGTTGCCGGGGAGATCAAGACACGCTGCAAGGGGAGTCTCCACTTCTCAATCTCTTTACTTTGTTTTTGTCTTGCTTTATTTTATTTACTACTTTGTTTGCTGCACCTAAACAAAATACAAAAAAATTAGTTGCTAGTTTTACTTTATTTACTGTCTTGCTCTCTATATCGAAAACACAAAAAATTAGTTACTTGCATTTACTTTATCTAGTTTGCTTTATTTACTGTTGCTAAAATGAATACCCCTGAAAATACTAAGTTGTGTGACTTCACAAATGCAAATAATAATGATTTCTATGCACACCTATTGCTCCACCTGCTACTACAGCAGAATTCTTTGAAATTAAACCTGCTTTACTGAACTTGGTTATGAGAGATCAATTTTCTGGTGTTAGTTCTGATGATGCTGCTGCCCATCTCAATAATTTTGTTGAACTTTGTGAAATGCAAAAGTATAAAGATGTAGATGGTGATATTATTAAATTGAAAGTATTTCCTTTCTCATTAAGAGGAAGAGCTAAAGATTGGTTGCTATCTTTGCCTAAAAATAGTATTGATTCATGGACTAAATGCAAGGATGCTTTTATTGGTAGATATTATCCTCCCGCTAAAATTATATCTTTGAGAAGTAGCATAATGAATTTTAAGCAATTAGATACTGAACATGTTGCTCAAGCATGGGAGAGAATGAAAACTTTGGTAAAGAATTGCCCAACCCATGGACTGACTACTTGGATGATCATCCAAACCTTCTATGCAGGACTAAATTTTTCTTCGCGGAATTTATTGGATTCAGCTGCTGGAGGTACCTTTATGTCCATCACATTGGGGGCGGCTACAAAACTTCTTGATGATATGATGATAAATTACTCTGAATGGCACACGGAAAGAGCTCCACAAGGTAAGAAGGTAAATTCTGTTGAAGAAACCTCTTCCTTGAGTGATAAGATTGATGTGATTATGTCTATGCTTGTGAATGGTAGATCTAATGTAGATCCAAATAATGTTCCTTTAGCTTCATTGGTTGCTCAAGAAGAAAATGTTGATGTGAATTTCATTAAAAACAATAATTTCAACAACAATGCTTATAGGAACAACTCTGGTAATAACTATAGGCCATATCCTTCTGCTAATGGTAATGGTTATGGTAATTCTTATGGGAATTCTTACAATAATAATAGGAGTGTACCCTCTGGTCTTGAAGCCATGCTTAAAGAATTTATTAGTACACAAACTGCTTTTAACAAATCTGTTGAGAAAAAGCTTGATAAAATTGATACTATTGCTTCTAGAGTTGATAGACTTGCCTCTGATGTTAATCTTTTAAAATTGAAAGTTATGCCTAATAATGATATTGATAATAAGATTACTACTACAGCAAATGCCATCCAAGTTAGAATTAATGAGAATATAAGATTAATGGCTGAACTGCGTGCTAGGTGGGATAGAGAAGAAAATGAAAAACTAGCTAAAGAGAATAATGTAGCTAAAGTTTGGACTATTACCACCACTAGTAATGCTAATTCTTCACATGTTGCTGCACCTCCTACTATCAATGGTAAAATAATTGGTGTTGGCAATGTTTCTACTCCTAGTGCAAAGCGTACAAAACTGCCTGAAATTGCTAAAACTGCTGAAACTGCTTGTGATAAAACTGCTGAAATTTTTTCCAACCTTGGGAACAATGATCCCATTGCTGTAGCTCATAATGATTTAGATTTTGATGATTGCCACATCTCTGAAGTTATAAAGTTCTTACAAAAACTTGCTAAAAGTCCTAATGCTAGTGCTATAAATTTAGCCTTTACAAAACATATTACAAATGCTCTCATAAAAGCTAGAGAAGAGAAACTAAAACTTGAAACTTCTATTCCTAGAAAGTTAGAAGATGGTTGGGAGCCCATCATTAAAATGAAATTCAATGACTTTGAATGTAATGCCTTATGTGATCTTGGTGCAAGTATTTCTGTTATGCCTAAAAAGATTTATGATATGCTTGACTTGCCACCATTGAAGAATTGTTATTTGGATGTTAATCTTGCCGATAATGTTAAAAAGAAACCTTTGGGGAGGATTGATAATGTGCATATTACGGTTAACAATAACCTTGTCCCCGTTGATTTTGTTGTCTTGGATATCGAATGCAATGCATCTTGTCCAATTGTGTTGGGAAGACCTTTTCTTCGAACTGTTGGTGCTGTTATTGATATGAGGGAAGGTAATATTAAATATCAATTTCCTCTCAAGAAAGGTATGGAACACTTCCCTAGAAAGAGAATGAAGTTGCCTTTTGATTCTATTATTAGAACAAGCTATGATGTTGATGCTTCTACTCTCGATGTTACTTGATTTGCACTTTCTGCGCCTAGCTGAAAGGCGTTAAAGAAAAGCGCTTATGGGAGACAACCCATGTTTTTACCTACAGCAATTTTTTGTTTTGTTGAGTCTTGGAAGTTGTTTACTACTGTAGCAACCTCTCCTTATCATGTTTTTGTGCCAAGTAAAGTTTCTATGTCAAAGTTGATGTTATATTTGGGATTGCTGCGCAGAAACAGCATTGCTGTCTGTCACGAATCTGGGCACAGTTCTCTGTAGAAAATTCGAAAAAATCTGCCAATTTACGAGCGTGATCCTCAGATATGTACGCAACTTTCATTAGTTTTGAGTTTTTCCATTTGAGCAAGTCTGGTGCCATCTCTAAATTCGTCTTTACGGACTGTTCTGTTTTTGACAGATTCTGCCTTTTATTTCGCATTGCCTCTTTTGCTATGTTGGATTTATTTCTTTGATCCATTAATGTCCAGTAGCATTATGCAATGTCCAGAAGTGAAAATAATGATTGTGTCACCTCTGAATGTGTGAATTATTAATGATGCACTAACCCTCTAATGAGTTTGCTTGAAGTTTGGTGTGAAGGAAGTTTTCAAGGGTCAAGAGAGGAGAATGATATACTATGATCAAGAGGAGTGAAAGCTCTAAGCTTGGGGATGCCCCCGTGGTTCACCCCTGCATATTTTAAGAAGACTCAAGCGTCTAAGCTTGGGGATGCCCAAGGCATCCCCTTCTTCATCGACAACATCATCAGGTTCCTCCCCTGAAACTATATTTTTATTCAATCACATCTTGTGTTCTTTACTTGGAGCGTCGGTTTGTTTTTGTTTTTGTTTTTGTTTGAATAAAATGGATCCTAGCATTCACTTTGTGGGAGAGAGACATGCTCCGCTGTTGCATATGGACACATGTGTCCTTAGGCTTTACTCATAATGTTCATGGCGAAGTTTCTTCTTCGTTAAATTGTTATATGGTTGGAATTGGAAAATGCTACATGTAGTAATTCTAAAATGTCTTGGATAATGTGATACTTGGCAATTGTTGTGCTCATGTTTAAGCTCTTGCATCATATGCTTTGCACCCATTAATGAAGAAATACATAGAGCTTGCTAAAATTTGATTTGCATATTTGGTTTCTCTAAGGTCTAGATAATATCTAGTATTGAGTTTTGAACAACAAGGAAGACGGTGTAGAGTCTTATAATGTTTACAATATGTCTTTTATGTGAGTTTTGCTGCACTTGTTCATCCTTGAGTTTGCTTCAAATAACCTTGCTAGCCTAAACCTTGTATCGAGAGGGAATACTTCTCATGCATCCAAAATCCTTGAGCCAACTACTATGCCATTTGTGTCCACCATACCTACCTACTACATGGTATTTTTCCGCCATTCCAAAGTAAATTGCTTGAGTGCTACCTTTAAAATTCCATCATTCACCTTTGCAATATATAGCTCATGGGACAAAATAGCCTTAAAAACTATCGTAGTATTGAATATGTACTTATGCACTTTATATTTTATTAAGTTGCTTGTTGCGCGATAACCATGCTTCTGGGGAACGCCATCAACTATTGTTGAATATCATGTGAGTTGCTATGCATGTCCGTCTTGTCTGAAGGATCTATCATTTTAGTGGTTGGAGCATGCAAAATTGTTAGAGAAGAACATTGGGCCGCTAACTAAAGCCATGAATCATGGTTGAAGTTTCAGTTTTGGACATATATCCTCAATCTCATATGAGAATAATAATTGTTGCTACATGCTTATGCATTTAAGAGGAGTCCATTATCTGTTGTCCATGTTGTCCCGGTATGGATGTCTAAGTTGAGAATAATCAAAAGCGAGAAATCCAAATGCGAGCTTTCTCCTTAGACCTTTGTACAGGCGGCATGGAGGTACCCCTTTGTGACACTTGGTTGAAACATGGCATGCAAAGATCCGGTAGTCCAAGCTAAGTAGGACGAGGTGCGGGCACTACTAGTATACTATGCATGAGGCTTGCAACTTGTAAGATATAATTTACATAACTCATATGCTTTATTACTACCGTTGACAAAATTGTTTCATGTTTTCAAAATAAAAGCTCTAGCACAAATACAGCAATCGATGCTTTCCTCGTTGAAGGACCATTCTTTTATTTTTATTGTTGAGTCAGTTTACCTATCTCCTTCCACCTTAAGAAGCAAACACTTGTGTGAACTGTGCATTGATTCCTACATACTTGCATATTGCACTTGTTATATTACTTTATGTTGACAATATCCATGAGATATACATGTTATAAGTTGAAAGCAACCGCTGAAACTTAATCTTCCTATGTGTTGCTTCGACACCTTTACTTTGATTTATTGCTTTATGAGTTAACTCTTATGCAAGACTTATTGATGCTTGTCTTGAAGTACTATTCATGAAAAGTCTTTGCTTTATGATTCAATTGTTTACTCATGTCATTACCTTTGTTTTGATCGCTGCATTCATTACATATGTTTACAAATAGTATGATCAAGATTATGATGGCATGTCACTTCAGAAATTATCTTTGTTATCGTTTTACCTGCTCGGGACGAGCAGAACTAAGCTTGGGGATGCTGATACGTCTCCAACGTATCGATAATTTCTTATGTTCCATGCTACTTTATTGATGATACCTACATGTTTTATGCACATTATATGTCATATTTATGCATTTTCTGGAACTAACCTATGAACAAGATGCCGAAGAGCCATTTGTTTTGCTGTTTTTGGTTTCAGAAATCCTAGTAAAGAAATATTCTCGGAATTGGATGAAACTTTCGCCCAGGGTCCTATTTTTGCAAGAAGCTTCCAGAAGACCGAAGAGATAACGAAGTGGGGCCACGAGGCGGCCAGAGGGGAGGCCGGCGCGGCCCAGGCCCTGCCACACCGACCTACCCCTGGGCCCCTCGTGTGGCCCCTCGCTTGACCCTCCGCCTACTTAAAGCTTCCGTCGCGAAACCCCCGCCGAGAGCCACGATACGGAAAACCTTACGAGACGCCGCCGCCGAATCCCATCTCGGGGATTCGGAGATCGCCTCCGGCACCCTGCCGAAGAGGGGATTCATCTCCCGGAGGACTCTACACCGCCATGGTCGCCTCGGAGTGATGAGTGAGTAGTTCACCCCTGGACCATGGGTCCATAGCAGTAGCTAGATGGTCGTCTTCTCCTTGTTGTGCTTCATTGTTGGATCTTGTGAGCTGCCTAACATGATCAAGATCATCTATCTGTAATACTATATGTTGTGTTTGTCGGGATCCGATGGATAGAGAGTACTATGATTATGGTGATTATCAATCTATTGTTTATGTGTTGTTTATGATCTTGCATGCTCTCCGTTATTAGTAGAGGCTCTGGCCAAGTTTTTGCTCTTAACTCCAAGAGGGGGTATTTATGCTCGATAGTGGGTTCATGCCTTCATTGAATCTGGGATCGTGACAGTAGGTTCTAAGGTTGTGATGTGCTGTTGCCACTAGGGATAAAACATTGATGCTATGTCTAAGGATGTAGTTGTTGATTACATTACGCACCATACTTAATGCAATTGTCTGTTGCTTTGCAACTTAATACCGGAGGGGTTCGGATGATAACCTGAAGGTGGACTTTTTAGGCATAGATGCTTGGATGGCGGTCTATGTACTTTGTCGTAATGCCCGGATTAAATCTCATTATATTTATCATGTCATGTATATGCATTGTTATGCCTTTCTCTATTTGTCAATTGCCCGACTGTAATTTGACCCAACATGTTTTTATCTTATGGGAGAGACACCTCTAGTGAACTGTGGACCTCGGTCCTATTCTTTACATAGCATACAATCTACTTGTTTTACTGTTTTCTTTGCAAACATATTTCCACTCGATACGTTTAATCCTTTGTTACAGCAAGCCGGTGAGATTGACAACCTCACTGTTTCGTTGGGACAAAGTACTTGGGTTGTGTTGTGCAGGTTCCGCGTTGGCGCCGGAATCCCTGGTGTTGCGCCGCATCACATTTCGCGACCATCAACCTTCAACGTGCTTCTTGGCTCCTACTGGTTCGATTAAACCTTGGTTTCTTTCTGAGGGAAAACTTGCTGCTGTGCGCATCATACCTTCCTCTTGGGGTTCCCAACGAACGTGTGAGTTACACGCCATCACGCCGCCCTGTGTTGCCCTTCCGCCTACTTCAAGCCTCCGTCGCTAAAACCCTATTACCGAGAGCCACGATACGGAAATACTTCCAGAGACGCCGCCGCCACCAATCCCATCTCGGGGGATTCAAGAGATCGCCTCCGGCACTGCCGGAGAGGGGAATCATCACCGGAGGGCTCTACATCATCATGCCCGCCTCCGGATTGATGCGTGAGTAGTTCATCCTTGGACTATGGGTCCATAGCAGTAGCTAGTTGGTTGTCTTCTCCTCTTGTGCTATCATGTTTAGATCTTGTGAGTTGCCTAACATGATCAAGATCATCTATTTGTAATGCTACATGTTGTGTTTTGTGGGATCCGATGAATATAGAATATTATGTCAAGTTGATTATCAATCTATCATATATGTGTTGTTTATGTTCTTGCATGCTCTCCGTTGCTAGTAGAGGCTCTGGCCAAGTTGATACTTGTAACTCCAAGAGGGTATTTATGCTCGATAGTGGGTTCATGCCTCCATTGAATCTGGGACAGTGACAGAAAGTTCTAAGGTTGTGGATGTGATGTTGCTACTAGGGATAAAACATCAATGCTTTGTCTAAGAATATTTGTGTTGATTACATTACGCACCATACTTAATGCAATTGTCTGTTGTTTGCAACTTAATACTGGAGGGGGTGCGGATGCTAACCTGAAGGTGGACTATTTAGGCATAGATGCATGCTGGGATGGCGGTCTATGTTCTTTGTCGTAATGCCCTGATTAAATCTCATAGTGATCATCATGATATGTATTGAATCTTTATTTGTCAATTGCCCGCCTGTAATTTGTTCACCCAGCATGTTATTTATCTTATTGGAGAGACACCACTAGTGAACTGTGGACCCCGGTCCATTCTTTTACATATAATACAATCTACTGCAATCATTGTTCTCTACTGTTCTTTGCAAACAAACATCATTTTCCACACCATACGTTTAATCCTTTGTTTTCAGCAAGCCGGTGAGATTGACAACCTCACTGTTACGTTGGGGCAAAGTATCTTGATTGTGTTGTGCAGGTTCCACGTTGGCGCCGGTTTCACTGGTGTTGCGCCGCACTACACTCCTCCACCAATAACCTTCACGTGTTCCTTGACTCCTACTGGTTCGATAACCTTGGTTTCATACTGAGGGAAACTTGCTTCTATATGCATCACACCTTCCACTTGGGTTTCCCAACGGACGTGTGCTTCACGCGTGTCAGTAAGCATGGATCCTTCTTAGACACTCTGAAATTTCCAAGTTTGAAACCCAAAACCACTTCTTCTCTTCAGGCTTGACTACATAAGATAGAGTTTAGGGTTAGGGGTAGATACATGATTTTTCTTGTTTGAATATGTCTAGACCTTGTTTATCAACTTTAATGCTTACTATATGACATAAGAAGACTATGTGCTTTGGTTTTTCATTTTTCTGTTTTTTTATTTTATGCCCATTTGAATCTTGGTCAAATCCTAGGTTTGACCAGGATTTAAACAAGTTTAAAACATGAAAACGACTTCTCTTCGTGCTTGACTTCTTATTCACTCCAAAATGAAGCTTTTGGGAGGGTTTTTGAAATTTCCATGTTTGAAACCCAAAACGACTTCTCTTCGTGCTTGACTTCATAAGATAGAGTTTAGGGTTAGGGGGTAGATACATGAATTTTCTGGTTTGAATATGTCTAGACCTTGTTTATCAACTTGAATGCTTGCTATATGACATCAGAAGACTATGTGTTTGGTTTTTATTTTTTTGAATTTGTTATGCCCATTTGAATCTTGGTCAAATCCTAGGTTTGACCAAGATTTAAACAAGTATAAAACATGAAAATGAAAAGTAAGCCTGGATCCTTCTTATTCACTCCAAAATGAAGCTTTTGGGAGGGTTTTTGAAATTTCCATGTTTGAAACCCAAAACGACTTCTCTTCGTGATTGACTTCATAAGACAGAGTTTAGGGTTAGGGGTAGATACCGGATTTTTCGGTTTGAATATGTCTAGACCTTGTTTATCAACTTGAATGCTTGCTATATGACATCAGAAGACTATGTGTTTGGTTTTTGTTTTTTGAATTTGTTATGCCCATTTGAATCTTAGTCAAATCCTAGGTTTGAATATATATGTCTAGACCTTGTTTATCAACTTGAATGCTTACTATACATATGACATAAGAATGCTATGTGCTTTGGTTTTTCATTCTTTTGATTTTTTTCTGAATTTTTAGGGCCATTTGAATCTTGGTCAAATCCTTGGTTTGACCAAGATTTAAACAAGTTTAAAACATGAAAATGAAAAGGGAAGTCTGTATCCTTCTTAGTCACTCTAAAATGAAGCTTTTGGGATGTTCTTGAAATTTCAATGTTTGAAACCCAAAACGACTTCCCTTCATGCTAGACTTCATAAGATCGACAGGGGGTAGATACATGATTTGTCTGGTTTGGATATATCTAGAACTTGTTTATCAACTTGATTGCTTACACTACAAGAAAAGTTCGGATAGACAACGTCCCAAAATCATCCACTAAGGGGTATTTTTCGTCGCCTATGGGCCTAACCCGACGATATGGGTTCTGTTGTCGAAACTGCGTCAGGCAAAGTCCTACGACGTTTTTTCGGTCCGTCGCGTTTGGGCGCCCTTCCGCCACGGAAAATCGGACCGTTGCGCAAGTGTTTTTGGGAGCCCGTTGACTGCTGACGTCATGCAAACTGACACGTGGCGACGCCGTTAACGGTTGGCGTTAACCTGAAACCCCGATGACCCACAAGTATAGGGGATCGCAACAGTCTTCGAGGGAAGTATTACCCAATTTATTGATTCGACACAAGGGGAGACAAAGAATACTTGTAAGCCTTAACAGCGGAGTTGTCAATTCAGTGCACCAAACAGACTTGCTCGCAAGAGTTTATCAGTAACAGTTTTATAGCATGGCGGTAGCGAAATAACAGGAAGAAGTAAAGACAACAGCGGTGATTATAGTAAACAGCAGGATTAAAATACTGTAGGCACAGGGACGGATTAACGGCGTTGCATGGATGAGAGAAACTCATGTAACAATCAAAGCAGGGGGCATTTGCAGATAATAATAAAACGGTATCCAAGTACTAATCAATCAATAGGCATGTGTTCCATATTTAGTCGTACGTGCTCGCAATGAGAAACTTACACAACATCTTTTGTCCTACCAGCCGGTGGCAGCCGGGCCTCTAGGGAAACTACTGGATATTAAGGTACTCCTTTTAATAGAGTACCGGAGCAAAGCATTAACACTCCGTGAACACATGTGATCCTCACATCACTACCATCCCCTCCGGTTGTCCCGATTTCTGTCACTTCGGGGCCATTGGTTCCGGACAGCGACATGTGTATACAACTTGCAGGTAAGATCATAAACAACGAATATCTTCATGAATCAATAACATGTTCAGATCTGAGATCATGGCACTCGGGCCCTAGTGACAAGCATTAAGCATAACAAGTTGCAACAATATCATAAAAGTGACATCTACGGATACTAGGCACTATGCCCTAACAATCTTATGACTATTACATGACCAATCTCATCCAATCCCTACCATCCCCTTCAGCCTACAGCGGGGGAATTACTCACACATGGATGGGGGAAACATGGCTGGTCGATGGAGAGGCGTTGGCGGTGATGGCGGTGAAGATCTCCTCCAATTCCCCGTCCCGGCGGAGTGCCAGAACGGAGACTGGCTCCCGAGACGGAGTTTCGCGATGTGGCGGCTCTCTGGAGGGTTCTCGCGACTTCGACTTCCCGTGCGTTTTTAGGTCGAGGCCGATAAGTAGTCCGAAGGAGGGCGTCGGAGGCCGACCGAGGGGGCTACACCATAGGGCCGGCCCCCCTAGGCCGCGCCGCCTTATGGTGTGGGGCCCTCGGGCCTCCACCTTACTTGTCCTTCTGGCTTCGTCAGTATTCTGGGAAAATAGGGCCTTCTGCATAAATTCCGAGGATTTTCCCGAAAGTTGGATTTCTGCACAAAAACGAGACACCAGAACAATTCTGCTGAAAACAGCGTTAGTCCGTGTTAGTTGCATCCAAAATACACAAATTAGAGGCAAAACAATAGCAAAAGTGTTCGGGAAAGTAGATACGTTTTGGACGTATCAACCCCCCAAGCTTAGCTTATTGCTTGTCCTCAAGCAATTCAGTTAACAACTGAGCGATAAAAGAACTTTCACGAACACATTTGCTCATATGATGTATATATTCTCATGCTATGGCTAATACTTAAGCAGTTCATAATGAGATACATGCAAATAAGATCATCCAACAGCTATATCAATCATGGAGAGGTACCAACAATTAATAATAAGCACCATGAATCATGTATATAAGCAGGATTGCAATGTTCATAAGAGAATATGATAAAGTGGTATCTCGCTTGCCCGTATTTGATCGGCAAAACATAAATGCCGAGGCACCTCTGGAGTTCATAGAAAGACTAGAAGTAGTGATTGTCAAAGATAAAAGCATCAAAGTTATACCACAATCAATCATATTTTGAGACAAGCATATTATACTAAGAATGACAGTTGTGCTCTCAAGATAGTGCTCAAAGAAAGAATGGAGACACAACATAAAAGTAAAAGATTGACCCTTCGCAGAGGGAAGCAGGGATTAACATGCGCTAGAGCTTTTCATTTGTAAAGCAGGAGTAAAATTATTTTGAGAAGTGCTTGTTGTTGTCAACGAATGGTAATGGGTACACTAACTACCTCATCAACCGGACTCCCAAGAGCGGCTCCCATGAATTATTTGCATGTTTATGTGGCACTCCTTCCAACCTTTCTTACACAAACCATGGCTAACCGAATCCTCGGGTGCCTGCCAACAATCACATACCATGAAGGAGTGCCTTTTTATTTAAGTTTTATTATGATGATGACACTCCCCCCACCTTTGCTTACACAAGCCATGGCTAACCGAATCCTTCGGGTGCCGTCCAACAATCACAAACCATGGAGGAGTGTCTATTTAAGTTAATTAATTTGGGACTGGGAATCCCATTGCCAGCTCTTTTTGCAAAATTATTGGATAAGCGGATGTGCCACTAGTCCATATGAGAGTCCGTCAAAAGTAAATGACAAGGTTGAAAGCTAAACACCACATACTTCCTCATGAGCTATGAAACATTAACACAAATTGAGAAGCATTTTGAAGGTTTTAAAGGTAGCGCATGAGAATTTACTTGGAATGGTTTGAAATGCCATGCATAGGTATTTATGGTGGACACTTTGGAACAACTTGGTTTTCAGGTGTTTGAAAGCACGAGCGGCGTTCCCGCTCAGTACAAGTGAAGGCTAGCAAAGACTAGGGAGCGACAAATCAAGAGAGCAATAACTGTCATAATCATGCTTGCGGCAAAATAAATTAATGGAGGCATAAAAGTGATACAAGAACTCTGAAGCAATATAAATCATCGAGGCTTAATTGACTTTTTTTGTTCAGTCATATGCATGCGTGAGCATGTGCCAAGTCGATATAAATGAATTATTCAGAGGAGGATACCACAATGCCATACTTACTTATAAATAAAACAATGCAAGCGAACATCCATGACATGCTACTCATATTAATAAATTGGAGCTAAACATGAGAGATCATGAACTACTAGACTTTCTCAAATAACATATACCTCACATGAACCAACTAAGCATGCTCATATGGATGAGTATATGTACAAAAATGAAAACAAATAGAGTTCATACCAGCCTCTCACCACAATCCAATTGTTGTAGATCGTCATTATTGCCTTTCACTTGTGTAGCTTGGATAATATGAAATGAAAACCACGCTCCAGCCACCGAAGACCATTGAAATCATGATGAACTTTACAAACCAAAGAAGAACAGCAAATATTTTTGGTGTTTTCGAATTGGAAACAAGAACGAAAGAAAACAAGCAAACAAAGCAAAATCTTTTTGGGTTTTCTTATGGCAAACTACGATAGATAGCAAATAAAGTAAACTAAGAGCAAAGAACCAAATAAACAAATGGTGAAGAGAAACAACAGAAATATTTTTGGTCTTTTTGTGTTTTTAGGAAAGAAACAAAGCGAAAACAAAAGAATGCAAACTAACAGAAACACAGAAAAGCAGGATGACAGAAATCTGCCAAATCCTGACAGCAGTACAGAAATCGAAATTAACAAAAATCTTCCATTGCTCAGACCAAAAAGTGTTCAACTAATGAAAGTTAGATAACAACCTGGGGCACATGCTCAAAAATTGGCAACTCAAAATAACGTTCTGGCTGTGCGTACGAAATTTTTTGGTAACAGCCCAGAATCTGTTTTTGGACAGCACTTCCCCAAATATCATCTCCTTCTCATTAGAAAACCACTCTAAGAAACTAAACAAGTATGTACAAGTATCCAGCAACCATAATATGCAAAGAATGAGTGATGCCGGTATACCTCCCCCAAGCTTAGGCTTTTGGCCTAAGTGGAGTTCATTCCCACGGTCCCCATGAAGTGGTGTCTCCGTAGTACGACGAAGAACGACCCGGTTCCAGGTATGTGCTGGAGGAAACATCGGGGTATGTGACGGTGCAGTCGTAGGAGGGCTCGGCGTTCTCGGAGTCATGTTGCTGGTGGAATTCTTGTATCTTCATATGTTCCTCCACCTCCTCCTTAGTGAGCGACCATGATTGCCTGTCAATATTGAACAAACCTGGCTGGGGAAGAGGGATTTCCTTCTCATTCCCATCAGCAAACAACATTCTATAGACCATATTATCTATAGTGGAGTCAGTAGTAACAAAATGATGGCTCTTCATAGCAGCAATATCTAGTCTCCTAGGGGTTAATGGCACATCATTAGAATCAAGAGGGAGTCTTAAATGTGTTAAAATGCGTAGTGCAATAGTTCCTCCAAAAATAGGCCCCCTGCTAGACAGGCGGCGAGCAATAAGAGAACCAAGATGATAAGATGTCTCTCCAGTAAGTGCAGCATTCAAGAAAGCAAGATGATAGCTAGAGATATTACTAGTATTTTCCCTACCAAGAATACTAGTAGCAATGTAATATGCAAAATATTTAATGGCGGGAAGTTGAATATTTCTTATCTTGCCGCGCTGAATGGTGCGGCAATCATCTTCGGTGATCCCTCGATAGAGCTCCAACAGGTCCCGGGGGTTGTCATCAATCCTCCTTGCTGTACCTACAGGGACAATATCCAATGCACGACAAAATTCTTCCAATTCCATAGTAACAGGATTATCATAGATCTTGAATGCAACTGTCGGCTCATATTGCGTGTTGTGGAACTTGAAGCTCTCAACGAAAATTTTGGTGAGCCTGTAGTATTGCTCCCTTTCATCCCCCACGTAGGTGGCTAAGCCTGCCCTGTTGACAAGGGTGAAGAAGTCATCCAATATCCCTGCATTTGTCAGAAAATCATAACATGGGAAGGATGAAGCATTAGGAGCCCCATTGTCCTCCTCGGGCGCGAAGCTAGGCGCGATGATATCCTCATTGTAGGATCGCCTAATCTGAGTGGACGCCCTCGAGGGCCTACCGGTGCTGGTTGTTCCTTTCTTGAACAATTCTCCAAATTTGAATTTCTTCATCTTCCTCTTCTGAAATTTTCAACAACCATTATAAAATTTGATTTCAAGGTATATAATTGAAGGGAACTACTATAGGAACTTGCTAGAGTACTAAACATGCATCAAAACTAGTTTTTACCACTTAGAACAAGCATGCAAGCTCACTAAACATGTTATCTACAGCAGCAAAATATTCAAGATATACTCAACCAAACGAAATTCTAATTGGACAATCAAAGGAGTCACATACCAAGGAGCAAATGTGCCAAATTTCAGACAGAAATCTGGGCTGAGCAAGGAGATCGAGAAATCGCGAGTTCTTGAGCAGAAACGCGAGTGAGAGGAACTTGGTGCGAGTTTTTTCGGGAGAGAGAAGATGCTGGGAGGAAGAGATGAAGTAGTGGGGCAAGGAGGCGCGCCGGCCTGTGGTGTGGCACCCTCTGGTGCCCCACAGGTCATCCTCTGGTACTCCCAGGTGCCTCGTCGAAAAATAGGACCAACGGTGTAATTTTTGTAATTTTTAGAGAACTTTGAAAAATGCACATTTCTGGGTGTTAAATTAATTATTACTGCGCAGGAAAATGATTTCCAAAATCTTAACAGCTAAGGCATATTGCAAAACAAAAGGTGCTACAGCAAGTAAAATAGGTGGAGGGAGAAAGAAAGAAAGAAATGTTGTTTAGCTCTCTTATGCATTAAAATATACTTGTTAACAAGGTTGATCAAGTCTTGCTACCAAATAAATTTTATATGACATAAGAAGAAATAAACCTCAAATCAATCATGTTACCTTATATTGAATTGATATGGATCCAATCACAAGAGTTTGATATTCTTCTTTAGGCTCATATATAGGACAATCAATGGTTCCCACTTTGATAGTTTTCACATTAGAAATTGTATTAACTCCATATACTTTATCAATCCTCTTGGGAAAATAGACAGTGTGTTCCTTATCATCAACATTGAAAGTAACCATGCCTTTATTGCAATCAATAACAGCCCCTGCAGTATTAAGAAAGGGTCTTCCAAGAATAATGGACATATTATCATCTTCGGGCATTTCCAACACAACAAAATCAGTTAATATCAAGCAATGTTGAGTAACTTGCACAGGAACATTTTCACATAAACCAACAGGAATAGCAGTAGATTTATCAGCCATTTGCAAAGATATATCAGTTGGTATCAACTTATCTAAATCAAGTCTCTTATAAAGGGAAAAAGGCATTACACTAACACCTGCTCCCAAATCACATAGAGCAGTTCTAACATAATTATTCTTGATGGAACAAGGAATAGTCGGTATACCTGGGTCTCCAAGCTTCTTTGGAATCTTACCATTGAAGGAGTAATTAGCGAGCATAGTGGAAATTTCCTCATTGGGAATTTTCCTTTTGTTAGAGACAATATCTTTCATATACTTTGAATAAGGAGGCAATTTAATAGCATCAGTCAAAGGGATTTGCAAAAATAAAGGTTTCATCCAATCACAAAATTTATTATAATATTCCTCCTCCTTTGATTTTAGTTTCTTAGCAGGAAAAGGCATTTGCTTTTGAACCCAAGGTTCTCTTTCATTACCATGTTTCTCAGCAATAAAATCTTCTTTAGTGTACTTTTTATTTTTAGCAGGCTTTTGTAGCGACCCGAACCTGGTAGGGTTCGAATCTCTGTGCTTACAGTGCTATCCCTGGATCATAGCTAGCACACACAGTAACAAATGAATATCAAGATATAACATACGTCATTTTATTACTCAAACGATGAATCCAGAGTTTATTACATCCTTGCACAGCATAGTGGCTGGCTCACATTACAGCGGAAACATAAAGGTACGTCTTGGGCTTCATCAACGCCACAGGGCTTGTTGAGTATAGACCCGTGATCCTAGTCGTCCTCACTCATCATCTGCAACAGGTAAAGTTACAGCCAAAAACATTTGGTCAATACTTTGAATGTATTGGCAAGTTACACAAGTTGCAAAGTGGTTTATATTTTTATACATGCAAAGGTATGTCAAAGGAAGGCTCAGGGTTTATTTTGCGTAAAGCCAATTTTGTTTCATGAAAAATCTTTTTTAGAAACTTTCTTTGTCTTTATATATTTTTAAAACAAAATAATATAGGGTTGGACGAACACAAGGAATCCACCAAGGTTCACCATCCTATATCCCATCCCCAAAACAAGCTAAACTAACTCCAGAGCCACTCACTGGATAGAGTTAGCATGCAATAAGTTTTTAGGCAACACTAAATTCAGAGCCACTCACTGGATGAAAGTAGTAATTGCAAAACAGTTCGGACAATCCTAAGTTCAGAGCCACTCACTGGATAAACTTAGCATGCCAAAACAATTTTTGAAAAGGTTTTGAAAACATAGGAGATTCTTCATCCGCTTCAATCTTCAGTTGCTCAAATTGCTCATATCCGGGAGCACGGCTAATCGATTAGATCATACACTCTGCAGAGGTTGTACACTTTCCCCACATGTCACAATCCATCCTTTTTGTTGTATCCTTCATTTGGCTTAACCGGGCATGGATCATGACGAAGTTTTCCATAGAAGCCCCCTATACATAATCCCAGTCCGCCCGCAACTATGATCCGAAGACCCCTCTCCAATGGCGGTACCGATGCAAGGGTTTCCCTCTATGTACGACTAAGCCAGAGCCCATATAGCATGTGGCTGTACTGGAAGCTTCCTCAACTGAAACTTTGAAGATCTCTTTGACCCTGGGCGGCGGTCCCCACCAAAACCTGAGTCTGCAGAGCCACTCACTGGATGCAGCTCTTGTAGACGCTCCCAACATACCACTCCGCCCAGAGGAAAACATTTTGATAAGTTTTTATTTCAAAAATATTTTCACCATACCACCCCAGAATGGGCGCATGTAAATTTTCATAAAATGTTTTGTTCTTTGAAAACCCATATCCCACGTCTACCAAGCAATTGGCTAAGCACTCATACAATATACGCATTTTAATAAAAGGGCTACAAGGAACATGGTAAGAAATCCTATGGCTCTCTACTAGGATAGCAAAGCATAATTTTCCTACACATGCATTTCTACGAAAATATTTGTAAAATCATGCATATCAAAAATAGTAGGACAAAAGTCATGTGTAACTTGCCTTTTTTGAAGAAGAGTAGTTATCTTGTGAACTTAGCAACTCATATTATTTTCTTGATAAACTACCCCGTCACTCTTCGTGAAATCTATCGCACGAAAAGAAAAACAATACCATACATAAACATACACACATTTCAAAAAGGAAATATCAAACAAAACCAAGTACGGAAATATAAATAAACTCCAAATAAAACATCAAGTCATTCCAACAACCACAATGAAATAAGAACTAGATTATGATATCTATAGAACATACACATACATAAGCTATTTTTGTATTGGTTATTTCCAAATTTTAACCATATGAAACAAGGGTGATTACAAGTTAACTAATTTAGTTGTTAATATTAGTGAAAACAATTTTTCACATCACTAACATATGGTTATAATCTTTCCATACGAGGTTTTATGGAAAGAACAACATTAAAACTGTTTATAGAATTAAACTATGGCCAAACTAGTTCGAAACTTTGCCTCAAAATTGACCGAACTATAATCTGTCAAAAAGGAAAACTAAGGGTTCCATAAAATTCTGCTCCTTCCAAGGTTTCCAAAAAGGTTTTATTTACGAAATTTGGCCAAGTAGAGCTATAGTTATAAATTCCTGAAGTTTCACGTACACTGTGTGGAAACGAACATCTACTGTAACTATCTATACGTGAGCAGGTTCAGACTAAATAGTGGTAAACTGAAACTACTTGACAGTCTTCAGATTAGCCTACTGTTTCACAACGAGAAAGGAAAAAGAACACGAGCAGCTCACCGACGGGATTTGGACAGAGGTTCTCGGAGAGTTGAGCGCTGCGGCGAGAATAGCTTCGTCTGCGTGTGCGTCTCCGAAGAATAAAAATGCTTCAGACGACAACATACTCGGACTCCTCTAGCGAGCCTGGATATGGCGGCCAATAGCTACAGCGATGGTGGCCGGGTGTTCGTCGTGGGTGACCTCCGGCTACGAATTGGATCAAATAGAAGCATCAGTGTGATGCGTACGGGCTAAAGAGAAATACAAGGAGAAGAATCAGGGCCTGAGTCCCTCCATACCCGGAGAATTCGACGAAACGTCGCGGCGGCCATCGGAACTCCGGCGAAGAAATTCGCCCTCCACAGGGGCAGCCTGGGGGCGTGGATCAGTGGAGGAGTGTGGTATGCTATTTGGAAACTCCGGTCGAATTTATACAGAGGAGGAGGATGTAGAGCAACGGGAGTCGGCTTTAATGGCCGCGGCCGTTTTCTGTAACGTCATGGACATTACAGCTCGAATAAAAACGCAATAGCGCAGGGAGACGAAGGGGAAAGTGATAGAGGAAGGTTCTAGACGAGCCTCAAGTCCGGGCTGAGGAGGGGGTGCAGTGGGGCGCATCGAAGCGGGCAGTTGCTGCTGCCGTTTCCGTTCATAGGCAGAGGTTGAAGACGACTGCAGCCTTCTTTTCTTATTCTCGTTTTGTTTGTTTTCTTTTTCTGAGGGAGATAACCTGGGCAGCTTGTGTATGTTTTTTTCTTCCTGGAAGAGAGATACGTCCTGGCTGTGGTGATTGGGACCGATCGGTTGGTCTGGCCTCTTCTTTAATTTTTTTTTCTCTAAACTCTTTTTATTATCTTTCTTTCAGATTTAGGAGTAAGCTCAAACAAAATTCAGAAAATTCTAATAAAAATAAAATAGTTATTTTTTTGGACTGTACAAAAGGTATTTCCAATCCTTTTATAATCAGATAATTTATTTTTGATAAATCAATTTATATGCACATGTGTTATATTTAAATTATTTCCAACTCTATATTTCAGGATGTCATGTTATCCCCGTCTCGTAATACTTTTTACTATTTATTGTGGAAATGAAATAAGATATATAAAAAAAATTCAATAAATGTCAAATAATACCACAAATCGAATACTTCCCAGACCATTTATATATTTCGGAAATGTCATGTTATTTCCTCTCTCTTGGGAAAGTCATATTATTCCCTCTCTAAATAATTCAACATGGTTTGGACAAGTATTTTAAATGACACTCAAATCAAATAATTGGAAACAAGACAAATACACACAAGTTGGATTTGTATAAAGTTTACTCAACCAAGATTTATACTTTTGGATAGTCATATTAATCCGCTCATGTATAATCTTTTGATCATGGTTGACAAAAGTTTAAACAAGTCCTCAAAAGTTTCAATTTCCTCATAAATTTCAACAAAGACAAGAAGTTCAATCAACATATTTTATTTCATTTAACATTCCAAAATTTGGAAATTTTTGGGATGTTACAAACTACCACCCTTAAAAGGAATCTCGTCCTCGAGATTCGAGAAGGCTAGGAAGAAAATGGGTTTGGAGAGAATCAAGGTTGCTACCACCCTTAAAAGAAAGTATTCGTAGATCACCAAATATCCTCTAGGTATCTCCAATTGCTTTGCCCTTCTTCACTTCTTCTCCATGTCTCGAATCCATGTTCTCGGTCTCGATGGTTTAAGATAGGAAAGATGTAGATCCTAGGGAGAAAGAACTATAGATATACCCTTACAAACAAATTTTATTCTCAAAATAATTTATTTGCAAGTGTCATGAAAACCAAAAAAATGATAGCTCACAAATCACACAAATTGTCGCATCTAACGATTTATCTAAACCTATCAGGTATTTGGTTCCTAATAGGTCATCTTGGAATCTTAGAAGTCTTCAAAGTCTTCGGCATTTATAAATTCACTCCTTCTGAAGATGTCTGATGGTGTCATTGTAGATAAGATCATCACCTTTGAGTTGAAACCACTTGGTCTTGAAGAATTTTTGAATAGGGAAGAGTTTTCAAGTCATTTTGGAAAATCAAATATGATGAGAAAAAGCAATTGTTGCGAAGAAGAGTAAGAGAATCTTCCAAAAATAATTTATCCTTCTAAAATAACTATTTTCGACAAAGAGAATTATAAGACTTGTAGGTTGGAGTGGGTGATGTCCAACTACTTATCTTGAAGGGATGAGTGACAAAACATTTTGAAATCGTAAGAAAGATGAGTGGTATGAGAGTATTTTCGAAAAAAATTCAAGAAAATAGTTGATCCTATGGTTTCCATTTTCTAGGGTCACGTCCTACAGTCAACATATGCTCTGATACCATTTTGTAGCGACCCGAACCTGGTAGGGTTCGAATCTCTGTGCTTACAGTGCTATCCCTGGATCATAGCTAGCACACACAGTAACAAATGAATATCAAGATATAACATACGTCATTTTATTACTCAAACGATGAATCCAGAGTTTATTACATCCTTGCACAGCATAGTGGCTGGCTCACATTACAGCGGAAACATAAAGGTACGTCTTGGGCTTCATCAACGCCACAGGGCTTGTTGAGTATAGGCCCGTGATCCTAGTCGTCCTCACTCATCATCTGCAACAGGTAAAGTTACAGCCAAAAACATTTGGTCAATACTTTGAATGTATTGGCAAGTTACACAAGTTGCAAAGTGGTTTATATTTTTATACATGCAAAGGTATGTCAAAGGAAGGCTCTAGGTTTATTTTGCGTAAAGCCAATTTTGTTTCATGAAAAATCTTTTTTAGAAACTTTCTTTTTCTTTATATATTTTTAATACAAAATAATATAGGGTTGGACGAACACAAGGAATCCACCAAGGTTCACCATCCTATATCCCATCCCCAAAACAAGCTAAACTAACTCCAGAGCCACTCACTGGATAGAGTTAGCATGCAATAAGTTTTTAGGCAACACTAAATTCAGAGCCACTCACTGGATGAAAGTAGTAATTGCAAAACAGTTCGGACAATCCTAAGTTCAGAGCCACTCACTGGATAAACTTAGCATGCCAAAACAATTTTTGAAAAGGTTTTGAAAACATAGGAGATTCTTCATCCGCTTCAATCTTCAGTTGCTCAAATTGCTCATATCCGGGAGCACGGCTAATCGATTAGATCATACACTCTGCAGAGGTTGTACACTTTCCCCACATGTCACAATCCATCCTTTTTGTTGTATCCTTCATTTGGCTTAACCGGGCATGGATCATGACGAAGTTTTCCATAGAAGCCCCCTATACATAATCCCAGTCCGCCCGCAACTATGATCCGAAGACCCCTCTCCAATGGCGGTACCGATGCAAGGGTTTCCCTCTATGTACGACTAAGCCAGAGCCCATATAGCATGTGGCTGTACTGGAAGCTTCCTCAACTGAAACTTTGAAGATCTCTTTGACCCTGGGCGGCGGTCCCCACCAAAACCTGAGTCTGCAGAGCCACTCACTGGATGCAGCTCTTGTAGACACTCCCAACATACCACTCCGCCCAGAGGAAAACATTTGAATAAGTTTTTATTTCAAAAATATTTTCACCATACCACCCCATAATGGGCGCATGTAAATTTTCATAAAAGGTTTTGTTCTTTGAAAACCCATATCCCACGTCTACCAAGCAATTGGCTAAGCACTCATACAATATACGCATTTTAATAAAAGGGCTACAAGGAACATGGTAAGAAATCCTATGGCTCTCTACTAGGATAGCAAAGCATAATTTTCCTACACATGCATTTCTACGAAAATATTTGTAAAATCATGCATATCAAAAATAGTAGGACAAAAGTCATGTGTAACTTGCCTTTTTTGAAGAAGAGTAGTTATCTTGTGAACTTAGCAACTCATATTATTTTCTTGATAAACTACCCCGTCACTCTTCGTGAAATCTATCGCACGAAAAGAAAAACAATACCATACATAAACATACACACATTTCAAAAAGGAAATATCAAACAAAACCAAGTACGGAAATATAAATAAACTCCAAATAAAACATCAAGTCATTCCAACAACCACAATGAAATAAGAACTAGATTATGATATCTATAGAACATACACATACATAAGCTATTTTTGTATTGGTTATTTCCAAATTTTAACCATATGAAACAAGGGTGATTACAAGTTAACTAATTTAGTTGTTAATATTAGTGAAAACAATTTTTCACATCACTAACATATGGTTATAATCTTTCCATACGAGGTTTTATGGAAAGAACAACATTAAAACTGTTTATAGAATTAAACTATGGCCAAACTAGTTCGAAACTTTGCCTCAAAATTGACCGAACTATAATCTGTCAAAAAGGAAAACTAAGGGTTCCATAAAATTCTGCTCCTTCCAAGGTTTCCAAAAAGGTTTTATTTACGAAATTTGGCCAAGTAGAGCTATAGTTATAAATTCCTGAAGTTTCACGTACACTGTGTGGAAACGAACATCTACTGTAACTATCTATACGTGAGCAGGTTCAGACTAAATAGTGGTAAACTGAAACTACTTGACAGTCTTCAGATTAGCCTACTGTTTCACAACGAGAAAGGAAAAAGAACACGAGCAGCTCACCGACGGGATTTGGACAGAGGTTCTCGGAGAGTTGAGCGCTGCGGCGAGAATAGCTTCGTCTGCGTGTGCGTCTCCGAAGAATAAAAATGCTTCAGACGACAACATACTCGGACTCCTCTAGCGAGCCTGGATATGGCGGCCAATAGCTACAGCGATGGTGGCCGGGTGTTCGTCGTGGGTGACCTCCGGCTACGAATTGGATCAAATAGAAGCATCAGTGTGATGCGTACGGGCTAAAGAGAAATACAAGGAGAAGAATCAGGGCCTGAGTCCCTCCATACCCGGAGAATTCGACGAAACGTCGCGGCGGCCATCGGAACTCCGGCGAAGAAATTCGCCCTCCACAGGGGCAGCCTGGGGGCGTGGATCAGTGGAGGAGTGTGGTATGCTATTTGGAAACTCCGGTCGAATTTATACAGAGGAGGAGGATGTAGAGCAACGGGAGTCGGCTTTAATGGCCGCGGCCGTTTTCTGTAACGTCATGGACATTACAGCTCGAATAAAAACGCAATAGCGCAGGGAGACGAAGGGGAAAGTGATAGAGGAAGGTTCTAGACGAGCCTCAAGTCCGGGCTGAGGAGGGGGTGCAGTGGGGCGCATCGAAGCGGGCAGTTGCTGCTGCCGTTTCCGTTCATAGGCAGAGGTTGAAGACGACTGCAGCCTTCTTTTCTTATTCTCGTTTTGTTTGTTTTCTTTTTCTGAGGGAGATAACCTGGGCAGCTTGTGTATGTTTTTTTTTTCTTCCTGGAAGAGAGATACGTCCTGGCTGTGGTGATTGGGACCGATCGGTTGGTCTGGCCTCTTCTTTAATTTTTTTTTCTCTAAACTCTTTTTATTATCTTTCTTTCAGATTTAGGAGTAAGCTCAAACAAAATTCAGAAAATTCTAATAAAAATAAAATAGTTATTTTTTTGGACTGTACAAAAGGTATTTCCAATCCTTTTATAATCAGATAATTTATTTTTGATAAATCAATTTATATGCACATGTGTTATATTTAAATTATTTCCAACTCTATATTTCAGGATGTCATGTTATCCCCGTCTCGTAATACTTTTTACTATTTATTGTGGAAATGAAATAAGATATATAAAAAAAATTCAATAAATGTCAAATAATACCACAAATCGAATACTTCCCAGACCATTTATATATTTTGGAAATGTCATGTTATTTCCTCTCTCTTGGGAAAGTCATATTATTCCCTCTCTAAATAATTCAACATGGTTTGGACAAGTATTTTAAATGACACTCAAATCAAATAATTGGAAACAAGACAAATACACACAAGTTGGATTTGTATAAAGTTTACTCAACCAAGATTTATACTTTTGGATAGTCATATTAATCCGCTCATGTATAATCTTTTGATCATGGTTGACAAAAGTTTAAACAAGTCCTCAAAAGTTTCAATTTCCTCATAAATTTCAACAAAGACAAGAAGTTCAATCAACATATTTTATTTCATTTAACATTCCAAAATTTGGAAATTTTTGGGATGTTACAGCTTTTCAGGTTCTTTTTCAATTTCTTCTTTATCAGGAGTATCATCCTTATCATTATCTTTATCATGTTCATTACCACTTTCAGTTTCAGCATCAGAAATAGAAATACTATTAGGATCATTAACAGGTTCAGAGGATTCTACAACATTCTTATGTTTCTTTTTCTTTTCTTAGATGGAGCACTAGTTTTAATTAGTTGAGAATCTTGTTCAACTCTTTTGGGATGCCCTTCAGGATATAGAGGATCCTGGGTAGAAACACCACCTCTAGTTGTTACTTCATAAGCATGTTTTTCTTTAGAATTATTTCCCAACAAGTCATTTTGCACTTTAGTAAGTTGATCAATTTGAGTTTGAACCATTTGAAAATGTTTAACAAGTATCTTAACATCATTGGAGGTTCTCTCCACAATACCATGCAATTCACTAATAGCTCGAGAATTTTCCATTAAATGATTCTCTACTCTCATATTAAAGTTTTCTTGCTTAACAATATAATTATCAAACTCATCTAAGCATTGAGCAGGAGGTTTTGAATACGGAATATCTTCCCTAGTAAAGCGTTGAAGAGAGTGTACCTCAATCATGGATGAAGGGGGAGTTATCTCACATAAATCTTCTATAGGAGGTAAATTCTTCACATCTTCAGGTTTAATACCCTTCTCTTTAAGAGACTTCTTGGCTTCCCTCATATCTTCATCATTTAATTTAATCATACCCCTCTTCTTCACTATCTATCGGGTTGGTTCAGGTGTAGACCAATCATCATGATTCCGGCCTATTTTAGCCAATAATTCTTCGTCGTCTGGAGTTCTTTTCCTGAAAACACAACCAGCACAACTATCCAGGTATGCCCTAGACTCAATAGTTAGTCCACTATAAAATATATCGAGTAAATCATGCTTTTCCAAATCATGGTCAGGCTGAGCTCTAATAAGAGAGCAAAATCTAGCCCAAGCCTCAGGCAATTTCTCTCCATCTTCCTGGTCAAAATTATAAATTCTCTGCAAAGCAATATGTTGAGCACTAGCAGGAAAGTATTTCCGGAAGAAAACATCAAGCAATTCTTTTGGGCTTTTAATAGAACCAGGAGGCAAATTATTATACCAAGTTTTAGCATCATCCTTTAATGAGAAAGGAAAATTTTAGCGACAAAATAAGTACGCATCTTAATATCATCAGAAAAGCCACTAAGAGTAGATAACTCAGTCATGTGTTCAACAACACTTTCTTTTTCAGTACCACAAAAGGGTGTTTTCTCAACAATAGCTATATGAGATAGATCAAGAGAAAATTCATAATCTTTATCCCTAATGTTTATAGGAGATGTGGCAAATTTAGGATCAGGAGATAGTTTATATCTAACAGCATGTTCTGCAAGCAACTTTTTAATTTTTCTTGCATCAGTAGTAGCATTGCATTTTTCAATAAAATCATCATCAAGCTCTACATAATCTTCATCAAGATCATCACTAGAATATTCAACAGACTCAGGTGAATTAACAGGTGTAGCAGCATTTTCATTAGGAGTTTCAGTATTTTCAATTTGTCTAGACTTAGCAATTGTAGCATCTAGAAAAGATCCTAACGATCCATCATTATCAAGCACAGCAGAAGCATCATCACAATTATGAGAGGAATTTTCAGATTCAGCAGAAGTACCAGCATTTGAAGCTTGTGGTGGTGAAACAAGTTTACTTATCACAGATGGTGAATCAAGAGCAGCAGAGGTACTAAGAGTTGTACCTTTTCTTGTAGTGGATGGTAATATGGCGATCTTAGTATCGCGAGATTTACCCATGATGGAGAATTTGCAGCGAACAATATCAATCCAAGTGAACTTCCAAATAAAGCTATGCTCCCCAACGGCGCCAGAAAATAGTCTTGATGACCCACAAGTATAGGGGATCGCAACAGTCTTCGAGGGAAGTATTACCCAATTTATTGATTCGACACAAGGGAGACAAAGAATACTTGTAAGCCTTAACAGCGAGTTGTCAATTCAGCTGCACTGAAAGATTTGATCGCAAGAATTTATCGCAGTAACAGCTTTATAGTTAGCGAAATAACAAAGAGTAACAAAGACAAAGCAGTGATTATAGTAAACAGGATTAAAATATCGTAGGCACAGGATGGATTAACTAAGCATGGATGAGAGAAACTCATGTAACAATCAAAGCAGGGGCATTTGCAGATAATAATAAAATGGTATCCAAGTACTAATCAATCAATAGGCATGTGTTCCATATTTAGTCGTACGTGCTCGCAATGAGAAACTTGCACAACATCTTTTGTCCTACCAGCCAGTGGCAGCCGGCCTCTAGGGAAACTACTGGATATTAAGGTACTCCTTTTAATAGAGTACCGGAGCAAAGCATTAACACTTCGTGAACACATGTGATCCTCACATCACTACCATCCCCTCCGGTTGTCCCGATTTCTGTCACTTCGGGGCCATTGGTTCCGGACAGCGACATGTGTATACAACTTGCAGGTAAGATCATAAACAACGAATATCTTCATGAATCAATAACATGTTCAGATCTGAGATCATGGCACTCGGGCCCTAGTGACAAGCATTAAGCATAACAAGTTGCAACAATATCATAAAAGTGACATCTACGGATACTAGGCACTATGCCCTAACAATCTTATGACTATTACATGACCAATCTCATCTAATCCCTACCATCCCCTTCAGCCTACAGCGGGGGAATTACTCACACATGGATGGGGGAAACATGGCTGGTCGATGGAGAGGCGTTGGCGGTGATGGCTGAAGATCTCCCAATTCCCCGTCCCGGGAGTGTGAACGGAGACTTCTGGCTCCCGAGACAGAAGTTTCGCGATGTGGCGGCTCTCGGAGGGTTTCTCGCGACTCGACTTCCCGTGCGTTTTTAGGTCGAGGCCGATAAGTAGTCCGAAGGAGGGCGTCGGAGGCCGACCGAGGGGGCCACACCATAGGGCCGCGCGGCCCCCCCTAGGCCGCGCCGCCTTATGGTGTGGCCCTCGGGCCTCCACCTTACTTGTCCTTCTGGCTCCGTCATTCTGGGAAAATAGGGCCTTCTACATAAATTCCGAGGATTTTCCCGAAAGTTGGATTTCTGCACAAAAACGAGACACTGTATCAATACTAAAACAGCGTTAGTCCGTGTTAGTTGCATCCAAAATACACAAATTAGAGGCAAAACAATAGCAAAAGTGTTCGGGAAAGTAGATACGTTTTGGACGTATCAAACCCCATGGTAGATGGTAGGCCCACACGAGGCCTGCCACGTCTTAAGCGGGCCGGGCCAACTGACTTAGTTTGACCGGTCAACTATATAGCTGGGCTGGTCCATTAGATACGTGGGCCGGGCTAATCTCTAAGGTTGATCGGTGAAAACTTAAATGGGCCGCCCACTAAGCATGTGGGCGGGCCGAATGCACACGTTTGACCTGGCAACAGCAAAATGGCCGGCCCACAAGAAATGGGGGCCCACTTTCATATTTCGCCCATTTAACATGTGGGGTCCACCTTAGCAACCGGGCCTACCCAAGAAGAAAGGGCGCCAATTAGGCATGTGGGTCCCACTTTCCTCGTTAAGGGCCGCCCATTTACTATGGGGGTCCAAAGATATAGCAAGTGGGCCGCCAACAAGATAGTGGGTCGGCAAAAACACAAAGTGGTCCCACTTTCCGTTAAAGGGCCGGCCCATTTAGTATGGGGTCCACCATATAGCAAGTTGGCCGCCCAACAAGATAGCGGGCGCTCCAAAAACATAGGTGGGTCCCACTCACCGTTAATGGGCCGGCCCATTTAGTATGTGCGGTCCACGATATAGCAAGTGGGCTGGCCCAACAAGATAGTGGGCCGGGCCAAAAACAAAGGTGGGTCCCACATTCCTATTAAAGGACCGGCCCATTTAGTTTGTGGGGTCCACCATATAGCAAGTGGGTCGGCCTAACGAGATAGCGGGCCCCAATAAGCCCACCTGACCGGCCGGCCCAGCTTAGTGGCGGGTCCACCATAACGCAAGGGGCGCCCAACAAAGTTGGCAGGCGCTCCAATAATGAATGTGGGGCCCACTATCCCGTTAATGGGCCGGCCCGCTTAGCAAGTGGGGTCCACCAAAAAGGGGCTTGGCCGCCCAACACGCAGGCTGGGTCCGATAAGCTTGTGGGACCGTCGTTGCATGTGCCGCCTCAGCTTGTGGGGGTCCACCTTAAAGCAAGGGGCCGCCCAGTTAGAGTGGGTCCACCATAAATCAAGGGCTGGCCCACTCGCTTAGTTGTTGTTTATATGCCGCATAATAGGCGCTAGGATTTTGCGGGTCACAGATATGTGATTTCGCTTAATTGGGCCGTTTAAGGGATGAGAATTTGTGATTTAGATACTAAGAATATTTAAGCAGCACATGATTTCTGTCGGATAGCCTCACTTACCACAAGCACCATACAAAAAATGCGCGAAAAACTATAAAAACTAACTAAATATTACATCAGCTGCAAAGCTTTGAAAAAATATTACAGAACCCAGAGAAATTGAATGGTAATTAAACCTAGCAATACAATGAAGCGATTCGGCAATCTTTTAAGTTGTCCATGCACCATCTATATCTGAAACAAAGACATCATCATTTCGTCGTTATAACAAGATTATTGTAATGCGCACAATAAGCAAACAAAGAGTGCATGCCGCATAACAACAGCCAATATAACAGAGCACGTTAGAATGAAACAGCAGACTTACTACTGTCGAGTCCCATGCAAACCAACATGTTCAGGGAGTACAAAATTGGCATGAACAACATAGTAGCAGGCTATAAATTTTGTAACAACGATGGAGCAAGATACAGAATATAGTGGGATCACCTGTGAACTTGTATAAGAGGGAATGCAAACCAATATGTTCAGCATTCCATATGTGAGCGTCATGCCAAGTCAGAGAAACAAGTCAATAATGCAGCTTTTGAAGAACAAGATGGCACACAAAATTATTATCTAGTAATATGACAAGTTTATTTGTACTACATGCTTAGATAGCAGAGTGATAGCATGCCAAACTAAGTCCTTACTTTGTTATCTTACAATGAACTAGATACAAAACAATGGCATCACCTGTAGGGAATGCAAGCCAACATGTTCATGGAGTAAAAAATTGGCACAAACAACATAGTAGCAGGCCATAATTTTTGTAACAACAACTGAGCAAGATAAAGTTATGATGGCTAGATCTACAGAGCAGGGAATGTAAACCAAATATAGAAGTTACGATGCCAAAAGCTATAGAGCAGGGAATGCGAACCAACATGTGCAATTACTTAAAATTGGCCATGAACTAAATAATAGCAGGATGTTACTATAATAGCTAGGAATAAAACAGATAGGAGTTATAATGGCATCACTGATAAACTTGTAGATAAGGGAAACAAATCAATTTGTTTCAGGATATAAAGTTGTAATGAGTGATACGTCGTAAACGTATCTATAATTTCTTATGTTCCATGCTACTTTTATTACAATACTTGAATGTTTTATACATACTTTACAGCGTTATTTTATTTTCCGGACTAACCTATTAACAAGATGCCGAAGTGCCAGTTGCTGTTTCTGCTGTTTTTGGTTTCAGAAATCCTAGTAAGGAAATATTCTCGAATTGACGAAATCAACGCCAGGCCTATTTTTGCACGAAGCTTCCAAGTCCGAAGAGGAAACGTGGGGACACGAGGCGGCCAGACACCAGGCGGCGCGGCCCAGCCCCGGCGGCGCGCCTGTTGTGTCGGCGCCTCGCGTCGCCCCCGACCTACCCTTCCGCCTACTTAAAGCCTCCGTCGCAAAACCCCCTGCATCGAGCCACGATACGAAAACATTACCGAGAGGCCGCCGCCACCAATCCCATCTCTGGGGATTCAGGAGATCGCCTCCGGCACCCTGCCGGAGAGGGGAATCATCACCGGAGAAGCTCTACATCATCATGCCCGCCTCGGATTGATGCATGAGTAGTTCATCCTTGGACTATGGGTCCATAGCAGCTAGATGGTTGTCTTCTCCGCTTGTGCTTTCATTGTATTAGATCTTGTGAGCTGCCTAACATGATCAAGATCATCTATTTGTAATGCTACATGTTGTGTTTGGCGAGATCCGATGAATATAGAATACTATGTTAAGTTGATTATCAATCTATCATATATGTGTTGTTTATGTTCTTGCATGCTCTCCGTTGCTAGTAGAGGCTCTGGCCAAATTGATACTTGTAACTCCAAGAGGGAGTAATTATGCTCGATAGTGGGTTCATGCCTCCATTGAATCTGGGATCGTGACAGTAGGTTCTAAGGTTGTGGATGTGCTGTTGCTACTAGGGATAAAACATTGATGCTTTGTCTAAGAATATTTGTGTTGATTACATTACGCACCATACTTAATGCAATTATCTGTTGTTCGCAACTTAATACTGGAAGGGGTTCGGATGATAACCTGAAGGTGGATTATTTAGGCATAGATGCATGCTAGCGGTCTATGTACTTTGTCGTAATGCCCTGATTAAATCACATAGTAATCATTGTTGATATGTATTGAATCTTTATTTGTCAATTGCTCGCCTGTAATTTGTTCACCCAGCATGTTAGTTATCTTATTGGAGAAACACCTCTAGTGAACTGTGGACCCCGGTCGATTCTTTTACATCTGAATACATTCTACTGCTTTTACTGTTCTTTGCAAACAAACACCATCTTCCACTCGATACGTTTAATCCTTTGTTTCAGCAAGCCGGTGAGATTGACAACCTCACCGTTACGTTGGGGCAAAGTACTTTGATTGTGTTGTGCAGGTTCCACGTTGGCGCCGGTTTCACGGTGTTGCGCCGCACTACATTCCTCCACCAACAACCTTCACGTGCTTCTTGGCTCCTACGTTCGATAACCTTGGTTTCACGAGGGAAACTTGCTTCTATACGCATCATACCTTCCACTTGGGGTTCCCAATGGACGTGTGCATCTACGCGTATCAAGCTAAATTTCTGGCGCCGTTGCCGGGGAGATCAAGACACGCAAGGGGAGTCTCCACTTCCAATCTCTTTACTTTGTTTTTGTCTTGCTTTATTTTATTTACTACTTTGTTTGCTGCACTTAAACAAAACACACAAAAATTAGTTGCTAGCTTTACTTTATTTACTGTCTTGTTCTCTATATCAAAAACACAAAAAATTAGTTCCTTGTCTTTACTTTATTTGCTTAGTTTATTTTACTACTGTTATCATGAGTAATCCTGAAGTTGAAGTTCGTTCTTTTAAGCAACAAGGTGGAGAAAGTTTTAAAGATGCTTGGTACAGAATTAGTAATGCTCATCATAGGTGCATTAAGAAACACTCCACTACTATCCTTCTTAGGAACTTTTATGTTGGTTTATCTAGTTGGAATAGGTATGTTCTTGATACTCTTTCGGGAGGTAATTTCCTAGGTACTCCCGCTTTAGAAGCTAGTTGCATCATTGAGAGTCTAGTTGGAATACCACCTGTTAATGAAGTTAAAATTGAAATCTCTCTTGAGGATGTTATGAAAAAATTGGAAACCATAGAGAAAAAATTTCCAAGTATTGAAACTAAATTGGAAATGTTATTTGATAAAACTGATGAACTTGATAAATCCCTAGGAGGAATTGATGAAAGAATTAGTGTCCTAGGAACTTGTGTTGTCCATGATAATCAAACCAATAGGATTGATGAACTTGAAAAAGCTATGGGAACATTGGGTTCAACTTTTTCTTCTCTCAAGTATAAGGAGAAAGCTTATGTGGGTAAAGAGCAAAAATTCATGTATGCCTCTAAGGTGCCTAAACAAAAGAATTATTATTATAAGCCTAAAATTGCTAAAACCCCTAGCACCACCATAGAAAATTTAGATAATGGAGCATCTAAGGTACCCTCTGCAACAAGTTGTGTTTGCAAGAAAAATAATAATGTTGATGCTTCATCTCTTGATGTTACTTGATTTGCACTTTCTGCGCCTAGCTGAAAGGCGTTAAAGAAAAGCACTTCTTGGGAGATAACCCATGTGTTTATTTTACTACAGCAATTTTTGTTTTGTTGAGTCTTGGAAGTTGTTTACTACTGTAGCAACCTCTTATCATGTTTTTGTACCAAGTAAAGTTTCTATGCTAAAGTTGATGTTATATTTGGGATCGCTGCGCAGAAACAGCATTGCTGTCTGTCACGAATTCTGGCATAAGTCTCTGTAAAAAATTTGAAAAAATCTGAAAAATTACGAGCGTGATCCTCAGATATGTACGCAACTTTCATTAGTTTTGAGTTTTTCCATTTGAGCAAGTTAAGTGTCCAGTCCAGATGCATCTTTACGGACTGTTCTATTTTTGACAGATTCTGTCTTTTATTTCGCATTGCCGCTTCTGCTATGTTGAATGAGTTTCTTTGTTCCATTAACTTTCAGAAGCTTTGTGCAATGTCCAGAAGTGTTAATAATGATTGTGTCACCTTTGAATATATGAATTTGTGGTTATGCACTAACCCTCTCATGAGTTTGCTTGAAGTTTGTGTGAAGGAAGTTTTCAAGGATCAAGAGAAGAGGATGATATACTATGATCAAGAAGAGTGAAAGGTATAAGCTTGGGGATGCCCCCGTGGTTCATCCCTGCATATTTTAAGAAGACTCAAGCATCTAAGCTTGGGGATGCCCAAGGCATCCCCTTCTTCATCGACAACATTATCAGGTCACTTCTAGTGAAACTATATTTTTATTCTCACACATTCTTATGTTCTTTACTTGGAGCGTCGGTTTGTTTTTATTTTTGTTTTGTTTTGAATAAATTTGGATCCCGCCATTCTTATATTGGAGATATTACGCTCCGCTTTTTCTTATGGAACACTTGTGTTCTTAATTGTGCTTTAATGTTCATGGCGAAAGCTTATTGCTTCGTTAAATTGTTATTTGGTTGGAATTGGAAAATGCTGCATATGGTTTGGCAATTTGGCAATTGTTTGAGCTCTCATAGATCATGTTTAAGCTCTTGCATCATGTAGTTTAATCTATTAATGAAGAACTACCGTAGAGCTTGTTTAATTTGGTTTGCATGATTGATCTCTCTAAGTCTAGATATTTTCGGGTAAAGTGTTTGAACAACGAGGAAGACAGTGTAGAGCCTTATAATGCTTGCAATATGTTCTTGTGTGAGTTTTGCTGTACCTGTTCATACTTGTGTTTGCTTCAAACAACCTTGCTAGCTCAAACCTTGTACTGAGAGGAAATGCTTCTCGTGCATCCAAACACCTTGAGCCAAAATCCATGCCATTTGTGTCCACCATATCTACCTACTATGTGGTATTTTTCTGCCATTCCAAAGTAAATTACTTGAGTGCTACCTTTAAATTTCATTCCTCTACCTTTACAATATATAGCTCATGGGACAAATAGCTTAAAAACTATTGTGGTGATGAATATGTAGTTATGTGTCTTAATTCTTATAAGTTGCTTGTTGAGCGGTAACCATGTTTTCTGGGGACGCCATCAACTTTATCTTTGTTGGATATCATGTGAGATGCTATGCATGTTCGTCTTGTCTGAAGTAGTGGACTTCGCGATCAAATGGTTTGAGTATGCATATGTTAGAGAAGAACATTGGGCCGCTAACTAAAGCCATGTATCATGGTGGAAGTTTCAGTTTGGACATACAACCTCAATCTCTTATGAGAATATTAACTGTTGTTGAATGCTTAAGCATTAAAAAGAGGAGTCCATTATCTGTTGTCTATGTTGTCCCGGTATGGATGTCTAAGTTGAGAATAATCAAAAGCGAGAAATCCAATGTGTGCTTTCTCCTTAGACACTTGTACAGGCGTGACACTTGGTTGAAGCATATGTTATGCGATGAGAATCCGTGTTTCCGAGATAGTAGGACAAGGTGCGAGCACTATTAGTACTCTATGCATGAGACATGCAACTTGTAGGAAGTATTATGCATAGCACATATGAATTATTACTACCGTTGACAAAATTGTTTCTATGTTTTCAAAACAAAAGCTCTAGCACAAAAATAGTAATCAATGCTTCCCTCTGCGAAGGGCCAATCTTTTACTTTATTGTTGAGTCAGTTTACCCATTCCCTTCTATCTTAGAAGCAAACACTTGTGTTAACTGTGTGCATTGATTCTTACATGTTTACTTATTGCACCTGTTATATTACTCTATGTTGACAAATATCCATGAGATATACATGTTACAAGTTGAAAGCAATTGCTGAAACTTAATCATCCTTTGTGTTGCTTCAATGCATTCTACTATGAATTTATTGCTTATGAGTTAGCTCTTATGCAAGTCTTATTGATACTTGTCTTGAAAGTATTATTCATGAAAAGTTTTGCTATATGATTCATTTGTTTAGTCATTATCTTTGTTAGCAATCTTTTGTTCAGATCACTCCATTCATCTCATATGCTTTACAATAATGTTGATCAAGATTATGTTGGTAGCATGTCACTTCAGAAATTATTTGTGTTATCGTTTACCTACTCGAGGACGAGTAGGAACTAAGCTTGGGGATGCTTGATACGTAAACGTATCTATAATTTCTTATGTTCCATGCTACTTTTATTACAATACTTGAATGTTTTATACATACTTTACAGCGTTATTTTACATTTTCCGGCACTAACCTATTAACAAGATGCCGAAGTGCCGGTTCTTGTTTTTGGTTTCAGAAATCCTAGTAAGGAAATATTCTCGGAATTGGACGAAATCAACGCCCAGGGGCCTATTTTTGCACGAAGCTTCCAGAAGTCCGAAGAGGAAACGGTGGGACACGAGCGCTACACTGGGCGGCGCGGCCCAGGCCCCGGCGGCGCGGCCCTGTTGTGTCGGCGCCTGTCGCCCCGACCTACCCTTCCGCCTACTTAAAGCCTCCGTCGCGAAACCCCGTACCGAGAGCCACGATACGGAAAATTCCGAGAGGCTGCCGCCGCCAATCCCATCTCGGGGATTCAGGAGATCGCCTGCACCCTGCCGAGAGGGGAATCATCACCGGAGAGGCTCTACATCATCATGCCCGCCTCCGGATTGATGCGTGAGTAGTTCATCCTTGGACTATGGGTCCATAGCAGTAGCTAGATGGTTGTCTTCTCCGCTTGTGCTTTCATTGTATTAGATCTTGTGAGCTGTCTAACATGATCAAGATCATCTATTTGTAATGCTACATGTTGTGTTTGGCGAGATCCGATGAATATAGAATACTATGTTAAGTTGATTATCAATCTATCATATATGTGTTGTTTATGTTCTTGCATGCTCTCCGTTGCTAGTAGAGGCTCTGGCCAAGTTGATACTTGTAACTCCAAGAGGGAGTAATTATGCTCGATAGTGGGTTCATGCCTCCATTGAATCTGGGATCGTGACAGGTTCTAAGGTTGTGGATGTGCTGTTGCTACTAGGGATAAAACATTGATGCTTTGTCTAAGGATATTTGTGTTGATTACATTACGCACCATACTTAATGCAATTATCTGTTGTTCGCAACTTAATACTGGAAGGGGTTCGGATGATAACCTGAAGGTGGATTATTTAGGCATAGATACATGCTGGATAGCGGTCTATGTACTTTGTCGTAATGCCCTGATTAAATCACATAGTAATCATCGTTGATATGTATTGAATCTTTATTTGTCAATTGCTCGCCTGTAATTTGTTCACCCAACATGTTAGTTATCTTATTGGAGAGACACCTCTAGTGAACTGTGGACCCCGGTCCATTCTTTTCCATCTGAATACATTCTAACTGTTCTTTGCAAACAAACACCATCTTCCACTCGATATGTTTAATCCTTTGTTTTCAGCAAGCCGGTGAGATTGACAACCTCACTATTACGTTGGGGCAAAGTACTTTGATTGTGTTGTGGAGGTTCCACGTTGGCGCCGGTTTCACTGGTGTTGCGCCGCACTACATTCCTCCACCAACAACCTTCACGTGCTTCTTGGCTCCTACTTCGATAACCTTGGTTTCATACTGAGGGAAACTTGCTTCTATACACATCATACCTTCCACTTGGGGTTCCCAACGGACGTGTGCATCTACGCGTATAATGAGCAACACATAGAGGATAGTTAATGCTACGGCTTAGGATGGACCAGAAACGGAATATAGTGGGATCTGAACTTGTAGAAAAGGGAATGCACACCAATATGTTCACAATTCTATATGTGAGCGCCATGCCAATTAAGAGAAACAAGTTAATATTGCAGCTTTTGAAGAATCAGATGGCAGACAAAATTATGATGGAAGTAGCTGCTGTGACGAGTTCAAATAAATTTGTACTGCAGGATGGCAGAGCGATAGCATGCAGGAACTAATAGCAGGCAGTTAATTTGTTAGCTTACGACGAAGTAGATAGAAATAACAATGGCATCACCGTAGTACAGGGAATGCAAACCAACATGTTCAGGGAGAACAAGATTGGCATGAACAACGAATGAGCAAGATAGAAGTTATGATGGCTACATCTACAGAGCAGGGAATGCAAACCAAAATGTTCAATCGCTTAAAGTTAGCAATGAACTAGAAAATAGCAAGGTGTTACGGTCATAACTAGGAATGAACTAAAAGAGCTTCAGACAAACAAGCATCTGAACCCAGAACATGGCGCTAAAACAAGGGACTTACATTAGGAGAAGCACTCTGTGGGAGTCACAGCAGATCTTCCTGGGGTTGATAGATCCGGTGATGAAGTACACTACATGTGCTACTTGGGGTTGGAGAGACGGCCATTAAACTTCATGGTTACTCATCTCATCTGCAAAGACGTAACGGCGCGTCGTTAGCACAAACAGGTTCCCCCAAGATTAAACAAGAACTTGCAGGCAAGCAATAGAAAAGCGACAGTAGAAGAGTTTAGATCATGCACGGCGCCGGTGAAGCAGATTCGGTTCATGCACATCGGTGTCGGTGAGCAAGATCCGATGCAGTGGACGATACTGATGACCCACAAGTATAGGGCATCGCAACAGTCTTCGAGGGAAGTATTACCCAATTTATTGATTCGACACAAGGGGAGGTAAAGAATACTTATAAGCCTTAACAACTGAGTTGTCAATTCAGCTGCACCTGGAAAAGCACTAGTAACAGGGGTGATGTGAAAGTAGCAGTAATATGAGAGCAGTAGTAACAGTAACACAGCAGCAGTAGCAGTAATATGAGAGCAATGGCACCGGAAAATAGTTGATACTACTTCCAATGACATGTAGAACGAGTATATGATGATGAGAGATGGACCGGGGTTCCCAGCTATCTACACTAGTGGTAACTCTCCAATAACAAGTGTTGGGTGAACAAATTACAGTTGGGCAATTGATAGGATTGAAATAGCATTAAGACAGAACATCAAGATTATTAATCATGTAGGCATGTTTTCCATATATAGTCATACGTGCTCGCAATGAGAAACTTGTACAACATCTTTTGTCCTACCAGCCGGTGGCAGCCGGGCCTCTAGGGAAACTACTGGAAATTAAGGTACTCCTTTTAATAGAGCACCGGAGCAAAGCATTAACACTCCGTGAAAACATGTGATCCTCATACCTACGCCTTCCGGTTATCCCAATTTCTGTCACTTTGGGGCCTCGGGTTCCGGACATAGACATGTGCAAACAACTTGTAGATACAATCTAAGCAATAAGTATAGAGCTTAAATCTAAGATCATGCCACTCGGGCCCTAGTGACAAGCATTAAACACAACAAGATTGCAGCAACAATAACTTCACAAACTTTATAGATAGACTAATCATAATGTAACAATCCATCGGATCCCAACAAACACAACACCGATTACATCAGATGAATCTCAATCATGTAAGGCAGCTCATGAGATCATTGTATTGAAGTACATGGGGGAGAGAATACCAACTAGCTACAGCTAGAACCCATAGTCCATGGGGGAACTACTCACGGAGCATGATGGAGGCGGTGGCGTCGATGGAGATGGCTTCCGGGGCACTTCCCCGTCCCGGCGGCATGCCGGAACAGAGATTCTGTCCCCCGAATTGGAGTTTCGCGATGGCGGCGGCGCCTGGAGTCTTTCGGAGTTTCGTCAATCGGTATCGCGTTTTTAGGTCGAAAGGGCTTATATAGGCGAAGAGACGGAGTCGGAGGGTACGGAGCCGCCACACAACAGGCGGCGCGCCCCCGGGCCGCGCCGGACCATGTGTGGGGCCCTTGGGCCTCCTCCCCCTCCTGGTCTTCTGGGAAAAATATGATGCTGGGTCTTCGCGTCGAATTCCGAGAATATTGCCCGAACAGCCTTTCTGGAACAAAAAACAACAGAAAAGGAACTGGCACTGTGGCATCTTGTTAATAGGTTAGTTCCAAAACGCATAAAACATTATAAAGTGTGAGCAAAACATGTAGGTATTGTCATAAAACAAGCATGGAACATCAGAAATTATGGATACGTTGGAGACGTATCAGCATCCCCAAGCTTAGTTCCTACTCGTCCTCGAGTAGGTAAACGATAAAAAGAATAATTTCTGAAGTGACATGCTACCAACATAATCTTAATCATACTATTGCAAATCATATGAGATGAACGAAGTGACTCAAGGCAATGATCTATAGTTGCTAACAAATAGATAACATATAGCAAAACTTTTCATGAATAGTACTTTCAAGACAAGCATCAAAAGTCTTGCATAAGAGTTAACTCATAAAGCAATAAATTCAAAGTAAAGGCATCGAAGCAACACAAAGGAAGATATAAGTTTCAGCATGCTTTCAACTTTCAACATGCATATCTCATGGATAATTGTCAACACAAAGTAATATGATGAATGCAAATAAGCAAGTATGTAAGAATCAATGCACAGTTGACACAAGTGTTTGCTTCTAAGATGGAAGGAAGTAGGTAAACTGACTCAACATAAAGTAAAAGAAAGGCCCTTCGCAGAGGGAAGCAGGGATAAAATCATGTGCTAGAGCTTTTCAAGTTTTGAAATCATATAGAGAGCATAAAAGTAAAGTTTTGAGAGGTGTTTGTTGTTGTCAACGAATGGTAATGGGTACTCTAACTACCTTATCAACCAGACTTTCAAGAGCGGCTCCCATGAAGGACGTTATCTCTACCAGCAAGGTAGATCATCCCTCTTCTCTTTTGTTTACACATGTACTTTAGTTTTATTTATTAGATGACACTCCCCCAACCTTTTGCTTACACAAGCCATGGCTAACCGAATCCTCGGGTGCCTTCCAACATTCACATACCATGGAGGAGTGTCTATTTGCAAAATTAAGTTGCTTACTGATGAATCAGGGCAAAACACGTGAAGAGAATTATTAATGAAAGTTAATTAATTGGGGCTGGGAACCCCGTTGCCAGCTCTTTTTGCAAAATTATTGGATAAGCGGATGAAGCCACTAGTCCATTGTGAAAGTCTGTCAAAAGTAAATGACAAGATCGAAAGATAAAACACCACATACTTCCTCATGAGCTATAAAACATTGACACAAATAAGAGATAGTAAATTTTGAATTGTTTAAAGGTAGCACATGAAGTATTTACTTGGAATGGCAGGAAATACCACATAGTAGGTAGATATGGTGGACACACATGGCATAGGTTTTTGGCTCAAGGTTTTGGATGCACGAGAAGCATTCCCTCTCAGTACAAGGCTTTGGCTAGCAAGGTTGTTTGAAGCAAACACAAGTATGAACCGGTACAGCAAAACTTACATAAGAACAAATTGCAAGCATTATAAAACTCTACATTGTCTTCCTTGTTGCTCAAACACTTTTACCAGAAAATATCTAGACCTTAGAGAGACCAATCATGCAAACCAATTTCAACAAGTTCTACGGTAGTTCTCCACTAATAGGTTTAAACTACATGATGCAAGAGCATGATCTACTTGAGAGCTCAAAACAATTGCCAAGTATCAAATTATCCAAGACAATATGAAGCATTTTCTGTTTCCAACCAAATAACAATAAGTGCAGCGGTTTTCAACTCCGCCATGAACATTAAAATAAAGCTAAGAACACCATTGTTCATATGAAAAAGCGGAGCGTGTCTCTCTCCCACACAAGGATTGCTAGGATCCGAATTTATTCAAACACAAACAAAAATAAAGACGCTCCAAGTAAAGCACATATGATGTGACTGAATAAAAATATAGTTTCAATAGAAGAAACCTGATAAGTTGATGAAGAAGGGGATGCCTTGGGCATCCCCAAGCTTAGACGCTTGAGTCTCCTTGAAATATGCAGGGATGAACCACGGGGCATTGACTTGCTTCTATTCTTGTAGACAGTGTTGGGCCTCCAAGAGCAGAGGTTTGTAGAACAGCAACAACAAGTTTCCCTTAAGTGGATTACCCAAGGTTTATCGAACTCAGGGAGGAAGAGGTCAAAGATATCCCTCTCATGCAACCCTGCAACCACAAAGCAAGAAGTCTCTTGTGTCCCCAACACACCTAATAGGTGCACTAGTTCGGCGAAGAGATAGTGAAATACAAGTGGTATGAATGAATATGAGCAAGAGTACTAAGCAAAATAGCTTCAGGCGTTGATGGTAGTAATATTGCAAGTAAACATGCAGTAGTAACGCAGCAGTAGTAACGTAAAACAGTAACAAGCAGTGATAGCAGTATTTAGGAACAAGGCCTAGGGAATAGACTTTCACTAGTGGACACTCTCAACATTGATCACATAACAGAATAGATAAATGCATACTCTACACTCTCTTGTTGGATGATGAACACATTGCGTAGGATTACACGAACCCTCAATGCCGGAGTTAACAAGCTCCACAATTACTGTTCATATTTTAGTAACCTTGTAGTGTAAGATAGATCAACAGACTAAACCAAGTACTAACATAGCATGCACACTGTCACCTTCATGCATATGTAGGAGGAATAGATCACATCAATATTATCATAGCAATAGTTAACTTCATAATCTACAAGAGATCACAATCATAGCCTACGCCAAGTACTCACACGGTGCACACACTGTCACCTTTACACACGTGGAGGAGGAATAGAGTACTTTAATAACATCACTAGAGTAGCACATAGATGAATAGTGATACAAAACTCATATGAATCTCAATCATGTAAGGCAGCTCATGAGATCATTGTATTGAAGTACATAGGAGAGAGATTAACCACATAGCTACCGGTACAGCCCCGAGCCTCGATGGAGAACTACTCCTCCTCATGGGAGCAGCGATGATGAAGATGGCGGTGGAGATGGCAGCGGTGTCGATGGAGAAGCCTTCCGGGGCACTTCCCCGTCCCTGGTGCCGGAACGAGACTCCTGTCCCCGGATCTTGGCCCGGCGGCGGCCTGGAAGGTTTGCGTACGTGGCTTCCTCCGTAAGGGTTTTCGATGCAGGGGCTTTATATAGTCGAAAGGGCAGCCTCGGAGGGTCGAAGGGCGACCACACCATAGGCGGCGCGGCCAGGCCCAGGCCGCGCCACCCTATCATCTGGGGCCCACAGGGCCTCCGCGGCTCTCTGTTGGATGCTTCCGGCAAAATAGGAACACGGGCGTTGATTTCGTCCAATTCCGAGAATATTTCGTTACTAGGATTTCTGAAACCAAAAACAGCAGAAAACAGCAACTGGCACTTCGGCATCTTGTTAATAGGTTAGTTCCAGAAAATGCACGAATATGACATAAAGTGTGCATAAAACATGTAGGTATCATCAATAAAGTAGCATGGAACATAAGAAATTATCGAAACGTTGGAGACGTATCAGCATCCCCAAGCTTAGTTCTGCTCGTCCCGAGCAGGTAAAACGATAACAAAGATAATTTCTGAAGTGACATGCCATCATAATCTTGATCATACTATTTGTAAACATATGTAATGAATGCAGCGATCAAAACAATGGTAATGACATGAGTAAACAAATGAATCATAAAGCAAAGACTTTTCATGAATAGTACTTTAAAGACAAGCATCAATAAGTCTTGCATAAGAGTTAACTCATAAAGCAATAAATCAAAGTAAAGGTGTTGAAGCAACACAAAGGAAGATTAAGTTTCAGCGGTTGCTTTCAACTTAACATGTATATCTCATGGATAATTGTCAACATAGAGTAATATAACAAATGCAATAAGCAAGTATGTAAGAATCAATGCACAGTTCACACAAGTGTTTGCTTCTTAAGTTGGAGAGAGATAGGTAACTGACTCAACAATAAAAGTAAAAGAAAGGTCCTTCAAAGAGGAAAGCATCGATTGCTATATTTGTGCTAGAGCTTTTATTTTGAAAACATGAAACAATTTTGTCAACGGTAGTAATAAAGCATATGAGTTATGTAAATTATATCTTACAAGTTGCAAGCCTCATGCATAGTATACTAATAGTGCCCGCACCTTGTCCTACTTAGCTTGGACTACCGGATCTTTGCATGCCATGTTTCAACCAAGTGTCACAAAGGGGTACCTCCATGCCGCCTGTACAAAGGTCTAAGGAGAATGCTCGCATTTTGGATTTCTCGCTTTTGATTATTCTCAACTTAGACATCCATACCGGGACAACATGGACAACATATAATGGACTCCTCTTAAATGCATAAGCATGTAGCAACAATTATTATTCTCATATGAGATTGAGGATATATGTCCAAAACTGAAACTTCAACCATGATTCATGGCTTTAGTTAGCGGCCCAATGTTCTTCTCTAACAATTTTGCATGCTCCAACCACTAAGGTGATAGATCCTTCAGACAAGACGGACATGCATAGCAACTCACATGATATTCAACAATAGTTGATGGCGTTCCCCAGAAGCATGGTTATCGCACAACAAGCAACTTAATAAAAGATAAAGTGCATAAGTACATATTCAATACTACGATAGTTTTTAAGGCTATTTTGTCCCATGAGCTATATATTGCAAAGGTGAATGATGGAATTTTAAAGGTAGCACTCAAGCAATTTACTTTGGAATGGCGGAGAAATACCATGTAGTAGGTAGGTATGGTGGACACAAATGGCATAGTGGTTGGCTCAAAGATTTGGATGCATGAGAAGTATTCCCTCTCGATACAAGGTTTAGGCTAGCAAGGTTATTTGAAACAAACTCAAGGATGAACCGGTGCAGCAAAACTCACATAAAAGACATATTGTAAACATTATAAGACTTTACACCGTCTTCCTTGTTGTTCAAACTCAATACTAGAAATTATCTAGACCTTAGAGAGACCAATTATGCAAACCAAATTTTAGCAAGCTCTATGTATTTTTTCATTAATGGGTGCAAAGCATATGATGCAAGAGCTTAAACATGAGCACAACAATTGTCAAGTATCACATTATCCAAGACATTTTAGAATTACTACATGTAGCATTTTCCAATTCCAACCATATAACAATTTAACGAAGAGGAAACTTCGCCATGAATATTATGAGCTAAGAACACATGTGTTCATACGAACCAGCGGAGCGTGTCTCTCTCCCAAACAATCATTTATTCAAACAAAAACAAAAACATACAGACGCTCCAAGTAAAGTACATAAGATGTGACCGAATAAAAATATAGTTTCACTAGAAGAAACCTGATAAGTTGTCGATGAAGAAGGGGATGCCTTGGGCATCCCCAAGCTTAGATGCTTGAGTCTTCTTAAAATATGCAGGGATGAACCACCGGGGCATCCCCAAGCTTAGACCTTTCACTCTTCTCGATCTCATTATATCACCCTCTTCTATTGACCCTTGAAAACTTCCTTCACACCAAACTTCAAGCAAACTCATTAGAGGGTTAGTGCATAATCAAAAATTCACATGTTCAGAGGTGACACAAACATTCTTTTCACTTCTGGACATTGCATAAAGCTACTGGACATTAATGGATCAAAGAAATGAATCCAACATAGCAAAAGAGGCAATGCGAAATAAAAGGCAGAATCTGTCAAGAACAGAACAGTCCGTAAAGACGAATTTAAAGATGGCACCAGACTTGCTCAAATGGAAAAACTCAAAACTAATGAAAGTTGCGTACATATCTGAGGATCACGCTCGTAAATTGGCAGATTTTTCGAATTTTCTACAGAGAACTGTGCCCAGATTCGTGACAGACAGCAATGCTGTTTCTGCGCAGCGATCCAAAATATAACATCAACTTTGACATAGAAACTTTACTTGGCACAAAAACATGATAAGGAGAGGTTGCTACAGTAGTAACAACTTCCAAGACACAAATACAAAATAAAAGTACTGTAGCAAAATAAACACATGGGTTATCTCCCAAGAAGTTCTTTCTTTATAGCCATTAAGATGGGCTCAGCAGTTTTAATGATGCACTCGCAAGAAATAGAAGTTGAAGCAAAAGAGAGCATCAAAAGGCAAATTCAAAACACATTTAAGTCTAACATGCTTCCTATGCATAGGAATCTTGTAAATAAACAAGTTCATGAAGAGCAAAGTAACAAGCATAGGAAGATAAAACAAGTGTAGCTTCAAAAATTTCAGCACATAGAGAGGTGTTTTAGTAACATGAAATTTTTTACAACCATATTTTCCTCTCTCATAATAACTTTCAGTAGCATCATGAGCAAACTCAACAATATAACTATCACATAAAGCATTCTTATCATGAGTCTCATGCATAAAATTATTACTCTCCACATAGGCATAATCAATTTTATTAGTTGTAGTGGGAGCAAATTCAACAAAGTAGCTATCAAATATAGGAGGTATATTGTAATCATAATCAAATTTATCCTCCATAACAGGTGGTAACAAAAGACTACTATCATTATAATCATCATAAATAGGAGGCAAAGTATCATCAAAGAAAATTTTCTCCTCAATGCTTGGGGGACTAAAAATATCATGCTCATCAAAGCCAGCTTCCCCAAGCTTAGAATTTTCCATAGCATTAGCAACAATGGTGTTCAAAGCATTCATAGTAATAACATTCCCATTAGTATGCATATAAAGTTCCATGGGTTTCTTAATTCTTTCTTCAAACACATCATGTCCTAATTCAAGATAAAGTTCATAAAGATCTCTCATATTTTTGTTGTTTTCCATTATGCCTAACTAGTGTAAACAAGAAACCAAATGTCGCAATTGCAGAGTCTAAAGGAAATAGCTTCGAGCACACACACAATGGCGCCAGAAAAGTACTGTTACCTGGAACCGAAGTATGAGTGCCTTTTACCTTTCCTCCCCGGCAACGGCGCCAGAAAAGTGCTTGGCGCGTAGTTGACGAGGGAGGAAAAGTGCTTAGTTGCCGGGCTTGCCAATGTGTGAGTGCCGTTTACCTTCCCGGCAACGGCGCCAGAAAAGTGCTTGATGTCTACGGGTGCTTCTATTCTTGTAGACAGTGTTGGGCCTCCAAGAGCAGAGGTTTGTAGAACAGCAAGTTTCCCTTAAGTGGATTACCCAAGGTTTATCGAACTCGGGGAGGAAGAGGTCAAAGATATCCCTCTCATGCAACCCTGCAACCACAAAGCAAGAAGTCTCTTGTGTCCCCAACACACCTAATAGGTGCACTAGTTCGGCGAAGAGATAGTGAAATACAAGTGGTATGAATGAATATGAGCAGTAGTACGGCGCCAGAAAATAGCTCGCTGGCGTGCAGTTGATGGTAGTAATATTGCGGGAAGTAAACATGCAGTAGTAACGCAGCAGTAGTAACGCAGAAAACAAGCGCTGATAGTATTTAGGAACAAGGCCTAGGGAATAGACTTTCACTAGTGGACACTCTCAACATTGATCACATAACAGAATAGATAAATGCATACTCTACACTCTCTTGTTGGATGATGAACACATTGCGTAGGATTACACGAACCCTCAATGCCGGAGTTAACAAGCTCCACAATTACTGTTCATATTTTAGTAACCTTGTAGTGTAAGATAGATCAACAGACTAAACCAAGTACTAACATAGCATGCACACTGTCACCTTCATGCATATGTAGGAGGAATAGATCACATCAATATTATCATAGCAATAGTTAACTTCATAATCTACAAGAGATCACAATCATAGCCTAAAGTACTCACACGGTGCACACACTGTCACCTTTACACACGTGGAGGAGGAATAGAGTACTTTAATAACATCACTAGAGTAGCACATAGATGAATAGTGATACAAAACTCATATGAATCTCAATCATGTAAGGCAGCTCATGAGATCATTGTATTGAAGTACATAGGAGAGAGATTAACCACATAGCTACCGGTACAGCCCCGAGCCTCGATGGAGAACTACTCCCTCCTCATGGAGCAGCAGCGGTGATGAAGATGGCGGTGGAGATGGCAGCGGTGTCGATGGAGAAGCCTTCCGGGGGCACTTCCCCGTCCGGCTGGGTGCCGGAACAGAGACTCCTGTCCCCCAGATCTTGGCTTCGCGATGGCGGCGGCTCTGGAAGGTTTTGCGTACCGTGGCTTCCTCCGTAAGGGTTTTCGATGCAGGGGCTTTATATAGGCGAAAGGGCAGCCTCGGAGGGTCGAAGGGGCGACCACACCATAGGGCTGGCGCGGCCAGGGCCGGCCGCGCCACCCTATCATCTGGGCCCACAGGGCCCCCGGCGGCTCTCGGGTGTTCTGGATGCTTCCGGGCAAAATAGGAACCTGGGCGTTGATTTCGTCCAATTCCGAGAATATTTCGTTACTAGGATTTCTGAAACCAAAACAAGAAAACAGGAACTGGCACTTCGGCATCTTGTTAATAGGTTAGTTCCGAAAATGCACGAATATGACATAAAGTGTGCATAAAACATGTAGGTATCATCAATAAAGTAGCATGGAACATAAGAAATTATCGATACGTTGGAGACGTATCAGCATCCCCAAGCTTAGACTTTTCACTCTTCTTGATCATATATCATCCTCCTCTCTTGACCCTTGAAAACTTCCTTCACACCAAACTTCTCATAAACTTCATTAGAGGGGTTAGTACTCAAAAAACTTTAATCCACCTTGGCCCTGTAGTGACACATTGCAAGAACTCAATAAAACATTAGCTACAGCTCTCCACGTCTAGAAAGCCTCACTTAAAGTCCACAAGAGACAATGCAAAAAACAGAGACAGAATCTGCCAAAACAGAACAGCCAGTAAACACGAATTTTAAAATGGTACTTCTGTTGCTCAAATCAGAAAACTCAAAACTAATGAAAGTTGCGTACATATCTGAGGATCACGCACGTAAATTGGCAGATTTTTCTGAGTTTCCTACAGAAATTTCTGCGCGAATTGATGACAGACAGCAAATCTGTTTCTGCGCAGTAATCCAAATCTAGCATCAACTTTACCATAGAGACTTTACTTGGCACAAAAATATGATAAGGAGAGGTTGCTACAGTAGTAATCAACTTCCAAGACTCAACAAAACAAAAATTTCTGTAGTAAAATAAACACATGGGTTATCTCCCAAGAAGTGCTTTCTTTATAGCCATTAAGATGGGCTCAGCAATTTTAATGATGCTCACATAAGGGTGAGAGTTGAAGCAAAAGAGAGAATCAAAAAGCAAGTTCAAAACATATTTAAGTCTAACCCACTTCCTATGCATAGGAATCTTGTACACAAATAAATTCATGAAGAACAAAGTGACAAGCATAAGAAGATAAAACAAGAGTAACTTCAAAAGTTTCAGCATATAGAGAGGTGTTTTAGTACCATGCAAATTTCTACAACCATATTTTCCTCTCTCATAATAATTTTCAGTAGCTTCATGGATAAACTCAACAATATAACTATCACATAAAGCATGCTTTTCATGATTCACAAACACATAATTTTTATCAAGCTCAGAAATAATAGGATTAAAACTTTCAAACCCACTTTTATCAATAATATAACAAGATGATTGATCAATCTCAAAAGATATGGGACTCATAGATAAAGTCAAGAACTCTCCAATCCCATTTTCATTAGTAGTACAATTAATATTATCAAGTAACATAGGACCATCATCTAGAGATTTATCATAAACATTTGCTAAGCAAAACTCTTTAGTACCATGCATTTCGACATCAGGCACAAACAAAGCATTATTATAAAATTTATCAAAGTAGCATGGATTATCATAGACAACAGTAGCATAATTATTCTCACAAGTTTTACTCATAGGGAATATTTCAAGAGAATCCACAGGAACATAACATTCATCCTCTTTCGGTAAGCATGGAGGACAATCAAATAGTGTAAGAGATAAAGAGTTACTCTCATTAGAAGGTTGGCATGGGTAGCTAATCCATTCTTCCTCCTTTTGTTCATCACTCTCCTCTTCTTTTTCATCCAATGAGCTTTCAGGTTCATCAATTTCCTCCTCTTTTTCATCCAATGAGCTTTCAGGTTCATCAATTTCTTCTTCCACTGGTTCCTGCAAATTGTGAGTGCATTCTTGTGCATTAATGAGTCTCTCTTTATAATCAATGATATAAGGATTATCACTGTAGCTTTCTATGCAAAAATTAAGGATAGAAGAGACATAATCTTTAAGGTCCTTACAAACAACACAAGTTTCATAATTTTTAGACATGAATGATTCTATCTCAGAGGCTCCCATAAATAAGACAAATTGTTCTACCTCTTCGAACCCAAAATGAATATAGCTATTCCAATTATAGTTCTTAATTAAAACTTCCTCACTAAAGCCACATTGAAATTTAAGATGTTTAGTATCCTGTTCAGAGCAACAGTTTATATCATGGCGTTTAAGCAAGATTTTAGCAATTGTATTTAATTTTTCTATCACAGCACTCATAACTTTACCCTTTCTCGATTCTCTATAATTATTATATAATTCTATAAGCTCCAAATAGGTTGTAGGTTCTCCCATAATAGCAGTTTTTAATTTTTAGGTTTTTCAAATTTTTATGGATTTTCGGGTATATGAGAAAAATAAAACAAGACAAAAAGAAACTAAGCAAAAGTAAACTAGGCAAAATAATACTAGACAGAAATAAACTAAGCACAAATAAACTAGACAAAAGTAAACTAGCAAGAAAATAAAATAAAAGCGGAGAGAGAGGTAGAGTGTACTCCCTAGGTGAACTTATGAGTAGAGCTATGCCTCCCCGCAACGGCGCCAGAAAATAGTCTTGATGACCCACAAGTATAGGGGATCGCAACAGTCTTCGAGGGAAGTATTACCCAATTTATTGATTCGACACAAGGAGGTAAAGAATACTTATAAGCCTTAACAATGAGTTGTCAATTCAAGTGCACCTGGAAAAGCACTAGTAATGGGGTGATGTGAAAGTAGCGTAATATGAGAGCAGTAGTAACAGTAACACAGCAAAGTAGAAGTAATATGAGAGCAATGGCACCGGAAAATAGTTGATACTACTTCCAATGACATGTAGAACGAGTATATGATGATGAGAGATGGACCGGGGTTCCCAGCTATCTACACTAGTGGTAACTCTCCAATAACAAGTGTTGGGTGAACAAATTACAGTTGGGCAATTGATAGGATTGAAATAGCATTAAGACAGAACATCAAGATTATTAATCATGTAGGCATGTTTTCCATATATAGTCATACGTGCTCGCAATGAGAAACTTGTACAACATCTTTTGTCCTACCAGCCGGTGGCAGCCGGGCCTCTAGGGAAACTACTGGAAATTAAGGTACTCCTTTTAATAGAGCACCGGAGCAAAGCATTAACACTCCGTGAAAACATGTGATCCTCATACCTACGCCTTCCCCTCCGGTTATCCCAATTTCTGTCACTTTGGGGCCTCGGGTTCCGGACATAGACATGTGCAAACAACTTGTAGATACAATCTAAGCAATAAGTATAGAGCTTAAATCTAAGATCATGCCACTCGGGCCCTAGTGACAAGCATTAAACACAACAAGATTGCAGCAACAATAACTTCACAAACTTTATAGATAGACTAATCATAATGTAACAATCCATCGGATCCCAACAAACACAACACCGATTACATCAGATGAATCTCAATCATGTAAGGCAGCTCATGAGATCATTGTATTGAAGTACATGGGGGAGAGAATACCAACTAGCTACAGCTAGAACCCGTAGTCCATGGGGGAACTACTCACGGAGCATGATGGAGGCGGTGGCGTCGATGGAGATGGCTTCCGGGGCACTTCCCCGTCCGGCGGCGTGCGGGAACAGATTCTGTCCCCGAATTGAGTTTCGCTGATGGCGGCGCCCTGAGTCTTTGGAGTTTTGTCAATCGGTGTCGCGTTTTTAGGTCGAAAGGGCTTATATAGGCGAAGAGACGGAGTCGGAGGTGCGGAGCCGCCACACAACAGGCGGCGCGCCCCCGGGCCGCACCAGACCATCTGTGGGGCCCTGGGCCTCCTGGTCCCCCTCGGTGTTGGGGTCTTAGGGAAAATATGATGTCGGGTCTTCGTTTCGTCAATTCGAGAATATTGCCCGAACAGCCTTTCTGGAACCAAAAAACAAAAAACGGAACCGGCACTGTGGCATCTTGTTAATAGGTTAGTTCCGGAAAACGCATAAAAATATTATAAAGTGTGAGCAAAACATGTAGGTATTGTCATAAAACAAGCATGGAACATCAGAAATTATGGATACGTTGGAGACGTATCAGATACCGCAGCTGAAGCGACTGCGGTAGACTGCTGGATGAGCATATGGTTTCGAGGTTTGGCGGGGATGATCCGGTCCGGTTGATGACGGCATCGATGAAGCGGCTCCGGCAGGCAGCCGGATGATGAGGATCGCGAGGGCTCGGGTAGGCCAGGGAAGTCCGGCGGGGATGTTCCGGTGCGGTGGTCGTGGAGGTGGTAGAGAGAGGGACTTGAGAAGTTCCGGTGGGTGGTCTCAGATGAGAGACTGAGGGAAATGAATTTTTTTGGGAGGGTTTCCGGGGCTAGGGAGGTGGTGATCCAAAAAATGACGGGCAGACCCCCCCACCAACCGACTTTGCTGTCATCTCCACAGGGGTAGAATGGGAATTTGAAAGCGTGTGAAATTTTTGTATTTTGTGGGCGGGAAGTTTTGCCGCTATGAGATTTTGAATTTCGCTAAGGTCCAAGTATAATGATAAAAAATTGTGAGACCGTACTAGTACCTCTGTTCAAGGCCGAGTGCAAAATCAAATCATCATCACCTTGAATATCGGTCACTACCATGATCATGATCTATCTCTGCAATTAGCGTATCCGCTAGATCTTGCAAAGTATAATGATAAAAAAATTGTGAGACCGTACTAGTACTTCTCTTCTAGGCGGAGTGTAACATCAAATCATCATCACGTTGAAAATTTGTTACCATGATCATGATCTATCTCTGAAATTGGCGCATCCGCTATATCTTTCAAAGTATAATGATAATAAAAATTGTGAGACCATACTAGTACTTCTGTTCAAGTTCGAGTGCAACATCAAATCATCATCACGTTGAAATTTGTTACCATGATCATGATCTATCTCTAAAATTGGCTCATCCGCCAAATCTTGCAAAGTATAATGATAAAAATTGAGAGACCGTACTAGTACTTCTGTTCAAGCCCGAGTGCAACATCAAATCATCATCACGTTGAAAATTTGTTACCATGATCATGATCTATCTCTAAAATTGGCTCATCCGCCAAATCTTGCAAAGTATAATGATAAAAATTGAGAGACCGTACTAGTACTTCTGTTCAAGCCCGAGTGCAACATCAAATCATCATCACATTGAAAATTTGTTACCATGATCATGATCTACCTCTGAAAATGGGCGCATCCGCTAAAACTTGCAAAGTATAATGATACAAATTTGTGAGACCGTACTAGTACTTATGTTCAAGGTCGAGTGCAACATCAAATCATCATTACATTGAAAATTGTGTTACCATGATCATGATCTATCTTTGAATTTGGCGCTTCCGCTAAATCTCGCAAAGTATAATGATAAAAAATTGTGAGACTGTACTAGTACTTATGTTCAAGGACGAGTGCAGGATCAAATCATGATCACGTTGAAATTTGTTACAACGATCATGACATATCTCTAAAATTGTCGCATCCGCTAAATCCTGCACGTGGCGCATCTCGGTGCGGAGCAACAGGTCGGTGCTATCAAGGTTGAGGCGTCGGTAGCGTCATCGGGCTCTCCTCTCTTGATAGATATTCTACATGGCGCGGCGCACCGCCCGCCGAGAAGCAGTCACATGTGAGACCGAGGTGGAGACGTCGTCGGCATCCTCGAGGCGCGGTCGCCCTTCTACGAGCCAGCGTCGACTCAAGGTATGAATCCATGTGTTGTCGCGCCCCTTCTGCCGATGAAGTGGGGTGCCTTAGATTTATTGTTCTTCTCTTACGATTATTTCGAGCCGAACATGTGTGCTCTTTCTCTGAATATATTGCTTGAAAAGCTAACCAAGTTACTTAAATTCACTTTGTTCTTAATCTTGCGTGCTAATTTTGTTATTTTTGCTGACGGTGGTGCGCGCAATTAGATTTATTTGTGGGTGTGTTGAGCTGTTAGGCCTAAGTCGAAATCCTCAGCTAAACGAGGCCTCAGCTTAACACATAAAAAGGTGTTCAATCTCGCCCACAATGTCCTCTTCTTTCCTCTTCCTTTATTGGAACTTGTTTTGCAGACAAGGAAAGTGGCACGTGTAATCTGAGTAAAACCCTCTTAGCCAAAATCAGCTACGAGCAAGATTTTCTGTATTGTAGATGCCCCAATTGACTCTCATCCCCAATGTAGTCTTTTTTTAATGTCAGTATAGACTTCTTTACTGGATGTATACTATCGTACATGGCATGCATTTGCCTAATGAGCAGCATTGTATTGCTATTCTAGCCAACCTGATCGATCTGTCAAGCTTCATGCACGAGATGCCATGTTTAATTTACTCCCTCGCTCCGATCCATATTTCTTGGTGTAAAATGAATGTGAATCGGAGGGAGTACTTTTCTTAGATAGTACTATACCAGTTCAAAAAAAAGTACTACAACATCACAAATGCATCAAAAGAGTACTACATCACAAGACCACCACGGTTGTACTAGTAGAGTTTAATGCTGAACTTCCAAAGGGAATAAGATTACATCATTTAGACCAACCAAAAAAATTCAACCACCCTACACAAACCCTGGTCAAAACTAGTTTAACCAATATTACAAAAGTTGTACATAATTCAGAAACCGTCAGAAATATACGAAGCATTCAGGAGTCCCCAAATTCAGTGTCTTTGAGTCACTAACAAGTGTGGTCCACATGTCAGTCACCCAAAGTCATGGCAAAGTCAGCCTGGCAAAGTCACCGAAGTTCAATCCCGTAAATGGCATCTTCGCATGTTGGACCATAGAATATCAGTATTGCTACATTAGTTATCTCCCGAATCTTGTTCTGTCATTCGTCCTACACTCCGATGGAGAAGCATCAATTCCCACTGGAGGCGCGGGGCCCACGAGCGGTGGCAATGTCCTTTTAAATAGGAGGCAGAATATTTGACAGATGCGCGGAGGAGGGGGGAGGGGAGTCTCACCTGCGAGACTGACAAGAAGAGAGACGTTTGAGCAGACAAAGCAAGCAGTGAACAGACAACTCCGTAGCACTGAAAAGGCTACTACCTTCTCTTCCGGGATAAGCAAAAATAGCTGATCGGTACTGACGAAATGCACCAGGTCCGCAATGTACTCCAGCTATAAGTGAAGCATGCCTACCACTGAAGAGGATTCAAGATTCCACCAGATCTCCATATCACTCTTTTGCATAAAACACGGACTTATCTTTTGCACAATTCACCACTTGTTGGTCTAATAATCTATCGCAGCTTCCATCAGTTGGTCATCTAATTAACGATTTAACGGATTAGAAAAATAAGCGGTGGAATTAGAAGTACTAGTAGCGAAATGTGCAAAATATACCGTCCTTCCCGAGGGGGTTTGTCCAGAAGAGGGCCGGATGACAATGTCCCGGGTGCATCCAGAAAGGAGAGGGGTAGTTTTTTATTTTTGCGAATGAGGAGGGGTAGTTTCTAATACATGTAAGAAATTATTTTACAAAAAGGTACATACTAAGTAGATAGCCTTATGTTTTTCCTCAGTTTTCCCCAAGCCCTTATTTGAAACCCGCAGAAGGAGCTCAGACGGGAGGATTCCCGTTTAGTTGACCGTTCCGTGCTGACGTGTGGGGCTGCGTCGTGTGGGGTCGCGTCGCGTGGGGCTAGTAGAAAGGGACCGCGTGGGACAGGACGAGACCGCGTTTGGTTGTACGTGAGCAGGAGCTGGGTTCTGTCTCTCTCGGCGCAAATTGGCATTTTTAAGAGCACCTTTTCCCCCTCTTTCTCTTTGTCTTTTTTCACCAAATCAGTACTATCAAATCTAGAGAAGCTTGCATTTCTGTCTTCTTCAATTATTTGTGCCTTTTGGCCCTCGTTGTTTGCCCAATATGGCAGCAAATCTAGTACTCCCTCTGGTCCATATGTATGTAGTTAAATCTAGAAGCAAATCTCCAGGGTAATGTACGACAAATTCACAGTCATAGTAAATCGAGAAACAAAAGTAGGGCCAACAAAATATAGTAGAATAGGGATAGATTAATAGGGATCCCTCCCTAGATAATAAGCTGCATACACAGCAGCCAACATAGTAACAGGTTCGAGGTTCTTCACAACACCATCATACTAACAACATAACAACAAGGGATCCCTAGCTAACAACAAAATAGAAGCTGCTTTGCAGCAGCAGCACACGTCCAGGACTCCGCCTACCCCATCTGCCTCTGCCTCCACTTGTTGCTCCCCTTGGGAGCCTTGGGCTTGAGCGGAGGCATGCGCCCGGCGGAGATCTCCACCCGCTGGATGCTGCGGAGGTGCATGCCGAGCGCCCTGTGCTTGGAGCGGAAGGAGTAGGGGTTCACCGTCGAGCCGACCTTGGGGAAGGTGTTGCCGATGTTCTCGGCATGCGTGAGGAGGCAGTTGAAGTCAGTGCCGCCGAGTCTCCTAGTGCAGAAGGGGCACCTGTAGACACCCTTGGCGAAGTAGGAGACGTACTGGCCGACCTGCAGCCTCCGCAGCACCTGGCGAGTCTTGACGTGCTGGTCCTCTTCGTCGCTGCCAACGTCGCTGCCAGACAGCTGATCCATATCAAACGGGAACTATGAGTGAATGAGTTGCAACGATGACTAACGTGCATGATAACAAAGTAAGGAAAAACAGAGCCAGCCTCAGTTAGAGTGGACACGATTATATGTCTACAGGGATGGAGTAAGTGAACCAAAGCTCATGCACAACAGATTTGTACACAGCAATGGTTCGCTGAACCCACCCTGTAAAAATTTGTGCCCAACGATTCATCATAGGCAAAGAAACAGATTCCAGATCTGAATTTGAACAGATTCCAGATTATTTGCAAAATTAAATGGTTGATATCTTTTGATTTGAGTGTGATTGATCCTCACAGGAAAATTCAGCCGGACCCTGTGTCTGAACCTTTGGGCTCCTACACAGCACCTGGCTCCTCCAGTATGAAGTCAGCCTGTTGCTTTCTGTGTAAGTCTTTGGGCCATTTGGGCCGGGACTGCTCTAACAGATGTAGGCGCTGTAGGGGTAAACCCCATCTGGCCTCTAATTGCAATCAGCGGAAAGTTTGGAGAGCCAAAGTATGTCATCGGATTTCTGATTCGTTACCTTCGAATCTTAATTCACCTGTCCCCATTTTCCCTTCTAGGAAAGGGTTTTTTAATCGTTCTCGTTGGATTTGGGTAAGAAAGGATCATAAAATATTTCCTTCTGTTCCTGCCGTGCCTGACGGTTCCGATTCGCGGGGTGGACATACTCCTTCCTCGCAGAACGCTCCGCCACCCCCCACTCTTCGAGATACCATTCCCCTCGCCTCACCGCTGCCGGCAGCTCCGCCTCCCTCACCACCGCCCATCTCACAACCACCTCCGCCGTCATCGCCACCGCAATCCCCACCACCTCTCTCGCTTCCACCGCTTCCATCCCCACCTCCTCATTCCTGGCCTAAGCCTCCACCGACCCACTGCTCCTCTCTGCTTTGCTCTACGGTGGGAGATCCGCCTAGAGAAGGGATGGCCAACTTCCCAGTTCTGCCTTTTCGGTATCTGCCGGGGCCGCTCACCATTGATCATGGTCCAGCAGATCGTCTTCAGAGGAGCGTCCTGGTCGTCAGCGATCCGCCACTGCAGCACGATGAATACGGCATCATCACGGTCAGTACCGACATCCTCGACATCAACAAAGAAGCCATGCTAGATGAGGTTTGCACTATCTTGGCCAGAGATCATGGAGCCCCTGTTACCTTTCCTAGAGTTTATCCTTTGGGCGTGGGTCTGGTTAGATTTGCATCTGCTATAGTAAGGGACCGTTTGATCAACACTAGCCCACATACTTTGGATTCAGATGAGGAAATCACTTTCAGTATTATTAGACATGATGAGGGTCTGAATAGAAGAGCTCCTGTTTTTCAGCATGAAGCCTGGGTGATGTTTCTGATGTTTCCCTTAGACTTTCAGACCACCTATTATGTCAATAAGGCAGTATCTCTTTTTGGCAAGCTCCTAGTTTGGCATAATCCTAGAGTGAACAAAGTTAGAGTGATTGTTAAAGTTCTAATCAAGGAGCTGCGTCTGGTTCCTTTTAGTCTTCTTATGACACAAGCTGGCAATTTCTTTGGGGCTGAAGGGGGATCATGGTCCATTCCGGTTTATATTCTTGATGGCCGTGCGGTTGCACCTGAGGCAGTAGGCAACGAAGAGCCTGTTCCACCTCTGAATGCCACTCCACACCCTTATGAACTGCCATATCTGAATGACCTACAACAACATCACCTTAACCTGCAAGTATGGAACCAGCAAAATGCTGATGCTGCATGGGAACAGGAAGTGGGAGAGCAACCTGTTCAGAACAATGATGGCTGGGGTCAGTGGCCAGTGGAGGCACCTCTGCTGCCAATGGAGGAATACACAGGTGTCAGTTACAGAACTTTGACAGGATATGAGGGCCCTTCCATGATGGATGGTGTTGTCCCTGATTATAACACCTCGGATAATCCTGCAGCTTGGTCACCTGAATCAGATTTCCTCTCAGATTTAGAAGCTGCTGCAGATAGTGTGGTTAATGGAGCACCTTCTGGTGCGCTCTCTTTCTCTAGGGCATCTGGGGATATTTTGGCGATGGAAGTTGATATTGCTCCTGGTGGTTCTGAAGGGGTCATGGTTCAGCCTTCTATCCGTTCTATTATGCTAGTAAATGTGGCAGGTTTTCAGTTTGCTGTGGTCAGGTTTGCTTCCTTGATTACCTTCTTGAGCTGCAAGATTTACACAAGCCTTCCCTGTTTGAATTTTGAGATGGATTCGATGCCTGCGCCATGTCTGAATTTCCCTCAGTATACTGCTGTTGAAACTCTGTGTGAAGGACTAAAAAACAGATTTGTCCTGGCAGTGGTAAGGGCTTATCACTCTGATAGTTTGCTGGAGGCTCAGGTGATCAAACTGATGCATACTACCCTTCTCCATCTCCCTTGCTTCTCTTGGCCCAAGGCATTGGGTGGACTGCAACTGGATGATCAAGGGAAAGTCTTCTGGGCTCAACCTGTGGAACTAGCTTCAAACACAGTCTCTGATTCTGTCTCCTTTGGTAGCAGCTCTAGTGGTATGTCACAGGGATCTGAAGCTGATGCTCTGGTTACTGCTACAAGCCGTCGTCGTGGACGTCCTCGCAAGCATGAAACTCCTCAGGTGGAATCACAAGTGAAGCGATCACTCCGCAGCAACAGTCAAGGTTACAATCACACTATGCTACCTTATCTGCCCACCAAGCCCAAGGCTTCGTTTGCTAAGGTGGCCTCTACTCCTGAAGTGCTGCAAATTCAAGAAATGCAGAGGATTGGAGTGGAGGAATGTCTCATCAACCCTGCTGAGCTCACGGTGGAGAAGCTTATGAAGCAGCGTGATGATCACAAGTAGATTTGGTGGCCTCATCATTAGACTTATCTGTGCTTTCGTCTTAAGGAACCTTGTTTTGTGTGTGAGTTCTGTGAACTCTGTGTGCTTTTGGAACCTTGTTTTATCTTAGCTTATGAATCGTGATCGTTTGTGGAACATTTTGTGCTGGAATATTCGTGGTATGAATGATCCTTTGAAATGGCCGGCTATTCGTAATAAGCTGGAAGAAAGTAATGCGTCAATTGTTTGCTTTCAAGAAACAAAAAAATCCACCTTTGACAATAGTTTCATCAAAAAGTTTGCCCCTAGACGCTTCGATAAATTTGCTTTTGTACCAGCAGAAGGGGCCTCGGGAGGCTTGTTAATCATCTGGATGAGCAGTCTGTTTGAGGGGAATGTGCTTTTGGAGGAAAATTTTGGGCTCGCTTTGGAATTCACTTCACTTATCTCTGCTGAAACTTTTACTCTAGTAAATGTGTATGGTCCTTGTTCTGGCATTGCACGTGATAATTTTGTTGCCTGGCTCTTTCACCTTGATATTAAGGATGAGGATTTGTGGCTGATCTTGGGTGACTTTAACTTCTACCGTTTTGTTGAGAACAGAAACAGACAAGGTGCCAATCTGACTGACATTGCTACTTTCAATGAAATTATCAGTTATTTGGGGTTGATTGAGCTGCCGATCAAAGGTCGATCGTTTACTTGGAGTAACATGCAAGCTGATCCGTTACTAGTTCAACTTGACTGGTTCTTCACTTCCACTGCTTGGACTCTCAAATTCCCTAATACGCTTGTTAAACCTCTTGCCCGCCCAACCTCGGATCACATCCCTTGTGTGGTATCCATTGGGACTTCTATTCCAAAAGCTAAGGTTTTTCGCTTTGAAAACTTCTGGATTCGTCTTCCTGGTTTTCTGGAAAAAGTTAAAACTATTTGGGATATTGACTGTCCGGGGGATAGTGCTAAAAAGCTTTCAGCCAAGTTTAAGCTCCTGCGTAAAGGTCTTAAAAAATGGAGCAGTAACTTTGCTGTGTTGGACAATGTCATTACTAATTGCAACAGAATCATTCTGAGACTTGACAGCATGGAAGAACAGAGGGTTCTGCACATTTCAGAATGGAATTTTCGCAATATAGTTAAAGATAAGCTGCAATCTCTGCTCTTATGTAAGCAGGATTACTGGAAAAAGCGTTGTACCGCACGTTGGGCTAGACTTGGAGATGAAAATACATCTTTTTTTCACTCCATGGCTACCATAAGATACAGGAAAAATCTTATCTCCTCTTTGACTAGGGAAGATGGCTCCCTAGTGATTGACCATGAGGAAAAGGCTGGCTTGCTCTGGAACTCTTTTCGCAGCCGTCTGGGGGTGTCAGTTCCTATTGACCCGCTCTTTGATTTCTCTCACTTCTTTAACAGATATGAAGGTTTGGGAGTGCTTTCTGAACCATTCTCTCATGAGGAAATTGATAAAGTGGTGGCACATATGCCCTCTGACAAGTCACCAGGACCTGATGGTTTCTCAGGTTTATTTCTTAAAGTCTGTTGGCCTGTTGTAAAATATGACTTCTACCAGCTTTGTCTGGAATTTTGGGAGGGCACTATTAATTTACAAAGTATCAATGAATCTTTTATCACTCTGATCCCCAAGATCTTATCTCCTGAAAGTCCAAGTGATTATAGGCCCATATCTTTGTTGAATATCTGCCTAAAGCTAATTACCAAGCTCTTAGCAAATCGTCTGCAAAGTAAGATCCTCGAATTGGTACATGTGAATCAGTATGGTTTTCTGCAGTCAAGGAATATTCAGGATTGTGTTGGTTGGGCTTATGAATACATTCACCAGTGTAAACAAGCAGGCACTCCCTCAGTTATTCTGAAACTCGACTTTGCCAAGGCTTTTGATACAGTGGAACATGCAGCCATCTTAAAGGTGTTTGAAAGTTGGGGATTTGATCCAAGATGGATGAAGTGGTTGACAATGATCTGTCTTCGTACATCTGAAGTCCTTCTTAATGAGATGGGGAAAAATGGCGAGACGTGGTGTTCGTCAAGGGGATCCCTTATCACCCTTGCTATTTATAGCTGCCTCGGAGCTACTTCAAGCCATGGTTAATGATTTGTTTCACCAGGAGATCCTCCAAGCGCCACTTGCCATTCCAAATACTGACTTTCCGATCATTCAGTATGCCGATGACACTTTGCTTGTTCTGCAAGCTTGCCCCATGCAATTAGATGCTCTCAAACAGACCCTTGAAAAATTTGCTCAAGCTACTGGATTGAGAGTTAATTATGCTAAATCAGCATTGATGTCAATCAATATTTCGGAGGAGCAGGTCAAGTCACTTGCAACATCCTTCGGTTGTCTGTGGGATCCCTACCTTTCACATATCCGGCCTCCCGATGGGGACTACTAAACCACGATCCAAGACCTCTCGCCCTGGTAGGTCTGGTTGAACACGACTTAATGCTAGTGCTAGATTCCTCAACTATGGGGTAAGCTTGAATTTGTGAGATCTGCTCTCCACCTCCCCACTTTTTTCATGAGCTCTGAAACTCCAAAACAGTCCTGGAGATCTGCAATCGTGCCTGAGAGACATTGCCTATGGGCTAAAGACGAAGACAGTTCGTTGAATGCTCTGGCTGCTGGTCTCTTGTCCGCGCGAAGCAACATGGTGGATTGGGAGTGAATCTTGACAAAATAAGGCGCTTCTTATGAAACAACTCCATAAATTTTATTCCAAAGATCCCACTGCTGGGTTGCTCTAGTATGGTCTTTATATGGTAATGGAATTCCTCATGCAATGTCCAAGAGAGGTTCCTTACGGTGGAAGGACATTTTAGTCTGGTGGAGGATTATAGAAGCATAACAACCTGGTGCACATAATGGTTCATCTGTGTTGTTTTGGAAAGATCTTGGTCTCATGGTGAATTAATGTGCCAAAAATTCCCAAGGCTATACTCATATGCGATGAATAGGACGCTCCGTGGCGCCTTGACCGCTTAGAGAATACGAATGAAGGTTTCCATCTACCGCTATCGTTGAAGCCTTCCGAGTGGCAGCGATCGAAATCCTCGTCGATATTCAGCTATCGGATCAACAAGCGACATTAGGACATTTGTTTGGGGTCCTAAGTTTATCAATCCGGATATTACAAGTTCGTTGGCCTCCCCAAGGATGCTACACTCAATGAAATTTGGAAATCGAGGAACCGCCCAAACTCAAGGTCTTTACCTGGCTGCTCTTTGTGGATCGTCTTAACACAAGGGACCTCATGCTCCTTAAACATTGGAATATTGTTCGGGGCTATAATTGTGCTATGTGCTCTCGTAACACACTTTGAAACCGCCAACACCTCTTCTTTCATTGTCGGTTTGCACAAATATGCTGAGCTTCCTAAATATCAATTGGGTTCTCGTAAGGGATTTGGGAGTTGACTTCCGCCACAAAAGCAGCTTTTAGCGGTCCATGTTTTTTCGAGATCACCGCTGTGCCACTTGGAATATCTGGAAGGTTAGGAATGACTTAATTTTCAACAATACTCCAAGCAGACTTGAATGGAAGGTGTTTTTCGGAGTGACCTCTTACTTCATGCCTGTGAGTCAAAACCTCTTGTGTTCAACCACTTGTTGAATGGATAGCAACTATCTTTTTGTAACCCTTTTGTACCTCTCCCAATTATTTTCTTCCCCCTTGATGTAATAAGTACTCTCTTTAGACTAGTTTGTACAGTTGTATCACCCCTTTTTTTCCTTCATATATATATAAAAAATGACACCGTAGGGGCTTCCCCTACGGTAGAGGTGTCAAAAAAAAGTAACTGATTGAGATCTCATGATTACTTGCATAAATTAACTGATTGAGATCCCATTTTTACTTGCATAAATAAACCGAACGGCCGAACTCCAAATCATAAACGAAATCAAGAAGGGATCAAAGCAAAATGGAATAAAATCGGCGCAAATATTAACCCAATACTCATCCATCTACAGATCGGCACTAATAGTTACTAGGGAACCAGCAAAAATAGGGTTCAAAAAGGAATGGGGAACAAAAAAGGGAGCAAACCATAGTTACCTCGCTCCATGGGTCGTCCATGCAGGTGTCGTAGGGGTTCGGAGGCGAGATGTACGGCACCGGCTCATAGGGGTCCCATCCCGGCGGGATACGACCGCCACCGGCGGCGGCGACGGCCTTTGAGGGGACGACGTCGAAGAGGGAGGCGTCGCGCTTGGAGCCGACGGCGTCATGGACGATGGGATTCGCATTCTCCTTGTCCATCTCGCCGCAGAGAGGGAGAGGGTTTTTTGCTTTGGAGAAGATGATGGGACGTGAGAGGCGGCGTTGCATGAGCGAGTGAGAGTGACAGAGATAGTGCGAGGAGGCGTCTATAAAGGCGAGGGGTGGTTAATGCGACCCGCGTCCTACGCGTCCACCATTGAACGTCTGCACGTCTTGGGCTTCTGCAACGCGACACACGTCCACGATTGCACGTCTTCGACTTCTGCACCGCGACTCGCGTCAGTACCCGTCAACAATTGCACGTCTTCCACTTCTGCACCGCAACACGCGTACTCGAGTCTAACCCTGGAAATTTAGATATACTCTCGAGTCTTATACTAGCATTTTTTGTGTGCTCAGTTTTCCCCTTGAGTACTAATACTGGCTAGTGCAATATACTCAGTTTTACCTCAAGTGCCTGGTCAACAGAGAGTCAACAAATGGGATTAACTAGTTAAATGAGTCAACAAATGGGATTATCAGGCTTACTTATTCGTTTTCACGTGTTAAACTTGTTTAAATCTTGGTCAGACCTAGGATTTGACCAAGATTCAAATGGGCATCAAAATTTAAAAAATCAGAAAAATGAAAACCAAAGCACATAGTGTTCTTATGTCATATAGTAAGCATTAAAGTTGATAAACAACGTCTAGACATATTCAAACCATACAAATCATGTATCTACCCCTAACCCCTAAACTCTGTCTTATGAAGTCAAGCATGAAGAGAAGTTTTGGGTTTCAAACATGGAAATTTCAAAAACCTCCCAAAAACTTCATTTTAGAGTGACTAAGAAGGATACATGCTTCCCTTTTCATTTTCATGTTTTAAACTTGTTTCAATCTTCAGTCAAAGATTTGACCAAGATTCAAATGGGCATCAAAATTTAAAAAATCAGAAAATGAAAAACCAAAACACACATATATAGCCTCTTATATAGTAAGCATTAAAGTTGATAAACAAGGTCTAGACATATTCAAACAAGAAAAATCATGTGTCTACCCCTAACCCTAAACTCTGTCTTATGTAGTCAAGCATGAAGAGAAGTGCTTTTGGGTTTCAAACATGGAAATTTCAAAAACCACCCAAAAGCTTTATTTTAGAGTGACTAAGAAGGATCCATGCTTATCTTTTCATTTTCATATTTTAAACTTGTTTAAATCATTGTCAAACCTAATTTGACCAAGATAAATGGGCATAAAATTAATCAAAAAATGAAAAACTAAAGCACATAGTCTTCTTATGTCATATATATAGTAAGCATTTAAAAGATGATAAACAAGGTCTAGACAATTCAAATAAGACAAATCATGTATCTACCCCTAACCCTAAACTCTATCTTATGAAGTCAAGCATCAAGAGAACTGGTTTTTGGTTTCAAACACGAAAATTTCAAAAACCTCCCAAAAGCTTCATTTTAATTAGACTAACTTATTAATTAAGAAGGATCCATGATTAATTACCTTTTCATTGTCATGTTTTAAACTTGTTTAAATCTTGGTCAAACCTGGGATTTGACCAAGATTCAATGGGCATAAAATTTCAGAAAAAAATCGTAAGAATGAAAAACCAAAGCACATAGCCTTCTTATGTCATATAGTAAGCATTCAAATTGATAAACAAGGTCTAGACATGTTCAAACTAGAAAAATCACGTATCTACCCCTAACCCTAAACTATGTCTTATGAAGTCAAGCATGCAGAGAAGTGGTTTTGGTTTCAAACATGAAAATTTCAAAAACCTCCCAAAGCTTCATTTTAGAGCGACTAAGAAGGATCGATGCTTACCTTTTCATTTTCATATTTTTACTTATTTGAATCTTGGTCAAATCCTAGGTTTGACCAAGATTTAAACAAGTTTAAAACATGAAAATGAAATGGGAAGTGTGTATCCTTCTTAGTCACTCTAAAATGAAGCTTTTGGGATGTTCTTGAAATTTCCATGTTTGAAACCCAAAACCACTTAAGACAGAGTTTATGGTTAGGTGTAGATACATGACTTTTCTTGTTTGAATATGTCTATAGACCTTGTTTATCACCTTGAATGCTTATGACATAATAAGGCTATATATGTGCTTTGGTTTTTCATTTTTTGATTTTTTCGAATTTTTATGCCCATTTAAATCTTGGTCAAATCCTAGGTTTGACCAAGGTTTAATCAAGTTTAAAACATGACAATGAAAAGGTAAGCATGAATCCTTTCTTAGTCACTCTAAAATGAAGGTACTTGAAATTTTTATGTTTGAAACACAAAACCCCAGTTCTCTTCATATGTTTGACTTCATAAGACAGAAGTTTAGGGTTAGGGGTAGATATGATACATGATATTTCTGGTTTGAATATGTCTAGACCTTGTTTATCAACTTGAATGCTTACTATATGACATAAGAAGGCTATATATGTGCTTTGGTTTTTCATTTTATTTTATTTTTTTTAATTTTTACGCCCGTTTGAATCTTGGTCAAATCCTTGGTTTGACCAAGGTTAAAACAAGTTTAAAACATGGCAATGAAAAGGTAAGCATGGATCATTCTTAGTCACTCTAAAATGAAGCTTTTGGGAGGTTTGTGAAATTTCCATGTTTGAAACCCAAAATCACTTCTCCTCATACTTAACTTCATAAGACAGAGTTTAGGGTTAGGGGGTAGATACATGTTTTGTGTGGTTTGAATATGTCTAGACCTTGTTTATCAACTTGAATGCTTACTATATGACATAAGAATACTATGTGCTTTGGTTTTTCATTTTTCTGATTTTTTTAATTGTTAAACCCATTTGAATCTTGGTCAAATCCTAGGTTTGAGCAAGATTTAAACAAGTTTAAAACATGAAAATGGAAAGCTAAGCATGAATCATTCTTAGTCACTCTAAAAATCTTTCGGTCTGCAGAAGAGTCGAATCTGCAATCAGTAGTTACAAAAGCGACCCACCTTAGGGATGGATAATAAGACTTGGGCAATATAAACGTTGATACTTACTTTGTGATACTAAAATATATGTATCTAGACATATTTCGTTAGTTGTACTCAGTTTTCCCCAGCTCGTTAGTTTTTCCTCAGTTTTCCCCTCCCTCTAGTTTGAAACCCATCGAAGACGCGGGTTGCCGTCAGGTCAGAGGCCTTACCGTTACCGTGAGGTCAGTTCCTCGCTGACCGTCTCGTGCTGACGGGTGGATCCATCTACCGCTGACGCGTGGGCCGTTTTATTTACTGATTGTATACGCGGTGCTGCCAATGACAAATGGGGCCGCTCTATGGGGCTGCCGCAGCCAATGACCAGTGGGTCGTCTATTTATTTATAGAAAATTATATATTGCCGCTCTGTGGGGCCTCCGCAGTCAATGACCGCTGTGGTCGTCTATTTTATTTAGAGAATATAATATAGAGCCGCTCTGTAGGGGCCGCCTCAGCCCATGGCAGGTGACTATTTTCGCAGCTTAATCTAAAGTGACTTTTATGCTAAACATTGTGCATCCCGGCGTTGACCTAGCAGTGGCGGCGAGGATGTGGTGCTCGAATAATAGTGGAAATGCGATATTATTTTTTACATGCATAATATATAGAAAATAGCTAGATCTCTAAATCGATGCATATGAAGCTACATATATATTCTTGGTCATGATCCCCTTAATTATCTAAAGGGGATGGATGCATGGCTTCACGTCGTCGTCGCTTTCATCATCAGTATCTTCGTCGTCTGAGTAGTAGTACCTCCTGCACATTGTTCCGTCAAACACCTTCACTGTGAGCACATCATCGCCTTCATATTTGAAGTGTACGAACCAGCCGAAATCCACACCGTGCGCGATGGCGAATTTCTCCCAGCCCTTGTCGAGGTACATCCGGCCTTGTCCGTCAAATAGGACCTCCACGGTCCAGAGACGAGGACCGCAGTCAGCTGCTCGCAGATACACCTTAGCTGGCTCCTTGCCGTCAAGATAGTCCGCAAATTTTTTTGGGAGTTCCTGCAAAGAGATCGAGCGCCGATCGTTTGAAATTAGGGAACCCTTGAAATTAAAGGTTTTTTAGAACATGCCCATAATTAATCACATGCATCATATATGTGGGAACGCGTACGTACCTTCTTGACCAAAGGGTCTTCATAGACGACGATGAAGAACTCCTCTATGATCAATGGCAGTGTTGACGGTGGTGGTGGCAATGATGATGATCCACTTCCCCTTCCCCTTCCCCTTCCCCTTCCCCTTCCCCTTCCCCTTCCGGTCCGCGTCCGAGACGTGGAAGCCATGGCAATGGATAAAGTGTATGTGAACGAAGAAGAGAGAGGCAGAACCTATTGACACAAGGGATGGCCGTGTGGGTGTTTATAAGGGAGAGATGACCGTTGTAGGGGTTTACACAATAAAATAAGGAGGAGATGACCGTTGTGGGGGTTTATACACAATAAATTAAGGAGGAGACGACCGTTGTGGGGGTATATATCTCAACAAAAAAAGTAATGCGGACTATGTTGACGGAAATGGAACTTCGTGATATAGTTTATCATTTTACCGTGAAAAGTAATGCCTAAAAGAAAAGTAATGGCTACAAGAAATCGGTGATGGTTTATCGTTTTTTGCGTGAAAAGTAATGGGTACAAGAAATGGGTGATGGTGTATCATTTTTTGCGTGAAAAGTAATGGCTACAACAAAATCGGTGATGGTTTATCGTTTTTTGCGTGGAAAGTAATGGGTACAAGAAATGGGTGATGGTGTATCATATTTTTGCGTGATAAGTAATGGCTACAACAAAATCGGTGATGGTTTATCGTTTTTTGCGTTGAAAGTAATGGGTACAAGAAATGGGTGATGGTGTATCATTTTTTTGCGTGAAAAGTAATGGCTACAACAAAATCGGTGATGGTTTATCATTTTTTGCGTGGAAAGTAATGGCTACAAGAAATGGGTGATGGTGTATCATTTTTTTGCGTGGAAAGTAATGGCTAAAACAAAAGTAATGGCTACAAGAAATCGGTGATGGTTTATCGTTTTTTGCGTGGAAAGTAATGGCTACAACAAATCGGCGATGGTTTATCGTTTTTTGCGTGAAAAGTAATGCCTAAAAAGAGTTTATAATTTAGCTCGTGAAAAATAATGCCTAAAAGAGTTTATAATTTAGCTCGTGAAAAATAATGCAGAAAACCAAACTTTAGCGTACTGGGTAACCGCCCTTTCGCATACATAGAGGGTGGAAGCTAACCGACGACAGAGAGAGAGAGAGAGGGTGGTGGCCCCGACCAGAGAGAGAGATAGGGATTATCCTGCCCGTTAGATCATACGATCAACGGTCATCGGGCACGATCCGCGTGACATGGGCTAGACCAATCAGGGCAATGTTCGGCGTCTGTGAGAGTGTGTGAAGGGAGAGGGCAAAACTGAGTAGTATCAAGAAACCAAGGGCAAGTGAGTAGTAAACAGACTAAGGGATTGAAATATGAGATTTAAAAATTGGAAAATGCGTGTTTTGTACAATGAAACCCATCTTGGCCTACCTCAAACTATCTGTAATACAAATCTACACGAGTGTGAAAATTATGGCCTCATTCAGACAAAGTATGTTTTGGGGAAAGCTGTTTTGGGTAGGGCTTATTATGGAAAACCATGCACCTTCATAGCTACTAGGTGATTTGAGAAGTGGCAATTTGTGGTGAAACTTGATTTATCTATGATTTATCTATGATTTGAGAAGTGGCAATTTGTGGTAAAGACTCCATGAGTAAGTGCCACTCTTTTTCGGATTTTTTTGCACATTAAATAACTCATTTAACTAGTTAATCCCATTTGTTGACTCTCTGTTGACCAGCCACTTGAGGGTAAAACTGAGTATATTGCACTAGCCAGTATTAGCACTCAAGGAGAAAACTGAGCACACAAAAAATGCTAGTATATGACTCGAGGGTATACCTGAGTATATCTAAATTTCCAGGGTTAGACTCGAGGACGCGTGTTGCGGTGCAGAAGTGGAAGACGTGCCATTGTTGACGCGTGTCGCGGTGCAGACGTGCAAATAGTGGACGCGTAGGACGCGGGTCGCATTTAGGACGCGTAAGCCCCTCCCTCCCTCCCTCTGCACACAGTCGTCTCATTCTCGCTCACGCACGAAACCACCCCTCTCACGTCCCATCAACTTCTCCAAATCGAAAAAACCCCAACCGCCGTACGCACGCTACCCTGCCGGCGATGGAGAAGAAGAATGCGCCGGCGGCCGTCGCCTCCGAGCCCGTCGCCTCCGCGCCCGTCGCCGCCGAGCCAGTCGCCGCCGAGCCCGTCGCCGCCGAGCCAGTCGCCGCCGAGCCCGTCGCCGCCGAGCCAGTCGCCGCCGAGCGCGTCGCCTCCGAGGGCGGCGCATCCAAGCGCGGCTCCTCCGTGAACTGGGCCTCTCTCTCGGCTGATGGACCACTTCACAAGATCGGCGAATGCTTGCTGGCGAACGAGGAGTACGCCGACACCTACTCTGCCATGAGGCAAGTCTGTAGAAATTGGCGCTCAGGTTTGCCTGAGCCCGACGTGCACCTGGACGAATGGATCATGCTAGACCACGCCCTTCCACACGTCGCTGAGTTCACCTTCCTCCAACTCGGCACATCACGCTACGTCACCATAGATCTATCGGAAGTTCATACAAGGTTCAACTTCCTCCATATCTACCTCTTTATTTTCAATCTTAAACATCTTAGTGCTGAATGTTATCGTGCTTGCCCAGATACTACTTCGTCGGATTTTGCCGTGGCGTCATCGTGCTTGCCCAGAAGAACCCGCCGCACAAGATACGGCTTCTGAACCCACTCACAAAGAAATCGAACACTATGTTTGAGGCGCAGATGCCATCTGTTTTCCTGAAATCAGTCGCTGTGATCAAATCCCCGACTATGGTCTTCGTTACCGCACATTACCCGTCGGAAATTGGTTGGGTCGATGAGAGCACTCCAACTAAGGATATAGATAAAGATTGGGAAAACAGATTTTCGATCAAGAACCATTGTCTGCGTTGCATTACACCGTTCAATGGTGAACTGTATGCACTAGCTGTGGACAATTTAGAGCACGGAAGAATAGTGTGCACCAATGTACAGTTGCAGCAGCGCGCGAGCACTGTCAAGATGGAGACACTAATTTCATTTCCAGAACTTGGACATCAGAAGTTCTACCTCGTGAAGTCGGATGGTGATCTGCTGCTTGTGTTGTTGGTCAGCGTGGCTTTGGCGGGCAGACCATTGGTGTACCGTGTGGACACTCAGAGCCGCTCTCTCCATCCGGTCAGTAACATTGGCAGTAATGCCTTCTTTGTGAATTATATCCGGTGTATCTCCGTCGACACCAGAGTGTACCCGACACTTCGACCTGGCTGCATCTACTACACGGATTTGGGTTATATCAGAGAGTACTCTCATGATACAAAGGCCTGGGATGAGTGGCCAGAACGTGTGGATAGAATAGGAAACTACGGTATGAGAAATGAACACAAGCCATACCGTTTGGAGGATGTATTGGCCGCACACTGCAGACGGAGGGAGTTCAATGAATATTTCCTTCGGGTAATGCACGATTGGAGCAACGACGAAATATATGAGGAGGAATGAAGAACAAATTCATTCATCCTAATCTTCTTGTTGTCCATACATTGCGTGCGTCTTGTATATTACAACGTTATTGGCTGCTTTTGGCTGCTGTATGCAGTTTCCCTATGTATTATACTTAGTTTTCTGATTATGCAGTTGTCAATTTATCATATACTAGCTTCTACATTTGCTACTAGATTTGCTGCCATATTGGGCAAAAAACGAGGGCCAAAAGGCATAAATAACCCCAGAGATTTGCTACTAGATTTGCTGCCATATTGAAGAAAGACAGAAATAGAAGCTTCTCTAGATTTGATACTAATTTGGTGAAAAAGACAGAGAGAGAAAGAGGGGAAAAGGTGCTCTTAAAAATGCCAATTTGGGCCGAGAGAGACAAAACCCAGCTCCTGCTCACGTGCAACCAAACGCTTCTCGTCCTGTCCCACGCGGTCCCTTTCTACCAGCCCCACGCGACGCGGCCCCACGCGACGCGGCCCCACACGACGCGGCCCCACAGACGACGCGGCGCAACACGCCAGCACAGAACGTCCAAATAAACGGATTCCTTCCGTCTGAGCTCCTTCTGCGGGTTTCAAACAGTAGTTACAAAAGCGAAAAACTTAGGGATGGATAATAAGACTTGGGCAATATAAACGTTGATACTTACTTTGTGATACTAAAATATATGTATCTAGACATATTTCAGTTGTAGATACATCCATTTTAACATCAAGTAATATGGATCGGAGGACTAGCTAAAGAACAATGAGAGGCAGTGTTTCTCTCCCCCAGCCTACTTGGCGGAGCGGCCCTCCATCAGGACAGGTGGTGATTCCGCTTCTCTCGTTGGAATTCCTTATCCCCCAGCCTACTCGGCGACGTGCGCTCCTCAGTGACCTGCGCGAGGGCGATCGATACGTCTCCAACGTATCGATAATTTCTTATGTTCCATGCTACTTTATTGATGATACCTACATGTTTTATGCACACTTTATGTCATATTTGTGCATTTTCGGAACTAACCTATTAATAAGATGCCGAAGTGCCAGTTTGCTGTTTTTGGTTTCAGAAATCCTAGTAACGAAATATTCTCGGAATTGGACGAAATCAACGCCCAGGTTCCTATTTTGCCCGGAAGCATCCAGAACACCCGAGAGCCAGAGGGGAGCCCTGGTGGGCCCAGATGATAGGGTGGCGCGGCCAGGGCTGGGCCCGCGCCACCCTATGGTGTCGTCGCCCCTTCGACCTTCCGACTCCGCCTCTTCGCCTATATAAAGGTCCCTGACCTAAAAACCCTTAGGGAGAAAGCCACGGTACGCAAAACCTTCCAGAGCCGCCGCCATCGCGAGCCAAGATCCGGGGACAGAGTCTCTGTTCCGGCACCTGCGGACGGGGAAGTGCCCCGAAGGCTTCTCCATCGACACCGCTGCCATCTCCACCGCCATCTTCATCACCGCCGCTGCTCCCATGAGGAGGAGTAGTTCTCCATCGAGGCTCGGGGCTGTACCGGTAGCTATGTGGTTAATCTCTCTATGTACTTCAATACAATGATCTCATGAGCTGCTTTACATGATTGAGATTCATATGAGTTTTGTATCACTACTATCTATGTGCTACTCTAGCAAAGTTATTAAAGTAGTTCTATTCCTCCTGCACGTGTGTAAAGGTGACAGTGTGTGCACCGTGTTAGTACTTAGTTTATGCTATGATCATGATCTCTTGTAGATTGCGAAGTTAACTATTGCTATGATAATATTGATGTGATCTATTCCTCCTACATATGCATGAAGGTGACAGTGTGCATGCTATGCTAGTACTTGGTTTAGTCTTTTGATCTATCTTACACTATAAGGTTACTTAAACATGAGCATTATTGTGGAGCTTGTTAACTCCGGCATTGAGGGTTCGTGTAATCCTACGCAATGTGTTCATCATCCAACAAAAGTGTAGAGTATGCATTTATCTATTCTGTTATGTGATCAATGTTGAGAGTGTCCACTAGTGAAAGTGTAATCCCTAGGCCTTGTTCCTAAATACTGCTATCACTGCTTGTTACTGTTTTACTGCGTTACTACTGCATGTTTACTTCCTACAATATTACTATCGTCAACTACGCGCCAAGCACTTTTCTGCGCCATACTACTGCTCATATTCATTCATACCACTTGTATTTCACTATCTCTTCGCCGAACTAGTGCACCTATTTGGTGTGTTGGGGACACAAGAGACTTCTTGCTTTGTGGTTGCAGGGTTGCATGAGAGGGATATCTTTGACCTCTTCCTCCCTGAGTTCGATAAACCTTGGGTAATCCACTTAAGGGAAACTTGCTGCTGTTCTACAAACCTCTGCTCTTGGAGGCCCAACACTGTCTACAAGAATAGAAGCACCCGTAGACATCAAGCACTTTTCTAGCGCCGTTGCCGGGGAGGAAAGGTAAAAGGCTCTCATACTTCGGTTCCAGGTAACAGTACTTTTCTGGCGCCGTTGTGTGTGCTCGAAGCTATTTCCTTTAGACTCTGCAATTGCGACATTTGGTTTCTTGTTTACACTAGTTAGGCATAATGGACAACAATGACCTTTTTATTCTATTTCCTGATTTAAGACATGGATGGTTTGATGCGAAAATTAAAAAAACCATGGAACATATTAATATGAATGCTTTGAACACTATTGTTGCTAATGCTATGGAAAATTCTAAGCTTGGGGAAGCTGGCTTTGATGAGCATGATATTTTTAGTCCCCCAAGCATTGAGGAGAAAATTTACTTTGATGATACTTTGCCTCCCATTTATGATGATTATAATGATAGTAGTCTTTTGTTACCACCTGTTATGGAGGATAAATTTGATTATGATTACAATATACCTCCTATATTTGATAGCTACTTTGTTGAATTTGCTCCCACTACAATTAATAAGAATGACTATGCTTATGTTGGGAGTAGTAATTATTTTATGCATGAGACTCATGATAAGAATGCTTTAAGTGATAGTTATATTGTTGAGTTTGCTCATGATGCTACTGAAAGTTATTATGAGAGAGGAAAATATGGTTGTAAAAATTTTCATGTTACTAAAACACCTCTCTATGTGCTGAAATTTTTGAAGCTACACTTGTTTTATCTTCCTATGCTTGTTACTTTGCTCTTCATGAACTTGTTTACTTACAAGATTCCTATGCATAGGAAGCATGTTAGACTTAAATGTGTTTTGAATTTGCCTCTTGATGCTCTCTTTTGCTTCAACTTCTATTTCTTGCGAGTGCATCATTAAAACTGCTGAGCCCATCTTAATGGCTATAAAGAAAAGAACTTCTTGGGAGATAACCCATGTGTTATTTTGCTACAGTACTTTGTTTTATATTTGTATCTTGGAAGTTGTTTACTACTGTAGCAACCTCTCCTTATCATGTTTTTGTGCCAAGTAAAGTTTCTATGTCAAAGTTGATGTTATATTTGGGATCGCTGCGCAGAAACAGCATTGCTGTCTGTCACGAATATGGGCACAGGCCTCTGTAGAAAATTCAAAAAATCTGCCAATTTACGAGCGTGATCCTCAGATATGTACGCAACTTTCATTAGTTTTGAGTTTTTCCATTTGAGCAAGTCTGGTGCCAGCTTTAAATTCGTCTTTACGGACTGTTCTGTTTTTGACAGATTCTGCCTTTTATTTCGCATTGCCGCTTTTGTTAAGTTGAATGAGTTTCTTTGTTCCATTAACTTTCAGAAGTTTTATGCAATGTCCAGAAGTGTAAAGAATGATTGTGCCACCTCTGAACATGTGAATTATTAATTGTGCACTAACCCTCTAATGAGTTTGCTTGAAGTTTGGTGTGAAGGAAGTTTTCAAGGGTCAAGAGAGGAGTATGATATACTATGATCAAGAGTAGTGAAAGCTCTAAGCTTGGGGATGCCCCCGTGGTTCACCCCTGCATATTTTAAGAAGACTCAAGCATCTAAGCTTGGGGATGCCCAAGGCATCCCCTTCTTCATCGACAAAGTATCAGGTTCCTTCTCTTGAAACTATATTTTTATTCGGTCACATCTCATGTATTTTACTTGGAGCGTCTGTGTGTGCTTTTATTTTTGTTTTGTTATCTTAGTTCTCTGAATAAGTTCATCCTTGTGTGGGAGAGAGACACGCTCCGCTGGTTCGTATGAACACATGTGTTCTTAGCTAATAATATTCAAGGCGAAGTTTCTTCTTCGTTAAATTGTTATATGGTTGGAATTGGAAAATGCTACATGTAGTAATTGGTAAAATATCTTGGATAATGTGATACTTGGCAATTGTTGTGCTCATGTTTAAGTTCTTGCATCATATGCTTTGCACCCATTAATGAAGAAATACATAGAGCTTGCTAAAATTTGATTTGCATATTTGGTCTCTCTAAGGTCTAGATAATATCTAGTATTGAGTTTTGAACAACAAGGAAGACGGTGTAAAGTCTTATAATGTTTACAATATGTCTTTTATGTGAGTTTTGCTGCACCGGTTCATCCTTGTGTTTGTTTCAAATAACCTTGCTAGCCTAAACCTTGTATCGAGAGGGAATACTTCTCATGCATCCAAAATCCTTGAGCCAACCACTATGCCATTTGTGTCCACCATACCTACCTACTACATGGTATTTCTCCGCCATTCCAAAGTAAATTGCTTGAGTGCTACCTTTAAATAATTCAAAATTTATCACCTCTTATTTGTGTCAATGTTTTATAGCTCATGAGGAAGTATGTGGTGTTTATCTTTCAATCTTGTTGGGCAACTTTCACCAATGGACTAGTGGCTTCATCCGCTTATCCAATAATTTTGCAAAAAGAGCTGGCAATGGGATTCCCAGTCCCAAATTAATTAACAAAAATAGACACTCCTCCATGGTATGTGATTGTTGGACGGCACCCGAAGGATTCGGTTAGCCATGGCTTGAGAAAGCAAAGGTGGGGAGGAGTGTCATCAAAATAAAACTAAAATAAAAAGGCACTCCTTCATGGTATGAGATTGTTGGCAGGCACCCGAGGATTCGGTTAGCCATGGTTTGTGAAAGAAAGGTTGGAAGGAGTGCCACCCAAAAATAAAATAAAATGGGAGCCGCTCTTTGAAGGTTTGTCTGGCAAGGGGTTAGAGTACCCGCTACCATTCGTTGACAACAACAAACACCTCTCAAAACTTTACTTTTACGCTCTCTTTATGTTTTCAAAATAAAAGCTCTAGCACAAATACAGCAATCGATGCTTTCCTCTTTGAAGGACCATTCTTTTACTTTTATTGTTGAGTCAGTTTACCTATCTCCCTCCACCTTAAGAAGCAAACACTTGTGTGAACTGTGCATTGATTCCTACATACTTGCATATTGCACTTGTTATATTACTCTATGTTGACAATATCCATGAGATATACATGTTATAAGTTGAAAGCAACCGCTGAAACTTCATCTTCCTTTGTGTTGCTTCAACACCTTTACTTTGATTTATTGCTTTATGAGTTAAGTCTTATGCAAGACTTATTGATGCTTGTCTTGAAAGTACTATTCATGAAAAGTCTTTGCTTTATGATTCACTTGTTTACTCATGTCATTACCATTGTTTTGATCGCTGCATTCATTACATATGTTTATAATATGATCAAGGTTATGATGGCATGTCACTTAAGAAATTATCTTTGTTATCGTTTTACCTGCTCGGGACGAGCAGAACTAAGCTTGGGGATGCTGATACATCTCCAACGTATCGATAATTTCTTATGTTCCATGCTACTTTATTGATGATACCTACATGTTTTATGCACACTTTATGTCATATTTGTGCATTTTCTGGAACTAACCTATTAACAAGATGCTGAAGTGCCAGTTCCTCTTGTTTTTGGTTTCGAAATCCTAGTAACGAAATATTCTCGGAATTGGACGAAATCAACGCCCAGTTCCTATTTTGCCCGGAAGCATCCAGAACACCCGAGAGCCACCAGGGGAGCCCGGTGGGCCCAGATGATAGGGTGGCGCGCCAGGGCTGGGCCCGCCACCCTATGGTGTCGTCGCCCCTTCGACCTTCCGACTCCGCCTCTTCGCCTATATAAAGGTCCCTGACCTAAAACCCTTAGGGAGAAAGCCACGTACGCAAAACCTTCCAGAGCCGCCGCCATCGCGAAGCCAAGATCTGGGGGACAGGAGTCTCTGTTCCGGCACCCTGCCGGACGGGGAAGTGCCCCCGAAGGCTTCTCCATCGACACCGCTGCCATCTCCACCGCCATCTTCATCACCGCTGCTGCTCCCATGAGGAGGAGTAGTTCTCCATCGCTGTGTACGGTAGCTATGTGGTTAATCTCTCTACTATGTACTTCAATACAATGATCTCATGAGCTGCTTTACATGATTGAGATTCATATGAGTTTTGTATCACTACTATCTATGTGCTACTCTAGCAAAGTTATTAAAGTAGTTCTATTCCTCCTGCACGTGTGTAAAGGCAGTGTGTGCACCGTGTTAGTACTTGGTTTATGCTATGATCATGATCTCTTGTAGATTGCGAAGTTAACTATTGCTATGATAATATTGATGTGATCTATTCCTCCTACATATGCATGAAGGTGACAGTGTGCATGCTATGCTAGTACTTGGTTTAGTCTTTTGATCTATCTTACACTATAAGGTTACTTAAACATGAGCATTATTGTGGAGCTTGTTAACTCCGGCATTGAGGGTTCGTGTAATCCTACGCAATGTGTTCATCATCCAACAAAAGTGTAGAGTATGCATTTATCTATTCTGTTATGTGATCAATGTTGAGAGTGTCCACTAGTGAAAGTGTAATCCCTAGGCCTTGTTCCTAAATACTATCACTTGTTACTGTTTTACTGCGTTACTACTGCATGTTTACTTCCTACAATATTACTATCGTCAACTACGCGCCAAGCACTTTTCTGGCGCCATACTACTGCTCATATTCATTCATACCACTTGAATTTCACTATCTCTTCGCCGAACTAGTGCACCTATTTGGTGTGTTGGGGACACAAGAGACTTCTTGCTTTGTGGTTGCAGGGTTGCATGAGAGGGATATCTTTGACCTCTTCCTCCCGAGTTCGATAAACCTTGGGTAATCCACTTAAGGGAAACTTGCTGCTGTTCTACAAACCTCTCCTCTTGGAGACCTGCGCGAGGGCGCCTCGGCGACCTACGCAAAGGTGGCTGGACTCGGAGCGCATCGACTTCCTTCTGCGGTGCCTGGATTGGATCGACCATCCCGCGCGTGTCCTCCACCATATTGTTTTTCTTCAAGATGCTGTCATCCATCATCTTCTTCACCGCATCATGTTGGGTGTTGAGGCTCCCGTTGAGAGCTTGAACGCACCTGTTTGATAGCTCGACGTTTTCTTCGCGAAGAAAGCCGCACTCGATCTTAAGCATCAAATTCTCGCCCTTGAGCTTCTTGATGACAGAGTTCGTTTCCTCACTTGATGGAACGCTCACATCATGCAGCTTGCCCCGGCCGGTGACCTCGTCCTTCAAAGTATCGACATCATCGCGAAAGTTGGAGGCGAGTTCCACGAGAGTTTTAAGCTCATCTCTGAAACACGCCGATGCTTCCTGCATGGCAATATCATCAGTACCGAAACAAAGTGACGAGAGGAAGACGAAAATGTCCAATCAGTGGTAACCTCTAAGCGCAGGAGACAGGGGTTGAAGTCGTCATGAGAAGATGTCAGGGTGCGTCGTGGGGCACTGAGATATGTATAAAAAGGATTAATACGGAATAAAGAGTTGGGACCTCCGGGCCAGGAAGAATCAAGAAACATGGCGATGGAAACCAACCAGGAATCTTCGACCGCACGACGGACGCCGTTCCGAGACGAGCGCGAAGCAGGGCCTTCGTTTTCTGGCGGGCCCTTTCTCGCGGCCAGCATCTGGATAGACCGCCGGCGGGAACTCTCCGCGTCCTTGGTCAACACTAGATGGTGCTTCTTCAAGCGAGATGGTGGCCTTGACTTCGGAGGCATCGCTGGAAGTGGAAGGAGACTGGAAGTGAAGCAAGAAGGGGATGGAAGAAGTACTCCCCCTATTAAAACCAGACAACCGTCTCCTGCCCTCGCTTCGAGCAACCTGGTCCGCCCATCCTAAATCAAGAGGCCATAGGATGGCTTATGTTGGGGCCGAATGGACGCTAGAGGATTCGGGGGAGGGTTTATGACTAGATGGGATGAACTTCCGGATGGTTTCCTCAAGAACTTGGCCAAGGCCAGAGGTTGAAGAAGAAAGACACAAGGAAGAACTCGCTCTAGATCACTATCTTCATTGATCTCCACAGGTTACAGGTTTGAGCTTACAAGGTTTCTCTCTCTACTTCGCGCGTATGAATGGGGCTCCCCCCTCTCCTTATATAGGGGAGAGGGTGGCTTACAGGGCAAGAAACCCTAATGGCATCTTTGACTAGACAAACTACTTTACAAAGATACTTTACAAAGCTACTTTAATCATAGATGACGCCGGGGTCTTCTTTAAACAGGGAGGCTGACGTCCTCCGGCTTCTTTGACCGTCATCCTCCTCTTTATCTTCAGGCCTTCGTTTAAAGCCACTTTGCTTAGCTCATCCTTGTCCTCTAGCTCTGGAGAGAATCTTTGACTGGTCCTGCCGACATGCTCTTCCTTCCGGTCTCCGGCAGGATGTAGCGCCTGTTCTTCGACACTTTCCGCAGTACGTCATAGCAAGCCTTCTGGATGACTTCCGACTCTGTGTCCATGTTGAAATTTGCCTACAAAGCAAACAAGGGCAAGGACGAGGTTAGTTATCATGAACTATGAACAATCAAGCAAGCACTCCTATCATCTAACAAATGAACTGGTGATGAAGAAGATTACCCCCATCTTTCCAACGAAGTCGGCCAACAAATTCTCATCCCTCTTGTACAACTTGAAATGCGGAAGGAGCGGCATCTGGCCTCTTGCAAGCATTCCACCCTCCGATGCAAACTTGGCAGCAGGCAAAGGCTTCTCAGGACGTTTCAGCCCTGGAGGAATCTCAATGGTAAGCTTGACTCCCATCCCCTTGCAAATCTGCTCCAGCCCGGTGCCCTTCCTTTTACGGCCACCTGCAGCAGTGGTTCCACCTGAATAGCATACATACAAAGATCATGTCAGAAAGCAGCACCCACAACCAAAAGAGTTTATAAAGATAAACAAAAAAGGCAGTAGATAGTGTGGACAGCTGTCCAACAAAAACTTGCCTTCATCATCCTCAGGATCAAGAAAACCATCAGAATCAAAGTGCTGATGGACCATGACATCAGATGCAGTAGGACCTGTGTCCCTGCGAACAGTGCTTGCTTCATCGATCCTTTCATCAATCTGCAGTGAGCTACTGCGATTGTTGCGGGGCGGAGTATCTTCATTGTTGGTTGCAGACGCTTCACTTGATGTCCTCCTGGTGACTCTTTTGGAAGGAGCTTCAGCAACAGGTTCCAGATGCCTCTTTCTCCCTCCTGGAGCATCAGCAAACACTCTAACAGGAGGCATTGAACTTTGTTCCTTTTGCAACCTCTTACTCCTCCTCCCTGGGCTTGTCTTTCTAACAGAAGCCTTTTTCTTTCTACTCTTGGGATCCTTCAATGCCTCGCAAAAATAGCAAAACAAAATGGCATTACATCACAGGTTATAGCAAAACATAAATAAGAAAACAGATACAAGTAATGCCAGCCCTCCAAAGATGATAAGCAGAATGCACCTTCTCAATGTGTTCCCCTATACTCCCTTCAACCTCCCCATCCTCCTGGTCAACCAATTGGTCATTGCTCGGATGATAATCTGAGCTGTCGCCTTGTGTTATGGCAGATGACTCATCATTTGAAAGTGTGGAACGACCTCCACCTCGACCACCATGTGACTTCCTAAAAATTGACACTACGGCGGGGATACCCAGGGATTGTAAGACACGGTTGTTCCGCATCATTGTCCTAGCCCTGTCCTTCTCTATCTCGGTGAGTGGCGCTTCTTTACATGTATGAGAGAAATATGTAACCATTAGATTGATGGTTGAAATGCATAGAAGCAAGCCAACTCGAACAACTAAGGTAAATTGTTTAATCATAGCAATTTTCAACTTTTAGTTTCATTTAATCCTAGGGTACAGAAATATTCAGACAGAGCCAAAAAAACCCAGCACCCGATTAAAAGCATCAATTAGACACAATGATGTTAGGATGAAGCCGCATACCAGCCAGCTGCTTCTTCCCAGTCTTTGCCATGCCTGATGTTGATGGGTTGGATATGTGCTGGCACGAAAAGAATAACAATTAGTGACAGCAGATACAACATATGGATGCAATTAAAGAACCAAGCAACATAGGTTCATGTGGATCAACAATCACCTGGTTCACCTTGCTCCTTGAAGTAGGTCAGACCTTGATAGTATTACCTACGAAGATAACAGGTTATAATCATTAGACATATCCCTTCATACAACAATAGACATGTACACAGAAAAAGCTGTAGGCATGTACAGATAAACAGGGCTCCCAAACTTTGTTTGGGAGAAGTTTCATCAACACAGGATAGAAGGGCAATATAAATGTTCATCGACGAAATATAAAAGGGAATGCCTTGGTAAAGATCTGTACCAAGCAAGATCCGCAGCAGGTAATCATATTATGTACTAGTTGCAGCAAGAAAGATCTGTAGAAGCTAATCATATATGGACTGCAGTAAACTAGATGTACAATCTACAGAGCCCAAGCCAAGTAAAATCCCCCAACAATCACGGACTGGTTGCAGCGAGACCCACGCCAGGCAAGATCTGCATCACTAATTGACTGGTTGGATACAGCAAGCAAGATCGGCAGCAGGTAATCATATAGGGACTGCAGTAAACCAGATCTAAATTCTACAGAGCCTGAGCCAAGCAAGATCCGCAGCAATCATCGACTGGTTGCAGCAAGACACATGCCAATCAAGATCCGAAGCAACCATGGACTGCTTGCATATAGCAAGCAAGATCGGCAGCAGGTAATCATATAGGGACTGCAGAAAACCAAATCTAAAATCTACAGAGCCTGAGCCAGGCAAGATCCGCAGCAATCATCGACTGGTTGCTGCAAGAACATGAAAAGCAAGATCCGAAGCAACCATGGACTGGTTGCAGCAAGAACCATGACAGGCCGAGCAACCCTGACCCTGGACAAGCCAAGGAAACAAGCCATGCCACGAAATCCCTAACCCTAACCATGCCATGCCAAGCAAACCGTAACCCTAGCCATGGCCGACGAAACCCTAAGCAGGCCAAGAAAAGGCCATAGATCGAAGAGGGGGGAGGGGTCGGGTTGAGGAGGGAACTCGCCTGAAGATCTTGTGGCGAGCGTCTACGCACGCGCGGCCGTCGTCGGCGGGTAGCTCTCCGCTCGTCCGCTCGTCGGAGCGCCGCTCGTCGGTGGCCGTCGGCGGGTGGGGATGAGCGGAGTGGGAGGGGAATTGGGGTTCGTATTGCACCGGAGTGGGAGGGGAATTGGGGAATTGAGGGAGCTCGTACGGGATTTGACTGAAATGTCCCTCCTTTCCAGCTTAGGTTAGTGGCGTTTCGGACATTTGCCCTCCTTTCCAGCTTAGGTTAGTGGCGGGCGGATTCAAAACATTTCGCTGGAGCTGGCGGGAGAAGCTGGGCGGGAGAGTTTTGGGGTTTTGGAGGGTTTTGGGGTTTTGGAGGGAATTTTTGGGGCTTTTTTGTGCAAAACAATAATAATTAAATGCGCAATAATGCATATAATTTGGTGTAGATTAAAATATTTTTAAAAACAGAATATCATGTAATTAAACGTGTGTCACCTTCATTCCTTTAATGATAATAATATAGGGATATATGAAACTCCTAGAATCCTTAATAATTAAATTATTTAAAAAAATCAGAAAATGTTTGGTTAATTAGGTCAAATAATATATGTCTCTTGCACACACTAATTATATGCTTATCATAAGGCATATGCAAGCTTTATCCCATTCTATATACATCAAGATTCCGAACGTGGCAGTTCGATCGTGAAGGATTCTAGCTCCTAGCTAGAATGTACGTCGTCTCCGCTCGACTTTTTGGCTCCGTTTAATTTGCCAACTGCGCAAAAAGGGGCCGCCGGGACATGCGGTATGGCCGTACCGGGCGCGCGCGTGCACCCATCCGCCAACGCGCGAAACGGAAAACATTTAGCACATAAAATGACGCGTCCTAGACCTAAAAACATTTTTCCCTCCATTTATTGAGCCAAGGAAAGTGTGGCCCCAGTTCAAATCCTCCCGGTCAGTTTCCAGCGGATTCGGCGGGACACCGCAGGAAGCGGGAGGGATTCCCAGATGGCTACCGCGCGCATACGGCATGTGATAGGTGGTGCGTAGGAGGTATCCTACCGCTGCGCGGAGGTCTCGCGCAATACTAAAATGCGCACCATGTAGCTCCTTCACAAAAAAAGCCCTTCCGGCACCCCGAAAATGGAAAAACCGTCGCCCGTGGTTCGGATTGGAAATCCGCGACAGGGGCCTTGCTTCCCATCCTAAGGTCCACGCACGTGCCAAATATGGCCTCGTTCCGACAAACTATGTGGTGAAACGGGCCGTTTCCTACTCATTTCCCCTAAAAGCCATAGAACTCCGGACGTGATAGCCCTATTCGTGAAGGGTTTTTCAAGATAATTGCCGTATCCCAATTCCGTCTTTTGAAGTGGTTACTAGGACACATAAAATGACGCCACGCGGCTCCGCTCGATTTTTTGGCTCCGTTTAATTTGCCAACTGCGCAAAACGGGGCCGCCGGGACATGCGGTATGGCCGTACCGGGCGCGCGCGTGCACCCGTCCGCCAACGCGCGAAACGGAAAACATTTAGCACATAAAATGACACGTCCTAGACCTAAAAACATTTTCCCCTCCATTTATTGAGCCAAGGAAAGTGTGGCCCCAGTTCAAATCCGGTCAGTTTCCAGCGGATTCGGCGGGACACCGCAGGAAGCGGGAGGGATTCCCAGATGGCTACCGCGTGCATACGGCATGTGATAGGTGGTGCGTAGGAGGTATCCTGCCGCTGCGCGGAGGTCTCGCGCAATACTAAAATGCGCACCATGTAGCTCCTTCACAAAAAAGCCCTTCCGGCACCCCGAAAATGGAAAAACCGTCGCCCGTGGTTCGGATTGGAAATCCGCGACCGGGGCCTTGCTTCCCATCCTAAGTTCCACGCACGTGCCAAATATGGCCTCGTTCCGACAAACTATGTGGTGAAACGGGCCGTTTCCTACTCATTTCCCCTAAAAGCCATAGAACTCCGGACGTGATAGCCCTATTCGTGAAGGGTTTTTCAAGATAATTGCCGTATCCCAATTCCGTCTTTTGAAGTGGTTACTAGGACACATAAAATGACGCCACGCGGCTCCGCTCGATTTTTTGGCTCCGTTTAATTTGCCAACTGCGCAAAACGGGGCCGCCGGGACATGCGGTATGGCCGTACCGGGCGCGCGCGTGCACCCGTCCGCCAACGCGCGAAACGGAAAACATTTAGCACATAAAATGACGCGTCCTAGACCTAAAAACATTTTCCCCTCCATTTATTGAGCCAAGGAAAGTGTGGCCCCAGTTCAAATCCGGTCAGTTTCCAGCGGATTCGGCGGGACACCGCAGGAAGCGGGAGGGATTCCCAGATGGCTACCGCGCGCATACGGCATGTGATAGGTGGTGCGTAGGAGGTATCCTGCCGCTGCGCGGAGGTCTCGCGCAATACTAAAATGCGCACCATGTAGCTCCTTCACAAAAAAGCCCTTCCGGCACCCCGAAAATGGAAAAACCGTCGCCCGTGGTTCGGATTGGAAATCCGCGACAGGGGCCTTGCTTCCCATCCTAAGGTCCACGCACGTGCCAAATATGGCCTCGTTCCGACAAACTATGTGGTGAAACGGGCCGTTTCGTACTCATTTCCCCTAAAAGCCATAGAACTTTTCATTCTTTTAGGTTTGTTTAGGACATATACACATGGAGAACCAAGATTGGGACCCTTTGGCACATATACCCGCAGCTAGAGCCATTATCACACGATCGAGGGTGTTCTGATCTACTGGTTAGGGTTTGGTGTAGGGTTAGGGCTAGGGTTTAGGGGGTAGGGCTATGGTTTAGGTTAAAGGTAAGTATTTATGGTTAGGTATATGTTTAGGGTATAGGGTTAGGGTTAGGGTTTATGATGCATGGTTCTGCAGCTCCGGTGTCGTGGTTTAGGGTTTTAGAGGGGTTTAGTGCTCGAAGCCTCCCCAGTTTGGGGTTTAGGGTTTAGGGGAGCTACTTTTGCACCATTAGACCTTGCACCACACTTTGACACATATCATAGGTCCACATGCAAGATTTGGTGGGGTTCCGGTGCTCCGGCGGTCGTTCTCCCCCTCCTTCCCCCAAACAGCGGAACGTGTGCTAGCGGGTCTACCCCCTAGATTTCTCCGCGCGAGGGTGCACCAATGTAACTTTTAATTCTTTTAGGTTTGTTTAGGACATATACACATGGAGAACCAAGATTGGGACCCTTTGGCACATATACCCGCAGCTAGAGCCATTATCACACGATCGAGGGTGTGCCTGATCTACTGGTTAGGGTTTGGTGTAGGGTTAGGGCTAGGGTTTAGGGGGTAGGTCTAGGGTTTAGGTTAAAGGTAAGTATTTATGGTTAGGTATATGTTTAGGGTATAGGGTTAGGGTTAGGGTTTATGATGCATGGTTCTGCAGCTCCGGTGTCGTGGTTTAGGGTTTTAGAGGGGTTTTAGTGCTCGAAGCCTCCCCAGTTTGGGGTTTAGGGTTTAGGGGAGCTACTTTTGCACCATTAGACCTTGCACCACACTTTGACACATATCATAGGTCCACATGCAAGATTTGGTGGGGTTCCGGTGCTCCGGCGGTCGTTCTCCCCTCCTTCCCCCAAAACAGCGGAACATGTGCCCCGGCGGGTCTACCCCCCTAGATTTCTCCGCGAGGGTGCACCAATGTAACTTTTCATTCTTTTAGGTTTGTTTAGGACATATACACATGAAGAACCAAGATTGGGACCCTTTGGCACATATACCCGCAGCTAGAGCCATTATCACACGATCGAGGGTGTGCCTGACTGGTTAGGGTTTGGTGTAGGGTTAGGGCTAGGGTTTAGGGGTAGGTCTAGGGTTTAGGTTAAAGGTAAGTATTTATGGTTAGGTATATGTTTAGGGTATAGGGTTAGGGTTAGGGTTTATGATGCATGGTTCTGCAGCTCCGGTGTCGTGGTTTAGGGTTTTAGAGGGGTTTTAGTGCTCGAAGCCTCCCCAGTTTGGGGTTTAGGGTTTAGGGGAGCTACTTTTGCACCATTAGACCTTGCACCACACTTTGACACATATCATAGGTCCACATGCAAGATTTGGTGGGGTTCCGGTGCTCCGGCGGTCGTTCTCCCCCTCCTTCAAAACAGCGGAACGTGTGCCCCGGCTGGTCTACCCCCTAGATTTCTCCGCGCGAGGGTGCACCAATGTAACTTTTCATTCTTTTAGGTTTGTTTAGGACATATACACATGGAGAACCAAGATTGGGACCCTTTGGCACATATACCCGCAGCTAGAGCCATTATCACACGATCGAGGGTGTGCCTGATCTACTGGTTAGGGTTTGGTGTAGGGTTAGGGCTAGGGTTTAGGGGGTAGGGCTATGGTTTAGGTTAAAGGTAAGTATTTATGGTTAGGTATATGTTTAGGGTATAGGGTTAGGGTTAGGGTTTATGATGCATGGTTCTGCAGCTCCGGTGTCGTGGTTTAGGGTTTTAGAGGGGTTTTAGTGCTCGAAGCCTCCCCAGTTTGGGGTTTAGGGTTTAGGGGAGCTACTTTTGCACCATTAGACCTTGCACCACACTTTGACACATATCATAGGTCCACATGCAAGATTTGGTGGGGTTCCGGTGCTCCGGCGGTCGTTCTCCCCCTCCTTCCCCCAAAACAGCGGAACGTGTGCCCCGGCTGGTCTACCCCTAGATTTCTCCGCGCGAGGGTGCACCAATGTAACTTTTCATTCTTTTAGGTTTTTTTAGGACATATACACATGGAGAACCAAGATTGGGACCCTTTGGCACATATACCCGCAGCTAGAGCCATTATCACACGATCGAGGGTGTGCCTGATCTACTGGTTAGGGTTTGGTGTAGGGTTAGGGCTAGGGTTTAGGGGGTAGGTCTAGGGTTTAGGTTAAAGGTAAGTATTTATGGTTAGGTATATGTTTAGGGTATAGGGTTAGGGTTAGGGTTTATGATGCATGGTTCTGCAGCTCCGGTGTCGTGGTTTAGGGTTTTAGAGGGGTTTTAGTGCTCGAAGCCTCCCCAGTTTGGGGTTTAGGGTTTAGGGGAGCTACTTTTGCACCATTAGACCTTGCACCACACTTTGACACATATCATAGGTCCACATGCAAGATTTGGTGGGGTTCCGGTGCTCCGGCGGTCGTTCTCCCCCTCCTTCCCCAAAACAGCGGAACGTGTGCCCCGGCTGGTCTACCCCCTAGATTTCTCCGCGCGAGGGTGCACCAATGTAACTTTTCATTCTTTTAGGTTTGTTTAGGACATATACACATGGAGAACCAAGATTGGGACCCTTTGGCACATATACCCGCAGCTAGAGCCATTATCACACGATCGAGGGTGTGCCTGATCTACTGGTTAGGGTTTGGTGTAGGGTTAGGGCTAGGGTTTAGGGGGTAGGGCTAGGGTTTAGGTTAAAGGTAAGTATTTATGGTTAGGTATATGTTTAGGGTATAGGGTTAGGGTTAGGGTTTATGATGCATGGTTCTGCAGCTCCGGTGTCGTGGTTTAGGGTTTTAGAGGGGTTTTAGTGCTCGAAGCCTCCCCAGTTTGGGGTTTAGGGTTTAGGGGAGCTACTTTTGCACCATTAGACCTTGCACCACACTTTGACACATATCATAGGTCCACATGCAAGATTTGGTGGGGTTCCGGTGCTCCGGCGGTCGTTCTCCCCCTCCTTCAAAACAGCGGAACGTGTGCCCCGGCTGGTCTACCCCCCTAGAGTTCTCCGCGCGAGGGTGCACCAATGTAACTTTTCATTCTTTTAGGTTTGTTTAGGACATATACACATGGAGAACCAAGATTGGGACCCTTTGGCACATATACCCGCAGCTAGAGCCATTATCACACGATCGAGGGTGTGCCTGATCTACTGGTTAGGGTTTGGTGTAGGGTTAGGGCTAGGGTTTAGGGGGTAGGGCTATGGTTTAGGTTAAAGGTAAGTATTTATGGTTAGGTATATGTTTAGGGTATAGGGTTAGGGTTAGGGTTTATGATGCATGGTTCTGAGCTCCGGTGTCGTGGTTTAGGGTTTTAGAGGGGTTTTAGTGCTCGAAGCCTCCCCAGTTTGGGGTTTAGGGTTTAGGGGAGCTACTTTTGCACCATTAGACCTTGCACCACACTTTGACACATATCATAGGTCCACATGCAAGATTTGGTGGGGTTCCGGTGCTCCGGCGGTCGTTCTCCCCCTCCTTCCCCCAAACGGAACGTGTGCCCCGGCGGGTCTACCCCCTAGATTTCTCCGCGCGAGGGTGCACCAATGTAACTTTTCATTATTTTAGGTTTGTTTAGGACATATACACATGGAGAACCAAGATTGGGACCCTTTGGCACATATACCCGCAGCTAGAGCCATTATCACACGATCGAGGGTGTGCCTGATCTACTGGTTAGGGTTTGGTGTAGGGTTAGGGCTAGGGTTTAGGGGGTAGGGCTAGGGTTTAGGTTAAAGGTAAGTATTTATGGTTAGGTATATGTTTAGGGTATAGGGTTAGGGTTAGGGTTTATGATGCATGGTTCTGCAGCTCCGGTGTCGTGGTTTAGGGTTTTAGAGGGGTTTTAGTGCTCGAAGCCTCCCCAGTTTGGGGTTTAGGGTTTAGGGGAGCTACTTTTGCACCATTAGACCTTGCACCACACTTTGACACATATCATAGGTCCACATGCAAGATTTGGTGGGGTTCCGGTGCTCCGGCGGTCGTTCTCCCCCTCCTTCCCCCAAAACAGCGGAACGTGTGCCCCGGCGGGTCTACCCCCTAGATTTCTCGTGAAACTTGAGGCATACACATATATTATGGAGATGTACATGTAAATTTTTTTGTCAAAATTTTTCCACACTTCGAAATACGTTTTGTTGGTAGAGGGAGCATACGCACCCGGGAGCCGAATTGAATTTCCGAAGCCTGAAAAAATGACAACACACATCTATGTTATATATGCAATGCCAAAAATTTGCAACTTCAAATTCGACATACACTTAGAGAAACAAAAAAGATAAATCTGGGTGTGAATATTCAACCAGATCTGACACTATTCACATCAGCAAAAGTATGATTTCTCTAAGTTGATCCTATGATCCTACCTAATGGGGAGATCCTATACAAGTCTACCCCGAGCTGTGCCTCATAAACAAAGAGACGATAGAAGCAAAGTTTCTTGACAAGCAAATACAAATAATTAACTAGGCATGGATCTTGGAGAAGTCGTCAGTAATTGCCTGGCTTCGTCAGCCACGGATTATCACTCTTCGGGCTCTGCTGATCACTCATCTCCGTCGTCCACGGATCATCACTCTTCTGATCAGCACCAGTCCACGACTTCTTCCTCAGGTTCTGCCAATAATCACTACTCTTCGGCGCATCACTACGCTCCAGCCACTGCTCATCATTCATCTTCGTCCGTTTGCCATGAGGGGGACTTGTCTGCTGGGTGTTGTCGCTGGAAGCTGGTGCCTTCAAGATTGCTAGTTCAGCCTGCGCGCTTGCAAGTTCAGCATTTAACCTTGCTATTTCAGCTGCAGCATTTCTCTGTGCATGTTCAGCTTCGATCTCTGCTGCATTGCATTTGCGACACAGACGTCCCCTCAGCTTGTCTTCCTTCTTGCAACCGGGGCAAAACACAAGGTAACGCAGGAAGAACCATATCTTAACGTAGAGCTGGTAGCTCACGTAAGCATCTTTAGCTGCATACTCCAGGTTTAAATCAGACAACGGCTGCTCTTCCCAGTAATTGTGCCTCTCTCGAGGGAATTTGCTCTTCATCTCGCTGTACGACTCGTCCATGATGCTAGTTGCAAGACTAGCCATTCCATCCCTCATTAATTTTCCTCTCTCGTTGAGACCTTTGACGTTGACAATTTCCTGGATATCGATCCAGTTCTCCCTAGGAATTATAATCTTCTCGTAATATAACTTTATAAAATCTGCTCTCTTGTCAACGCTGCAGAACACAATTCCTTGATTTTGAAGGAATGAGCGCAGCGCCGGACATTCCCCGTTGGTCCTGAAAGCAAAAATTTAGTACTTGCGAGATCAACACTTGAATAAAATTTGGGACTACGAAGCTAGTCTATATGCAATCTCATAGCTTGAATATAAAATTTGAAACTACATAAGTTTAGTAAGTTCATGATCAACAGTCTGAAAATTATCTAGTCATAATTCATTTGGTACTAATAGAATGCATGAACAACACTTTTATGAAATGTGTAAGTGCAATTGTTTAGTCATTGAAATTTCATTTTGCATCATATAATTTTGAAACTAACAAAATTCTATTAAATGCAAGATCAAGACTCCGGAAATTTGCTTGTGATAATTAATTTGGTATAATGAAATCCAGTACATGCTAGATGAGCATATGGATAGATTCAATTTGATGCAAAAATTTAGTACTTGCGAGATCAACACTTGAATAAAATTTGGGAATACGAATGTTTAGTCTATGCAATCTCATAACTTGAATAAAATTGACATAAGTTTAGTAAGTGCATGATCAAGAGTCTGAAAATTATCTAGTCATAATCCATTTGGTACTAAAAGAATGCATGACCAACACTTTTATGAAATGTGCAAGTGCAAATTTTTTAGTCATTGAAATATCATTTTGCATCATATAATTTTGAAACTAACAAAAGTCTATTAAATGCAAGATCAGGACTCCGGAAATTTGCTTTGTGATAATTAATTTGGTATAATGAAATCCAGTACATGCTAGATGAGCATATGGATAGATTCAATCTGCAAGATCAGGACACCATGCTTTGTGGCTTTTGTTACACAAAACACAGAAACAAAACTAGTTTTGCAGCTAGCACGGTTTGTAGTTTAATTTGTTGCACCTAGCCCAAATGAACCAATTTGTAACTTGCTGTTGCACGAATTCCCAGTTAGAAAACACAGAAATATGACTCGGTCTGAAACTAAATTCACAATTCAACATCATATAGCTAAGTACACGGTTCATTAACACAAGAATTCCCCTCTCCACAATTTCTTTCAATAAAATGCACAATCCCATATTCTTGAAACTGCCTTGCGAATTATGGTGCATGTGAGTTGCAATTTTCTCTCAAACAGAGAAACCAGAGCACTCGAGATTAACTAAAACAGATCAAGATTAACTAAAACAGAGCACTCGAGGGTGACTTGGTTCATCATGCACTAGCGATTAACTAAAATCTGAGCAAGATTAACAAAATCAGAGCAAGATTAAGTAAATCAGAGCAAGATTAAGGTCTACAAACCAGGAAAAGTGGCAGACGAGGACGTGGTTCCTCATGCACAGTTGAGCGACGGCGAGGTAGTTGTCTTCTTCGTGGTTGGGGTCCTCCCGAGTGTACTCGAGATCCAATCCTACAAATTTGTTCTCTTCTTCTTCCGCATACCACTGCGCGTACATCTTCAGGTACTTGCTCATCGTCTCCTCCTCGTTTGTGTAGACAACTTCGATCTCCTTGCCGCCATGGACGGTGAAGGTCCTGATCTGAGTAATGGGCTGCAGCGGAACAGAGGAAGAGGAAGAAGAAGCAGCGTCCATGGCGCGGAGGAGGCAGAAGCGGCGGAGGAGGAAGCGGCGGAGGAGGCAGAAGCGGCGAGGCAGAAGCGTCTTGGCGCGGAGGAGGGTTTTTCGTCTAGTGGGAGTGGAACCGGCAAGAAGCGGAGTGGAACCGTCAAGAAGCGGAGAGGCGGAGGAGGGAATTTCTGATTTATTATAATTAGTAAAAACAGAGAATGAGGGTTCCATTTTACCTGCTGGCCCCTAATCCACATAAAATTACCGGAAATGGCCCAACCCAGTGGTATCTACTGCTAGATGGCCCCACACGTCAGTGGGTGCCATTTTGCCCCACCCACCCCAAAATGTCCCCATAAAATTACCAAAAGCAACTTTCTCCCCTGTCTCACTCTCTCTCTCTCCCAACCCAGCCGCCACTGCCGCCTCTTCCTCTCCCAACTCCGTCGGCCGAAGCTCCGTCAAGCAGCTCCGTCAAGCTCCGTCGGCCGAAGCTCCACTGCCTCCGTCGGCCGAAGCTCAGGTTAATTTGGGGGATGAGCGGGGGATTTTCTAGGGTTTGCCGTACTTAATCTCGGGGGATTTTAATTGGGTTTTTTTGTCCGAGCGGCGATTTTCCTAGGGTTTGATCGATTCAAAGTAGATTCTAGTGCTAGAGTAGATTTTCCTGGTTTAGATTGATTCAAAACATGTGTAGTGCTGCTAGTGCGAATGTCAATCTGAAACTAAACATCCCAACTTAGTTTTAATTAATGTGTAATTAATAGTTTCATAGTTCTCAAATTGTTCACTGCTTGTTATTAGGTCGACACCATGGACCCCTATGACTATGAAGTTGCCATTTTGGTCCCATCCAAGAAGGCCGTTGAGACCATCGACATCAGCTCATCCTCCGAAGGTGAGGATGGTGCTCTAGATAGGGTTCATGTCAAGCAAGAGAAAGCTGATGATGCTGCAGCAATGGATTGTGCAGCTGATCATGAGGAAGTTGCTCCTCCTCCTCCTGCTGATGTCCATCTGACTCGTCGAGGTAAAATATATATATAGTAGTTATAGATGCAGGATATAGGTCAAATGCTTAATTAGTCTCGGTTTGGCATAATAGCTAGTCAATTTGTAGCATTCAAGGAATACTTCAGTTTCTATAAATACTGTTGGTTTGATATACTTCAGTTTTAGGAAAACTTTAAACTAGGCCTTATTCCCTGGTTTCCTTATATGTAGGTCCCAGGATAGAGGCAGGTGAGGAATGGGATGACTTTTGCATGTATCCCAATCTAGTGGAAATGAATCCTACACAAGTTGAAACCCTGAGATATCTTGTTGACCAAAAGCGCCCCGCAATTCCTTTTTATGTGTGCACTATAAAGAGTGCAAGTTCCGTGGAAGGCAGTTCCTCCAGAATGGTAAATAATTACTCCATCTCAAGGATGTTTTTGCATCTTTATATGTTGACAATTACTTCATCTGAACGAAGTTTTGCATCTTATAATCTGCAGTACTTCAACCGGAAGTTTACCCAGCAGTACATCTCGACGAATATGCAGCTTCCAGACAATGACTTTCTTGTCTCTTACAGTGAGAGACATGGTGTGAAAGTGAGGATTTTCCAGGGCAAAGGGAAGTTTGACGGTGCAGTGATCACAACAAACTGGAGTGCTGTGGTGCGGAAGAGCAAGATGAAGGCAAATGATATCTTTGTGTTTTGGTTCCGCATTCGCGCCCGGGGCGGTCTCAAGTTGTATGTCAGGAAGCTCGAGAAATGAGCTAGCAGGCTGAACCTCTCTAATTAAGCTAGTAGTACTATATATATGTGTGTATGAGCTCAAGTAATATGAGCGTTGAACCTCTTATCGATCGATCTGGTACTATCTAATGGCCTGTTGGTCGATGTAATGTGCTCAAGTAAATGAGCGTTGAACCTCCTCGGTAGTATCTATAATTAACGTGTCCTTTTGGTACTATGTTATTGAGCTCAAGGCTGCACTATATATGTGTAATATAATGTGCTTTTGGTGGTCTATATATGCTGGAGTATATATAGATATATATAGTTTGCTAGCCGTAATTAATTATTAGTCATATATTAGCCTGTTGCTTAGCTAATGCTCCTGTACAAATTAACTGTTGTCCTAAATCAGTATCCCCTCTGATAGATTATGTAACAAGATCATATCCATAACTAAAAAAAAAGAAGTTGCCTTAGTTCCACTATGTAAAGGATAAAGGATGGTAAGCTGACAAGATCTCTCCAATAGCTCCACTGGTTAACTGGCACGTTGACACATCTAGAGGTGCTGGGTTCGACTCCCAGCCCTCACACTTTTTGATTTTTTTTGGCGCCCAGGAGAGGCCCAAATATCCCTTCCGAATCCAACTCCCTCCGATAACCTAGCAGAAATTCGAATCCAACTCCCTCCGCAACTCGGCGGCGGCGGTGGCGGTGGTCACCGGCCCTGTCCCTCTCCGACGACGAGCCCCGGCCCTCTCCGACGACGAGCCCTCTGGTGGGGCATCTCCCGGTCTGCACCCCTCTCATCTCTCCCCTCTCGATCTGTTCTTCTTCGTCAGTTCACAATATCGAATCTCTGTGATCCGAGGTGACGGCGGTGGTGGGTGTGCCAGCGCTGCGTCCGAGCAAGGGATGTGCTGTCCATCTGGCTCGCCGACGACGACGACGAGCCCCTCGCCGACGACGAGCCCCTCGCCCTCGCCGACGACGAGCCCCTCGCCCTCTCCAGGACGAGCCCCTCGCCCTCTCCAGGACGAGCCCCGTCCCTCTCCAGGACGAGCCCCGGCCCTCTCCCACGACGAGCCCCTCCGCATCTCCCGGTCTGCACCCCTCTCATCTCTCCCCTCTCGATCTGTTCTTCTTCATCAGTTCACAAAATCGAATTGAACTGCTGTGCATTGCTTGAAATTGGAACTGCTGTGCAGTTAGGTGTGTGCTAATTGCATCATTTTGTTCTTCCGCAGATGGACAGACGCTGGATTACAACAAGAATTAGAAGGCTTTCCCCTGAACACACAAAGGGAGTGGCAGAGTTTATGCAGTTTGTTCGCTTGAGTGCTGCCAATGATGATCAGGTGCTGTGCCCATGTCGTAGCTGTCTTAACCGGTGCACAAAACCTCTAGATGTAGTAGAGGCTCATTTGCTTCTTTTTGGGATGGCAAGCACTTATGACCGATGGGTCTTCCATGGAGAACCATTACATCCTGTACCTGAAGCTGGACATGGAGGACAAGGAGGTGCACCTGAAGCCGGACATGGACATGGAGGTGAACCTGAGGCTGGACATGGAGGTGAACCTGAGGCTGGACATGGAGGTGATGCAGGGGCACACCATGTTGGTGGAGGTGATGCAGAGGCACACTATTTTGGTTTGCAAGAGGAAGATGGTTACGAAGATGATAGAATTCCTGATCTGCTTGCTGATTTGTACAAGTCAGAACCGCAAGGTGCTGGAAAGGACACTATATTTGCTGAGTTGATAGAGGAAGCCAAGCGCGCAGCCAGCGATGGGGGTACAATGTCAAGGTTTTCACTCACAGTCAAGTTACTTCAGGCCAAGTCGTACTACCGGATTAGCAACGTTGCATTCAACGCGATACTCCTGATTTTGGCCTTGCAATACCCTACTAGCTCAATACCAAAGTCATACGAGGAGGCACTTAGCATAATCGGCAGGTTGGGACTTGGTTATGATAGTATCCATGTGTGCCCGAATAACTGTGTATTGTTCCGGAAGGATTATGCCAAGGAGAATAATTGCCCCAAGTGCAAAGCCTCCAGATGGAAAGATGCTGATGGTAGGAGACAGATCCCAGAGAAGGTGCTGAGGCACTTCCCATTGATTCCAAGGCTGCAAAGAATGTTTCTTTCAAAGGAGCAATCAAAGGAAGTACAGTGGCACAAACTGAAGCGGCAAGACGTGGAGAATGATCTCAGTCATCCAGCAGACGGGGATGCATGGAAGGATTTTGACAATATTCATAAAGACTTTGCCGCTGATGCCAGGAACATAAGGCTTGGACTTGCCACGGATGGTTTTAATCCCTACGGGAATATGAGCAACTCCTACAGCATGTGGCCTGTATTCGTGGTGCCATACAACCTTCCGCCGTGGGCATGTATGGATCAGTCCAACTTCATGCTTGCATTGCTAATCCCTGGTCCATCCTCTCCAGGAAAAGATTTTGATGTCTTCATGGAGCCTTTGATGGAAGAGCTGCAGGAGCTCTGGAAAGGTGTAAAATCATATGATGCCAATAGTCCAGACAAGTTTGATCTCCGTGCTGCAATCTTATGGTGTATTCATGATTATCCGGCACTGCACACATTGTCAGGGAGGGCCACAGCTGGTTACCAGGCATGTGTGCGTTGTGACAAAGAGAATTGCTCCAAGAAATTAAGGAACAAAATCTGCTTTATTGGGCACCGCCGTTGGCTACCTCGGCACCATCCTTGGAGAAATAGCAAAGAATTCGATGGTGCTTCTGAAAGCCGTGAGAAGCCAGCGGAATTCACTCCAGAAGAGCTGAAGCAACAGCTTGATAGGGTTAGAGATGTGATACCAGGCAAGCTTCAGAAGAAAAGGAAACGTGAGGACGGTCAGTGTTGGAGCCGTAGATCATGTTTGTGGGACTTGCCATACTGGGAAGATCTAAAGCTGAGGCATAATCTCGATGTAATGCACATCGAGAAAAACATCTGTGACAATTTGATTGGTACTTTCATGAACATACAAGGCAAGACCAAAGACACTGTCAATTCAAGGCTTGATTTGGAAGACATGGGCATAAGACGTGACTTGCATTTGCAGCCTGTTTCAGCTGACTCTTTTGAGATGCCACAGGCGTGGTATACAATGAGTAAACAAGAAAAAATTGCTTTTTGTGAATTCATAAAAGCTGTGAGGTTTCCAGATGGGTACGCGTCTAACATATCCAAGTGTGTTGCTTCTGATAAGTGCAAGCTTCAAGGGCTGAAGACCCATGACTGTCATATATTGCTTCAAAGGATCTTACCGGCTGGCCTTCGAGGAACAATCCATGAAGACATATATGAAGCGGTTGCTGAGCTTGGAAATTTCTTCAGAGAGCTGTGCTGCAAAACACTGAAGAGAGACGTTCTGGACAGACTTGAAAAGGAAATCGTAGTTATTCTTTGCAAACTTGAGAAGATCTTCCCCCCATCTTTCTTCGACGTGATGGTGCATTTGGCCATCCATTTACCAAAAGAGGCAAGGCTTAGAGGCCCAGTGCATTACGGTTGGATGTACCCAGTCGAAAGAAGGTTGCTAACATTGAAGCGTTATGTCCGGAACAATGCCAGGCCGGAGGGATCGATTGCCGAAGCATATATTGTTGATGAGTGCCTGACATTTTGCTCGAGATACTTCGACGATGTTGAAACAAGATTCAACCGTCCAAGTAGAAATCCGGAGCGGGATGATTCACATATTGGTGATCTGTCTGTTTTCAAACACGGTGTGAAATTTATTGGAGCCTCTCAATATGTGTATGCAGGTGAGGACTATGACAACATGGTGTGGTATGTGCTCCGAAGTTGCCCTGAGGTTGATCCATACATCGAGTACGTTTCTCTTCATCCCCATATATAGATAGGTTATTGCAGCATGTCCAAATAATAATTAGGATCTATTTTCTGTTGCCATTCCAGCCTGTGCAAACAAGAGTTGAACCAACGAGGTGGTCAGATCAATGTTGATAGATGGCTTGCCAAGAACTTTGCTAGATGGTTTCAGACTCATGTGAGATCTTTAGCTGGTTTATTTCTGAAGATTGGAAAAGTTCATGATATAAATTTTCTGTGTGTGTTACTCACCCCCTGGTTGATTTTTTGCAGATTGGAAAAATGCGAAATGATGTCTGTCCTGATCTCTATGCTTTGGCGTGCAAACCAGATTTTAGAGTGAGACTATATTCGGCATGTGTTGTTGACAGTGTTCGGTACCATACTGTTGACCGCGAGAAGAACAGAAAGACACAAAATAGTGGAATCGTTTCTGAGGGAGATCATGATGGCAACAACATTGACTTCTTTGGTCAGCTGAAATCCATCATCAGATTGCAATACAACTCCAGCGGTGGCGTCCATCGGTCAGTTGTCCTCTTCCGGTGTGACTGGTTTGACCTTGGTGGTAGGAAACCCGGATTCGACGATGATGGACACTTCAAGAGTGTTAACACAGAAAAGTTTTGGTACAAGACCGATCCTTTCATTCTGACATCACAAGCAACCAAGGTCTTTTATGTGCCAGACACTAAGTTGAAAGGAAAATGGCAAGTTGTGCAGAAATTTCACCATAGACATCTATGGAGTGTAAAAGAAAATGAACAGGGACCCGGTGTTGCTGTACTATCATATCAAGATGAAGATTCCAGTCAAGTTCCTGTGCAAGAAAAAGAAGGCACTGCACGGAGTAGGACGAGAAGTGACCAGGAACGTGTGCTACTTGAAAAAGTCATTGTGGACAAACTGAAGAAACGGAGCAAGGAGGTTGTGCCTGAAGAAATCGAGGAGGTTGATCAGACAATGTACCAATATTGCAGTGATGATGGTGATGATGGAGGAAATAGGACTAGGAATCGTCCAGTTTCCGAAGAAGATGAATAGCAGTTTGAATCTGTAGTTTGTGTAATGGATGAATAGCAGTTTGAATCTGTAGTTTGTGTAATGTCAGTTTATTTCAGATTATGTGTCAGGTTGTTTGGCCCAGAATTTATGTTGAACATGCCAGCTTGTTTTTCCCAGAATTTATGTTGAATATGTCAGCTTTTTGTTCCCAGAATTTGTGCCCAATTTTTTGGGGAATCCATGCCCAATTTTTAGGGGAATCCATGCCCAATTTTTTCAATACATGGCTGACGCCGGCGACCATATATGGGCGGCGCCGCCGTGCATGGCTGACGCCGGCGACCATATATGGGCGGCTACACATTTTCAACAGAACTCATTTTCAACAGAACACATTTTCAACTGAACAGAATTGCACACATACATAGACATGGTTCAAATTCAGGAACTAAACATTGTGGCACGAACAGACAAATGTTTGGAATTACAACACAATAACTCTAGCATATACTCTAGCTTCTTCTCCTCCTGACCAACAGATCACTGAATTCACCCTAATTTCAGTTCCTACACATCACCCAGGTACAACAGATGACAAAAGCTACAGATAGCACCCAAACCATGAAGCCTCTCATTTTCTTTGGTTCAGGGTTGCTCTGTTTCCTTGCAGCAAGCAGAAACTTTTCTTCCTGGAGCCTCTCAATTTCTACCTGGAGCCTCTCAATTTCTTCATCTCGATCCCAAACAGCATCACGCAGATCACGAACTAACTCTTTGTGACGTGCATCCAGCGGATCATCAATCCACTTAAACACTTTACACCCTATTCCACCAGCAATCTGACAGATGAAGAACAAAAGAGGATAAGTCACTACTAGGAAAAGGCCTAGCCGTAAGACAGCCAGCAGTGGCGCACCATGACTGTCGTGCGCCACTACTACTTAGCAGTGGCGCACCACAAAACGGTGGGCCACTGTTACAAAAGTAGTAGTGGCGCACCTCGATTGTGGTGCGCCATAAGTAAGTGGTGACAGGAGGCCAGCTCCTCCCCCAACCTAGTAGTGGCGCACGTCTCCGGGGTGCGCCACTGCTACATTACTTACCTATGGCGCACGTTAAAGTGGTGCGCCACTGCTAGGAGGTGTCCAGAGCCCGTTTAGAGATGATAGGCTTAGCAATGGCGCACATCAGTGGTGCGCCACTGCTACATAGGTTACCTATTGTGGCACCCCCCGGGATCAGGGTTAGACAAATACCAGATCTTCGTCCGACATAAGCCTAACCTAGAGCTCGAGAGACTACAGTGAGAGAATCGGTAACACAACAGTGACTCTACGACTCAAGAAGTAATACAAGCTCATAACTGAGCGAAGAACCAAAGTATTACAAGCAGAGGTCACTGACCTGACATACATCAATCAACGGAAGCGAAGTTATGCTATTAGACATAGCAAGATATCAAAAGGCCTAAGAGGCCAGGAGCATAACGGCGACGTCCCAGCCCATAGATTCCAGGCTGCCACCTGGGAACCCCAAGCTACTCGTCGATGTCGACCTAGAAACCACCATCTGTTGGAGCGACTTCGTCTGAAACAAAAGCATGCAAAGCTGAGTACAGGGACTCAGCAAGACTTAGTACAACCTTTTAGCAAAGCGGGTATGCGGGCTTTCTGTGGAGCTTCTTTTGCGTAAAGCCAGTTTTCCTTTGTAAGACAAGAGAGAGGAGAAGCTCGACTACTCAGAACCTTTAAAAGGGGATAAGAGAGCGATATCTCTATCTCTATTGATCATCATATTGTATCCACCAATCTTCATCATCTCGAACCACTATCCTCGGATCACCCCCTCAACACCCGGAGAAGGTGTCCGTAAACACACATTGGTTGCCAAGTTTTACGATCAGGTTAAAGTTGTCTATGATCACAGAATCCATTCCCAAGTCGTCCGTAACCGTGGACACGGCTTTTCGAAAAGATTTAACCCTGCAGGGGTGCACAATTTTATCCACACGTGCCAACCGATTCTTAGTGCCAGAACATTAGCTCTCTTCCTTGGAAAGCCGGCAGAGAGTGGTTGACCACGACCTTTACCTTGCTGTCGCCGAGACCATGAGTCACGCGCTAAGGATTGTTCCGCCGTAACGGGTCAAGTCCCGAAGTCGGTCCTTAACGATGTGAGGCGAGGTGGGTTTCACCAGGGACTCTAACCCAAGCCACCTCGGCCACGCTTACCTACCTGTATGCTATGCACCTTTTCACAAACATTTTCAATGCATATGTCCAAATAACACGCAAACTATGTGACTCATGGAATCTACTAGGCAAGTTAGTGAGTCGAGAGGGTACCATAATAGGGCCTCGTGTGGTTGTACGCTCAGTCTTGGTTCAAGAGGCGAGAACTCGCATCCTAGGGTCGGCAGAAACGAAACAACCCACCACATCCCAATGTGGCCTTTCGTCTGAGCCTTTAATCATGTTTAACAATCATCTCTATACTTACCACGTCAACCTGTCATGCTAGTTTATTTCATTGTAAGGCTCCAGTCCGAAGACCGGAGTAGTAGCGTAACAAACTAAGCATGGCTAAGCATAAAGAGATAAAGGCTCTAGCGATGCACACATGCCAAACCTAGGTATGCTAGGAGCAGTGGATCATGGATTTGAGGCTACAAGGGTGAAACATGCAATAGATAGGATAACTCTACCTATCGATAAAAGACAGTTGAATCGTGTGCAATATGTAGGATCCAGAAGTAAAAGCATTTCGAAAGCATATATGAACCAGGCTAGGGCTTGCCTTTGTCCCTGACAAACCAATATGGATCTTCGAGATCCCATGCTTGAATTGTTCGATGGACAATTATTGATCTGCGTCGTTGTTGATCTTCATCGTCTCGGACTTGCTCTATCGATCGCGAAGAAGCAAATACTAGAAAGAGAGAAATAACATTCAATACATGGCATAATGCAATGCACATACAATGATGATATGACATGTTTAAAGTTATTGAGATTAACCCCTACACATGGAAGGCAATTTAAATGGGTTTGGAATGCCCTAGGGTTAGCATTTCCATAAACCACATAAATAAAGAAAAGGGTTCTTTTGTTCTTCTAATATAAATAGGGTTAAAGTTTCTTAGGAATGCATGAAACTGATGTAAACACATTGATCTTGTTTTTCTGAACGTTTTGATACCTGGTTTGTAATTTTCGGATAAAGTATGAATTAGTTACGAATTTTATAACGTTGCACATTTCCTGAAATTTCAGGAAACATGGGAAACGATTTTCAGAGAAGGGCAGCAACTAGGTATTCCTGTCAGCTTAGATTCGTGTGAGTGATATGGTTCAGCCTGGGATAGACTGAACTTAGTGATAACACACACGTACAGGATGTGTGACTGAAACTACACTGACCAAGATGACACAACAAGGCTACAACAGTTCTAAGTTAACAGTTCTAAGTTTCAGAGCATATAATTCTGCAATTTTGGAGATTGGTAAACAGCTCTAAACATGTTTAAACATCACTCAAATATTTAGTACTAGCAGATGGTAATGATAGGAAAAGATCTTACAGGAAAAGTGTGTAGCGAAATATGAGTTTCTACATACTGTACTAGCTGAACCTGATACGTAAGTGCAAGACAAGAGCATGCAAAACTGCAGAATATGTGCTTACAAATTCAGTACGTATATGTGCTTATAGGCTTATGGACTCGAGCAGAACCGAATCTATTCTGATCAGCAGCAACGAGCAACGACAATCTTCCATACGAAATGGTTCTGAACATGACGTTGTCACCACCAGCTTCACCTCAACGAGAGAGAAGAACAAAGAGGCTCGGCTGCTCACCGTGAACGCCTTGGAGTGGCCGCCTGGCCAGAGAGGTCGGACGGCAATCACACGGTCGGCCGCGGAACTCGGCCGGCTGCAAGGAAGACAGCGGCGATGCTGGTGATTCATGGCTTCCTACGCCGATTCCTTTGGCGCAGAGGTTCAAGGCGGCGAGGCGGAGCTGGGGGCGTCGTCGGCTGGGCGCGGGGAGGCGGCAAACGGCGGCGAGCAGGAGCGGCCGGAGCTAGGGTTCGGGCGCGCGTGCTTGCAGAGAGAGAGAGAGCGCGCGTGAGGGAGGAGATAGGGACGGGGAAGAGGGCGTCGTGGAGGCCTTATCCCCGCCCAGGGGCGGCGAGCGGCGGCGCGAAACCCTTCGGGGATCGACGACGCGGGCGGCCACACGCAGCTGCCTGTGCGTCTGTAGGAAGAAGACAACGAGATTTTGCACGGAGCCCCTGGCCGTTGGGGTTTTCCTAGAAACTTTAAAACAACACCAAATCTAAACCTTTTAATAGTTTTACAACCTTTTGAAGCTCAAAAATAACTCTAGACTTTATGTAAAATATTTAGTGGCCCTTCTAATTATATTTGAGGGTCCAACTATTTGGTTTGAAACATTTTGAGAGGATTTTAAATAGAGGGGAGTTTGCATACATTTTGGGTTTCCACTTTATTATTTGCAAATTTTTCTTAATGCATTTTAAATGATGCTCATGAATGCACAAACAACTTCCTAATTAGGGTTTGCTAAACAGGGATGTTACAACTCTATCCCCCTTACAAGAATCTCGTCCCCGAGATTCCTAAGGTAGGAAAAGAGAAGGTAACAAGGCCTACACCGGTCTTCTTTGTTGAAGAAGTTGATCCACGACACCATGAAGAAGTTGATCCACAACACCATGAAGAGCTCTTCATTTGCTTTCTTCACCCTAAAGGAAAGAGGGAATTCGGACGGTGGATCTTTGAAAGATCGAGTATCTCATGGTCAACTCATGGAAGGAGTGTTGAAAAACAACTCTTGAGCTAACAAACATGAAACACGTCAAGGTAACAGAGGATACGGAAGAAGTTTCAAATTTTGGTAGACAATTGCTCCACGCTTTACAAGAATACGAAGGACAAGGTAGCGAGGAGTTAGACTGTCTTGGTTACCATGAAGAGGCACTCTTAGAGAGGGTGACTCGTGGAAGCACAAATGATTATCCAACCATAGCAACTTTGGATTTAAGAATCATAGTCACTTTTCTGGCATGGGTACATGAAATGATTGTTGTCTACTCAAAAGGCTGGGGCCTAGATGACTGACGAATTCACACAACGTGTGAATTGATTGGAACTTCAGGTATAAGCCAAAGTAAGGGGAAAAGCATCGTCGAAAGACGTAGCAAGGATCACCGGGGAGTGAAATTTCCCGAATGAAATTGTTGTCACCGGAGAAATTATTTCGAGGGATTGACCAACAGACATTTAGAAACTCTGATTATAAGGTTATCCTTGATGTTATAGACACCAATTTTAGGCTATTGATCAACCTTCAATAGGTCATCGAGGCAAGGTTGGACTTCAGAATTGAAAAGATGCTATGAGGGCAATCCTCATGGAGAGTGGTTATTATTAATGATTCAAGAGATTATGGCATTAGGCCTTCCGACTGATTGTGTTAACCACGACATCAATCTTGCCGGATTTACAAAGAGACCTATGTCAAAAATCCTTGAGAAAAACCAACCATCGTTGCCGCTTGAGATTCAGCTTAGGTTAGGTGTAAAGATACTTTCAGACTCAAGATGTCCGAATAGATGATTTTCAGCAGTTACCACCAAGGTAAAGTTGCTAGATTCTCAAGATGTAGACTATAATGTCAAGCTCAAAAGATTGAGCTAGATTGTGTAATCCATGTGGCTGCGACTGCAAAGGAAATCGTGTGCACATGAACTTTGCAATGTAACACAAGTGAGTCCTTATGGGGACATCCTCAAAGAAGATCTTGAAGTTCTTAAGCTTCTTCTCTTTTTTAAACAAACCAGCCAACGGCTTATGGTGCATAGAGGAACGTTTCAAGGAATGGAGGTAACAACCTTCCATCTCAAGAATACTTCGCACATGCCTGACCGACTTGCAATGATTCCCGAGGAAAACATAGGGAACTCGACTCGGATCCACGGCGACATCTTTCAGCAATTGCACATGAACCAGAGAAGGTCAACACTTCCAACATCCAGAACACATACTTCATGATAACACAAAGATGGTTCTTAAAAGTTTCCAATATTAATGCCAATTGTTCAATATGAATCTCTTTAAGCATGGAGGAAATAAGAATGTCATCGATGGGCTCAATAACAAACTTATCAAGATACTCCAATGAGGGACTCATATTCTATATGGACTCGGCAGAAATATTGGTCAGACCAAAGGACATGAAGGTATACTCAGACGAGACACCATGAGTATAAACATCATCAAGATAGTCCTAGGAACTGAGTTTGATTTGACGATAGCCCAAACTCAAATCAAAGATTAAGGAAGATAGCAAATCCATAAAGGAAAGGAGATACTTTCTGACTTCAACACAAACAAAACTAGACATCCCTTTATGAAGGATCAAAGTTGAGTAGAGCATTTGTCTTTCAACTCTCCAAGTTGTTGTTTAAGCTCAACCAACTTGTCCAGGGTTATCCAGTACAGTTTCTTAGAGAAAGGAGTAGTTCACGGAACTAACTTATTCATGAACTTGACAACACGGTCGTGTAACAATATGGTGATACTCCTAGAAAGACATCCAGAATATCACGAACCACCGGTATATCACTGAGTTCGAAAGGGGAACTTGCTTTACAAAGCAATACGATATGGTCTCGAGAGCTTTGGCATTAACCTAACTCTTTTACCGAATATGTGCGCCTGAACAAAAGGACTTACCAACACAATCAAACTTTGCCTCGAGATCGTTTAACCAATCATGCTAAGAATGACACAAAGTCCTTGGATTTCAAAGCAATAAGAATTGCTAAGAATCTTAGATGGCCACATCAATACATGCACCCTAACCTTCCCAAGTACAGACAACTCGGAGGAAGGGCGAGTAAAGACGTGCAAGAGAATCACTTCATCAATAAGGCCATGATACACAACACGACCACATGATATAGAAGAGGGTGATACTCCAAGGTAGAACAGAACAGATGGTACATAAACCTCACATTCTGCGGAGTACAACACTTTGCCCGGGTCCTAATGGACAAGGTACTGGAGTTTGTTTCTCCTGACATACCGAAGTGGCATGTCTTGACGAACCACAAGAGTAACATACACTGGAAAACACCAATGCACATTTACAACTTACATACTAACTAGCAGACAAAGATCAGAAAGCAACTAAATAAGAGGAACATGATGAGGATCAAAATTCCTGAGATGTAGATGCACAACGTAACACTTCGTCAAACTTATGCTGAAAAGGGAGGTGTGGAAGAGTCACAGACATAGATGTGAGACTCTTAAAGAGCACTCCTGTCGTGATCCATTTGGTTCGATGAAAGAACCTCTGCGATAGCTAGTGGAGGGGAAGACCATTATTGCCGCAGTTCAACACGACAATAACCACAATCTTGAAGGATAGCTTGATTTGAATTTAGCCATCCCGATGTAATGTTTAAACATTAACACCAGTGTTTAACGGCATGGGTCTTGGGTTAAAGGCCAGCTTCATGTACTAAGATTCGTATGCTAGAATCCAGCACAATCGGGGACCTTCGGTTCAAGTCCAAGGGTTAAAACCCGAGAAAGGAGTAACTACTAGATGAGTGACACAGAGGATACTACGAGGTAGTGATCACGGTGTAGCTTTTAGAAGCGACGCAAAACTTCCAAACTACCAAAGCAAATAAAGAGGAGGCATTCAAGGCGAAAGGAAACCTCGAAACCGAGAACAGCATGATGTGGAACCCACAAAAATAGAAAGATCATGATGGAAGGAGATCTCTCTATCAAAATAAACAAAACAAAGAGGAAGCAAAGAACACACACGACTCTAGAGAACTATGCACTAGGTCAACTGGTTTAGAAACGACATGCCCTTGAGGCACCTAAGTTTGAAAGACTAGAAGAGATAGAAAAGCTTTCAAAACAACACAAGGTAAGGCACCTTAGAATTAGAGCGATACCAGATAAGGAGTAAAAAGAAGCCTAATCAGATTTTCGCAAATACTTTTAGCTTTCAAATAGTTTTCACAAACACTAGACTCAACATCGACCAGTAGAAAGGGTTTCCTACAGGCAGTCCTGCTCTGATACCAAAACCTGTGGCACCCCCGGGATCAGGGTTAGACAAATACCAGATCTTCGTCCGACATAAGCCTAACCTAGAGCTCGAGAGACTACAGTGAGAGAATCGGTAACACAACAGTGACTCTACGACTCAAGAAGTAATACAAGCTCATAACTGAGCGAAGAACCAAAGTATTACAAGCAGAGGTCACTGACCTGGCATACATCAATCAACGGAAGCGAAGTTATGCTATTAGACATAGCAAGATATCAAAAAGGCCTAAGAGGCCAGGAGCATAACGGCGATGTCCCAGCCCATAGATTCCAGGCTGCCACCTGGGAACCCCAAGCTACTCGTCGATGTCGACCTAGAAACCACCATCTGTTGGAGCGACTTCTTCTGAAACAAAAGCATGCAAAGCTGAGTACAGGGACTCAGCAAGACTTAGTACAACCTTTTAGCAAAGCGGGTATGCGGGCTTTCTGCCGGTAAGGAGAAGCTCGACTACTCAGAACCTTTAAAAGGGGATAAGAGAGCGATATCTCTATCTCTATTGATCATCATATTGTATCCACCAATCTTCATCATCTCGAACCACTATCCTCGGATCACCCCCTCAACACCCGGAGAAGGTGTCCGTAAACACACATTGGTTGCCAAGTTTTACGATCAGGTTAAAGTTGTCTATGATCACAGAATCCATTCCCAAGTCGTCCGTAACCGTGGACACGGCTTTTCGAAAAGATTTAACCCTGCAGGGGTGCACAATTTTATCCACACGTGCCAACCGATTCTTAGTGCCAGAACATTAGCTCTCTTCCTTGGAAAGCCGGCAGAGAGTGGTTGACCACGACCTTTACCTTGCTGTCGCCGAGACCATGAGTCACGCGCTAAGGATTGTTCCGCCGTAACGGGTCAAGTCCCGAAGTCGGTCCTTAACGATGTGAGGCGAGGTGGGTTTCACCAGGGACTCTAACCCAAGCCACCTCGGCCACGCTTACCTACCTGTATGCTATGCACCTTTTCACAAACATTTTCAATGCATATGTCCAAATAACACGCAAACTATGTGACTCATGGAATCTACTAGGCAAGTTAGTGAGTCGAGAGGGTACCATAATAGGGCCTCGTGTGGTTGTACGCTCGGTCTTGGTTCAAGAGGCGAGAACTCGCATCCTAGGGTCGGCAGAAACGAAACAACCCACCACATCCCAATGTGGCCTTTCGTCTGAGCCTTTAATCATGTTTAACAATCATCTCTATACTTACCACGTCAACCTGTCATGCTAGTTTTATTTCATTGTAAGGCTCCAGTCCGAAGACCGGAGTAGTAGCGTAACAAACTAAGCATGGCTAAGCACAAAGAGATAAAGGCTCTAGCGATGCACACATGCCAAACCTAGGTATGCTAGGAGCAGTGGATCATGGATTTGAGGCTACAAGGGTGAAACATGCAATAGATAGGATAACTCTACCTACCGATAAAAGACAGTTGAATCGTGTGCAATATGTAGGAACCAGAAGTAAAAACATTTCGAAAGCATATATGAACCAGGCTAGGGCTTGCCTTTGTCCCTGACAAACCAGTATGGATCTTCGAGATCCCATACTTGAATTGTTCGTCGATGGACAATTATTGATCTGCGTCGTTGTCGATCTTCATCGTCTCGGCACTTGCTCTATCGATCGCGAAGAAGCAAATACTAGAAAGAGAGAAATAACATTCAATACATGGCATAATGCAATGCACATACAAGGATGATGATATGACATGTTTAAAGGTATTGAAATCATCCCTAAACATGCAAGGCAATTTAAATGGGTTTGGAATGCCCTAGGGTTAGCATTTCCATAAACCACATAAATAAAGAAAAAGGGTTCTTTTGTTCTTCTAATATAAATAGGGTTAAAGTTTCTTAGGAATGCATGAAACTGATGTAAACACATTGATCTTGTTTTTCTAAACGTTTTGATACCTGGTTTGTAATTTTCGGATAAAGTATGAATTAGTTACGAATTTTATAACGTTGCACATTTCCTGAAATTTCAGGAAACATGGGAAACGATTTTCAGAGAAGGGCAGCAACTAGGTATTCCTGTCAGCTTAGATTCGTGTGAGTGATATGGTTCAGCCTGGGATAGACTGAACTTAGTGATAACACACACGTGCAGGATGTGTGACTGAAACTACACTGACCAAGATGACACAACAAGGCTACAACAGTTCTAAGTTTCAGAGCATATAATTCTGCAATTTTGGAGATTGGTAAACAGCTCTAAACATGTTTAAACATCACTCAAATATTTAGTACTAGCAGATGGTAATGATAGGAAAAGATCTTACAGGAAAAGTGTGTAGCGAAATATGAGTTTCTACATACTGTACTAGCTGAACCTGATACGTAAGTGCAAGACAAGAGCATGCAAAACTGCAGAATATGTGCTTACAAATTCAGTACGTATATGTGCTTATAGGCTTATGGACTCGAGCAGAACCGAATCTATTCTGATCAGCAGCAACGAGCAACGACAATCTTCCATACGAAATGGTTCTGAACATGACGTTGTCACCACCAGCTTCACCTCAACGAGAGAGAGAACAAAGAGGCTCGGCTGCTCACCGTGAACGCCTTGGAGTGGCCGCCTGGCCAGAGAGGTCGGACGGCAATCACACGGTCGGCCGCGGAACTCGGCCGGCTGCAAGGAAGACAGCGGCGATGCTGGTGATTCATGGCTTCCTACGCCGATTCCTTTGGCGCAGAGGTTCAAGGCGGCGAGGCGGAGCTGGGGGCGTCGTCGGCTGGGCGCGGGGAGGCGGCAAACGGCGGCGAGCAGGAGCGGCCGGAGATAGGGTTCGGGGGCGCGTGCTTGCAGAGAGAGAGAGCGCGCGTGAGGGAGGAGATAGGGTTGGGGAAGAGGGCGTCGTGGAGGCCTTATCCCCGCCCAGGGGCGGCGAGCGGCGGCGCGAATCCCTTCGGGGATCGACGACGCGGGCGGCCACACGCAGCTGCCTGTGCGTCTGTAGGAAGAAGACAACGAGATTTTGCACGGAGCCCCCTGGCCGTTGGGGGTTTTCCTGGAAACTTTAAAACAACACCAAATCTAAACCTTTTAATAGTTTTACAACCTTTTGAAGCTCAAAAATAACTCTAGACTTTATGTAAAATATTTAGTGGCCCTTCTAATTATATTTGAGGGTCCAACTATTTGGTTTGAAACATTTTGAGAGGAATTTAAATAGAGGGGAGTTTGCATACATTTTGGGTTTCCACTTTATTATTTGCAATTTTTTCTTAATGCATTTTAAATGATGCTCATGAATGCACAAACAACTTCCTAATTAGGGTTTTGCTAAACAGGGATGTTACACCTATGGCGCATGTCTTTTGGTGCGCCACTGCTAGGGGGTGGCCAGAGCCCCTTTAGAGATAAGAGGCTTAGCAGTGGCGCACCACCAGCAGTGCGCCATTGCTATGTCACCCTAGCAGTGGCGCACGGCTAGGTGGTGCGCCACTGCTAACCTGGGACCATTTCCTGCTTTTCACCCTCCACTCACATGTGCCACCCACTTTCCCCAAACACTCTTCCACCACCACCTCCCACCAAATCTGGATCTGGTCGTGTTGCCCCTCCTTCCCACCTCATTTTCACCTCTTCATTCACCAAAATTAAGTTGGTAAACTTAATTTTCTTCATAGGTAAGTAATGGTGAAGCTTTCTTAGCTCAATACCCTACTCAATCTCAACTTTTTACCTCATCCAACACTCTAGGTCTCGCCGTATCGGTAACTTTGTTGGTTTTATGCTTTGTGTGTGACCGCGCCGGTTCCAATCGTCTTGCACACACACGTGTGTGTGCACATATGTTATGCGAAGCTCATGTGTGTGTTGTGTGCGCATGCGCGAAAAGCGTCTCACGCGTGCATGTGTGTTGTATGCGAAGCCGTGTTGTATATGCAAAGCCTCCGATCCACACATGTGTTGCATGTGTTTGTTTGCAGGGATTTGAAATGCGATGGAGTTGCCAATATTTTGCCGAAACGTTGATTCATTTCCGTTTCGGCGAATAGTGGGCATACTACGCATATACATATGTCCTATTTTTAGGGAAGGTCATGCCAAAATTTTCTTTTGGTATGCTAAGATATCCATTTTCTCTATACCCGCAGGCGACCATGGTCCGCATGATGAGCGAAGGCGTTGTGGCTAGGTTTTTGAAAGCCGCGACAGCCGAGATGATTAGAAATAACCAAAAGGAGATAAGATGTCCGTGTCGAAGATGCAAGCTGACGAGCCTTATGGACCCTAAAGACGATATGGTGCGGGACCACCTTCTCATGCGTGGTTTCATGGATGGCTATCGGTGGGAAGGCGACGAAGATGATTATGAATTTGTCCATGGGATTTCAACAAGAAATAAGGAAGGAGGTGATCAGGATGTAGAAGATCTCGGGCATGATCAGGATGTAGAAGATCCCGGAGATGATCATGATCATAATGTAGGAGATCCTGGACCTGATGATGGGGAAGATCAAGATGGAGGTCATCATGAAGATGAAGACGATGGACCATCGTCGATGGACTGGGTGCAGGACCCTTATCTTCAAGAGCTGCTTCTCAAGCAGACGAGTAACGCAAGAGCTGCCGCCCGAGAGAAAGCCAAGATGGATCAACTGGAGGTAGACGCGGTTACTCCATTGTATGAAGGATGCAGGCCGGAGGATACCCGCCTGAAAGTAACGCTCATGGCACTGGAGATGAAGGTAAAGCACAAAATGACCGACACATCCTTCAACGACAACATGTCATTCTGGCAGGAACGTCTTCCCAAAGGTAACACGTGTCCGACTAGTATCGAGGAGGCCAAGAAAATCGTGTGTCCTCTGGATTTACCGCATGTGAAATATCATGTGTGCTTGAACGATTGCATCATTTATCGGAACGAGCACGCGGAGTGTACCATATGTCCGGTGTGCGGCGTCAGTCGGTACAAGAAGGGGAAGAAAGCTCCTCGGAAGGTGGTGTGGTACTTTCCGATCACTCCTCGTCTGCAGCGGTATTTCGCGGATCCTAAGCAAGCAAAGCTAATGCGCTGGCACGCGGAGATGAGGAAGGGAGAAGATGACGCAGATGATCCGAAGAAAAAGAAAAAGGACAGGATGTTGAGACACCCTTCGGATGCTAGCCAGTGGAATGCGTTGAACCTCGAGTACCCAGAATTTGGGGACGATCCTAGGAACATAAGGCTGGGCGCGAGCACCGATGGAGTCAATCCGTTTGGCAGCCAGAGCAGCACGCATAGCACCTGGCCCGTGTTTGTGTGGATGTACAACCTCCCCCCTGGTTGTGCATGAAGAGGAAGTACATTCAAATGAGTATGCTAATTGAAGGGCCGAAACAACCAGGGAACGACATCAATCTGTATATGGGGCTTCTGAAAGAGGAGCTAGCCACGCTATGGGACACGCCTGCCAATACGTGGGACGCCGCCGCGGAAGAATATTTCCCTATGAGAGCCGCGCTGCTCACGACGGTGCACGACTTTCTCGGTTACGGATATGTCGCGGGGCAGGTGGTCCACGGATTCAATGCATGCGTCAGGTGCATGGATGACACAACGTACCGCCAGCTAGATAGAGATCCCGGGTCCTCGAAAACGGTGTTCATGGGACATCGAAGGTGGCTTCGCGACGAAGACCCATGGAGGAAACGCAAGGATCTGTTCGATGGTGAAGACGAACCCCGAAGACGGCCACGTACGAGAAGCGGCGAGCAAATAGACGAGCTATTGAAAAATTGGAAAGAGTGCCCACCGCCGGGAAAGAAGCGAAAGGCGCCGGAGCCGCTGCTTAAGGTATGGAAGACGAGGTCTGTTTTCTGGGACTTGCCGTACTGGAAGATCCTCCGTGTGCCTCACAGCCTTGATGTCATGCACATCACGAAGAACGTGTGCGAGAGTCTGCTTGGTACCCTCCTCAACATGCCAGAGAAGACCAAAGATGGGCCGAAAGCAAGGTACGACTTGCAATCAATTGGGATCAGGGAGGAGCTTCACGCGGGACGCCCTAATGATGATGATGATGATGATGACGATGACGATGATGAGGCGGAGGACACGCAAAGTCGTCGCAAGGGCAAAAAGGCCAAAAAGATTGAATATTACTGCCCCCCCGCGTGCTTCACTCTAAGTCAGAAGGAGATCGAGCAGTTTTTCGACTGTCTCCTAGGAGTAAAACTTCCCTACGGGTACGCGGGGAAGATAAGCAGGTACCTAGACAAAGCGAAGCAGAGGTTCAGCGGGATGAAGTCTCACGACTGTCACGTGCTGATGACGCAGATACTTCCGGTTGCAATCCGTGGGATCATGGACGCGCACGTCCGTGAAACGCTTTTTGGCCTATGCAACTTTTTCGACGTCATCTCTCGGAAGTCTGTTGGCGTGAGGCAACTTAGAAGGCTACAGGAAGAGATCGTGGTGATACTGTGCGAGCTTGAGATGTACTTCCCGCCCGCTTTCTTCGACGTTATGGTGCATCTGCTGGTACATATCGTGGAGGATATCATCCAACTGGGGCCGACGTTCCTGCACAGCATGATGCCGTTCGAAAGGATGAATGGTGTCATCAAAGGGTACGTTCGCAACAGGGCACGTCCAGACGGAAGCATAGCCAAGGGCTTTCTGACCGAAGAGTGCATCTCCTTCTGCACGAGTTATCTAGAAATCGAGAACCCCGTTGGCCTGCCCGTAAACAGGCATCTCGGGAAGCTCGCTGGATGGGGTCACCGCGACGGTAGCCGCGAAATGCATGTCGACTTCAAGGGTCGAATCGCCGACTTTGAAAGAGCAAACCTAGTCGCGCTACAACACATAGACGTGGTCGATCCTTGGGTGGTAGAGCACAAAACCTTCATCGCAAAGACGTACAGTGATCAGGGCCAACAGAGGACGGACGGAGATATAATCAAAGAGCACAACTCAACCTTCACGCGGTGGTTCAAGGACAAGATGCTGACGTACCCTATAGACGAGGATTCTTCTGCGGAAGAAAAACTCATCTTCGCCTTGTCACAGGGCGCCGAACACAACCTGATGACATTTCAGGCGTACGATATCAACGGCTACACATTCTACACCGAGGAAAAGGACATGAAGAGCGATTATCAGAACTCCGGGGTAACGATGGAGTCCTACACCGGTGACGTCAAGCAGAGATACTACGGAAAGATCGAGGAGATCTGGGAGCTGAGCTACGCCGGAGAGAATGTGCCGATGTTCCGTGTCAGGTGGGCCAAGAACGTCATAAAAGAAGACCGGCATTTCACCACCATGGTTATACCCGAAGCCAAATCCAAGACAGCGGGCGCAAAGGTCACCGCGAAATATGAGCCATGGGTACTAGCTTCCCAAGTGGACCAATGCTTCTTCATTACCGACCCGCAGAAGCCCAGCCGTGTTGTCGTGAGGAGAGGCAAAAGGAGCATCATCGGAATGGATGGAGCAGCCAACGAGCTAGACTTTGACCAGTACGGCGATCCGAAGATGGAAGATGACGACGACGATGATGAAGAACCATACACAACAAGAAGAAGCAGGACCACCCTACCTAAAGGCCGTCCATTCAAGAGAAGAAGTCTAGGAGTTCCGGGGCTAAATTATTCAACCGCGAGAAAGAAGGGCAAGAAGATTGTGAAAAGATAATTATGTATCATTTTCTTGTATGAATAATGGATGTCATATTGTTAATCTACACATTGTACCGATCAAAATAGACATATAATTTATATTTTTGGATATTTTCTAGATTCTATAGTATTTTAAATATTCTACATAATTATAATTATTTATGCCTTTTATTTTGGTGTATTATGCTATTTTGGATGTTTATTATAGTGTTAAATCAATTTAAAAAGAAAAGGAAAAAAATTGGGGCCGCCAGGGTTCGAACCTGGCCGGCAGGGTTTGGCACAAACCAACCAGGGACAGAGCCAGTGCGGTAGTAATCGGAATATGTCAAATCCCCACGCGTTTTGCTTTTGACCTAGACATAAAGTGGTAGTGGCGCACCCCTAGAGGTGCGCTATTGCTAAGCCTCATAGTGGCGCACCACTAGAGGTGCGCTATTGCTAAGGGTGTCTGGGACTTAGCCAAAAATCCCCCGTCCCGACCACGCATCCTCCATTCCCCATTCTTCCCCTACCCTCGATCCTCTCCGACGCCGGCGGCCGCCTCCCCGAACGACGCGAGCGACCCCGGCGACGCCCTCCTCTCCTCGCCACCTCTCCGACGCCCTCACCACCCCGGCGACGCCCTCCTCTCCTCGCCACCCCGGCGACGCCCTCCTCTGCATCGTCACCGACGCCCCCTCGATCTTGATCTCCGACGTCGCGCAGGTACGTCCCCCTCGATTCACCTCCCCGCCGGCGGCCGCCTCCCCCTCGATTCACCTCGATCCCCACCCGCCTCACGTTCTCTCCCCCACGCAGATCCTCTCAAGCTTGCCGTGGAGCAGGAGCAGCACGTCGGCGACCTCGTCTGTGACCCCCTTCGACCTCCGCCCCTCAGCGCCCGAGAACGCACGCCGCAAGCCGCCATCGCCGTCGCCGCAGGTGAGGCCCTTCTCCCCTCCCTCCCTCTCTGACCTAACTGGTGCACATACATTGTTCCATTTTTGTTCAATTTAAGGGGGGAAAAGAACACAAACGCTACTTGTTGTAACCTACAGGGATATTAATTTGTAGCTTGTGTTGAGGTGTAACAGTGGAAGGGAATGACAAATCATTTCATTGGTGGGATTGTATCATTGTAATAGAAAGTTGTAACAAAAAAACAGATTGAATATGTAGTTTGCTAGGTAGTTCTTGCTGCTGTTAGGTTGGTTAGGTTGCTAGGTAGTTCTTGCTGCTGTTAGGTTGGTTAGGTTGCTAGGTAGTTCTTGCTGCTGCTAGGTTACATATCCTCTATTTTTTAGAACAAATGCATTGTAAAATCATTCATTTTGTTATAGAGCCCATTGGGTGTAATTCTAGGAATATGTTGGTGCATTTGCTTCAATTAGGATGTCTATTTGCTTAATTTGAAGGAAAAACATATAAATAAATGGCTATGTGCACCGACCAGTGAGCATTTCCTTCTTAAAAAAAATACAGAGCTACCCTTTAAGAGTGAAATAGGCCAAATCTAAACTAACTTGTCATTTTTAAGGTTGCTGCTGCTGCTAGATAGGTTGCTGTTGTTAGGTGCTGCTTGCTTGCTTGCTATGCTGCTGCTGTGTGTTTTTTCCTAAGTGATGAAAGAGTGCAGTAATTCATACATGGATGTTTCTGTTCCTCAGTTTGAACTCCATAGTACCATGAACAAGTTTGTTGTGGTGTAAAGTGAATACTTTGCTAGCTCCCTGACATGGTTTGCTTGCTGGTAGTGTGCAAAGTGTTGATATGCATACTTTAAACAGATATGCTGCTTATACATGGTTACTTTATTTGATGGCTGGCTTGTGGCCTTGCTTGCTTTTCTGGTTCTACTTAGTTGGCCTAGGAGTGATTTCCTGGACCCTAAGTATATACTTCTACAGCTAGTGGATTTCGGTGAAGGGATGTACTATATATTTTTGATAAGAACATATGATGTACTTGATTCTTTGGCCCTGGCAGCATATTATTGAATTAATTAGGAATTTGGAACATGGTGAAATGATATATTTCAGAATCACTAGCATATTTGAGTTTGATGTAGAAGTGTTCAACTTTTAAGAGTTGATTTGGACACTAAAAGGAAATTGCACTTCAACTTTATGGACAAAAATATGCAATATTTCTGTTTTTAAATTCCTTCTAACTTAAGGAACACTTAATGTGATCCAGCTATTATTGGAATATTAGCATATGGTAACACAGTATGAAGCTTGCTGTTGTACATTTATTTTTGAAGATGATGAACACAGTATGATAATTTATGATTATTTCTTCACATTTTGGACAGTATTCATGATGATTTCTTCTTCTCGTTTTAGGATACTGGCAGAGTTGAGCACCTGACCGCCGCCCTCGCATCTTCAACACGTTAGCACCCTTCATCGACTTGGAGCCGGACCTGCTCGAGCGTCGTCGTCTTCTTCCCGGAGCGTCATCGTCTTCTTCCTGGAGCCGGACTTGCGCATTTGATATTGCTGCTTCTGGTAATTGCTTCAGCCATGCTACTTACGCTGCTATAGCTTGTTGCTGCTAGCTTGGTTCTAGCTGCTGCTAGGTTGCTTGCTGCTGCTAGCTTGGTGCTGCTGCTAGCTGGCTGCTACTAGCATGCTACTAGGTGCTGTTGGATGGTGCTACTGGCTGCTCAGCTTGCTGCTGCTACTTGCATAGTTTACAAGGTTGCTGTCAGCTTGGGCATTGGTGTACTTTTGTTAAATTGTATCCATTGTTTTTGTGGAGCAGCACCTGGAGAAGCACTTAGTGCATTTTATTGTTGATGCTGATGCTGCTGCTAGCTGGTGCTGCTAGCTAGCTGTTGCATGCTCCTTGCCATCTGGTGCATTTTGTTGTTGCTACTGCTGCTAGCATTTTGTTGCTGGTGTGTATATGGTGGTGTCAACATTTCTGTCGTGTGTATATGGTGTCATATTCTTGTGCAGGGATCGACAGAGTTGCCCATTATCGCCGAAATGTTGATTCATTTCCGTTTCGGCGAAAATGGGGCACTCATATGTCCATAAATTAGCATAGGTCATGCCCAATTTTTCCGTGAAATCTTGCGCTAATTTTATGCATTTTTTCCTACTTAGTTCGAACATGGCCAACAACGAAGAGGCCGGCGGCAGCGGCAGCAAGCCGTTCTGGATGCTAACCGATGAAATGGAGGTGATGGAGTCACAACCTCGCCGCGACGACGGCGAGGATGATGGCACCGATCCAGAGTACCGAGCGGACGATGCCGCCGAGGATGACACCACTGATGGTGCCGCCGAGGATGACACCACGGATGGTGCCGCCGAGGATGACACCGGCGCACCGAAGAAGCTACGGAGGGAGCGTCGCCCGAATGTGCTCAGCACCGTGAAGCAGGCATTCACCGAAGTGAACGCCAGTGGGCATCCAACGGCGCCCCCTGATTTAGTCAAAGGGTACTCTGCCCAACTCGGGTGCATCCTCCGGAGCACGGTCTCGATCAACACCGAGAACCTCAGGCATCCTGACCGAGCGAATTTGCGCACCCTCCTCTTCAAGAAGCTGCACGAACGATACGAGTTCCCGGTGGACTGCTCAGAAAAGCGTCTCATGCGGAACAAAGTGCACAATGCCGCCCTCACGAAGATGAGCACCGCCCTCGCTAGTTGGAGGAACCGAGTGAAGAAAATGATTAATAGTGGTGCGAGTTACGACAAGATCAAGGAGTCAAATCCCTCGATCACCGAGCAAGACTACGCTGATTTCAAGATCAAGTGCGAGAGCGAGTCAACGTCGGATTCTAGTCAGTGGGGGAAGGACATGCGAAAACTGAACTTAGGCACCCACAAACTTGGTCCTGGCGGTTTTAGGGCGGCGCAACCAAAATGGGATGCCGCGGATGAGGAGCGTGTGAAGAACGGCCTCGAGCCCCTCTTCCCGCAATACAAAAACAAGCAAACCAGGAACTTTCTCCTGGCCCGGTACCGTATTGACCCGAAAACAAAGGAGCTCACCACCACTCCGGATGTGAAGCAGTTTGAGGCTCTTCTGGTAAGGAATGCACCCGCTTAATTAGCTCCTTTATGGTTGCATTCTTATTGATGAATCCAAATTTCTAAATGGTTCATGCATGTTCCTCCCGTAGGCTAAGGAGATCGCTGCGGAAAGTGAAAAGGAAGCTAGTAGCGGCGCGGGGTCCACGAGCTCCTCGCAGTGTGCCCCTTGGGACAACCCTTTAAATAGGGCGTTGAATGCCCACAAGAAGAGGGATCCATTGAGTAAGCCGACGTCGGCTGGTCGTGTGGCCGGCGAAGGATGCTCTATGAAATGGTCAGACTACTATAAGTCGGGGAAAAAGGAGAGAAAGGCCCCCATCGATGAGAAGGAGGTCGCACAGCTCAAGGCACAAGTTGCGCAGATCCCGACATTGGTCGAGGAGCAAGTGCGGCAACAAGTGCAACAAATCGTGGAGACCCAACAGAGGACGCAACGACAGCAAGTGGAGGACCAAGTGGGCACGACGCTTAGCTCCATCATCCCTACCTTGGTTGCCGGTCTTGACGAGTGGTATAGGGGAGGAAAAAAGGGGCCTCCCCCGGTTCCCAGTTTCACGGGCAGCAACTCCCACAACGTGGAGCCATCGGTGAGTCCGCAGGCGGCAACAATGGTGTCTCCGGCGGCGCCAACATTGGTGGCTCCGGCGGCGCCAACCTTGGTGGCTCCGGCGGCGCCAACCTTGGTGTCTCCCGCGGCGCCAACGTTGGTGTCTCCCGCGGCGCCATTACTTCAGCTCAATGCACCCGTCGCTGCGGATAATACGCCGCCCGGCACCGCGCCAACAAGCGGCCACTCCATCAGTTGCACGCCCGCCGCCGGCGGTGCCTCGACCTTAGCCGAGCTGGACGCCATCACGGTAACCAACCCTCGGCCAATGACTTCCATATCCTTGCCTTTGACTAGCTAGCCATCCCTAACGCCCTACATGTTTTCCGCAGAGCTCCGCCGTCGACGTCCCATGCACTCTCCTGCACTTTGTGAACGGCGAGTTGATCGATGTTGCCAAGGCCAAAATCGTTCAACCGAGCAACCGCCAGTTACACGGTAGACCCATGCAACCCGACGTGTATAGGATTCAACTGGTTCGGGTGCTTAGCGGCTACGACGACGTGGTACCTCCCTTTCAACCCCATGGTGCCGACGAAGATGAGGTCCTTACCCTCCAGCATTGCTTCAATTGGTCCATGGTTTGGCCAAAGAGCCAGATTCGTTTGGGGGCGAGGGGCACCACCCCACAGACAACACCCCCAGCCCTGCCGGCGCCAAGCCATGGCAAGACCACCCCAACGGTGCCGCCATCAGCTGATGAGGACATGCAGATGGCACAGGATGAGGACATGCAGATGGCACAGGATCCGAACGATGGTCCGTACGAGGACAGTACGTTTGCCAACCTTGACTGCAACTTCGATTTTGGGGTGGACTACGATCTCAGTAGCCAACCCTCTCAAGCTGCCGCCGAGGGGAAAACCTATTGCAACAAGCGGCGCCTATTCAGTTCTCAGGAGACGCCTCCAGCTGCCGACTTCACCGAGACTCAGCCGAAAGCCGGGGTGAGAAGTGTTATCAGTCCTAACACACTGAAGAAGGCTTGCGCAGAGGAGAATGCAGTCCCAGTAAATACGAAGCCGAAGGGACGGAAAAGAAAGAAGAAGGACGACAAGTCTGCCAGCCAGCCGGCACCTATCCGTGCTCAGGACGGGCCACCAGTGCCCAAGAATATCGAGGCGAGGGTGCATGTGTCGGGTGAGCGGATGCTAATTAAAAGATTGTACGATGCTGCACCCGGTCCTATGCGATCTCTGGTTGACGGTATTCAGTTTATGGAGGAGCGGCGTATCAGGGAGAAAGATCATGGATACCCGGTGTATATTGCCAAGGTGCCCTCGGGACATGGCTTTGTCGATAGTGACTTCGCGGCGAAGATCTTCCTGCGGTATGATGACATCTTCGCCATGTTGAACAGTTATCCGCTGCACTACACCTTCATTCGCCTATACTCGCTCAGCAAGGCGATGCGGATCATTAGAGACAACACCCCGGGCATCGCGATAGCCGACCCCTTCTACATGCGTGCCGTCCACTTGGCCACCGCCGGAGACCGGGCAGTCGCGAGTGAATACCTCAAGGGCTTCTTTCTAGCGAACCAGAAGAAGTATAACCTCCTCCTGCCTGTATTTCCCGAGTAAGTCACCCCCCTCACCGTACCGGTCTTAACTCGTGATTATTCTAGATTTCAATCGTCCTGTTCTTAAACATTATGTGTTCTACGCAGAGACAATACCTGCACACTCATCTCCGTAACCCCGAGACATTCCATGGCCACATACTTAGATGCGGACGGTAAGTCAAGCACGGACTACACGAATGTCAAGGCCGTACTTGATGATGCTCTCAATGGCTACGTCAAAGCGAAAGGCCACATGGAGAGGCCAAATGTTAGGTACGGGAAGCATGTGTTCAAGCACCAAACAAAGTTCCCCTGCGTCAAGAAGCCGCCTTCTAGTACGAAGGATGCCTACTACGCCCTCTATCACATGAATAAGTTCATACGGGACCAGCAGCAGCTTACGCTACCTGAGCATCTCAGAGACTGGGCCAACAAATTGGCGCGGGTCCCTGACGACGGCATCAAGCAAGACTTCTTCCGCATCCAAACAGAGTTTTGTGAAATCATCCATCAAGATGTCATTAGAAGCGCGGGGGAGTTCTACGCCGGCTATCAGCCGTCAAACAGTGATATAGACACGATGCTCCAAATGCAGGGTGACGACTACCGCTCATGGATGTGCTTGAAGAAAGGCGGCGGTTTTATCCACGCTCCGAGTGGAAAGTCTTGATGTGCGAGCCTAGTTATGTAGTTGTGTGAACTAAAGACGTGATTGTGTTGTAATAAACTTTATCCAGCACTTTACTTGCTATTAATTACTAGTTCGGCTATGTTTGTGAACTTATATATATGGCTCTGTCGTTTTCCGCACTTGATTTGGTCGTTAATTTTGTTTGCATATGCCGATGATTAGAATGGTTGGTCATCCGTACACTTGGGGATGGCGTGAGCGAGCCTGGTGTGATGGCACAAATATCCATGTCTTGTGCATCCTACCTGGTCTCGCTCACTCCATCCCTAAATGTTAATATTTTTTTTGACCGACAAAGTATGAGGCATTCCATTTAGTTCATACTAGCTACTTATCTTCTTATTTGAGTTGGCACTTCTTAATTGCATTGGCCGATGATTAGAATGGTTGGTCACTTGTACACTCCGGGGTGTCGCTAGTGAGCCTGGTGTGATGGCACAAATATCAATCTCTTGTGCATCCTACCTGGCCTCACTAACGCCATCCCGGGATGTTCATATTTGTTTCGACCGACAAAGTATGAGGCCCTTGTCATTCTTCCATTTGCTTTCGTATTTTAAAATGCCGATGATTAGAATGTTCGGTCAACTGTACACTCCGGGGTGTCGCTAGTGAGCCTGGTGTGATGGCACAAATATCAATCTCTTGTGCATCCTACCTGGCCTCACTAACGCCATCCCGGGATGTTCATATTTGTTTCGACCGACAAAGTATGAGGCCCTTGTCATTCTTCCATTTGCTTTGGTATCTCAAAATGCCGATGATTAGAATGTTCGGTCAACTGTACACTCCGTGGTGACGTAAGCGAGCCTGGTGTGATGGCACAAATAACAATCTCTTGTCCATCCTACCTGGCCTCGCTTACGCCATCACGGAATGTTAATATTTGTTCCGACCAGCAAAATATGAGGCATTCCATTTAGTTCATACTAGCTACTTGTCTCTTATTTGAATTGGTACTTCTTAATTGCATTGGCCGATGATTATAATGGTTGGTCAACTCTCTGGGGAGGGGCAAGTGAACCTGGTGCGATGACACAAGTATCAATCTCTTGTGCATCCTACTTGGTTTCACTTACCCCTTCGCGGAATGTTAATATTTGTTCCGACCAACAATGTATGAGGCATATGCTATTTAGTTGATACCACTTGGCTCTTTCTTCCATTTTAGTGCCGATGATTAGAATGTTCGGTCAACTGTACACTCCGGGGTGTCGCTAGTGAGCCTGGTGTGATGGCACAAATATCAATCTCTTGTGCATCCTACCTGGCCTCACTAACGCCATCCCGGGATGTTCATATTTGTTTCGACCGACAAAGTATGAGGCCCTTGTCATTCTTCCATTTGCTTTGGTATCTCAAAATGCCGATGATTAGAATGTTTGGTCACCTATACACTTGGGGGAGGGGTCAGTGAACCTGGTGCAATGACACAAGTATCAATCTCTTGTGCATCCTACTTGGTTTCACTGACCCCTTCCCTAAATGTTGATATTTGTTCCGACCAACAATGTATGAGGCATGCCTTTTAGTTCATACTACTTGGATCGTTTTTGAGTTTGCTCTTATTCGTTGCAAACATCTATGAGCGTGCACTAATGTTTCTTTGGCTTGTTCATATATGTGCAGATATGACGTGGTATGTCGTGTACAAGGGCAAGGTTCCCGGAGTCTACAACGACTGGGAGGAGTGTCGGAGACAGGTTCACCGTTTTAGCGGTAACAGCTACAAAGGGTACACCACTAGAGCGGAGGCCGAAGACAGATACGCACGCTATCTGGCGGGAGAGAGGACGGAGCGGAGGAGGAACCGGATGAAGACCACTTTCATCGGGACGGTGCTAGTAGTGACTCTAGCTCTCTTCTATGTGATGCTAGTTTAGATGATCGACCTTGTGTAACCACTAGCTCATTTGTGACTTGTAACACCGTAACACTTATCTAATATTTGAAATCTTGTGAATCATGGAGGCTAATGTGAAGGACTATGTATTGGTATACTGTGCTAGCTGCTTATATGTGTTATATATATTGTATTTGTGTTGTTATAGTGTGATATACAACCTGTACAAATACCTGCCAGGAATACAAAAAATAAAAACGAAATACTAGCAGTGGCGCACTAGAGGACCATCAGTGGCGCACGACCAGTAAGTAGCAGTGGCGCACTAGTTTGGACCTTGTGGCGCACTACTCTCTGATCCCCTCTCGAAAGTAGCAGTGGCGCACCGCTGCTGCCAGCAATGGCGCACGTCTGAGAGACTGCAGTGGCGCACTCGTACAGGCAGCAATGGCGCACCAGAACGCCATAACAGTGGCGCACCCCAGGAGGTAGCAGTAGCGCACCGACACCATAGAGTTGTGGCGCACTACTGCAGAACAACAGTGGCGCACCCCTTTGGGGTAATAGTGGCGCATCACTGGACTTGTCAATGGCGCACCACGTAGTGCGCCACTGTTACTTAGGGTAGTTGTGGCGCACCACTAGTGCGCCACTACTAAAACTTAGCAGTGGCGTGATAGTAGTGGCGCACCAGCAGTGCGCCACTGAAGGGGAAGAGTGGTGCGCCACTAAAGAGCTTTTTCCTAGTAGTGAGTAAGGCATAGTAGAAAAGAAACTTCAGAAGACGGCGGGCTCCAGGAAATTCAGAATGGGGGCGGGGGGGCGTGCTCGAAGACTAACCGAGCGAATTTTGCAGTTCCGGTATCTTCTCCCAGGATTCGGATCACTCCAAGAAATCCATTGCGGCATCTTCTCGCCACAGTCACATACGTCGGCGGGCTCATAATCGAATGGCCGCTGCCGATACGGGATGGGCGTGCCCGGCCGCCGCCGGCGACGCGACGACGCTCCTGACCTAGAAGAACTGCCCGAGCAGGCTGGGAACTGCGCCGCCATGCAACAGATGCACCTGGTCGGAGGGATTTTGGTCGGAGGAGGAACCCTAGCTAGATGCACCTGGTCGGAGGGATTTTGGTCGAGGTGGAGGGATTTTGAAGACAACTGATTAGTCTATCATGTCTATATACATGGACAACCATACTTTTGTCAACAACACTATTGTAGCAAAGCGGTAGGGAGTGGTAGTGCGGCAGCGCCAGGTCGAGGGTTCGAGTCCCCGCAAACGCAATTTTTGCCAGTTATTTCCATCGGGAGCCACTCCAACCCCGGATGGGCCGTCGGGCCAGCAATTCAACCCCCGGATGGGCCGTCGGGCCAGCAATTCAACCACCGGATGGGCCGTCGTGGGGTAGGCCAGCAGCCAGCAGCCTAGTAGAGGACAGCCCAAAAGAGGAGGATATCACCAGTAGCCCATTAAAATGGTGGACGGCACAGAGAAAAAAAATAACAAGACGCCTTTGTCCCACAAGTATCAGTTGGTCCTACATGTCAGTTAGTTCAAGCCAGTTGCTTCCAGTGACACGTGTGAGGCGCGTGGGACCCGAAAAGGGACACATAGGCAAAATGGATGACATGGCAGCCAAACACATACCATTGTATTGAGCCAAATGCCAATGACGCTATTGATTTGTCGCAATCGGCATTGGGAAAACGTCGTAGGCCACTTAATTTTGCTAATGACGTTTTGACCTAAATTGCCAATGACGTTTTTGCCCAATAACGTCACGATTTTCTAGGGTTTTGCCCCCCCGGAGTGGCCAAGGACGGTCAAAGCTAGGAACGTCATAAAGCTATGACATTTTGATTTCCAGTCATAAAAAAAACGTCATATTATGGCAGATTTCTTGTAGTGCAAGCCGGTGAGATTGACAACCTCACTGTTTCGTTGGGGCAAAGTACTTTGGTTGTGTTGTGCAGGTTCCACGTTGGCGCCGGAATCCCTGGTGTTGCGCCGCATCACATTTCGCCACCATCAACCTTCAACGTGGTTCTTGGCTCCTCCTGGTTCGATTAAACCTTGGTTTCGTTCTGAGGGAAAACTTGCCACTGTGCGCATCATACCTTCCTCTTGGGGTTCCCAACGGACGTGTACATCTACGCGCATCAGACCCCACACATCAAATGGGCCGGCCCTTTAATAGGAAAGTGGGACCCACTGTGTTTTTGGCCCACTATCTTGTTGGGCCGGCCCACTTGCTATATGGTGGACCCCACATACTAAATGGGCCGACCCTTTAACTGGAAAGTGGGACCCACCTGTGTTTTTGGCCTGGAACACTAGCTATATGGTGGACCCACACACTAAATGGGCCGGCCCTTTAACTGGAAAGTGGGACCCACCTGTATTTTGGCCCGGCCCACTTGCTTCTTGGGCCCGTTCTGTAAGGTGGACCCCACATGTTAAATGGGCCGGCCCATTTAAGTTTTGACCATCAACCTTAGATGTTAGGCCCGGCCCACGTAACTAATGGACCAGCCCAGCTATATAGTTGACCGGTCAAACTATGTCATGGCCCGCTTAAGACGTGGCAGGCCTCGTGTGGGCCTACCATCTACCACGGGGTTTCAGCCGGTTAACGCAGTTAAGCGTTAACGGCGTCGCCACGTGTCGGTTGCATGACGTCATCAACGGGCTCCTGGAAACACTTGGGCAACGGTCCGATTTTCCGTGGCGGAAGGGCGCCCAAGCGCGACGGACCGAAAAAATCATCGTAGGACTTTGCCTGACGCAGTTTCCACAATAGAACCCATATCGTCGGGTTAGGCCCATAGGCGACGAACAATACCCCTTAGCGGACAATTTTGAGACGTTGTCTATCAGAACTTTTCTTGTAGTGATCATCACCCGAAAAAGGGGAGACACCATAATGCTCTCCCTTCTTCTCTCCTTCCGAGTGATCCCTCTTCCTCCGAGTTTCACTCGACGGAAAACACCCATGTGCTGCATAGTAATAATAAAAAGGTAGTACTCGTAGAAAAATCGATATATGAATCTATAATTAAATAGGTTAAACTAGGGTTTTGCCCAGTTCTACAGATCAAGGGTTCAAAAAAATCCAACTACGGGGTTCGAACAACACGATTCTAATCCAAGAATTTTTTCGACCTAGGTCACCCAAATGGCCTCAAACTATAGGGTTAGCATCTAGTGCAGTATGTGTGCAAATGTATGCACTATGTGTGCTATAACTTGTATGTCTTTCAAATTTGAACCAAATTTGAATAAGTTTGAAATATTTGAAAAGGGGCTTTTGGCTTAAACGTTTGAAACCAAAAACCACTTCTCTTCATGCATGCTTGACTTCATAAGACAGAGTTTAGCTAGGGTTAGGGGTAGATGCATGATTTTCCTGGTTTGAATATGTCTAGACATTGTTTACCAACTTAATTGAATGCTTACTATATGACATAAGAATACTATATATATATATGACATAAGAATGTTATGTCCTTTGGTTTTTTGATTTTTTATGAATTTCTATGCCCATTTGAATCTTTTGGTCAAATCCTAGAGGTTTGACCAAGATTTAAACAAGTTTAAAACATGAAAATGAAAAGGGAAGCTTGTATATCCTTCTTAGTCACTCTAAAATGAAGTTTTTGGGAGGTTTTTGAAATTTCCATGTTTGAAACCCAAAACCACTTCTCTTCATGCTAGACTTCATAAGACAATTTAATTAGGGGTTAGGGGTAGATACATGATTTGTCTGGTTTGAATATGTCCAAACCTTGCTTGTTTATCAACTTGAATGCTTACTATATGACATAAGAATGCTTACCATATGTTTGAATTTTAAAAGCATATAGTCTTCTTATGTCATATAGTAAGCATTCAAAAGTTTTCTTTGAGAGAGTAGCATGCATTCAAAAGTTGATAAATAAGATTTGGACATATTCAAACCAGACAAATCCACCCCCTAACCCTAAACTCTGTCTTATGAAGTCAAGCATGAAGAGAAGTGCTTTTGGGTTCAAACATGGAAATTTCACAAACCTCCCAAAAGCTTCATTTTACAGTGACTAAGAAGGATCCAGGCTTACCTTTTCATTTTCATTTTTTAAACTTGTTTAAATCTTGATCAAACCTAGGATTTGACCAAGATTCAAATGGGCATAAAAAATCAGGAAAAAATCAAAAAATGAAAAAATAAAGCACATATATAGCCTTCTTATGTCATATGTATAGTAAGCATTCAATTAAGTTGATATTTTAAACAAGGTCTATACATATTCAAACTAGAAAAAAGCATGTATCTACCCATGCATAACCCTATACTTTTGTCTTATGAAGACGTCAAGGATGAAGAGAAGTGGATTTGGGTTTCAAACATGGAAATTTCAAAAACCTCCCAAAACATGTATATATCTACCCCTAACCCTAATCTTTGTCTTATGAAGCCAAGCATATGAAGAGAAGTGATTTTGGGTTTCAAACATGGAAATTTCAAAAACCTCCCAAAAGCTTCATTTTAGAGAGACTAAGAATGATCCATGCTTACCTTTTCATTGCCATGTTTTAAACTTGTTTTAACCTTGGTCAAACCTAGTATTTGACCAAGATTCAAATGGGCGTAAAAGTTCAGAAAAAGTCAAAAAATGAAAAACCAAAGCACACATATATATAGCCTTCTTATGTCATATAGTAAGCATTCAAGTTGATAAACAAGGTCTAGACATATTCAAAAAAGAAAAATCATGAATCCTAGGTTTGAACATGGTTTAAACAAGTTTAAATCATGAATATGAAAAATTAAGCATCTATATATCCTTCTTAGTCACTCCAAAATGTAGCTCTTGGGAGGGTTTTCGAAATTTCCATGTTTGAAACCAAAAACCACTTCTCTTCATGCATGCTTGACTTCATAAAACATAGGATTTGACCTAGATTTAAATGGGCATAAAAAATTCTAAAAAATCAAAAAAATAAAAACCAAAGCACATATATGGCCTTGTTATGTCATATAGTAAGCATTCTAGTTGATAAACAAGGTCAATGTAGACATATTCAAATAAGAAAATCATGTATCTACACCTAACCATAAACTCTGTCTTAAGTGGTTTTGGGTTTCAAACATGGAAATTTCACAAACCTCCCAAAAGCTTCATTTTAGAGTGATTAAGATGGATCCATGCTTACCTTCACATTTTCATGTTTTAAACTTGTTTAAATCTTGGTCAAATTAACCTAGGATTTGACCAATATTCATATGGGCATAAAAAATTAGAAAAAAACAGAAAAAATGAAAAACCAAAGAACATAGCCTTCTTATGTAATATAGTAAGCATTAGTTGATAAACAAGGTCTCTAGACATATTCAAACCAAAAAAATCATGTATCTACCCCTAACCCTAAACTTTGTCTTATGATCGAAGCTAAGCATGAATTAAAAGAAGTGGTTTTGGGTTTCAAACATGGAAATTTCAAAACCTCCCAAAAGCTTCATTCTAGAGTGTGACTAAGAAGGATCCATGATTACCTTTTCATTTTCATGTTTTAAACTTGTTTAAATCTTGGTCAAACATAGGATTTGACCAAGATTTAAATGGGCATAAAAAATTCGAAAAAAATCAAAAAATGAAAAACCAAAGCACATATATAGCCTTCTTATGTCATATAATAGTAAGCATTCAAGTTGATAAACAAGGTCTAGACATATTTCAAACAAGAAAAATTATGTATCTACCCCTAACCATAAACTTTGTCTTAAGTGGTTTTGGGTTTCAAACATGGAAATTTCACAAACCTCCCAAAAGCTTCATTTTAGAGTGACTAAGGAGGATCCAGGCTTACCTTTTCATTTTCATGTTTTAAACTTGTTTAAATCTTGGTCAAACCTAGGATTTGACCAAGATTTAAATGGGCATAAAAATCAGAAAAAATCAGAAAAAATGAAAAACCAAAGAACATAGCCTTCTTATGTCATATAGTAAGCATTCAAGTTTATAAACAAGGTCTAGACATATTCAAACCAGAAAAAGCATGTATCTACCCCTAACCCTAAACTCTGTCTTACGAAGTCAAGCATGAAGAGAAGTGGTTTTGGGTTTCAAACATGGAAATTTCATTTTCGTGTTTGAACTTGTTTAAATCTTGGTCAAACCTAGGATTTGACCAAGGTTCAAATGGGCATAAAAATTCAGAACAAAATCAGAAAAAATGAAAAACCAAAGCACATAGTCTTCTTATGTCATGCATATAGTAAGCATTCTAGTTGATAAACAATGTCTAGCCATAATCAAACCAGAAAAATCATATGTATACCCCCTAACCCTAAACCCTGAATTTGTGGGACCCCTAAAACTTGCAAATACGAGCGATGCATCCAAAAGAAACACACTCCTCCCCTACCCCTGTGATTTTTACCAGATTTGAATCAGGCCAAAGGTGGTTCAGAAAAGGCAATCGAACATCATGGATTAATTGCTCATCTTTTTCTAAATTTATAGCTAGGGAAAATACGAGACATGCCATACCAATTAATGTTTTAGAAAATAGCACATGTGTGAGCTTGGTACACGTACTACTATAGTACTACTACACAAGAACCATATACATGTCAAACTTTTGAATCATGACCCACATGCATTTTATGTATATATTCACAACTTTTAATGCATGCATGAAAACTCAGCAAAATATGTGCATTTTGGGTTGTCGCACATAAATGTGCTTTTACTTGTCTGCCACCAATCCAATTTTCATGTGAGGGGGAAACATGACACACGATGGACATTTCCAATGTTTCACGAATTAATTATCTCAATTTGCATCCATATATATATGCGCCTGGTTACTGAAAGATCGAACCAAAGGTGAACTTGAAACGTTTTCATTTTCATGTTTTAAACTTGTTTAAATCTTGGTCAACCCTAGGATTTGACCAAGATTCATAAAAAATTCAAAAACATAGTCTTCTTATGTCATACAGTCAACATTCAAGTTGATAAAACAAGATCTAAACATATTAAAAGAAGAATCATGTATCTACCCCCTAACCCTAAACTCTGTCTTTTGAAGTCAAACATGAAGATACGTGGTTTTGGGTTTACAAGATGGAAATTTCAAAAACCTCCGAAAAGCTTAATTTTGGAGTGACTAAGAAGGATACATGCTTACTTTTTCATTTTCATGTTTTAAACTTGTTTAAAGCTTGGTCAAACCTAGCTAGCTAGGATTTGACCAAGATTCAAGTGTGCATAAAAAATTCGAAAAAACCCCCAAAAATGAAAAACCATAACACATAGTCTTCTTGCGTCACATATATTGTAAGCATTCAAGTTGATAAACAATATCTAGACATATCAAACAAGAAAAATCATGTATCTATACCCCTAACCCTAAATTTGTCTTATGAAGTCAAGCATGAAGAGAAGTGGTTTGGGTTTTCAAACATGGAAATTTCGAAAACCGCCCAAAAGCTTCATTTCGGACTGACTAAGAAGGATCCATGCTTACCTTTTCATTTTCATGTTTTAAACTTGTTTAAATTCTTGTTCAAACCTAGGATTTGACCAAGATTCAAATGGGCATAAAAACAATCGAAAAAATCAAAAATGAAAAACCAAAGCACATAGTCTTCTTATGTCACATAGTAAGCCATTCAACTTGATAACAAGGTCTAGACCTATTCAAACCAGAAAAATCATGTATCTACCCCTAACCCTAAACTCATCTGTCTTATGAAGTCAAGCATGAAGAGAAGTGGTTTTGGGTTTCAAACATAGACATTTCAAAAGCCTCCCAAAAGCTTCATTTTGGAGTGACTAAGAAGGATCCATGCTTAATTTTTCATTTTAATGTTTTAAACTTGTTTAAATCTTGGTTAAACCTATGATTTGACCAAAATTTGATTCGGCATAAAAATTCAAAACAAATCAAATAAATGAAAAACCAATGCACATAGTACATCTTCTTATGTCATATACTAAGCATTCAAGTTGATAAGCCAGGTCTAGACATATTCAAACTAGAAAAATCATGTATCTACCCCTAACCCTAAACTCGATTTGTCTTATGAAGTCAATCATGAAGAGGTGTTTTGGGTTTCAGACATGGAAATTTCAAAAACCTTCCAAAAGCTTCATTTTGAAGTTACTAATTAAGAAGGATCACTACAAGAAAAGTTTGGCAACTTTTCTTGTAGTGGATCCAGGCTTAATTTTTCATTTTCATGTTTTAAATCTTGGTCAAACCTAGGATTTGACCAAGATACAAATGGGCATAAAAGTTCAAAAAATTAAAATAATGAAAAATCAAAGCACATAGTCTTCTTATGTCATATAGTAAGCATTCAAGTTGATTAACAAGGTCCACACATATATATTCATACCAGAAAAGCATGTATCTGCCCCCTAATTAACCCTAAACTCTGTCTTAGGAAGTCAAGGATCGATGAAGAGAAGTGGTTTTGGGTTTCAAACATGGAAATTTCAAAAACCACCCAAAAGCTTCATTTTGGAGTGAATAAAAAGGACCCATGCTTACTTTTTCATTTTCATGTTTTAAACTTGTTTAAATCTTTGGCCAATCTCGGATTTCATGACCAAAGATTCAAATGGGCATAAAAAATCGAAAAAATCAAGAAAATGAAAAATCAAAGCACATAGTCTTCTTATGTCATATAAGCATTCAAGTTGATAAATTAAACAAGGTCTAGACATATTCAAACCAGAAAGATTCATTTTGGAGTTACTAAGAAGGATCCAGGCTTACTTTTTCATTTTCATGTTTTGAACTTGTTTAAATCTTGGTCAAACCTAGGGTTTGACCAAGATTCAATTGGGCATTAAAAATTCAAAAAATTAAAACCAAAGCACATAGTCTTCTTATGTCATAGAATAAGCATTGAAGATGATAAACAAAGTCTAGACATATTCAAACGAAAAAAATCATGTTTGGGTGGAATTAAGCTGGACGATGTCCAACATGGTGCCAAACTATTTGAAGGGCTCTTCTCTAAAACACTGATATGACATTCTGGTATTTTCCCTAGCTATGTACAAACTGATGAACAATCCATGTTTTTCGATTGCCTTTTTCGAACCACTTGTAGTTTGATTTCATATCTAGGACAAATCACTCGGGGAGGGGGACGGATGTGTTTCTTTTTGTTGCATCGCTCGTATTTGTGAGTTTTTCTCGGTCCCACAAATTCAGGGTAGCATCATACCCCCCTCCTTCCCGCGTAGAAAAAGTGTTAGGCGAGTAGTAGAATGGCATGACCAACAAGTTTCAAGTAAAATTTTGAATATGACCAAAATATACCAATTGATAGATGAGTTAACTTGGCTTCATGGGTGTGTGACCTAAGATTGAGCCATGGTACATTTTGCCAACAAAGTAGCAATTGAGTTGGCTTTCTACCTTAGCTGGCGTATACGTTGGGTACGTAGGCGTGCATTGGAAGGATGCATTATGCCGGCAAAGTTTTCAAACGTTCAAACTTTTCCGGTTTCTCATACAGTATTTGGCTCCTTGAGAAGCATTGATGTGATCATATAAGGTTATGCAAAACTTCGCCTTTCCCGTACTTGCCCGAGCACTCGACACCCCTCGTCCCATGGCGACTCCTCCAGCCTTAGCCCCGTGCACCCAGGCTCCACGACTCAGCCTCGGAGGGGTGTGCGCTAAAAGCTCGCAAATGTCTGTGTGCCATTGGTGTGCGATGAAGCAGGCGGCTCTGTGTCTTGCTGTGGCTAGACTCCTGGCGCCCTTTGATCTAGGAGAGGGAGAGGAGGGAGGGGGTCCCATGAAGCGGCGGTGGCCCAGGTATCGGCGGCAGCCCAGGCAGCAGCGGCAAAGTGGGCTGGTCGGAGCATAGGCATGCGCCGGGGGCGAACCTCGCCGGGTGAGGATGCTTCCATTGTGAAGAAGCACTTGCCATCCAGGGCTTCGGGTTCGCCAACAAACTCAGCGCCTCGGTCCATGGCGTTGCCGTCGTGGGGACGTCGGGGGCGGCGGCGACGTGCTGCAGCCCCAGCCTTTAGTGGGGACCAAAGTGCGACCGACCACATCACGGCGTCGGCAGCATTGGGGATGCCGATGGGCATCCACTGCCACACACAGATTTGGGAGGTTCTGGCCGGGCCGAGTTCCAAACTTCCATCATCGGAGCCGAGGGCTTGGTACTTCAAATTCCGAATCAGGCAATCCTTCGACCCCAATCAGCTTCTGCCTGTGGTCCAAATCCGAGATATCTTGGCGGCAGCTATGCTGGTTAAGCTTAGCCGGACAGCGGCAATCGACGATCTGCAAAACCTAGATGCCTTCCGAGGATTTGCAGCAGCCGTCAATGCACTCGTGGAGGCATCGCATGCTGGTAGCAGCGGCGAATGCGGGTATGTTGGTTTTACTCCCTTTGTATGCTTTTGTCATAAAAATCAATTTGCTAATTCTCATTCGATTGAAAATTAGACCCATTCACCATCAACTCTCAAACAGTGGACACTAGTAATATGTAGAACTAGAAATTACACAAGATTTCTGTACTGCTAGTACTATTACTTCGACGCTACATGTTGTTTACACGAGGAAATTGCACAAACTACCGCTTATTGCTGCCTTCGTTGCGTAAAACACTTTTTTAAACTGTAATTTTTTTCCGCACAAACCACCAACTATCGTGTTCTGTTGCAGGGAGGTTCAAATTTAGGATTGAGCTGTTTAAGAGCAAATCAGATGATCGGGGATCACCAACTACTATAGTTTTAATTGCAAATAGAATCGATTTTGCAAAATTATGAAACGCACATAACGTTTGAATTACTACAATTTTTTTGAAGGTTTGATATTTTCATCATTTTTGTGTGAATCTTACACCAAGTAACACAACTTTCAGACGGAATACAAAATATTTTCAAACTTCCTAGATTTGATAGCTCAAATATTTTTAATTACTAGTTTTTCAGTATTTTAAAAAGTCGAAACACTATATTTTGGCTGAATGTTAGAAAATATATTTCATGATTATCCCATATTAGTTAAGAAGTACATAAACTAGTAGTAGTAATAAAGAACAGAGGGAGTTTATGGAGATACATCCATTAAGGGCATGTTAGTGTGTGTTGGTGTATTACTTATGCCTTCTTTGGTTAATACACTTCTCAAGTGATCCCCGCAAACCCTCTATTCTTGCCTAGAATACAAAAACTCCCCATCAAAGTATTAGTGCATTTTTTGGATGAGTATTCGAGAGGATTGGGTGAACACCAAGGATTTGCATAGGAAATTGGTACAATTGAATCCTTGGCTGTTTGATTTGTAGGATTGTTTCCGATAGGAATTTTTCCTAAGGATTTCTTTGCACAGATTCCATAGAAAATTAAACATCTACTCATGCCTCTTTTTAAGAATGCTTTACTTTTCCTATGGTGGAATCAAACAAAGTTTGGTTTCTATGAATTCCTATAGGATTGGAGTGGACATGACATTGCAATCCTACATTTCCCTATTCCTACATCTTTCGGTAGGCATTTGCCTAGAATAAATAACCATGTGTATTACGGAGTAGCAATAAAATAGAGGTTTATTTCTCTAAAGCATCTTGCACTGTACTAGTACATGGCTTAAGAGACAATATTTTTACCATTTTTTTTGCGAGAAGACAATATTATTACCATAGTTACTAAGTACATTTTATTGGATGATGAAGTGATAGCCCTCATCAATGCATTGTGAATTATTAGGGCATGGGTCGCACGTGATTTACGAGTACACCGCACGATCGAGAGCCGCCGTTCCTCTTTGCTTTCTACCGATGCGGCGGAGCTCCTCCCCACACCCACGAATAACTGAAAGCCACAACTGCTGGGGAAAAGTCTTGCGCCGAGAAAATCTACAACCGTGGTTGAGTACATGTGTTTCTTAAGATACGAGTGCTCCAATGCATTTTTTCTTTCCTTTTACTAATTTACCTTGAAAATCCCGCACGTCCACTTATTTGTGGACGGAGGGAGTATCACGCCAAGAGGAAGTAGGACAATAGTGGGCGCTTATAGCCCGCCTACGTGGTACTTTTGCCAGCTGTTGGCTCTTCTATTGTTCTTGCTCTAAAGAAACCCCGATTGTGAAAGGCCAAGGCGTACTTCTTTTGGTCACGCAAAATTCAAAATACTGCCATGGACATTGAATTGACATGACAACACATAGCTTGGGATGTCCAAATTTGCACGTTAGACCAGTGACTTGTTCTTCACCTTTTCAGAGGGAACAATGACTTTTTATTATGGGTCTATACACTTTCCAAGAAACAGGAGGAGATGCTGTAGAGTGTAGAGGAGCGAAGTCAAGCGCCCCGCCCCCACCTGCCCTATTTCGGTTCACCTCCATCGTCTACCTCCGCCCCCGCCCGCACCAATCGACCACCTTCCATAGCACGCGCCAGTGCCGCCGCCATGCAGCTTTAGAATCAATTCCACCGCCCAGTTTGAGAGCCTCCGTTCTTCATCTTCCCCGCCACCTGCCGCCATCGAACCCAAATTAAACTCCAATCAGTTGAACCCAAACCTCATAGACCCACCCCCTGCCCTGCGATGGCGGCATCGAACAAGGAAAATGATGACTCTGAACTGTTTCAGAAGGTCTTTTCCGAAGGTCCCCTTGAAGAACTCGTAACAAGATGCGACGTCATCACCGCCGCGAGCCTCGTCGGTTCGTCCAAACTATTTTTCGACTCTGCAAATGATAGTGCAACTCTATCTTTTTCTCTCCCGTTTGGCCTCCCATGTGTTCTTCATTCTCACCCGACGAAGGTAGCACGGGATTGCAAGCTGACGCCGCTGGACAGGTTCTCCTCCGACGCTGTGATGCCAGACGGTACGGGTAAGCAGTGGGTAGGTGCCAATGGAGATTGGGTTGCCATGGTTGACACTGGCTTTCCTGCTTGCAAATGGAAACTTGTCAACGTCTACACTCGCCGTGAAATTCCTCTCCCTGTGCCGTTTGAAACCACCCACATTCCAAATATATACCACCACAACCTTCGTGCTATTATATTTCACAAGATATATATTTGCCAAGTTCCCACAGCTGCTGGGGGGTACAAAAATTTCTCTCTTGTTGCTGTTTTTGACATCAGAGTTGCCCTCCTTTGCGGCGCTGATTCTGGATGGACAGTTCTTACAGAGCCCAAGTCCCACATCTTTTACAATTACAGCGATGCAATTCTCCACAATGGGCTTGTGTTTGCCACAACTCATACTGGCACTGTTCACGCATGGAAACCTCAGCAAGCTGGTAATTTTCCTCCGGACGTAGTGTATGATGAGCTTCATTATTCATGGCTGTAAAGATAATTTTAATGCACAAACTTATTAATTTTCGAACCTGACTGATCTGACTTGGAGGCTTGGGGCATATTTGCTTCGGATGAAATTTCATTGGTATTTAGACTTTTTATTCGAGATGATTACCATAGAAAAATTTGAGGATTGTATAATTAGGAGTTTTATTCTCAGATTGAATTATGTTGGATTTTGACCTCTACTTGAACTTCTTGAAATGAATCCTTTGGTTTCCCATGTGATGTACTCAAATACACCAATATGCTGTATTATTGAATGGAAATGCCATTATATCATCCCATCTGAATCCTAATGCGTTTTCCCAATTCTTACGTTTTCAGATTTGTGCAAACCAAACATACCCTTCTTAACAGTAATTTCGTTTTCAAGCAGGTCCTCCGCTGATCGTAGAGCCACCGCCCATTGTGTTTGAATGGCGGTGTGCACTTGATGATGCTCTTGGCCATGATCACGAGGTCGATTATGGCATGTGGTGGTTAGCAAGATCTATAGATGGTTCTAGACTTCTTCTGATCCATACACTGGGCATTGCTGATGAAAGGGAATATTCCTGTAAAGTTTGCCATACTGCTTCTGATCGTCGTGTTCATCATGGTCGCACTGTTGGCAACTATGCTTCTGGGTTTGGTTGCCTGGTGTTCACGAAGGACACTAGTAAGTTAAATGAAGGTATTCCATGGGAAAAGATTGATGACCTTGGAGAATATTCTCTTTTCCTTGGAGTGAACTATCCGATTATGCTGCCATTAGGCGGTGCAGATGTTGTCCCAGGATGTCTGACGAGAAGAAATTGTGTGTACACCTTGCCGAATGAAGCATGGCTTCGCAATTCGCAGCTGCCTGAAATATGCCGATTCAGTCTGAATCGTGAAGATTGCGCCGTTGGTTTCCAAACCAACGCCTTGGAGAAAACATGCAAAACAAAAAAAGATAGGTACCTGGTAAAGACACCGCTTTGGTTCATCCCAAACTTCGCCAACGCCCCGGATTGGAACAAGTGTGATGTTTAATTCTGAAACAGGGCCTGCAGCCATTGTAGCTACTGATAGTATGTAATTTCATAGCTAATGAACGAGGCAATTGTGGTCTACTAATTACAACTGTTTTGTAAAGAGGTGGTCTATAAGTATACCCCTCTCTTCATTGATGCATTTGTGGTCTACATGATGGTACTCTTAAATATATGGGTGTGGCTCCTCAACACATAATGTGGGGGTATTATTGTGTTAAAGTTGAAGGCTTGATCAACTATAGGTTCACTTCTCTAGTTACATTACTAGGTACTCCGGTTGGCTATGTTGTGATGAACACATTGTGTTCTGTTGTTCGGTGAAGACAAAAGTAGAACTATGGTATGCTTATGTTTAAGAGCAAGCGAGGGTTTAGCTTGAGATGTTAAAATTCAGATTTGAACTATTTTTTGATATGGAAATTTGAAATATATATGGTACTGTATATGATTATGTATAACAACAAGCGACGAAAGGGCTGATGCTCCTATTCCTTGTCGGCGGGAGGACTATGTGTGCGGCGACTTGAGCCAAATTAGAAGGCCATAGCTATGTTGATTGGTCCTTGAAGTTGGAGGGGCTAGGATTTCGGATGAGCGGAGTGGGGGAAGTTGTTGCTCATGGAACAAAAGTCCTTAAAATAATAATGTTGGTATATACAAGGTATATACTTGTACTATTTTAGTACTATAATAAGTATATCGGGTTCATCAAAAAGAAAATTATCTCGGGTTCACAACCACGTGGGGTCAAGGTGAGGGAAAGTTGGTCAATACCTCTTACCGCTATATCCCCGCCCCAAGTTCTAATGCGCAAGTGCTGTTATTTTTTTAAAGGGAAATAGTGGTTCCTCTCCCCCGGAAACATGCCCCGCATCTCCACCTCCTAGTATCGTAGTACTACTACTGCATCTTCTCCAAAAAAAACCCTCTTCTGTCTCTTTCTCCCGTTCACCCCTCTCTCCCTTGCATTAGATTACCGACTCCAATGAAGCAGAAGCGTAAGGTTGAGGAGATTCCTGATTGCTACCACCAGTCCATGGGGTGGTGATACGCGTAGATGCACACGTCCGTTGGGAACCCCAAGTGGAAGGTATGATGCGTATAGAAGCAAGTTTCCCTCAGTATGAAACCAAGGTTTAATCGAACCAGTAGGAGCCAAGAAGCACGTTGAAGGTTGATGGTCGCGAAATGTGATGCGGCGCAACACCAGGGATTCCGGCGCCAACGCGGAACCTGCACAACACAACCCAAGTACTTTGTCCCAATGAAACAGTGAGGTTGTCAATCTCACCGGCTTGCTGTAACAAAGGATTAAACGTATCGAGTGGAAGATGTTTGCAAACAAAACAGTAAACACAATTGCAGTAGATTGTATGCTATGTAAAGAATAGGACCGGGGTCCACAGTTCACTAGAGGTGTCTCTCCCATAAGATAAAAGCATGTTGGGTGAACAAATTACAGTCGGGCAATTGACAAATAGAGAAAGGCATAACAATGCATATACATGATATGATAAATATAGTGAGATTTAATCCGGGCATTACGACAAAGTACATAGACCGCCATCCAACTGCATCTATGCCTAAAAGTCCACCTTCAGGTTATCATCCGAACCCCATTCAGTATTAAGTTGCTAAGCAACAGACAATTGCATTAAGTATGGTGCGTAATGTAATCAACAACTACATCCTTAGACATAGCATCAATGTTTTATCCCTAGTGGCAACAGCACATCACAACCTTAGAACCTACTGTCACGATCCCAGGTGTAAATGAAGGCATGAACCCACTATCGAGCATAAATACCCCCTCTTGGAGTTAAGAGCAAAAACTTGGCCAGAGCCTCTACTAATAACGGAGAGCATGCAAGATCATAAACAACACATAAACAATAGATTGATAATCACCATAATCATAGTACTCTCTATCCATCGGATCCCGACAAACACAACATATAGTATTACAGATAGATGATCTTGATCATGTTAGGCAGCTCACAAGATCCAACAATGAAGCACAACAAGGAGAAGACGACCATCTAGCTACTGCTATGGACCCATGGTCCAGGGGTGAACTACTCACTCATCACTCCGGAGGCGACCATGGCGGTGTAGAGTCCTCCGGAGATGAATCCCCTCTCCGGCAGGTGCCGGAGGCGATCTCCTGAATCCCCCGAGATGGGATTCGCGGCGGCGGCGTCTCGAGGTTTTCGTATCGTGGCTCTCGGACTTGGGGTTTCGCGACGGAGGCTTTAAGTAGGCGGAGGGTCAACGCGGGGGCCACGAGGGGCCCAGGGGGTAGGTCGGCGCGGCCAGGGCTTGGGCGCGCCGCCCTAGCTCCCGGCTACCTCGTGGCCCCACTTCGTTATCTCTTCGGTCTTCTGGAAGCTTCGTGCAAAAATAGGACCCTGGGCGAAAGTTTCGTCCAATTCCGAGAATATTTCTTTACTAGGATTTCTGAAACCAAAAACAGCAGAAAACAGAAACTGGCTCTTCGGCATCTTGTTAATAGGTTAGTTCCAGAAAATGCATAAATATGACATATAATGTGCATAAAACATGTAGGTATCATCAATAAAGTAGCATGGAACATAAGAAATTATCGATACGTTGGAGACGTATCAGCATCCCCAAGCTTAGTTCTGCTCGTCCCGAGCAGGTAAAACGATAACAAAGATAATTTCTGAAGTGACATGCCATCATAATCTTGATCATACTATTTGTAAACATATGTAATGAATGCAGCGATCAAAACAAAGGTAATGACATGAGTAAACAAATGAATCATATGACAAAGACTTTTCATGAATAGTACTTCAAGACAAGCATCAATAAGTCTTGCATAAGAGTTAACTCATAAAGCAATAAATCAAAGTAAAGGTGTTGAAACAACACAAAGGAAGATTAAGTTTCAGCGGTTGCTTTCAACTTATAACATGTATATCTCATGGATATTGTCAACATAAAGTAATATAACAAGTGCAATATGCAAGTATGTAGGAATCAATGCACAGTTCACACAAGTGTTTGCTTCTTAAGGTGGAAGGAGATAGGTAAACTGACTCAACAATAAAAGTAAAAGAAAGGTCCTTCAAAGAGGAAAGCATCGATTGCTGTATTTGTGCTAGAGCTTTTATTTTGAAAACATGAAACAATTTTGTCAACGGTAGTAATAAAGCATATGAGTTATGTAAATTATATCTTACAAGTTGCAAGCCTCATGCATAGTATACTAATAGTGCCCGCACCTCGTCCTACTTAGCTTGGACTACCGGATCTTTGCATGCCATGTTTCAACCAAGTGTCACAAAGGGGTACCTCCATGCCGCCTGTACAAAGGTCTAAGGAGAAAGCTCGCATTTGGATTTCTCGCTTTTGATTATTCTCAACTTAGACATCCATACCGGGACAACATGGACAACAGATAATGGACTCCTCTTAAATGCATAAGCATGTAGCAATGATTATTATTCTCATATGAGATTGAGGATATATGTCCAAAACTGAAACTTCAACCATGGTTCATGGCTTTAGTTAGCGGCCCAATGTTCTTCCCTAACAATTTTGCATGCTCCAACCACTAAAATGATAGATCCTTCAGACAAGACGGACATGCATAGCAACTCACATGATATTCAACAATAGTTGATGGCGTTCCCCAGAAGCATGGTTATCGCACAACAAGCAACTTAATAAAAGATAAAGTGCATAAGTACATATTCAATACTACGATAGTTTTTAAGGCTATTTTGTCCCATGAGCTATATATTGCAAAGGCGAATGATGGAATTTTAAAGGTAGCACTCAAGCAATTTAATTTGGAATGGCGGAGAAATACCATGTAGTAGGTAGGTATGGTGGACACAAATGGCATAGTGGTTGGCTCAAGGATTTTGGATGCATGAGAAGTATTCCCTCTCGATACAAGGTTTAGGCTAGCAAGGTTATTTGAAGCAAACTCAAGGATGAACAAGTGCAGCAAAACTCACATAAAAGACATATTGTAAACATTATAAGACTCTACACCGTCTTCCTTGTTGTTCAAAACTCAATACTAGATATTATCTAGACCTTAGAGAGACCAAATATGCAAATCAAATTTTAGCAAGCTCTATGTATTTCTTCATTAATGGGTGCAAAGCATATGATGCAAGAGCTTAAGCATGAGCACAACAATTGCCAAGTATCACATTATCCAAGACATTTTAGAATTACTACATGTAGCATTTTCCAATTCCAACCATATAACAATTTAACGAAGAAGAAACTTCGCCATGAACATTATGAGTAAAGCCTAAGGACACATGTGTCCATATGCAACAGCGGAGCGTGTCTCTCTCCCACAAAGTGAATGCTAGGATCCATTTTATTCAAACAAAAAAAAAACAAACCGACGCTCCAAGTAAAGAACACAAGATGTGACTGAATAAAAATATAGTTTCAGGGGAGGAACCTGATGATGTTGTCGATGAAGAAGGGGATGCCTTGGGCATCCCCAAGCTTAGACGCTTGAGTCTTCTTAAAATATGCAGGGGTGAACCACGGGGGCATCCCCAAGCTTAGAGCTTTCACTCCTCTTGATCATAGTATATCATACTCCTCTCTTGACCCTTGAAAACTTCCTTCACACCAAACTTCAAGCAAACTCATTAGAGGGTTAGTGCACAATTAATAATTCACTCATTCAGAGGTGACACAATCATTATTTTCACTTCTGAACATTGCATAATGCTACTGGACATTAATGGATCAAAGAAATAAATCCAACATAGCAAAAGAGGCAATGCGAAATAAAAGGCAGAATCTGTCAAAAACAGAACAGTCCGTAAAGACGAATTTAAAGCTGGCACCAGACTTGCTCAAATGGAAAAACTCAAAACTAATGAAAGTTGCGTACATATCTGAGGATCACGCTCGTAAATTGGCAGATTTTTCGAATTTTCTACAGAGGACTGTGCCCAGATTCGTGACAGACAGCAATGCTGTTTCTGCGCAGCGATCCCAAATATAACATCAACTTTGACATAGAAACTTTACTTGGCACAAAAACATGATAAGGAGAGGTTGCTACAGCAGTAAACAACTTCCAAGACTCAACAAAACAAAAAATTGCTGTAGGTAAAAACATGGGTTGTCTCCCATAAGCGCTTTTCTTTAACGCCTTTCAGCTAGGCGCAGAAAGTGCAAATCAAGTAACATCAAGAGTAGAAGCATCAACATCATAACTTGTTCTAATAATAGAATCAAAAGGCAACTTCATTCTCTTTCTAGGGAAGTGTTCCATACCTTTCTTGAGAGGAAATTGATATTTAATATTACCTTCCCTCATATCAATAACAGCACCAACGGTTCGAAGAAAAGGTCTTCCCAATACAATAGGACAAGATGCATTGCATTCGATATCCAAGACAACAAAGTCAACGGGGACAAGGTTATTGTTAACCGTAATATGCACATTATCAATCCTCCCCAAAGGTTTCTTTTTAACATTATCGGCAAGATTAACATCCAAATAACAATTCTTCAATGGTGGCAAGTCAAGCATATCATAAATCTTTTTAGGCATAACAGAAATACTTGCACCAAGATCACATAAAGCATTACATTCAAAGTCATTGAATTTCATTTTAATGATGGGCTCCCAACCATCTTCTAACTTTCTAGGAATAGAAGTTTCAAGTTTAAGTTTCTCTTCTCTAGCTTTTATGAGAGCATTTGTAATATGTTTTGTAAAGGCTAAATTTATAGCACTAGCATTAGGGCTTTTAGCAAGTTTTTGTAAGAACTTTATAACTTCAGAGATGTGGCAATCATCAAAATCTAAATCATTATGAGCTACAGCAATGGGATCATTGTTCCCAAGGTTGGAAAAAATTTCAGCAGTTTTATCACAAGCAGTTTCAGCAGTTTTAGCAATTTCAGGCAGTTTTGTTCGCTTTGCACTAGGAGTAGTAACATTGCCAACACCAATTATATTACCATTGATAGTAGGAGGTGCAGCAACATGTGAAGAATTAGCATTACTAGTGGTGGTAATAGTCCAAACTTTAGCTACATTATTCTCTTTAGCTAGTTTTTCATTTTCTTCTCTATCCCACCTAGCACGCAGTTCAGCCATTAATCTTATATTCTCATTAATTCTAACTTGGATGGCATTTGCTGTAGTAGTAATCTTATTATCAATATCATTATTAGGCATAACTTTCAATTTTAATAGATTAACATCAGAGGCAAGTCTATCAACTCTAGAAGCAATAATATCAATTTTATCAAGCTTTTCCTCAACAGATTTGTTAAAAGCAGTTTGTGTACTAATAAATTCTTTAAGCATAGCTTCAAGACCAGAGGGTACATTCCTATTATTATTGTAAGAATTCCCATAAGAATTACCATAACCATTACCATTAGCAGAAGGATATGGCCTATAGTTATTACCAGAGTTGTTCCTATAAGCATTGTTGTTGAAATTATTATTTTTAATGAAATTCACATCAACATTTTCTTCTTGAGCAACCAATGAGGCTAAAGGAACATTATTTGGATCAACATTAGATCTACCATTCACAAGCATAGACATAATCACATCAATCTTATCACTCAAGGAAGAGGTTTCTTCAACAGAATTTACCTTCTTACCTTGTGGAGCTCTTTCAGTGTGCCATTCAGAGTAATTTATCATCATATCATCAAGAAGTTTTGTAGCCGCCCCCAATGTGATGGACATAAAGGTACCTCCAGCAGCTGAATCCAATAAATTCCGCGAAGAAAAATTTAGTCCTGCATAGAAGGTTTGGATGATCATCCAAGTAGTCAGTCCATGGGTTGGGCAATTCTTTACCAAAGTTTTCATTCTCTCCCATGCTTGAGCAACATGTTCAGTATCTAATTGTTTAAAATTCATTATGCTACTTCTCAAAGATATAATTTTAGCGGGAGGATAATATCTACCAATAAAAGCATCCTTGCATTTAGTCCATGAATCAATACTATTCTTAGGCAAAGATAGCAACCAATCTTTAGCTCTTCCTCTTAATGAGAAAGGAAACACTTTCAATTTAATAATATCACCATCTACATCTTTATACTTTTGCATTTCACAAAGTTCAACAAAATTATTGAGATGGGCAGCAGCATCATCAGAACTAACACCAGAAAATTGATCTCTCATAACCAAGTTCAGTAAAGCAGGTTTAATTTCAAAGAATTCTGCTGTAGTAGCAGGTGGAGCAATAGGTGTGCATAGGAAATCATTATTATTTGCATTTGTGAAGTCACACAACTTAGTATTTTCAGGGGTATTCATTTTAGCAACGGTAAATAAAACAAACTAGATAAAGTAAATGCAAGTAACTAATTTTTTTGTGTGTTTTGATATAGAGAGCAAGACAGTAAATAAAGTAAAACTAGCAACTAATTTTTTTGTGTTTTGATTTAGTGCAGCAAACAAACTAGTAAATAAAATAAAGCAAGACAAAAACAAAGTAAAGAGATTGAGAAGTGGAGACTCCCCTTGCAGCGTGTCTTGATCTCCCCGGCAACGGCGCCAGAAATTTAGCTTGATACGCGTAGATGCACACGTCCGTTGGGAATCCCAAGTGGAAGGTATGATGCGTATAGAAGCAAGTTTCCCTCAGTATGAAACCAAGGTTTAATCGAACCAGGAGCCAAGAAGCACGTTGAAGGTTGATGGTCGCGAAATGTGATGCGGTGCAACACCAGGGATTCCGGCGCCAACGCGGAACCTGCACAACACAACCCAAGTACTTTGTCCCAACGAAACAGTGAGGTTGTCAATCTCACCGGCTTGCTGTAACAAAGGATTAAACGTATCGAGTGGAAGATGTTTGCAAACAAAACAGTAAACACAATTGCAGTAGATTGTATGCTATGTAAAGAATAGGACCGGGGTCCACAGTTCACTAGAGGTGTCTCTCCCATAAGATAAAAGCATGTTGGGTGAACAAATTACAGTCGGGCAATTGACAAATAGAGAAAGGCATAACAATGCATATACATGATATGATAAATATAGTGAGATTTAATCCGGGCATTACGACAAAGTACATAGACCGCCATCCAACTGCATCTATGCCTAAAAAGTCCACCTTCAGGTTATCATCCGAACCCCATTCAGTATTAAGTTGCTAAGCAACAGACAATTGCATTAAGTATGGTGCGTAATGTAATCAACAACTACATCCTTAGACATAGCATCAATGTTTTATCCCTAGTGGCAACAGCACATCACAACCTTAGAACCTACTGTCACGATCCCAGGTGTAAATGAAGGCATGAACCCACTATCGAGCATAAATACCCCCTCTTGGAGTTAAGAGCAAAAACTTGGCCAGAGCCTCTACTAATAACGGAGAGCATGCAAGATCATAAACAACACATAAACAATAGATTGATAATCACCATAATCATAGTACTCTCTATCCATCGGATCCCGACAAACACAACATATAGTATTATAGATAGATGATCTTGATCATGTTAGGCAGCTCACAAGATCCAACAATGAAGCACAACAAGGAGAAGACGACCATCTAGCTACTGCTATGGACCCATGGTCCAGGGTGAACTACTCACTCATCACTCGGAGGCGACCATGGCGGTGTAGAGTCCTCGGAGATGAATCCCCTCTCCGGCAGGGTGCGACGATCTCTGAATCCCGAGATGGGATTCGCGGCGCGCGTCTCGGTAAGGTTTTCCGTATCGTGGCTCTCGTGCGGGGTTTCGCGACGGAGGCTTTAAGTAGGCGGAGGGTCAGGGGGGAGGGGCCCGGGGGTAGGTCGGCGCGGCCGGGGCTTGGGCCGCGCCTGCTCCTGGCTACCTCGTGGCCCCACTTCGTTATCTCTTCGGTCTTCTGGTGCAAAAATAGGACCCTGGGCGAAAGTTTCGTCCAATTAGAGAATATTTCTTTACTAGAATTTCTGAAACCAAAAACAGAAAACACAACGCCTCTTCGGCATCTTGTTAATAGGTTAGTTCCAGAAAATGCATAAATATGACATATAATGTGCATAAAACATGTAGGTATCATCAATAAAGTAGCATGGAACATAAGAAATTATCGATACGTTGGAACGTATCGGGTGGGGCAACCTCCACTACCCACTGGTGGAGAACATAGCCGAGCGGGCGGATATCCTCAGCACTGGTCGCCTCGCTCGAGGCATGATCGGCATGCGGCATGCCATCCGCGGAGCGCATAAGGTTCCGTTCGGTTTACCGAGCCTGCTCCACTGCGACCCCGAGACATGGCCAGACGACCGCGACAATACTGTAAGAGTATTTATTTATTTACTCATCTCGTTTCAGCTTGTGTTTTTTCAATCAACTTTTCTTATTGCCAAACATCATGCATGAATTTAGACTCAACATCATCACCTGATTTGGGAGTACTGTAAGGTTTGCTGCCTTCACTATGCACATGTACTCTTCGGAATTGCTTTATTTATCCATTACATCTGTGCTTCAGTTCTGCACAATCCGCTCTTCATTCTGTCGAATACCTTGCATGCATAGACAATTTTGAAACAAATCCTATTTGCAGGGCATTCACGCGTTGCTGATGCCATTAGACAAGCCGACAGTTCCAGCATTTATCCATACCAAGGAGGAACTGGATGGACATGGACCCATGCACTGGGTGGGTTGTAACGGCGACTGGGTGGCATTTGTCCAGCAGGACGGGCACTTGACGATCCGCAACATATACATATCAGATACTATTATACCTCTTCCATCTCTGCAAGATGCAGGAATTTCTTTGGGCCCTACTAGTGAATGGTGGCATGGCAGCCCACCATTCCTGTTCAAATACAAAATAGATAAAAGTTTGGAACTGCTCAAAGTACGGATCGTCAAGAGGCCGTACAAAGATGATCTAGCAGGGCCATGGCATTACGAGGTAATCGTTGTATTTGACGAATTGATCGCTATCCTACAAGCGCCCCTAGAAAAGGAGTGGAATATCCTGAGAAACCCTGAATTCTTTGATAGAAACAGCTATGTCGATGCCATGGGCATTCCTGGTACAAGTTCACACCTACATCGTTTGTAGAACAGCAGCAAGTTTCCCTTAAGTGGATTACCCAAGGTTTATCGAACTCAGGGAGGAAGAGGTCAAAGATATCCCTCTCATGCAACCCTGCAACCACAAAGCAAGAAGTCTCTTGTGTCCCCAACACACCTAATAGGTGCACTAGTTCGGAAGAGATAGTGAAATACAAGTGGTATGAATGAATATGAGTAGTACGGTGCCAGAAAAGTGCTTGCTGGCGTGCAGTTGATGGTAGTAATATTGCGGGAAGTAAACATGCAGTAGTAACGCATAGTAAAACAGTAACAAGCAGCGATAGCAGTATTTAGGAACAAGGCCTAGGGATTAAACTTTCACTAGTGGACACTCTCAACATTGATCACATAATAGAATAGATAAATGCATACTCTACACTCTTTTGTTGGATGATGGACACCACTAACTGTGTAGGATTACACGAACCCTCAATGCCGGAGTTAACAAGCTCCACAGTATTCGATATTCATGTTTAAGTAACCTTAGAGTGCAAGATAGATCAACACAATTACACCAAGAACTAACATAGCATGCACACTGTCACCTTCACGCTTATGTAGGAGGAATAAATCACATCAATACCATCATAGCAATAGTTAACTTCATAATCTACAAGAGATCACAATCATAGCCTACGCCAAGTACTCACACGGTGCACACACTGTCACCTTTACACACATGGAGGAGGAATAGAGTACTTTAATAACATCACTAGAGTAGCACATAGATGAATAGTGATACAAAACTCATATGAATCTCAATCATGTAAGGCAGCTCATGAGATCATTGTATTGAAGTACATAGGAGAGAGATTAACCACATAGCTACCGGTACAGCCCCGAGCCTCAATGGAGAACTACTCCCTCCTCATGGGAGCAGCAGCGGTGATGAAGATGGCGGTGGAGATGGCAGCGGTGTCGATGGAGGAGCCTTCCGGGGCACTTCCCCGTCCGGCAGGGTGCCGGAGCAGAGACTCCTGTCCCCAGATCTTGGCTTCGCGATGACGGCGGCTCTGGAACTTTTCTCGTATCGTGGCTTCCTCTGTAAGGGTTTTCGATGCAGGGGCTTTATATAGGCGAAGAGGCGGCGCAGGAGGGTCAAAGGGGCGACCACACCATAGGGTGGCGCGGGCCCAGCCCTGGCCGCGCCACCATGTCATCGGGGCCCACAGGGCCCCCCGCGGCTCTCGGGTGTTGGATGCTTCCGGGCAAAATAGGAACCTGGGCGTTGATTTCGTCCAATTCCGAGAATATTTCGTTACTAGGATTTCGAAACCAAAAACAGCGAGGACGGCACTTCGGCATCTTGTTAATAGGTTAGTTCCGAAAAATGCACGAATATGACATAAAGTGTGCATAAAACATGTAGGTATCATCAATAAAGTAGCATGGAACATAAGAAATTATCGATACGTTGGAGACGTATCAGCATCCCCAAGCTTAGTTCTGCTCGTCCCGAGCAGGTAAAACGATAACAAAGATAATTTCTTAAGTGACATGCCATCATAATCTTGATCATATTGTAAACATATGTAATGAATGCAGCGATCAAAACAATGGTAATGACATGAGTAAACAACTGAATCATAAAGCAAAAACTTTTCATGAATAGTACTTCAAGACAAGCATCAATAAGTCTTGCATAAGAGTTAACTCATAAAGCAATAATTCAAAGTAAAGGTGTTGAAGCAACACAAAGGAAGATTAAGTTTCAGCGGTTGCTTTCAACTTATAACATGTATATCTCATGGATATTGTCAACATAAAGTAGTATAACAAGTGCAATATGCAAGTATGTAGGAATCAATGCACAGTTCACACAAGTGTTTGCTTCTTGAGGTGGAGAGATAGGTAAACTGACTCAACAATAAAAGTAAAAGAAAGGTCCTTCAAAGAGGAAAGCATCGATTGCTATATTTGTGCTAGAGCTTTGGTTTTGAAAACATGAAACAATTTTGTCAACGGTAGTAATAAAGCATATGAGTTATGTAAATTATTTCTTACAAGTTGCAAGCCTCATGCATAGTGTACTAATAGTGCCCGCACCTCGTCCTACTTAGCTTGGACTACCGGATCTTTGCATGCCATGTTTCAACCAAGTGTCACAAAGGGGTACCTCCATGCCGCCTGTACAAAGGTCTAAGGAGAATGCTCGCATTTTGGATTTCTCGCTTTTGATTATTCTTAACTTAGACATCCATACCGGGACAACATGGACAACAGATAATGGACTCCTCTTAAATGCATAAGCATGTAGCAACAATTATTATTCTCATATGAGATTGAGGATATATGTCCAAAACTGAAACTTCAACCATGATTCATGGCTTTAGTTAGCGGCCCAATGTTCTTCTCTAACAATTTTGCATGCTCCAACCACTAAAATGATAGATCCTTCAGACAAGACGGACATGCATAGCAACTCACATGATATTCAACAATAGTTGATGGCGTTCCCCAGAAGCATGGTTATCGCACAACAAGCAACTTAATAAAAGATAAAGTGCATAAGTACATATTCAATACTACGATAGTTTTTAAGGCTATTTTGTCCCATGAGCTATATATTGCAAAGGCGAATGATGGAATTTTAAAGGTAGCACTCAAGCAATTTACTTTGGAATGGCGGAGAAATACCATGTAGTAGGTAGGTATGGTGAACACAAATGGCATAGTGGTTGGCTCAAGGATTTTGGATGCATGAGAAGTATTCCCTCTCGATACAAGGTTTAGGCTAGCAAGGTTATTTGAAACAAACACAAGGATGAACCAGTGCAGCAAAACTCACATAAAAGACATATTGTAAACATTATAAGACTCTACACCGTCTTCCTTGTTGTTCAAAACTCAATACTAAAAATTATCTAGACCTTAGAGAGACCAATTATGCAAACCAAATTTTAGCAAGCTCTATGTATTTCTTCATTAATGGGTGCAAAGTATATGATGCAAGAGCTTAAACATGAGCACAACAATTGCCAAGTATCACATTATCCAAGACATTTTACCAATTACTACATGTAGCATTTTCCTTTCCAACCATATAACAATTTAACGAAGAGGAAACTTCGCCATGAATATTATGAGCTAAGAACACATGTGTTCATACGAACCAGCGGAGCGTGTCTCTCTCCCAAACAATCATTTATTTAAACAAAAACAAAAACAAAAACATACAGACGCTCCAAGTAAAGTACATAAGATGTGACCGAATAAAAATATAGTTTCAAGAGAAGGAACCTGATACTTTGTCGATGAAGAAGGGGATGCCTTGGGCATCCCCAAGCTTAGATGCTTGAGTCTTCTTGAAATATGCAGGGATGAACCACCGGGGCATCCCCAAGCTTAGACTTTTCATTCTTCTTGATCGTAGTATATCATCCTCCTCTCTTGACCCTTGAAAACTTCCTTCACACCAAACTTCAAGCAAACTCATTAGAGGGTTAGTGCATAATAAAAAATTCACATGTTCAGAGGTGACACAATCATTCTTAACACTTCTGGACATTGCACAAAACTTCTGAAAGTTAATGGAACAAAGAAACCCATTCAACAAAGCAAAAGCGGCAATGCGAAATAAAAGGCAGAATCTGTCAAAAACAGAACAGTCCGTAAAGACGAATTTTAAAATGGCACCAGACTTGCTCAAACGGAAAAACTCAAAACTAATGAAAGTTGCGTACATATCACGCTCGTAAATTGGCATTTTTTCATATTTTCTACAGAGGCCTGTGCCCAGATTCGTGACAGACAGCAATGCTGTTTCTGCGCAGCGATCCCAAATATAACATCAACTTTGACATAGAAACTTTACTTGGCACAAAAACATGATAAGGAGAGGTTGCTACAGTAGTAAACAACTTCCAAGACACAAATATAAAACAAATTACTGTAGTAAAAAAACACATGGGTTATCTCCCAAGAAGTTCTTTCTTTATAGCCATTAAGATGGGCTCAGCAGTTTTAATGATGCACTCGCAAGAAATAGAAGTTGAAGCAAAAGAGAGCATCAAGAGGCAAATTCAAAACACATTTAAGTCTAACATGCTTCCTATGCATAGGAATCTTGTAAATAAACAAGTTCATGAAGAGCAAAGTAACAAGCATAGGAAGATAAAACAAGTGTAGCTTCAAAAATTTCAGCACATAGAGAGGCATTTTAGTAACATGAAAATTTCTACAACCATATTTTCCTCTCTCATAATAACTTTCAGTAGCATCATGAGCAAACTCAACAATATAACTATCACATAAAGCATTCTTATCATGAGTCTCATGCATAAAATAATTACTACTCCCAACATAAGCATAATCAATTTTATTAGTTGTAGTGGGAGCAAATTCAACAAAGTAGCTATCAAATATAGGAGGTATATTGTAATCATAATCAAATTTATCCTCCATAACAGGTGGTAACAAAAGACTACTATCATTATAATCATCATAAATGGGAGGCAAAGTATCATCAAAGTAAATTTTCTCCTCAATGCTTGGGGGACTAAAAATATCATGCTCATCAAAGCCAGCTTCCCCAAGCTTAGAATTTTCCATAGCATTAGCAACAATGGTGTTCAAAGCATTCATAGTAACAACATTCCCATTAGCATGCATATAAAGTTCCATGGGTTTCTTAATTCTTTCTTCAAACACATCATGTCCTAATTCAAGATAAAGTTCATAAAGATCTCTCATATTTTTGTTGTTTTCCATTATGCCTAACTAGTGTAAACAAGAAACCAAATGTCGCAATTGCAGAGTCTAAAGGAAATAGCTTCGAGCACACACACAATGGCGCCAGAAAAGTACTGTTACCTGGAACCGAAGTATGAGTGCCTTTTACCTTTCCTCCCCGGCAACGGCGCCAGAAAAGTGCTTGATGTCTACGGGTGCTTCTATTCTTGTAGACAGTGTTGGGCCTCCAAGAGCAGAGGTTTGTAGAACAGCAGCAAGTTTCCCTTAAGTGGATTACCCAAGGTTTATCGAACTCAGGGAGGAAGAGGTCAAAGATATCCCTCTCATGCAACCCTGCAACCACAAAGCAAGAAGTCTCTTGTGTCCCCAACACACCTAATAGGTGCACTAGTTCGGCGAAGAGATAGTGAAATACAAGTGGTATGAATGAATATGAGCAGTAGTACGGTGCCAGAAAAGTGCTTGGCGTGCAGTTGATGGTAGTAATATTGCGGGAAGTAAACATGCAGTAGTAACGCAGCGTAGTAACTCAGTAAAAAACATAGAATAGCGATATTTAGGAACAAGGCCTAGGGATTAAACTTTCACTAGTGGACACTCTCAACATTGATCACATAATAGAATAGATAAATGCATACTCTACACTCTTTTGTTGGATGATGGACACCACTAACTGTGTAGGATTACACGAACCCTCAATGCCGGAGTTAACAAGCTCCACAGTATTCGATATTCATGTTTAAGTAACCTTAGAGTGCAAGATAGATCAACACAATTACACCAAGAACTAACATAGCATGCACACTGTCACCTTCACGCTTATGTAGGAGGAATAAATCACATCAATACCATCATAGCAATAGTTAACTTCATAATCTACAAGAGATCACAATCATAGCCTACGCCAAGTACTCACACGGTGCACACACTGTCACCTTTACACACATGGAGGAGGAATAGAGTACTTTAATAACATCACTAGAGTAGCACATAGATGAATAGTGATACAAAACTCATATGAATCTCAATCATGTAAGGCAGCTCATGAGATCATTGTATTGAAGTACATAGGAGAGAGATTAACCACATAGCTACCGGTACAGCCCCGAGCCTCAATGGAGAACTACTCCCTCCTCATGGGAGCAGCAGCGGTGATGAAGATGGCGGTGGAGATGGCAGCGGTGTCGATGGAGGAGCCTTCCGGGGCACTTCCCCGTCCGGCGAGGGTGCCGGAACAGAGACTCCTGTCCCCCGGATCTTGGCTTCACGATGACGGCGGCTCTGGAACTTTTCTCGTATCGTGGCTTCCTCGTAAGGGTTTTCGATGCAGGGGCTTTATATAGGCGAAGAGGCGGCGAGGAGGGTCAAAGGGCGACCACACCATAGGGTGGCGCGGCCCAGCCCTGGCCGCGCCACCATGTCATCTGGGCCCACGGGGCCCCCCTCGGCTCTCGGGTGTTCTGGATGCTTCCGGGCAAAATAGGAACCTGGGCGTTGATTTCGTCCAATTAGAATATTTCGTTACTAGGATTTCTGAAACCAAAAACAGCAGAGGAGGCGGCACTTCGGCATCTTGTTAATAGGTTAGTTCCAGAAAATGCACGAATATGACATAAAGTGTGCATAAAACATGTAGGTATCATCAATAAAGTAGCATGGAACATAAGAAATTATCGATACGTTGGAGACGTATCAGCTATGTCGATGCCATGGGCATTCCTGGATATGGTACAAGTTCACACCTACATCGTGTATACGCAGTTACATATCCGTATGGAGATGTTCTGGTTTGGGAACCATATACCTGTGGTGAGTCTTTGTTTTATGTCTTAACTAGTAAATGGCATGCTGCACATGTTGGACCAATTACGATTCGCAATACTGATGTATAAAAGTTGCGTTCTAAATGTTGTTCAAACTTTCAATACAACTAATAATTTGGTTATACCATCAAAATAAGTGTGAGCATACAGTTTATAAATATGAACAAAAATTTGGAACCTTTCTTAATCACTATCAAGTGGGACGTGTGATATCGGTGTGAGACTGCTCTGATTTTTCTTCATAATGGAAACATGACGGTTCTAGAAACACGTGGACACTGGTGTGGTATTTTTTTCACGCGAATACCTCTAATCCCAACCGTTAGATTTTGGACACCAACAGTTGGAATTGCTGCTACATGTCTTGTTAAAAACTGGTGCCTTATAGTAGTAGAAAATAGAAGATAGAAGAGAAGAGATAATTTTCAGTGTAGTTCCTACTTGCTGCATTGTGGTTGATCTTTGTGCATTGCAGGGACACATGCAGCCCCGCGTCTCATTGACGCCCCTGTCATTGAAGATGAAGAAGCAGAAGTGGCTGCAATTTTCGCTCAAATCGAGGGAGATGCTGTCATGGAAGATGATGAAGCAAATGTGGCTCAAGGCGATGGAGGTGCCGATGAAGATAATGATGCTGATGAAGAAGAATTAGAAGAAGAAGAATTAGAAGAAGACGAATTAGATGATGAAGAATTAGATGATGAAGAATTAGATGATGATGGTGATAATCATAATTATGAAGATGAAGATGTATTTCTTGGATTTTCTGACCAGCGCACTTGGTTCCTGGCACCAATGAGAGCAGAGTCCATTACTGGTGAATCTGATCTCGCGTGGATTCAGGTTAAAGGTTATCGGCCCATCCTCGGTCCTCCAATATTACATATGGGTAACAAGCTGAGGTCTTATCCTTTGGTACGGTGCTACGTTTTCTTGAGATCTGCCCATACCTTGGACCCTGTAGAAGAGGCAAGGTGGGAAAGATTGAACAATTTGAAGGGGCGTTCTTTATTTCTTGGACTCAATCACCCAATTTTCATGCTACCCCCGCCAATCGACGCAGAGGCTGCAGAACCAGATTTCCAATTGTTCAAACCTGACTGTGTCTTTGCTACCCACAATCGCGCCCGTGATACATGGATACGTCCAAGGCCAAATTGGTGCAGAATGCACGTCAATGGAGGTCCTGCCATAGGCTCAAGATTGCAGTACAAAAAAGAGAAGATTGAACATAGAGCCGAAGCACCCATGTGGTTCGTCCCAACACTTCCACCTGTTTTTCCTTGAGAAATAAGAGACAGATGGTGACCTTATTTTATAGAGAAAACATAGTGTTCGTGAACTTAACCTCATGAACATTCGCTGTTCGGTTTTTGCTGAAATCAAAATTTTGCAGAGATGAAGATCTTTGTTTGAATCCCGTGCTGAACATATTTTTCACAAATTAGCTACCCGTATTGTGATGAATACATGCTGGTTTGTTGTTTGGTGGAGTAGCAGACATGAAGATCTTTGTCCTGAATACCACAATGGACATCTTTTTTTTCTTCAAAAATTAGCTAAGCTCACGCTATTAGGCGCAAATGCCTATTAAGAGATTTGGTGCTCTTGGGCACCAGTGCTCCTGCTATTTTAGAAAAAATAAAAAATATATTTATTTGTTCAAAAAATTAGAAAAAAAATCATGGAGTAGCTAATGAATTGTCCCATAAACGTGCAAAATTTCAGTTTCAAATACAAAAAATTCTGGGCTACACAAAAGTAACAAACGTGTGGATCTGGGTATGCATATTTCAAATCTCCAAATTTCAACAGATTTTGTCTTTTTTGTGTAGTCTACAATATAAAGAATTTCATATTAAAATTTTACACGCTTGTAGGTTACTTTATTTATTATGTCTACATTTATTTTCAGATTTTTTTGAAACAAATATGTATGATATTTGATTTTTTTTAAACAGCAGAGCACTGGTGCCCATTAGCCAAAGACACTTTTCGCAAATGCCTTCAATAAAGGAACGGATGGTGACCTTATTTTATAGAGAAACCATAGTGTTCGTGAACTTAAAGTCATGAACACACGCTGTTCGGTTTTTGGTGAAATCAAAATTTAGCAGAGATGAAGATCTTTGTTTGAATCCCGTGATGAACACATTTTTCCTAAATTAGCTACCCGTATTGTGATGAATACATGCCGGTCTGTTTTTCGGTGGAGTAGCAGACATGCAGGGGATCGAAAGAAACGGCAAAGTAGCCAGAAATCAGGGGTCAAATATAAATTCGAGAAAGGAAACGTTTATTCAACAGTCAGGCTGACATGTGGGACGTATCTTGCAGCCGCGGCCTCAACATTTATCATTCAGAGAGGATGACATGTGGGACCCACGAACCAGCATCGTTCTCGACGTTTCTCAAAGGGGGCAGGAGATCGAAAGAAAAAGGCAAGTAGCTCGAAATCAGGTGTCCAAAAAATCCAAGAAAGGAAAGGTTTATCGCACAAAGAGGCTGACATATTGTACCCAGTTTGCAGCAGCGTCATCAACATTTCAAAGGCGGTGGAGTTCGAAAGAAAAAGGCAAATAGCCAGAAATTAGGGGTCAAAAATAAATCCAGCAAAGGAAACTTTTATCGTACAAAGAGGCTGACATGTGGGACCCAGCCAGCAGCGTCCTCAACGTTTCTAAGGTGGCAGGCAATGGAAAAAAGGCAAATAGCCAGAAATTAGGGGTCAAAAATAAATGCAACAATAGAAACTCTTATTGTTCATAGAGGCTGACATGTTGGACCCATGAGCCAGCAGGGCCCTCAACGTTTCAAAGGCGTCACGGGATCAAAAGAAAAGAACCAAGTAGTCATTAATTAGGTGTCAAAAATAAATCCAAGAAAGTAAATGTTTTACTTTTCATAGAGGCTGTCATATGGGACCCATGAGCCAGCAGCGTCCTCAACGTTTCTAAGGCGGCTGGGGATCGAAAAAAAGCGAAGTAGCCATTAATTAGGGGTCAACAATAAATCCAAGAAAAGAAAGGTTTATTGTTCTTAGAGGCTGACATGTGGGAGCTATGCGCCAGCAGCGTCCTCATCGTTTCAAAGGCGGTCGGGGATCCAAAGAAAAAGGCAAATAGCCAGAAATCAGGGGTAAAAAAATCCAAGAAAAGAAATATTATTGTTCATAGAGGCTGGCATGTGGGACCCATGAGCCAGCAGCGTCCACAATTTCAAAGGCGGCACAGGATCGAAAGAAAAAGGCAAGTGACCAAAAATCAGGGGGTAAAAAATCCAAGAATTTTTTTTATTGTACATAGAGGATGACATGCGGGTCCCATGAGCCAACAACTTACTCGACGTTTCAGAGGGCCGAGGCGGCATGAGATCGAAAGAAAAAGGAAAGTGACCAAATATCAAGAGCAAAAAATAATCCAAGAAAAGAAACTTTCATTGTACATAGAGGATGACATAGGGTCCCATGTTGTAGCAGCGGTCTGAACGTTTCAAAGACGGCATGAGATCGAAAGAAAAAGGCAAGTGACCAAATATCAGGAGCAAAAAATAATCCAAGAAAAGAAACTTTTATTGTACATTTGAGAGTCGGCATGAGATTGAAAGAAAAAGGCAAGTGACCAAATATCAGGAGCCAAAAACCAAGAAAAGAAACTTTTATTGTACATAGAGTATGACATGCGGGTCCCATGACGCAGCAGCATCCTCAACGTTTCCAAGGCGGCAGGGGATCAAAAGAAAAAGGAAATAGCCAAAAAGCAGAGGGTGAAAAAAATCGAAGAAAAGAAACTTTTATTGTTCATAGTGGATGACATGTGGGACCCATGAGGCAGCAGCATCCTCAACGTTTCCAAGCAGCAGGGGATCGAAAGAAAAAGGAAATAGCCAAATATCAGAGCGTGAAAAATAATCCAAGAAAAGAAACTTTTATTTTACATAGAGGATGACATGTGGGTCCCATTTTGCAGCAGCGGTCTCAACTTTTCAAATGCGGCTTGAGATCAAAAGAAAACGAAAGTAGCCAGAAATTAGGGGGAAAAAACTCCAAGAAAAGAAAGTTTATTGTACATAGAGGATGACATACGGGTCCCAAGGCGGCAGGGGAACAAAAGAAAAAGGAAATAGCCAAAAATCAGAGGGTGAAAAAAAATCCAAGAAAAAGAAACTTTTAGAGTTCATAGAGGATGACATGCGGGTCCCATGAGGCAGCAGCGTCCACAACGTTTCCAAGGCGGCACACAGGACCAAAAGAAAAAGGATGTATCCCTGCTGGGCCTTTTGATCAAAAAATAATCCAAGATAAGGAAGATATAAATTGGGGCTGCCTGGCCATCTGGGCCTTCTAACCTGCTGGACGTCTTTTGACTCGTACAATTTCAGCCCACTCCAAAACAAGAAAGTCCTATGCTTCGCAAAAACAAAACAAAAACAAGGAGATTCATATTAGTTTGTTTATGTAAAAATAAAGATTTAATTTATCCGTTTGCAATAGCTCAGAGCGAAATACACTTTTTATTGTCTGCAAAATAATCAAGATATCACATGTTTCTTGTACGGGGAGGCTTACATCGGGACCCATGAGCCAGTGACAAAGGATTAACTTGTCAATGCCTACAGATTGTAGACTAGGGTTTTGCTAGAAGTAGAGGGCAAGTAGATCTCGAAGGTTTAGGCGAAAAGTACTCGACGATTATGAAAACTAGGGTTCTGTTGACAAGATTCGATCCTTTCTTTGTCCCTCGACTCCCCCTTATATAGGAGGTGGAGCCGAGGGTTTCGTTTTGTACAAGTTACAGAGTCCGGGACGGTTTCTAACTCATCCCGCCAGATTACAAATAACACTTCCTATTACAACTCTAGCTTTCCTTAATATATCTTGGACTCCCGAATCTTCTTATTCTTCGGATAGTGGGCCTTCAGTAAACTCCGGGTACTATCTTCGGCAGGCCCATTTGGGATGCCTATGTCAGTAGCCCCCGAGATTTTGCTTGAATCGTAGAGTCAAGGGAAATCTCGACTGTTTATTTTTATTCGAGAGCTTTTATTTATACTTCTTCACATAAAATTCTATATTGTACAGGGATAATGGTAGTTGGGGCTAGTTCATCTGACGGATCAGGTACTAGTTAACTGCTCTAGTGGCAATCCGCAAAAACCTACTTCAAAATCACGTCCCCGGACATGATCTCGGGATACTGGTGTAAACTTCGACAGGTGCCGCTTAAGGTCTTACCATTCTGTCGAGTCCCAGTCAAATTTATCGGGTACCTAACGCGTCCGTTAGGATTTTTCTTCGTATCTGTTGATACGGATAAAAGTAGCAGAGCGCAGTCTTTGGCGATGCCACGCCCAGCAGAACGGATCTGGGGTCTTACCTTCGCAAATTTGCGGCATTCAGAAATTGATCGCAACTTTGGCGTTCTGAGAATATATTGTCGAGTGCTTTTCGCCTTTGGAATAGCACATTTTATCGAGTCATATTTGATGACTTATTTTGTCTTCCCGATGGGAGTATATGTAGAGTTATATGTATAACTCGAAATATACTCACTTCTGTTTCTTTATTTTGATAAAAATTCATCGGGCACGCGAACAGCGTTCCCGATGGGAGTAGCCCCCGAGGCTACATCCAAGGACTTGTACTTGGGTGTAGGCTCCACAGATTAGTATCCGTTGCCGCTATATTTATAATCTTTCTCGACAGTTTTATATTTATCGGGTGCGCGACCAGCGCTCCCGATGGGAGTAGCCCCCGAGGCTATGAACAAATGCTTGCATTTGGTCATAGGCTCTCGCCATTTCTATCTTGTCATACTCGAAGTTTTCTATTTTTCCAAAGTAGCCCCCGAGCGTTTGGGCAAAAACTTGTATTTGATCAAAGGCTCCCGAGATAACCTTGTGTTGTCGATAAACTTCTGAAACCTCATAGTCGAATTTTTCTTTTATCTTGACGACGTCATTGCTGATGATAGCCACGATTTCTATTTTGGAAACTGACCATTACCGCTTGTTTCGCTGCCTTGTGGGTCCCAATTCCTTATCTGACGGACACGTCGTGCAAGTGGGGGACACATGTTCTCCCCTTTTTCTGGCACACGTTCTGTAACCTCGTCAATGTTAAAATACCATTGTACCCTTGTATCCACGTGGCGATCATCTGCTGCATTCTTTTCTCATCCAACGGTTCCGCCGCTTCACCGCACCTGTATATAAGGTTCCCTTCTTCTTCCTCGAACACTTCCGCTCGCGCCGTTCCCCTGCTTTCCTCTGCACAATTTCCCCTGCGCCCAACTCTCTTTGATCGTCCGCAAGCACGAACATTGCTTCTCCAGTGCCATTGATGCCACCACGCACGCGACTCACGCGCCACAGTACTCCAGAGTCCAAGATGGCCGCTGAAGATCTTGAATGGGAGAGATCTAAAATCTCCAACCAAGACCTCAACACGCTGAAGAGGCTTGGCCTGATGAAGAAGGAGGACGCCATCCGCTTTCCCAGCGAAGAAAGCTACCCCAACCCTCCAATGGAGTATCGGGTTAGTTTCGTTGATCACCTCATCCGCGGCCTTTCTGCCCCAATTCACGATTTCCTCCGCGGCCTTCTTTTTGTTTATGGGATTCAACTGCACCAGTTGACCCCCAATTCCATCCTCCATATTTCCATTTTTATCACGCTGTGCGAATGCTTCCTTGGAATCCCTCCTAATTGGGCTCTTTGGAAACGCATTTTCTGCCTCCGCCGCAATGGCTCCCACAACGCCACCTATAACATAGGCGGCGTTGTTATCTGTGTTCGAACTGACGTTGATTACTTCGACGTCAAATTTCCTGATTCTGTCCAAGGGTGGCGCAAAAAGTGGCTCTACATACACGAAGAAAGTGCCAATTCTGTGGAACACAACATAATCCCTTTCGACGGAAATGCCAAAATTCAGCGCCGCCGCTCCTGGGATGCTGAAGCTTCCGAAGAAGAGAAAAAGGCGACAGAAGCACTTATGTCTCGTATTCATCAGCTTCAAAATACTCGAGGCAAAGAGCTGTCTGGTATTCAAATCACTGCCTACTTTCTTAGAATTAGAGTGCAGCCTCTTCAGGCTCGCAAAAATCCCCTTTGGACGTATGCTGGTGGAAACGACGCCAATAGGCTCTCCAGTGATCTTTCTGCAAAGGACTTGGAGAAGCTGATTCGAAGAATTTCCCGTTTGAACAAGAAGGATCCTGTTCCTTCCTCCTGTCGCGTGGAACCATACAGCTCCGCCAATCCTCTCCCCGAGGTATTTTGTCTTCTCGAATTTTTATCTTGTTCCGAACGTTCCCTGCATCTCAATGTATTGATATCTCTCTAATTTTTCTTTTGTCGCTATTTTCCTGCAGAACCATCCTACTATGACTTCCCTTCCTCCTCTTCCTGAGGATGGAGAAGTCGAAGAACAAGCTATCGTTGCCGAAGACAACCAAGGTTCTTCTCTTCATGAAAGTGAAGTCGCAGGTTCTCACAAATCTGCGGCTTCCCATGAAAAAGAGTTGAATCTGAAGCCAGCGAGTCGACGCAATCCCTTCCTCCTGCTGTTTCCCCAAAGAACAAAAGGAAAAGGGATGATGCCGAAGCTTCCGGCACCTCCAAACCCGAAGAAGCTGTTCCTTCTCGTCCGAAGGCAGCTTATGATCCATACCTCGAGACTCTCATCAGTTCGTAAGTACCCTCTCCCTGTTTATTTGCACTTTGAAGATTTTTGTCTATCTTGCCTTTTATGTTGTCGACATTTACTCGTAGTGATGATGAAGAAGAAGTACCAAATGTTGATGTGGCTGCTCGAACGAGTACGTCACATACATTAGTCGCCTCGGAGACGCCAGTCGAAGGAGAAGAAACGTCGCCTCCTCGACAGAATGTCGGCGCTGCGACTCCTCCGTCAAGCCCCCTTGTCCCTTCACCAAAAAGGGCAAGGGTTGAAACAATTCCGGAGCCTACTCTTCCGTCGAGTAGCTCTTCTAACCCTCTCTTGGATGATGTAAGTTTGTCGATATCTATATTTCCTCTATTTTGCTTTTTCACGCCTTCACTTTTTTTATGCCGATGTTTCTCTTGCTTTGTTCTTTTTTGACAGCCTATGATCAAAGATCTTATCCGCATCGGATCTCAATTCATTGGGTACCGAGAATATGCCAGCAAAACTGAAGGTAACAACCTTTATACTTGCCGTTCTTTCTGACTTTTTGCTCCTGTTGTTTGTCGCAATTTTTGATCTTTCCTCTTTTTTTTATCTCGACAGAGAAACTTGCAGAGGCCAATAATCGTGCCGACGCACTTATTCAAAAGCTGGAGCAAAGTGAGGCGGCCCGCAAGAAAGCCGAACTTGTTGCTAGCGAAGCCAAGGCCGAGGCTGATGAAGCCAAAGCAAAAGTCGCTAGTGTCGAGGAACTGCAGAAAAGACTTGAGGATGCTGAATCTGCTTTAAACGAGCATAAAACTGCCCAAGCTGCTCGTGAAGAGGGGATCCTCAAGCGTCTGAAGTCACAAATTCGACGTACTGAAAGTAATATTATCGATCCCTTCTATTTTTAGTGGACTTCCTGTTTCTTGTTTGTTGATTGATGTTTTGTTTCCTGCGGCAGCTCAAACGAACCAAGGTTTTGATCTGGAGAATCCCGTCAATGATCCTCTCCTTGACACACTTTCTTATCTGGAGCTTCATGGATCCGAAATTCGTGAAGGCGTGTCAAATGCTAGTGCAGGATTGTCGACGCTGTTCCCCTACTTCTTCCCGAAGAAAGAGGAGCCCCCGACTTTCCTTGCTCTCGCCAAAAGCTTCAATTCATCAGAAGACCTTGGACTGAAGATGCGCCAGGAAAACATGAAGGTTGCTGTCGAAAGCACTGTTGCCCTGGTTGCTGACAGCCAACAGACTGTTGATTGGATGAAAGTTGGCGACACCGATCAAATAGAGCAGTCGAGGTGGAGGTCGCTGATTAAGGCAGCCAAACCCAACACGAAGAAAATCTTGGCATATCTCGGGATCAAGCCGTCTTCGACTCCCAGCTCCTCAAGGCCGGAGGTCTAGTTTCATATTCTTTTGCTTTGTTTTTAGTTTACCTCCTCCTTTTGGTATTGTCGCTATAGTGCTCCTGGCGATGATTAGGTCTTCTAGAGGTCCTTATTTTGTAATAGACATGTATATATTTATGAGAATGAATGGAAGTCGAACTTTGTCTCAATGATTGATATCGACGTTTTTCTATTTTTCAGTTGATTTTTGACAACTATACGTCAATTCCTGGTCCTTCCGAAGTTTTTCCTTCGTCTCTTTCGAAGAAGTCTTCTATCCCTGTTAACCTTGTTGATGATTCTTCGAGTAAGGATCTGACAGAGGAATTGAAAGAACTTCGAGTACAACTCCAGTCCGTGAAGAAGCAGTCGCTTATGCTTATGGAGCAATCTCGAGAATCTTCTCAAAGGGAAAAGATTGCACTCCAACAAGCTCAGGATGCCATGACTGAAAAGGACGCCGCTGTTGCTGAAGCTGCTGCAGCTACATCTCGAGAAAATTCTATGCTCCAGCTGCTAATAGATGCTAGCTTGGATATGGCGGGTAAGTTTCATTGTCTTTGTCTTGCTTCTTCTTTTCCTTTGCTGCTTGCCTCCTTATTACCCACTGACTTGTTTTAAGAAACAATAGGTGCTTTTTTGGATACTGCAACTGAAGATGAACGTGTCGAGGCTCGTTCCAATGTTCTTCTTCGGCTTGCACGTGAACATGGGTCGACTTTTTGGGGCACACCTGAACGGACTCGCCAAATCGTGAGATTTCAAGATCGTGCGCTTCAGGTTCGCGAGTATCTTGACTTCTGTACAAGGACTTTGTCTCTGGTTTATGGTACCATGTTTCCTCGCAATAAGATGCCAGAGACCCTTCCTGCGTTGATGGACAAATTTCGAGATGCTCCTCGCATCCACGGCTTTGTACGAGCCCAACTAGCTGCTGGCGCAAGGTTTGCGATGATCATGATAAAAATTTGCTACCCGAAGTTAGACGTAGGGCAAGTTGTCCCAAAGTGCTTGGAGAAGATGTCGAAGAAGAAAAGAAACTTCGGCAAATATGATGACATTGTTACTCCTGTTGCCGAAGATATGATGGATGAACTTCTCCGGATGGATTCCGAATTCTTCGTGAAGGGTAGCTACGCTGAGCATAGTACTCGCGCTGTAAATAACGAGCGCTTAACCATAGACAATATATTGGGAAATCCTTGAAGACGAACTTATTCCAAAATTTGTATCCTGTGTAGACGAGCTATATTGTAAAGTCATTATATTTTATTTTTGTCGCCAAGCCCCCGGGCGTTTTGATTGCAATATTTTTTGTTTATTATAATGCGAGGTTGTCCCAAGGCAAGATAATATACACTGTGTACTATTTTGTGCGGGTGCAAGCCCCCGAGCTTTTTGTTGATCACTATTTTGTCGATATCTCTTTTTATTTTGGCGAGGTATTTTTACCAAGGCAAGATGCTTCTTTTGCGTTCATCGACACTGTCTGTATATATATATTGTATCATTTAGGGGGGAGTCCCTGATCCTGTCGAGAAAAAGATATATAATTCCACTATCTTTATTATATTGCAGCACCGCGAGCCCGCCTCATTAAAAACCTTTCCCGCCCCACTCGGTGCCCCGAAAAAGGAAAAGAGTGCGTCTGAAAACTCGCGGGCGTTTCAGTACATTGTATGTTTACAGAGGAGACTATATTTCGGCATCTAAGCGTAAAAACGCCTGAGCTGTGCCACGTTCCAGGGATTTGGCTCGGCAATCCCTGTCTTCTTGTCTTTGATTCTGTATGCTCCTCCTTCGATTACCTCTGTGACGATGTAGGGTCCAAGCCATGGTGACTCGAGTTTTTCGTGACTTTTTTGGTTGAGCCGCAGAACTAAGTCACCAACTTGAAAAGACCTCGGGCGCAATCGTCGACTGTGGTAATTTTTCAGGTCCTGTTGATATTTGGCGACTCGTGACAGGACTTCATCTCGAGCTTCGTCAAGTGCATCGACATCGTCCTCCAAGGCTTCTCTCGAGGTTTCTTCATCATATTCTGTGACTCTTGGAGAATCGTGCTCTATTTCTATTGGCAGGACTGCTTCGGCGCCATGGACCAGAAAAAACGGTGTTTCCTGTGTCGCCGTATTTGGTGTTGTTCGGATGCTCCACAATACACTTGGCAGCTCCTCCGGCCAAGTATGCCGTGCTTTTTCCAATGGTCCTAGCAGGCGTTTTTTGATGCCATTGCAGATAATGCCATTGGCTTTCTCAACTTGACCATTGGTCTGTGGATGTGCGACAGACGCAAAGCTCAATTTGATGCCCACTTCTGCGCAGTATGCTTTGAACTCCTTGGATGTGAAGTTGCTGCCGTTGTCTGTGACAATGCTGTGAGGGACTCCAAATCTGAAGACGATGCTTTTCACGAACTTGATTGCCGACGCGCCGTCCGGTGAATTTATCGGCTTTGCTTCTATCCACTTTGTAAATTTGTCGACAGCGACCAGCATATACTCATAACCTCCTGGCGAGGCTTTGTGTAGTTTTCCCACCATGTCGAGACCCCATTGAGCAAAAGGCCAAGATAATGGGATTGGCATAAGTTCTGCTGCAGGAGAGTGAGGTCTGGCGGCGAATCTTTGGCACGCGTCGCAAGTTCTTACTATTTCCTTTGCGTCCTCGATTGCTGTTAACCAATAGAATCCTGCTCTGAAAACCTTAGCCGCGATAGCCCGGCTGCTCGCGTGGTGCCCGCATATTCCCTCGTGCACATCTTTCAGGATGATTCTTCCTTCTTCGGGTGTAACGCATCGTTGTAACACGCCCGAAATACTTCGTTTGTACAGCTCCCCTTTTACCACAGTGAAGGCTTTTGATCTCCTGATTATTCGCCTTGCTTCGACTGGGTCGTCGGGTATCGTTTTCCTTAGGATATATGATATGTAAGCCTGCATCCATGGAACTTGCACCATCATGACTAGCTCTTGCTCTTCTTCTTCTTCTGCTGTGTCTTTGGTGATACTCGAGGTTTTCTCTTTCTTCTCCTTCTTTGGTTTTGCTGGCTTTGTTGATCTCTCGCTTATCTCTTCCCAAAACACGCCTGGAGGAATCGCGAGACACTGCGATCCGATGTTTGCAAGAACGTCGGCTTCATCGTTGCTCATCCTGCTGATGTGATTTACCTCACAACCATCGAATAACTTCTCCAGCTCATTGTACACCTCTTTGTATGCTATCATACTTTCGTTGACTGCATCGCATTGGTTCATGACTTGCTGTGCTACCAATTGTGAGTCACCGAAAATTTTCAGTCGGGTTGCACCGCAAGCTTTCGCCATCTTCATCCCGTGTATGAGAGCTTCATATTCTGCTTCATTGTTAGACGCGTTTGGGAACGTCATCCGCAAAACGTACTTCAACTTGTCGCCTTCAGGTGATACCAATATCACGCCTGCTCCAGCACCTTCCAATCTTTTGGACCCGTCGAAGTTCATGGTCCAAGTTCTCGATAAATCTGGGGGTCCCGTGTTTTGTAGCTCCATCCACTCTGCAATGAAATCTGGTAAGACCTGTGATTTTATTGCTTTTCTTTTTCATACGTGATGTCCCGAGGGAAAGTTCTATTCCCAAAGGGAGACACGACCCGTAGCTTCGGGTTGTTCAGTATATTTGACAAGGGAGCCTCGTTGACCACTATTATCGGGTGCGCCGAAAAATAGTGTCGCAATTTTCTTGTCGTGAATACTCCATATGCCAGTTTCTGATATTGCGGGTACCGCTGTTTTGAGGGCGATAGTACTTCGCTGATGAAATATACTGGCCTCTGAACTCCATGAAGCTTGCCTTCTTCTTCTCTCTCGACGACTAGGGCCGTGCTGACCACCTGAGGTGTGGCTGCAATGTACAGGAGGAGAGGTTCTTTCTCTTTTGGCGCCACCAATATCGGTGGTGTCGAAATTGCTCGCTTGAGGTTCTCGAAGGCTCTGTCTGCTTCCTCGTTCCATTGAAATTTTTCCCCTTGCTTGATCAATGCATAGAACGGCAGCGCCTTTTCTCCTAGCCTGGCGACGAATCTGCTTAAAGCTGCGACTCGCCCCGTTAACTGTTGTATTTCTTTCAACTTTGTTGGCTTTCTCATAGTGACGATGGCCTGTATTTTTTCGGGATTAGCTTCAATCCCCCTTGCTGATACTAGGAACCCGAGAAGTTCTCCTGCGGAACTCCAAAAGAGCACTTTGTCGGGTTCAGCTTGAGGCAGAACTTGTCAAGGTTGTCGAAGGTTTCCTTCAAATCTTCGATCAAAGTCGACCCTTTCTTTGATGTTATTACGACATCGTCGATGTAGACTTGTACATTTTTTCCAATCTGTGTTGCTAAGCACTTCTGCATCATCCGCTGGTATGTTGCTCCCGCGTTTTTCAGACCAAAGGGCATTGTTTTGTAGCAAAACACGCCATAAGGTGTAATGAACGCTGTCTTGGCTTCATCTTCTTCTTTTAATCTGATCTGGTTATAACCAGAGTATGCGTCCAAGAAGGAAAGACGTTCGCATCCTGCCGTGGAGTCGATGATTTGATCGATCCTTGGGAGGGGAAAGTGATCCTTAGGACAATGTTTATTGAGACACGTAAAGTCGACGCACATGCGAAGGACTATTGTGTGTTTTTTCGGCACCATCACTGGGTTAGCTACCCACGTGGCTTCTGTAGATATTTCTCTGATGAAACCAGCATCTTTGAGTCGATCTATTTCAGATAACATGGCTTTGCGGCTAGGCTCCGAGAAACGCCGCAAAGGTTGCTTTACTGGTCTTGCGAGAGGATCCAAATTGAGGTGGTGCTCGGCAAGTTCCCTGGGTACTCCTGGCATGTCAGCTGGACACCATGCGAAGATTTCCCAGTGCTCACGGAGGAACTCAACGAGCGCGCTTTCCTATGCGACATCCATGTTTGCGGCAATGGACGTCGTTTTCTTTGGATCTGTTGGGTGGATCTGTACCTCTTTTGAATCCTTAGTTATATTGAAAGTTGGCTCCTTAGAAGATCTCCCTACCTCTGGCAGCACGTCATAATCAGTGAACCTTGGCGCCGCATATTCTGCTTGCATCCCGAAAGTTTCTGACAGTCGATGAAAATCTTTGTCGCATTTATCGGATAGCGCAACTTCCTTTGATTGTGATAGGTCCCTTGGGTCCAGGCAACCTCCACAACAGATATGTATAATGCGGCACTGCCATGAACCTGGCATACGCTGGTCGTCCCAACAGAGCGTGATATTGCGACGGGAAATCCACAACTTCGAACTCCAAATTCTCTATCCTGTAGTTTTCTCGGGTTCCAAACTGAACGTCGAGGTTGATCTTGCCCAATGGGTAACTTGGCTTCTCTGGTGTGATCCCATGGAAACGTGTGTCAGTTGGTTTCAGATTTGCTAGGGATATGTTCATCTTCCTCAATGTATCTGCATACATGAGGTTTAAGCTGCTGCCGCCATCTATGAAAACTCTCGACACGTCGAAACCAGCGATTACTGCGGGTAAGATGAGTGCTGATTGTCCTGGTCGAGGAACTTGCTGCGGATGGTCTGCGATTGTGAAGCCGATGTCTTGCCCCGACCAATTTAGGTACTCGACTGTTGGTGGAGGCATCTTCTCTGCCATGAACACTTGTCGCGAGATTACCTTCTGCGCCCTGTTTGATGGCCTAGCCTTCTGAATCATCGAGACCGCACCGTTAGAGTTGGGGTCAACATATGGAGGTGGATGTGGTGCTGCCGCAATTCTAAGCTGGTGTCGATTTTCTTCGGTAATTGCGGGAGGAGGTGGAAGGTGGATTTCGCTCCTTGGCTCCCGAGGATTTCTGTTATTTGCTTGGGCATTTGCAATTCCTGCGGCTCGCAACATTGCCTGAAAATTTCGGCAGTCTTTCTGGAGATGTCCTGACTGCCTCTTTCCATTGTTGTCGAGGTAAAAGTGCATTTGACATGGACCGTTCATCATCTCCTCGGGAGACACATAAGGTCTTTGAATCCTTGGTCCACTATTTTGCCTGTTGCCACGGAAATCACCTCTATTGTCGCCTTGTTGCTCATTACTCCTTTGATAATCATCTCGACTATTTCCTCCAGGATTTCCTCGAAAACCAGCCGATATATGGCCAGGAGCATCGTTGTTGTAGAACTGGCGAGAAAATCGCCTTCTATTTTGATAATTTCGACCACGATCTTCCTCTGGCGACCTGTGTCGCTTGTTGTATATTGCGTCTTCTCCATCTGCCCATTTATTGGCTATCTCCATGAGTGCTGATATGGTCTTAGGGTTAGTTCTTCCTAAGTCCTCGACAAAATCACCTCGGCGAATTCCTGCCACGAACGCATCTATTGCCCTCTCGTCAGATATATCTTCCGCCGAGTTCTTTATGATGTTCCACCGCTGTATATACTTTCTCATCGACTCGTCGTGTTTTTGTCGACACGCCCTTAACTCTTCCAATGACGCAGGTTTCTTGCAGGTAGATCGGAAGTTTTTCACGAAGATGTCCTCAAATTTAGATCAGCTTTTCCCTTGTTACCTCGATCCATCGCGTTGCTTGCTGTTGATGAAGTCGAAGATCTTGAACGTGCCATCGAGATCAGCTCCTTGCAACCTCTAATTCCCACAGACGGCGCCAATTGACAAAGGATTAACTTGTCAATGCCTACAGATTGTAGACTAGGGTTTTGCTAGAAGTAGAGGGCAAGTAGATCTCGAAGGTTTAGGCGAAAAGTACTCGACGATTATGAAAACTAGGGTTCTGTTGACAATAAATTCGATCCTTTCTTTGTCCCTCGACTCCCCCTTATATAGGAGGTGGAGCCGAGGGTTTCGTTTTGTACAAGTTACAGAGTCCGGGACGGTTTCTAACTCATCCCGCCAGATTACAAATAACACTTCCTATTACAACTCTAGCTTTCCTTAATATATCTTGGACTCCCGAATCTTCTTATTCTTCGGATAATGGGCCTTCAGTAAACTCCGGGTACTATCTTCGGCAGGCCCATTTGGGATGCCTATGTCAGCGTCGTCAAAGTTTTAAAGGCGGCAGGGGATCGAAAGAAAAAATAAATCAAAAATCAGTTGGTAGAAAAATCGAAGAAAAGAAACATTTATCGTTCTGAGAGGATGACATGCGGGACCCATGTGGCAGCAGCATCCTCAACGTTTCCAAGGCAGCACGGGATCCAAAAAAAAAGGCAAAATAGCCAGAAATTAGGGGTCAAAATAACTCCAAGAAAAGAAATGTTTATCGTTCATAGAGGCTGACATGTGGGACCCATTAGCCAGCAGATTCTTCAACATTCAAAGGCGGCAGGGATCAAAAGAAAAAGGAAGTAGCCAGAAATTAGGGGTAAAAAATAACTCCAACAATGGAAACTTTTATTGTTCATAGAGGATGACATGCGGGACCCATGAGCCAGCAGCTTCCTCAACGTTTCAAAGGCGGCATGGATCGAAAGAAAAAGGAAAGTGACCAAATATCAGGAGCCAAAAATAATCCAAGATTTATTGTACATAGAGGATGACATGTGGGTCCCATTTTGCAGCAGCGGTCTCAATGTTTGAAATGCGCTTGAGATCAAAAGAAAAAAGAAAGTAGCTAGTAATTAGGGGGTCAAAAAAATCCAAGAAAAGAAAGTTGATGAACATAGAGGATGACATGCGGGTCCCTTGAGCCAGCAGCTTACTCAACGTTTCAAAGGGGGCAGGGGATCAAAAGAAAAAGGCAAGCCAAAAATCAGAGGGTGAAAAAAATCCAACAAAGGAAACTTTTATAGCACATAGAGGATGACATGCGGGTCCCATGAGCCACAGGTTCCTCAACGTTTCAAACGTGGCATGAGATCGAAAGAAAAAGGCAAGTGACCAAATATCAGAGCCAAAAATAATTCAAGAAAAGAAATATGATTTACATAGAGGATGACATGCGGGTCCCATTTAGCAGCAGCGGTATCACCGTTTGAGAGGCGGCAGGGGATCGAAAGAGAAAGGCAAGTGATCAAATATGAGGTGCCAAAAATAATCCAAGAAAAGAAAGTTTTATAGTACATAGAGGATGACATGCGGTTCCCATTTAGCAGCAGCGGTATCACCGTTTGAGAGGCGGCAGGGGATCGAAAGAAAAAGGCAAGTGACCAAATATGAGGTGCCAAAAAATCCAAGAAAAGAAAGTTTTCAACGTTTCAAAGGCGGCAGGGGATCAAAAGAAAAAGGAAGTAGCCAGAAATTAGGGGTCAAAAATAACTCCAAGAAAGGAAACTTTTATTGTTCATAGAGGATGACATGCGGGACCCAAGCGCCAGCAGCTTCCTCAACGTTTCAAAGGCGGCATGAGATCGAAAGAAAAAGGCTAGTGACCAAATATCAGGACCCGAAAATAATCCAAGAAAAGAAATTTTACTGTACATAGAGGATGACATGTGGGACCCATTTTGCACAGGACCAAAAGAAAAATAAAGTAGCCAGAAATCAGGGGGTGAAAAAAATCCAAGAAAAGAAAGATTTCAATTGGGCTGCATCTGGACATCTGGGCATTCGAACTATCCTGCTGGGCCTTTTGACTCGTACAATTTCAACCCACTCCAAAACAGGAAAGTTCAGATTTTTCTAAAAAAAAGAAAGTCCTATGCTTCGCAAAAACAAAAAACAAGGAGATTCAGCATATAAATTTGTTTATGTAAAAATAAAGATTTAATTTATCCGTTTGAAATAGCTCAGAGCGCAATACACTGTTTATTGTCTACAAAATAATCAAGATATCACATGTTTCTTGTACGGGGAGGCTGACATCGGGGACCCATGAGCCAGCAGCGTCATCAACGTTTTAAAGGCGGCGGGATGGAAAGAAAAAATAAACCAAAAATCTGTTGGTAAAAAATCCAAGAAAAGAAACATTTTCGTTCTGAGAGGACGACATGCAGGACCCATGAGGCAGCATCATCCTCAGCGTTTATTGTTCATAGAGGCTGACATGTGGGACCCGTGAGCCAGCAACATCCTCAACGTTTTAAAGGCGGCAGGAGATCGAAAGAAAAAATAAACCAAAAATCATTTGGTAAACAAAATCCAAGAAAAGAAACATTTACCGTTCTGAGAGGATGATGCGGGACCCATGAGGCAGCAGATCCTCAACGATTCCAAGGCGGCAGGATCAAAGAAAAAAAGGAAATATCCAGAAATTAATTAGGGGTTCAAAATAAATCCATCACAAGAAACTTTTATTGTTCATAGAGGATGACTTGTGGGACCGACCTGCCAACAGCGTCATCATCGTTTCAAAGGGGGCAGGAGATCAAAAGAAAAAGGCAAATAGCCAGAAATTAGGGGTCAAAAATAAATCCAGCAAAGGAAACTTTTATCGTACAAAGAGGCTGACATGTGGGACCCAGCCAGCAGCGTCCTCAACGTTTCTAAGGTGGCAGGCGATGGAAAAAAGGCAAATAGCCAGAAATTAGGGGTCAAAAATAAATGCAACAATAGAAACTCTTATTGTTCATAGAGGCTGACATGTTGGACCCATGAGCCAGCAGGGCCCTCAACGTTTCAAAGGCGTCACGGGATCAAAAGAAAAGAACCAAGTAGTCATTAATTAGGTGTCAAAAATAAATCCAAGAAAGTAAATGTTTTACTTTTCATAGAGGCTGTCATATGGGACCCATGAGCCAGCAGCGTCCTCAACGTTTCTAAGGCGGCTGGGGATCGAAAAAAAGCGAAGTAGCCATTAATTAGGGGTCAACAATAAATCCAAGAAAAGAAAGGTTTATTGTTCTTAGAGGCTGACATGTGGGAGCTATGCGCCAGCAGCGTCCTCATCGTTTCAAAGGCGGTCGGGGATCCAAAGAAAAAGGCAAATAGCCAGAAATCAGGGGTAAAAAAATCCAAGAAAAGAAATATTATTGTTCATAGAGGCTGGCATGTGGGACCCATGAGCCAGCAGCGTCCACAATTTCAAAGGCGGCACAGGATCGAAAGAAAAAGGCAAGTGACCAAAAATCAGGGGGTAAAAATCCAAGAAAAAACTTTATTGTACATAGAGGATGACATGCGGGTCCCATGAGCCAACAACTTACTCGACGTTTCAGAGGGCCGAGGCGGCATGAGATCGAAAGAAAAAGGAAAGTGACCAAATATCAGGAGCAAAAAATAATCCAAGAAAAGAAACTTTCATTGTACATAGAGGATGACATAGGGTCCCATGTTGTAGCAGCGGTCTGAACGTTTCAAAGACGGCATGAGATCGAAAGAAAAAGGCAAGTGACCAAATATCAGGGAGCCAAAAATAATCCAAGAAAAGAAACTTTTATTGTACGTTTGAGAGTCGGCATGAGATTGAAAGAAAAAGGCAAGTGACCAAATATCAGGAGCCAAAAACCAAGAAAAGAAACTTTTATTGTACATAGAGTATGACATGCGGGTCCCATGACGCAGCAGCATCCTCAACGTTTCCAAGGCGGCAGGGGATCAAAAGAAAAAGGAAATAGCCAAAAAGCAGAGGGTGAAAAAATCGAAGAAAAGAAATATTATTCATAGTGGATGACATGTGGGACCCATGAGGCAGCATCCTCAACGTTTCCAAGCCAGGGATCGAAAGAAAAAGGAAATAGCCAAATATCAGAGCGTGAAAATAATCCAAGAAAAGAAACCTTTATTTTACATAGAGGATGACATGTGGGTCCCATTTTGCAGCAGAGGTCTCAACGTTTCAAATGCGGCTTGAGATCAAAAGAAAACGAAAGTAGCCAGAAATTAGGGGAAAAAACTCCAAGAAAAGAAAGTTTATTGTACATAGAGGATGACATACGGGTCCCAAGGCGGCAGGGGAACAAAAGAAAAAGGAAATAGCCAAAAATCAGAGGGTGAAAAAAATCCAAGAAAAAGAAACTTTTAGAGTTCATAGAGGATGACATGCGGGTCCCATGAGGCAGCAGCGTCCACAACGTTTCCAAGGCGGCACACAGGACCAAAAGAAAAAGGATGTATCCCTGCTGGGCCTTTTGATCAAAAAATAATCCAAGATAAGGAAGATATAAATTGGGGCTGCCTGGCCATCTGGGCCTTCTAACCTGCTGGACGTCTTTTGACTCGTACAATTTCAGCCCACTCCAAAACAAGAAAGTCCTATGCTTCGCAAAAACAAAACAAAAACAAGGAGATTCATATTAGTTTGTTTATGTAAAAATAAAGATTTAATTTATCCGTTTGCAATAGCTCAGAGCGAAATACACTTTTTATTGTCTGCAAAATAATCAAGATATCACATGTTTCTTGTACGGGGAGGCTGACATCGGGACCCATGAGCCAGCAGCGTCGTCAAAGTTTTAAAGGCGGCAGGGGATCGAAAGAAAAAATAAATCAAAAATCAGTTGGTAAAAAAATCGAAGAAAAGAAACATTTATCGTTCTGAGAGGATGACATGCGGGACCCATGTGGTAGCAGCATCCTCAACGTTTCCAAGGCAGCACGGGATCCAAAAAAAGGCAAAATAGCCAGAAATTAGGGGTCAAAATAACTCCAAGAAAAGAAATGTTTATCGTTCATAGAGGCTGACATGTGGGACCCATTAGCCAGCAGATTCTTCAACGTTCAAAGGCGGCAGGGGATCAAAAGAAAAAGGAAGTAGCCAGAAATTAGGGGTAAAAAATAACTCCAACAATGGAAACTTTTATTGTTCATAGAGGATGACATGCGGGACCCATGAGCCAGCAGCTTCCTCAACGTTTCAAAGGCGGCATGGGATCGAAAGAAAAAGGAAAGTGACCAAATATCAGGAGCCAAAAATAATCCAAGATTTATTGTACATAGAGGATGACATGTGGGTCCCATTTTGCAGCAGCGGTCTCAATGTTTGAAATGCGGCTTGAGATCAAAAGAAAAAAGAAAGTAGCTAGTAATTAGGGGGTCAAAAAATCCAAGAAAAGAAAGTTGATGGACATAGAGGATGACATGCGGGTCCCTTGAGCCACAGCTTACTCAACATTTCAAAGGGGCAGGGGATCAAAAGAAAAAGGCAAGCCAAAAATCAGAGGGTGAAAAAAATCCAACAAAGGAAACTTTTATAGCACATAGAGGATGACATGCGGGTCCCATGAGCCAGCAGGTTCCTCAACGTTTCAAACGTGGCATGAGATCGAAAGAAAAAGGCAAGTGACCAAATATCAGGAGCCAAAAATAATTCAAGAAAAGAAACATGATTTACATAGAGGATGACATGCGGTCCCATTTAGCAGCAACGGTATCACCGTTTGAGAGGCGGCAGGGGATCGAAAGAGAAAGGCAAGTGATCAAATATGAGGTGCCAAAAATAATCCAAGAAAAGAAAGTTTTATAGTACATAGAGGATGACATGCGGTTCCCATTTAGCAGCAGCGGTATCACCGTTTGAGAGGCGGCAGGGATCGAAAGAAAAAGGCAAGTGACCAAATATGAGGTGCCAAAAATCCAAGAAAAGAAAGTTTTCAACGTTTCAAAGGCGGCAGGGGATCAAAAGAAAAAGGAAGTAGCCAGAAATTAGGGGTCAAAAATAACTCCAAGAAAGGAAACTTTTATTGTTCATAGAGGATGACATGCGGGACCCAAGCGCCAGCAGCTTCCTCAACGTTTCAAAGGCGGCATGAGATCGAAAGAAAAAGGCTAGTGACCAAATATCAGGACCCGAAAATAATCCAAGAAAAGAAATTTTACTGTACATAGAGGATGACATGTGGGACCCATTTTGCACAGGACCAAAAGAAAAATGAAGTAGCCAGAAATCAGGGGGTGAAAAAAATCCAAGAAAAGAAAGATTTCAATTGGGCTGCATCTGGACATCTGGGCATTCGAACTATCCTGCTGGGCCTTTTGACTCGTACAATTTCAGCCCACTCCAAAACAGGATAGTTCAGATTTTTCTAAAAAAAACAGGAAAGTCCTATGCTTCACAAAAACAAAAAAACAAGGAGATTCAGCATATAAATTTGTTTATGTAAAAATAAAGATTTAATTTATCCGTTTGAAATAGCTCAGAGCGCAATACACTGTTTATTGTCTGCAAAATAATCAAGATATCACATGTTTCTTGTACGGGGAGGCTGACATCGGGGACCCATGATCCAAGCGTCGTCAACGTTTTAAAGGCGGCAGGGGATGGAAAGAAAAAATAAACAAAAATCTGTTGGTAAAAAATCCAAGAAAAGAAACATTTTCGTTCGAGAGGACGACATGCGGGACCCATCATCATCCTCGCGTTTATTGTTCATAGGGGCTGACATGTGGGACCCGTGAGCCAGCATCCTCAACGTTTTAAAGGCGGCAGGAGATCGAAAGAAAAAATAAGCCAAAAATCATTTGGTAAACAAAATCCAAGAAAAGAAACATTTACCGTTCTGAGAGGATGACATGCGGGACCCATGAGGCAGCAGCATCCTCAACGATTCCAAGGCGGTAGGGGATCAAAGAAAAAAAAGGAAATATCCAGAAATTAATTAGGGGTTCAAAATAAATCCATCAAAGGAAACTTTTATTGTTCATAGAGGATGACTTGTGGGACCGACCTGCCAACAGCGTCATCATCGTTTCAAAGGGGGCAGGAGATCAAAAGAAAAAGGCAAATAGCCAGAAATTAGGGGTCAAAAATAACTCCAAGAAAGGAAACTTTTATTGTTCGTAGAGGATGACATGCGGGACCCATGAGCCAGCAGCTTACTCAACGTTTCAAAGGCGGCTGATGTCTACGGGTGCTTCTATTCTTGTAGACAGTGTTGGGCCTCCAAGAGCAGAGGTTTGTAGAACAGCAGCAAGTTTCCCTTAAGTGGATTACCCAAGGTTTATCGAACTCAGGGAGAAAGAGGTCAAAGATATCCCTCTCATGCAACCCTGCAACCACAAAGCAAGAAGTCTCTTGTGTCCCCAACACACCTAATAGGTGCACTAGTTCGGCGAAGAGATAGTGAAATACAAGTGGTATGAATGAATATGAGCAGTAGTACGGCGCCAGAAAATAGCTTGGCGTGCAGTTGATGGTAGTAATATTGCAGGAAGTAAACATGCAGTAACGCAGTAGAGTAATTCAGAAAACAAGAATACAAGGATAGCAGTATTTAGGAACAAGGCCTAGGGATTAGACTTTCACTAGTGGACACTCTCAACATTGATCACATAACAGAATAGATAAATGCATACTCTACACTCTCTTGTTGGATGATGAACACATTGCATAGGATTACACGAACCCTCAATGCCGGAGTTAACAAGCTCCACAATTAAATGTTCATATTTAAGTAACCTTAGAGTGTAAGATAGATCAATACGACTAAACCAAGTACTAACGTAGCATGCACACTGTCACCTTCATGCTTATGTAGGAGGAATAATACACATCAATACTATCATAGCAATAGTTAACTTCGCAATCTACAAGAGATCATGATCATAGCATAAACCAAGTACTAACACGGATGCACACACTGTCACCATTACATCGTGTAGGAGGAATAAAACTACTTTAATAACATCACTAGAGTAGCACATAGATAAATTGTGATACAAAACACATTGCAATCATAAAGAGATATAAATAAGCACTTCACTACGCCATTCATAACAGTGAATAAGTATTCTGTGAAATATAGCCTAAGAGACCCACACGGTGCACACACTGTCACCTTTACACACGTGGGACAAGGAGTCTCCGGAGATCACATAAGTAAAACCCACTTGACTAGCATAATGACATCTAGATTACAAGCATCATCATATGAATCTCAATCATGTAAGGCAGCTCATGAGATTATTGTATTGAAGTACATAGGAGAGAGATGAACCACATAGCTACCGGTACAGCCCCGAGCCTCGATGGAGAACTACTCCCTCTTCATGGGAGCAGCAGCGGTGATGAAGATGGCGGTGGAGATGGCAGCGGTGTCGATGGAGAAGCCTTCCGGGGCACTTCCCCGGCAGGGTGCCGGAACAGAGACTCTGTCCCCGCATCTTGGCTTCGATGGCGGCGGCTCTGGAAGGTTTCTCGTACCGTGGCTTATTCCCTCGGGGTTTTTAGGTCAGGGACCTTATATAGGCGAAAGGGCGGCGTCAGAAGGTCGAAGGGGCGACGACACCATAGGGCCGCGCGGCCAGGGGGTGGGCCGCGCCACCCTATCATCTGGGGGCCCTGTGGCCCTCCTCTCCGGCTCTCGGTGTTCTGATGCTTCCGGCAAAATAGGAACCTGGGCGTTGATTTCGTCCAATTCCGAGAATATTTCGTTACTAGGATTTCTGAAACCAAAAACAGCAGAAAACAGGAACTGCACTTCGGCATCTTGTTAATATGTTAGTTCCAGAAAATGCACAAATATGACATAAAGTGTGCATAAAACATGTAGGTATCATCAATAAAGTAGCATGGAACATAAGAAATTATCGATACGTTGGAGACGTATCAGCGGCATGAGATCGAAAGAAAAAGGCAAGTGCCAAAGATAATCCAAGAAAAGATACTTGCGGTCCCATTTAGCAGCAGCGGTCTCAACGTTTCAAATGCGGCTTGAGATCAAAAGAAAAAGAAGGAAATAGCCAGAAATTAATTAGGGGTAAAAAATAAATCCACCAAAGGAAACTTTTATTGTTCATAGAGGATGACATGTGGGACCGACCTGCCAACAGCGTCCTCATCGTTTCAAAGGGGGCAGGGGATCAAAAGAAAAAGGCAAATAGCCAGAAATTAGGGGTCAAAAATAACTCCAAGAAAGGAAACTTTTATTGTTCGTAGAGGTGTTACCACCCGATTTTGGCCAAATCAGGAGATGGGCCGTAAGTGAAGATGGGCTTGAAGGACGTACACGTGGAGCATCTTCGAAGCGGCCTTGCGCTAAGAGTTTGGGCTAAACCGCCCGTGTATCTGTAATTTAGTAGATCGTGTTGTATTTAGATTAAAAAGATAGAGTCCGGCCCGTGCACGGTTAGGTGCACGCCTCAATTAGAAAGTCCCTTGGACTATAAATATGTATCTAGGGTTATCGGAAAAGGAGGACAATCATCGTTCAACCAACACAAATCAGGCGCATCGCCACCCCTTTCTTCGAGGGTTTCTCCCGGGTAAGCACCATGCTGCCTAGATCGCATCAACCTTGTACTGCTCGTGCTGAAGCCTTGTTGATGGCGAGCAATACTATTTATCCTTAGGTGTTTAGGGGCTTGCATTGATGCTTTCACGTGCATATCTGCGTGGCAATGCCGTCCCTCGACACCTAGCTGCCCTTACGTCTATCCAGACGTAAGGGCAGCATCTTGCTTGTTCGTTACTTAGTAGATCCGATCCGTTATAGTTGCTCCTTGCTCCGCAAGGATTAGTTTAATATCTGCATAGTTAGGCCTTATGTTGGGGTCGGAGGATCCGGTAGTGCGTTAGATGTTGTTCACCGTCCCTGCGAGGGATGTTCCGGGAATCAACGTTACGTTGGTTTTTAGGCCTCTCGTAGGGGTAGTTTGCATCGTCTTCCGTAGCTGCTAGGCCCGATCGCACGTAGGATGTTCCGATTATGCGGTGAAAACCCTAAACTGTCGTGGATCGCTTTAGCTTTGTCCTGATCAAGCAGGATCCCCATGCCATTGTAAATCCAACGTGAAACATGGGGCGATCGGCTCCTTGAGCCGATCCACAGGGAAACCTGAGAGCCGATAGGGCTCGTATTTAATGTTTACGTGTCTACCATGCAGGAACAATCGAAGCACTCTAACACCTTCCTGATCGGGTCTAGGTCAGGTGGCACGCCCTAGCAACCGCCAGGACGTGGCTGGAAGATTTGCGGGACGACGCGAGGTGCCAGGGTCCACTAAGCGGCCTTGGGAGCCTCCCGGCTCTTCGTGTTGCTTAGCCATTGCCCGTCGGTGGGTTTTGGAGGGTAACACATTCTGGCACGCCCGGTGGGACATCTTCTGCAACATCCACGTCAACACCGACATCCGAGATGGCAGAGGAGCAGATCACATACAAGGATCTCCCTGCGGAGCACAAGAAGAAATACGATGAGCTGAAGGCCATCTGTGAAGCCGAGCTCATCGGCTCCTTTGAGACGACCCGTTCTCACAGCATCAAGCTCAAAGGAGACACGCGTCTGTCGCATGGCGTCAACACAGTAGATCTCAGCCACTCCATAAGGGAGCCAGGGTTCTCCTTTAGTGTCAACATGGCCAGGCTGGTGAACTGCCATAGCGCGGACAAAGCAGAGAGCAGCCACTCTCGTGGCAAAGATAAAGAAGAGGCCGTTCCACGCGACCGGCCCCAAGATGATGATAGACGGTACCTAACCGAGGAGGAGGTGAGAAGCACGCGGTATCAACGCCCACTCTCCGTGCATCTCCTCAACAAATATGAGCAGCAGTACGACCGACGTCGGCGCTACGACGAAGACGATGAAAGATATCGTCGGTCTGATGCAAACAGGAGGTATCGTCAGCATGACAGGAACAACGACGGGTACGAACGTCGCGCTAGAGGGAGGTCAAGGGAGCAAGACAACGTGGATAAGCACTGGAACTGTCCCTTCTTCAAACATTGCTGGGAGGAATGAGCCGATTGCCAACAATCGAGAATTGCCCAGAATGCAAACAGCAAAGGGGAAGGACAAATGAAGTTTCAGTGTTCGAGCGTCTAGGACCTCTCCCACCTCATAATAAACGAGCTGAGTCATCTCAAGAAGAAGACTTCGAGGAGTCAGATGGAGAAGAAGATAGGTATCACCGGCCAAGGTGGTGCCCTGATGGACTCAGCCACTCAGAAGCGTAGAGTGCAGCGGCTGCGAAACCTGGAAGAAGCCGAGGCACGTACCTGTACACGTTGAGAAGAGCGCGGCCCGATCTGGCCGCGAAAATTCAGCAAACATTGGAGACGAAGGCGCGCCCGCCAAAGAAAGTATGGCGCCCAAAACAGGCGAAAGCCGATGCACAGGCATCGGCTGATGCCGATGCAGAGACATCGGCTGGCACAAACATGGTGTTTATACTCCCGTCGGAGTTTCGCGCTCCAAGCGACGAGGAAGTTTCAGTGGCTCAATTCGACTGCGGTCCACGACCAGTTATCTTTGAGAAGCCACGAGATAGAAGCTACAGGCATCTGAAAGCCCTATACTTGAGGGGTTACATCAACGGGCAGCCTGTCAGCAAGATGTTGGTTGATACCGGAGCGGCAGTCAACATAATGCCGTATTCCATGCTACGACGTTTGGGGCATTCCAGCGACGATCTGATCAAGACCAACATCACATTAAGCGACTTCAACGGCCAGGCATCAGAAGCGAAAGGTGTTCTGAATGTAGAGCTTACTGTAGGCCGGAAGACCATACCTACCGCGTTCTTCATCGTCGACAGCAAAAGCAATTACGCCGTCCTATTGGGAAGGGACTGGATTCATGCTAACTGTTGCATTCCGTCTACAATGCACCAATGCATCATACAATGGGATGGAGATGAAGTGGAAGTCGTTCAGGCGGATGACTCAATCGAGATATCATTAGCTGCCATGAGCGTGTGGGAAGCAGATAACCAAGAGCCGCTCTCTGGAATCAGTTTAGAGGGTTGTGAGCGCATCGAAGCTTCGAAAAATGGGGTAAGGCTGGTTTTATCCACCGGCCTAACGGAGTAGCAGGTCCAAGACATTGGACGTACGTGGCAAGGCCGATCCCTGAGATCGGCCCTCAAAAAATGAAAAGCAAAGGATCTTATCTCCAGCATGCCACGTAGCTACAATGGAAATCCAAGAAGTTGCAAACCATCGTCAAACATTGCAATGGAAAGGGAGGCCGATTCCCGCAATCGGCCAAAATTATCCTCAACCTACCTTTGTCTGTGTTCAGCATTGATCCAACAGATGCCTGAAGAGCCGATGCCATCAATTACTTGACAGAATCGGCTCGGGGGGCACATAGATGGATGAGACACGAGGATACGAAGCTGAGAATGCATGTCAAATGCCCAGCAGAACAGCTCAAATATGGGGGCCGATACGTAAACAAATCGGCCGTAAAAAATGGAAAATCCAAAATCCAAAATTTTTGAGCACAGCCGATGCGTAGACATCGACTTAAGAATTCAAAGCCGATGCACGGCCATCGACTCAAGGGATACAACTGTTACAAGCGGAAGCCTAATGGAGCAGTCATCAAGTTACGTGGCGAGGCTCTACTGGAGGAACCCCTCATTGGGATTGCTTGGTGACTCAGGCCCTCTCTTCAAGGACTTCCAACTCCTTCTGCAAGACTTCAAGCTCGGCAGCACCAGCAGAAGCATCAGTTCGGGCGTCCAAGACGGCCCTTTTTCTCATTTAAGCTGCTGGTATTTGCCGGCAAGTTTGAGGATCGCAGCCCTGGCCAACAGCAAGAACAGCATGAACGTGCAGATCAGGCTAGGATCATGAGAACAACCGACGATCGTCCAGTTGGACTGAACTGCATTCTCACCAGAGGTTGCCTCATTGGACTGAAGAAGCTCGGGGGGCAGTTCACGTTGAAGGTTCTCTGCTTTTGAAAGCCGATTTGGTTAGAATCGGCTGATGCTGCACTACAATTGGGAAGCCGATGGTGGCCCATTCGGTGGATGCACTTTTATCCTCGCCTTGACTGAGGCTCGGGGGGCAGCTGGCCTTGAAAATTCCTCATTCTGAAGAGCCGATGGTGTTGAAATCGGCTGTCTCTGCATCGTAACCATGTTGAAAGGTGGCGAGCTCTTGCAGAGGAAAACCACCAGGGTTGACAGGAGGAGTTTGAAGAAGGAGCCATCATTGTTGATCAGGCTCTAGACCAGTTTGTCGCTGCAAGGAAACAGGGCATCACAGGGGAAGCTGTGAACAAATAGCACCTGTTTACAAGAGTGTCAGCTTCAACATCAAGGTTGGCAGCAACGGGCCAAGAAGCTTTCCTGGGAGCATTAACCCAGGAGTTTTGCTATCAGGACGAACATCACGATCGGATGATTTTAAAGTCTAAAGATCTAAGGGTCTCAAGGCTGCGCGTTGGACCCGTTCGATTGGAAGTTTGGATCTGAATTTCATGGATTGCAAGTTAACATCTGAGAAGGCGATTGGATCGGTCTGTCTTGCAATTTGTTATAAAAGCTGATGCATTACCATCGGCTCATCGAGTGTCAACAAAGGGGAGAATCGGCTAGTCTAATATGGAAGAGATCGACAAAGTCAAATTGGAGAAATTTCTTCATTGATAACCAGATTTTTTACATAGAAGGAGCCGATTGCTCTCAAAAGGAAATTGCTAGGGGATACATTGCCCCGTCTACTACTCCTAGCCCTACCCTATCTAGGGGCCGCTGCTGCCCTCGTCGTCATCGCCGCTGTCGGCGCTACTCCCGGCTGGCTCGTCGTCGCTGCTGTAGCGGCCGCCGGCAGGACCTTCGTCGTCCTCGTCTTCTTCGTCAGCGTCGTCGTCATCGCTGTCGAAGTCGCTGAGATTCCCGGGCCAGGGGCAGTGGCGCTTGGCCGGCGGCTCGTCGGAGGAGCTATCGTCCTCCACCTCCTCGGAGGAGGTTACTCCCTCCCAGGGAAGGTCGTCGTCGTCGCTCTCCGCTGCCCCATTGACGAGGCTGCGGAGGACGCTCTCCCCATCGGTCAGGGATTGGTCGTCCTCTGACCAGATAGAGAAGTCGTGGCTCGGTTCATCCCCGGCCTCGATGGCGCGGCGGATGTTGGCCGCATGGGCTTCTTCCGGGTTCCACTCCGGCGTCGGCTCGCGGAAGGGGGAGGACTGCGTGGAAAGACCCGATGAGGAGGAGGAAGAAGACATATTGGCCGAGGAGGGCTTTTGGAAGTGCTAGTGCGAGGAGGATGAAGAAGGGAACTACAGGAAGTGGCCAAATAAAAAGGGGATATAACGATTTAATGCTTAAGCAGTTTCCGAGGACGTGGTGCCAGAACCGTCAAATCGTGCAGAGAAGTTGAGAAGGCAAGACGTCATCATGAAGAAAACTGCGACGGTTCTGCCACGACATGACCCTTCGAAGGAGACAGATGGTTTTGCAATTATCATTATCAAAACCAGGGGGCATGTGTTACCACCCGATTTTGGCCAAATCAGGAGATGGGCCGTAAGTGAAGATGGGCTTGAAGGACGTACACGTGGAGCATCTTCGAAGCGGCCTTGCGCTAAGAGTTTGGGCTAAATCGCCCGTGTATCTGTAATTTAGTAGATCGTGTTGTATTTAGATTAAAAAGATAGAGTCTGGCCCGTGCACGGTTAGGTGCACGCCTCAATTAGAAAGTCCCTTGGACTATAAATATGTATCTAGGGTTATCGGAAAAGGAGGACAATCATCGTTCAACCAACACAAATCAGGCGCATCGCCACCCCTTTCTTCGAGGGTTTCTCCCGGGTAAGCACCATGCTGCCTAGATCGCATCTAGCGATCATACGTTTATTCGTCAACCTTGTACTGCTCGTGCTGAAGCCTTGTTGATGGCGAGCAGTACTATTTATCCTTAGGTGTTTAGGGGCTTGCATTGATGCTTTCACGTGCATATCTGCGTGGCAATGCCGTCCCTCGACACCTAGCTGCCCTTACGTCTATCCAGACGTAAGGGCAGCATCTTGCTTGTTCGTTACTTAGTAGATCCGATCCGTTATAGTTGCTCCTTGCTCCGCAAGGATTAGTTTAATATCTGCATAGTTAGGCCTTATGTTGGGGTCGGAGGATCCGGTAGTGCGTTAGATGTTGTTCACCGTCCCTGCGAGGGATGTTCCGGGAATCAACGTTACGTTGGTTTTTAGGCCTCTCGTAGGGGTAGTTTGCATCGTCTTCCGTAGCTGCTAGGCCCGATCGCACGTAGGATGTTCCGATTATGCGGTGAAAACCCTAAACTGTCGTGGATCGCTTTAGCTTTGTCCTGATCAAGCAGGATCCCCATGCCATTGTAAATCCAACGTGAAACATGGGGCGATCGGCTCCTTGAGCCGATCCACAGGGAAACCTGAGAGCCGATAGGGCTCGTATTTAATGTTTACGTGTCTACCATGCAGGAACAATCGAAGTCTAGGTCAGGTGGCACGCCCTAGCAACCGCCAGGACGTGGCTGGAAGATTTGCGGGACGACGCGAGGTGCCAGGGTCCACTAAGCGGCCTTGGGAGCCTCCCGGCTCTTCGTGTTGCTTAGCCATTGCCCGTCGGTGGGTTTTGGAGGGTAACAAGAGGATGACATGCGGGACTCATGAGCCAGCAGCTTACTCAACGTTTCAAAGGCGGCATGAGATCGAAAGAAAAAGGCAAGTGACCAAATATCAGGAGCCAAAAATAATCCAAGATTTATTGTACATAGAGGATGACATGTGGGTCCCATTTTGCAGCAGCGGTCTCAATGTTTGAAATGCGGCTTGAGATCAAAAGAAAAAGAAAGTAGCTAGTAATTAGGGGGTCAAAAAATCCAAGAAAAGAAAGTTGATGGACATAGAGGATGACATGCATCCCTGAGCCGCAGCTTACTCAACGTTTTAAAGGGGGGGGATCAAAAGAAAAAGGCAAGCCAAAAATCAGAGGGTGAAAAAATCCAACAAAGGAAACTTTTATAGCACATAGAGGATGACATGCGGGTCCCATGAGCCAGCAGGTTCCTCAACGTTTGAAACGTGGCATGAGATCGAAAGAAAAAGGCAAGTGACCAAATATCAGGAGCCAAAAATAATTCAAGAAAAGAAACATGATTTACATAGAGGATGATATGCGGGTCCCATTTAGCAGCAGCGGTATCACCGTTTGAGAGGCGGCAGGGGATCGAAAGAAAAAGGCAAGTGACCGAATATGAGGTGCCAAAAAATCCAAGAAAAGAAAGTTTTATAGTACATAGAGGATGACATGCGGATCCCATTTAGCAGCAGCGGTATCAACGTTTGAGAGGCGGCAGGGGATCGAAAGAAAAAGGCAAGTGACCAAATATGAGGTGCCAAAAATAATCCAAGAAAAGAAAGTTTTATAGTACATAGAGGATGACATGCGGGTCCCATTTAGCAGCAGCGGTATCACCGTTTGAGAGGCGTCAGGGGATCGAAAGAAAAGGGCAAGTGACCGAATATGAGGTGCCAAAAAAATCCAAGAAATGAAAGTTTTATAGTACATAGAGGATGACATGCGAGTCCCATTTAGCATCAGCGGTATCAACGTTTGAGAGGCGGCAGGGGGAAAAGGCAAGTGACCAAATATGAGGTGCCAAAAATCCAAGAAAAGAAAGTTTGATAGCTCATAGAGGATGACATGCGGGTCCCATTAAGCTGCAGCGGTCTCAACGTTTCCAAGGCGGCACAGATCAAAAGAAAAGGAAGTAGCCAGAAATCAGGGGTCAAAAAATCCAAGAAAAGAAAGAATTTTGGTTCATAGAGGATGACATGCGGGACCCATGATCCTGCATCGTAAACGGCTCGATCGAAGAGCGTTGAACGAGATGGCGCGATCGAGAAAAAATAACAATGCTAGAGAGGCTGTCATCTGGGCCCTACATCCCTGGGCGATGCGGATTTGCGTTGACTCGGCCGGCGAACCCGAGAATTCGCGATGCACCACGTCCCGGGCCACCATACGCGATGTTTTGGCCGCTTTCGTCGGGCTAGGTGGCCTCAAAAACGAGAAAAAAAAAAGTTTTGACATGCACCACGGAGGGACCAAAAATCGTCGGCCATGGTGCACCAGCAACCATGGCGCGACTTCAACTTCGTGGGCCATGGCAACTTTTCTTGTAGTGTTACGATATGACATAAGAAAACTATGTGATTTGGTTTTTCATTTTTCTGATTTTTTTTAATTTTGTGCCCACCCATTTGTATCTTCGTCAAATCCTAGGTTTGACCAAGATAATTTAAACAAGTTTAAAACATGAAAATGTAAAGGGAAGCATGTATCCTTCTTAGTCACTCTAAAATGAAGCTTTTGGGAGGTTTTTGGAATTTCCATGTTTGAAACCCAAAACCACTTCTCTTCACATGCTTGACTTCATAAGACAGAGTTTAGGGGTTAGGCGTATAGATACATGATTTTTTTGGTTTGAATATGTCTAGACCTTGTTTATCAACTTGAATACTTACTATATGACATAAGAAGACTATGTGATTTGGTTTTTCATTTTTCTGTTTTTTATTTATTTTTCTGCCCATTTGAATCTTGGTCAAATCCTAGGTTTGAACAAGATTTAGACAAGTTTAACACGTGAAATTAAACGAATAAGTAAGCCTTGATCCTTCTTAGTCACTCCAAAATGTACCAATTGATAGTGTTAACTTTGCTTCATGGAAAAAATAATGTCATGTAAATGAGTTAACTTGGATTTCCTACCCTTGAATCCATAGGAAACTTTGTTCTAATGCACTATAATAATCAACCGAGTTTTTACACCAAAAGGTCTGTCACTTACGTGTGGTGCCCACGCGTGTGGTCCCACACTTCAGTGAGCACAAGTCACGTGCAATAGGTACGCCAACTCCCAGCCATCTTCTTTGTCAAGAGAAGACGCATCAGGATGCGTATTGGAAGTCTATGGGTCCTTCTGGATCCTTCGGTTGTCCCTCTCACAAAAACAAATCTCTCTCATTCTCAGCCTCGCTCGACTCGCTCGCTCGCTCGCACCTCCTGCTCACTGACAAACCCTGCACAAAAGCCAACATCATCACCCGAAAAAGGGGAGACACCATAATGCTCTCCTTTTTCTCTCCTTCCGAGTGATCCCTCTTCCTCCGAGTTTCACTCGACGGGCAAACACACATCTGCTGCATAGTAATAATAAAAAGGTAGAAAAATCGATATACGAATCTATAATTAAATAGGTTAAACTAGGGTTTTGCCCAGTACTACAGATCAAGGTTCAAAAAATCCAACTACGGGGTTCGAACAACACGATTCTAATCCAAGAATTTTTTCGACCTCATCCAAATGGCCTCAAACTATAGGGTTAGCATCTAGTGTAGTATGTGTGAAAATGTATGCACTATGTGTGCTATAACTTGTATGTCTTTCAAATTTGAACCAAATTTGAATAAGTTTGAAATATTTGAAATGGGGCTTTTGGCTTAAACGTTTGAAACTCAAAACGACTTCTCTTCATGCTAGACTTCATAAGACCGAGTTTAGGGTTAGGGGTAGATACATGATTTGTCTGGTTTGAATATGTCTAAACCTTGTTTATCAACTTTAATGCTAACTTCTCAGTCACTCTAAAATGAAGTTTTTGGGAGGTTTTTGAAATTTCCATGTTTGAAACCCGAAACCACTTCTCTTCACATGCTTGACTTCATAAGACAGAGTTTAGGGGTTAGGGGTATAGATACATGATTTGTCTAGTTTAAATATGTCTAGACCTTGTTTATCAACTTGAATGCTTACTATATGACATAAGAAGACTATGTGATTTGGTTTTTCATTTTTCTGCTTTTTTTATTTTTCTGCCCATTTGAATCTTGGTCAAATCCTAGGTTTGAACAAGATTTAGACAAGTTTAACACGTGAAATTAAACGAATAAGTAAGCCTTGATCCTTCTTAGTCACTCCAAAATGTACCAATTGATAGTGTTAACTTTGCTTCATGGAAAAAATAATGTCATGTAAATGAGTTAACTTGGATTTCCTACCCTTGAATCCATAGGAAACTTTGTTCTAATGCACTATAATAATCAACCGAGTTTTGACACCAACAGGTCTGTCACTTACGTGTGGTGCCCACGCGTGTGGTCCCACACTTCAATGAGCACAAGTCACCTGCAATAGGTACGCCAACTCCCAGCCATCTTCTTTGTCAAGAGAAGACGCATCAGGATGCGTATTGGAAGTCTGTGGGTCCTTCAGGATCTTTCGGTTGTCCCTCTCACAAAAAACAAATCTATCTCATTCTCTCCTCGCTCGACTTGCTCGCTCGCTCGCTCGCACCTCCCCCTCACGACAAACCCTGCACAACAAAACATCATCACCCGAAAAGGGGAGACACCATGCTGCTCTTTTTTCTCTCCTTCCGAGTGATCCCTCTTCCTCCGAGTTTCACTCGACGGGCAAACGCACATCTGCTGCATAGTAATAATAAAAAGGTAGAAAAATCGATATACGAATCTATAATTAAATAGGTTAAACTAGGGTTTTGCCCTGTACTACAGATCAAGGTTCAAAAAAATCCAACTACGGGGTTCGAACAACACGATTCTAATCCAAGAATTTTTTCGACCTCATCCAAATGGCCTCAAACTATAGGGTTAGCATCTAGTGCAGTATGTGTGAAAATGTATGCACTATGTGTGCTATAACTTGTATGTCTTTCAAATTTGAACCAAATTTGAATAAGTTTGAAATATTTGAAATGGGGCTTTTGGCTTAAACGTTTGAAACTCAAAACGACTTCTCTTCATGCTAGACTTCATAAGACCGAGTTTAGGGTTAGGGGTAGATACATGATTTGTCTGGTTTGAATATGTCTAAACCTTATTTATCAACTTTAATGCTAACTTCTCACTCTAAAATGAAGTTTTTGGGAGGTTTTTGAAATTTCCATGTTTGAAACCCAAAACCACTTCTCTTCATGCTTGACTTCATAAGACAAAGTTTAGGGTTAGGGGGTATAGATACATGATTTGTATGGTTTGAATATGTCCAAACCTTGTTTATCAAGTTGAATATGCTTACTATATGACATAAGAAGACTATGTACTTTGGTTTTTAATTTTCTGATTTTTTTAATTTTCTGCGCATTTGAATCATATCTTGGTCAAATCCTAGGTTTGACCAAGATTTAGACAAGTTTAACACGTGAAAACGAGTAAGTAAGCCTGGATCCTTCTTAGTCACTCTAAAATGAAGCTTTTGGGAGGTTCTTGAAATTTCCATGTTTGAAACCCAAAACCACTTCTCTTCATGATTGACTTCATAAGATCGACAGATCAGTTTAGGGTTAGGGGTAGATATACATGATTTTTCTGGTTTGAATATGTCTAGACCTTGTTTATCAACTTGAATGCTTACTATACATATGACATAAGAATGCTATGTGCTTTGGTTTTTCATTCTCTTTTTGATTTTTTTCTAAATTTTTAGGCCCATTTGAATCTTGGTCAAATCCTTGGTTTGACCAAGATTTAAACAAGTTTAAAACACGAAAATGAAAAGGGAAGTCTGTATCCTTCTTAGTCACTCTAAAATGGAAGCTTTTGGGATGTTCTTGAAATTTCTATGTTTGAAACCAAAACGACTTCCCTTCATGCTAGACTTTATAAGATCGACAGGGGGTAGATACATGATTTGTCTGGTTTGGATATATCTAGACCTTGTTTATCAACTTGAATGCTTACGATATGACATAAGAAGACTATGTGATTTGGTTTTTCATTTTTCTGATTTTTTTGAATTTTGTGCCCACCCATTTGTATCTTCATCAAATCCTAGGTTTGACCAAGATAATTTAAACAAGTTTAAAACATGAAAATGAAAAGGGAAGCATGTATCCTTCTTAGTCACTCTAAAATGAAGCTTTTGGGAGGTTTTTGAAATTTCCATGTTTGAAACCCAAAACCACTTCTCTTCACATGCTTGACTTCATAAGATAGAGTTTAGGGTTAGGGGTATAGATACATGATTTGTCTGGTTTGAATATGTCTAGACCTTGTTTATCAACTTTAATGCTTACTATATGACATATATAAGAAAACTATTGCTTTGGTTTTTTCCTTTTTCTGATTTTTTAAATTTTGATGCCCATTTGAATCTTGTCAAATCCTAGGTTTGACCAAGATAATTTAAACAAGTTTAAACATGAAAATGAAAAGGGAAGCATGTATCCTTCTTAGTCACTCTAAAATGAAGTTTTTGGGAGGTTTTTGAAATTTCCATGTTTGAAACCCAAAACCACTTCTCTTCACATGCTTGACTTCATAAGACAGAGTTTACGGGTTAGGGGTATAGATACATGATTTGTCTGGTTTGAATATGTCTAGACCTTGTTTATCAAACTTTAATGCTTACTATATGACATAAGAAAACTATTGCTTTGGTTTTTCTTTTTTCTGATTTTTTTGAATTTTGATGCCCATTTGAATCTTGTCAAATCCTAGGTTTGACCAAGATTTAAACAAGTTTAAAACATGAAAATGAAAAGGGAAGCATGTAACCTTCTCAGTCACTCTAAAATGAAGTTTTTGGGAGGTTTTTGAAATTTCCATGTTTGAAACCCGAAACCACTTCTCTTGATGCTTGACTTCATAAGACAGAGTTTAGGGTTAGGGGGTAGATACATGATTTGTATGGTTTGAATATGTCCAAACCTTGTTTATCAACTTGAATATGCTTATGTGCTTTGGTTTTTCATTTTTCTGATTTTTTTGAATTTTATGCCCATAAATCTTGGTCAAATCCTAGGTTTGACCAGGATTTAAACAAGTTTAAAACATGAAATGAAAAGATAAGCCTGGATCCTTCTTAGTCACTCTAAAATGAAGCTTTTGGGAGGTTCTTGAAATTTCCATGTTTGAAACCCAAAACCACTTCTCTTCATGATTGACTTCATAAGACATAGTTTAATTAGGGTTTTAGGGGTAGATATATACATGATTTTTCTGGTTTGAATATATATGTCTAGACCTTGTTTATCAACTTGAATGCTTACTATACATATGACATAAGAATGCTATGTGCTTTGGTTTTTCATTCTTTTGATTTTTTTGAATTTTTAGGTCCATTTGAATCTTGGTCAAATCCTTGGTTTGACCAAGATTTAAACAAGTTTAAAACATGAAAATGAAAAGGGAAGTCTGTATCCTTCTTAGTCACTCTAAAATGAAGCTTTTGGGATGTTCTTGAAATTTCAATGTTTGAAACCCAAAACGACTTCCCTTCATGCTAGACTTCATAAGATCGACAGGGGGTAGATACATGATTTGTCTGGTTTGGATATATCTAGACCTTGTTTATCAACTTGATTGCTTACGATATGACATAAGAAGACTATGTGATTTGGTTTTTCATTTTTCTGATTTTTTTAATTTTGTGCCCACCCATTTGTATCTTCGTCAAATCCTAGGTTTGACCAAGATAATTTAAACAAGTTTAAAACATGAAAATGTAAAGGGAAGCATGTATCCTTCTTAGTCACTCTAAAATGAAGCTTTTGGGAGGTTTTTGAAATTTCCATGTTTGAAACCCAAAACCACTTCTCTTCACATGCTTGACTTCATAAGACAGAGTTTAGGGGTTAGGGGTATAGATACATGATTTGTCTGTTTGAATATGTCTAGACCTTGTTTATCAACTTGAATGCTTACTATATGACATAAGAAGACTATGTGATTTGGTTTTTCATTTTTCTGTTTTTTATTTATTTTTCTGCCCATTTGAATCTTGGTCAAATCCTAGGTTTGAACAAGATTTAGACAAGTTTAACACGTGAAATTAAACGAATAAGTAAGCCTTGATCCTTCTTAGTCACTCCAAAATGTACCAATTGATAATGTTAACTTTGCTTCATGGAAAAAATAATGTCATGTAAATGAGTTAACTTGGATTTCCTACCCTTGAATCCATAGGAAACTTTGTTCTAATGCACTATAATAATCAACCGAGTTTTTACACCAACAGGTCACTTACGTGTGGTGCCCACGCGTGTGGTCCCACACTTCAGTGAGCACAAGTCACCTGCAATAGGTACGCCAACTCCCAGCCATCTTCTTTGTCAAGAGAAGACGCATCACGATGCGTATTGGAAGTCTGTGGGTCCTTCGGGATCCTTCGGTTGTCCCTCTCACAAAAAAACAAATCTATCTCATTCTCGGCCTCGCTCGACTTGCTCGCTCGCTCGCACCTCCTGCTCACTGACAAACCCTGCACAACAGTCAACATCATCACCCGAAAAAGGGGAGACACCGTAATGCTCTGCCTTTTTTCTCTCCTTCCGAGTGATCCCTCTTCCTCCGAGTTTCACTCGACGGGCAAACGCACATCTGCTGCATAGTAATAATAAAAAGGTAGAAAAATCGATATACGAATCTATAATTAAATAGGTTAAACTAGGGTTTTGCCCTGTACTACAGATCAAGGTTCAAAAAAATCCAACTACGGGGTTCGAACAACACGATTCTAATCCAAGAATTTTTTCGACCTCATCCAAATGGCCTCAAACTATAGGGTTAGCATCTAGTGCAGTATGTGTGAAAATGTATGCACTATGTGTGCTATAACTTGTATGTCTTTCAAATTTGAACCAAATTTGAATAAGTTTGAAATATTTGAAATGGGGCTTTTGGCTTAAACGTTTGAAACTCAAAACGACTTCTCTTCATGCTAGACTTCATAAGACCGAGTTTAGGGTTAGGAGTAGATACATGATTTGTCTGGTTTGAATATGTCTAAACCTTGTTTATCAACTTTAATGCTAACTTCTCAGTCACTCTAAAATGAAGTTTTTGGTAGGTTTTTGACATTTCCATGTTTGAAACCCAAAACCACTTCTTTTCATGCTTGACTTCATAAGACAAAGTTTAGGGTCAGGGGTATAGATACATGATTTGTATGGTTTGAATATGTCCAAACCTTGTTTATCAACTTGAATATGCTTACTATATGACATAAGAATACTATGTACTTTGGTTTTTAATTTTTCTGATTTTTTTAATTTTTTGCGCATTTGAATCATATCTTGGTCAAATCCTAGGTTTGACCAAGATTTAGACAAGTTTAACACGTGAAAACGAGTAAGTAAGCCTGGATCCTTCTTAGTCACTCTAAAATGAAGCTTTTCGGAGGTTTTTGAAATTTCCATGTTTGAAACCCAAAACCACTTCTCTTCATGATTGACTTCATAAGATCGACAGATCAGTTTAGGGTTAGGGGTAGATATATACATGATTTTTCTGGTTTGAATATGTCTAGACCTTGTTTATCAACTTGAATGCTTACTATACATATGACATAAGAATGCTATGTGCTTTGGTTTTTCATTCTCTTTTTGATTTTTTTCTAAATTTTTAGGCCCATTTGAATCTTGGTCAAATCCTTGGTTTGACCAAGATTTAAACAAGTTTAAAACATGAAAATGAAAAGGGAAGTCTGTATCCTTCTTAGTCACTCTAAAATGGAAGCTTTTGGGATGTTCTTGAAATTTCTATGTTTGAAACCGAAAACGACTTCCCTTCATGCTAGACTTCATAAGATCGACAGGGGGTAGATACATGATTTGTCTGGTTTGGATATATCTAGACCTTGTTTATCAACTTGAATGCTTACGATATGACATAAGAAGACTATGTGATTTGGTTTTTCATTTTTCTGATTTTTTTGAATTTTGTGCCCACCCATTTGTATCTTCATCAAATCCTAGGTTTGACCAAGATAATTTAAACAAGTTTAAAAATGAAAATGAAAAGGGAAGCATGTATCCTTCTTAGTCACTCTGAAATGAAGCTTTTGGGAGGTTTTTGAAATTTCCATGTTTGAAACCCAAAACCACTTCTCTTCACATGCTTGACTTCATAAGATAGAGTTTAGGGGTTAGGGGTATAGATACATGATTTGTCTGGTTTGAATATGTCTAGACCTTGTTTATCAACTTCAATGCGTACTATATGACATATATAAGAAAACTATTGCTTTGGTTTTTTCCTTTTTCTGATTTTTTTTAATTTTGATGCCCATTTGAATCTTGTCAAATACTAGGTTTGACCAAGATAATTTAATTAAGTTTAAAACATGAAAATGAAAAGGGAAGCATGTATCCTTCTTAGTCACTCTAAAATGAAGCTTTTGGGAGGTTTTTGAAATTTCCATGTTTGAAACCCAAAACCACTTCTCTTCACATGCTTGACTTCATAAGACAGAGTTTCTGGGTTAGGGGTATAGATACATGATTTGTCTGGTTTGAATATATCTAGACCTTGTTTATCAAACTTTAATGCTTACTATATGACATAAGAAAACTATTGCTTTGGTTTTTCTTTTTTCTGATTTTTTTTTGAATTTTGATGCCCTTTTGAATCTTGTCAAATCCTAGGTTTGACCAAGATTTAAACAAGTTTAAAACATGAAAATGAAAAGGGAAGCATGTAACCTTCTCACTCTAAAATGAAGTTTTTGGGAGGTTTTTGAAATTTCCATGTTTGAAACCCGAAACCACTTCTCTTGATGCTTGACTTCATAAGACAGAGTTTAGGGTTAGGGGTAGATACATGATTTGTATGGTTTGAATATGTCCAAACCTTGTTTATCAACTTGAATATGCTTATGTGCTTTGGTTTTTCATTTTTCTGATTTTTTTTGAATTTTATGCCATAAATCTTGGTCAAATCCTTGGTTTGACCAGGATTTAAACAAGTTTAAAACATAAAATGAAAAGATAAGCCTGGATCCTTCTTAGTCACTCTAAAATGAAGCTTTTGGGAGGTTCTTGAAATTTCCATGTTTGAAACCCAAAACCACTTCTCTTCATGATTGACTTCATAAGACAGAGTTTAATTAGGGTTTTAGGGGTAGATATATACATGATTTTTCTGGTTTGAATATATATGTCTAGACCTTGTTTATCAACTTGAATGCTTACTATACATATGACATAAGAATGCTATGTGCTTTGGTTTTTCATTCTTTTGATTTTTTCTGAATTTTTAGGTCCATTTGAATCTTGGTCAAATCCTTGGTTTGACCAAGATTTAAACAAGTTTAAAACATGAAAATGAAAAGGGAAGTCTGTATCCTTCTTAGTCACTCTAAAATGAAGCTTTTGGGATGTTCTTGAAATTTCAATGTTTGAAACCCAAAACGACTTCCCTTCATTCTAGACTTCATAAGATCGACAGGGGTAGATACATGATTTGTCTGGTTTGGATATATCTAGACCTTGTTTATCAACTTGATTGCTTACGATATGACATAAGAAGACTATGTGATTTGGTTTTTCATTTTTCTGATTTTTTTGAATTTTTGCCCACCCATTTGTATCTTCGTCAAATCCTAGGTTTGACCAAGATAATTTAAACAAGTTTAAAACATGAAAATGTAAAGGGAAGCATGTATCCTTCTTAGTCACTCTAAAATGAAGCTTTTGGGAGGTTTTTGAAATTTCCATGTTTGAAACCCAAAACCACTTCTCTTCACATGCTTGACTTCATAAGACAGAGTTTAGGGGTTAGGGGTATAGATACATGATTTGTCTGGTTTGAATATGTCTAGACCTTGTTTATCAACTTGAATGCTTACTATATGACATAAGAAGACTATGTGATTTGGTTTTTCATTTTTTTGTTTTTTATTTATTTTTCTGCCCATTTGAATCTTGGTCAAATCCTAGGTTTGAACAAGATTTAGACAAGTTTAACACGTGAAATTAAACGAATAAGTAAGCCTTGATCCTTCTTAGTCACTCCAAAATGTACCAATTGATAATGTTAACTTTGCTTCATGGAAAAAATAATGTCATGTAAATGAGTTAACTTGGATTTCCTACCCTTGAATCCATAGGAAACTTTGTTCTAATGCACTATAATAATCAACCGAGTTTTTACACCAACAGGTCTGTCACTTACGTGTGGTGCCCACGCGTGTGGTCCCACACTTCAGTGAGCACAAGTCACGTGCAATAGGTACGCCAACTCCCATCCATCTTCTTTGTCAAGAGAAGACGCATCAGGATGCGTATTGGAAGTCTGTGGGTCCTTGGGATCCTTCTTGTCCCTCTCACAAAAAAAACAAATCTATCTCATTCTCGGCCTCGCTCGCTCGCTCGCTCGCTCGCACCTCCTGCTCACCGACAAACCCTGCACAACAGTCAACATCATCACCCGAAAAGGGGAGACACCATAATGCTCTCCCTTTTTCTCTCCTTCCGAGTGATCCCTCTTCCTCCGAGTTTCACTCGACGGGCAAACGCACATCTGCTGCATAGTAATAATAAAAAGGTAGAAAAATTGATATACGAATCTATAATTAAATAGGTTAAACTAGGGTTTTGCCCTGTACTACAGATCAAGGTTTAAAAAAATCCAACTACGGGGTTCGAACAACACGATTCTAATCCAAGAATTTTTTCGACCTCATCCAAATGGCCTCAAACTATAGGGTTAGCATCTAGTGCAGTATGTGTGAAAATGTATGCACTATGTGTGCTATAACTTGTATGTCTTTCAAATTTGAACCAAATTTGAATAAGTTTGAAATATTTGAAATGGGGCTTTTGGCTTAAACGTTTGAAACTCAAAACGACTTCTCTTCATGCTAGACTTCATAAGACCGAGTTTAGGGTTAGGGGTAGATACATGATTTTTCTGGTTTGAATATGTCTAAACCTTGTTTATCAACTTTAATGCTAACTTCTCAGTCACTCTAAAATGAAGTTTTTGGTAGGTTTTTGACATTTCCATGTTTGAAACCCAAAACCACTTCTTTTCATGCTTGACTTCATAAGACAAAGTTTAGGGTCGGGGGTAGATACATGATTTGTATGGTTTGAATATGTACAAACCTTGTTTATCAACTTGAATATGCTTACTATATGACATAAGAAGACTATGTACTTTGGTTTTTAATTTTTCTGATTTTTTTAATTTTCTGCGCATTTGAATCATATCTTGGTCAAATCCGAGGTTTGACCAAGATTTAGACAAGTTTAACACGTGAAAACGAGTAAGTAAGCCTGGATCCTTCTTAGTCACTCTAAAATGAAGCTTTTCGGAGGTTCTTGAAATTTCCATGTTTGAAACCCAAAACCACTTCTCTTCATGATTGATTTCATAAGACAGAGTTTAGGGTTAGGGGTAGATATATACATGATTTTTCTGGTTTGAATATGTCTAGACCTTGTTTATCAACTTGAATGCTTACTATACATATGACATAAGAATGCTATGTGCTTTGGTTTTTCATTCTCTTTTTGATTTTTTTCTAAATTTTTAGGCCCATTTGAATCTTGGTCAAATCCTTGGTTTGACCAAGATTTAAACAAGTTTAAAACATGAAAATGAAAAGGGAAGTATGTATCCTTCTTAGTCACTCTAAAATGGAAGCTTTTGGGATGTTCTTGAAATTTCTATGTTTGAAACCGAAAACGACTTCCCTTCATGCTAGACTTCATAAGATCGATAGGGGGTAGATACATGATTTGTCTGGTTTGGATATATCTAGACCTTGTTTATCAACTTGAATGCTTACGATATGACATAAGAACACTATGTGATTTGGTTTTTCATTTTTCTGATTTTTTTGAATTTTGTGCCCACCCATTTGTATCTTCATCAAATCCTAGGTTTGACCAAAATAATTTAAACAAGTTTAAAACATGAAATGAAAAGGGAAGCATGTATCCTTCTTAGTCACTCTGAAATGAAGCTTTTGGGAGGTTTTTGAAATTTCCATGTTTGAAACCCAAAACCACTTCTCTTCACATGCTTGACTTAATAAGATAGAGTTTAGGGGTTAGGGGTATAGATACATGAATAGTCTGGTTTGAATATGTCTAGACCTTGTTTATCAATTTTAATGCTTACTATATGACATATATAAGAAAACTATTGCTTTGGTTTTTCCTTTTTCTGATTTTTTTTTAATTTTGATGCCCATTTGAATCTTGTCAAATCCTAGGTTTGACCAAGATAATTTAAACAAGTTTAAAACATGAAAATGAAAAGGGAAGCATATATCCTTCTTAGTCACTCTAAAATGAAGCTTTTGGGAGGTTTTTGAAATTTCCATGTTTGAAACCCAAAACCACTTCTCTTCACATGCTTGACTTCATAAGACAGAGTTTAGGGGTTAGGGGTATAGATACATGATTTGTCTGGTTTGAATATGTCTAGACCTTGTTTATCAATTTTAATGCTTACTATATGACATAAGAAAACTATTGCTTTGGTTTTTCTTTTTCTGATTTTTTTGAATTTTGATGCCCATTTGAATCTTGTCAAATCCTAGGTTTGACCAAGATTTAAACAAGTTTAAAACATGAAAATGAAAAGTGAAGCATGTATCCTTCTTAGTCACTCTAAAATGAAGTTTTTGGGAGGTTTTTGAAATTTCCATGTTTGAAACCCGAAACCACTTCTCTTCATGCTTGACTTCATAAGACAGAGTTTAGGGTTAGGGGTAGATACATGATTTGTATGGTTTGAATATGTCCAAACCTTGTTTATCAACTTGAATATGCTTATGTGCTTTGGTTTTTCATTTTTCTGATTTTTTTGAATTTTATGCCCATAAATCTTGGTCAAATCCTAGGTTTGACCAGGATTTAAACAAGTTTAAAACATGAAATGAAAAGATAAGCCTCGATCCTTCTTAGTCACTCTAAAATGAAGCTTTTGGGAGGTTCTTGAAATTTCCATGTTTGAAACCCAAAACCACTTCTCTTCATGATTGACTTCATAAGACATAGTTTAATTAGAGTTTTAGGGGTAGATATATACATGATTTTTCTGGTTTGAATATATATGTCTAGACCTTGTTTATCAACTTGAATGCTTACTATACATATGACATAAGAATGCTATGTGCTTTGGTTTTTCATTCATTTGATTTTTTTCTGAATTTTTAGGGCCATTTGAATCTTGGTCAAATCCTTGGTTTGACCAAGATTTAAACAAGTTTAAAACATGAAAATGAAAAGGGAAGTATGTATCCTTCTTAGTCACTCTAAAATAAAGCTTTTGGGATGTTCTTGAAATTTCAATGTTTGAAACCCAAAATGACTTCTCTTCATGCTAGACTTCATAAGATCGACAGGGGGTAGATACATGATTTGTCTGGTTTGGATATATCTAGACCTTGTTTATCAACTTGATTGCTTACGATATGACATAAGAAGACTATGTGATTTGGTTTTTCATTTTTCTGATTTTTTTTTATTTTGTGCCCACCCATTTGTATCTTCGTCAAATCCTAGGTTTGACCAAGATAATTTAAACAAGTTTAAAACATGAAAATGTAAAGGGAAGCATGTATCCTTCTTAGTCACTCTAAAATGAAGCTTTTGGGAGGTTTTTGAAATTTCCATGTTTGAAACCCAAAACCACTTCTCTTCACATGCTTGACTTCATAAGACAGAGTTTAGGGGTTAGGGGTATAGATACATGATTTGTCTGGTTTGAATATGTCTAGACCTTGTTTATCAACTTGAATGCTTACTATATGACATAAGAAGACTATGTGATTTGGTTTTTCATTTTTCATTTTTTTTATTTTTCTGCCCATTTGAATCTTGGTCAAATCCTAGGTTTGAACAAGATTTAGACAAGTTTAACACGTGAAATTAAACGAATAAGTAAGCCTTGATCCTTCTTAGTCACTCCAAAATGTACCAATTGATAATGTTAACTTTGCTTCATGGAAAAAATAATGTCATGTAAATGAGTTAACTTGGATTTCCTACCCTTGAATCCATAGGAAACTTTGTTCTAATGCACTATAATAATCAACCGAGTTTTTACACCAACAGGTCTGTCACTTACGTGTGGTGCCCACGCGTGTGGTCCCACACTTCAGTGAGCACAAGTCACGTGCAATAGGTACGCCAACTCCCACCCATCTTCTTTGTCAAGAGAAGACGCATCACGATGCGTATTGTCTCTGTGGGTCCTTCTGGATCCTTCGGTTGTCCCTCTCACAAAAAAACAAATCTATCTCATTCTCGGCCTCGCTCGACTTGCTCGCCGCTCGCCGCTCGCACCTCCTGCTCACTGACAAACCCTGCACAAAAGCCAACATCATCACCCGAAAAAGGGAGACACCATAATGCTCTGCCTTTTTTCTCTCCTTCCGAGTGATCCCTCTTCCTCCGAGTTTTCATTCGACGAGTAAACGCACATCTGCTGCATAGTAATAATAAAAGGTAGAAAAATCGATATACGAATCTATAATTAAATAGGTTAAACTAGGGTTTTGCCTGTACTACAGATCAAGGTTTAAAAAAATCCAACTACGGGGTTCGAACAACACGATTCTAATCCAAGAATTTTTTCGACCTCATCCAAATGGCCTCAAACTATAGGGTTAGCATCTAGTGCAGTATGTGTGAAAATGTATGCACTATGTGTGCTATAACTTGTATGTCTTTCAAATTTGAACCAAATTTGAATAAGTTTGAAATATTTGAAATGGGGCTTTTGGCTTAAACGTTTGAAACTCAAAACGACTTCTCTTCATGCTAGACTTCATAAGACCGAGTTTAGCGTTAGGGGTAGATACATGATTTGTCTGGTTTGAATATGTCTAAACCTTGTTTATCAACTTTAATGCTAACTTCTCAGTCACTCTAAAATGAAGTTTTTGGTAGGTTTTTGACATTTCCATGTTTGAAACCCAAAACCACTTCTTTCATGCTTGACTTCATAAGACAAAGTTTAGGGTCAGGGGGTATAGATACATGATTTGTACGGTTTGAATATGTCCAAACCTTGTTTATCAACTTGAATATGCTTACTATATGACATAAGAAGACTATGTACTTTGGTTTTTAATTTTTCTGATTTTTTTAATTTTTTGCGCATTTGAATCATATCTTGGTCAAATCCTAGGTTTGACCAAGATTTAGACAAGTTTAACACGTGAAAACGAGTAAGTAAGCCTGGATCCTTCTTAGTCACTCTAAAATGAAGCTTTTGGGGGGTTCTTGAAATTTCCATGTTTGAAACCCAAAACCACTTCTCTTCATGATTGACTTCATAAGATCGACAGATCAGTTTAGGGTTAGGGGTAGACATATACATGATTTTTCTGGTTTGAATATGTCTAGACCTTGTTTATCAACTTGAATGCTTACTATACATATGACATAAGAATGCTATGTGCTTTGGTTTTTCATTCTCTTTTGATTTTTTTCTAAATTTTTAGGCCCATTTGAATCTTGGTCAAATCCTTGGTTTGACCAAGATTTAAACAAGTTTAAAACATGAAAATGAAAAGGGAAGTCTGTATCCTTCTTAGTCACTCTAAAATGGAAGCTTTTGGGATGTTCTTGAAATTTCTATGTTTGAAACCGAAAACGACTTCCCTTCATGCTAGACTTCATAAGATCGACAGGGGTAGATACATGATTTGTCTGGTTTGGATATATCTAGACCTTGTTTATCAACTTGAATGCTTACGATATGACATAAGAAGACTATGTGATTTGGTTTTTCATTTTTCTGATTTTTTTGAATTTTGTGCCCACCCATTTGTATCTTCATCAAATCCTAGGTTTGACCAAGATAATTTAAACAAGTTTAAAATGAAAATGAAAAGGGAAGCATGTATCCTTCTTAGTCACTCTGAAGCTTTTGGGAGGTTTTGAAATTTCCATGTTTGAAACCCAAAACCACTTCTCTTCACATGCTTGACTTCATAAGATAGAGTTTAGGGGTTAGGGGTATAGATACATGATTTGTCTGGTTTGAATATGTCTAGACCTTGTTTATCAACTTTAATGCGTACTATATGACATATATAAGAAAACTATTGCTTTGGTTTTTTCCTTTTTCTGATTTTTTTGATGCCCATTTGAATCTTGTCAAATACTAGGTTTGACCAAGATAATTTAATTAAGTTTAAAACATGAAAATGAAAAGGGAAGCATGTATCCTTCTTAGTCACTCTAAAATGAAGCTTTTGGGAGGTTTTTGAAATTTCCATGTTTGAAACCCAAAACCACTTCTCTTCACATGCTTGACTTCATAAGACAGAGTTTCTGGGTTAGGGGTATAGATACATGATTTGTCTGGTTTGAATATATCTAGACCTTGTTTATCAAACTTTAATGCTTACTATATGACATAAGAAAACTATTGCTTTGGTTTTTCTTTTTCTGATTTTTTTTTGAATTTTGATGCCCATTTGAATCTTGTCAAATCCTAGGTTTGACCAAGATTTAAACAAGTTTAAAACATGAAAATGAAAAGGGAAGCATGTAACCTTCTCAGTCACTCTAAAATGAAGTTTTTGGGAGGTTTTTTAAATTTCCATGTTTGAAACCCGAAACCACTTCTCTTGATGCTTGACTTCATAAGACAGAGTTTAGGGTTAGGGGGTAGATACATGATTTGTATGGTATGAATATGTCCAAACCTTGTTTATCAACTTGAATATGCTTATGTGCTTTGGTTTTTCATTTTTCTGATTTTTTTAATTTTATGCCCATAAATCTTGGTCAAATCCTTGGTTTGACCAGGATTTAAACAAGTTTAAAACATAAAATGAAAAGATAAGCCTGGATCCTTCTTAGTCACTCTAAAATGAAGCTTTTGGGAGGTTCTTGAAATTTCCATGTTTGAAACCCAAAACCACTTCTCTTCATGATTGACTTCATAAGACATAGTTTAATTAGAGTTTTAGGGGTAGATATATACATGATTTTTCTGGTTTGAATATATATGTCTAGACCTTGTTTATCAACTTGAATGCTTACTATACATATGACATAAGAATGCTATGTGCTTTGGTTTTTCATTCTTTTGATTTTTTCTGAATTTTTAGGGCCATTTGAATCTTGGTCAAATCCTTGGTTTGACCAAGATTTAAACAAGTTTAAAACATGAAAATGAAAAGGGAAGTATGTATCCTTCTTAGTCACTCTAAAATAAAGCTTTTGGGATGTTCTTGAAATTTCAATGTTTGAAACCCAAAACGACTTCTTCATGCTAGACTTCATAAGATCGACAGGGGTAGATACATGATTTGTCTGGTTTGGATATATCTAGACCTTGTTTATCAACTTGATTGCTTACGATATGACATAAGAAGACTATGTGATTTGGTTTTTCATTTTTCTGATTTTTTTTTATTTTGTGCCCACCCATTTGTATCTTCGTCAAATCCTAGGTTTGACCAAGATAATTTAAACAAGTTTAAAACATGAAAATGTAAAGGGAAGCATGTATCCTTCTTAGTCACTCTAAAATGAAGCTTTTGGGAGATTTTGAAATTTCCATGTTTGAAACCCAAAACCACTTCTCTTCACATGCTTGACTTCATAAGACAGAGTTTAAGGGTTAGGGGTATAGATACATGATTTGTCTGGTTTGAATATGTCTAGACCTTGTTTATCAACTTGAATGCTTACTATATGACATAAGAAGACTATGTGATTTGGTTTTTCATTTTTCTGTTTTTTATTTATTTTTCTGCCCATTTGAATCTTGGTCAAATCCTAGGTTTGAACAAGATTTAGACAAGTTTAACACGTGAAATTAAACGAATAAGTAAGCCTTGATCCTTCTTAGTCACTCCAAAATGTACCAATTGATAATGTTAACTTTGCTTCATGGAAAAAATAATGTCATGTAAATGAGTTAACTTGGATTTCCTACCCTTGAATCCATAGGAAACTTTGTTCTAATGCACTATAATAATCAACCGAGTTTTTACACCAACAGGTCTGTCACTTACGTGTGGTGCCCACGCGTGTGGTCCCACACTTCAGTGAGCACAAGTCACGTGCAATAGGTACGCCAACTCCCCCATCTTCTTTGTCAAGAGAAGACGCATCACGATGCGTATTGGAAGTCTGTGGGTCCTTCGGGATCCTTCGGTTGTCCCTCTCACAAAAAAACAAATCTATCTCATTCTCGGCCTCGCTCGACTTGCTCGCTCGCTCGCACCTCCTGCTCACTGACAAACCCGCACAACCAACATCATCACCCGAAAAGGGGAGACACCATAATGCTCTGCCTTTTTCTCTCCTTCCGAGTGATCCCTCTTCCTCCGAGTTTCACTCGACGGGCAAAACACATGTGCTGCATAGTAATAATAAAAAGGTAGAAAAATCGATATACGAATCTATAATTAAATAGGTTAAACTAGGGTTTTTCCCAGTACTACAGATCAAGGTTCAAAAAATCCAACTACGGGGTTCGAACAACACGATTCTAATCCAAGAATTTTTTCGACCTCATCCAAATGGCCTCAAACTATAGGGTTAGCATCTAGTGCAGTATGTGTGAAAATGTATGCACTATGTGTGCTATAACTTGTATGTCTTTCAAATTTGAACCAAATTTGAATAAGTTTGAAATATTTGAAATGGGGCTTTTGGCTTAAACGTTTGAAACTCAAAACGACTTCTCTTCATGCTAGACTTCATAAGACCGAGTTTAGGGTTAGGGGTAGATACATGATTTGTCTGGTTTGAATATGTCTAAACCTTGTTTATCAACTTTAATGCTAACTTCTCAGTCACTCTAAAATGAAGTTTTTGGGAGGTTTTTGAAATTTCCATGTTTGAAACCCAAAACCACTTCTCTTCATGCTTGACTTCATAATACAAAGTTTAGGGTTAGGGGTATAGATACATGATTTGTATGGTTTGAATATGTCCAAACCTTGTTTATCAACTTGAATATGCTTACTATATGACATAAGAAGACTATGTACTTTGGTTTTTCATTTTTCTGATTTTTTGCGCATTTGAATCATATCTTGGTCAAATCCTAGGTTTGACCAAGATTTAGACAAGTTTAACACGTGAAAACGAATAAGTAAGCCTGGATCCTTCTTAGTCACTCTAAAATGAAGCTTTTGGGAGGTTCTTGAAATTTCCATGTTTGAAACCCAAAACCACTTCTCTTCATGATTGACTTCATAAGATCGACAGATCAGTTTAGGGTTAGGGGTAGATATATATATACTCCCTCCGGTTCATATTAATTGACTCTAATATGAACGTATCTAGACATATTTTAGTACTAGATACATTCATATTGAAGTCAATTAATATGGATCGGAGGGAGTACATGATTTTTCTGGTTTGAATTGTTTATCAACTTGAATGCTTACTATACATATGACATAAGAATGCTATGTGCTTTGGTTTTTCATTCTATTTTTGATTTTTTTCTAAATTTTTAGGCCCATTTGAATCTTGGTCAAATCCTTGGTTTGACCAAGATTTAAACAAGTTTAAAACATGAAAATGAAAAGGGAAGTTTGTATCCTTCTTAGTCACTCTAAAATGGAAGCTTTTGGGATGTTCTTGAAATTTCTATGTTTGAAACCGAAAACGACTTCCCTTCATGCTAGACTTCATAAGATCGACATGGGGTAGATACATGATTTGTCTGGTTTGGATATATATAGACCTTGTTTATCAACTTGAATGCTTACGATATGACATAAGAAGACTATGTGATTTGGTTTTTCATTTTTCTGATTTTTTTGAATTTTGTGCCCACCCATTTGTATCTTCATCAAATCCTAGGTTTGACCAAGATAATTTAAACAAGTTTAAAACATGAAAATGAAAAGGCAAGCATGTATCCTTCTTAGTCACTCTGAAATGAAGCTTTTGGGAGGTTTTTGAAATTTCCATGTTTGAAACCCAAAACCACTTCTCTTCACATCCTTGACGTCATAATATAGAGTTTAGGGGTTAGGGGTATAGATACATGATTTGTCTGGTTTGAATATGTCTAGACCTTGTTTATCAACTTTAATGCTTACTATATGACATATATAAGAAAACTATTGATTTTGTTTTTCCTTTTTCTGATTTTTTTAATTTTGATGCCCATTTGAATCTTGTCAAATCCTAGGTTTGACCAAGATAATTTAAACAAGTTTAAAACATGAAAATGAAAAGGGAAGCATGTATCCTTCTTAGTCACTCTAAAATGAAGCTTTTGGGAGGTTTTTGAAATTTCCATGTTTGAAACCCAAAACCACTTCTCTTCACATGCTTGACTTCATAAGACAGAGTTTAGGGGTTAGGGGTATAGATACATGATTTGTCTGGTTTGAATATGTCTAGACCTTGTTTATCAACTTTAATGCTTACTATATGACATAAGAAAACTATTGCTTTGGTTTTTCTTTCTGATTTTTTTGAATTTTTATGCCCATTTGAATCTTGTCAAATTCTAGGTTTGACCAAGATTTAAACAAGTTTAAAACATGAAAATGAAATGGGAAGCATGTAACCTTCTCAGTCACTCTAAAATGAAGTTTTTGGGAGGTTTTTGAAATTTCCTTGTTTGAAACCCAAACCACTTCTCTTCATGCTTGACTTCATAAGACAGTTTAGGGTTAGGGGTAGATACATGATTTGTATGGTTTGAATATGTCCAAACCTTGTTTATCAACTTGAATATGCTTATGTGCTTTGGTTTTTCATTTTTCTGATTTTTTTTAATTTTATGCCCATAAATCTTGGTCAAATCCTAGGTTTGACCAGGATTTAAACAAGTTTAAAACATGAAATGAAAAGATAAGCCTGGATTCTTCTTAGTCACTCTAAAATGAAGCTTTTGGGAGGTTCTTGAAATTTCCATGTTTGAAACCCAAAACCACTTCTCTTCATGATTGACTTCATAAGACAGAGTTTAATTAGGGTTTTAGGGGTAGATATATACATGATTTTTCTGGTTTGAATATATAGGTCGCACACTTCAGTGAGCATAAGTCACGTGCGGTAGGTACGTAAACTCCAACCATCTTCTTTATCAAGAGAAGACGCATCAGCATGCGTATCGGAAAGTCTCTGGGTCCTTCAGGATCCTTCGGTTGTCCCTCTCACACAAAAAAAATCTCTCTCATCTCCTCGCTCGACTTGCTCGCTCGCTCGCACCTCCTGCGCACTGACAAACCCTGCACAACAGTCAACATCACCAGAAAAAGAATATACACCATAAATAAGAGGGGCCCCGTGACTGCTCTCCCTTCTTCTCCTTCCGAGTGATTCCTCTTCCTCCGAGTTTCACTCGACGGGCAAACACACATGTGCTGCATAGTAATAATAAAAAATAAAAGCATCGACTACGAATCTATTATTAAATAGGTTAAACTAGGGTTTTGCCCAGTACTACAGATCAAGTTGAAAAAAAATCCAACTACGGGGTTTGATTTTGGCCTACAAATAAAAAATTAAATAAGTTGAACTAGTATTCCTCTAAAAAATCATTTTGGTTTGCATTGTTTGATAATTTTCATAGCTAGAGTGCATCACAATTTTTTGATTTCATGCTTTGCTTTGCCAATTTTGATTTTTTCTAACCACCTTCTCTTTGATTTCAAATTTAGGTCAAACTATCGATGCCTACTATGTGTTCTACTTGAATTGGATGCAGCATGCGCACATGATATGTTTTGCCATTGTTTTGGGCTTCCACACATCTTGGGGCATCCAAGTATTTAAGTTACCTTGTTTTTTAATTGTAATTCATGTACCCTTCCTCCCAATTAAATTTTGGTTTTACATTTTTTAAATTTTTAAATTTTTATGCCCATTCTGATGTCATATAGTTAGCATTTAAGTTGATAAACAAGGTCTAGACATATTCAAACCGGAAAAATCATGTATCTACCCCTAACCCAAAACTCTGTCTTATGAAGTCAAGCACGAAGAGAAGTCGTTTTGGGTTTCAAACATGGAATTTTCAAAAACCCTCCAAAAAGCTTCATTTTGGAGTGACTAAGAAGGATGGAGGCTTACCTTTTTCATTTTCATGTTTTAAACATGTTTAAATCTTGGTCAAACCTATTATTTGACAAAGAATCAAATGGGCTTAAAATTTCAAAAAAATCAAAAAATGAAAAACCAAAGCATGTAGTCTTCTTATGTCATATATATATTACGCATTCAAGTTGATAAACAAGGTCTGGACATATTCAAACCAAAAAATCATGTATCTACCCCCTAACGCTAAACTCTATCATATGAAGTCAAGCATATGAAGAGAAGTGGTTTTGGGTTTCAAACATGGAAATTTCAGAAACCCTCACAAAATTAGCTTCATTTTGGAGTGAATAAGAAGGATCAAGGCTTACTTTTTCATTTTCATGTTTTAAACTTGTTTAAATCTTGGTTAAACCTAGGATTTGACCAAGATTCAATTGGGCATAAAAATTCAAAAAAGAAATAAAAAATGAAAAACCAAAGCACATAAGCTTCTTATGTCATATAGCTAGTAAGCATTCAAGTTGATCAACGAAGTCCATACATATTTAAACAAGAAAAATCATGTATATATATACCCCTAACCCTAAACTCTGTCTTATGAAGTCATCAAGCACGAAAAGAAGTGGTTTTGGGTTTCATTTTTTGATTTCTTTTTTGAATTTTTACGCCCATTTGAATCTTGGTCAAATCCTATATTTTTTGACCAGGATATTTAAACAAGTTTAAAACATGAAAATGAAAAAGTAAGCCTGGATGATCCTTCTCTTATTCACTCCAAATGAAGCTTTTGGGAGGGTTTTTGAAATTTGCATGTTTGAAACCCAAAACCCCTTCTCTTCGTGCTTGACTTCATAAGATATATATATATAGTTTAGGGTTAGGGGTAGATACATGATTTTTCTGGTTTGAATATGTCTTGACCTTGGTTTATCAACTTGAATGCTTTTACTATATGACATAAGAAGACCATGTGCTTTGGGTTTTTTTTTGGATTTCTCTTTTGAAATTTTATGCCCTTTTGAATCTTGGTCAAAACCTAGGTTTGACCAAGATTTAAACAAGATTAAAACATGAAAATGAAAAAGTAAGCCTTGATCCTTCTTATTAACTCCAAAATGAAGGTTTTTGGGAGGGTTTTTGAAATATCCATGTTTGAAACCCAAAACCACTTCTCTTCATGCTTAGGGTTAGGGGTAGCTAGACACATGAATTTTCTGGTTTGAATATGTCTAGACCTTGTTTATCAACTTGAATGCTTACTATTTATATGACATAATTAAGGAGAGTACATGCTTTTGGTTTTTCATTTTTTTCATTTTCTATTTTTATTCCCGTTCTTATGTCATAAAGTAAGCATTCAATTAAGTTGATAAACAAGGTCTAGACATATTCAAACCAGAATATTATACTGCATTAGTACAAAGTTTCCTATGGATTCATCAAGGGTAGTAAAGCCAAGTTAACTCATTGTCATGACTAAGAGCATCCATGCCGTTGGGGCTCCCCAGGCCGAAATCCGGCGCTATTTAGCGCCGGATGGATGTATTTTTTGGCCTGGGGAGGCCCATTTTCCCAGTGGCGAGCCCATGGTCGCCTTCACCCACCGCGTGCATAGCGACGGTGTCGCCGGGAAGGGCAACCGTCGGAGTGCCCTCGTCGCTTTGAACCGCCGTAATGGTCCGCGAAGTGGTCTGGAGAGCCCAAACGCCTCGTCGGGAACGGTCGAAGTCGCCTCGACGCGACAACCGCCGTAATGGAGCATGAACTCCGAGGAAGAGCAACCGCCGCTCTCTTCGTCGAGAGACCTACATATACGGTTTCGAACGGCCGACGCCATTCATCTATTCTCTCCTCACCATCTTCTGTCAACCATGAGCGACTGGTCTTGGCCATCGGACACCGACAGCGAGGGGAAGCCGCCTGGATGGCGCCATTGGTGGGATCGAGCTGCATCGTCCAGCAGCGACGATTCCCCCCCGCCGGCCAGCGAGGACGAATGGGATGACGACGAGGAGGAGGACGAAGAGGCCGAGGAGCAGGCCGAGGAGCCGGCCGAGGAGCCGGCCGAGGAGCAGGCCGAGGAAGAAGCCGAGGAGCAGGCGGAGGAGGAGGAGGACGCAGAGGCTGATGAGGACGCTAAGGACTCAACTTCCTCCGACGAGGAGGTGACGAGCCGGAAGCGTCGCCGCCACGACGATGAGGCGGGGCCATCTAGGAAGAAGAATTAGTTAAAGTTAGTTTTAAAGTTTTTATATGTAATTTTTATGTTTATTCGAATTATATATAATTTGACTATGTTGCACCACTTGAGAGTTCAAAGCTTTCGTTCGACGATGGTATTGCCGTAGATCGGGAAGACAAGGGTAGTGCCGTAGATCGGGAAGACGAGGGTATTGCCGTAGAAACCCATGCCATTGTCGCCGACAGGTCGGGGCCACCAAACGTTTCCCGCGATTTTCTCTCATCCGGAGTCCCCGAGCGCTCCCCGGGGGGCCGGGGATGGCCTGGGCTCCTGATGCGCGTAGATGTACACGTCCGTTGGGAACCCCAAGAGGAAGGTATGATGCGCACCGGCAAGTTTCCCAGAATAAACCAAGGTTTAATCGACCAGTAGGAGTCAAGAAGCACGTTGAAGGTTGATGGTGGCGAAATGTGATGCGGCGCAACAACAGGGATTCCGGCGCCAACGTGGAACCTGCACAACACAACCAAAGTACTTTGCCCCAACGAAACAGTGAGGTTGTCAATCTCACCGGCTTGCTGTAACAAAGGATTAACCGTATTGTGTGGAAGATGATTGTTTGCAAGAAAACAATAAAACAAGTATTGCAGTAGATTGTATGCGATGTAAAGAATATGACCGGGGTCCACAGTTCACTAGAGGTGTCTCTCCCATAAGATAAAAGCATGTTGGGTGAACAAATTACAGTCGGGCAATTGACAAATAGAGAAGGGCATAACAATGCATATACATGATATGATAAATATAGTGAGATTTAATTGGGCATTACGACAAAGTACATAGACCGCCATCCAACTGCATCTATGCCTAAAAAGTCCACCTTCAGGTTATCATCCGAACCCCATTCAGTATTAAGTTGCAAAGCAACAGACAATTGCATTAAGTATGGTGCGTAATGTAATCAACAACTACATCCTTAGACATAGCATCAATGTTTTATCCCTAGTGGCAACAGCACAACACAACCTTAGAACCTACTGTCACGATCCCAGGTGTCAATGAAGGCATGAACCCACTATCGAGCATAAATACTCCCTCTTGGAGTTAAGAGCAAAAACTTGGCCAGAGCCTCTACTAATAACGGAGAGCATGCAAGATCATAAACAATAGATTGATAATCACCATAACATAGTATTCTCTATCCATCGGATCCCGACAAACACAACATATAGTATTACAGATAGATGATCTTGATCATGTTAGTCAGCTCACAAGATCCAACAATGAAGCACAATTAGGAGAAGACGACCATCTAGCTACTGCTATGGACCCATAGTCCAGGGGTGAACTACTCACTCATCACTCCGGAGGCGACCATGGCGGTGTAGAGTCCTCCGGGAGATGAATCCCCTCTCCGGCAGGGTGCCGGAGGCGATCTCCTGAATCCCCCGAGATGGGATTCGCGGCGCGGCGTCTCTCGAAGGTTTTCCGTATCGTGGCTCTCGGTACTGGGGGTTTCGCGACGGAGGCTATTTGTAGGCGGAAGGGCAGGTCAAGAGGCGGCACGAGGCCCGGATGACAGCCGGCGCGGCCAGGCCCTGGGCCGCGCTGCCTGTCGTCCGGCCACCCGTGGCCCCACTTCGACTCTCCTTCGGTCTTCGGAAGCTTCGTGCAAAAATAGGACCCTGGGCGTTGATTTCGTCCAATTCCGAGAATATTTCCTTACTAGGATTTCTGAAACCAAAAACAGCAGAAAACAGAACTGGCTCTTCGGCATCTTGTTAATAGGTTAGTTCCATAAAATGCGTAAATATGACATATAATGTGCATAAAACATGTAGGTATCATCAATAAAGTAGCATGGAACATAAGAAATTATCGATACGTTGGAGACGTATCAGCATCCCCAAGCTTAGTTCTGCTCGTCCCGAGCAGGTAAAACGATAACAAAGATAATTTCTGAAGTGACATGCCATCATAATCTTGATCATACTATTTGTAAACATATGTAATGAATGCAGCGATCAAAACAATGGTAATGACATGAGTAAACAACTGAATCATAAAGCAAAGACTTTTCATGAATAGTACTTCAAGACAAGCATCAATAAGTCTTGCATAAGAGTTAACTCATAAAGCAATAAATCAAAGTAAAGGTATTGAAGCAACACAAAGGAAGATTAAGTTTCAGCGGTTGCTTTCAACTTATAACATGTATATCTCATGGATATTGTCAACATAAACTAATATAACAAGTGCAATATGCAAGTATGTAGGAATCAATGCACAGTTCACACAAGTGTTTGCTTCTTAAGGTGGAGGGAGATAGGTAAACTGACTCAACAATAAAGTAAAAGAAAGGTCCTTCAAAGAGGAAAGCATCGATTGCGTATTTGTGCTAGAGCTTTTATTTTGAAAACATGAAACAATTTTGTCAACGGTAGTAATAAAGCATATGAGTTATGTAAATTATATCTTACAAGTTGCAAGCCTCATGCATAGTATACTAATAGTGCCCGCACCTTGTCCTACTTAGCTTGGACTACCGGATCTTCGCAATGCCATGTTTCAACCAAGTGTCACAAAGGGGTACCTCCATGCCGCCTGTACAAAGGTCTAAGGAGAAAGCTCGCATTTTGGATTTCTCGCTTTTGATTATTCTCAACTTAGACATCCATACCGGGACAACATGGACAACAGATAATGGACTCCTCTTTAATGCATAAGCATGTAGCAACAATTATTATTCTCATATGAGATTGAGGATATATGTCCAAACTGAAACTTCAACCATGATTCATGGCTTTAGTTAGCGGCCCAATGTTCTTCTCTAACAATATGCATGCTCCAACCATTAAGGTGGTAGATCCCTCTTACTTCAGACAAGACGGACATGCATAGCAACTCACATGATATTCAATAAAGAGTAATTGATGGCGTCCCCAGAAGCATGGTTATCGCACAACAAGCAACTTAATAAGAGATAAAGTGCATAAGTACATATTCAATACTACGATAGTTTTTAAGGCTATTTTGTCCCATGAGCTATATATTGCAAAGGTGAATGATGGAATTTTAAAGGTAGCACTCAAGCAATTTACTTTGGAATGGCGGAGAAATACCATGTAGTAGGTAGGTATGGTGGACACAAATGGCATAGTGGTTGGCTCAAGGATTTTGGATGCATGAGAAGTATTCCTCTCGATACAAGGTTTAGGCTAGCAAGGTTATTTGAAGCAAACTCAAGGATGAACCGGTGCAGCAAAACTCACATAAAAGACATATTGTAAACATTATAAGACTCTACACCGTCTTCCTTGTTGTTCAAAACTCAATACTAGATATTATCTAGACCTTAGAGAGACCAAATATGCAAATCAAATTTTAGCAAGCTCTATGTATTTCTTCATTAATGGGTGCAAAGCATATGATGCAAGAGCTTAAACATGAGCACCACAATTGCCAAGTATCACATTATCCAAGACATTTTAGAATTACTACATGTAGCATTTTCCAATTCCAACCATATAACAATTTAACGAAGAAGAAACTTCGCCTTGAACATTATGAGTAAAGCCTAAGGACATATTTGTCCATATGCAACAGCGGAGCGTGTCTCTCTCCCACAAAGTGAATGCTAGGATCCATTTTTTCAAACAAAAACAAAAACAAAAACAAACCGACGCTCCAAGTAAAGAACACAAGATGTGATTGAATAAAAATATAGTTTCAGGGGAGGAACCTGATGATGTTGTCGATGAAGAAGGGGATGCCTTGGGCATCCCCAAGCTTAGACGCTTGAGTCTTCTTAAAATATGCAGGGATGAACCACGGGGCATCCCCAAGCTTAGAGCTTTCACTCCTCTTGATCATAGTATATCATACTCCTCTCTTGACCTTTGAAAACTTCCTTCACACCAAACTTCAAGCAAACTCATTAGAGGGTTAGTGCACAATTAATAATTCACACATTCAGAGGTGACACAATCATTCTTTACACTTCTGGACATTGCATAAAGCTACTGGACATTAATGGATCAAAGAAATTCATCCAACATAGCAAAAGAGGCAATGCGAAATAAAAGGCAGAATCTGTCAAAAACACAGTCCGTAAAGACGAATTTTAAAATGGCACCAGACTTGCTCAAATGGAAAAACTCAAAACTAATGAAAGTTGCGTACATATCTGAGGATCACGCTCGTAAATTGGCAGATGTTTTAGAATTTTCTACAGAGACTTGTGCCCAGATTCGTGACAGACAGCAATGCTGTTTCTGCGCAGCGATCCCAAATATAACATCAACTTTAACATAGAAACTTTACTTGGCACAAAAACATGATAAGGAGAGGTTGCTACAGTAGTTAACAACTTCCAAGACTCAAATATAAAATAAAGTACTGTAGTAAAAACATGGGTTGTCTCCCATAAGCGCTTTTCTTTAACGCCTTTCAGCTAGGCGCAGAAAGTGCAAATCAAGTATTATCAAGAGTAGAAGCATCAACATTATTATTCTTCATGCAAACACAACTTGTTGCAGAGGGTACTTTAGGTGCTCCATTATCTAAATTTTCTATGGTGGTGCTAGGAGTTTTAGCAATTTTAGGCCTATAATAATTCTTTTGTTTAGGCACTTTAGAGGCATACATGAATTTTTGCTCTTTACCCACATAAGCTTTCTCATTATACTTGAGAGAAGAAAAGGTTGAACCCAAGGTTCCCATAGCTTTTTCAAGTTCATCAATCCTATTGGTTTGATTATCATGGACAACACAAGTTCCTAGGATACTAATTCTTTCATCAATTCCTCCTAGGGATTTATCAAGTTCATCAGTTTTATCCAATAACATTTCCAATTTAGTTTCAATACTTGGAAAATTTTTCTCTATGGTTTCCAATTTTTTCATAACATCCTCAAGAGAGATTTCAATTTTAACTTCATTAACAGGTGGTATTCCAACTAGACTCTCAATGATGCAACTAGCTTCTAAAGCGGGAGTACCTAGGAAATTACCTCCCGAAAGAGTATCAAGAACATACCTATTCCAACTAGATAAACCAACATAAAAGTTCCTAAGAAGGATAGTGGTGGAGTGTTTCTTAATGCACCTATGATGAGCATTACTAATTCTATACCAAGCATCTTTAAAACTTTCTCCACCTTGTTGCTTAAAAGAACGAACTTCAACTTCAGGGTTACTCATAATAGCAGTAATAAAGTAAACTAGGCAAATAAAGTAAAGACAAGTAAGTAATTTTTTGTGTTTTTGATATAGAGAGCAAGACAGGAAATAAAGTAAAACTAGCAACTAATTTTTTTGTGTTTTGTTTAGGTGCAGCAAACAAAGTAGTAAATAAAATAAAGCAAGACAAAAACAAAGTAAAGAGATTGAGAAGTGGAGACTCCCTTGCAGCGTGTCTTGATCTCCCCGGCAACGGCGCCAGAAATATGCTTGATGCGCGTAGATGTACACGTCCGTTGGGAACCCCAAGAGGAAGGTATGATGCGCACAGTGGCAAGTTTCCCTCAGTAAGAAACCAAGGTTTAATCGGACCAGTAGGAGTCAAGAAGCACGTTGAAGGTTGATGGTGGCGAAATGTGATGCGGCGCAACAACAGAGATTCCGGCGCCAACGTGGAACCTGCACAACACAACCAAAGTACTTTGCCCCAACGAAACAGTGAGGTTATCAATCTCACCGGCTTGCTGTAACAAAGGATTAACCGTATTGTGTGGAAAATGATTGTTTGCAAGAAAACAATAAAACAAGTATTGCAGTAGATTGTATGCGATGTAAAGAATAGGACCGGGGTCCACAGTTCACTAGAGGTGTCTCTCCCATAAGATAAAAGCATGTTGGGTGAACAAATTACAGTCGGGCAATTGACAAATAGAGAAGGGCATAACAATGCATATACATGATATGATAAATATAGTGAGATTTAGTTGGGCATTACGACAAAGTACATAGACCGCCATCCAACTGCATCTATGCCTAAAAAGTCCACCTTCAGGTTATCATCCGAACCCCATTCAGTATTAAGTTGCAAAGCAATAGACAATTGCATTAAGTATGGTGCGTAATGTAATCAACAACTACATCCTTAGACATAGCATCAATGTTTTATCCCTAGTGGCAACAGCACAACACAACCTTAGAACCTACTGTCACGTCCCAGGTGTCAATGAAGGCATGAACCCACTATCGAGCATAAATACTCCCTCTTGGAGTTAAGAGCAAAAACTTGGCCAGAGCCTCTACTAATAACGGAGAGCATGCAAGATCATAAACAACACATAAACAATAGATTGATAATCACCATAACATAGTATTCTCTATCCATCGGATCCCGACAAACACAACATATAGTATTACAGATAGATGATCTTGATCATGTTAGGCAGCTCACAAGATCCAACAATGAAGCACAATTAGGAGAAGACGACCATCTAGCTACTGCTATGGACCCATAGTCCAGGGGTGAACTACTCACTCATCACTCCGGAGGCGACCATGGCGGTGTAGAGTCCTCCGGAGATGAATCCCCTCTCCGGCAGGTGCCGGAGGCGATCTCCCGAATCCCCCGAGATGGGATTGCGGCTGCGCGTCTCGGGAAGGTTTTCCGTATCGTGGCTCTCGGTACTGGGGGTTTCGCGACGGAGGCTATTTGTAGGCGGAAGGGCAGGTCAAGAGGCGGCACGAGGGGCCCAGATGACAGGCCGGCGCGGCCAGGGCCTCGGCCGCCCTCGTCCCCGGCCACCTCGTGGCCCCACTTCGACTCTCCTTCGGTCTTCTGGAAGCTTCGTGCAAAAATAGGACCCTGGCGTTGATTTCGTCCAATTCCGAGAATATTTCCTTACTAGGATTTCTGAAACCAAAAAGCAGAAAACAGAACCGCTCTTCGGCATCTTGTTAATAGGTTAGTTCCAGAAAATGCGTAAATACGACATATAATGTGCATAAAACATGTAGGTATCATCAATAAAGTAGCATGGAACATAAGAAATTATCGATACGTTGGAGACGTATCAGCTCCCCGGACGGATGAAAGGCCTAATCCGGACGAAAACGAGGAACCGGGGGTGCGACTGGGCCGTTTTCGTCCATCCGGATGACAAATCGCCGTCCTGGGGGCCTCGTTGGGGGGACGAGTGGAGATGCTCTAAGAAGGATCCATGCTTACTTTTTCATTTTCATGTTTTAAACTTGTTTAAATCTTGGTCAAACCTAGGATTTGACCAAGATTCAAATGGTCATAAAAAATCAAACAAAATCAAGAAAATCAAAAACCAAATCACATAGTCTTCTTATGTAATATAGTAAGCATTCAAGTTGATCAACGAAGTCTAGACATATTCAAACTAGAAAAATCATGTATCTACCCCCTAACCCTAAACGTTGTCTTATGAAGTCAAGCATGAAGAGAAGAAGTGGTTTTGGGTTTCAAACATGGAAATTTCAAAAACCCACCCAAAAGCTTCATTTTGGAGTGACTAAGAAGGATCCAAGCTTACTTTTTCATTTTCATGTTTCAAACTTGTTTAAATCTTTGTCAAACCTAGGATTTTACCAAGATTCAAATGGGCATAAAAATTCAAAAAAGAAATCAAAAAATGAAACACCAAAGCACATAAACTTCTTATGTCATATAGTAATTAAGCATTCATGTTGATCAACAAAGTCTATATATATTTAAACAATAAAAATCATGTATATATATACCCCCAAACCCTAAACTCTGTCTAATGAAGTCAAGCACGAAGAGTGTGGTTTTCAGTTTCATTTTTTATTTCATTTTTGAATTTTTATGCCCATTTGAATCCTGGTCCAATCCTAGCAGGTTTGACCAAGATTTAAACAAGTATAGAACATGAAAATGAAAAGTAAGCCTAGATCCTTCTTATTCACTCCAAAATGAAGCTTTTGGGAGGGTTTTCGAAATTTCCATGTTTGAAACCCAAAACGACTTCTCTTCGTGCTTGACTTCATAAGACAGTTTAGGGTTAGGGGGTGTAGATACATGATTTTTCTGGTTTGAATATGTCTAGACCTTTTTTATCAACTTGAATGCTTGCTATTTGACATCAGAAGACTATGTGTTTGGTTCTTATTTTTTTGAATTTGTGGTGCCCAACAGGTCTGTCACTTACGTGTGGTGCCCATCTGTGAGGTCCCACACTTCAGTGAGCATAAGTCACGTGCGGTAGGTACGCAAACTCCCAGCCATCTTCTTTGTCAAGAGAAGACGCATCAACATGCGTATCAAAGTATCTCTGGTCCTTCAGGATCCTTCGGTTGTCCCTCTCACAAAAAAGAAATCTCTCATTCTCGGCCTCGCTCGACTTCGCTCGCCGCTCGCTCGCACTTCCCGCACCGACAAACCCTGCACAACAGTCAACATCACCAGAAAAAGAATATACACCATAAATAAGAGGGGCCCCGTGACTGCTATCCCTTCTTCTCCTTCCGTGTGATTCCTCTTCCTCCGAGTTTCACTCGACGGGCAAACACACATGTGCTGCATAGTAATAATAAAAAAGTAAAAGAATCGACTACGAATCTATTATTAAATAGGTTAAACTAGGGTTTTCCCCAGTACTACAGATCAAGTTGCAAAAAATCCAACTACGGTATCCGATTTTGGCCTACAAATAAAAAATTTAAAAACATATAAAACTAATTTTTGGCCTTCTTGTTAGAAGGCCCTGCCTCGTCGTCCTCATTCCTGCGCCTCTTGCTTGTCACCTCCTCCTCGGAAGAGGAACTGAGGACGACGCGTCCGTGGAGGAGTTGGAGTCGGAGTCACGTCGGAACGGACGACGTTGCCGCGCCGCTCCGCCAGACCTTGGCTCCCGCGCCTCCAGCAGGGAGAACGGCGTCGAGTCCTCCTGCCGCGCCTCCCGCGCCAGCGTCCTTGGCTCCTGCGCCTCCTCCGGGAGAACCTGGCGTCGGAGTCCTCCTCCTGCCCCTCCTCCTCCTCGTCCTCGGCGTCGCTTCCAGCGGCGCCTCCGTCCACCTCCTGGCCGTCGCTGGCATTGCCGGCTCCGTCCTCCTCCTCCTCACTCGGCGTGGAGGTTGGGTCACTTGGCGTGGAGCCCGGGTCGCTTGGCGTCGCGTCAGTTTCCCACCAATGCTTCCATCCCGGCGGCTTGCCCTCGCTATCGGAGTCGGACGGCAGGGTGTAGTCGCTCATGGCTCGCCGGTGTTGGAGAAGAAGAAGAAGCGTAAGAAGGACGCGGTTGGACGTGAATTACAATGGACACAGGGTTACATTCTGCGGAAATTAATGTCCGGAAGAGACCGGCGGTTGCATTTTAGGCGGTTCGGCGCTCCACGCCGGCGGTTGCCACTCCGGCGGGTGCCATTCGCGCGCTTCCTGTGGTCTAACTCGACGCCAATAGGACCAGGGTCGCTGCCAGGCGGGCCCGTGGGGAAGCGAGCGGACGCTTGGCGCGACCGCGCAGCGTCCGCGGAGACGCAAACGTGCCGCATATTTGCGTCGCTGCGTCGCTGGAGCAGGGTGCAGACGCATTTCCGGTCGCGCGGACGCAAACGGTCGCTCAGCGTCCGTTTGCGTCGCGCCGCTGGAGATGCCCTTACAAACAGGTTAGGGTCTGGGTTCGATCCAGATTGATACGTATGGGATGCCAATTTCGAGGATCTAAGTTCAGGATCCAATTTATCTAGCACCTACAAATTCAATGTTTGATCAGGGCATTTTCCATCAATATAAGACGTATGGGTAGCGTGGCGGCATCATTGGGCAGAGGTAAACGAGTTTGTTCTATGCATGCAATTTGTTGGCGTGCGCTAGGGGCCATACATACAGTGCCATGCCCCATTAGTGGCATGTATGGAGAAGAAATCTAAGGAAGATCGGAGCTTTTGCAGGTAGTTAGAAAAAAGTCGTGCAAAGTTCAACCGGTATATCCAAGTGCACATACATGGCATCAATTTACACTTCTACTAGTATATATATGTGACTGCAAGTTCAAACTAAAATGGAGTATTTCTTGCTAATGTTGTTCTCTTGGAGTCATCATTTTTTTCTGAACTCGCCAATGTTTCATTAAGACATAATCATCTCAAATTTGATTCTCTGTAATGTTATTTTTGAGTAGAAATTGGTGGAGTATTCGTGAAGTAATGATTTATTTTTAACGTGCAAAGCACGTGTGTTTGTGTGTGTGGGGCGTCCCATCTTAATGCTAACCTTGACTTCCTATAGCGGGAGACATCATAATTAAGATAAGTGTGGCGGGATATATCTTATGGCAAAAGTTCACACTATAGGTGATGCCCTAAGGTCATCCACACTATATATGTTGTCCACTAGACCTATCCACCACAAAGGAAAACGTAGTAGATAGGTTATATATATATTGTACATTAGTGGAGGTTGCCAGGAAAAATTCTTATTGGGTGACTTACAAGCAGCTTGTGTGGGTTGTCCATAAGCAATAGAAAATAAATTCTCTCTCCTTCCTCTCTCAAGCATGAGGGTACACCAATATCATTTGTGGGTCCCATCTTAGTGCTAAGGTTCAGTTCCCTATACACCCATTTTTAATATAAATACAATATAATATGGTAGTTTTTAACTGTGCATTAGAGCATCAATCCTACCTTATGGGTTCCAGAATCTCGAACGACTAACTTTAGAGGGACTCGCCAGTGCTCTGCATGATCGCAATTGTCTAGGTGCCTCTAAACGTCTAGAACACCATCGCTTGCCTTTTTCTAGGAAAAGATGCCCGTCGAATGCACATGTGGGCCATGTTGCAGATATGGTGTTTTTCAATCATCAATCTTGGGATTTGCCTATCTATATGTCCAACAATTGATATTCAAAGTTATTTGTACAATATTTAGTGGTACGGATTAGCATCATTAGAAAGTGTTTTTCAAAACGAATCCAACGATACTAATTACCTACAATACAATGAAGATTTTGTTGCGCTTTTTCTTGGTCAAACTTCATCTTGGAATACACGTGTGTGCATTATTCATCGAAACGGAGGTAGTAGCACAACCTCCACCCCAAAGCTTAAGGGCTTATTTGATTCATATATAGGATTTGTATAGGAATTATGTAGGATTTAGATCACATGTGAATTTTTCCCGCACTAGTTGTTTGATTCATAGGAACATATCCTATAGGAATCTTGCAGTGCAAATCCTATAAGAATAAAACATTAGGTCATACCTCATGGAAAATTTCTTTGGCACAATCAAACACAACTCATCTTCCTATATGATTCAACTAGCCATTAAATCTCAATCCTATGTTTTTCATATTTCTATGGTTTTCCCATCATATCCTATGAATCAAAGGAGCCTTAGGGCTTATATTTATTTTTAGAAAGGCAAACTATGTTAAGATTGACCAAGTTTTACGAAAAACCTTTAACATGCAAAATACAAAGTTGAGTCATGTCTTTTTTTTGAACCAAACTGCCCCCTTCACGAAGCTTTTATTTTGGGATAGAGCTTCACTGACTTGATACTTCCAAGTCTCACAGTGACTTGGTGCCACCATCCACCATCCATCTCAGATCCAACGTATGCGATCGACTCAAAATTTAAACTAAATAATTATAATTGCTCAGACATATTTGAAGAACTTCGAGTAAATCATGAATATTTAGATTTATATTTTGGTGAAGTTTCATTCGATTTGAATCAAAGGTTTGTGAGCAAATATATATTTAGTTTAAACTAGTGCTCGTATACGTAAAAAGCTCTTTAATCACAAGCTAGTCGTCCGAGTGGGATGAAATATTCACAGATTTTAGAACAAGTGATCTACATTTTACTGGAATTTTTTCAAAATTTTCTGAATAGTTTTTGTTTTTAGGTTCGAAATAAGAGATAGTTGGAACGTTGGATCTCAAATGGATGGTAGATGGTGGCACCAAGTCACAACGAGACTTGGAGGCTTCAAGTCACTGCAGCTCTGTCCTTTTATTTTGACAAACTGCAGAGCCGCTGGTGCATCTATGGTTGCGTACGGCCGACGCCGATTCTTAGCAAGGAAGTTCTTCCTATAAGTAGTATTCATACTCCACTCCAAGGCATGTATATAAAAAGAACCCATCCCATCTCGTTTTCCCGATGGAGATGGGCTTGAAGGATTTACACATAATGTGTTCTGAATCGGCCTCGTGTGTGAATTTGGGCTGAATTGCCCGTGTATCTGTACATTATGGTAGATCGCATGTTAGTTTAGAATTAAGAGATAGAGTTTGGCTCGTACACAGTTAGGTCTTTTCTAAAGATAGAAAGTCCACGGACTATAAATATGTATCTAGGGTTATTGAGAAAGGAGGACGATCACGTTCACAACAAACACAATCCAGGCGCATCACCACCCCTTGTTTCGAGGGTTTCTTCCGGGTAAGCGTCATGCTGCCTAGATCGCATCTTGCGATCTAGGCAGTATCTCTTTATTCGTTGTTTGGTGTTGCTCGTACTGAAGCCTTTTTGATGGCGAGTAACACTGTTTATCGTAGATGTTTTAGGGCTTGCATCGATGCTTTTCTGATATATTTACGTAGCTGTGCTGCCCCTAGATATCTAGCTGTCCTTACACCTATTTAGGTGTAAGGGCAGCATCTTGCTTTATCTTTGTTTAGTAGATTCGATCTGTTATAGTTGTTCCTTGTTCTTCGAGGATTAGTTTGATATCCGCATGGTTAGGCCTTGCAAACGGGTTGAACGATCCAGTAGTGCGTAAGGTACGGTTTGCCGATCCAAGAAGGGATGTTCCGAGAATCGACTCCGTGTTGGTTTTTAGGCCTTGTTTTGGGTTAGTTTGCTTTCGTATCTGCCAGGCTCAACTACGTGTAGGATGTTCCGGTTATGCGGTGAAAACCCTAAACTGTCGTAGATTGATTTAGCTTAGCATTGATAAAGCAGAACCCCCATGTTATTGCAGATCCATTATGAACCATGGGTTAATCGGCTCTTTGAGCCGATTCACAGGGTAACCCGAGAGCCGATCGAGGCTCATTTAATGTTTACGTGTCTACCATGCAGAAACTAATTGAAGCAATCCAACACCTTCCCGACTGGTATAGGTCAGGTGGCACGCCCTTGCAACCGCCAGACGTGCGCCGAGCATTGCGGGCCGTCGCCCGAGGGACCAGGGCCCACCAGCCTGGGAGCCTCCCGGCTCTCCGTGTTGCTCGCCGCTGCTCGCCGGTGGGTTTTGGCAGGCAACACATTCTCGGCACGCACGGTGGGACACTCTACAACAATTGCGTCAACATCTGCAACTGAGATGGCGGACGCACCAGTCACATACGAAGAGCTCACTGAGGATCACAAGAAGAATTATGATGAGCTCAAATCTCAGTTCGAAGCCGATCTCATCGGCTCTTTCGAGAGAACCCGTTCACATGGCATCAGGTGGAAGGGATTCTCACCTGAAGGCGTTCTCGACGGGGTAGACCTGTCTCTCCCTTCAGAGGAACGCACCAGAGCTCTGCGCCAGGAAGTTAATTACATGGTGGCTCACTCTTTGCACCGTCATTCTGAGAGCCTGGTGAACGCTTTCGAGCGCATTGCGGTTCGCGTGGTGCAGGAAATCGCGAAGCACCAGCACTCTCCGTCAGGACCTACCCTAGGCACTCACCAGGGAGAGATACCGTTCCACACCAGACCGCAGCTGCCGTTCACGCTTGCCGCCCCAGAGCAACAGGCTTCACCGGCATACGTCGTCTACAAGGTTGGAGGCGATCCTGGAGATTGCCAATTCCTGTATGAGCCGCCCAAAGAAATCCCACATGGATACGTGTGCACATACGTGCCTGACTGCAACAACTTCACGCGCATGAACCAGATTGCAGCAGCAGGGATTTCCGCAGGAGGAATTTCTGGAGCAGATGCCGATAAACAGGCGTGGCTAGCTAAATATGCCACCGGAACGAGTCATGAAAGTTCGGCCCCTGCAGCTCATACAGTGGAACAGATCAGTACAATCTTGAGAGACCAATTTGGCATCCTGCCAAAGAGGAGAACAATCGGCTATTCCAAGCCGTACCCCAATGAATATGATTTGATTCCACTGCCACCCAAATATCGGCTCCCTGAGTTCTCAAAGTTCAGTGGGTCAGAAGGGTCTAGCTCAATTGAGCATGTGAGCCGATATTTGGCACAGCTGGGCATGATTTCAGCATCAGACCCGTTACGTGTGAGATTTTTCGCGCAGTCTCTCACTGGACCAGCTTTTGGGTGGTACACCTCGTTGCCACCAGATTCAGTCCGGACCTGGAAGCAACTCGAAGAGCAGTTTCACGTGCAATATCACTCAGAGGCTACCGAGGCTGGCATTGCCGATCTGACGCAGGTACGGCAGAAGCGAGGAGAAACGGTGTCAGAATACATTCAGCGCTTCAGGACTGTCAGGAACCGATGTTATTCGGCTCGTTTGAATGAAAAAGAAGCAGTCGAGCTGGCAGCGTTGGGCCTCGCCGCGCCGCTCAAGGATCTGGCTTTACAAGCGGAGTACAATTCACTGGCGCACATGGTCCAGAAATTAACTTTGTATGAGCAGCGCCATCCAGAATTGTACCAAGACAAGTTCGTCAAGCGCCCGATCAGCCTGGTCGAGACAGCAGACGTTGAGGACCCTGAAGACCAGGAAGTAGCCGTGGCTGAATGGGCTCGGGGGCAGTCCCTGTGTCCTGCAAATGGGTGAAACCACAAGGGCCTGCAAAAGGGTTTGACTTCGATATAAGCAAAGCTGAGCAGATATTCGATTTATTGCTCAAGGAGAAACAGCTGAAGTTACCCGAAGGCCATAAAATCCCTACGGCGCAAGAGATGAATGGGAGACCATACTGCAAGTGGCATCACTCGTTCACCCATGTCACCAATGACTGCAAAGAGTTGCGTCGGCAGATCCAATCGGCGATAGAACAAGGCCGTTTGATCTTTAGTCAGTTTGCCATGAAAGTGGACACGCAACCGTTTCCTGGCGTCAACATGGTGGAACTCGATCACCCCATGAAGCGTCAGCTGGATTTCTCATTCGGTGTTAACATGGCAGGGCCTGTGCACCACCATGGCAACGACAAAGAAGAAAACGGTCACTCCCGTGGCAAGGATAAGGAGGAGGCCGGTCCGCGCGACCGGCCCCGATGTGATGATAGGCGGTACATCACCGAGCAACAAGTGAGAAGTGTGCGGTATCAACGACCACTTTCCGCGCACCTCCTTAACAAGTATGAGCATCAGTACGACCGACGTCGGCGATACGATACAGATGACGAAAGATATCGTCGGTCTGATGCAGACAACAGAAAATCTCGTCGGTATGATAGAGACGACGAAGGTTATGAACGCCGCGCTAATGGGAGGTCAAGAGAACAAGAAGACATGGACAGACACTGGGATTGTCCTTTCTTCAGGCATTGCTGGGATTCAGGAATGAGCCGATTGCCTACAATCGACAACTGCCCGGAGTGCAGACAGCAGAAGAAGGACAAGGGAGACGTTTCAGTGTTCAGGCGTCTAGGGCCTCTCCCATCCCAGAACAGAAAAGCTGAGTCATCTCAAGGGGAAGATTTCGAGGAGTCAGATGACGAAGAAGAAGATAGATACCACCGGCCAAGGTGGTGCCCTGATGGACTCAGTCACTCCCAAAAGCGCAGGGTGCAACGGCTACGTAGTTTGGAGGAAGCCGAGGCGCAGTACCTGTACACGTTGAGGAAAGCTCGGCCCGATCTGGCCGTGAAAATTCAGCAAACTTTGGAGGCGGATACACGTCCACAGAAGAAGGAATGGCGCCCCAAACAAGCAAAAGCCGATGCAAAGACATCGGCTGGCACAAACATGGTGTTCATACTTCCGTCGGAGTTTTGTGCTCCAAGAACCGAAGAAGTGCCAGTAGCTCAGTTTGACTGCGGCCCACGGCCAGTCATCTTTGAAAAGCCACAGGAGAGGAGCTATAAACATTTGAAGGCCCTGTATCTAAGAGGTTACATCAACGGGCAGCCTGTCGGCAAGATGTTGGTTGACACGGGAGCGGCAGTCAACATAATGCCATACTCCATGCTACGGCGTTTGGGACGCTCTACTGAAGATCTGATCAAGACCAACGTCACACTAAGCGACTTCAACGGCCAAGCATCAGAAGCGCGAGGCGTTCTGAACGTGGACCTAACCGTGGGCCGAAAAACCATCCCTACGACATTCTTCATTGTCGACAGCAAAAGCACCTACGCTGTCCTGCTAGGGAGGGATTGGATTCACACCAACTGCTGCATTCCATCCACAATGCACCAATGCCTGATACAATGGGATGGAGATGAAGTGGAGGTCGTTCATGCAGATGACTCGATCGAGATCTCAATAGCTGGCATGAATATTTGGGACGCAGACGACCAAGAGCCGATCTCTGGAGTCAGTTTGGACGGCTGTGAGCGCATCGAGGCTTCAAAAAACGGGGTGAGGCTGGTCTTATCCACCGGCCTGACAGAGTAGCAAGACCAAAGTCGACAGACGTACGTGGCAAGGCCGATCCCTGCGATCGGCCCCAAAAAATAAAAAGCAAGGATCTCACCTCAAGCATGTCACGTAGTCGTAGAGCACAGATAAGTTGTAAACCTTCATTGTGCAATGCAATTGAAAAGGAGGCCGATTCCAGCAATCGGCCAAAATTATCCTCACCATACGTTTTGCCTGTGTTCAGCATCGATCTAGCAGGCGACGGAAAGCTAGGATATGGGTTTACATCGGCTGATGAGCTAGAAGAGATTGACATTGGTCCTGGGGATAAGCCACGACCAACATTTATCAGCAAAAAGTTAGAACCGCATCTGAGGGGCCCGATGATAGCTTTGTTGAAGGAATACCCAGATTGCTTTGCCTGGGATTACACAGAGATGCCCGGGTTAGACAGGAGCATCATTGAGCATCGGCTCCCTCTGAAGAAAGGATTTCGGCCGTTCCAGCAGAGAGCACGACAGATGAAGGCCGAAATTTTAGAAGAAGTCAAGAAAGAGATCGAGAAAATGTTGAACGCGGGGTTCATCAGGCCATGCAGGTATGCTGAATGGATTTCTAATGTCGTACCTGTGGAGAAAAAGGATGGCCGATGGCGCGTCGCCATAGATTTTCGGAATCTCAATAGTGCCACTCCAAAGGATGAGTATCCAATGCCGGTAGCAGAGACATTGATCAATGCGGCTGCTGGTCATAAGGTTTTAAGTTTCATGGATGGCAATGCCGGTTACAACCAGATTTTCATGGCTCCAGAAGATATACACAAGACGCATTCAGAGTGCCAGGATCGGTGGCTTGTTTGAATATGTAGTCATGATGTTTGGACTGAAGAATGCCGGCGCAACATACCAAAGAGCCATGAATTACATCTTTCATGATCTGATCGGCAAATTGGTGGAGATTTACATCGATGACGTGGTAGTCAAGTCTGTCTCAGTGGAAGGACACTTGGAGGATCTGCGACACGTCCTAGACCGAACTAGAAAGTTCGGATTGAGAATGAATCCAAAGAAGTGTGCCTTTGGTGTCACGGCCGGTCAATTCTTGGGTTTCTTGGTTCATGAACGCGGAATTGAGATCGGCCTGAAAAGTCAGGAGGCAGTGCGAACAATGAAGCCACCTACCACGAAGAAGGAACTCCAGTGTCTCATCGGCAAAATCAACTTCGTCAGAAGGTTCATCTCCAACCTGTCAGGACGAATTGAGCCGTTCATGGGGTTGGTAAAAATCAAATCTGATGACGAGTTCCACTGGGGGGCAGAACAACAGCGAGCGTTTGACGAGATTAAAGAATATCTGACGAAGCCACCTGTGTTGGTGCCACCCCAGCAAGACAGGCCATTCTATGTTTACTTGTCAGTAGCTGACACTTCCATTGCTTCAGTGGTGGTGCAAGTTTATGATGGCCTGGAGAGAGTCGTTTTCTACCTCAGCAGAAGGATGTTGGATGCAGAAACGAGGTACCCTGAGATTGAGAAGTTGTGCCTCTGCCTATTTTTTACCTGCACCAAGCTTCACCACATCTTGTGGACTGCGGAGATTGTCGTCATCTGCAAATCAGATGTCATCAAACATATGCTGTCGGCTCCTGTGTTGAAAGGCCGACTCGGTAAATGGATGTTTGCATTATCGGAATTTGATATCCGGTATCAGCCTGCGAAAGCAGTCAAGGGACAAGCGTTGGCCGATCTTATTGCTGAACGAATCAACACTGATATAGCTGCACTGTCTGTACGTGCATGGGCCATGTTTTTCGATGGATCGGTTTGTGATGGTGGTTGCGGCATCGGCATTCTAATCGTGTCGCCCCGGGGGGCAACATATTCCTTCTCCATCAGGTTACCTACCCCTTGCACCAACAATGTTGCCGAGTATGAAGCCATATGCAAGGGAATGGAGTTGCTATTAGAAGCCGGGGCAGAAGCAGTGGAACTTTTTGGAGACTCCAAATTGGTGATTTCTCAACTCACGGAGGAATACAAATGTGAGAGCGAGTCGCTCTTCCCATTATGGATGCAATGCCGTGAGCTGATGGCACAATTTAAGTATATAAACTTCAATTGGATCCCAAGGTCGCAGAATGCCGAGGCCAACGATCTCGCACAGATGGCGTCAGGCTACAAGGACGTAGCAGATGGAGCCGATGTTCAGGTTCAGTTCATGGAGCCGGATGATTGGAGAGCCGATATCTTCAATTACTTGAAAGATTCGGCTCGGGGGGCACCTAAACGGATAAGATACAAGGCCATGAAGTACGTCCTTATTGGAGATGACATGTTCTATAGGACTTTGGAAGGCTTACTTCTCAAATGTTTGGGACCAGCCGAGTCGAATCGGCTCTTACATGAGGTACATGAAGGTGCCTGTGGAACTCACCAATCGGCTCATAAGATGAAATGGTTGATCAGGCGATCAGGGTTTTATTGGCCCACCATGCTTGAGGACTGTTTTAAGTATTATAAAGGGTGTCAAGCATGTCAGAAGTTTGGGAGCATCCAGATGGTACCTGCATCAGCAATGAATCCCATCATCAAGCCGTGGCCGTTTCGAGGGTGGGGCATGGATATGATCGGCAAAATCAATCCTCCATCGAGCAAAGGCCATGCGTGGGTGCTGGCCATTACAGATTATTTCACTAAGTGGGTGGAGGCCGTCCCTATGAAGTCAGTGGCATCGAAAGATGTTATCAGTTTTGTGAAAGAACATGTCATTCACAGATTCGGGATTCCCCAGACTATCACGACCGATGGAGGTTCGGTCTTCGTTTCTCACGAGTTCAGAAATTTCTGCGAGGACATGGGAATTAAGCTGATCCGATCGTCTCCATACTATGCTCAAGCGAATGGGCAGCTGAAGCGTCCAACAAGAGCCTTATCAAGCTGATTAAGAGGAAGATCGACGAGTATCCTAGACGTTGGCACGAGGTATTGTCAGAAGCTTTGTGGGCTTACCGCATGTCATGTCATGGAGCGATCAAAACCTCGCCATATCATCTGGTCTATGGACAAGAAGCTGTACTACCCTGGGAAATCACGGCTGGATCGAGACGTGTTGCGTTTCAGAATGATTTAACAACTGAAGAATATGCAGCCCTGATGAGTGATAGCATTGAGGATGTGACGGAGCTCAGGCTGTGGTCGCTTGAGAAGATTAAGGAGAACAAAGCTAAGGTAGCTCGTGCATATAATAAGAAGGTGAGACCGAAGGAGTTCCACGTTGGTGACCTGGTATGGGAAGCTGTATTGCCATTGGGAACTAAGGATGCAGTATATGGTAAATGGTCTCCAAATTGGCACGGGCCGTACAGAGTCGACCAAGTTTTAAAGGGTAATGCATACATGCTCGAGCAGCTGGACGGTGTGAAATTCCCAGTGGCTGTCAATGGCCAGCATCTCAAGAAGTATTTCCCAAGTATGTGGGATGATGGACAGTGAAATATGGGGGCCGATACATGAAATCGGCCAGTAAATTTTTTTTTGGGAAACAGCCGATGCACAGACATCGACTTTAGAATAAAAACAGCCGATGCGCAGCCATCGACTATAGAGGTACAAAATATTATGAGCAGGTATCAAGTTATCATCTGAATTTTGGGAATGTCTGCTTGAACCTGTCTAATTTGGTTTTCGGGTTGGCCTTATGGGCGTTTGATGGTGAAAGACCGATACGCTGCTATCGGTTCTTGGTGCGTTGACCTGCTTTGACCATCGGAAGATTTGAAATTGGACAATTGGAAAATCAAATTGGAAGAACATTTTTCATTGATTCAAAGAGGGATTTTACAAGGAAGAGCCGATTGCTCTCAAAAGGATCATCTAGTGCCTAATGCACTACTACTAGCCCTATTCTAGTCCCTAATCTAAGGGCCATTGCTGCCCTCGTCGTCGCCGTCGTAGCTACCGTCGGCGCTGCTTCCGGCGAGGTCCTCGTCGCTGCTGATGAAGCCGCCGGCAGGGGCTTCATCTTCCTCATCGTCGTCGTCGTCGTCATCCGACCCGGCGCGGAAGCGCTTGGCCGGTGGGTACTCCTCGGAGGAGGAGTCCTCCTCCGCCTCCTCTTCCTCCTCGTCGGAGGAGAGGTCCCCCTCCCATGAGAAGAGGTCGTCGTCGCTTGCCGCCTCTAGCTCCCCGTCGACGAGGAACCGGAGGTCTTCCCCCCGTCGGTGAGGGGCTCATCTTCCTCCGACTCGATGGAGGAGTCCCAATCCCTCGCATCCCAATACTCGGGGGCGAGGGCCTCGTAGATCGCCGTCAGGTTGACCTCCGGCTCTAGCTCGCTGGAGGAGGAGGAGTGGAAGGAGAGGCCGGAAGAAGCAGAGGAGGAAGAGGAATCCATGGCTGTGGAGATGGGGTTTTTTGCCGATGGCTAGTGCGGAACAGGGGAATGAAGAAGCGAACTGCCCGGATGAGTTTAAATAAAGGGGATATAATGAAAGGTGATTCAATGCTGTGGCAGTTTCGAGGATGCGTTGCCAAAACTGTCAAATCGTGCAATACGGGAAGTTGAGAAGGCAAGGCATCATGATGAAAGGGCACTGCAGCGGTTCGGCTCTGCAACGCGGTTTTGCTCTGTTATGTCAAATCATGGTGAAGAAAAACAGAGTGGTTTTGGAATTATTATTGCCAAAACCAGGGGGCATGTGTTATCACCAGATTCTGGCCAAATCAGGAGATGGGCCGCGATGGAGATGGGCTTGAAGGATTTACACATAATGTGTTTCTGAATCGGCCTCGTGTGTGAATTTGGGCTGAATTGCCCGTGTATCTGTACATTATGGTAGATCGCATGTTAGTTTAGAATTAAGAGATAGAGTTTGGCTCGTACACAGTTAGGTCTTTTCTAAAGATAGAAAGTCCACGGACTATAAATATGTATCTAGGGTTATTGAGAAAGGAGGACAATCACGTTCACAACAAACACAATCCAGGCGCATCGCCACCCCTTGTTTCGAGGGTTTCTTCCGGGTAAGCATCATGCTGCCTAGATCGCATCTTGCGATCTAGGCAGTATCTGTTTATTCGTTGTTTGGTGTTGCTCGTACTGAAGCCTTTTTGATGGCGAGTAACACTGTTTATCGTAGATGTTTTAGGGCTTGCATCGATGCTTTTCTGATATATTTACGTAGCTGTGCTGCCCCTAGATATCTAGCTGTCCTTACACCTATTTAGGTGTAAGGGCAGCATCTTGCTTTATCTTTGTTTAGTAGATTCGATCTGTTATAGTTGTTCCTTGTTCTTCGAGGATTAGTTTGATATCTGCATGGTTAGGCCTTGCAAACGGGTTGAACGATCCAGTAGTGCGTAAGGTACGGTTTGCCGATCCAAGAAGGGATGTTCCGGGAATCGACTCCGTGTTGGTTTTTAGGCCTCGTTTTGGGTTAGTTTGCTGTTATCTTTCGTATCTGCCAGGCTCAACTACGTGTAGGATGTTCCGGTTATGCGGTGAAAACCCTAAACTGTCGTAGATTGATTTAGCTTAGCATTGATAAAGCAGAACCCCCATGTTATTGCAGATCCATTATGAACCATGGGTTAATCGGCTCTTTGAGCCGATTCACAGGGTAACCTGAGAGCCGATCGAGGCTCATTTAATGTTTACGTGTCTACCATACAGGAAACTAATTGAAGCAATCCAGCACCTTGTTGACGTGGATGTTGCAGAAGGTGCCCCACCGGGCGTGCCAGAATGTGTTACCCTCCAAAACCCACCGACGGGCAATGGCTAAGCAACACGAAGAGCCGGGAGGCTCCCAAGGCCGCTTAGTGGACCCTGGCACCTCGCGTCGTCCCGCAAATCTTCCAGCCACGTCCTGGCGGTTGCTAGGGCGTGCCACCTGACCTAGACCCGATCAGGAAGGTGTTAGAGTGCTTCGATTGTTCCTGCATGGTAGACACGTAAACATTAAATACGAGCCCTATCGGCTCTCAGGTTTCCCTGTGGATCGGCTCAAAGAGCCGATCGCCCCATGTTTCACGTTGGATTTACAATGGCATGGGGATCCTGCTTGATCAGGACAAAGCTAAAGCGATCCACGACAGTTTAGGGTTTTCACCGCATAACCGGAACATCCTACGTGCGATCGGGCCTAGCAGCTACGGAAGATGATGCAAACTACCCCTACGAGAGGCCTAAAAACCAACGTAACGTTGATTCCCGGAACATCCCTCGCAGGGACGGTGAACAACATCTAACGCACTACCGGATCCTCCGACCCCAGCATAAGGCCTAACTATGCAGATATTAAACTAATCCCTGCGGGGCAAGGAGCAACTATAACGGATCGGATCTACTAAGTAACGAACAAGCAAGATGCTGCCCTTACGCCTGGATAGACGTAAGGGCAGCTAGGTGTCGAGGGACGGCATTGCCACGCAGATATGCACGCGAAAGCATCAATGCAAGCCCCTAAACACCTAAGGATAAATAGTACTGCTCGCCATCAACAAGGCTTCAGCACGAGCAGTACAAGGTTGACGAATAAACGTATACTGCCTAGATCGCTAGATGCGATCTAGGCAGCATGGTGCTTACCCGGGAGAAACCCTCGAAGAAAGGGGTGGCGATGCGCCTGATTTGTGTTGGTTGAACGATGATTGTCCTCCTTTTCCGATAACCCTAGATACATATTTATAGTCCAAGGGACTTTCTAATTGAGGCGTGCACCTAACCGTGCACGGGCCAGACTCTATCTTTTTAATCTAAACACAACACGATCTACTAAATTACAGATACACGGGCGATTTAGCCCAAACTCTTAGCGCAAGGCCGCTTCAAAGATGCTCCATGTGTACGTCCTTCAAGCCCATCTTCACTTACGGCCCATCTCCTGATTTGGCCAAAATCGGGTGGTAACACATGCCCCCCTGGTTTTGATAATGATAATTGCAAAACCATCTGTCTCCTTCGAAGGGTCATGTCGTGGCAGAACCGTCGCAGTTTTCTTCATGATGACGTCTTGCCTTCTCGCCTTCTCTGCACGATTTGACGGTTCTGGCACCACGTCCTCGGGAACTGCTTAGGCATTAAATCGCTATATCCCCTTTTTATTTGGCCACTTCCTGTAGTTCCCTTCTTCATCTCCTTCGCACTAGCACTTCCAAAAGCCCTCCTCGGCCAACATGTCTTCTTCCCCTTCTTCTCCTCATCGGGCCTTTCCACCCAATCCTCCACCTCCCGCGAGCCGACGCCTGAATGGGACCCACGGGAGGCCCACGCGGCCAACATCCGCCGCGCCATAGCCGACGGGGACGAGTCGACCCACGACTCCTCCGTCTGGTCGAAGATGACCAGTCCCTAACGGACGGGGAGAGCGACCTTCGCTTCCTCGCCATTGGGTCGTCGGAGGAGGGAAGCGACGACGACGGCTTCTCCTGGGATGGTCCCTCCTCCGCTGAGGAGGTGAAGGAGGAGGAAGAGGAGGAGGACGATGCCTCCTCTGACGAGCCGCCGGCCAAGCGTCTCTGCCCTTGGCCGGGCAACATGAGCGACTTCGACAGCGACGATGCCGACGCCGACGAAGAAGACGAGGACAACGAAGGTCCCGCCGGAGGTCGCTACAGCAGCGACGAAGAACCAGCCGGGAGCAGCACCGACGGCGGCGACGGCGACGATGAGGGCAGCAGCGGCCCTTAGATAGGATAGAGCTAGGAGTAATAGATTAGGGCAATGTATCCCTCCAGCAGTTCCTTTTGAGAGCAATCGGCTCCTTCTATGTAAGAAACCTGACTATCAATGAAGGAATTTCCAAAATTTGATTCTGTCGATTTCTTCCATATTGATCTAGCCGATTTTCCCCTACCCTGATTTTGCCGATTGTCACCTTGATTGATGTTCAATGAGCCGATGGCAATGCATCAGCTCTTATAATGAATTGCCAGACCGATCAATCTAGTCACCTCCTCAGATGGTAACTTGTAATCCTTGAAATTCAGATCGAAACTCCCAATCGAACACGTCCAGCCCACAGCTTTGAGACCCTCAGATCTTTGGATTCCAAAATCATCCGATCGTGATGTTGGTCCTGACGGCAAAACTCCTGGGTTAATGCTCCCAGGAAAGCTTCTTGGCCCGTTGCTGCCAACCTTGATGTTGAAGCTGACACTCTTGTAAACAGGTGCTATTTGTTCACAGCTTCCCCTGTGATGCCCTGTTTCCTTGCAGCGACAAACTGGTCTAGAGCCTGATCAACGATGATGGCTCCTTCTTCAAACTCCTCCTGTCAACCCTGGTGGTTTTCCTCTGCAAGAGCTCGCCACCTTTCAACATGGTTACGATGCAGAGACAGCCGATTTCAACACCATCGGCTCTTCAGAATGAGGAATTTTCAAGGCCAGCTGCCCCCCGAGCCTCAGTCAAGGCGAGAATGAAAGTGTACCAGCCGCATTGGGCCACTATCGGCTTCCCAACTGTAGTGCAGCATCAGCCGATTCTAACCAAATCGGCTTTCAAAAGCAGAGAACCTTCAACGTGAACTGCCCCCCGAGCTTCTTCAGTCCAATGACGCAATCTCTGGTGAGAACGCAGTTTAGTCCAACTGGACGATCGTCGGTTGTTCTCATGATCCTGGCCTGATCTGCACGTTCATACTGTTCTTGCTGTTGGCCAGGGCTGCGATCCTCAAACTTGCCGGCAAATACCAGCAGCTTAAATGAGAAAAAGGGCCGTCTTGGACGCCCGAACTGATGCTTCTGCTGGTGCTGCCGAGCTTGAAGTCTTGCAGAAGGAGTTGGAAGTCCTTGAAGAGAGGGCCTGAGTCACCAAGCAATCCCAATGAGGGGTTCCTCCAGTAGAGCCACTGCTGCTCCATTAGGCTTCCGCTTGTAACAGTTGTATCCCTTGAGTCGATGGCCGCGCATCGGCTTTGAATCCTTAAGTCGATGTCTACGCATCGGCTGTGCTCAAAATTTTTGGATTTTCCATTTTTTACGGCCGATTTGTTTACGTATCGGCCCCCATATTTGAGCTGTTCTGCTGGGCATTTGACATGCATTCTCAGCTTCGTATCCTCGTGTCTCATCCATCTATGTGCCCCCCGAGCCGATTCTGTCAAGTAATTGATGGTATCGGCTCTTCAGGCATCCGTTGGATCAATGCTGAACACAGACAAAGGGATGTTGAGGATAATTTTGGCCGATTGCGGGAATCGGCCTCCCTTTCCATTGCAATGTTTGACGATGGTTTGCAACTCCTTGGATTTCCGCTGTAGCTACGTGGCATGCTGGAGATAAGATCCTTTGCTTTTCATTTTTTGAGGGCCGATCTCAGGGATCGGCCTTGCCACGTATGTCCAATGTCTTGGACCTGCTACTCCGTCCGGACCACGGATACCATGTTTGTATCAGCCGATGCCTCTGCATCGGCATCAGCCGATGCCTGTGCATCGGCTTTCGCCTGTTTTGGGCGCCATACTTTCTTTGGCGGGCGCGCCTTCGTCTCCAATGTCTGCTGAATTTTCACGGCCAGATCGGGCCGTGCTCTTCTCAACGTGTACAGGTACTGTGCCTCGGCTTCTTCCAGGTTTCGCAGCCGCTGCACTCTACGCTTCTGAGAATGGCTGAGTCCATCGGGGCACCACCTTGGTCGGTGATACCTATCTTCTTCTCCATCTGACTCCTCGAAGTCTTCTTCTTGAGATGACTCAGCTCGCTTGTTATGAGGTGGGAGAGGTCTTAGACGTTCGAACACTGAAACTTTGTTTGTCCTTCCCCTTTGCTGTTTGCATTCTGGGCAATTCTCGATTGTTGGCAATCGGCTCATTCCTGAGTCCCAGCAATGTTTGAAGAAGGGACAGTTCCAGTGCTTATCCACGTTGTCTTGCTCCCTTGGCCTCCCTCTAGCGACGTTCGTACCCGTCGTTGTTCTGTCATGACGATACCTCGATCGCATCGACCGACGATATCTCTCATCGTCTTCGTCGTAGCGCCGATGTCGGTCGTACTGCTGCTCATATTTGTTGAGGAGATGCGCGGAGAGTGGGTGTTGATACCGCGTGCTTCTCACCTCCTCCTCGGTTAGGTACCGTCTGTCATCATCTTGGGGCCGGTCGCGTGGAACGGCCTCTTCTTTATCTTTGCCACGAGAGTGGCTGCTCTCTGCTTTGTCCGCGCTATGGCAGTTCACCAGCCTGGCCATGTTGACACTAAAGGAGAACCCTGGCTCCCTTATGGAGTGGCTGAGATCTACTGTGTTGACGCCATGCGACGGACACGTGTTTCCTTTGAGCTTGATGTTGTGAGAACGGGTTGTCTCAAAGGAGCCGATGAGCTCGGCTTCACAGATGGCCTTCAGCTCATCGTATTTCTTCTTGTGCTCCGCAGGGAGATCCTTGTATGTGATCTGCTCCTCTGCCATCTCGGATGTCGGTGTTGACGTGGATGTTGCAGAAGAGGTCCCACCGGGCGTGCCAGAATGTGTTACCCTCCAAAACCCACCGACGGGCAATGGCTAAGCAACACGAAGAGCCGGGAGGCTCCCAAGGCCGCTTAGTGGACCCTGGCACCTCGCGTCGTCCCGCAAATCTTCCAGCCACGTCCTGGCGGTTGCTAGGGCGTGCCACCTGACCTAGACCCGATCAGGAAGGTGTTAGAGTGCTTCGATTGTTCCTGCATGGTAGACACGTAAACATTAAATACGAGCCCTATCGGCTCTCAGGTTTCCCTGTGGATCGGCTCAAAGAGCCGATCGCCCCATGTTTCACGTTGGATTTACAATGGCATGGGGATCCTGCTTGATCAGGACAAAGCTAAAGCGATCCACGACAGTTTAGGGTTTTCACCGCATAACCGGAACATCCTACGTGCGATCGGGCCTAGCAGCTACGGAAGATGATGCAAACTACCCCTACGAGAGGCCTAAAAACCAACGTAACGTTGATTCCCGGAACATCCCTCGCAGGGACGGTGAACAACATCTAACGCACTACCGGATCCTCCGACCCCAGCATAAGGCCTAACTATGCAGATATTAAACTAATCCTTGCGGGGCAAGGAGCAACTATAACGGATCGGATCTACTAAGTAACGAACAAGCAAGATGCTGCCCTTACGCCTGGATAGACGTAAGGGCAGCTAGGTGTCGAGGGACGGCATTGCCACGCAGATATGCACGCGAAAGCATCAATGCAAGCCCCTAAACACCTAAGGATAAATAGTACTGCTCGCCATCAACAAGGCTTCAGCACGAGCAGTACAAGGTTGACGAATAAACGTATACTGCCTAGATCGCTAGATGCGATCTAGGCAGCATGGTGCTTACCCGGGAGAAACCCTCGAAGAAAGGGGTGGCGATGCGCCTGATTTGTGTTGGTTGAACGATGATTGTCCTCCTTTTCCGATAACCCTAGATACATATTTATAGTCCAAGGGACTTTCTAATTGAGGCGTGCACCTAACCGTGCACGGGCCAGACTCTATCTTTTAATCTAAACACAACACGATCTACTAAATTACAGATACACGGGCGATTTAGCCCAAACTCTTAGCGCAAGGCCGCTTCAAAGATGCTCCATGTGTACGTCCTTCAAGCCCATCTTCACTTACGGCCCATATCCTGATTTGGCCAAAATCGGGTGGTAACGCCCGAGGGACCAGGGCCCACCAGCAGTCCTGGGAGCCTCCCGGATCTCCGTGTTGTATCCTACTCCCTCCAAGGCATGTATAAAAAAAGAACCCATCCCGTTCTCGTTTTCCCGATCACTCTTCTCTGAAGATGGAGGAGGCCCTCTTCTTGTGCCCCCTCTGCCTGCTGCCCTTCAAACCCCCCATATCCAAGGTCGCTCCCTTCCGATTTCATTCTTAGGTTCACTTGTGAGAAATGTCAATGACAACTGATGCCACGTACGTTGTTCCGTGCAGTGCAAGGGCGGTCATATGGGCTGTCGGCGCTGCGTCGGCGAGCTTGCGCCGAACCCGTGCAAGAAGTGCGAGCAGCCGGCGAGGTTGCCGCCGTCGAATCGATCTGGGGCAATGGTCAAGTGCGTCGGCTGCCAGAGCTTGGTCGCCTCCACGGAGTCCTACAACCACTATATCGCGTGCCCGCATGGTCCGTGCGGCTGCACAGAGGCCATCAATACCGGCTGCAGCTTCACCGGCCCGCCGCGGGAGCTCCTGGTACACCTCCAAGCATCCCACTCCATCCCAGTGTTTACGTTCCAGTATGGCATACCCGCCTGGTGCATAGTTCGTGTTCCGGTACAACCGCGGGGACACCTGTTCATCGGCAGTGGGGAAGAAGACGGTAGCGTGTTCGCCATCACCGTTGGCGCGCTCGGCCCGACCACCATTGTGTCATGTGTGTGCATCAGGTCGGCCGCGTGCTTGTTTCCGATGTACAAGGCGCAGCTGCTGGTGATTGGTCCGCCGGCGCCGGCGACGGCTGGGACCAGTGACCTCTCGACGGACACCTTGATGGCGGTAATCGAGCCGACGAGCTCCCCGACGCCTAGCTCGATCATGTTGCAGCAGCTCACTTCTTTCCTGGCGGTGCCGCCCCGTTACGCGAAGCAGAATGGAGGGCAGCGTGTGTTGCCTATCTGCGTTTGCATCAACAAGAAGGTTGTACAATAATCTTCGTTTAGTCATACTGCAATGTAGTTACTCGAAGATCGGAGGGAGTAGTTTAGTTCGAAATAGGGTTCGTTCGGATGTATTTTGGACTTGTATAGTAGTACTACTACTCCAGAACTATTAGCTAGCTAGTTGGAGTGCTAGAATGCAGCTCGGAGTATTAGTATTTTGGCAGTACTATTAGTAGTCTACTAGTATATATATGTGACTGCAAGTTCAAACTAAAATGGAGTATTTCTTGCTAATGTTGTTCTCTTGGAGTCATCATTTTTTTCTGAACGTGTTAACTATGCTATTGTCTAAGGCTTCGTTTAGATTTCTTAGGTTGAATTCATATTTCGTCTCTTCCTAATTTGGCAAAACTGCACTGTCATGGGCATTCTTACAAGGTCGCTGAAGTTTCGAAGTTTCTTAATGTATATTGCGTAGGGTGTACCCCCTTAACATGGATCTGTTGCATTTTTTGGTTGTATTTTTTTGGCAATTTTCAGGACCATAAAATAGCACGCCTTCAGTTGAAATTTGAATTACTTTTCGAAAAGTGCCCGATACTAGCATGGAGTAGTAATTTTTTTGTACTCCCTCGGTCCCACCAAAAGTGTCTCAACTTTGTTAAAATGTTGATGGATAGATGTATCCATCTATTTTTTTTTTGACAAAGTTGAGATAAATTTGGTGGGACGGAGCCACGGAGTCCTAGTTCGTTGGGAACCCCAAGAGGAAGGTATGATGCGCACAGCGCAAGTTTTCCCTCAGAAAGAAACCAAGGTTTATCAAACCAGGAGGAGCCAAGAAGCACGTTGAAGGTTGATGGTGGCGAAATTTGATGCGGCGCAACACCAGGGATTCCGGCGCCAACGTGGAACTTGCACAACACAACCAAAGTACTTTGCCCCAACGAAACAGTGAGGTTGTCAATCTCACCGGCTTGCTGTAACAAAGTATTAACCGTATTGTGTGGAAGATGATTGTTTGCGAAGAAAATAGTAAAACAAGTATTGCAGTAGATTGTATGCGATGTAAAGAATAGGACCAGGGTCCACAGTTCACTAGAGGTGTCTCTCCCATAAGATTAAAGCATGTTGGGTGAACAAATTACGGGGGCAATTGACAAATAGAGAGGGCATAACAATGCACATACATGATATGATAAATATAGTGAGATTTAATTAGGGCATTATGACAAAGTACATAGACCGCTATCCAGCATGCATCTATGCCTAAAAAGTCCACCTTCAGGTTATCATCCGAACCCCTTCCAGTATTAAGTTGCAAGCAACAGACAATTGCATTAAGTATGGTGCGTAATGTAATCAACAACTACATCCTTAGACATAGCATCAATGTTTTATCCCTAGTGGCAACAACACATTCACAACCTTAGAACTTTCTGTCACTGTCCCAGATTTAATGGAGGCATGAACCCACTATCGAGCATAAATACTCCCTCTTGGAGTTAAGAGCAAAAACTTGGCCAGAGCCTCTACTAATAACGGAGAGCATGCAAGATCATAAACAACACATAGGTAATAGATTGATAATCACCATAACATAGTATTCTCTATCCATCGGATCCCGACAAACACAACATATAGTATTATAGATAGATGATCTTGATCATGTTAGGCAGCTCACAAGATCCAACAATGAAGCACAACTAGGAGAAGACGACCATCTAGCTACTGCTATGGACCCATAGTCCAGGGGTGAACTACTCACTCATCACTCCGGAGGCGATCATGGTGATGAAGAGTCCTCCGGGAGATGATTCCCCTCTCAGGTGCCGGAGGCGATCTCCTGAATCCCCCGAGATGGGATTCGCGGCGGCGCGTCTCTGGAAGGTTTTCCGTATCGTGGCTCTCGGTACAGAGGGTTTCGCGACGAAGACTTTAAGTAGGCGGAAGGGCGACGCGGGGGCCACACGAGGGCCCCACACGCTAGGGCCGCGCGCCCGGGCCTGGCCACGCCGCCCTAGTGTGGCGGCGCCTCGTGGCCCCACTTCCTTTCCCCTCGGTCTTCTGGAAGCTTCGTGCAAAAATAGGACCCCGGGCGTTGATTTCGTCCAATTCCGAGAATATTTCCTTACTAGGATTTCTGAAACCAAAAACAGCAGAAACAGCAACTGGCTCTTCGGCATCTTGTTAATAGGTTAGTGCCGAAAATGCGTAAATACGACATATAATGTGTATAAAACATGTAGATATCATCAATAATGTAGCATGGAACATAAGAAATTATCGATACGTCGGAGACGTATCAGCATCCCCAAGCTCTCGTCCCGAGCAGGTAAACGATAACAAGGATAATTTCTAGAGTGACATGCCATCATAACCTTGATCATACTATTGTAAACATATGTAATGAATGCAGCGATCAAAACAATGGTAATGACATGAGAAAACAAATGAATCATAAAGCAAAGACTTTTCATGAATAGTACTTCAAGACAAGCATCAATAAGTCTTGCATAAGAGTTAACTCATAAAGCAATAAATCAAAGTAAAGGTGTTGAAGCAACACAAAGGAAGATTAAGTTTCAGCGGTTGCTTTCAACTTATAACATGTATATCTCATGGATAGTGTCAATGTAAAGTAATATAACAAGTGCAATATGCAAGTATGTAGGAATCAATGCAGAGTTCACACAAGTGTTTGCTTCTTGAGGTGGAGAGAAATAGGTAAACTGACTCAACAATAAAAAGGTAAAAGAAAGGTCCTTCAAAGAGGAAAGCATCGATTGCTATATTTGTGCTAGAGCTTTTATTTTGAAAACATGAAACAATTTTGTCAACGGTAGTAATAAAGCATATGAGTTATGTAAATTATATCTTACAAGTTGCAAGCCTCATGCATAGTATACTAATAGTGCCCGCACCTTGTCCTAATCAGCTTGGACTACCGGATCATCGCAATACACATGTTTCAACCAAGTGTCACAAAGGGGTACCTCCATGCCGCCTGTACAAAGGTCTAAGGAGAAAGCTCGCATTTTGGATTTCTCACTTTTGATTATTCTCAACTTAGACATCCATACCGGGACAACATGGACAACAGATAATGAACTCCTCTTTAATGCATAAGCATGTGGCAACAATTAGTGTTATCATATGAGATTGAGGATATATGTCCAAAACTGAAACTTCCACCGTGATTCATGGCTTTAGTTAGCGGCCCAATGTTCTTCTCTAACAATATGCATGCTCCAACCATTAAGGTGGTAGATCTCTCTTACTTCAGACAAGACGGACATGCATAGCAACTCACATGATATTCAACAAAGAATAGTTGATGGCGTCCCCAGAAGCATGGTTATCGCACAACAAGCAACTTAATAAGAGATAAAGTGCATAAGTAAATATTCAATACCACAATAGTTTTTAAGGCTATTTTGTCCCATGAGATATATATTGCAAAGGCGAATGATGGAATTTTAAAGGTAGCACTCAAGCAATTTACTTTGGAATGGCGGAGAAATACCATGTAGTAGGTAGGTATGGTGGACACAAATGGCATAGTGGTTGGCTCAAGGATTTTGGATGCATGAGAAGTATTCCCTCTCGATACAAGGTTTAGGCTAGCAAGGTTATTTGAAGCAAACTCAAGGATGAACCGGGCAGCAAAACTCACATAAAAGACATATTGTGAACATTATAAGACTCTACACCGTCTTCCTTGTTGTTCAAAACTCAATACTAGAAATTATCTAGACCTTAGAGAGACCAAATATGCAAACCAGATTTTAGCAAGCTCTATGTATTTCTTCATTAATGGGTGCAAAGTATATGATGCAAGAGCTTAAACATGAGCACAACAATTGCCAAGTATCACATTATCCAAGACATTTTAGAATTACTACATGTAGCATTTCCCGATTCCAACCATATAACAATTTAACGAAGAAATTTCAACCTTCGCCTTGAACATTATGAGTAAAGCCTAAGGACATATTTGTCCATATGAAACAGCGGAGCGTGTCTCTCTCCCATACAGTGAATGCTAGGATCCATTTTATTCAAACAAAAACAAAAACAAAACAAACCGACGCTCCAAGCAAAGCACATAAGATGTGACTGAATAAAAATATAGTTCCAGGGGAGGAACCTGATGATGTTGTTGATGAAGAAGGGGATGCCTTGGGCATCCCCAAGCTTAGACGCTTGAGTCTTCTTAAAATATGCAGGGATGAACCACGGGGGCATCCCCAAGCTTAGAGCTTTCACTCCTCTTGATCATAGTATATCATACTCCTCTCTTGACCCTTGAAAACTTCCTTCACACCAAACTTCAAGCAAACTCATTAGAGGGTTAGTGCACAATTAAAAATTCACATATTCAGAGGTGACACAATCATTCTTAACACTTCTGGACATTGCACAAAGCTACTGGACATTAATGGATCAAAAGAATTCATCCAACATAGCAAATACGGCAATGCGAAATAAAAGGCAGAATCTGTCAAAAACAGAACAGTCCGTAAAGACGAACCTGAAAGGGGCACTAGACTTGCTCAAATGGAAAAACTCAAAACTAATGAAAGTTGCGTACATATCTGAGGATCACGCTCGTAATTTTGCAGATTTTTTCGAATTTTTTACAGAGACTTATGCCAGAATTCGTGACAGACAGTAATGCTGTTTCTGCGCAGCGATCCCAAATATAACATCAACTTTAACATAGAAACTTTACTTGGCACAAAAACATGATAAGGAGAGGTTCCTACAGTAGTAAACAACTTCCAAGACTCAAATATAAAACAAAGTACTGTAGTAAAAACATGGGTTGTCTCCCATAAGCGCTTTTCTTTAACGCCTTTCAGCTAGGCGCAGAAAGTGTAAATCAAGTATTATCAAGAGATGAAGCATCAACATTACCTTGGGCTTTACCTTTACCTTTCTTGTTCTTTTTCTTACTCTTTGGTTTAGGGAATACATGTCTACCCCCGGGTGTAGAGGTGAACTTTAGGGTGCCTTCTCCCATATCTATGACTGCTCCCAATAGTTTCAGCAGGGATCTTCCGAGTGTGATTTGTCCTGTTCCTGCACATTCAATAACAAGATAATCAATGGATATTGTTCTACCAAGAATGGTTGTATGCACACCCGCAGCTATTCCTTTAGGAATTATAACAGAGTTATCAATAAGAGTTATTCCTTCTCCCCCTTCAACGAATCCCCAAAGTTGCAAAGATTCATGAATACTCTTAGGCATTAAGCAAAATTCAGACATAATATCACAATTGGCATGAAGAGTTTGGTCACCGATAACAATTTTAACAGTAGGATCCCATAATGAAGGTTCAGAGTTCACTAAAACTTGATCAAGACGGTTACGAACATATCTATAATTTTCATTCAAGCGAGATGCACTTGTCTCAAGAGTGTTTAATCTATTATAAATGCTAATAAGGGCTGAATCAAAGTTATTAGCTGAATCATGTGATGCAACCAACTTCTTTATGGCATTAAAAGCTTGATCCCCATTACAATGAAGGAAATCTCCCCCCACTACAGCATCCAAGGCATATCTATAGCGAATCATAAGACCAAAATAAAAATTACTAAGGAGCAAACTTAGAGTCATTTGAGGTTCAGCTTTACGATAAGAAGTAAAAATCCTGGACCAAGCATCTTTAAAACTTTCCTCATCCCCTTGTTTAAAAGTAAAAACTAATTCCTCAGGTGAAGAAGTAACAAGTACAGAGCTAGACATGATAACAAAAGTAAACTAAATGCAAGTAACTAATTTTTTTGTGTTTTTGATATAGAGAGCAAGACAGTAAATAAAGTAAAACTAGCAACTAATTTTTTTGTGTTTTGTTTAGATGCAGCAAACAAAGTAGTAAATAAAATAAAGCAAGACAAAAACAAAGTAAAGAGATTGGGAAGTGGAGACTCCCCTTGCAGCGTGTCTTGATCTCCCAACGGCGCCAGAAAAAGAGCTTGATGGCGTGTAACTCACACGTTCGTTGGGAACCCCAAGAGGAAGGTATGATGCGCACAGCAGCAAGTTTTCCCTCAGAAAGAAACCAAGGTTTATCGAACCAGGAGGAGCCAAGAAGCACGTTGAAGGTTGATGGTGGCGAAATGTGATGCGGCGCAACACCAGGGATTCCGGCGCCAACGTGGAACCTGCACAACACAACCAAAGTACTTTGCCCCAACGAAACAGTGAGGTTGTCAATCTCACCGGCTTGTTGTAACAAAGGATTAACCGTATTGTGTGGAAGATGATTGTTTGCGAAGAAAACAGTAAAACAAGTATTGCAGTAGATTGTATGCGATGTAAAGAATAGGACCGGGGTCACAGTTCACTAGAGGTGTCTCTCCCATAAGATTAAAGCATGTTGGGTGAACAAATTACAGTCGGGCAATTGACAAATAGAGAGGGCATAACAATGCACATACATGATATGATAAATATAGTGAGATTTAATCAGGGCATTACGACAAAGTACATAGACCGCTATCCAGCATGCATCTATGCCTAAAAAGTCCACCTTCGGTTATCATCCGAACCCCTTCCAGTATTAAGTTGCAAGCAACAGACAATTGCATTAAGTATGATGCGTAATGTAATCAACAACTACATCCTTAGACATAGCATCAATGTTTTATCCCTAGTGGCAACAGCACATCCACAACCTTAGAACTTTCTGTCACTGTCCCAGATTTAATGGAGGCATGAACCCACTATCGAGCATAAATACTCCCTCTTGGAGTTAAGAGCAAAAACTTGGCCAGAGCCTCTACTAATAACGGAGAGCATGCAAGATCATAAACAACACATAGGTAATAGATTGATAATCACCATAACATAGTATTCTCTATCCATCGGATCCCGACAAACACAACATATAGTATTACAGATAGATGATCTTGATCATGTTAGGCAGCTCACAAGATCCAACAATGAAGCACAATTAGGAGAAGACGACCATCTAGCTACTGCTATGGACCCATAGTCCAGGGGTGAACTACTCACTCATCACTCCGGAGGCGATCATGGTGATGAAGAGTCCTCCGGGAGATGATTCCCCTCTCCGGCAGGGTGCCGGAGGCGATCTCCTGAATCCCCCGAGATGGGATTCGCGGCGGCGTCTCCGGAAGGTTTTCCGTATCGTGGCTCTCGGCACAGGGTTTCGCGACAAAGACTTTAAGTAGGCGGAAAGGCGACGCGGGGGCCACACGAGGGCCCCACACGCTAGGGCCGCGCGGCCGGGTCCGGGCCGCGCCGCCCTAGTGTGGCGCGCCGTGGCCCCACTTCCTTTCCCCTCGGTCTTCCGGAAGCTTCGTGCAAAAATAGGACCCTGGCGTTGATTTCGTCCAATTCCGAGAATATTTCCTTACTAGGATTTCTGAAACCAAAAACAGCAGAAAACAACAACGGCTCTTCGGCATCTTGTTAATAGGTTAGTGCCGGAAAATGCGTAAATACGACATATAATGTGTATAAAACATGTAGATATCATCAATAATGTAGCATGGAACATAAGAAATTATCGATACGTCGGAGACGTATCAGTAGTTGATGGCGAGAAGGTTGATGCCTTGCTAGGTTGGTGTACGTTGCAAAAAGAACAAGGTTGGTGTATTTGTTTTATTTGTTCACCATAATACTGACATGGCCATCGATTTGATTAGACAACACAAGCCTGGGACGTTTCACTTATTTATTGTAGGAAGCACGATTAATGGACTGTAATGATGGGGCTACTCCTATAGTCCGTCTGCTCGGCTCCTACTCGGGTGTCGGGTCACAGTCACACTCTCCTCTTTTTTTGAACACATTCACACTCTCCTCTTTTTTTGAACACATTCACACTCTCCTCGAAACTGCAGTAGGCAGTATATGCATAAGAGGAGGAGCGTCTCGGTTCACCTCCGTCGTCTATCCCCACTCCGCCCAGCTTCCATAGCACGCGCCTGCGTCTCCGCCATGGCGCTTTCGCATCCTATCCAGCAGTGCCCAGTTTGAGAGCCTCTGTTCTCCAACTCAAACCCCCACCTGCCGCCATTGATCGCCATCTCTCTCCCAAAGTTCCAATCAGTAAATCTCCCAAGAAAATCCCAACCCCATTGTACCACCTGCCTCCTTGCGATGGCGAAATCGAGCACGGTCTGTGGATCTGGGCTGTTTCACAAGGTGTTTACGGAAGGCCCCCTTGAAGTGCTCATCAGCCAGTGCGACGCCATCACCGCCGCGTCCCTAGTCGGTTCCTCCAAAAGTATTCTTCAGTCAGCCAAATACAGTGCCACTCTGCCTGCTTCTCAGCCGTTTGGCCTTCCGTGTGTTCTCTGTTGTGACCCGGCGGATAAACCATGGGTGTTCAAGGAGGATTTGCCGGTGCACAGCAAGTGCAAACTAGTGCCGCTGGACAGGTTCTCCTATGATGGCCTAGTGCCACACGGTAAGGATGAGGAGCGGGCAGGTGCCAATGGAGATTGGATCGCCATGGTTGGCCCCGAATGCAAGTGGAACCTCCTCAATGTCTACACTCATCGCAAGATCAAACTTCCATCTTTGAGGAAGAAGTTTGAAACCACAGGCAATCCACTTATATTCGGGTATAAGGGTTATGTTATTCAACTGCAGAAGATAGCTATTTGCCAAGTTCCTACAGCTGCTCGGCGGTATGAAGATTTCTCCCTTGTCGCAATCTTCGACTTTGCAATTGCCTACCTCCATGCCGAATATCCTGGTACATGGATAATTCTTGAAAACCAGTTTGAGAACGACTCCAGATACTGCGATGCAATTATACATAACGGACTTGTGTTCGCCGTTACTGAGCTTGGAAATGTTTATGCATGGGATCCTCATCAATTTGGTAACATTTCCTCCCTATCTTTTTTATATACGTAACTTATATAGATTTCTCTTATTTACTGAAAAGTGCTTGAGTTGCACTTTTCTGTTAAAGTGCAATTGCACTTTTCTGCCAGAAATTTGCCGTTACTGAGCTTGGAAATGTTTATGCATGGGATCCTAATCAATTTGGTAACATTTCCTCCCTATCTTTTTTATATACGTAACTTATATAGTATTTCACCTCTTATTTGTTGAACTGTCTTGGCATCTTTTGGCTTAAAGGAATTCCATAGGCGCACACCATAACCCTCTTGTGGTATGGACATATATACTTATAGAATTTAACATCTATAGGAATTTTAGTATGGTCTAATGTGCATGTTGTTCCGTAGGAAAAAGGCCCCCTAGTAATTAAGTTTCTTTATTATTACTCCCTGGAAAATTTAAGGTAGAGTAGAAATAGAATCAATAAAGGTGCCATGCAATATTGATAAAGACTTTCATTTGTTTATATTCCCCCGGTTCTAGAGAATAAGGAGTACTATAGTCAAACCATCTAAAATTTGGACCAATATTTTGGGGAACATGTTTTAAATCCATATGAAGTTTTACCAAGATGTTCGAAATATATTTCAAATCATCTTATGTTCGACCATGATTTTATAAAGTACTAGTATTGGCATCTACAATATCAAATCAATATCACTAGTAGATAAATCATGAAATATATTTTCATGTGACGTGTTCTTTCCTTTTTCAAGGTCCTATAGTGCTCCCTGCTCCATTCATTCCGTGGACGGCTGGATTTGATTACGATGATGATTTTGAGTCTAATAGTCGTACGTGGTGGCTGGCAAGATCTCAAGATCGTTCTAGACTTCTCCTGGTCTATGCACGTGGCGTAATGGATATTGACGCTGACGGTGCTCTAACTTATTATGATAGTACCCCTTCTGTCCATTGCGGTCGCGCTGTTCACAGCTATTCGGGGTATACCTGCATTGTATTCTCGAATGACACTAGTCGGTTACTTCCAGCCAACCCGTGGGAAAGGGTTACTAATCTTGGAGACTATTCTATGTTCCTTGGGGTGAACTATCCGATTTTCATGCGAGTGGGTGGTGCAACATTTCCCCCAGGATATTTGACAAGAAGAAACTGCATCTACACCACGCCTCAGGCCATTGGCTCTCAGTTTGACACATCACATCAAGAAATTTTCCGCTTCAGTCTAAATGGCGAAGACCACCAAAGCATCTCTTTCTCAAGCAGCGGTCCAGGGGCCAACTGGCATACGGGGTTTTGGTTCATCCCAAGCTACACCAACGCGCTGGACTGGAACAAAGACAATCAGAGTTAGGGATATTTATGTAATAGTAGGATCATACTACTAGCTAGCTCAGTTGGTCTTGACTCCTATTTAACTATTTATAGCTAATGTACTTAGGTGATAAATTGATGCTATTTGCATGAACCCAGGTGCTTCTTGTAATTTGATCAAATACGGTCTATACACATGCATGGTTGTTTGGCTGTTTCAGTGTCCCTAGAGGCATACATATATATACTGTTATTTAGCAATCTTTATTACAGTACAAAGGTCTTAACCTCATGGTTCACAGAAAGTATAAACGTAGATCAGCCATCTAAACATTGAAGACATTCTGGTGTATGATTCTTACATATACACATCAACATGCTATCAGAAAATCTTAAATTGAATTGTACTGGCTGTACAAACCCGTGCATCATTCTCTAGCCGGTTGCACCCAAAAACCAAATCGTGGTACTTCATAGTTGACTGTATGTAGGACAACATACGGATCCAATGCGAAGCCATGGGTATCACCTGCATGAAAGAACCAGATTTCACATGGTTGGAGCTTGGAGGTACTCCATATGGCATTTAAAATCATTCCTTGTCCTTCATATGGCCCTAAAAATAGTACAGTTGGATTTGTGGGTTTTAATTTTTTATTAACACACTCAATTAATTGCCCAAACATTGATTAATAATATTATTAAGGGGTGTGATGTTGAAAGCCATAAGAACAATGTGCCAAACAATCTTTGCTAGCGGACAGTAAATGTATACCCATCAGAAATATTAGTACTACTAGTAGTACTATCAAAATAATCAGCAGACGTGAATGTTTCTTTGGTCAACATAACTACTGCACCATCTTAAAAGTAAATGGCATGACCATTTATTTGATTTGATAGCGTGCAGCTAGATGGCGTACATTACTATCTCTACTTCCTTGGGTCGCCCAAATCTGGAGTACTAAAAGCAAATCCTGGTGATTCATTTGACAAGACAACACAGATGCGTCCAAATTTCTCCGCCCATATTATTATAGTAATATACGAAATCTGGAGTGCGTTGCCTCGTTGCCTTCCAAGAGAAGCTGCATTCCTTGCCAAAAAAGAGAGAGAGGCTGTATTTATAACTACCTCACCGGCCGCCACTAGTACAAACCATCACTCCCTCTCCACCTCCACCTCCACCTCTTCCCTAGTAGCTCCACCTCCATATCGGCGACGGACCACAATCGCGCGGCTTCGACTTCCTCTTCGACGGCGGCGGCGACAGAGGCGTGAGGCACCTTCTCCGCGGCGCATCACTCATCCTCGTCCCGCGGCAACAATGGCTGTATGTGAAATCACCATACCCTTGTGTATGGTAGAGATGATGATGCGGATAAAATTTTATTGGCGGTTGCTCATCCTTGTTTGAATATTTGGTGTAGATTCACATCTAGGGCAGGGTGTCAAGCGGGGTGGGTAGCGGGCTAGCTAGTTTCAGTGCGAGTGCTTTAAATCTGCTCTAATCTCAACCACTATTTGCTCTAATTTTCTGCTTTGCGGGACGATTCGCGGATGCCGCTTGCAACCCTAATCTAGGGTATTGATCCTAGTTTAGTAGACTACTAGGATTTACATGCCAATTTGTTTTTAGACTAGATCCGGATATTTGTCAATACTACTACGTACTTCCTCCGTTCGTATTTAATTGACTCTAGTTGAAAGCATCGACAGTTCATTTTCTTCTCTCCCTCTCGTCGACTAATTAAAACCGAACAGAGGGAGTATTAGGAATCCATGTGCATCCGTACTACCAGTAAGGTATTGCGTTGTTGCAGAGGCTCAGTGTAATCAATATCTTTCGATATTAATATACTCACTTTATCAGAAAATAAATTAGGAATCCATGTTCAAACTTGCTAGTTTGATCGACGTTTGATGATGATTTGTGAGGCCATGTATGGGCCTAGTTTGTTTTGCCTGGTGGTCAGTAGGCTGATGATTTTTTTTGCTTGGTCGATCTGTGGTCGTTCCATGGCCACTGCTGATTAATCATTACTAGAATCAACAATTTTTTGCTTGTCTGGTGATTGGAATTGTATGCGCTCTTCTGAAGAGCACCATCGCACGATGATTAGTCTTAATGGAGATGCAGATGTCGATCAAGAGGGAGAAACATATCTTGATCATGCATTTCTCACGAGATTACTTGGTGATTGGAAGTAGAATCCACAATTTGTTGTGCAAACTTCTCAACATATGCATATATTCATTGAATTGGCTTTATGTGATCAATATTACTTCTTATTGCAGATGGATGGAGGGGAAAGAGCGAAAAAACCGATACTTAGTGAAATGACTTCTCATTCTGTGACTTCTGATATCCCAGATGACAAGGTAAATATATAGAACGATGATTCGTAGGTGATGAAAGCAGAATCCACAATTTGCCGTGCAAACTTCTCAACATATGCATTTATTTGATTAATTAGTTTTATGTGATCAATAGTATTACTTATTCCAGATGGACGTAGGGGAAGGAACGAAAAAGCGGATGCTATGTGAAATGACTTCTAAATCTGTGTGTTCTGATATCCCAGATGACAAGGTAAACATATGGACCGACGCTTGTTTTGCTGCTGCCCCCGTTAGATGGCTAGATGCTCTGGTCTAATTTCTGTTCATGTGCTTATTATTGCAGAAACATAGAGTTGAAGAAAACTCTATATTGTCTGATGACAAAGGTGAAATGGCATGCCAGTCTTTTAAACCTCCGACGCCACCTTGTTTACTGTCTATGGAGACTGATGCAGCTGGACCTGGTACTGATGAGCCTATACGTGGCATCATCGTGCCACATGAAGAAGGTTGTGGATTGGGTTTACCCCCTGCTGTAGAAACTGGTGGTGCAGCTGGAGCTGCTAGTGTAGAGCCTCTAGTGAACGGTGTCGTGCCACGGGAATTCTCTGAACTGGAGCAAGACGGTTTACCTATTGTCAAGACCGATGTAACTGGTGCTGATGCTGGAGTTGCTACTGATGATCCTGCACCCGAAGTTGCCACGCCACCCGAAGGAGGTTTTGTATTGGTAGAACCCGTCATGACTATGCCCACAGTACTGACTGGTGGTGGACCTGGAGCTGGTAGGGTAGAGCCTCTAGCGAAAGGTGTCGTGCCACGAGAATCCTCTGAAGTGGATATTGGTGGTTTACCCTCTGTAGAGACTGGTGGTCTACCTGGAGCTGGTATTGTAGAGATTTCAGCAAACGGTGCTGTCCCACCCAACTCCTATGAACTGGAGCATGTACCTGATGTGCCTTCTGTAGAACCTGATGCACCTGTAAGTAGTGGTGATGATTCCGCTGAATCTGATCAAGAAGGATCTGCATCTCGAGGACAAGATGTCAGCTGTCATTCACCTGAACCCGAGCTGAAGTCAGCAACGGTAGCTTATATGGCACGGACTGTCCTTCAAGCTCTAAAGATCCAGTTGGGTGGTTCACAGGACCAGCTACTCCAAGCCATTGTCACTACAAAAGACCAGCCAGCATGCTTCGTCATCTCCTGCATACTGTTTGACAAGCTGAAGCACTGCAACTGGCGCATTGTTCAATCCCATCAGCATGGAGAGAGGAGCTATGTTTATGTCAAGATGATTCATGCTGATTTGGTAAGGTTCCATGATAAGATGTATGGGTGGGGTGAGGCAAGAGCCACATTTTGCAGCATTCACACAGTCTTCGCTCTTGAGCCAGACCCCATGGATGCTTACCCAGTGGTGCAGCTGTCCTGACTTGATATATGTTTTATGATCAGTATGCTGCTGTCGTGGAACTGTGATGTGGAGCTACCTTTCTTATGGTTTCTAGGCTTTTGGTTTCAACATGTATTATGGAGCTTACCTTAGGACTTTCGCATGCGTTTGGCTGTTGACCTGTAATGTTTGTGGTTGGTTGTCTAATCTACTTGGCACAATCACATTGCAAAGGCAAATGTTCCTTTTCTCTTTAATTGTTATTATGACTTATGTGTTATAACCAGGCAAGAATATGCAATCTTGGTTCTCTGACCGATATATATGTACATACAACTTTTGTTCACATAATAACACTTACACGGGAAAAGAGTAGCTTTCTCTGTTGGACAAACACCAAACCACAAAAGGGTAACAACACAATATCCAAACTAGGTACGGCACCTGTTGAGCATACATGACTTTTGGCGTAAAATCACGTTAACCAACACTAGCAGCATCTTGTTCTTTGCAAGGTGCTATGCTTATCAGTCTAATCCCAATACACCACCTACTTCAGGTGGCACGATGATGTCAAGTGCAGGCTCACCAGTACCAACTCTCTTGCATCAGTCTCCATTGAAGGTACGCCACTGCTGCAGTAGACACCATTAGCAATGCAAGCTGAAGGTGTTCTTATCCTCATATCAGGATCACATAATACAGGTGTCAAGCTTCATGCACTAGCCAACACAATCAAAAGTCCGAACTAGGATCGCTAGGAAAAAAACATGAAGATCTTTTTTTCGAATCCCACGCTGAACATCTTTTTCACTAATTAGGTAAGCTCCTGCTGACAAACATATTACAGCAACTCCAGCAGTGGCTCTATATTTTGGCGCTGTGGGCTGATGCTGCGCATGGAGCCGGCAATAGCTTCACCGGAAGCTGCAAACTGTGGCGGCCAAATGCAGGGCTGAAACAGCGTATTTTCAGAGGCGCTATAATGCAGCGCCAAAAACAGAATATAATGAAAAATAGAGTGCAGTAAAACAGAAGATCAAACAAAGACTAGAAATAGACATAAAATAGGAGAAAATTAGCTTGATAGATACTCCGTAGTTCATATTTTTACAAAGTAGTGCGATAAAACTAAACTAAAACTCGACATCTGACGAGTCCGGTGTCGTGCCCGACACCGGATCCGACGAGAAGAGGTCAATCCAACGGGGGTCGTCCTCGCCAATGGTGGTCGGCCCGGCGAGCTGCGCTTCGATGAAGGCCCGCTTCGTCGCCTTCTCCGCCCTCCGTCGTGCGCGGTCCTCCTTCTTCGCAGCCCGCCTCGTCGCCTTCTCCGCCCTCCGTCTGCGGAAGTGCTCGTTCTCGGCGGCAACGTCCTCGGGGAAGCGGGCCGCCCACTCGCGCGCCGCGCGCTCGTCCCGCTCGGCGATGCGCAAACGGCGCTCCGTCTCGCGGCGGCGGCGCTGTTCCTCCTGTCTAACGATGTACGGCGGCGGCGCGAGATCCTCGGCCTGCTGGCGCGTCCACACGTCATGGAAATTCATCGACGATCGCGGGCGCCCGAGCCGCCACGCCACGGCGTCGTACGCGCGCGCGGCCTCGTGCGCGGTCTCGTAGGTGCCGAGGCCGATGCGCTCGCCGCCGTCACGTATCTCCGCGTAATACGTACCTTTGGGGCGCGCGCGGACGCCGCGGTACCCCGTGCCCGAGACGCGGCAGTACCGCGAGCTCGACGCGAGACGAGGCATGGCGGCGGCGGCGGAAGCGGAGCCGCGGCGGCGATATTAGGCGCAGATGGGCAAATTTCAGCAACCCGTGTCCATCTTTTTTTTGGCAGGATTACGCCATGTACCACCTTCCAATTAGAAAATAGTACTGTTCAGCCTTCCCCTGTTGGGCCCAATATTTCACTTTGGGTTGCCAACGGCCATCTACATGGTAATTGCTATCGGCCTACTTGCTCCGGCTGTCGAAGCCCAATAACTACAAATGGGCCTTTCTGCTCATGCAATTTCGGCCCTTTTCTAATGAAACACAGATCCTATGATTGGCAAAAAAAAACACGGAGATTCTACATAAAAGTTGTTTTTATTTATTTTAAATTATTGGGTTCCAATTTTTGAAACTGCTCATGCCCAATATGAAAATCCTTGATCGCTCCATACCCACATGGATAACGGTATTTTTAATAATTCATAAAGTGGATTTGAAATTTAAAACATATCCTAATAATTCCATGATTTAATCTATCAACTTGCAAGATCTTGGAGAGAAAGAGCTTGTATTAGTCTGCAGAATCCTCAACGTTTCAAAGGCGGCAGTGGATAAAAACAAAAAAGGAAGTAGCCAAAAATTAGGGGTAAAAAATAACTCCAAGAAAGGAAACTTTTATTGTTTGTAGAGGATGACATGCGGGACCCATGAGCCAGCAGCTTACTCAACGTTTCAAAGGCGGCATGAGATCGAAAGAAAAAGGCAAGTGACCAAATATCAGAGCCAAAAATAATCCAAGAAATGAAACTTATTGTACATAGAGGATGACATCCGGGTCCCATTTAGCAGCAGCGGTTTCAACGTTTCAAATGCGGTTTGAGATCAAAAGAAAAAGAAAGTAGCCAGGGGGGTAAAAAACTCCAAAAAAGAAAGTTGATTGTACATAGAGGATGACATGCGGGTCCCATGAGTCAGCAGCTTACTCAACGTTTCCAATGCGGCAGGGGATCAAAAGAAAAAGGAAATAGCCAAAAATCAGAGGGTGAAAAAAAATCCAAGAAAAGAAATTTTATAGTACATAGAGGACTACATGCGGGTCCCATGAGCCAGCAGGTTCTCCAACGGTTTCAAAGGCAGGGATCAAAAGAAAAAGGCAAAGAAATTTAGGGGTAAAAAATAAATCCAACAAAGGAAAGGTTTATTGTTCATAGATGCTGACATGTGGGACCCATGAGCCAGCAGCGTCAAGGCAAGTGACCAAAAATCAGGGGTAAAAAAATCCAAGAAAAGAAACTTTATTGTACATAGAGGATGACATGCGGGTCCCATGAGCCAGCACCTTACTCAACGTTTCAGAGGCGGCTTGAGATCGAAAGAAAAAGGAAAGTGACCAAATATCAGGAGCTAAAAATAATCCAAGAAAGGAAACTTTTATTGTACATAGAGGTTGACATATGGGTCCCACTAATACAAGCTCTTTCGCTCCAAGATCTTGCAAGTTGATTGTACATAGAGGATGACATGCGGGGCCCATGTGTCAGCAGCTTACTCAACGTTTCCAAGGCGGCAGTGGATCAAAAGAAAAAGGAAATAGCCAAAATCAGAGGGTGAAAAATAAATCCAACAAAGGAAAGGTTTATTGTTCATGGAGGCTGACATCTGGGACCCACGAGCCAGCAGCGTCCTCTACGTTTCGAAGGCGACTGGGGATCGAAAGAAAAAAGGCAAATAGCCAGAAATTAGGGGTACAAAATAACTCCAAGAAAGGAAATGTTTATTGTTCATAGAAGCTGACATGTGGGACCCATGAGCCAGCAAAGTCTTCAACGTTTCAAAGGCGGCAGGGGATCAAAAGAAAAAGGAAGTAGCCAGAAATTAGGGGTAAAAAATAACTCCAAGAAAGGAAACTTTTATTGTTCATAGAGGATGACATGCGGGACCCATGCTCCAGCAGCTTCCTCAATGTTTCAAAGGCGGCATGAGATCGAAAGAAAAAGGCAAGTGACCAAATATCAGGAGAAAATAATCGAAGAAAGAAATTTTATTGTACATAGAGGATGACATGCGGGACCCATTTAGCAGCAGCGGTCTCAACGTTTCCAAGGGGGCACGGGACCAAAAGAAAAAGGAAGTAGCCAGAAATTAGTGGTCAAAAATAACTCCAAGAAAGGAAACTTTTATTGTTCGTAGAGGATGACATGCGGGACCCATGAGCCAGCAGCTTACTCAATGTTTCAAAGGCGGCATGAGATCGAAAGAAAAAGGCAAGTGACAAAATATCAGGAGACAAAGATAATCCAAGAAAAGAAAACTTTATTGTACATAGAGGATGACATGCGGGTCCCATTTAGCATCAGCGGTCTCAACGTTTCAAATGCGGCTTGAGATCAAAAGAAAAAGAAAGTAGCCAGAAATTAGGGGTAAAAAAAACTCCAAGAAAGGAAAGCTTTATCGTTCATACAGGCTGACATGTGGGACCTATGAGCCAGCAGAGTCCTCAACGTTTCAGGGGATCAAAAGAAAAAAGGAAATAGCCAAAAATCAGAGGGTGAAAAAAAAACAAGAAAATGAACTTTTATAGTACATAGAGGATGACATGCGGGTCCCATGAGCCAGCAGGTTTCAACGTTTCAAACGTGGCATGAGATCGAAAGAAAAAGGAAAGTGACCAAATATCAGGATCCAAAAAATAATTCAAGAAAAGAAACTTGATTGTACATAGAGTATGACATGCGGGTCCCATTTAGCAGCAGCGGTATCACCGTTTGAGAGGCGGCAGGGATCGAAAGAAAAAGGCAAGTGACCAAATATGAGGTGCCAAAAAAATCGAAGAAAAGAAAGTTTTATAGTACATAGAGGATGACATACGGGTCCCATGAGCCAGCAGGTTCCTCAACGTTTCAAACGTGGCATGAGATCGAAAGAAAAAGGCAAGTGACCAAATATCAGGAGCCAAAAATAATTCAAGAAAAGAAACTTGATTGTACATAGAGGATGACATGCGGGTCCCATTTAGCACCAGCGGTATCACCGTTTGAGAGGCTGCACGGGATCGAAAGAAAAAGGCAAGTGACCAAATATCAGGAGCCAAAAATAATCCAAGAAAAGAAATTTTATTGTACATAGAGGATGACATGCGGGTCCCATTTTGCAGCAGCGGTCTCAACGTTTCCAAGGCGGCACAGGACCAAAAGAAAAATGAAGTAGCCAGAAATCAGGGGGTGAAAAAAATCAAAGAAAAGAACGATTTCAATTGGGCTGCATCTGGACATCTGGGCCTTCGAACTATCATGCTGGGCCTTTTGACTCGTACAATTTCAGCCCACTCCAAAACAGGATAGTTCGGATTTTTCTAAAAAAAACAGGAAAGTCCTATGCTTCGCAAAAACAAAAAACAAGGAGATTCAACATATAAATTTGTTTATGTAAAAATAAAGATTTAATTTATCCGTTTGAAATAGCTCAGAGCGCAATACACTGTTTATTGTCTGCAAAATAATCAAGATATCACATGTTTCTTGTACGGGGAGGCTGACATCGGGGACCCATGAGCCAGCAGCGTCGTCAACGTTTTAAAGGCGGCAGGGGATGGAAAGAAAAAATAAACCAAAAATCTGTTGGTAAAAAAGCCAAGAAAAGAAACATTTTTGTTCCAAGAGGATGACATGCGGGACCCATGAGGTAGCAGCATCCTCAGCGTTTATTGTTCATAGAGGCTGACATGTGGGACCCATGAGCCAGCAGCGTCCTCAACATTTTAAAGGCGGCAGGAGATCGAAAGAAAAAATAAGGCAAAAAGCATTTGGTAAATAAAATCCAAGAAAAGAAACATTTACCGTTCTGAGAGGATGACATGCGGGACCCATGAGGCAGTAGCATCCTCAACAATTCCAAGGCGGCAGGGGATCACAGAAAAAAAAGGAAATATCCTGAAATTAATTAGGGGTTCAAAATAAATCCATCAAAGGAAACTTTTATTGTTCATAGAGGATGACTTGTGGGACCGACCTGCCAACAGCGTCCTCATCGTTTCAAAGGGGGCAGGATATCAAAAGAAAAAGGCAAATAGCCAGAAATTAGGGGTCAAAAATAACTCCAAGAAAGGAAACTTTTATTGTTCGTAGAGGATGACATGCGGGACCCATGAGCCAGCAGCTTACTCAACGTTTCAAAGGCGGCATGAGATCGAAAGAAAAAGGCAAGTGACAAAATATCAGAGCCAAAGATAATCCAAGAAAAGAAACTTTATTGTACATAGAAGATGACATGCGGGTCCCATTTAGCAGCAGCGGTCTCAACGTTTCAAATGCGGCTTGAGATCAAAAGAAAAAGAAAGTTGACTGTACATAGAGGATGACATGAGGGTCCCATGAGTCAGCAGCTTACTCAACGTTTCCAAGGCGGCAGGGGATCAAAAGAAAAAGGAAATAGCCAAAAATCAGAGGGTAAAAAATCCAAGAAAAGAAAGTTTTATAGTACATAGAGGATGACATGCGGGTCCCATGAGCCTGCAGGTTCCTCAACGTTTCAAACGTGGCATGAGATCGAAAGAAAAAGGCAAGTTACCAAATATCAGGAGCCAAAATAATTCAAGAAAAGAAACTTGATTGTACATAGAGGATGACATGCGGGTCCCATTTAGCAGCAGCTTATCACCGTTTGAGAGGCGTGATACGTCTCAAACGTATCTATAATTTCTTATGTTCCATGCTACTTTTATGACAATACTTGAATGTTTTATACATACTTTACATCATTATTATACATTTTCCGGCACTAACCTATTAACAAGATGCCGAAGCGCCGTTGCTATTTTCTGCTGTTTTTGGTTTCAGAAATCCTACAAAGGAAATATTCTCGGAATTGGACGAAATCAACGCCCAGTCTTATTTTTCCACGAAGCTTCCAGAAGACCGAGGAGAAACGAAGTGGGGCCACGGGCGCCGCCACACTAGGGCGGCGCGGCCTAGGGCCCGCGCGGCCCTAGCGTGTGGGGCCCCCGTGACTCCTCCGACTCCGCCCTTCCGCCTACTTAAAGCCTTCGTCGAAACCCCCAGTACCGAGAGCCACGATACGGAAAACCTTCCAGAGACGCCACCGCCGCCAATCCCATCTCGGGGATTCAGGAGATCGCCTCCGGCACCCTGGAGAGAGGGAATCATCACCGGAGGGCTCTACATCATCATGCCCGCCTCCGGATTGATGCGTGAGTAGTTCATCCTTGGACTATGGGTCCATAGTAGTAGCTAGATGGTTGTCTTCTCCGCTTGTGCTATCATTGTTTTGATCTTGTGAGCTGCCTAACATGATGAAGATCATCTATTTGTAATGCTACATGTTGTGTTTGGTGGGATCCGATGAATCTAGAAAATTATGTCAAGTTGATTATCAATCTATCATATATGTGTTGTTTATGTTCTTGCATGCTCTCCGTTGCTAGTGAGGCTCTGGCCAAGTTGATACTTGTAACTCCAAGAGGGAGTATTTATGCTCGATAGTGGGTTCATGCCTCCATTTAATCTGGGACAGTGACAGAAAGTTCTAAGGTTGTGGATGTGTTGTTGCTACTAGGGATAAAACATCGATGCTTTGTCTAAGGATATTTGTGTTGATTACATTACGCACCATACTTAATGCAATTATCTGTTGTTTACAACTTAATACTGGAGGGGTGCGGATGCTAACCCGAAGGTGGATTATTTAGGCATAGATGCATGCTGGATAGCGGTCTATGTACTTTGTCATAATGCCCTGATTAAATCTCATAGTAATCATCATTGATATGTATTGAATCTTTATTTTTCAATTGCCCACCTGCAATTTGTTCACCCAGCATTTTGGTTATCTTATTGGAGAGACACCACTAGTGAACTATGGACCCCGGTCCATTCTTTTACATCTGAATACAATCTACTGCAATCATTGTTCTTTACTGTTCTTTGCAAACAAACACCATCTTCCACTCGATACGTTTAATCCTTTGTTTTCAGCAAGCCGGTGAGATTGACAACCTCACTGTTACGTTGGCAAAGTATCTTGATTGTGTTGTGTTCACGTTGGCGCCGGTTTCACCGGTGTTGCGCCGCACTACACTCCTCCACCAACAACCTTCACGTGCTTCTTGGCTCCTACTGGTTCGATAACCTTGGTTTCATACTGAGGGAAACTTGCTTCTATACGCATCATACCTTCCACTTGGGGTTCCCAAGGGACGTGTGCTGCGTATCAAGATAAATTTTGGCACCGTTGCCGGGGAAATCAAGACACGCTGCAAGGCGAGTCTTCCACATCCAATCTCTTTACTTTGTTTTTGTCTTGCTTTACTTTACTTTTTTTACTGTCTTGTTTGCTTTACATTAAAAACACAAAAAAATTAGTTGATTTACTTTCTTTCTTGTTCACTAGTTCTATATCAAAAACACAAAAAATTAGTTACTTGTCTTTACTTTACTTTATTCTACTTGCTTAGTTTACTCTTATTACTGCTACAATGGGTACTCCTGAAAATATTAAGTTGTGTGATTTCACTAGCACAAATAATAATGATTTTATAAGTACTCCTATTGCTCCACCTACTACTACAGCAGAATTCTATGAAATTAAACCTGCTTTACTGAATCTTGTTATGAGAGAGCAATTTTCTGGTGTTAGTACTGATGATGCTGCTGCCCATCTTAATAATTTTGTTGAACTTTGTGAAATGCAAAAGTATAAGGATATAGATGGTGATATTATAAAACTGAAATTGTTTCCTTTCTCATTAAGAGGAAGAGCTAAAGATTGGTTGCTTTCTTTGCCTAAGAATAGTATTGATTCATGGACTAAATGTAAAGATGCTTTTATTGGTAAATATTATCCTCCTGCTAAGATTATATCTTTGAGAAGTAGCATTATGAATTTTAAGCAATTTGATAATGAACATGTTGCTCAAGCATGGGAGAGAATGAAATCTTTGGTAAAGAATTGCCCTACCCATGGACTAACTACTTGGATGATCATCCAAACCTTTTATGCAGGATTGAATTTTTCCTCGAGGAACCTATTGGATTCAGCTGCTGGAGGTACTTTTATGTCCATCACCTTGGGCGCCGCAACAAAGCTTCTTGATGATATGATGATCAATTACTCTGAATGGCACACTGAAAGAACTCCTCAAGGTAAGAAGGTAAATTCTGTTGAAGAAACCTCTTCTTTGGGTGATAAGATTGATGCTATTATGTCTATGCTTGCAAATGGTAGATCTCATATTGATCCTAATAATGTTCCTTTAGCTTCATTGGTTGCTCAAGAAGAAAATGTTGATGTGAATTTCATTAAGAATAATAATTTCAACAACAATGCTTATAGGAATAATTATGGTAACAACAACTATAGGCCATATCCTTCTAATAATGGTAGTGGTTATGGTAATTCTTACAACAATAATAAGAGTGTACCCTCTGGTCTTGAAGTCATGCTTAAAGAATTTATTAGTACACAAACTGCTTTTAATAAAACTATTGAAGAAAAGCTTGGTAAAATTGATGTTCTTGCTTCTAAGGTTGATAGTCTTGCTCTTGATGTTGATCTTTTAAAACTTAAAGTTATGCCTGAGGAAGTTAAAGATGCTAGGTTTGCTAAAACAAATGCCATCCAAGTTCAAATTAATGATAATATTAGAATGTTGGCTGAATTGCATGCTAGATGGGATAGAGAAGAAAAAGAAAAACTTGCTAAAGAGAATAATGTAGCTAAAGTTTGGACTATTACCACCACTAGTAATGTTGATTCTACACATGTTGCTACACCTCCTACTATCAATGGTAAAATAATTGGTGTTGGCAATGTTTCTACTCCTAGTGCAAAGCGTGCAAAATTGCCTGAAACTGCTGAAACTGCTTGTGATAAAACTGCTGAAATTTTTCAAAATATTGTGGACAATGATTCCATTGCTGTAGAACATAATGGTTTAGATTTTTATGATTGTCATATTACTGAAGTTATAAAGTTCTTACAAAAACTTGCTAGAAGTCCTAATGCTAGTGCTATAAATTTAGCCTTTACAAAACATATTACAAATGCTCTCATTAAAGCTAGGGAAGAGAAATTAAAACTTGAAGCTTCTATTCCTAGGAAGTTAGAAGATGGTTGGGAGCCCATCATTAAGATGAAATTCAATGATTTTTAATGTAATGCTTTATGTGATCTTGGTGCAAGTATTTCTGTTATGCCTAAGAAAATTTATGATATGCTTGACTTGCCACCATTGAAAAATTGTTATTTGGATGTTAATCTTGCTGATAATGTTAAAAAGAAACCTTTGGGGAGGATTGATAATGTTCGCATTACGGTTAACAATAACCTTGTCCCCGTTGATTTTGTTGTCTTGGATATTGAATGCAATGCATCTTGTCCTATTGTATTGGGAAGACCTTTTCTTCGAACTGTTGGTGCAGTTATTGATATGAAAGAAGGAAATATTAAGTATCAATTTCCTCTCAAGAAAGGTATGGAACACTTTCCTAGAAAGAGAATAAAGTTGCCTTTTGATTCTATTATTAGAACAAATTATGATGTTGATGCTTCTTCTCTTGATGTTACTTGATTTGCACTTTCTGCGCCTAGCTAAAGGCGTTAAAGAAAAGCACTTCTTGGGAGATAACCCATGTTTTATTTTACTACTGTATTGTTGAGTCTTGGAAGTTGTTACTACTGTAGCAACCTCTCCTTATCATGTTTTTGTGCCAAGTAAAGTCTCTATGGTAAAGTTGATGCTAGATTTGGATTGCTGCGCAGAAACAGAATTGCTGTCTGTCACGAATTTGCGTAAAAAAATCAAAAAAATCTGTCAATTTACGTGCGTGATCCTCAGATATGTACGCAACTTTCATTAGTTTTGAGTTTTTCCGTTTGAGCAAGTTAAGTGCCTCTGTAAAATTCGTCTTTACGGACTGTTCTGTTTTGACAGATTCTGCCTTTTATTTCGCATTCCCGCTTTTGCTATGTTGAATGAGTTTCTTTGTTCCATTAACTTTCAGAAGCTTTGTGCAATGTCCAGAGGTGTTAAGAATGATTATGTCACCTCTGAATATGTGAATTTTTGATTATGCACTAACCCTCTAATGAGTTTGCTTGAAGTTTGGTGTGGAGGAAGTTTTCAAGGGTCAAGAGAAGAGGATGATACAATATGATCAAGAAGAGTGAAAGGTCTAAGATTGGGGATGCCCCGGTGGTTCATCCCTGCATATTTTTGCATATTTTAAGAAGACTCAAGCATCTAAGCTTGGGGATGCCCAAGGCATCCCCTTCTTCATCGACAACTTATCAGTCACTTCTAGTGAAACTATATTTTTATTCCATCACATCTTATGTTCTTTACTTGGAGCGTCTTTTGCTTTTATTTTTGTTTTGGTTTGAATAAAGTTGGATCCCACCATCCTTATATTGGAGATATTACGCTCCGCTTTTTCATATGGAACACTTGTGTTCTTAGTTGTGCTTTAATGTTCATGGCGAAGGCTGAAAATTGCTTCGTTGATTGCTATTTGGTTGGAATCAGAAAATGCTTCATATGGTTTGGAATAACTTGAAACTTGGCAATTGTTTTGAGCTCTCATTAGATCATGTTTAAGCTCTTGCATCATGTAGTTTAATCTATTAGTGGAGAACTACCGTAGAGCTTGTTAAAATTTGGTTTGCATGATTGGTCTCTCTAAGTCTAGATATTTTCTGGTAAAGTGTTTGAACAACAAGGAAGACAGTGTAGAGTCTTATAATGCTTGCAATATGTTCTTATGTAATTTTTTCTGTACCTGTTCACACTTGTGTTTGCTTCAAACAACCTTGCTAGCCCAAACCTTGTACTGAGAGGAAATGCTTCTCGTGCATCCGAACACCTTGAGCCAAAACCCATGCCATTTGTGTCCACCATATCTACCTACTATGTGGTATTTTTCTGCCATTCCAAAGTAAATTACTTGAGTGCTACCTTTAAAATTTTATTCCTTTATCTTTGCAATATATAGCTCATGGGACAAATAGCTTAAAAACTATTGTGGTGATGAATATGTAGTTATGTGTCTTAGTTCTTATAAGTTGCTTGTTGAGCGGTAACCATGTTTCTGGGGACGCCATCAACTTTTTACCTTTGTTGGATATCATGTGAGATGCTATGCATGTTCGTCTTGTCTGAAGTAAGGGTGATTTTCATGATCAAATGGTTTGAGTATGCATATTGTTAGAGAAGAACATTGGGCCGCTAACCAAAGCCATGTATCATGGTGGAAGTTTTCAGTTTGGACATATAACCTCAATCTCTTATGAGAATATTATCTGTTGTTGAATGCTTATGCATTAAAAGAGGAGTCCATTATCTGTTGTCTATGTTGTCCCGGTATGGATGTCCTAAGTTGAGATCTATTAAAAACGAGAAATCAAATGCAATTGATCTCCTAGGACCTTTGTACAGGCGGCATAGAGGTACCCCTTTGTGACACTTGGTTGAAACATATGTCATGCAATGATAATCCGTGTTAATCCAAGCTAATTAGGACAAGGTGCGAGCACTATTAGTACTCTATGCATGAGGCTTGCAACTTGTAGGAAGTATTATGCATAGCACATATGAATTATTACTACCGTTGACAAAATTGTTTCTATGTTTTCAAAACAAAAGCTCTAGCACAAAAATAGTAATCCATGCTTCCCTCTGCGAAGGGCCATTCTTTTACTTTATGTTGAGTCAGTTTACCTACTTCTTTCTATCTTAGAAGCAAACACTTGTGTTAACTGTGTGCATTGATTCTTACATGTTTACCTATTGCACTTGTTATATTACTCTATGTTGACAAATATCCATGAGATATACATGTTACAAGTTGAAAGCAATTGCTGAAACTTAATCATCCTTTGTGTTGCTTCAATGCATTCTACTTAGAATTTATTGCTTATGAGTTAGCTCTTATGCAAGTCTTTTGATGCTTGTCTTGAAAGTACTATTCATGAAAAGTTTTGCTATATGATTCATTTGTTTAGTCATTATCTTTTGTTAGCAATCTTTTGCTTCAGATCACTCCATTCATCTCATATGCTTTACAATAATGTTGATCAAGGTTATGTTGGTAGCATGTCACTTCAGAAATTATTTGTGTTATCGTTTACCTACTCGAGGGCGAGTAGGAACTAAGCTTGGGGATGCTTGATACGTCTCAAACGTATCTATAATTTCTTATGTTCCATGCTACTTTTATGACAATACTTGAATGTTTTATACAAACTTTACATCATTATTATACATTTTCCGGCACTAACCTATTAACAAGATGCCGAAGCGCCAGTTGTTTGCTGTTTTTGGTTTCAGAAATCCTACAAAGGAAATATTCTCGGAATTGGACGAAATCAACGCCCAGAGTCTTATTTTTCCACGAAGCTTCCAGAAGACCGAGGGAGAAATGAAGTGGGGCCACGGGGCGCCGCCACACTAGGGCGGCGCGGCCTAGGGGGCCGCGCGGCCCTAGCGTGTGGGGCCCCCGTGACTCCTCCGACTCCGCCCTTCCGCCTACTTAAAGCCTTCGTCGTGAAACCCTCTGTACCGAGAGCCACGATACAGAAAACCTTCCAGAGACGCCGCCACCGCCAATCCCATCTCGGGGATTCAGGAGATCGCCTCCGGCACCCTGAGAGGGAATCATCACCGGAGGGCTCTACATCATCATGCCCGCTTCCGGATTGCGTGAGTAGTTCATCCTTGGACTATGGGTCCATAGCAGTAGCTAGATGGTTGTCTTCTCCGCTTGTGCTATCATTGTTTAGATCTTGTGAGCTGCCTAACATGATCAAGATCATCTATTTGTAATGCTACATGTTGTGTTTGGTGGGATCCGATGAATCTAGAATATTATGTCAAGTTGATTATCAATCTATCATATATGTGTTGTTTATGTTCTTGCATGCTCTCCGTTGCTAGTAGAGGCTCTGGCCAAGTTGATACTTGTAACTCCAAGAGGGAGTATTTATGCTCGATAGTGGGTTCATGCCTCCATTTAATCTGGGACAGTGACAGAAAGTTCTAAGGTTGTGGATGTGCTGTTGCTACTAGGGATAAAACATCGATGCTTTGTCTAAGGATATTTGTGTTGATTACATTACGCACCATACTTAATGAAATTATCTGTTGTTTACAACTTAATACTGGAGGGGGCTAACCCGAAGGTGGATTATTTAGGCATAGATGCATGCTGGATAGCGGTCTATGTACTTTGTCGTAATGCCCTGATTAAATCTCATAGTAATCATCATTGATATGTATTGAATCTTTATTTTTCAATTGCCCACCTGTAATTTGTTCACCCAGCATGTTAGTTATCTTATTGGAGAGACACCACTAGTGAACTGTGGACCCCGGTCCATTCTTTTACATTTGAATACAATCTACTGCAATCATTGTTCTTTACTGTTCTTTGCAAACAAACACCATCTTCCACTCAATACGTTTAATCCTTTGTTTTCAGCAAGCCGGTGAGATTGACAACCTCACTGTTACGTTGGGGCAAACTATCTTGATTGTGTTGTGCAGGTTCCACGTTGGCGCCGGTTTCACTGGTGTTGCGCCGCACTACACTCCTCCACCAACAACCTTCACGTGCTTCTTGGCTCCTACTTGTTCGATAACCTTGGTTTCATACTGAGGGAAACTTGCTTCTATACGCATCATACCTTCCACTTGGGGTTCCCAACGGACGTGTGCTTCACGCGTATCAAGGCGGCAGGGGATCGAAAGAAAAAGGCAAGTTACCAAATATCAGGAGCCAAAAAAAATCCATGAAAAGAAAGTTTTACATAGAGGATGACATGCGGGTCCCATTTAGCAGCAGCGGTATCACCGTTTGAGAGGCGGCAGGGGATCGAAAGAAAAAGGCAAGTAACGAAATATTAGGAGCCAAAAATAATCCAAGAAAAGAAAGTTTTATAGTACATAGAGGATGACATGCGGGTCCCATTTAGCATCAGCGGTATCAACGTTTGAGAGGCGGCAGGGAATCGAAAGAAAAAGGCAAGTGACCAAATATGAGGTGCCAAAAAATCCAAGAAAAGAAAGTTTTATAGTACATATAGGATGACATGCGGGTCCCATTTAGCAGCAGCGGTATCACCGTTTGAGAGGCGGCAGGGGATCGAAAGAAAAAGGCAAGTGACCAAATATGAGGTGCCAAAAATAACTCCAAGAAAAGAAAGTTGATTGCTCATAGAGGATGACATGCGGGTCCCATTTAGCTGCAGCGGTCTCAACGTTTCCAAGGCGGCACGTGATCAAAAGAAAAAGTAGCCAGAAATCAGGGGTCAAAAAAAATCCAAGAAAAGAAAGAATTTTGGTTCATAGAGGATGACATGCGGGACCCATGATCCTGCATCGTAAATGGCTCGATCGGAGAGCGTTGAACGAGATGGCGCGATCGAGAAAAAAACAATGCTAGAGAGGCTGCCATCTGGGCCCTACATCCCTGGGCGGTGCGGATTTGCGTTGACTCGGCCGGCGAACCCGAGAATTCGTGATGCACCACGTCCCGGGCCACCATACACGACGTTTTGGCCGCTTTCGTCGGGCTAGGTGGCCTCAAAAACGAGAAAAAAAGTTTTGACATGCACCACGGAGAGACCAAAAATCGTCGGCCATGGTGCACCAGCAACCACGGCGCGACTTCAACTTCGTCGGCCATGGCAACTTTTCTTGTAGTGATAGCAAAATCTCATAGCATCATATCATAGAATAAAGATCCATCACATATGTATTACAAATATGGCCATAATCATGTTGAACAAGTCGTATGATACTAAGAATTATGAAGAAAATGGGAGAAATAGATCAAGCTACTGTTACAAACCCGTAGTCCAGAGGTGGACTACTCCCCCTTGATCATGGTGGTGATGAGGAAGACGTTGGAGAAGGTGGAGATCCCTCTAGCGGCGGCTTCGGTGGAGTTTCCCCCTCCAATCTTCGTTGTTGCAGCCTCTGTTTTCGTGGTTATGTGTTCCTGTGGCGCTCTCCTCCCGAGAACCCTTAAGGTCCATACATATAGTGAATTTTTAGGTCAAAATATGTCAGTGGGCAAAAAAATCAAGCGAATTGGACGATCGACAACCAAAAGAGGTTGGATGGCGCGTCCTCCATGCCTGGGGCGTGCCACCTGCCCCTTTTGGGCATCAGACCTCTCTAGGCGTGCTTGCATGGCTTAGGTTGTTTCTCCCGATGGAAAAATGTCCATCCAGAAATCCTAGCTCAATTTGACTTCGTAGGCCTCTGAAAGTAAAAAATACACAAAACAATAAACCAAATAAAGGGGATCATTGGTAAATCTCCATAAATGAATGTAAAACATGGTATTATCATCATATATATTGCAAATATGTGGAAACTAATAAAGGATAAAGTTTGTGTATGCATTTTACATGCATCAGCGTCATGTCTCCACCTCTGCTCCAGCCTTGAAGCGCTTGATTGCCTTTGCTGCTTGGTCCTTAGTTGCCAGCAGCGTGAGCCACATAAAACGGCTCAGATCATCCACCAGAAGTAGGAAGTAGCGCTTCCCGACGGGCGTCACCGGCTTGATGGGCCATAGAGATCGCCATGGACCAGGTCGAGCAGTCCCGTCGCGCGCTTCTTGGCCTGTTGGGGGAATGACGAGCATCGTTGCTTACCTACCAAGCACCCATCGCCAGATCTGGTCCACGTGGTCAATGATGGCGTGTAACTCACACGTTCGTTGGGAACCCCAAGAGGAAGGTATGATGCGCACAGTAGCAAGTTTTCCCTCAGAAAGAAACCAAGGTTTAATCGAACCAGTAGGAGCCAAGAAGCACGTTGAAGGTTGATGGTGGCGAAATGTGATGCGGCGCAACAACAGGGATTCCGGCGCCAACGTGGAACCTGCACAACACAACCCAAGTACTTTGTCCCAACGAAACAGTGAGGTTGTCAATCTCACCGGCTTGTTGTAACAAAGGATTAAGCGTATCGAGTGGAAGATGATTGTTTGCAAGAAAATAGTAAAACACAATTGCAGTAGATTGTATGCTATGTAAAGAATAGGACCGGGGTCCACAGTTCACTAGAGGTGTCTCTCCCATAAGATAAAAGCATGTTGGGTGAACAAATTACAGTCAATTGACAAATAGAGAAAGGCATAACAATGCATATACATGATATGATAAATATAGTGAGATTTAATTGGGCATTACGACAAAGTACATAGACCGCCATCCAACTGCATCTATGCCTAAAAAGTCCACCTTCAGGTTATCATCCGAACCCCATTCAGTATTAAGTTGCTAAGCAACAGACAATTGCATTAAGTATGGTGCGTAATGTAATCGACAACTACATCCTTAGACATAGAATCAAGGGATTTCTATTTTCGTGCCCTCGGGTCGTTAGTTGTACTCAGTTTTCCCCAGCCCCTTAGTTTTTCCTCAGTTTTCCCCTCCCTCTAGTTTGAAACCCGCAGAAGGAGCTCAGACGGAAGGAATCCGTTTATTTGGACGTTCTGTGCTGGCGTGTTGCGCCGCGTCGTCTGTGGGGCCGCGTCGTGTGGGGCCGCGTCGCGTGGGGCTGGTAGAAAGGGACCGCGTGGGACAGGACGAGAAGCGTTTGGTTGCACGTGAGCAGGAGCTGGGTTTTGTCTCTCTCGGCCCAAATTGGCATTTTTAAGAGCACCTTTTCCCCTCTTTCTCTCTCTGTCTTTTTCACCAAATTAGTATCAAATCTAGAGAAGCTTCTATTTCTGTCTTTCTTCAATATGGCAGCAAATCTAGTAGCAAATCTCTGGGGTTATTTATGCCTTTTGGCCCTCGTTTTTTGCCCAATATGGCAGCAAATCTAGTAGCAAATCTAGAAGCTAGTATATGATAAATTGACAACTGCATAATCAGAAAACTAAGTATAATACATAGGGAAACTGCATACAGCAGCCAAAAGCAGCCAATAACGTTGTAATATACAAGACGCACGCAATGTATGGACAACAAGAAGATTAGGATGAATGAATTTGTTCTTCATTCCTCCTCATATATTTCGTCGTTGCTCCAATCGTGCATTACCCGAAGGAAATATTCATTGAACTCCCTCCGTCTGCAGTGTGCGGCCAATACATCCTCCAAACGGTATGGCTTGTGTTCATTTCTCATACCGTAGTTTCCTATTCTATCCACACGTTCTGGCCACTCATCCCAGGCCTTTGTATCATGAGAGTACTCTCTGATATAACCCAAATCCGTGTAGTAGATGCAGCCAGGTCGAAGTGTCGGGTACACTCTGGTGTCGACGGAGATACACCGGATATAATTCACGAAGAAGGCATTACTGCCAATGTTACTGACCGGATGGAGAGAGCGGCTCTGAGTGTCCACACGGTACACCAATGGTCTGCCCGCCAAAGCCACGCTGACCAACAACACAAGCAGCAGATCACCATCCGACTTCACGAGGTAGAACTTCTGATGTCCAAGTTCTGGAAATGAAATTAGTGTCTCCATCTTGACAGTGCTCGCGCGCTGCTGCAACTGTACATTGGTGCACACTATTCTTCCGTGCTCTAAATTGTCCACAGCTAGTGCATACAGTTCACCATTGAACGGTGTAATGCAACGCAGACAATGGTTCTTGATCGAAAATCTGTTTTCCCAATCTTTATCTATATCCTTAGTTGGAGTGCTCTCATCGACCCAACCAATTTCCGACGGGTAATGTGCGGTAACGAAGACCATAGTCGGGGATTTGATCACAGCGACTGATTTCAGGAAAACAGATGGCATCTGCGCCTCAAACATAGTGTTCGATTTCTTTGTGAGTGGGTTCAGAAGCCGTATCTTGTGCGGCGGGTTCTTCTGGGCAAGCACGATGACGCCACGGCAAAATCCGACGAAGTAGTATCTGGGCAAGCACGATAACATTCAGCACTAAGATGTTTAAGATTGAAAATAAAGAGGTAGATATGGAGGAAGTTGAACCTTGTATGAACTTCCGATAGATCTATGGTGACGTAGCGTGATGTGCCGAGTTGGAGGAAGGTGAACTCAGCGACGTGTGGAAGGGCGTGGTCTAGCATGATCCATTCGTCCAGGTGCACGTCGGGCTCAGGCAAACCTGAGCGCCAATTTCTACAGACTTGCCTCATGGCAGAGTAGGTGTCGGCGTACTCCTCGTTCGCCAGCAAGCATTCGCCGATCTTGTGAAGTGGTCCATCAGCCGAGAGAGAGGCCCAGTTCACGGAGGAGCCGCGCTTGGATGCGCCGCCCTCGGAGGCGACGCGCTCGGCGGCGACTGGCTCGGCGGCGACGGGCTCGGCGGCGACTGGCTCGGCGGCGACGGGCTCGGCGGCGACTGGCTCGGCGGCGACGGGCGCGGAGGCGACGGGCTCGGAGGCGACGGGCTCGGAGGCGACGGCCGCCGGCGCATTCTTCTTCTCCATCGCCGGCAGGGTAGCGTGCGTACGGCGGTTGGGGTTTTTTCGATTTGGAGAAGTTGATGGGACGTGAGAGGGGTGGTTTCGTGCGTGAGCGAGAATGAGACGACTGTGTGCAGAGGGAGGGAGGGGCTTACGCGTCCTAAATGCGACCCGCGTCCTACGCGTCCACTATTTGCACGTCTGCACCGCGACACGCGTCAACAATGGCACGTCTTCCACTTCTGCACCGCAACACGCGTCCTCGAGTCTAACCCTGGAAATTTAGATATACTCAGGTATACCCTCGAGTCATATACTAGCATTTTTTGTGTGCTCAGTTTTCTCCTTGAGTGCTAATACTGGCTAGTGCAATATACTCAGTTTTACCCTCAAGTGGCTGGTCAACAGAGAGTCAACAAATGGGATTAACTAGTTAAATGAGTTATTTAATGTGCAAAAAAATCCGAAAAAGAGTGGCACTTACTCATGGAGTCTTTACCACAAATTGCCACTTCTCAAATCATAGATAAATCATAGATAAATCAAGTTTCACCACAAATTGCCACTTCTCAAATCACCTAGTAGCTATGAAGGTGCATGGTTTTCCATAATAAGCCCTACCCAAAACAGCTTTCCCCAAAACATACTTTGTCTGAATGAGGCCATAATTTTCACACTCGTGTAGATTTGTATTACAGATAGTTTGAGGTAGGCCAAGATGGGTTTCATTGTACAAAACACGCATTTTCCAATTTTTAAATCTCATATTTCAATCCCTTAGTCTGTTTACTACTCACTTGCCCTTGGTTTCTTGATACTACTCAGTTTTGCCCTCTCCCTTCACACACTCTCACAGACGCCGAACATTGCCCTGATTGGTCTAGCCCATGTCACGCGGATCGTGCCCGATGACCGTTGATCGTATGATCTAACGGGCAGGATAATCCCTATCTCTCTCTCTGGTCGGGGCCACCACCCTCTCTCTCTCTCTCTGTCGTCGGTTAGCTTCCACCCTCTATGTATGCGAAAGGGCGGTTACCCAGTACGCTAAAGTTTGGTTTTCTGCATTATTTTTCACGAGCTAAATTATAAACTCTTTTTAGGCATTATTTTTCACGAGCTAAATTATAAACTCTTTTTAGGCATTACTTTTCACGCAAAAAACGATAAACCATCGCCGATTTGTTGTAGCCATTACTTTCCACGCAAAAAACGATAAACCATCACCGATTTCTTGTAGCCATTACTTTTGTTTTAGCCATTACTTTCCACGCAAAAAAATGATACACCATCACCCATTTCTTGTAGCCATTACTTTCCACGCAAAAAATGATAAACCATCACCGATTTTGTTGTAGCCATTACTTTTCACGCAAAAAAATGATACACCATCACCCATTTCTTGTACCCATTACTTTCAACGCAAAAAACGATAAACCATCACCGATTTTGTTGTAGCCATTACTTATCACGCAAAAATATGATACACCATCACCCATTTCTTGTACCCATTACTTTCCACGCAAAAAACGATAAACCATCACCGATTTTGTTGTAGCCATTACTTTTCACGCAAAAAATGATACACCATCACCCATTTCTTGTACCCATTACTTTTCACGCAAAAAACGATAAACCATCACCGATTTCTTGTAGCCATTACTTTTCAGGCATTACTTTTCACGGTAAAATGATAAACTATATCACGAAGTTCCATTTCCGTCAACATAGTCCGCATTACTTTTTTTGTTGAGATATATACCCCCACAACGGTCGTCTCCTCCTTAATTTATTGTGTATAAACCCCCACAACGGTCATCTCCTCCTTATTTTATTGTGTAAACCCCTACAACGGTCATCTCTCCCTTATAAACACCCACACGGCCATCCCTTGTGTCAATAGGTTCTGCCTCTCTCTTCTTCGTTCACATACACTTTATCCATTGCCATGGCTTCCACGTCTCGGACGCGGACCGGAAGGGGAAGGGGAAGGGGAAGGGGAAGGGGAAGGGGAAGGGGAAGTGGATCATCATCATTGCCACCACCACCGTCAACACTGCCATTGATCATAGAGGAGTTCTTCATCGTCGTCTATGAAGACCCTTTGGTCAAGAAGGTACGTACGCGTTCCCACATATATGATGCATGTGATTAATTATGGGCATGTTCTAAAAAACCTTTAATTTCAAGGGTTCCCTAATTTCAAACGATCGGCGCTCGATCTCTTTGCAGGAACTCCCAAAAAAATTTGCGGACTATCTTGACGGCAAGGAGCCAGCTAAGGTGTATCTGCGAGCAGCTGACTGCGGTCCTCGTCTCTGGACCGTGGAGGTCCTATTTGACGGACAAGGCCGGATGTACCTCGACAAGGGCTGGGAGAAATTCGCCATCGCGCACGGTGTGGATTTCGGCTGGTTCGTACACTTCAAATATGAAGGCGATGATGTGCTCACAGTGAAGGTGTTTGACGGAACAATGTGCAGGAGGTACTACTACTCAGACGACGAAGATACTGATGATGAAAGCGACGACGACGTGAAGCCATGCATCCATCCCCTTTAGATAATTAAGGGGATCATGACCAAGAATATATATGTAGCTTCATATGCATCGATTTAGAGATCTAGCTATTTTCTATATATTATGCATGTAAAAAATAATATCGCATTTCCACTATTATTCGAGCACCACATCCTCGCCGCCACTGCTAGGTCAACGCCGGGATGCACAATGTTTAGCATAAAAGTCACTTTAGATTAAGCTGCGAAAATAGTCACCTGCCATGGGCTGAGGCGGCCCCTACAGAGCGGCTCTATATTATATTCTCTAAATAAAATAGACGACCACAGCGGTCATTGGCTGCGGAGGCCCCACAGAGCGGCAATATATAATTTTCTATAAATAAATAGACGACCCACTGGTCATTGGCTGCGGCAGCCCCATAGAGCGGCCCCATTTGTCATTGGCAGCACCGCGTATACAATCAGTAAATAAAACGGCCCACGCGTCAGCGGTAGATGGATCCACCCGTCAGCACGAGACGGTCAGCGAGGAACTGACCTCACGGTAACGGTAAGGCCTCTGACCTGACGGCAACCCGCGTCTTCGATGGGTTTCAAACTAGAGGGAGGGGAAAACTGAGGAAAAACTAACGAGCTGGGGAAAACTGAGTACAACTAACGAAGCAGGGGCACGAAAATAGAAATCCCTAGAATCAATGTTTTATCCCTAGTGGCAACAGCACATCACAACCTTAGAACTTTCTGTCATTGTCCCAGGTGTCAATGAAGGCATGAACCCACTATCGAGCATAAATACTCCCTCTTGGAGTTAAGAGTACAAACTTGGCCAGAGCCTCTACTAATAACGGAGAGCATGCAAGATCATAAACAACACATAAACAATAGATTGATAATCACCATAACATAGTATTCTCTATCCATCGGATCCCGACAAACACAACATATAGTATTACATATAGATGATCTTGATCATGTTAGGCAGCTCACAAGATCCAACAATGAAGCACAACAAGGAGAAGACGACCATCTAGCTACTGCTATGGACCCATGGTCCAGGGGTGAACTACTCACTCATCACTCCGGAGGCGATCATGGCGATGAAGAGTCCTCCGGGAGATGAATCCCCTCTCCGGCAGGGTGCCGGAGGCGATCTCCTGAATCCCCCGAGATGGGATTCGCGGCGGCGGCGTCTCTGGAAGGTTTTCCGTATCGTGGCTCTCGGTACTGGGGCTTTCGCGACGGAGGCTTTAAGTAGGCGGAAGGGCAACACGGGGGGCCACACGAGGGCCCCACACCATAGGTCGGCGCGGCCAGGGCCTGGGCCGCGCCGCCCTATGGTGACGGCGCCTCGTGGCCCCACTTCCTTCCCTCTTCGGTCTTGGAAGCTCCGTGCAAAAATAGGACCCTGGGCGAAGATTTCGTCCAATTCCGAGAATATTTCCTTACTAGGATTTCTGAAACCAAAAGCAGAAAACAGCAACTGGCTCTTCGGCATCTTGTTAATAGGTTAGTTCCGAAAATGCATAAATATGACATATAATGTGCATAAAACATGTAGGTATCATCAATAAAGTAGCATGGAACATAAGAAATTATCGATACGTCGAAGACGTATCAGCATCCCCAAGCTTAGTTCTGCTCGTCCCGAGCAGGTAAAACGATAACAAAGATAATTTCTGAAGTGACATTCCATCATAATCTTGATCATACTATTTGTAAACATATGTAATGAATGCAGCGATCAAAACAAAGGTAATGACATGAGTAAACAAGTGAATCATATAGCAAAGACTTTTCATGAATAGTACTTCAAGACAAGCATCAATAAGTCTTGCATAAGAGTTAACTCATAAAGCAATAAATCAAAGTAAAGGTATTGAAGCAACACAAAGGAAGATTAAGTTTCAGCGGTTGCTTTCAACTTATAACATGTATATCTCATGGATATTGTCAACATAAAGTAATATAACAAGTGCAATATGAAAGTATGTAGGAATTAATGCACAGTTCACACAAGTGTTTGCTTCTTAAGGTGGAGGGAGATAGGTAAACTGACTCAACAATAAAAGTAAAAGAAAGGTCCTTCAAAGAGGAAAGCATCGATTGCTGTATTTGTGCTAGAGCTTTTATTTTGAAAACATGAAACAATTTTGTCAACGGTAGTAATAAAGCATATGAGTTATGTAAATTATATCTTACAAGTTGCAAGCCTCATGCATAGTATACTAATAGTGTCCGCACCTCGTCCTACTTAGCTTGGACTACCGGATCTTTGCATGCCATGTTTCAACCAAGTGTCACAAAGGGGTACCTCCATGCCGCCTGTACAAAGGTCTAAGGAGAAAGCTCGCATTTTGGATTTCTCGCTTTTGATTATTCTCAACTTAGACATCCATACCGGGACAACATGGACAACAGATAATGGACTCCTCTTAAATGCATAAGCATGTAGCAATGATTATTATTCTCATATGAGATTGAGGATATATGTCCAAAACTGAAACTTCCACCATGATTCATGGCTTTAGTTAGCGGCCCAATGTTCTTCTCTAACAATTTTGCATGCTCCAACCACTAAAATGATAGATCCTTCAGACAAGACGGACATGCATAGCAACTCACATGATATTCAACAATAGTTGATGGCGTTCCCCAGAAGCATGGTTATCGCACAACAAGCAACTTAATAAAATATAAAGTGCATAAGTACATATTCAATACTACGATAGTTTTTTAGGCTATTTTGTCCCATGAGCTATATATTGCAAAGGTGAATGATGGAATTTTAAAGGTAGCACTCAAGCAATTTACTTTGGAATGGCGGAGAAATACCATGTAGTAGGTAGGTATGGTGGACACAAATGGCATAGTGGTTGGCTCAAGGATTTTGGATGCATGAGAAGTATTCCCTCTCGATACAAGGTTTAGGCTAGCAAGGTTATTTGAAGCAAACTCAAGGATGAACAGGTGCAGCAAAACTCACATAAAAGACATATTGTAAACATTATAAGACTCTACACCGTCTTCCTTGTTGTTCAAAACTCAATACTAGATATTATCTAGACCTTAGAGAGACCAAATATGCAAATCAGATTTTAGCAAGCTCTATGTATTTCTTCATTAATGGGTGCAAAGCATATGATGCAAGAGCTTAAACATGAGCACAACAATTGCCAAGTATCACATTATCCAAGACATTTTAGAATTACTACATGTAGCATTTTCCAATTCCAACCATATAACAATTTAACGAAGAAGAAACTTCGCCTTGAACATTATGAGTAAAGCCTAAGGACATATTTGTCCATATGCAACAGCGGAGCGTGTCTCTCTCCCACAAAGTGAATGCTAGGATCCATTTTATTCAAACAAAAACAAAAACAAAAACAAACCGACGCTCCAAGTAAAGAACACAAGATGTGATTGAATAAAAATATAGTTTCAGGGGAGGAACCTGATGATGTTGTCGATGAAGAAGGGGATGCCTTGGGCATCCCCAAGCTTAGATGCTTGAGTCTTCTTAAAATATGCAGGGGTGAACCACGGGGCATCCCCAAGCTTAGAGCTTTCACTCCTCTTGATCATAGTATATCATTCTCCTCTCTTGACCCTTGAAAACTTCCTTCACACCAAACTTCAAGCAAACTCATTAGAGGGTTAGTGCACAATTAATAATTCACACATTCAGAGGTGACACAATCATTCTTTACACTTCTGGACATTGCATAAAGCTACTGGACATTAATGGATCAAAGAAATAAATCCAACATAGCAAAAGAGGCAATGCGAAATCTGTCAAAAACAGAACAGTCCGTAAAGACGAATTTAAAGCTGGCACCAGACTTGCTCAAATGGAAAAACTCAAAACTAATGAAAGTTGCGTACATATCTGAGGATCACGCTCGTAAATTGGCAGATTTTTTAGAATTTTCTACAGAGGCCTGTGCCCAGATTCGTGACAGACAGCAATGCTGTTTCTGCGCAGCGATCCCAAATATAACATCAACTTTGACATAGAAACTTTACTTGGCACAAAAACATGATAAGGAGAGGTTGCTACAGTAGTAAACAACTTCCAAGACTCAACAAAACAAAAAATTTCTGTAGTAAAAACATGGGTTGTCTCCCATAAGCGCTTTTCTTTAACGCCTTTCAGCTAGGCGCAAAAGTGCAAATCAAGTATTATCGAGAGTAGAAGCATCAACATCATAACTTGTTCTAATAATAGAATCAAAAGGCAACTTCATTCTCTTTCTAGGGAAGTGTTCCATACCTTTCTTGAGAGGAAATTGATATTTAATATTACCTTCCCTCATATCAATAACAGCACCAACAGTTCGAAGAAAAGGTCTTCCCAACACAATAGGACAAGATGCATTGCATTCGATATCCAAAACAACAAAATCAACGGGGACAAGGTTATTGTTAACCGTAATGCGCACATTATCAATCCTCCCCAAAGGTTTCTTTTTAACATTATCGGCAAGATTAACATCCAAATAACAATCCTTCAATGGTGGCAAGTCAAGCATATCATAAATCTTTTTAGGCATAACAGAAATACTTGCACCAAGATCACATAAAGCATTACATTCAAAGTCATTGAATTTCATTTTAATGATGGGCTCCCAACCATCTTCTAACTTTCTAGGAATAGAAGTTTCAAGTTTTAGTTTCTCTTCTCTAGCTTTTATGAGAGCATTTGTAATATGTTTTGTAAAGGCCAAATTTATAGCACTAGCATTAGGACTTTTAGCAAGTTTTTGTAAGAACTTTATAACTTCAGAGATGTGGCAATCATCAAAATCTAAATCATTATGAGCTACAGCAATGGGATCATTGTCCCCAAGGTTGGAAAAAATTTCAGCAGTTTTATCACAAGCAGTTTCAGCAGTTTTAGCAATTTCAGGCAGTTTTGTACGCTTTGCACTAGGAGTAGAAACATTGCCAACACCAATTATTTTACCATTGATAGTAGGAGGTGCAGCAATATGTGAAGAATTAGCATTACTAGTGGTGGTAATAGTCCAAACTTTAGCTACATTATTCTCTTTAGCTAGTTTTTCATTTTCTTCTCTATCCCACCTAGCACGCAGTTCAGCCATTAATCTTATATTCTCATTAATTCTAACTTGGATGGCATTTGCTGTAGTAGTAATCTTATTATCAATATCATTATTAGGCATAACTTTCAATTTTAATAGATCAACATCGGAGGCAAGTCTATCAACTCTAGAAGCAATAATATCAATTTTATCAAGCTTTTCCTCAACAGATTTGTTAAAAGCAGTTTGTGTACTAATAAATTCTTTAAGCATGGCTTCAAGACCAGGGGTACACTCCTATTATTGTTGTAAGAATTCCCATAAGAATTACCATAACCATTACCATTAGCAGAAGGATATGGCCTATAGTTATTACCAGAGTTGTTCCTATAAGCATTGTTGTTGAAATTATTGTTTTTAATGAAATTCACATCAACATTTTCTTCTTGAGCAACCAATGAAGCTAAAGGAACATTATTTGGATCAACATTAGATCTACCATTCACAAGCATAGACATAATCACATCAATCTTATCACTCAAGGAAGAGGTTTCTTCAACAGAATTTACCTTCTTACCTTGTGGAGCTCTTTCCGTGTGCCATTCAGAGTAATTTATCATCATATCATCAAGAAGTTTTGTAGCCGCCCCCAAAGTGATGGACATAAAGGTACCTCCAGCAGCTGAATCCAATAAATTCCGCGAAGAAAAATTTAGTCCTGCATAGAAGGTTTGGATGATCATCCAAGTAGTCAGTCCATGGGTTGGGCAATTCTTTACCAAAGTTTTCATTCTCTCCCATGCTTGAGCAACATGTTCAGTATCTAATTGCTTAAAATTCATTATGCTACTTCTCAAAGATATAATTTTAGCGGGAGGATAATATCTACCAATAAAAGCATCCTTACATTTAGTCCATGAATCAATACTATTCTTAGGCAAAGATAGCAACCAATCTTTAGCTCTTCCTCTTAATGAGAAAGGAAACACTTTCAATTTAATAATATCACCATCTACATCCTTATACTTTTGCATTTCACAAAGTTCAACAAAATTATTGAGATGGGCAGCAGCATCATCAGAACTAACACCAGAAAATTGATCTCTCATGACAAGATTTAGTAAAGCAGGTTTAATTTCAAAGAATTCTGCTGTAGTAGCAGGTGGAGCAATAGGTGTGCATAGGAAATCATTATTATTTGCATTTGTGAAGTCACACAACTTAGTATTTTCAGGGGTATTCATTTTAGCAACAGTAAATAAAACAAACTAGATAAAGTAAATGCAAGTAACTAATTTTTTTGTGTTTTTGATATAGAGAGCAAGACAGTAAATAAAGTAAAACTAGCAACTAATTTTTTTGTGTTTTGTTTAGGTGCAGCAAACAAAGTAGTAAATAAAATAAAGCAAGACAAAAACAAAGTAAAGAGATTGAGAAGTGGAGACTCCCTTGCAGCGTGTCTTGATCTCCCCGGCAACGGCGCCAGAAAAAGAGCTTGATGGCGTGTAACTCACACGTTCGTTGGGAACCCCAAGAGGAAGGTATGATGCGCACAGTAGCAAGTTTTCCCTCAGAAAGAAACCAAGGTTTAATCGAACCAGTAGGAGCCAAGAAGCACGTTGAAGGTTGATGGTGGCGAAATGTGATGCGGCGCAACAACAGGGATTCCGGCGCCAACGTGGAACCTGCACAACACAACCCAAGTACTTTGTCCCAACGAAACAGTGAGGTTGTCAATCTCACCGGCTTGCTGTAACAAAGGATTAAGCGTATCGAGTGGAAGATGATTGTTTGCAAGAAAATAGTAAAACACAATTGCAGTAGATTGTATGCTATGTAAAGAATAGGACCGGGGTCCACAGTTCACTAGAGGTGTCTCTCCCATAAGATAAAAGCATGTTGGGTGAACAAATTACAGTCGGGCAATTGACAAATAGAGAAAGGCATAACAATGCATATACATGATATGATAAATATAGTGAGATTTAATTGGGCATTACGACAAAGTACATAGACCGCCATCCAACTGCATCTATGCCTAAAAAGTCCACCTTCAGGTTATCATCCGAACCCCATTCGTATTAAGTTGCTAAGCAAACAGACAATTGCATTAAGTATGGTGCGTAATGTAATCGACAACTACATCCTTAGACATAGAATCAATGTTTTATCCCTAGTGGCAACAGCACATCACAACCTTAGAACTTTCTGTCACTGTCCCAGTGTCAATGAAGGCATGAACCCACTATCGAGCATAAATACTCCCTCTTGGAGTTAAGAGTACAAACTTGGCCAGAGCCTCTACTAATAACGGAGAGCATGCAAGATCATAAACAACACATAAACAATAGATTGATAATCACCATAACATAGTATTCTCTATCCATCGGATCCCGACAAACACAACATATAGTATTACATATAGATGATCTTGATCATGTTAGGCAGCTCACAAGATCCAACAATGAAGCACAACAAGGAGAAGACGACCATCTAGCTACTGCTATGGACCCATGGTCCAGGGGTGAACTACTCACTCATCACTCCGGAGGCGATCATGGCGATGAAGAGTCCTCCGGGAGATGAATCCCCTCTCCGGCAGGGTGCCGGAGGCGATCTCCTGAATCCCCCGAGATGGGATTCGCGGCGGCGGCGTCTCTGGAAGGTTTTCCGTATCGTGGCTCTCGGGGGTTTTCGCGACGGAGGCTTTAAGTAGGCGGAAGGGCAACGCGGGGGCCACACGAGGGCCCCACACCATAGGTCGGCGCGGCCAGGGGGGCCGCGCCGCCCTATGGGGACGGCGCCTCGTGGCCCCACTTCCTTCCCTCTTCGGTCTTCTGGAAGCTCCGTGCAAAAATAGGACCCTGGGCGAAGATTTCGTCCAATTCCGAGAATATTTCCTTACTAGGATTTCTGAAACCAAAAACAGCAGAAAACAGCAACCGCTCTTCGGCATCTTGTTAATAGGTTAGTTCCAGAAAATGCATAAATATGACATATAATGTGCATAAAACATGTAGGTATCATCAATAAAGTAGCATGGAACATAAGAAATTATCGATACGTCGGAGACGTATGAGTCAACTGCCGGCAGCCCACACACCATACCCTGACACGCCAGCTTGCGGAGCGCATCGAAGTTCAGATGGCCAAAGCGTGTGTGCCACCTCTAGGAGTCGTCGTCGTGCATCGCTGCAAGGCACACTGGCTCGACGATGTCCAGGGTGACGACGTACATGCGATTTTGCGCCATTGGCACCCTGGCGAGGAGGCGTTGTCGGCGATCATGAAGCTTCAAGAACCCATCGCGGATGCCGATGTGGCAGCCGCTCTCGTCGAGCCGCCCTAGGCTCACGATGTTGTTGTGGAGGCGCAGAATGTAGTAGATGTCGGTGAGGGCGCGATGCTCGCCGTTCGAGCAGGCGAAGATGACCGTTCCACACCCTTGGATGTCCACCACCGAACCGTTGCGAAACTTACCATGCCGGTGACGGACGTGTCCAGCTGAGTGAAGACTGACCGGTGGCAAGTCATATGGTTGCTGACCCTCGTGTCCAGGAACAACATGTCGTCGCGGCATGATTTGTTGGCGAGGTAGACGCGCTTCTCCATGATGTCGACCTTGACGTGGTCACCCCTTGTCGTTGCTGTCCGTGTGTTTACCCGTCCCGTCAGCATCGGCGCCTCCGTGATCGTTGCCATCAGGAGCGACGGACCGGTGTCGATGCTGAGCGTGCAGTCCCATGCGAGGAGAGCGGAATGCTCCTCCTCATTGGCCTACGCAAGATGCGCTTGCCCGCGTGGCTGCTGGTGCTGCACATTGCGTTCGTGGCTCCTTGCAGTCCCTCGAGTATTGACCTGCATATTTGTTGCAGTTGAAGCACTTGACATGCGCCATGTCATGATCACCGCTGCCCTTGCTGTTTTGTGGCTTGCCGCGGTTCTTGCCCTTTCCGCCGCCGCTGGACGAACTTGTCCCTTCTCCTTCTTATTGCCGCATGCGATCCACTCCTCCTCCATCAGGAGCAGTTGGCTCCCCGAGCCATCCGAGCCTCCAACGGCGCATCACTGCACCGCCGATCTCAGGCGACTGATCAGCTCCTCGAAGGTCATGCCGTTAAGGTCGAGGAGATTCTTGATCGAGCACACGATCTGCGAGTACTGAGAAGGAACTTCACGTAGGAAATTTTGAACACGATCTTTACCTCTTCAACGGTGGTTTTTGGCGAGGGCGGTGATGCGCATGCCAAACGCGTCGAGCAACTCGCCATCCTTGAACGAGATCTGCTCGAATTCCTTGCACATCTGCTGCGTTGTTGCATCGCGTGCGCGGTTCACCCCCATGCGCATGGGAGCGCAACGCGGTGTGGTCGGCGGCAAGGAGGCGCGGAGCGGCGAGGGTCAGCGGCGCACGCGGTCGTCGAGAAAGATTGGCGGGGCGCAGTGGATTTGTGAACCGCTGGCCGAGGGGGGAAACTAAAATGCGCATCTGGAAATTTTGGTTTAAGCCAATATAATAGTAGCGGGCTTAAAGGGGTGCGCTGCCACTATTTGTTGGTCTACTAAGTCGTGAACTAGTGGCAGCGCGCGTCAGAACATGCATGCGACCGATGAGTTCATACCAGTTCGCGCGCCAACAGTGTTGCGCGCTGCGCATAAGTTGTACCAAGGCTCACGTGAGGCCCGCTTACTAGTCGCATGCTGTGACTTACCACCCGTTGCCAATAATGTGCTACTAGTCGCATGTCCATTTTCCGCATGCTTCTACAATGAACAACCGCGTGCGCTGGCAGGTGTGCGCTGCCATTAGTCGAGCCCTATAGCCTTTTCCCTACTAGTGTAAGCTTAGTTTGGGCTAGGCTTGGGCTTCAAGGAAACACGATTTAAGCTTAGTTCGGGCTAGGCTTGTTAGGCTGGGCTGGGCTTTCGTATGTTTGGGCCAGTTTCGGGCCTGATTTGTAAGCCCAAAGGTCTGGTTGGGCTGAGGGCTATGAATTTAAGGTCAGGCTTTTTAGACCCGGCGCGAAGCCCAGCCTAGCTCAAGGAATGCCCAGGTGTAGGGAGTACTACATACATGATCGAGACGCCTCTCCGATCAATGATCATCATCGGGACCAGGATGCCCATAATGACCCATGTGCATTCATGAATATACATAAGTCGTTGAACCATAAACATTGAGTCCTATTCCGTTTGTTACTTCGATACCGACACTTATCCGAGACCTGATTGTCGATATCATCATACCTAGTTCAATTACCGACTAGGCTATTTAACTTGTTCCCGTGATATTCCATTCTCATGACCTATTCATACGCTACGCAACTTTATGGATGCAATCTCACCGAGTGGGTCTAGTGTATCTTTCCAACAGATGGATGAACAAATCCTAATCTCAATACATACGCCTCAGCCTACCCCTTCGGAATACCCGAGAACACCTTTATGATCACCCTGTTACGGTGTGACAATTGATGCAATCAAAGCATCCTCCGATGATAGCGATTAGATATGATCTCAGAGTCTAAGGATCAGAATACTATGTTGAAAGAACATCTCTCTAATTAAGTTTTGTGTGATTGATGACAACATGTGTGATACACTAATGTGCGTTGATATAGTGCAGACATTATTTGTGGTTGAATTTGTGTTGAGAAACAAGAGAAAAGGAAGCAGGAAAATTGCAAATATCCGACCCCTGAAAAATGGCTAAGGACTTTGGCGATGGGCTCTCAATACCCCCTGGATCCAGGCCGGATATTTATGGTTGCCCCGGATAATCCAGGGGGGCGGATTATCCGGCCCTTACTTAGGCCGGATTATCCGCCCCCAAGATTCCTGCAACGGCTCGATTTTGAGAGGGGTATAAATACCCCCTTCTTCCTCAACCTCAAGTTGCTCGTTCCTGCTCAAGTTCATCCACCATTAGAGCCACACCAAAAAACACAAGATTCACTAGATCTCCTCCTCCAACCATCCAAAGCTCTTGATCTTTGGAGAATCGAAGGAGAAGACCCTGATCTACACATTCACCGAAGCGATTTACATTTCCCCCTCATTTGCTTGAGGGCCCCTTTGCTAGTGTTCCTCTTTGGAACTTTGTAAAGGCCCGATTTCGGCCTCGAGGAAATCCCTTAGTGGAAGTGGGCTAGGCCTTCGTGGCGTTGCTCACAGGAGACCTGAGTGAGGCCTTTGTGGCGTTGGTTTGGCCTTTGTAGCGACCAAACTCCTCCAAACGTAGACGTACTTCCCCTCAAAAGAAATGAACTAGGGGAATCATCGTTGTGTCTCCGCGTGCTCCACTCTCGGTTACCTCTGTCCTTAATAGCTCTATTATATCTTATATATCTTGCTTAGTTGTAGATTTTGTCATATAGGTAAATTCACATAGTTGCATATCTAGAGAATTTACCTTTGTGTCAAGCCTAAATTAAAAAAGAATTAAAAATTGGTTAGCACCTAATCACCCCTAGGTGCAGCATACGATCCTTTCATACGTCTTCATTATACACTATATAAAAGTTATACAGTTTAGCGCTCTCTAATTGATCGGTCTACTGTAGATGGGCTATTTTCCATGGCTAACAGTCCTTCCTTTGTACACTATATAAAAGTTATACAGTTTAGCGCTCTCTAATTGATCGGTCTACTGTAGATGGGCTATTTTCCATGGCTAACAGTCCTTCCTTTGAACGACACGTATCTGTTTCTTTTTTTACATGCAGCAGTAACTTTCCTTTCTTTTTTTTCCCTTAGAATCAGGCGACCGGCTACCGGCAAACGAATTTATAGCGTGTATTGGTGGTTGATCTCCTTCCGATTTTCCTTTCCTTACGTGTTTAACTTGATTTAGTTTAGTCAAAGCGGTGCTGGACCCACCACGACACGACCGAACAAACGAGCAATTCTGCACTGGGTCGTGGCATCGAGGCGTGCGTCCTCCGGATGTCTCTCTGGACGTTTTCGATATCTCCACCTCCATTCACCTCCCATCGAAGCTTCTCTTTGGATGAGATCCTTCCCATGGCTGCCTCAGCCAGCCCGTGGGCATCCCCTCCGGCCACGACCGTTTCCCACGCCGCAGCACACGCTTGCCGCTCCTGCGCGCCGCCGCCCGGCATGGGTGCCGCGTGAGCTCCGCCCTGCGCGCTGGCCATCCCTCCGCGTGGCCCACGCCGCTTACGCTGTGGGGCCGAAAACGGTGGCGGGAGGCAGCAAGAAGGCAGCCATGGAGCCGCCGGCGGGGGTAGCGGCCTCCTCTACAGTGGATATGGCGGGGGAAGCTGCTACTGCTTCATCTCTTATCCCACCAGGGGCGGCGACGTCTTCGACAGTGGAGATGGCGGGGAAGACTGCTCCTGCTACTTCATCGAAGGTAGGCATGCCGGGGATTCCACCACAGTGAAAACGTGTGGATGGGCGCGTTGTTGCTGCTTCCTCGAAGGTAGGCGCGACAGGGGATCCCGCAGTGGTGAACGCGTGGTGCAGGTGTGCGGGTTACAGTGGATCTCTTTCCCTCTCATTAACCCCTCTATGTTTTCCTTAGCTATCTTCGTTCTGATCATTTCTTTTACCTCTCGGTGTGATATTGTTCACCTAATTGTTGTGTTTCAACCATGTCATGGAGCATATCACTTCCAAACTATTAGACATGATGCTTGAGAGAAAAGGCTTGATCATTATATTAATTTAGGAATATAATCTAGAGATCAAATTCATTTTCTGTGTTTTAGGTGACCCTTTTTGACATGAAACTTACCAAAGTTTACCCTCAAAAGTAGCGGTGAGAGTAGGGAGGTGTCTTATATATCGAGAGGTGCTTCATCATCTTTAGAGGCGTTTAAAGGTTAAGGTTTGAGGTATATCCATTAGCCTGGCCATATTTTCTAATATATGCATTCTATGTGCTCAGATAGTTACTACCGTTTCATGTTTCGTTGATTGCGTTCTTGTGCTTTTGTCTTTCTTTGTTTCTTCGTACCTATTTTTTTGTTTACCCTCACTTTTTTGGTGTTCTTTTTCAGGTTTCTTTGCTATGGTGATGGCAGCTGCCTGTCGTCCCTGTAGAGTCCGAGCTTTTGGACTCCTCTTCCGTCGGCTTATTTGCTAGGCGCTGAATTGCCTGGGTCGTCTTCCGTTTGTTGGTTATGACTCCGAGGACTCGCCTCACGCCTACACTGCCAGTCCTTCTATGCCGGATACTTTGCTCCAATCTATTGAGGTGTTATCTGCTCCTACGGGATACTTTGGACTCCTCAAATGTGAGGGGAAAGAATTATTTTACTGTAGTCTACTCTTCATGTGTGTCCTGCAAGTAATAAATAATTGTCCTCTACCGTTTTAACAATGAAGTTTATGAGGCCTACTACCGGAGCTGACTAACTACATACAACCAGGCATATGTGCAAACTACAGTCCACCTAATTAAGAGGCCACTGGTTTAGCAATGGAATTGAGAGGACTACTGGAAGTCCTAAAGAGCTTCGTCGAATCAGGCAGCGTAAGGAGCAGCACAAAATAATGCAGACATGAGTTGCCAGTACGTTTGTATAAGCGATGGTTCTATGAAGCCACTCTTTGGTTAGCAGGGCAGTCATTGTAGCAGAAAAGGTAACAACTTGCAAGCCAATATGCCAATTTAACTAGCCTGGCCAGAGGGGTTTATTTTTGGCCAAATTGACCCCACTTCACTTACTCATCTATCACATTTAAACTACTCTATCCTACATATCACATGATCATTTCATCAAAAAAATATGCTTTCTCTGTTCTGTTCTATGATATAGGCCCATTTGGAAGGCTACAAAAGTTGTTCTTTGTTTTATTGGTTTCTTATTTTAGATCTGTTCTCTTCTTGCTCATTTTGTGTTGGGTTGTGGTTTGCAGCTGCCTGTCCTGGTAGGTCTTGCTATGGTGGTCTATGGCACTTCATTCTGGTATCTGGAGCGTATTGAACATTTAGTCAAGGCTTATCATTTTGTATGCACCGTTTGCTGTCGAGATGGCTGGGTATTTCTTCCGCTTTTCCGTCTCCCGGCATCATGTTGGGAATGACCCATATGTTTTAAAGATTTGTGGAGTTATCATGAGATTGGCTCTTCATGCAAAGTATGCTGGAAAAAGATAGTCCCTAATGGAAACGCCTACAGGTGCACTGGTGACTGCACTGGTGACTGCTCCTGCAGAGAAGAGAAGCACAGGTGAGCAATTGTATTGCTTACACCGACAAAACCACCCTTGCTTAAATAAACGGAAAAGGTAAAGCTGCCATTGTTTCCAGGTACAAGTTGCGCGTGAGCGCACAAGACATCAAACCAAATGAAGAAAATAGAGTTCATAGGTGGATTCATGTTTTTTAGCGATCACGGTAAAATACTTATAGGCCATGATGCAGAGCTGGTTGTGCAACGACCAGAGGAAAAGCAAGCGATTTACCACCCGCTGCGCAAAATGTTGTCTGCGCAAAATGTTTGGTCACTGCCTGAGTGCCTGTGTCACACAGGAAGCTTACGAAGCTGACAACATCATGTCCGCTGTCCGCTGTCATCAACAAGCACCACAAAAACTGCAATGTCTCAAGAAAAAGCTCCGGCACCAAATGGAAAAGAAGATACCAGAGATTCAGGCGCCACGTTGAGTAAAAATATTATAGAAAAGGTTGAATCCGACATAGAGGAGGTCAGTGCAAACTAATTTTTTTCTATTCTCTTAGTTCCCAGCAACACAAGCTTAAAAGGCACACAACTACAACACAATGCAGAATCGAATAACACCTCTTTTTCCTACTGAAGGGCGTCAGCTTTGCATCTGAAAAAAAAAGACTGAACAGGCAAATTCAGCATCAGCCAAGAAACAGGTTAACAAGGCACTCTTCCCGCACAAATAAGTAGTTGTGCTACAAACTTCGAACAGAAGCTAAGCATACCCAGTTCAATTGTATAAAGATGCTCTAGCTTTACTTTCCTCCCTTTGTTCTCGCAGAGAAGCAAAGCCTCATGTTCAGCAACGGCTCGACCCAGCCTGGAAGCTATCAGGAGAAAAAGTTCCGTGTAGTGAAGATTTTGCGTGCAAACACAGATCAGTTATGTATAATATTACGGAACTACCGGCCAACCTAGACAATGTGTCCTTGATGTACCGTAGTATTAAGTACCTATTACCCAGCTGTGTGTAATAACTTAAAAGCATACTTCTATGTCTCTGCACTACTATGTTTGTGTGTATGACTGTATGAAGCATTCTGCTGCTTCAGCCGTGCTACTCTGCCCTATAGCGCCCTCATACTTGTGCATGTGTAGCTAACTTAACTCTGCCACCATTTATAGAGATTAGTTTCCACCTTCACAGGAAGCTCATCTGCACACAGCTCTGCCATCGCTCTTCAGATATTATGACAGGGGCGCGGCGTGTCGCCGAGCCAATGCCTCCTAGTATCTATTGCAAAGATGACCTCTATGATATGGTCGTGTTTCAATACTTATATTAGGCATGTCCATCATATCATTTACCCAATGATATGAGCCCATTGTCAATTCACATGAATGTCCATGATCGGGAAACCTCGAATCATCAGATGACCAATGAGCTAGTTTGCATAAAGGCTCACCAGTGTTTGTTTACATACCACACATGTATCAATGTTTCCGATTAATACAGTTATAGCAATGGCACAAAACATATTATGAACTAACTGAGATATAATAATAATAATAAGGGCTTTCTATTTTTGTGCCCTCGGGTCCTTAGTTGTACTCAGTTTTCCCCAATCCATTGTCTGTAACCCATAGAAGGAGCTCGGACGGAGGATTCCCGTTTAGTTGACGTTGGTTGGTGCTGGCAAGTGGGGCCGTTGTTGGTGCCCCGCAGTGGACACGTCTCCACTTATCCAGATCATCGTGGGACCCACAACTTGTCCACGTTAGCGCGCCGGACCCACAGCTTACCCAGGTGACCGTTGCAAAATGGGAGCCCGAGCTAGCCCCGCGCCCGTGCCCGTGCCATTGCTTCCCCTTTCTTTCCCGCGCCCCATTGTTCTTCTTCTCCGCCAGCGGCAGCCCTTCTCCGGCAGGCGGGTGATGTCTAGTTTATCTTCGACCTCCCGTTCTTCATGGCCGCAGTATGGACCCGTGCCTTTGACAAGATGCCCTGACTGCCCACGCCAGGAGCCTCTGAAGCAGTCGATCTGTAAGATGGACGACAACGGCAACCGTGGACGTGAGTTCGTTGCATGCGAGAGCTTGCCATATAGAGAGGGGGATAAGGTTAGATCTCGCTCCAATTTCTCTGTTTTCTCTCGATTTTCTTGTTATTCCCTCTAATTTGGGATTTAGGGTTCACGTTGTTGTTTTCAGATCTTGAAAAATGCAGGCATTTCGAGTGGATCGATGTGTACGTTCAGAGGCTTCAATTGCAGGAATCAATTGGCGCTATTGGGGAGCGCAATTTGGGAGGGGGGACTTGCTGTAGAGAATGCGGCGGAGAGAGGAGCCGTTCCGATTATGCCTAATGCTCCAATGCAGGACTGGTGGAAGTGAAGGGAGAACTGAACAAAATGAACAAGCAGTTAAGGCAGCTGATCGAGTTGAAGAAGCAAGCTAATCTGATGGCTGTTTTTTTGTTGTTGTATAATTACGATCGGATTCTTATCATTGCTCACCAGGCGCTAGAAGTTGTTACAAGGGATACCTTGTTACAAATCCATTATTCAGTTACATGTACTTGTAGTTGTTTTCAAAGTTAGTGTGTGCATTCACCGAAATTACCAACTATATTCCCTAAAAGAAAAGGAATGCTAAAGAAAGTTGATAATTGTTAGAGGGGTGACAAATAATCCATTCACCGAAATCCGCAAATATGTATGCCTCATGTTTATACCAAAATTATACCACTTTTGGGCCGTTTCAAAATACCAATACTATATCCCAAACTATATTCCCTAAAAGAAAAGGAAAACTAAAGATAGTTGATAATTGTTAGAGGGGTGACAAATAATGCATTCACCGAAATCCGCAAATATGTATGCATCATGTTTATACCAAAATCATACCACTTTTGGGCCGTTTCAAAATACCAATACTATATCCCAAACTATATTCCTAAAAGAAAAGGAAAGCTAAAGATAGTTGATAATTGTTAGAGGGGTGAAAAATAATGCATTCCGCAAATATGTATGCCTCATGTTTATACCAAAAGTATACCACTTTTGGGCCGTTTCAAAATACCAATACTATATCCCAAACTATATTCCCTAAAAGAAAAGGAAAGCTAAAGATAGTTGATAATTGTTAGAGGGGTGACAAATAATGCATTCACCGAAATCCGCAAATATGTATGCCTCATGTTTATACCAAAATTATACCACTTTTGGGCCGTTTGAAAATACCAATACTATATCCCAAACTATATTCCCTAAAAGAAAAGGAAAGCTAAAGATAGTTGATAATTGCTAGAGGGGTGACAAATAATGCATTCACCGAAATTCGCAAATATGTATGCCTCATGTTTATACCAAAATTATACCACTTTTGGGCCATTTCAAAATACCAATAATATATCCCAAACTATATTCCCTAAAAGAAAAGGAAAGCTAAAGATAGTTGATAATTGTTAGAGGGGTGACAAATAATGCATTCACCGAAATCCGCAAATATGTATGCCTCATGTTTATACCAATACTATATCCCAAACTATATTAAGTGGCAAACTCGTTATTGCACATAAATAGAGGGGTGGGCACTCTCCACCGACAGAGAGAGAGAGGGGTGACCACGAAGAGAGAGAGAGAGAGAGAGAGAGAGGTTGCCACGAAGAGACGGAGAGGGGTATACTGCCCGTTAGATCAGTGGATCAATGGTTCGTGGAGTCGATCCGTGTGACAACGACTCAACCAATCAGGATAAGTTTGGGCTTCTGAGAGCATTTGTGACAGTACTTGAGGGCAAAACTGAGTAGTACTAAGAATACAAGGGCTCATAAATAGTAAATAGACTAAGGGATTCAAACAAAAGAATTACAAAATGAAAAATGCGTGTTTTGTACAATATAATTCATATTGGGCTACATCAACTTATTTGCAATTCAAATATACATGAGTGTGACAATTATGGCATCATTTAGACAAACTATGTTTTGGGAAAGATGTTTTGCAAAGGGGTTTGAGTGGAAAACCATGCATCTTCATAGCTACACTAGTGATTCTAAGAAGTGGCAATTTGTGGTAAAACTTGATTTATATATGTTTGTTAAGGTTTTCTAGGTGGCAGGTTGCGCAGGAAGACTCCATGAGTAGGTGCCACTATGTTTTTATTTTTTTTTGGAATTTTTGGCGCATGAAATGACTCAATTAGCTATGTTAATCTCATTTGTTGACTCTCTGTTGACCAGCTACTTGAGGGTAAAACTGAGTATATTGCACTTGCCGGTCTAAGTCCTCGAGGGGAAAACTGAGTACAGATAAAATTTCGTATAAGGCCCGAGGTTATAACTGAGTACACCAAACGTCCCAGGGTTAGACTCGTGTCGCGGTGCACGCTGCAGCCGTGCATAGCGGACGCGTGTTGCGGTACACGCCACCTTCGTCTTTATAGAGCCCCTCTTTCTCTCCCTCGACGCACGTTCTCACTTCAACCGCCTCTCTGTCCCATCATCTTCTCCACAACCGAAGAAAAACCCCGAAGAAAACCGCCGATGGAGAAGAATGAGATGCCCATTGTCGGCACATCAGCCGCGGCTCGGCCGCCCCCCCGTCCAGGCCCCCGTCGCTGCTTCCAACGTAGCAGCCGGCGCATCAGCCGCCGGCGCATCGGCCGCCGCCACCGTCCAGGCCCCGTCGCTTGGGACCCATACGAACCAGTGCCGTACGTCGCGCCGGAGAACCCCTACGACACCAGCATCGTCGACGACGAGCCGGAGGTAACCCTTTGTTCCCTTGTTCTTATCTCATTTCAATCCTTTTGTGTTAGATCTAGCGTTATTAGGGTTCGTCTGTTCCTAGTTCAATCCATTTGTGTTAGATCTTGCGTTATTAGGGTTTGTCTGTTCCTAGTTCAATCCTTTTGTGTTAGATCTTGCGTTATTAGTGTTCGTGTGTTCCTAGTTCAATCCTTTTGTGTTAGATCTTGCGTTATTAGTGTTTCTGATTTGCTTTTGTTTAAGATTTGTGCCGATGATGATGAATATTTGGGCATAAATTGATTCAGGGTTTGGTCAGTAAACAATTGGTGTGTACAAATTTGTTGTGCATGATCTTTGGTTTGCTGACTCAAATCCTGGATATAAGTGTGTCCAATGTAACTGAGGCTACCTTTTTTTTCGAGCCCATATTATCATGCATGATTTTTGTTCACTCTCTGTTCCATCATCGTTGCAATTGACTCCGTGTTTTTTGCACGATCTTTGGTGCTACGTGATAGGTGCAGAGCAGCGACGTCGACAGCGACGACGAGTCCTTCCACACCAAGACTCGTCACGTCCTCAGGAGGCTGCAGTCCGGCCATTACGATGGCCCCTTTGCTCGAGCCATTTACAAGTGCCCCTTCTGCAACAGGAAGCTCCGCGCCACCGACTTCAACTCCAGTGAACCATGCTGAATCCAGTGGCAGATGTGGCGCTAGAGTTGGAACGACCGTGAACGTGCATGCGTTGGTGGCCAAACACAAAGCACTTGGGATTCACTGCGCAACCTCCAAGCGAGTCACAGGCGGTACCTGGAGGCGTTGAACGTGCGTACTTCACTCTCTGTATGTGACTGCTCTATCTGTAGAGCAGCTTAAATTCACGTAAAATATATCTTATGTTGTATCTATCGGTACTACTTTTGGATCTGTCGTGAATATATCTATTCTATGTTGGTTGCTGTATGCAGCTTATCCTATATTTTCTCTCTGGATTTGTGCCCTAGATTTCCTACCTGATTGGGTAAAAATGAAGGCATAAAGAAATGAATGGCGTTAAAAAACAGAAGGAGAAGCTGCTCTAGATTTGCTACCAATTTGGGCTATCAAATATGAATGAGATCGAGCGAGAGAGAGGAAAAAGGTACATTGAAAACTGCTAATCTGGGCGAAAGAGACAGAAACCACTCGTGCCCCGTCCCGGACCCACACGTCTCCACACGCTACGGCCCCACACGCTACGGCCACACAAACACGGTCTCGTCCTGTCCCACGCGGTCCCTTCCTACCAGCCCCACACGACGCGGTCCCACACGACGCGACCCCACAAACTACACGACCCCACTCGTCAGCACGGAACGGTCAACTTAACGGATTCCTTCCGTCCGAGCTCCTTCTGCGGGTTTCAGACAAGGGCTTGGGGAAAACTGAGGAAAAACTAAAGAGCTGGAGAAAACTGAGTACAACTAAGGACCTGAGGGCATGAAAATAGAAATCCCTAATAATAATAATAATAATAATAAATACCTTTTATTATTTTCCTCTAGGGCACTATCTCCAGCATGGACCCACCACGTTCACCTTATCCCTATATCTTCCTCTAATCTTCTCCGGTACTTTCGTTTTCATGCACGCACACTGAGGATCAGAGGAGATCACCACACCGCCGAGCTCTTCTCATCTAGAAGTTTTGCCCACGCCTCTGTTGCGTCGTTGTTCGTCCAAGCCATCGCACTGCCTATTGGCCGCATGATGGAGCCACGACAACCGAACATCGTTGTACATGGTCATCGTCTGCCGCCTCCCCGGACCATGGTTGCGCTGACGCCTTCCTCTATCCTCGCCGTGGTTAGAGCTGCTGTTGCCACACCTTCCTCCATCATTTCCCGCGGCCGGAGCCATTGTCTTGGCGAACAGGCACATGAGCACGGTCAGCCGTCGCCGGAGATGGGGGCTCGCCGGTGGACCGAAGTCCTAGCTCCCCAGCGTCCGCCATCTCTGGGGGTAGTGGCGGAGGCCCAAAACCTAACTCCCGTGGCGCCAATTTATGCTGCCAACGAAGGGCGGTAGTGCTACCTTCGATGGACAGGGATGCTTCCATAGGTGGTCAGCGATGCTACCTGTCGGTTGGTGGCGGTGCTACTGTTGGTGCTTCGACATGCTGCAATGGGTGCACATCGGTGCTACTATCGATGAGTGGCTATGCTGTTGTAGGTGGACAGATGTGATGCAAGGAGCGGATGGCGGTGCTACCGCGGTGTTCTAAAAAGATCTTCTTGAGTGGATTTGCAACATAGGAATACCTTTTTTGCTATAACTTTTCTGCGATTTTGCTACCATTGCAGAATATGTTTGGTACGGGTCGAGAATATTTTTTTGCTACGGAGCAAAAAAGAGAAGTGTCAACACGGAGACCTTCATAGGGCAAAGGTGGCCGATCTTTCGATGAGACGAGGATAATTCGATTTGTTGGTGGAGTTCGTGCTTGACGATCCGACTACACGTGCAAAGCTCGTGCGCCAATGCAATCGCTAGGACAATCTCCGGGAGTTACTGATCTTGCGGGAGCACGATCAGCCTGACCAGCAAGGGTCTTAATTCCTACCTGAAATCGAGAACAAGTAAGAACTAAAGATGCAATCAGAATATTGCGAATAAAGATGAAAGCTTGATTGATAATGGTGGGATTCCGAATAGTCGGTCTTGTTCTGGGCGTTGGCCTCAAAAGAAGTACACGAGAGTTGCAACAATTGGCTAACTTTTAGTCTAATCAAAATCCAAGTTCTAATGACGGCTACAGAGGGATATATATGGGGAAGTCAAGGGATTTTCGTCCAACCAGCTAGGGTTGGCCAAAAACACCCCTAAATGGGCCTTCCTCCACTTATATGGCCTCTTAAAATCCCCTAAAATACCTAATCTGAAAATACATGAGCCTGACCCATTAAATAAGGTGACGCAGCACCAAAAATAACTCTTTGGACGAATTTTATGATGGAGTAACTTGTATAATTCATCCAAGCATCGTTGCTTCACTATGGTGGCTTCAATGTTCTGAAATCCCCGCTTGCAACACCATCCTGAATCCTTGCAGGTCTGCTGCCATATCCATGCACGTCCCAATGCTTGGCGTCCATGCTAGATCCATTCCTAAATAAATATTAAATAATATATAATATCATTAAGGATTCCTAGTAACGAAGGGAGATGTGGTTGTAGGAGTATTGGTTGTATCTATCATAACGATGTCCTCATCATCCTCCCCAACTTGAATTGAAGTCGTCCTCGACGTATCATTTGGGGCACTCGAATTGATAGATGCATGAATGTCCGTAAAAGAAGCACCCAAAACATTTGGTATTGTAGCATGCAATTCAGTGGGTGTACTTAAATCAATAGAAGAATCCATTTCAGCATTAACAATTTCAGTGGACGCACACATAGTCAAAGAAGAACTGAAAACATGACTAGTTGCGCTCACAACAACATCAATCTCAGTGGTATGATCACATGGTACTTGCAACTCAGTAGTATGATCCTCTAATATAGGTGGTGTGACCAAATTATTTTCTACCTCATCACATGGTATATTAATATCAACATTGCATTCATCAATTTCAAGTTCATGAACAAAACTAGGAAGCATCTCCAATGGTTGATCATGAGATTGTATCAAAGCGACAACTCTATCCTCAATCAACTCAATAGACAAATCATCACATGACATATGTAGATCAGCATGGTGTTCATCAGTCACATGTGGAAGGACAAAATCAGTACCTTCATTTTTACCTTGTGACTCCAACGTAGAAAATGTTCGCAGCGACGTGTCACAAGTCTGTGGCTGGGCAACTCGCACAACAATATTCATGTGTGGAACGTTGGATGAAACAACCGGTGCTAGTGTGCATGACTTGAAGGAGTTGGAATGGTCCAACGTTTTCTCCTGTATGTGCTTCTCAAAAGAACAAGCTCGAACATATATACCAATAGTAGAATGAGGAATATACGTAAACAAAACCTTAATATCAGGGTTCAAGCCATTGAAAAACATGTTTCTAGTACTTTCCTCAAATTCATTTATATCACAACGGTACACGTAAAATTTAAATTCCTGATAGTAAACATGCACGGTGTTACTACCTTGTTCTAATCGTTCAAGTTTGCGGAGCATTTCACGTTGATGATAAAGAGGCACAAATCTACGTCTAAAAATAGATTTTAAATCTATCCAAGTAGTAGGTTTATTATCAATATTTTCTTTATAATTCCAGTCCCACCAAACGGAAGCAAGATCAATAAAAGTTTGGGCGGCAATTCTTACTTTCTCATGTTCAGTAAAATCATGGCATCCAAATTTTTTGTCAACCTCAAACTCCCAATCAAAATAAGCATCCGTATTATATCTACCCTCATAAACTGGTAAAGATATAACCTGATCATGATCTCCTGTAAATGGGTGCACATGCGGCTCCGTGGTCGTCATGGTACTCGGGTCGATGGCTTGGTCTTCAATTCCTGTCATGGTTAGTACCCAAAAGGCACAAATGTATATGCCTACAAACTACGGAATATGGTGGTTCACGCGCAATTCGTCAAGCAAAATACAAAGCTCTTACAAGTTCTTACCAAACGGAGGAAGCGTATGGCAACGCAAAGATCAGCTTCTCTTGCACAAGCGATTACAGGTCGACGACAAAGCACGTGGAGAAATATGTGGAGCTGGGGAAGGCAAAATATAGTGATATGGTGGCACAATAATCAAATCAGCGATGCAAATTGAGTAAACGCTCAATGACGGTATTGTGCTGGTCCTAGGCTAGATCGTATTAGAGACGAGCCTAAATCACCAACGAGATCACGACGCGGCACAAGATACAAGAGGCAAGGCACTGGAGGAAGAGGCACCTATGGTAAGGCACCCAAGTTTTTTTTTTTTGGACTCAATCTTGGCGCCTGACCCTAGAGGTCTCTATGGTAGGGCGCCCAGATTTTTTTTTTTTTGCGGAATCTACCCCTTGGCGCTAGACCATAAAGGTCTCTATGGTAGGGCGCCCAGAAAAAAAAATTTCCGTTTTTTTTTTCGTTTTTTTTTTTGCAGAATCTTCCCCTTGGCGCTAGACCATAGAGGTCACTATGGTTGGGCGCCCAGAATTTTGATTTTTTTTGCACAGGCCTATCAGAATTAGATGGAAAACGCGAAATTGATCAAGAAAACGGATCTAAAACCGAAAAAACTCGAAACGAAGATCAAGAAAGACCTACTATGATGGGAAGAAAAGGGGCACAACAAGGAGTTGATGGCAGATGTGGCGGAAGTGTATGGTGGCGGTGATATGGCGAGGACTGCAAGCGGAGATGGTGCGGCGGCGACGTGAGTACTATGACCAGAACTCGAAACTCTAACGACTCTAGACGCTAAGACCAGCACGCGACACGACGATTGAGAAGACTCAAAAGCAAAAACTGAAAAGATCATGCAATGGCTTAGGGGCTATGGGACGGATGATCTAATCTAACTTCTTTTTGTGGGCTTTTTCTGGTTATAGGTAAACAAATCTACACTAGAAAACTGTAAATCTCACCGAGCAACCTTGAAATCTGATACCACTTGATAGGGCAAAGATGGTCGATCTTTCGATGAGACGAGGATAATTCGATTTGTTGGTGGAGTTCGTGCTTGACGATCCGACTACACGTGCAAAGCTCGTGCGCCAATGCAATCGCTAGGACAATCTCCGAGTTACTGATCTTGCGGAGCACGATCCTGACCAAGGGTCTTAATTCCTACCTGAAATCGAGAACAAGTAAGAACTAAAGATGCAATCAGAATATTGCGAATAGAGATGAAAGCTTGATTGATAATGGTGGGAAGTCGGTCTTGTTCTGGGCGTTGGCCTCAAAAGAAGTACACGAGAGTTGCAATAATTGGCTAACTTTTAGTCTAATCAAAATCCAAGTTCTAATGACGGCTACAGAGGGATATATATGGGGAAGTCAAGGGATTTTCGTCCAACCAGCTAGGGTTGGCCAAAAACACCCTAAATGGGCCTTCCTCCACTTATATGGCCTCTTAAAACCCCTAAAATACCTAATCCGAAAATACATGGGCCTGGCCCATTAAATAAGGTGACGCAGCACCAAAAATAACTCTTTGGAATTTTATGATAGAGTAAATTGTATAATTCATCCAAGCATCGTTGCTTCACTATGGTGGCTTCAATGTTCTGAAATCCTCGCTTGCAACACCATCCTGAATCCTTGCCTGTATCCATGCACGTCCCAATGCTTGGCGTCCATGCTAGATCCATTCCTAAATAATATAAATACATTTGATTTAGGCAGTATCATATTCTCATATATATCAGGAAGGATTCCTAGTAACGAAGGTACGTGAGATGTGGTTGTAGGAGTATTGGTTGTATCTATCATAACGATGTCCTCATCAGACCCGGAGCTAGGAAGCACTGACCATTAGAGCATCTCCACCGGCGCCCCCGATAGCGGCCCCGATAGCTTTTTGGGGGCCGGGAGCGAAAATAGGCTCGCACCGGCGCGCCCCAAATGGCGCCGGCGATTTTGGAGCCCAATAGAAGCACCGGCAACCCCGTGTCGGCCCCTTCGCCAAGGGCGCGAATCGGGGCGCCGGCGCCTCCGGATGAAAATTTTGGGCGTGGGAGCCCTGTCAGCCACACAACAAAATATACATATTCTCCCCCAAAACCCCGTCCCCTCCGCGCTCATTTCTCCCGCCAGCCTCTCCATCTCCCATCCAACTCCAACCGAAAAACCCTCGCCGCCGCGGCCAAAGAAAACTCCGGTGAAGGCAGCGAAAAGCGAGGCTCGCCGCCGTCGCGCTAAAGGAAAGCGGCGACCATGTCGCGGGAGGGCTGGGAGACGGAGATGGACCGCGCGCTCCAACCGGCCGAGCCGCATCGCCGCCCTCGGCGGCGAGCGGTGGCCTCTGCGAAGCGTGCAGAGCTTGGGCGGCGGCACAGACATCTCTCGAGCTCCGTTGTCGCCGGTTACTACAGGGTACACCGCGGACTGCCGTCGATCTCGCAGATGCGGGTGTCGCGAATGGACGGCCGCGCCCGTACTCCCGAGTTCGGGGACGACATGACCGACAACAACGGCCCATTCTCGCCGGATTCAACGGCTCGGGGCAGCGGCGCCTTCCGCTTCCCGACCTGAACGATTCGCGTCTGCGCCGCACCCAGGCCACGTGACGGACGGCACCGGCCTTCCCCGCGACCTCTTCCCGACGATGGCACGCGCACCCAGCAGGTGTTCGGCAGCACGTCCGGCGTGTCCATGGGGCAGGACGAGGTGCGTTTCCTTTCTTTCTATGTTTTGTGTGAATCGTAGACACCGGCGGCGACCGAAAGTTTGTAACTTTATGCGTAGATTGCCGGCGGGGAGGAGATCCTGAACGGCATCATAAGCGGCCATGCCTACGAACCCTCGGTCGACGACTACGAAGAAGAGGCCGACGGGGACGAAGGTGAGGAGGAAGTCCAGGAGGAGCTGATCGACGCCGAGACCGGCGCGAGCGTGAGGAGGACGCGCACGCGTTCCGCTGGCACTCGTGGTCCGAGGTGGAGGTCCTTGGAGGATGAATGCCTCGTCGAGGCGTGGAAGCAAGTGAGGTTTTGCCCGATCACCGGCGCAAACCAAACCGAGGGCAAGTACTACAAGCGCATCCTTGATTGTTTCAACGAGAAGAAGAACTATGGTGATTACGCCACCATAGAGATGAACCGGAACGAGGACGCCCTCTCTCACCGTTGGAACTTGATCAAGGCGGCGTGTAGCAAGTTCCACAGCTACTACGAGAAGATCAAGGCACGTAAGGAGAGCGGCAAGACGATGGTGGATTGGGTATGATCTACGCCTATCTTATTTGCATATGAATTGATGGTCAATGTTGTTGCATATGAATTGATGATCAATGTTGTTGCATATGAATTGATGATCCAACTTTTTTTCCATTGTTTTGCATCATATATTGTTAGATGCTCAATGCCCTCGAGATGTACAAGCACCAAAACGAGGACAAAGACTTCTCGTTTATGCATTGCTACAACAAGCTCCAAGGTTGCAAGAAATGGGACGACCTCCTCTCCACTCTTGAAGGACGGGAAGATGGGCCGGTCGATCCAGCCGGCGCCTCCACCGGGCGCCCCATTGGCAACAAGAAGGCCAAGGCCGACAGGAATGCGGCGCCGGTATTGGCAGCCATGGACGCCTCCATCGAGAAAATGATCACCTCGTTCTCGGTGGAGAACAAGGAAGCTGCCGATAGAGCCGCCGTCGTGTGGAAGGCCATCCTCGACAAGCAAGACGCCAAGATCGAGTTGGAGAGGGAGAGGGTGAAGGCAGCGAAGATGGAAGCTCACGTCGCTGCCATGAAGACCACCAACGAAGTGACGCAGCTATCGTTGGCAAAAATGTCTCAAGAATCGAAGATCTTGATGGCTGACATGGAGAAGATAGACCCCTTGGCGCGGGCGTGGCACGAGATGTACCGCGAGCGCATCGACCAAGAGGTGATGGCGGCCCAAGCTGCGTCGGCATCTCCCCGGCACCGTCCACGTTCATGTCTACCCCGGCATCGTCCCTGTTCATGTCTGCCCCGGCACCGTCCCCGTTCATGTCTGCCCCGACACCGTCGACGTTCATGCCTCTCTCGGCGACCGTGGATCCTGTTGCAGCGACGGAGTTGCCGTCGGCCGCCGATGAGGAACTCGTCGAGGTTGCGCCGCCCGTGACCTCCATTTCATCATGTGATGATCTTGCTTGGAAGCCCTTTTTTGCGCCGGAAACGGCGATCTGGTGGCCGTGTGTTGGCCCAAACTTCTTATTCCAAAACATATTCGTATTTGATGGCCGCGTGTTGACCCAAACTTCATATTCGTAGACTTATTCGAATTTCTATAATTGTGTTTGAGATTTCAAATTCAAATTATCTATCGGGACCGTCTGTTTGGGAGCGCCGACGTGGGAGCAGCTCCCCAAAATGGAGGATACTGTGGGGGCATCATCCAAAACGGAGGTGCCGGCGCCCTGCCCACGTCTATTTGGGACCAGCCGCGGAGATGCTCTTAGAGCATCTCCACTCGTCTCCCCGACGAGGCCCCCGAGCGACGGTTTTTTCATCCGGACGGCGTAAATCGATCGCGCCCCGGTTCCTCGTTTTCGTCCGGTTGGCCCTTCATCCATCGGCGAGCCACGCCATCCCGGTCCCCCGTGGCGCTCGGGGACTCCGGATGAAACTTTTGGCGCGAACGCCGTGTGGACCCGCGTTGTCGGCGACAGGAAAACCAAATCCTCCATTCCCTCCATTCCCTCCAATTTGCTTGCATATCCCCATTCTCTCCCGCCGAATTTGTCCATTCTCCTTGTCTTCCAGTTCCAGTTCCCGGCGTCTTCTCCACCACCGCTCTCCTCCTCATCTTCTCGTCCACCACAATGCCGCCGAAGGAGCAGAAGCCACGGCGAAGAAGGAGCGGCCGGGCATGACGAGCGCAGTGGGCGGCGGACGAGAGCGCGAGGTGGAAACAAGTGCGGGCGGAGAGGGTGAAAAAGCCGCCGCTAAGAGGTCGGGCGGCGGGAGGAGCAGCGAGGAAGATGAGCATGGCCTTCGGCGGCGGCGGCTCCATGTTCCCCGGCCAATGGCCGGCGCAAGGTACAGCGGTTCCCCGTCGTCCTTCTCTACGATGTACTCGCCGTCGCCGCGCCATGTTCCAAGAGGCGCCTACGTCCAACCGTCCAGTTCACGTCGTCGCCGCCCGAGCTTGCTGCGGCGGCGGTTCGAGGGCACCTCGCCGGTCATGCGACGAGGGCGCTCCGTTGGTGCCCGTTCGGTGCGACGGAGCGCGGCGAGCGATCCACGAGATGATCACCTCGGCTCCATGGCGCGCCGCGACCCGAGTTCTTCATGGACGCCGCGAGCAGGGGTTCTTCACGCAAGAGAGCGAGGCGGCAGGGTGGCGGCGCGCAAGGATCATGTGGAGGATGCGACCCGTTTCGCGTGCTATTTTTCCCAGTGCGCCGAGCTTTGGACATGTACACGGACGACACCTGCAGTTCAAGTTCCCAACGTCTCGCCGCCGAGAACTGCGAGAAGTGGAAGGAAACTCGCACGACCCTCTCGAAGAGCAACGCGTACAACCCAGACGCTCGGGCTTGCGCGCGGAAGGCCCGAACTCGGAAGGCGAAAGAGCTCAAACGGAGACGGTCCCGCCGACAGGATGCGGCGTCGATCGACAAGTGTGGGCCGACTTGAGGTCGCACGCCGCGGGAGGAACGACAAGTTCGACGGCAGGTGGCGGGAGATGCTCGCCAACCGGCGTGGATCGCCACTGAAGACGACGGCGGCGGCGAAGAGAAGGAACAACTTGGCGTTCCGATGGCGGCGGCGACATGGACTGATGGACGAGGAGACGAGGAATTGGTACCGGGCCACGCAGCGACATCCTCCGAGCCCCTCCGCGGTCCTTCGTCGTCTCCACCGCTCCTACCTCGTCTACCTCGCATCTCGTCATTGCGGTGCCGACGTCCTTTGCGCTGCTTCCTCGTCGGTCGCCGCAGCCGCGGCCTGTGTGTGAGGAAATTGGTCCGTCGGACACCGCCGTGCCGGCGGGGCAGCGAGCCTATCCGTGTAATTTCCCTCCGATCGCCGATCTGGTGATCCTTTTGCTCCTTTGCCGATCAACGGCCGTACTTGTAGCGGGGACGATTTGTTTGAATTTAAACTCTATCCGCCGAACTCCGGGTGGATGATAAAATCTGATCTCACGCTTAATTTCGTCCCGTCCGCGGTTGTTTCGTCCGGATTTGGGCGTGGGGAGCGCCAACGAGTGGGGATGCTCTTATAATTCAACGCATCCCGAGAGCATGGAGTCAGCACTCCACGGTTACCCGTCAAAACTCGCAACAGAGCCGCAAACCGGCAGGTCGATGGCGTCAGCACAACAACCTATACAGTACTAGCTATAAATTTCGGAAGGTAGTAGTAGATAGAGAGATCTTGCAACCTCCCAACTCCAAGCAACCTGAGAGAGACCTGCAAGGAAGCTATATCAACATTAGGCAGGCGGGGCGAGATCTCGGCAACCAGCGGAGCGATGGCGGCGAAGGGGAGAACTGAGATGGAGGTGGGCGCCGACGGAGTCGCCGTCATCACCATCTGCAACCCGCCCGTCAACTCCCTCTCTATCGATGGTACCAGCATCCCCGCCTTTGATCCCAATTTGTTTTGCTTCTATTTGTGTTGAATTTTCGTGGGGAGTTCGATGCAAGTGCGGGGTTTGAGACGAGGAGAGTTGTGCTCGAGTGTTCTTCCTGCGATTGCTGCTAAGATAGGCTTAATTTTGCTTCCGTGAGGTGTCTGATTAAAGATTGGGGGTCTCTGGAGGCACCGACTGGTGCGGAGCTGTGCAATCTTTCCCGGTTTAACTGCTTCTTCGTAGAATTTTGGCCGGGGTGGTAACATTAGAATTGCTCTCGATTTTAACACTTTGTTTGTAGTACAGTTTTGGTCCATCGCTGCAAGAATATGGGGTTCGTGCGGTAGATTTTGACGCTGCAAAATATCTTCCTTAGAAATCAGAATGATCTGTCCTTTGCGTGTGCGTTGCTGTTGGCGTGATCTAACTGCATCCAGCGAAAACGGTTGTTGCCACCTGTTACAGGAACGACTCAAGGAGTACAGTACAGCATTGAAACTCAATTATTTTGCCAAAATTTCAGTTATTTTAACTACCTAAGAAAGAGTTTGATCTACCATAAAGTAAGGTAACCACTCCAGATTGCTACATTGATCAACTCAACTGTTTTGAGCGTTTGCTGGGACATAGAAGTATTGCCTCCCCTTTTCCCTAGCGCCTGCATTCAATGCCAATTTTGATTTGAGGAAAGGATGAACTAAGAGGAGCGTGAAGCAGTTTCTGTAGCACGGTGACAGCATGAATAATATGGCGCTTGGTTTATATTGTAGCAATTCAACTTGAAGGCTAGTCTGAAGCAATATCACTACTCCCTCCGGTCTGAATAAATTGATGTGAGCTGTGAAGAGCTAGTAGCCTAGGTATGTGTATATGCCGCGTCGATTAAATAAGGCCAGAGGGAGTAGATATATATAGTTCCTGATGAAGAATTGTTGCTTGGTGGAGGTACCGGTGATTTTTTCTTGGAGTGGGCTGATGCCAACTATTCTGAAATAACAGGAGATCAATATAAAACATACAGTTGTAGCAAAATTATTTGACATTCTACAAATTGTAAGTAGTCCATCTGAATCTGCACCGGCCACATGTTTATGCACCCAAACAGTTGGCCAACATTAACGAAGTTGTTGTCTTCCTAAAGTAAGCATGCACAAAATAATTAGATGAAACATAACTTGAAACTATTAACAATATGCTTCTAAAGATGATGTTATTGACAAATCTTTCGCCTGTAGTTGTTTTCACCATGGCTTTTTTTTTTCAGTACTGGTAAGCTTAAAGGAAAGCTATGAAGAAGCTCTTCAGAGGAAGGATGTCAAAGCTATTGTTGTTACAGGTACTTGTCAGTTCATTTTATAGGCAATATACATGACACCCTTGGAGGCAACTGGCCCTACCCACCTTCTCTCTGTCTGGACAAGCTGTTCCAATCTTATGCATTTGAAGAGAAAACTACAAATTGTTCCAGTGAGAAATATGTTTCTTATCTCAAGCCTTTTGACAGGGAAAGGAGGAAAATTTTCTGGAGGATTTGATATTAGTTCCTTTGGTAATCTTCACAGTGGAGAAAGTATGTTATGCTGATCTATCGTGCTATGTTGTTTGATGACTGTTTTATCTATTCCACAAATCTCATCATTATTTATATGTTTCTAACAGTTGAGCAGCCAAAGGTTGGCTACATATCAATAGATATTATTACTGAAACTCTGGAAGGTATATATGATTTATCCACCTGCTCTCTTGATTCATTAATGCTATTCTGCTAAATAATTGTTGTTGAGTATTCCATTACTTATCGTGTTAAACAGGAGCAACAAAGCCATCGGTGGCTGCAATTGATGGTCTTGCTCTTGGTGGAGGATTGGAAGTTGCCATGGTAGTTTTCTTCTTAACCTCGCCCAAATCATTTCAATTAAGAGGTGTTAGCTTATATATGAAAATTGTTGAATGTTGTATTAGGCATGCCATGCACGTATTTCGACTCCCACTGCTCAATTAGGTCTTCCAGAACTTCAACTTGGAATAATTCCAGGATTTGGAGGTAAAGTTTTTTATGTTCCATCTACCACTTATGTGGTACTAGAGATAATTCATTGTCGTGATCCTTTTATATATAAAGTGAAGTGGCCCTTAAACCATGCACTTTCCTGTTAGTCTTGTAGCACTGAAACTACTTGATGCCATGTTTGTGCGTGTATTTTTTAACAACCAGAAACATATTATATGTTAACCAACATTTGTGCAATTGTTCACGGTCAGTCCTGACACACAGAACGAACTGCGTCATGCAACACACCTCAAGACCCTTCCTTTTACAAAATTTAGCAATGGTGTGAGCACCCCCATTAGCAATTTAGCATCTTGACGGGAATATGGAATACCCAATACTAGTCGGGCAGCCTAAACCGAGTCAGTCGGTTGGGTAGCCCCACGGTCAGTCGGGCCGCCACACAGGTGCGGGCAGCTTCGTACCGGGCCACGTGTCTAAGCAGGGGCTGCTACTGAGGAACTCCAAGGCAGGCGTCATCCCAGGACATGGGCAGGTTGCCGAAGTCAACCTTCCCTGCCTTGGCTTGCCCACGCCTGGGTAGGTGGCCAGGACAGGCTGACAAGGCTTGGGCTTGGCCACGGCCGGTAAGAGGCGCGCTGCCCTCAAGCCCAGTACGGCGCGGGCCTTGTCCCGCACAATCAGGGGAATGATGCCCCACGCGGCAGGAGTGACGACCCGCACGCCTCCGCACCATGATGACGCCTCCAAGAGTGCCAAGATGTGCCACCATGACACTCGCAAAAGTGTCACCCTGCTACTTCTGGACAACTTATAGTAGTACTGGAAACTGTAGCTCTGTTGTGCCATGACGACTATGAGGCCGGCGGAGAGCCTCCCATATAGACAAGCCCTCCCTACCCTGAGAGGGTAAGACATTCTCATTCCATTCCACCTTTAGACAGGGCAAGCTGGAGAGCTCTGACTGAGTTCTTTCTTGCTCTTGAGCATACCTTACGCAAATCAAACATACCACATGAGCAGGGTTGTTACTGGCGATAATCCGGGGCTCAAACCTGCTCACCTCCTTGCATTGTGAGCTAACCCATCGGATCTTGGCCTCGTACCTACCTACAAATTATTGCCAGAATCAAAACCCTGACACATCCCGCTTAAATTTCACCAAGTTTACAATATGAAGAATCACATAAGTCCAAGAGCCTCCTTTAAATTAGAGAAAGGTGGCCTATCCATTGTTGGAACAGTGAGATGATGCATGTAGAGGCAATCAGTTTCTAGGATTATCAGAAGGCGCAAATCAAGTGCCAACCGAAGACCCTTCCAACAGGCATGGGATCAACTACCAACACACCCAAGCATGCCGTCATAAACTCCCAGGCTGGCATGAACACTTCGCTACTTGAGTCGCGAAGAAAACGCCAGCACATTGGAGAATTCAGTGACGCGTCAAATCATGCATCAGCATTTACCTTGCCCGGCCCATCGGCGGGGATTCCATCTCCTTGGCCAATGGTCCCAAAGCTTTATGATTAGTGATCCCCTCCCCATGGGTATAGCAAACATGGAGCCTTTCATTTGGCGGAGTAGAATAGCTGTCATGCCTTGACAAACTGAAGAAAGGAACATAGCTCACAAGAGAAAAGGACCAATGCTGCAATTGAAGCCTTCCCATTACCAAAAATTACGTCATAAGTTGCCGAGCTCCCCAGAAAAATGAATGGTAACTTTACAGCCAGTACATGTGTTTTCATGCATCAGTAAATTGAGGAATCAACCTGGACCAGAATTTTTTTAAAATCCCCCCAGGAAGCTCCGAAGCTGAGCAGAGTGTGCGCCTGAGTACGGGAGACTTTCCAGTTTCCACAGTTGATCAAAGCATGGAAACCATCCTCCCCTTCAGTACCACTGATACTACAAGTTGATACCACGAGACTGTATGTGGCCACTTTCCAAGCAACCACTTCAATCTTCTGAGGAACATTAGTTATCCAGCTTGTATTACAAAATTTTCTCTCCATTGGCAGCCCACTGTTTCTGCCCAGGATCATGAGGTCATCACTTGACATATTGTTGTGTAAAAAAACTAGCTTGTAGGTGCTACACACAGTAAAACAATCAAACTTCTCATAATACCAAGTCGCAAATTGTCCTCCATAAAATGGGAGACGGGTAGTGAGCACAGCATCCGATCATGAATGTTTTGTTTTTACCACTGTTGATTTTAGAAGGATATATACTCTACTGTTATTTTGTACTCTTCTGTCATATGCTTTATGTTCAATATGAAGTTGGTGTTTGTATATTCCATGTGATTGATCCATATGCATAATTTCTAGGAACACAGCGACTCCCACGTCTTGTTGGACTGACAAAGTCACTTGAGATGATGTTGGTAAGTACTGCGCTGGAGCCTATGGTTATCTATCTGTGACTTTCCTGGTTTCGTTCAACTACTTCAGTTAATAAAATAACCCATTTGCATCAGCTTTCCAAACCGATTAAGGGTGAAGAGGCACACCAACTGGGTCTTGTTGATTCCTTAGTTTCTCCTAATGATTTGGTGAATGCTGCTCGTCGTTGGGCTTTGGATATCTGTGAACTGAAAAGGCCATGGATCAAAAGCCTTTACAAGACTGACAAACTAGAACCCCTTGGTGAGGCCAGGGAGATTCTCAACTTTGCAAGGGCTCAAGCTCGAAAGCAGGCTGCAAACCTTGAGCACCCACTTGTTTGTATTGATGTCATTGAAGAAGGTATAGTTTCAGGACCTCGAGCTGGGCTCTGGAAGGTACTTGATGCTACTTATGTTCTTACTTCTATTTTTACTTGCTTTCCTGTCGTAATCAGATTTACAGAATTTTGGATTCACTTCCTTAACGTAAATGCAGGAAGCAAATGCATTCCAGTCCCTTCTTTTCTCAGATACATGTAAAAGCTTACTTCATGTATTCTTCTCTCAGCGTGCAACTTCAAAGGTATGTGAGACATCTTTCTTAATTGTTACTCCCTCCGCCCATGTATACAAGGCCACACTGTTTTTCGTGTCAAACTTTGACCAATGATTTAGTCAACCAAATATAAGTTATATGTCACCCAAAAATATACCATTGGAAAGTTCATTGAAATGTGCATCCGATGATATAGTTCATTGAAATATTTGGTTCACCCAATTATTAGTCAAAGTTCACCTCAAAAAAGAAAGTGGCCTTGTATTCTAGGATGGAGGGAGTACTATGGAATCACGCCATGTCTTAATCCTCTAAAAATATGCGACAGGTTCCTGGTGCTACAGACTTGGGGTTGATGCCTAGGAAAATAACGAAAGTTGCCATTCTAGGTGGTGGACTTATGGGTTCTGGAATTGCTACTGCGATGATACTAAGTAACTATCCTGTGCTACTCAAAGAAGTAAACGAGAAATTTCTGAATGCTGGAATTGACAGGATTAAAGGTAGAAACAAGATTTAGCCTTGTCATAACCTTGACTTTCATGTGAATCTCTTACACTGCATCTGTGCAGTAAAATAGAAAGTGATCTCACTAGTTCGATTCACCAGCCAATTTGCAGAGTCGAGTGAGGAAAGGAAAAATGACAGAGGAGAGATATGAGAAGGCTCTATCTCTTGTCACTGGTACACTTGGTTATGAAAAGTTCAAAGAAGTGGATTTAGTTATCGAGGCAAGCCATAACTCTTTCTAATGCACCAGAATTACAAAAAAATTTGTCAGCCCATTTATGCTTAATTCAGTCATTTCTCACAATTTTCAGGCTGTTATTGAGAATGTGAAATTGAAGCAGCAAATATTTGCCGACTTGGAGAAGTACTGTCCTTCCCATTGCGTCCTTGCTACCAACACATCTACCATTGATCTTAATCTAATTGGAGAGAAAACAAAGTCCCAAGACCGTATAGTTGGTGCACACTTCTTTAGGTAACAGTGTATTTTGATACGCAACAACTCTGGATGTACATCCATTAACTGATTGCACTATGCAGCCCTGCACATGTAATGCCACTTCTGGAAATAGTCCGTACCCAGCACACCTCAGCACAGGTTGTTGTTGACTTGCTGGATGTCGGGAAGAGAATCAAGAAGACGCCAATAGTGGTTGGAAATTGTACTGGTTTCGCCGTCAACAGGATGTTCTTTCCTTATACCCAATCAGCACTCCTGTTTGTCGATTATGGTATGGATGTTTACATGATCGACCGTGCGTGTACCAAATTTGGAATGCCCATGGGTCCATTCAGGTCAGAAGTCAGATATATAATTATGTTTTGTTTTTATGAGAATATATATGCTCCTACATCATTCTCAACGTTTCATATGATGGTCTTTGAGTTATGTCAGGTGGACTCACTCTAGCTGCCAATTATTGTATGTTTATGCAGACTTGCAGATCTTGTTGGTTTTGGTGTTGCCGTGGCGACTGGTATGCAGTACCTTGAAAATTTCCCGGAGAGAGTCTACAAGTCGATGCTAATTCCTCTTATGATGGAGGACAAAAGGGCAGGTAAAATTAACCAAACTGCACTAGTAATCATGCCTATTTGTTCTTTTGTGGTTAATGCTTGTACTGATTTCCGAAATGTGTTACCACACATTCAATCATCATCCATACAGGTGAAGCCACTCGGAAGGGGTTTTACAAGTACGAGGATAAGAGGAAGGCAACTCCTGATCCTGAAATTATGACATATATTCAGAAATCTAGGAGCATGGCAGGAGTCACGCCAGACCCCGAGGTTTGGTTCTTCCTTTTATTTTTGGATAATCTCTGTTCTGTTTTCCTAGAAAATTCTGCAGCTTTTCCATGAAAGCATGTGCATTAATACAATGACTGTAGCGGTTCATGCTTGGTATATTTGTTTTTCTAGTCTGCTCTTGTGATTCTAGCAGTTGAGAAGGGTATACTAGAAATCTCAAAGTACTACTTCTACATTTTTATAACTATGTTGCTGTTTATGTTTGAACCATGGGTGCCAGTTATGGAAGCAAAAGAAAAGTTCGAAATGAATTTGTAGTATCTCCAGGACTAGATGAACTCATAGTAGTTCTGTTGTACATTGCATAGATGGTTATAGTGGTAAAAATATCCAGACAAAATTGACAAGATCCTTGTAGTGGTTAATGTTATATTTCTTGCCAAATAAATAAGTTGGCCTCTAGTGCTAAAACCTTTTGTACAAATATGTCAGCTGATGAAGCTAACTGACAAGGACATAGTTGAGATGGTGTTCTTCCCAGTCATAAACGAAGCCTGCCGTGTCCTTGATGAGGGCATTGCAGTCAAGGCTTCTGACCTTGACATTGCCTCAATCTTCGGCATGGGATTCCCACCTTACAGGTCCGTTTTAAGATACTTGGTTGAATTTGCCTCTCATTGTACAGGTCTGTTTTAGGAGATTTACTAACAACTAGCTGTCTGTCGATTGGTGCAACCAACCAGGGGAGGTGTCATGTTGTGGGGCGATTCCATCGGTGCAAAGTACATCCATGACAAGTTACAGGAGTGGGCGAAGCGGTACGGCAGCTCCTTCGAGCCTTGCTCCTATCTTGCCGAAAGAGCGGCAAAAGGGATTCCGCTGGTGAGGATGCCAATTTTGTTTCGTTGAAACATTATTGCCCGTTTCTTCTTTTATAGTACTCCGTATATGTTTTGAAAGTACTAGTTTCTATTTATTTTAGCCAGAATGCAAACCCTAGACTGATTTTAGATACTCCGTAACTGATTCTTATTCTGATACCGTGTAATATTAGTACAATTACCCATCTAGTATCTAACCGGTGCTAAATTTCTATTTGCAGAGTGCACCATCAAATCAAGTCAAGGCTAGGCTATAAATGGTACACCTGGTATTTCTGTCACTAAAGGAATTATGTTACCGAGTAATAATGCTCAATCGAAGGCGGTGTTTAGTAAAGCTGAATAATAACACACGAGCTGTATTATCTGCACATGAAATCGATATGGACCCTTGGAGAAGTTTTTATATTACTAGTACAAATGCCCGTGCGTTGCCACGGGTCCTTAAATTTCATTTCTCAATACATATACACAAATCATAACTGGCAAGAAATAAAAGTAATAAAATAAAACACAAAGCAAGAAAAGAAAAGAAAAAGGAAAAAAGGAAATGGCATGGGATGGATGCGTATGGACGGACGGTTAAGATTTAATTTGCTTGTTTAGTTTGCTTTTTTTTAAGTACTGGAGATAAGTTTAGTTACTTAACTGTCAACACTACCGCCGCACAACCTCTGGCATCGTCTTGCCGCGCCATCAGGCCATCACCCGCCGCTCCATCACCGTGCCGCCTCCCCGTGCGCGCGACGACGCCCGCGCGAAGGGATTTCGTAGGGGTGCGCCACACAGCCCACCGCCTTTTGCGGCTGGGCGCCGCCGCCACCGCCTGCGCCGGCCAGGTAGGGTCTCGACACGCTCTTTTAGGGTTTCTTGGTCGTCTCCGGAGTCGCCCGCGCGAGCGACCCGGGCGGCAGGGGAAACTCGTAACCAATCAAAGGGTTTCAATAAAGAAGATTGTTATCATTTCACCTTTAACAATATGAATGGACATATGCTTTTTTCAATGTCTCAATGTGTGCTTGTTTCAACAATAAAGCGGCGTGCTTTACAAAAGTATTCACACCAGGTCTAAATACAGACCGGTATGGTTAATTGGCCAAGTATAGTTGGGACACACCCAAAGTGTTTGTCTAGTAAAAAAAATCCCAAGTATACCACACCACCACGAAAGAATGTGGCTGTAATATCATTCGTTTGTTACAAAATCCAGTATCCCATTCTTTAAAGCAGTATACACAGGAGTCTTACACCCCATATGACCTGGACAAGATTCTAACTGCTGATAAGCTAGTCATAGATGACCTCACGAGGCTTTCATAACTCTAAGCATACTCACAGAGAGAAAAAAAATCCTAAACCAATAGCAACATCACCATAAGATTCACGCTTGTTTTCTAAAATACAAGACCAGAAGAACTTGTTAAAGACATGAGATCATGGTGAAGAAGTTCCAGTCCTTGATCCAGAATTGAGATACCTAGATTACTCATTTACAGAAGCAAATTGATGAGGCCAAACATTGAAAATCTGAGATGGAGAAGAAATTGAAACAAAGGGGCATGTGATAAAGCCGAGACCTCATTGGCAGTAAGGCCCCCTGTATTTGGTCAGAAGGAAAATCCAAGGACCCCGACCCCGCGTCGCTCCCGCACGGGGCGACACGGGAAACCCTAGCCGCCGCCCGCGGGCTCCCCTTTCCGGCCACATCCCGCCGCCGCCGCCGCCCTCTCCCTCTCCTTACGAAGCAGTGGCGGCGACGCCCTTGCCGCCGAAGGCTGTGGGGGCGAGCTGCCGTGGAGGCATAGATGTGTGGTAGAGGTCTTCGTGTCGGGCTCGTCGAAGGCGCTGGTCGTCGGTGCAACGTCGGGGCGAGCTGGGCGCCGGGGCGGCGGTCCCAGGATCTCGCGGTGGAGGAGGCGGTCGTTGTGGCTACGCGGGCAGCACGATGGTCGGATCTCGGCTCCGTGCCTGCCATGGTGTTGGTCGGCCGGGGTGACCCCGTAGGCTGCGGTTCCTGTGGTGGCCGGTGAGTCCTCCGCGCAACCTCCTTCCGACGGCTCATGGCCTTCTTCGGTTTTGGGGGTGGCGGCGGATGGCAAAGATGGATCTACCATATTTTCCCGGCTTTCTTCGACCTTTAGGTCAACATTTTGATAAGTAGTTACTCCACTTCGATAAAGTCGTCATTATACTTCAGTAAACCCGGCATTGACATTAATTTTGACCAAGGTTAACAAGTTTAATGAGTAATTCGTTAAACTGGATCTTTAAATCAAATGGGTAAAGGAGGAGCAACAAATAATGTTTTGACCTGGTAATAAATATTGGCTTTATTTTATACAAGTGAGTTGTGGACATAGTACAGGCGCTGCTACAGAGAGTGAATAGATAGAACATGGGTGCATGTGAACCCCCTTTTTGAAAAGTTCCGTTTATGATGTCAAAACATGTTTTAAAAATCGAAACACAAAATGATTTCCCAGATGATCTCAAATATGTGTCCTGGACATGAGTTTCGTGACGAAAAAATCTTTTATTTTGCCTCGGCAAAAAAATGAAATTTTGCAGGGCTATATAACAGTATATATGTGACGTATTTTGTCTTTTTTAGATTCTAAAATAAAAAAGTGGTTTCTCCGCGAAAACTTTCTACGCACACGTGGAACATGCGTACATACTCGGTTATTTTTATTTCAGAATTTTTTAACATTTGGAAAATACATTTCCAACCTGGGTTCACATGCACCCAGGTTCAAACCGGACTTTTCCCGCTGCTACACTGCTACCCAATGATGCCATATCAAATAGTACAAAGTCTTCGAGAGATGTACACAAATTTATCCGAGCACAACCCTCATATCATTATAATCTGTATATGTTGATAATTTGTTGAGGGTCTGACCTGACTGTATGCTCTCCAGTCTTAGAAAGTGGTCAAACCATGACAGATCTTTTAGCTCACAACTTCGTTCATATGCACTATAGAGTAATAGAGGTCTTGCAAGGCTCTCAGATCAACAACCCAAATCACAATTGGACCTCTTGATGCGTCCATCTGTTATGCGATTTATCAGATCACACACGTCTAATTAAAAAAGATGAAAGGAGAAAGTGCTGACGCGCATTAGCTTCAAAAGAAAACAAATCACCTTACCATACATATATGTATGCAAAAAAGATCTAGATATAAGGAAACATTGTACGAACTCCAAAATGCTTCAAGTAGTAAAATGATGTGTCAAGCTCTTCTCTAAAACATTCTTGCAATCTTACATTTTGTACTACTAACAATGGCACAACTTGCAAAACAATAGCATGGGTATACATGGGTAGTTATAAATGTTGATTTTCCAAACCAAAATATTTGCACAAAATGTACACAGCCTGCAGGTGACCTGCTCGTCGATTCATCTTTAATCATTGGCAACACCCAAATCAAATTAATTTATCTACCTGATGCCAAGTCTATTCAACTTTACGATTCTTTCATTCTAAAGCTCAACAATCTACAAAAGGACATGAGTACTATGTAGCTAATCTTCCAAGAATTACAATCAAGAACAAAATTGACAAATCTTAAATTCTTAATACTGTATCCCATTACAACAATAAAATGATAAAAAATATTAAATGCATGATAAGTAATAAGTCCATGCAACATTCTGAATCAAAATAAATATTGAAGATGCTCATCTTAGTAAGTATGAGAATACAACCCGTGCATACGGGTAAATTTTTATTAAATATTTTCTTCACTACCAGAAAATAACTGACAAAAAAATGAATATATCTAGAGGAAGTAGAACATATATACTACACGTTCCTTCACTACTAAATTTGAAAATAAATATTTGTTTCTCTTTGTTCTACCCATGATTTCCAATCTATCTTACTGTTGAAGAAAGAAAATATGACACTTTTTTTTTATTTGTACCAACAAAGAAGAGCCGTAGAAGGCATTGCCTAACCAACGTATCTGAAGTTCTCTAAGTAAATCAGTTGAGATCAATGGAAGAAGTATGAAGACTCCAATATTTTGATGTGAAATATGAATAAGATTGTGGCATTTTGCACACCAAAATTAGGTGTACGGTGCATGCTTTAACCTGACGATAGTTATGCAAATTAGTACTCCATATTCGTGCAAACATATATATGCACCCATCATCATGGAGCCACGCATGTAGCAGATAGAATGCATGCACCTGAAAAGCCAATGTGTAGCAGATAGAATGCATGCACCTGAAAATCCACGCATGTAGCAGATAGGAACCTGCCTCACTGTAGTTTGTAACTTGAAAATAATTAGCTTGTGAGCAAACGATTCAGGTTAAGCACTTACCTGCAGTTGCACTTGGGGCACCTCCGCGCGACAATCCTCAACAACAGGTCCACGCAACCGTGATCACCGTCGTCTTGTCGAGACACGGGTGCACTCGAACGCCCCAAATCTTCTGAAGTGCTTGATGGTTGAAGTGCAATATAGAATGATTGCATGTTATCTTAGCTAGTTGTTCAGTTCATGGCTTCATGCCTCTGAATTTACTGTGGTGATTGCGCCGCCGTCCTGCATCAGCGACCCAACACGTTCTGGCCGACGGCCATGGGCATCAGCGACCTGTCGGACAACGTACACTCTGTACCACCTCCGCCTCCGACTCTGACACCGCCACCGCACACCCAGATGCACTGTTCTCCTGGTGAACCCCGAATGATGCCGCCATCTTCCCCTTCCCACTGTCGCCAACGCGGCGGCCAGTGATGGAGCTTCGGCCGATGTTGCTTGTCCCTCATCACACATTGCAGACGGATGGGAGGAAGGATTTGTAGCCCCCCGCCTTCCATATCATCACGCCGGGCTCGAACATGTCGTTGGTCAGGTGTTGCCCCCACTGAAGCACCCGGTGCAAGGCGTACCTGTGGATCAGAAGTTCAGAAGTATTAGTCCACGATGACACCGTCACCACTCGGGACTGCAGCAACAGGGATATTTCTGAATTTAGCGACTAAATCAACATTACCATGTACAATTAGAAGAACACTACAGAGTAGCTCCTGGGATGAGCTTGCATAAACCGGAAGCATGATGTTATTTTTGATTCCATCGACAGTCGCTAAATCTTGTGACCATCGATAGTCCAACACCAGTGCATAGCGATTCCATTCATCCATTGACCTGCCGCAGTTAGAAAATTCAGAGAGAAATAGAGACGAGACCATGGAAACATATTGATGATGCGCTTGGCCTAGTGGATGAGGTGTAGAAAACCTAATCGTCGCGGAGTTGAGACAACTTTGCTCTGGTAGCTGCAAATTTATTTTGACTCTATACTGAACTGCAATAGTGCTTCTTCTCCAAAAAAGCACAACCATGTCCAACGAAGCTACCTGAGAAGCGAAAATAGGAGCAAATTGATAGAGCACTCTGATGCAGAATCAACTACAGTAATTAATTTCTCTACAGAATCACTTGGACTGGACGGGCTGGCGGACGGAGGAACTCGATGTAGGGAGTGCGGGGACTGATTCTCGCTATTTGTCTCCCAGCAATAGTTTTGCCCTATGTTTAAGAAAGTCAAACAGGGAAAATTACCAAATTTGCCAGTAAAATTACCGCCGCGTGGTGATGTCGAAGCCCTCGCCGTCGGATTGCTCTCCTCGCCCATGACCCCGGGATTGCACTTCTATCATTCCACGACGACCAGAGCTCCGCCCTTGCACTCCTCCTCGCACCGGAACCGCGTCTGCCTCGCGATGAACGCCTCCACCTTCCGCTGGAACTCCTCCGCGTCCTCCGTCCCGGGGGCCCACCCCTCCACGTCCCGCGCCGACGCCGACGACCGCCGCCTGCGCCCGTTGTCCGACTCCGAACGCCGCATCAGCGGCATCAGCTTCTGTTCCGGGGACGCCGCGCGCCGGGATCCGCTCATCTTCTCCGACCTGCTCCGCCTCGGCGCGCGGGCCTTGCATATGACGGCGCGCGCCGTCGAGACCGCCGCCGCCGCCTTGACCTCCTCCTCGAAGACCGTCGCTATCTCCCTGCAGGGGAGCACCTCGGGCACCGATGTAGCCTCCATCGCCGCCGGCGCTTCGCTTTCCGGCGTAGGCATCGTCGGGGCGACATATAATGGGAAGCTGGCGGCGCCCGGTGCCGCGGGGATCTGTTCCACTTCCACGGCGACGCCGGCGGTGGAGGTGCCCGTGGCGGAGTGGCTGGAGGAGGCCGGTGACAGGTCGCGCTCGCGCCTGGACAGCGCCAGTAAAAGAAGCACGATGAGGTGGATGGCGCGGGGAGGGACGTTGGAGGCTGAGAGGTGGATGAGGGAGCCGGAGCTGCGGGCGGCATTCCGATTGGAGAGGAGGTGTATGGGCGTGGTTGGGGGCTGATTGCGGGGAAAGTTTGATGGCGCGTTTCTTTCGCGAGGCGTGATTTGCGGAACGCTCGAAGCTACTTGCGAAGGTTCGACGGACGACGATTAAACTGAGGACGACCAAACGTATTGGCAGAATAAGGAACCACTTTAGTCTTTTTAAGTAGTAGAGATAGAGATAGAGATAGAGATATCCGTACGATAATTCCCGGAATTCTGAAGAAATGGTGTTCGATTTCCGACAAATTCAGTGTTCCATTGTAACCACGTGAAGAAGTTTTTTTTTCTTTTGCGCCGGTGAAGAAGAGTATATGCTACCTGAAAACTGCAACAAGAAAAATACACAATATGTTGTAAATATTTTTAGATTATCAGGGATTTTCTCCCTGGCCCCATTTCAAAAACTGAAACCATAGTTCATTACATGAAAGTAAAGCTAAAATTAATTTCAGAATAGCGGAAACTATAGAAGTATTGGAGCAACGACAAACAGCTGCCGCAGCCCGGGAGAAAAAAAATCTTTCTCCTCATTTAATAAAATGGGGATAGGTATGTTTATCAAATCAAAAACTAATAATTGGTAAAAGGGAGTCATCTAAATGTCTAGTTGACTTTCAAACATGTCTAGTTGACTTTACATACAACCCATGTTACTAACTCAGTTCCAACAAATCATACTTATATTTTTTCTGAAAAGTCAAACTATGTAAAGTTTAATTAAGTTTTTAAAACAAATTATTAATATGTACAATATAAAATCAATATCGTTAGATATATTATAAAATAATATTTTTATATAATATAGAAGTTGTTCATGGCTTTTTCTAAAAATTTAATCAAAGTTTACTTAGCTTGATTTTAAAAAAAATATGCTAGGGCTTATTCATTGTCCTAGTACTATTTTTTTTTGAACAGGGAAGGAGAAGCTCCATTAATCGGTGGGTAACATTACATACAGGATCTTGGCTTTAGATGGAATACCACAGGAGTCCTGGGAAATTACAAAAAGGACCTTAGAAAGAAAATATAAAAAGCAATCCAGGCCTTCTTCTCCACCGCAACACTGCTTCAGTCGCAGACTACGGTCGCCGTCGATGACGCCGGGGACTACGCCACTTGGTTCGTCAACGGGATGGGTCACCGCGCTGCTACTGCAGATCTTCCCCCACAGCCCTAAGACGTGGAGGAAGTTGATACTCCGCGGAGCAGAAGCTGCCGAGGTACGGCGAGGCCTCTTTGGCCATAGATAGCGGCAGCAAAACTCGCTGACGCTTGAGATCCGCCGCAGATCGAGCTTCAAGGCATCCCAGTGCTGTTGAGCCTCTACTTTCTGCATCTCCTCTCTTCTAGATCTCCCCTCGCCACCTCGATCGTCCAGAGGAAGAAGAGAGGAGGGATACAGTAAGGCAGAGGCAAGAACAGCCCGCCTCCATGCTGGTTTGGGCGAGCAAGAACCGCAGCACCACCTCCCCTCGCCTCCATGGCTGGCCAGAGATGGTGTTGCAGCTCGGAACGCCGTCGCCGGAACAGCCGCTACTGTGCATGCCCAGATCCCCCCGCCACCTCGGCCGGCCAGAGAGGGGAACACAGCAGAACATGACTGTACCTGCAAAAGGAAGCTCCCAGCGATGTTATTCAGGCATGCAGTGGTCTCCGCTGCCGCTCCCAGCTCCGGCCAGGGGAGCTGAGCCAAGACGAGGAAGAGCCCTAGCCTCCAGATCTCGCCGAGCAAATCCGGAGCTGCACCTAAACTACTGGCATCTAGCCAAAACCTAACCCTACTATCTACAGAGAAGAGTCTGGCGCCTCCCCTCCGCCTCCCTCGATCGGCATCGCCGGCGAGGTTTCGGTTCGGCTCGGGGAGAGGAGATTCTCCCGGGGGGGGGGGGGGGAATGAGCGGTTGGTCTTGTCCTAGTACTATGGCTGGTCGCAACTCTCAAGACATTATTTACCACTCTTCTTTTTGAAACGGGATCATTATCACTGGAACCCTAGCTTTTCACTTATTTGTAGGCTGTTTGTTGGACATAACAGCTCAAATCACCAAATGGATAGAACATGCAAGCTGCATGTATCGACCACTCCACAGACGTCCCTTCAAGCACACACAATATGCCCAATGACTTGCAACACACATTCAAACAACCACACGACAAGAGCCTGCCTTGCCCAACATAGAGCAACAAAGCTGCGTCACCACTAAAAATGGCAGCCTCGCTACCATGATCCTAAACCAAGATGATATAGATCAACGTATCATCTATCTCATAGTCCCAAGAAGAAGTAGGTTAGTGACCAGCAAAATCTGACCAACTTAAAGAAGGCGTCGTCTAGGAAACTCCGGCAAGGAGTACACTGCGCCCTTGAGACTCATGCTCCAAGCAGTAGCCACCAGTAACCGCTCTCTGGGACTTCACGAGCAACCCATGCCACAACGTGGTGTTGCCGTCACCTGATTCAGAACGCTGGATCTAGAGTTTCCGCCGACCCTCGTGGCGGGCAGCGCGATTGCGTCCATGATGACGTCCCCAAGGAGAAAACGGCGCCATTAGGCAGCACCGTCGTCAGCAAAATAGCGGATCTTTCACCCCGCCCCAAATGCCAGCCCCAAGGTCCATCGAAGAGGGCAACAGCTACCACACTGAGAGGCCAGCCATACCTCGTCATCAGTGAACATAAGGGTATGTCACCATCCCACCTCGTCCACCACCGATGACCTAGATGGCGTCGATCCAGGCCGCCGCCACTAGCTCCACTGGATGGATCAAGAAGATCCGCCACCACAATAGACATATATTGGCCGAGAATCCCCGATCTGGCGCCATCCACACATCTTGTTGCCCCACCACCCGCACGATCAGAGCAACCAGGCTACGACCACCAGCCCCGAGTCGCCGCTCCGGCGTCCCGTGACCACAGAATTGATCAGTGAGGTACGCCACAGAGATTCGGTTAACCTGAGTTGCTCCGTTTGAAGAGATGTCTTCCATATCCGAAGTCGTTGCATTTTAGCCCGCCAACAATATGCGAGGGATCTTTTGTTCAAAAGAAAAATATTCGAGGGATCTTGAGCCTAATCATCATCATGTCGAAGAATTTATTAAGTTCCCATTCCCCCTCCTCCTCCTTGAGGAGACTTCCGGTTCATACATGTTTCATTTTTTTTTGCGAAAATTAGGTTGATCAATTAATAATCATCATCAATAGCAGACTCGTGCTAAGGCCCCAAAAAACCAGTGCACCAGAGCAGCCAAAGATCGTAAGAGACTGAACTGAAAGCACACCAACGAACACGAAACCGACCGGATCCTAGGAGATGACAAGGCACATGACTTCACGCACCAACCGGAGTGAGGATAGCACAGGGAAGACCTTACACTAACTTCAGGATGTAGTTGTCGTATCACTATCCCGAGAAAGACACTAAAAGAATCCTCCCGCCGGTGAGGGATCGTGGTCCGCCATACCTCCAAGGCCCCAAAGATACAGGAAGCGGAGTAGACCGCCAACATCGTCGGCGAGGAGACGATAACCCTAGATGGGTTTACTTTGGCCGCCTCCTCATCACCTCTGTCCCTAGACTCACATATCGGTTCGTCTATTGCTTTGCCAACCTGTTTCATGATGATAATATGGTAGAACATGAAAAACTTTCTCCCAAAGCAATCTAGCAACTAAACATTCAAAATATAGATGATTCACATATTCTATATCTTTGCAAGGCTCACGTTCTAGAGGTTTGGGCATTCCCCTTTTCCTCAGATTCTAGTGGTACTTTCAAGCCCCAAACTGCTGCAAGAAAAATTGGTTACACCCCTATAAAATTTACTAGGGTGGCAGAGTGCACATGGATTTAGATAAGTAAATATCATTAATTAAAAACCTAAGAACTAAATATTTCTATAATTTCCTACCACATTGTCATCGTAGCAGTAGTAAAAAAACATTGAAGTCGATTATCCTTCCACACCTCATCCATAGTTTTGGTTTATTGATTGGACAAGATGAAAAATGTTAGCCTCGGATGCTATATCCCAACTTTATTGGAAACTAGTAGATTCATTTTGGGCAGGCATGGAAGGATAGTGGTTAGAAAATGCCACCCATAGAGAACAATTTTTTTTTTTTTATCAAATTGCTCCTCACAAAAGTGATACTATTGCCCTAGTTGCTAGGGCGTCCCCACCATATTGCGGCATGGAATGCCCTGCAAGAAGGTTGACCATGGTCCACTTGTTGCAATGGTACGCCAAGTTCCAATAAAATTTACACGTACATGAATAGCAAATTCTTCGTGGATTTCATGCACAAAGCAGTATATAGAAAAATAGGTACAAGAGTACAGTCCCGTTTTCACTAATGAGCATTTAGAATTGAGCTAGATTAAGGTATTGGCTAATGAGCATTTAGAATTGAGCTAGATTAAGGTATGGCAGAAGCCATAGCTCGCCACAATGGCTCCTCCGCCACTGTGTGAACTCTATTTTCTTATATCGCATTGGTGTGAACATTTTAGGTTAATAGAAAAACCTTTATCCAAAGGATCTACTTGCACCCATAAAGACGAATATAGTACTAATATATAATACTGTTAAACTTGATATATAAATAAAATTCCATATACTAATGAAAGTCTTCTTTATATTGTTTTTTCCAAATAAAAAGAACGAAGACTTGCCTGGGTCAACTAGCTATGGTTCTGATCCAAAAAAAAAAAACTAGCTATGCTTGGTGGAGGGGCCATGTTATGGGCCAAAGTCTCGTCACACAAGTATTAACGAATGCCTACCACTAGGCCCACCAAACAGAGCCCCAATGGGCGCATCGCTCAAATCCAAGCCGTCCACCAGTGACCAGTCCAGCCCGCTTAGGGTTTCCCTTTTCCGCAAAGACCTATAAGTACCAGCCGCCGCCACCGGTCCAACCAGATCACCATCTCCGCCGCCGCCCAAGCAGACGTGTTCCGCCGCCACTGCTGTGATGAAGGCCAAGGTTCGTTCACCGTTCTCACCTCTGCCTTATGATCCCATCAACATCGCATCGTGCTCGTATTGTTTGGAGGCAGTGGTGCTTCTTTTGGTTCGGTAGGATACGTAGATTTGCTTGTGCTATTGATGTTTCTATGTCGTTTGTTTTTGCGTCATGTGGTTCTCTGTGATGAACAAACACAGATGACGAGTCCGATATAATCCATTCTTTAAACCATGGGGACAAACGAGGCATTTGTCTGAGAGAACGCTGAATGGTTTTATTTGCTGATGATTTCTTCTTCTTTTTGTTATGATAATGGTGTTGGCGGTGTTGGCATGATGAGGAAAACCTATGATTTCTGACATTTGATGATCAAATCCTCCTACTCATTCTGAATGCATATTCACTGCTATTTATTTCTTTTCGGTCACATTATATTTTTTCTGACAGTAGTGATACGCTTGTCACATCGTTTATTCATGTGCTGCAATTTTGATTGGTGTATTAGCTACTAGCTTGTCAGCCAACGAATTTAGCTTTTCGGGACATGATGAAGAACTATTGGTCCGTGTTTCTGATCATCACGTGACGAATGAAACTAACCATTTCTGATCCCAGAATGCACCGCCAAAATCGTTGCTCTTTTGTTCATTCATTCAAATTGTGGTTTAGCATGAGTTTGTATACTGTAAGTAGAACATCCAGATGCTTGTGCTTTGATCTGAAATAGCCTCACATCTTGTATTCTGTATCTTGATTTGGTTAGGTCCCTGCCAAGAAGTCCGATGGAAAGGCGCAAGCCTTAAAGGTCGCCAAGGCAGTCAAGGCCGGAAGTATAAAGAACAAGTCAAAGAAGATCCGCACCTCCGTGACGTTCCACCGACCGCGGACACTCAAGAAGCCAAGAGACCCCAAATACCCAAGAAAGAGTGCGCCTGGCAGAAATAAGCTTGACCAGTACCAGATCCTCAAGTACCCCCTCACTACTGAATCTGCGATGAAGAAGATCGAAGACAACAACACCCTTGTCTTTATCGTTGACCTCAAGTCTGACAAGAAGATGATCAAGGCAGCTGTCAAGAAGATGTACGACATCCAAGCTAAGAAAGTCAATACTCTCATCAGGTCATTACCTTTGTCTATTCTCTTTTGTTATCCATTCGTGTTAGCTGCATCTTGTTTGGTGAGCTGAACGATTATTGTTGTCTTGTAGGCCTGACGGGAAGAAGAAGGCCTATGTGAAGCTCACGCCAGACTATGATGCTCTTGATGTGGCCAACAAAATTGGCATCATCTAAGTCTTGTTTTTTTAAAAGTCAGTGTGCTGCAGTTTCAGATTTTTTGGTGGAGAAGTGTTTTGGGTATTGAACAGAACTATTTAGAGTTAAATGTTGAGTAATGTGTAGCTCTAAACCATTGTTGGGCAAATGTTCTGTGCACATTCCATTGAATGCACTGGAATCAATTGTTTCCTATGTTTCTAACATTTCAACCTTTATGAGATTGACTGGTAAAAATGTCGCGAGATCTGCTAACATGTATTTACGTCCTTCAATGTTGCTCTGCTAGTTGTTTTGGTGTATACTTTGTGTATTGTTTGTCTCAGAGCATTATCTTTCGACAGAAGTCAGTAGAACTACTTCATCAGTCCTCTACTCCTCTTGTTGAAGGCAGAGTAAATAGTCTAGGCAATCTTAGAGCATCCCCACTCGTTGGCGCTCCCCACGCCCAAATCCGGCGATATTTTCGTCCGGATTGGAGGAAGATTTGGCGTGGGGAGCGCCGAAGTTCCAGCCGTCCCCGGCAGGAAACCCCCAACAACGACCATTTGACATATTTCAAACAAATTTAACATTAAATTTAACAAGTTCGGCGACCAACACGAAAATTGCTGAAACAAATTCGGCGAAAATAATTGTACAATGTTTAACAAGTGCTGAAACAAATGAAGCACACAATTTCAAACAAATTAGACAGACTAGTTGCGTCGGCGTTGGCGTTGCCTCGGAGCCTCCATATGTGCTCCACTAGATCATCTTGCAGCAGTTGATGCATTGTAGAGTCTCGAATCTCCTGACGCATAGCAATGAAGGCGGCCCATGATGGAGGCACCGGATGCTTTCGCTCATTTTCAATAATCATATTGTGTAGACACACACAGCAGTTCATCACCTCCCACATCTGATCTTTGGACCAAGTCGTAGCGGGGAACCGGACGACAGCAAATCTCTGTGGAGGACACCAAATGCACGCTCGACGTCTTTCGGCAAGCTTCTTGTTTCTTGACAAACTCGCAAAGTTTGGGGGTGCTAGGATTCGAGATAGTCTTCACAAATGTTGCCCACTTTGGATAGATACCGTCTACAAGGTAGTATCCTTTGTTGTAGTGCCGACCATTGATCACATAGTCCACCGGGAGCATGACCCTCAACAAGCTTGGAAAAGACCGGGGAGCAGTTTAGGACGTTGATGTCATTGTTGGATCCAGGCATAGCAAAGAAAGAGTGCCAAATCCAGGGATCATGGGTAGCCACTGAAGTATCACAGTCAGCCTTTTTTGTGACCCTTGTACATTCCGCACGCAAACGGACAGTTCTTCCATTGCCAATGCATGCAGTCAATGCTTCCAAGCATCCCTGGAAAACCTCTAGCTTCATTTGTTGCAAGGATCCTCTGAGTGTCTTCGACGGTGGGTGATCTCAAGTAATAGTCCCGAACACTGCTATGACGGCCCTGGAACCGGTAGAAACAATCAAGGGCGGTGGACTCCGCCATCCGAAGATAGTGATGCCGGTATCAGGAGCTCCATACGCCGCATCCTCATAGCCATGTGCACTACTGCTTGAAAATCCAACCAAACCGTGCAATCCGCCTTGCATCGAAGTAGGGATCAAAGTGGCGGATGGCATACACAATTTGCGAAATAACTTTCTCATCCAACAACGCCGGAAAACACTCTCACCATGCAATGGATTGTCGGCGAAGTAGTCGGCGTACAACATGCGGTAGCCCTCCATTCGCTGCCTCGGCTTGCACTTGGCGACTGGTGCCGACCGACCACGTCGACCAGTTGCAGTCCGGCGTACATGCTTGCAACCGAGGATCATCATGTGCTCCTCGTCTTGGGCGGCTGCGCCATCTCTTCTTGCATAAGCTCGACGAACATCTGCTCCTCCTCTTCGTGTCCATGGCGGCGAGGCAAATGGACGAACACTGACGGCGTGGTCGAGGCAACCCGAGCCGCGGACGAGCGGCGGAAGAGCAAGCAGCGGCGGAATATAGGCGGGTGGGGAAGGAGGGCGGCGGAATCTAGGCAACAAGCCGGCGGGGTGGTGCCGCGGCGAGAGATACGAGGGGTGGGGAGATTTTGAGCGACGTGGCGGTGGGGTTCGTGCGTCGAGTCACCAGATCGGGCCCCGCTTTTCACTCGTCCCAGTCCGGGGCCGGGGTGGCGTGGGCTGCCGGATGGATGAAGGGCCAAATCCGGACGAAAACAAGGAACCGGGGGCGCGACTGGACCGATTTTCGCCGTCCGGATGTAAAAAATGCTCGCCGGGGGCCTGTTCGGGGGGACGAGTGGAGATGCTCTTAGATCATCTGTAGCAGCTTGTGGTCGTTGTCTAAAAATGATTCTCCCAACGGTAGTCCATGGCAATCTTAGGGTGACTTCTTTTGGGCTTCTATCCATCAGCTTATACGTCCCAAACAGCTGAAGCCCATCCCAAACAGCTGAAGCCCATAAGATGAGGTCGGTTTCTGGAGGGTTTCCTTCCATGTGAATAAAATAGATTCTTCTTATCTATGATTTTTGTGAGGCTTTGCTCTAAAATAAAAGTTGTCTGTATCACAAGATTCACAACATAAGGGCTGTAATAGAGTGATATCAGCCTTCCAATAGAGATGCCACATCAGACTTTGTTTAGTTGGAGGAGAGAGAATGAAAAGAGAAAAGGTTGTTTTCTCTTAGCTAAGGGATCATCTCTTACGAAATAAGGGAAAATAATCTTCTCCATTGTATCACATATGTCTTTCCTTAGCAAAAATTTTCCTACCAAAATTTAAATATTAATATTAATTGCTAGAGATGATAGTAAGAGATAATATGTTGTATGACTTATATCTAATGCCTTCTCTAGCTGAAGTGGTGGGGTAAGGGAAAGCATGTCTTATCTACCATTGTACATGCCCTAAGAGGCTATGTATTCTGTATCACAACATAAGAGACAGATGTGCTATGCAACTTATCTGTATCACGACATAATACTTTGTATCACAACATAAGAGGCAATGTAAATGAGTACCCTGATGTATTCACTTGCCTAGAAGAGGAGGTGGAGCCTAGTGTTAGGCTTGATTGGATCAAGAGGAGAAGAATAAGGCCTATTGTTATATTGTTGATCTGTATTTGTATTGTCCTAATGTACTTTAAATATGTACTGTCATCACCTTGTCACTTGAATTTGTACTGTCATCACTATGTTACCACTTGATGAACCTATGTTGCTGATTTGGATTTGTATTGTCATAATTTCTTGTCTATCTCAAAATATTCTCTCTCGTATATTTTAATTGTACTTGATTACCTTTTTGAGATTTAATAGATATTTTAATTTCCCTCTCCAACTACTCCCTCCATACTGGTTTATCGGGCTTCTTTGAGCAAGTACAATAAGATTTAGTCAACAGGCTATAAAGATTTAAATATAATACTCCTCTCATCTTAAAAAAGATGGCTTAAATTTATCTAGATTCGTATGTATCTAGATATATTTTAGCATGTAGATACATGCAAATTTAGACAAAGTTAGGACATCCTTTTTAGAACGGATGAAGTATTTCTACTTGGGACATCATGGCTAGCGCCTGAAGCACTCCAACGGGAGGGGCTGAGTTGCTGCCCTATCCCACATGATCTGGTGGAGGGCTGCGGCCCAATCTGGAGATCATGGGGTTAGGCTGATGCCATGCACTGGATCCCTTTTTCCTCTTCTCCATATTCTGCATTAGAGACGGCCAACGGTGTGGAGACCTACTAGTCTTGCGAATAATGGCGGCGGTCAGAGGGAGCGCTTCGACGCTCTGATGGCGGTTAATATCATGGTGCACGTTCTCGCTCCTGGTGCTGGCGGAGAATGACATGGAAGCCGAGATCTGAGGTCTTGTGGCGAGGAGGAATTAGCTTGGTGATCTGTGACTTGGAGCAACAACATGCGAGTGGAGGCGACAACACAAGAGAAGTTCAAAGTCTTACGTTGAAGGGTGAAAATTCAATGTTTGGCCTTAATTGTTTGTCCTGTCGATGCTCTTGTTGAAGGCATTGGTTTGAGTGTGAAGACTTTGTTCAGAGCGATAACCTAAGATCTATGTCCGGGCAACGATAGCGCTTGTGCATTGTTACCTTCTTAGATACGTCGCTTTTGAAGAAGCTAAAATTCTAGTGTTGTCTTGGTGATATTAATACGGTTGTTTAAAGGATTAGATCATTGTAGCATGATTTTTTTTAGTTTGTTGTTGTTGTTTGCATCTGTAATGCCGCCGCTTGGACAGTGCGTTGCTGCAGAGACTAGATGTAATTGTTATCTCTGCGATATTAATACATAATCCTTTTTTTCGTAAAATACTAGCCTATTGGAATTGCTCTGCTGCTCACAGTTTACATCCGGCTTTCGTATGATGGTGCAATGACTGCAATCCATCAGACGCAGAGCAATTCTGACATGAAACCCTACACATACGATGAACTAGTGTCTCTCTAACGCTTGTTTATCGGATGACCTTGCACAAATTAAATATGTGTAGTGTAAGTGTGTAACCCTGATAAAAAAACGAGACCAACCCAGCCACTAGCACCTGTTGGCATTTTTATAGAAGAAAACTCCTGAGCACCCGTCGAACCCAAGGTTTAAACTCGGGTGGGCAGCGTGCGCTCCCGCACGCCTTGCCACCAGACCGACGGTTTGTTCTCAGTGTAACCCCGATGAAAGAAGCCCATAATTGATAGTACATCCGTTCTAATGAACAAGATTTATACTCCCTCCTTCCAAAATATAAGGTACCTAAGATTAGTTACCAGTCAACTCTTCTAACTTTGATCATGTTTATACAAAAAAATATAAACATCTACAACACAAAATCAATATCAACCGATTCAACATAAAGTATATTGTAGACATAGATGTTTTTCCTATTTTTTTAAATCGAAGTTGGTAGGTTTGACTTTTGACTAATCTTAAGCGCCTTATATTTTAGGATGGAGGGAGTATCATTTTTGAAAAGTCAAACCATGCAAGGTCTAATCAAGTTTACTAAAAGATTGTCAGCATGTAAAATATAAAATCAATATTATTAGATACATCATAAAATATGTTTTCATATGATATCTATAGAACACGCAAAAAAACATTGATACGGAAAAAAAATCACAGTAGTTCTGTGCTTGGAAAGTTGTGATTGATCATAATGATATGTACCACACCCTCCACTTTTTGTTAAGATCTGTGCACAAACTTTTTCTTTTTATTTCTCCCAACAAAGGAAAATACAAACTTGAAACTATGGCGATCAACAATATATTGAAAATATAATGTATGAAAATAGCTTATGATCTTTTCCTGCACCGTAAATATCTAAAATAAGGATTTAATTACGGATAAATTTAATTATTTAAAATTATATTTTTAAAAGTTTGAACTTATTTTTCAAACATTGTAATCTAAATATATGGTTGACCTGCAAAGTTCCAAATTTGTATTTTATTACGTCTAGAAGAAACAATGAAGTGAATGTTCCGGTGTGGATAGGGGTGTGTACCAACCATTGGTGGTAAGAGAACCTACTCTCGTTCGGCGATGCCACCACACCGTTTCTCACCACACTCACGCTACCTAGGGCCTTGTTTGGATACCGAGTTGCATTGGCTTGTTAGACTTCAGTTCAAATCGTGTACGTCCAGCAACAGCAGAAGTGTCGGATTGGTCGTTGGGGGATGCCATAACACGGTGCCGCCTTTAGAGGGTTTCGCTTTTCAGTTGCGTCCCCAAACACAACACCCAAACTCTATCTATCTTTACTATTATATTTGAGTTGGTCGTCGGTCATACAACGCGTTTGGTGAAAAAAATTGGGAACATCCTGACCATTCAATTATTTTCAACATCTCCACTTGAACGTTCACCGTCAGATCAAAGCAAATCATTGCTTTCCATCATTTACTACCCAGCTCGTTAATTGCCGTATCAAAACATATCATTGCTTTCCTTAATCCGTTACTAACGTATTTCCTTCCTTTTTTTTTCCTCACCAAACTAGGAAAGTGATTATGGTTAGTCTCACGCGGTGCTCCGGATCTGTCCCGTTCGATCGCCATCTGACGTCTCTCCTTTGCGTTGATCCCATTGACCGCTTCTGGAGAAAGAGAGGAGCCCGTCGGTCAAAATATCCCCATGCTCCATCTCCATCAGATGCGGGCATGCTCTGACCGGCGGCCGAGCGGGTAGGCGGCGACCGGCGGCCGAGTGCGGAGGCGGAGACCGGCGGCCGAGCTGGGGAGGCGGGGTATCAGCAGGCGGACGTGGTTGCGAGTTCTCCATTGATGAGGCGCTCCGGCGCCGCCGCCGCCGAGCGATGCAGCGAGCACCTGCGTGCCTTCCGCAGCGGAAGGGGAGCTGCGTCTTGAGGTATCCACCGCTCGGCGGGGCCTTAGTATGAGGTGGCCACCACCGATCTCGCCTTGTCTCCTCCTTCTCGTCATCCTATTCGTGGCCCTCTGTTTGATTCCTGGTGATATATGGCTTGTTTCCTCCATTTGTAATGTTTTCGTCTGTTCATACCTACTACTTGATCAACTCTATTTACGTATTGTTGATGTAATTTTTTACTCCTAGATCAATAGAAGAATCTAAATTATGTTCCCTGGATGTATTTTTTGGAGACAAATATTTGCCTCTTAATTTTTTTACTTCCAAATCAGTAGTAGTCTGTAAATTATGTCCTAGATGTAATTTTTTCAGACTTGATCTTAATTTTTTAACTTCCATATTAATAGAAGGATGTACCTATATCAATTTCTTTCTCTACTTTGGATGTACTTTTTATCATTTTTCTACATCCAGAACGTTTAATGGTTCAAAGTGTAAAACAATAGTATAGTAGTGATCCTGGTTTTGGTGATTTTGGATGTAGTTTTTATATATTTTTACATCCATCCCTCTATTTTTTACATCCTGAATTAGATCACAAAATAAGTGGTATGAGATGTTTTTAGAGGGATCTAATTTTTTGTAACAAGTAGATAAAGTTTTGCATCTAGACTTCGTGTGCAAGTCTGAAACAAGAAAACGTAGAGGACCAGCTATTCTCGTGGTCAGTTTCCATGTGCGCGGTTAGTTAGACTGTGTAGCACCGCGGTCCGCAAAACTGTTTTTATGTTTCCAAAGTAGTTACCGAGGGTCCCGTCGCTGCATACCTGGATATCCCCTAGCAGGCAACTTTCGCTTTTCTTCCTCCCGTGCCACCTCCGCCCATGGCATCGTCGATCATACCGTGCGGCGGCGAGCGGAGGACCCTAATTCCCGTCCATCTGTGACGGCAAGGAATGAGAACGCAAGAAGACCTTGCGATCTCGAGGCCGATCAAGACAGATACCCCATCGAGCGGGGCCAGATCATGTAGGATGGCGAGATGGCCAGCGAAGATCTGCTGGAAGAAAAACTCCCACGATGTGGAGCCATCAGCGACTCCTTCCTGCCGCTCCATGTTCCGCCCCCTCCAATTAGAAAGGGTGCCTTCCTTGTTTCATTCCCCTCCCCCCATCTGCCAGCATGTAGGCAGAGCCTCAAGAGGAGTGGACTACGAGTGTGCTTGTGATGGCATCGCTTGTGGTCATGCTGATGGCCGTCGCGGTCATGGTGGTGGCATAGATGCGCGGCTGAGCGGAGGGAGGAGGTTCGAGATCATCCTGGTTGTTGGGCTTTCATCGCCAAGGGATTGGAGGTCGAGGAGGATCTGCCCGTCTCGCTCATTTTCTCCTTGTCTCCTTGGGAGCGCCGTGCGCCAAGTTTGAGGTTGGGGTTGGTGTTCCACCGACAGAGGTAGGGGAACAGAGCATCGGAGGCCGACATAGGGACCGGTGGTGGTCGTAGGTCGGGCTCCTCCGCGCTGGAGTCTTTGTGGCGATGGTGGGCGCTCAGGGTGCTGGTAGCCGGCAGCTTCCGGAGCTAGCGATGTGTGTAGCCTGTAGCCGGCGGCAGATCAGTTTGGTACAAATTTATTGGAGTCACAAACGCTGGTTGGAGTGAATTACTAATAACCCGATAACTTCTTATGTGTGTCCTCTCAAAAAAAAAACTTCTTATGTGTGAAAACTTGCTTGCAGGTTTTCCGTGTATATCATGATTACGATCACACATCTGAAAAGCTACTGGGATGGGATTTTCCTCTAGCATGGCAGATAAAGCAATTTTTGGCAATGAACTATATCACCAACATGAGTGGTAATTTAGTATATCTTTGCAGGATTCGGCATTCTTCTGGATCCGAATTTGTGTCCTTGATCGAACTTCATGGTTTTTAGTTTCACAAATTATACTGTTTTTTGACATATACTATTGCTTATTGACATCTATGTATGCATTTTTACAACGCAACGCAAGCATAGGAAATGTCACCTCAAGAATAGAAAAGGTGCAGATAAGACCCGAAGCATGTGAGTATCTTTGGACTCATTAGTTTTTCTCTCCTTATTTAATTCTATATTGGTAGCTAACTTTAATCCAAAGCTATTTTTTAATAATCTTGAATCGTGTATGCAATAAAACTGTGTAACCTGGAAATATAACTTTGGATTATATTTGGTGACATACTAACTTAAAACTGTGTTGATATTGTCAATCTTCCAAGTATGCATACAGTTGGTGTTTTTTCCATGATTACTCTTCGCCAGCTATATTGGCAACATATATTAATTAAAGTGTGGGGTTAATTTAAGTTTATCTTTGCTTGCACAATTTGTTTTTATCAAGCATGGATGATACAGCTAATAAAAAGGCACAGAAGGAACAGTTACTAACCCGTATGATGATAGTTAAACATATAACCTTTAATGAAGATTGAACTGTAGCATAATTTTCTCCACAAGTTTCTTTTGTGTTACGTTGCAGTTAAAAAAATCATGTTATTTGCAGGAAGTGAATCTAAAAAGCGCCAATATTGTGGAGCATCCAGGTAAAATCATCTAATCACTGCCATTTGAATGAGACATTCCCTTATGTTATTATGACTGTAATTATTTTATGTTTTGTTCAGATATGTAATGAAGGCCGTCAAACAACTCTGATAGAGATACTGCAAATCTTGTTTGTAGTACGTGAAAAGTTCAAATTGCCCGTAGTTCAACCTTGGGTGCCGCAAACATCAAAGTTTACAGTCACATGGTACTGATGCTTACATGTGGGGCATTAGAGATGTCTGTTAAGCCCACCACCTACAAAAGGAGCAAGGAGATCCTGGAAAGGTATCCACTCACACAGACCATGATTTTTTGAAAGATGTCTTTAGATTCACGAAGATGGATTACCTCTTGTACACTGTTCTCACATTTTTGTATTAGCTGGCTGATTCTCGACATGCTTGCAAAATTCTTATACTGGAGATGATGATTATATATTAGAGTTTTTCCTGCCACCTGGTTACATAGAACCTAATGAACAGGATTTCCATCATAGATCGGTTGAGATAACATCTTCGTAGTTTACAGGTAGCCAGTGATGAAGGTTTGGATGAAGCTTATCTTGAAGTTGATCATGTTACTCTAATTCATAGTGAAGAAACGAAGAGTACATTTCATACATTAAATGAGAGTGATATGCATGGAGGAATCGAAGAGTCTGATAACACGAACAATAGGAGAAGGAGATGAACATTGGAGGCACCAGAAGACAAAAGGAGAACTTGGAGTTACTAAATTCAGGTTCATTATACAGAGTGACAATGTAGACAAATATTTTGTATATACTACGAGTGGATAAGTCAATATACACTTCAATTTCCATATTCAGGGCTTTTCAGTCATAGGATATCAAGAAAAGAACACACCAACTTCCGTCGGGAAAATTCTCTTGTTTTTTTAAGAATGATGATGAAAGTGCATAGAGCTCCCATGTGTGGTTTTGGTAATTAATGACAATCCCTATGGACTAATGGTTGTATTGAGTTATATGTGTAGGAGTTGTCCGTAGGCAATGCTTGAACGATTAGTTGGCGTCAACGTTGCAATACGAAGAAATGAGGTGTAAGTTCAAGATGAGTCAACTCGAAGAGCTCACATGCTTGAAGATTGCCATTCATATGTCCTCATGGATATGTGAAGATGCACCAAAGAAGAAGCTCTCCTATAGTGGATTATGGGGGAGCAATCCGCAAGACATCAAGCAAGCACAATCAAGAACGGCGTTTCATCTTGTTGCGGTCAAGATCATCATCATCAAGCTAAAGTGGAAGGCGTTATGTTAAGGTTTGCTCTTGTAGGGTTTCTTTCTTACCGGTCTCGTGGTTTAGTTGGGAGACCGGTTGATAGGATAGTGGTCGTACTATCAAGGGGCTCTCGAGTGAGTAACTCGATCGTATCGTTCGGAGTGCGGTCAAACCTTTGCATCCTTGCATTATCTTTCTTGGTTGTATTTGGATCTTATCCATGTGGTGTTTTAGAGCTTGTGGTTATTTCCATGACAAGCTCTAGTTCATCGAAAATGGATTTCGGGTTTATCACTTGTTGCGTATTCGATATCGGCGATTTTCCCGGTTTCTCGTATTGAGAGGTTTCACTCTAAAAATAATAGAAAATAATCCCCAACTAGTTTCCATATTTTCACTCTTTGTTGGGGTAGCTCTTGTTGTCCTCTTTCCAACAAAATTGGTTTCATGTCGATCGGAATTTCTAAACTCTAGTTATTGTTTTTCTAATTTTGCCCAAAGAGAAGTTTGGGCTGGCCGGTAGTACCGCAGAGCACGACCGTAGTACCGCATGCACGCCGGTGTACCGCCTGAACCGCCCGCGGTGCGGAAAAAGGCCGAGCCTCACAGATGGTCTCGGGAGTTTGGGGCGCTCGGCGGTACCCCGACCTCGGCCGGAGGCTCCGGCCTCCCCCGGCCAGCAGCCTCCCTCACCGCGCAACACACACGGGCGGTAGTACCGCCCTAGCTGGCCGGTACTACCGGCCCCAAGTCGAGGCACCCAACGGGCAGAAAAATGTGCCCCTTATTTAAGCCTTCTTTCTCTCTCTCTTTGCACTTCTTCTTCAACCTTTGGCTCTCCACCATTGTTGCATCTTGAGAGCTCCTCCTCTCCCCAATCCCTCCATGATTCTTGCTCAAATTTGAGGAAAAGAGAGAGGTGGTCTAGATCTATATTTGCACCAATCAAATTCCCCTCTTTGTGAGGGAATCTCTAGATCTAGATCTTGGAGAGAAATTTTGTGTTCCTCTTCTTTTTTTCTTCCTCTCTTATTCCCCCAATAGCTTTAGTAGCTTTGTTGGAATTTGAGAGTGAAGAATTGGATCATCTTTGTGGTGTTCTTGCCATTGCATTTGGTGCATCGGTTTGACTTCTCCGCGGTGATACGTGGAGGTGAAAGTTCGTGAGATATTCACTTCGGGAGCTTGTTCCCGGAGCTTGTTCCTCTTGGGTCTTTGGACCCTAGACGACTTAGTGGTCTTTGTGGTCTTTGTGGTGTTCTTGGGACTCCAATTAAGTTGTGGAGATTCCTCAAGGACAAGGCCTTTGTGGCGATTTATTGGGAGCCTCCAATTAAGTTGTGAGATAGCCCCAAGCTTTGTGCGGGTGACCACCCTAAGGTTCCATAGTGGATCGAGGACATCCCTTTTGGTGGGAATTCTCGAGGAGAATACGGTGGCCTTCGAGCATTTGGAGTGACTTGTCCTCCACACCGCTCCAACGGAGAGTAGCACTGCAAGAGTGTGAACTTCGGGATACATCATTGTCTCCGTCACTTCGGTTATTCCTATACCCGGCTCTTTACTTATGCACTTTAATTTGTGATAGCCTTCGTGCTTGAAGTTATATATCTTACTATCACATAGTTGCTTGAATTGCTTAGCATAAGTTGTTGGTGCACATAGGTGAACCCTAGTTATATAGGTTTTGTGCTTGACAAATTAAACGCTAGTTTTATTCCGCATTTGTTAAGCCATATTCGTAAAAGTTTTAAACCGCCTATTCACCCCCTCTAGGCGGCATCCGTGTCCTTTCAATTGGTATCAGAGCCCGGTCTCTCATTTTAGGCTTCACCGCCTTGAGAGTAAGGATGTCGGCTAGAGATTTAGTGCATGATCACACTTTTATATTCGATGGCACAAATTATGATGTTTGGAAAATTCGCATGCTTAGTCATTTTCAGGCCATTGACCCTCATATGGAGCGAATTGTAGATATAGGTTTTTCTCCTCCGATGGATTCCAAAAATCTATCTTTAGAGGATGATAAAAATTTATATCTCAATGCTCAAGCTTCTAATGTGCTTGTTCATGCTTTGAGCAATGTAGATAGTCTTGCAATCTTGCCTTTCCGGAGCGCTCATGATTTATGGACAAAGCTTCAAGAAAAATATGATGTGTCCAACATTATTGAGGATGATTGTATTCCCTCCACTTCCGGTCGCGATGAACTTTCATCCACTTCACCATTGTGTTGCAAGAAACAAGGAAATGCCAAGGTGAGTGGTGATGACTATTGCAATGTTGATGGTGAGCCTAATCTTGATGATCCTCCATCTCTATCTTATTGCAATGCCTCATCTTTGGACTTAGACACACATAGCACTATAAATGATTCACATGCTTGTGTTGATAGTCCTTGCATACCATGTGTTAAATGCTCATCTAAATGCCATGGTGATATGCTTGCTAATTCTTGTCGACGTGATATAAATGCTTCTATTTCCTCTAGTTGTTGTGTGTCTAACAATGTAGAGGAAACCGAAGAATCCATTTGCAATGACAAGATCTTGAATGGAGCTTCAAGTATCTCTTCTTCTCCATCATCTCAAGTTTCTCACATATGCCTTATGGCTAAGGCTTCTACGGGATCTCATATCTCGGAAGCTAATCTTTCTCATCATGATGAAGATGAAGTTCATGAAGAAGAAGAGGAATTGATTGCCTCTTTACATGACAAGGGTGAGGTTGTTCATCGTGCTCTTCGCAAAAATAAAATTGCTTGCTCTAAATTTGTTGAAATCTTAGTTTGTGCTATTGAGAGCCAAAAACTTATTGAGATGCATGAGAACACCATATTAAAAATGGGTGCTCTTGAACGTGATTATGCCGATGAAATAGGTTCTCTTAAGGGTGAACTTGAAGAAGAACAAACCACCAAAGAATCTCTTGAGGAGACCTTTTCTCTAGAATTGTCTAGAATAAAGGAAAACCATGATAGAGATCTTGAAGTGGATCTGATAAAAAATGATAAGCTTGTGTTTGTTAATGCTAAACTCCTTGAGGATTTTGAGCAACTAAAAAATGGCTCTATGGTCATTGAGAGTGCGCTCACCAAACTCACCGAGTCACATGAGCAACTTAAAGCTCCATATCTAAAAGAGCATGCCAACTTGCCTTCTCCTATTGCTATTAATAATGATGCTTATGCTACTAACTCTACATCTAGTGAAGCATCCATTTCGATGGAGAATGTTGAGCTAAGGGCTCAACTTGAATTGCTAACTAGCAAGTATGGGATTTTGGAAGAAAGTCATGGAAAGCTCTCTAGCTCCCATGATGATCTTCTAGTGTCCCATGAGAAGCTAAAGTTAGCTCATGAGGCTAGTATGTCAAAGGTAATATTGTGTGAGCCTCATGTGGATACTAGCACTACTTCTCAAAATGTTATATTGCCATGTGCTAGTCCTATTAATTCATCCACTCATAGTAGTGCAAAATCTTGTGATGAATTATCTTCCTTGCCTTGTTGCTCTAACAATGAAGTCTCTACTTCCTCTAGTATTTGTGTTGCTACTAACCATGTAGAGGAAATTGAAGAGCTCAAGGCTCAAGTCACTTCCTTGAAGAAAGACTTGAGAAAGGGTCATGAAGGGAAATGCAAACTTGACAAGATGTTGAGTGTGCAACAATCCCCCAATGACAAGAGCGGACTTGGATTTATTTCCAACAACAAGAAAAAGTCCAATAGCTCCAAGAACAAGAAGGGCCAAGTTCAAATCAAAGATCCGGCCAAGATTACTTGCTTCAAGTGCAAAATTGAAGGGCATCATGTTAGATCTTGCCCATTGAAGAAGAAGCCTCTTAATAAGAAGGAAGAAGAAGCGGCCTCAAGTTCAAGGCATGCCCAACCTCGGGTTGAAGAAAAGCCACTTCCCAAGAAGATTAAAGCTAATGCTCCCATTGTGGAGAAATCAAGTGAGAAGAAGGAGAAGAGAAGAACTTGCTACATATGCCGTGAGAAGGGCCACATATCCTCCTTTTGCACTATTGGTACCTCGTCCAATCCTATCATCATTGATGATATTTATTCTCTTTGTAAGGATGAGGTTGGCAATGTGTTTGCCAAATATGTTGGTGCTCAAAGTGGTCTCAAGAAAAGAACCATTTGGGTTGCCAAACCTATTGTGACTAACCTCTTAGGACCCAACTTGGTTGGGGACCAACAAGCTAAAACTTGATCAATAGGTGATGTTGAAGGGCATTGGAGACTTGGCTATATCATGAAGAAATAAGGGATCTTCATCAATTATATTGTCTCAAGCCAAGTCATTTGGGTTATCTCACTTCTATCATATCCAATGTTCCTCCTTGCGGTAACTTGTACTTAACTTGTTTACATTGAAAGTTACTCGCCCCTTTTTGCATATGTTGGTTTTGTACCTTGCATATGCTTGTATATGTTGTGCTTCCTACTTGACTTATCTTGAGAAATCAAGTCTATGAATGTTAGGTTGCGCACCATGTATTTGTGTTTGTGTTGGAGCCTATTTGCATCTTTTTGTATCTTATAATGGCTCTTGGGAGTGATTAATGGACTATCCCATTTTGGGGGAGTGATATGCCCTTGGGAATGTCACAAACCTAAAAATGTGTGTACATGAGGAATACCACTTAGAATTGATATTACAAGTTTATCTAGTCTCTATGTGGTATGTCATCCTCATGAGAAATTCAAATTCTATGATATCCATTAATTGTCTCTTGTTGGTTCCTTGTTGCCTCTTGTGAAAATAAATTCTATATCACATTATGGGGAGTATTATGCTTTGTGCATATTACAAGCCATGAAAATGTGTATATTTGAGGTTGTGACACATAGTATTGATATTGTAAATTATCTCGTTCCTATGTGGCATGGTTTGCTCAAACATGTCCAAATTGCTTAAATGGCTTCTTAGCTAATATCCTTGTGGATCTTGTTTGTGAGAGATTTTCTTGACATGGTTTTCCACAATGTGTGTCTCATATCCTTTTTGGGAAATCATGTGCTTCAAGTTATGATATTCATTGCTTTGCACGATGGTGTAATTAATTGAAGCTATCAAGAAACTCTCTTTCCATGATGGTTAACTCGTATCTTTTACCATATGTGTCGTTGCCTAATCGACGATACCTCGGAGGAGGGATCCTCACGAGGGGGAGAAGAAGTAGGGGCCATAGGGCGGAGTGCACACGGGACGGTGGTACGCGAGTTACCCAGCGGAACACACGATGACGGGGGCTCTGCTCTGGAATTATCGGGCGCTTGCGCGTTGTTACAATGGTTGTGGTTGTGCCTCTAGGGCTCCCGGGATCCGGCTTATAAAGGCGCACGGATCTAGGGTTTACATGGAGAATACAAGTTGCCTAACTACGTACAATATCTTGCCGTGTACGTCAAGGATCCGCCTTCCTTATGGCGTCTGGATCCGGATACTTTGGGCCTCCACGGATCCGGCCTCCTCGTAGGTCGGTTTAGGATCGGCTCAAGTTCTGGGTGGACTTCATCCTTCTTGATCAACGACAACTGGCCGATGGGCCCCATGCCACCATCACCGTCGTGGGCCACCCGGGCTTGCCGGATCTAGGCCATGTCGTTGATATACCCATAAAGTATACCCACAACAGTAGCCCCGAAGTTCTCCGAGATTCATCATTCTTCCGCCTTCATATAACTCGGAACCGAAGAGAATCTTGAAGAGCTTCCAAACTTACTAGTTTCCGATACCATTTAACCGGAAACCCACATGTCCTTCAGTAATGATAATGTAACGGAGTTTGCACTTTTCCCGCACAACTTCCTATCTTCCCGCGCTAAATTTTCGGAGATGCGAATCTTTAAAATTCGGGAGCGCATGGTTAAGTTACCTCCACGTCATTTTACCGCTTTTGACCTAAGACACGTGTCATACATCCAACGGTGAGACCGTTCGGTTTCCACCGTAGGATCCGAATGCGAATCTCGCGCGAGGGCTATAAATACCCCGACGCGCGGAACTCCTCATTCGTTTCACCCGTTCACCACTTCATCTTCTTCCTCGCCGCCGCCGGGATCTCAACTCCGAGCTCCGCCACGGAAGACTTCACGCCGGTCGCTCCAAGCCTTCCCGTTCCAAGATCGCCGCGGTTGATCGGGAAATCTTCCCCCGATTCGTGGTAACGCGGCCGTTTTTCAGCAACTTTGGCGACCTTCGTTCTCGCCGGAGCATCGCCGGTGCCGCGCCATTGACGGTACGTGCACCGGACTTGTAGAAGAAGAAGTAGAGTAGATTCCAACTCAAACACTTTGCATGGGTGCAGCCGAAAGTATGCCGATCGACTCGTCTACTTTAGTTCTCCGAATAGCCCGGATCCCAGTTCATTAGAGCCAATCTGTCCGGATCCCATTGCATTCCTACCACCATATGTTTCCGACATCCCTGGCTCAACCTTTTCCGCATCTTCCGGCCAAGTTAGGCGGATCCCAACCGCACGAAGAAGAACTTCAAGGACAAGCTAGAATGGCGCCAAGGTGCAAGAGACGGAAAACAAGAAAGCCTCTAAGGCCCGGAACCGCGAAGGAGAGCGGGGTCAATGGTGGCCCTGCGAAACCAACGATACGGAGCTCGAGAGAGCTCCAGACGAGGGTATGATCTCCGCTCGGAGTTTCATCGCGACACCGTCGTCCCCAAGCCAGAGGCCGGAGAAGTGGTCATGACTAAGGCTTGGGTTGAACGCGGTTTATCGCTCCCCTGCTCGGAATTTTTCCTCTCCGTCCTCAACACGTATGGACTTCAACCCCACAACATCTGCCCCAACTCTGCACACGCTCTCCAACTTGCAACTCTCTGAAGGGCATCTCGGAATCCGGCCGACGTCAAGTTATGGCAGTTCTTCTTAGAGTGAAGAAAGAAACAAAAGACAAAGCTATGCTGCGGGAGCATGACATTCATGCTCCGACCAGTCATGTGTATCCCCCACGACTCGCACGAATCCGTCCAAGTCGGGCCGGATGGTTTTACGAAGAACGTGTCGATTCGGAGATCCATGATGGTCTCCCAAATTCAACAACGAGCCTCGGAAGAGCTCGCAAGCTGGAGTTTCATCCCGTCGCTTTCCCTAACTCCCATCTGGAGAAGGCGCGCGGAGAATCTCTGGTTAGTCCACGACAGGCTACCGGAACCCGCTCGAGGCTGGTTCACTCGGCGGATCCGGGATGCGCGATAGCACGATTAATCTGCGCATACAGGGGCGGACGACCGCTCCGAGCTACCCGCGATCTTCCTGATTCTCAAAGGAGATTCAAGACGCGGTGAAGGTGGGCAGGGGTCACCGATCCGGGCGATCAAGGATATTTACACGAACGACCGGTGTCCTCCTTTGACCCTTTCATTACTTCAAACTTCACAAGTTTTTGGATATTGACTAACACATGACATCTTTCCCTCCAGCTCGCTACATTGGGAGGAAAACTTACGCACCATACTTCGCGTCCCCGTCGTGGCGACACGGCGGATGAGGTTCGGAAGACGAAGAGGAGGAAGAGGAGCCCACAAAGGTGGCTCCCCGACCTACGAAGCGTCCGCGCCAAAGGCTCGGCGGAGCCGGCGGCGAGGCCTCCGCCAAGAAGCCCAAGATCGTCAAGCCCCCTCCGCTAGACTCAAGGAAGGCGGAGCGGAACGTTTGAAAATGCTTTCAGCAGGACATTCGCGCCCCATCATCCCCGGCGCCCCGTAAGTTTCGGGTATGGTACATATTTTACTTTGACGCATTTGTTACTTATGCGATCTTCTTTTACTTGTTCGCAGAACTCCGACTACGCCGCTCTCGGACCACCAGCCAAAAACCCATCACAGAATTCATGAAGAAATCTCAGGTGTTGGTCCTGCTCAGCTCCGCCAAGCGCTTCCCACATCACCGCCATCTCCTCCTCAGGCGGATCAATCTCCCTCCTGCCGCAAACACTCCACCGGAAATAATTCCGGTCAGCAGCGAGAAGGTGGGCGGAGAGGATCCCAAGGCCAAGGGCCCTGCCCAAGAAGAAGCTCAAGACCAAGGAGAGGCTGAAGTTACTTCCTCCGAGAAGGTCGGAGCGGTCTGGCGACGTTGTCGTGTTTCGAAACTTCGATCGTCGACCTCACCTCCACCCCCAAAGCATATGCTACAAAGTTCTTCAACAAGTGACGGAGGCGGAGAAGTGGGATCTTGAACAAGATCTCCACGCCATGCTGAACAATGCAGGGGAAACCGGACGCCGCGTCGGAAATCCAGGAGTTTAAGAAGGGTGTCGGCGAATTCTTCGACAAGCTTGTCTGCAAACAAAGGTACTCCCCGGTAGCCCCCAAGCATTTAGGCGGAAACTAGACACTAGTTAGCGCTTAGATGCTTTTAAAGTACACCAGTTTTGGAAAGATTTAAAAATGTCACGGTAGCCCCCAAGCATGATGTCGGAAACCGGCAATAATGCTTCAAAGGACACCACTATGTTGTAGGCGGAATTTTTACTCCTCTCTGTTTGTTTTTAGAGAACAGCGGCACGCACTATGAGCTACACAAGAATATTGCTCTGCGGCGCGTTACCTTGGGCCAAGCGGAGAACATCCGAGCCCTCAAAGATAAAAATGCGGAACTGAACAAACAGTGGCGGGCCCAAGGTTGGTTTCCGACCTTTCTTGTTATTAGTTCACGTTCCGACTTTGAACTGTTTTTAACTTGATTCCTTATAGGCGCATCTTCTTCCCTAGCGACAACCTCCTCTAGAAACCTGCGCTCCTCATACCAAGAGTTGGAGAAAAAGCGAAGGAGCGGACGCGGAAGGAGCGTGCTCAGCGCGGAGAACTCCGAGCTCATCGGGAGAAGGCGAATTCGTCTGAGCGAAATGCTGATAGCGAGACCATCAAGAGGCAGCAAAAGGAGCTCAATGGACTCGGAAGTACATGGAGGCTGGAGCACCATTGGGACCACGTGAAAATATCCAATACGTATGCTCGGAATTTCTTTTCTTGATGGATAATCTCTTGTGTTCAACTTGAATGTTTATTCTTGTATTTTTGTGCAGAGCCACTCGGATATCTGAAACGGAACAAATTTCCCCGGACGATGTTCTTTCTCTCTGGGCGATGAGGATCTTATATCCGCTCGGAAGATATGCCACAACTTGTCAGAAGAGGAGCCGCACTGGGTCGCAAACTGATCAAACGGATGGACATTCTTCGGGCTGGTACCAGATCTACGTCGTCGGCCCGAGGTGCAGCTACCATGACTTTAACCATGTGCTTGGCGCATAACCCGAAGATGGATCGGGCCGGGTGACTTACGGAGTTCCTCAGCGCGGCTTGGATGCGGTGAGCGGCTATGACACCCGCATCGCGCGGAGGATCCGTCACGATGAATTCTACGACAAGGTGGTTCTTCCGGCGGACGAGCCGAAGACGAACTTCAAAAGAGCGCGACGGAAACCCGTCTGAATCCGGAACCAGTTGGACTAGCTCCAAGGATGCTCGAAGAGGAACCCAAGACCCGGTCGCAACCTCCGACGAAGATGAAGAGCGATGAAGATGTGTCGTCTCCGTGAGGGCGAAAGGAAAAGATCCAGAGGTCAATGCTTCTCCGTCCAAGGCGGAGTGAAACGTTATGTCCTGCGGGATAAAACAATGCATCATTTTGGCCCCGAGGGTTTGTAATATAACTTAAATTCTTAAGTAGTTAGGGACGAAACAAGCATGCATTCGTGGGCGGAAAATACTTATCTGCTATCCGTTTTAATATTATTTGCATGTGTTGTTTCTTGAAAGCAAGTGCTGGTTTGATAATTTCCGCTTGCCCATGACCTTCACGGCGGAAAACCCGTGCGGAAACGCTTGCCGTGCCGTGAAGCCAATGGTCTGTCAATAACAGCGGAAACAAGCCCGGCCAAGTGCGGAAGTCGCTACCAGGAATCCATGGGTTCGCAAGAAAAATTTCCGCGAAAGCACGTCCTAAGGGACGATTTGAAAATCACAACTTTTATACACGCCTAGGCGGAAAAATCCAGCTCTGCGGTTTTAGTCGGAAAAACATACACGATCCAGAAATGAAAAATTAAAGGAGGTAAATGACTCTAAGAGTGAACCAAAAGCTTTATTTCATTGATCATGTATCATAGATATTACAAGGTATGTAATGCGTAAAGCGCTAAGTGTGGAAAGGACGTAGCTGTGCTATGTTCCAGGACGTCTGTTTCATCATATATGTCACCGGATCTTCTCGTTTTCGTTTGATGCCGTTGGCAGGTCTATCTTTTAGTTCCGGAAATCAACGAGGTAATAGGATCCGTTGTGTAGTACTTTTGATGACAAAGGTCCTTCCCATGGAGTGCAACTTGTGATCTTTCACGACGAAGGCGGAGGACTAAGTCTCCGACCATGAACGAGCGGTTCCGAACTCGACGGCTGTGATAGCGTCGGAGCTTCTTGGTAAATGGTGGAGCGTTGGTCAGCTAGATTCGAGCTTCTTCGATCAGTCCACAGAGGCTGCTCGAGCCTCGTGGCGTTTCTTCATTGTAGGCGGAAACTCGCGGTGAATCATGGATGATGTCGGTGGGGAGCACGACCGGATCCGTATACCAGGAAGGAGTAAATCCTGTTGACTGTTAGGGGTAGTTCGCAAACTCCACAGACAGAGTCCAGCTCATCAGCCCAAGCGGCTGCAGCGGTTCTTCAAGGCGAGGTTTGATTCCGCTAGTATAAGGCCATTGGCTCGTTCGACCTGACCATTAGATTGTGGATGAGCCACGACGCAGGTCAAGCCGGATCAACTTCATCGCAAAATCCTTGAGTTCTCCTGCGCAAAGTTTGTGCCATTGTCGTGATTATGCTTGTGTGGGATGCCGAATCTCGTCACGAGGCCAAAACAAATTTTAGTGCCGTAGCACCATCGGCTTTTCTCTTGGCTTTGCCTCGATCCACTCTGAACTTGTCAATAGCGACCAGAGGTATTCATGACCACCAGGAGATGATTTCTTTAACTTACCAACCATATCGAGCCCCCGACCGCGAACGGCCAGGTGATAGGGATGGTTCTCAGCTCTTGGGCTGGCGTTTGGTTGAGTAGCGTAATGCGCAACCGCGGCAAGTTTTCACCACTTGTCACGTCTTCTTTAGTGTTAGCCGGTAAATCCTAACCGAAAAGCTTTTGCAACGAGGATGGGGGCGGCATGATGCCCGCAATCCCTGCGTGGATCTCTCTGAGGATTTCAATGCCATCTTGACTAGAGACGCATTTGAGAAAAACCCCGTTTGCACTTCGTTTGTAGAGCTGTCCATCAACAATTGTGTAGGATCTTGCTCGTCGATGATCTGTCGTGCGTGGACCTCGTCCTCCGGCAACTTTTGATCAATGAGGTAATCCAAGAACGGCTGAGTCCAGGCCGGAATGACTGCCATCACTTCCTTAGCGGAGAACTGGATCCGGTTTGCGCCTTCATCGAGGGTACTGCAGATGCTCAAGGAAAATTCCGGGCGGAATGGGTTTCTGCCGGATCCGAGCTTGGACACATGTCTGCCTGTGTTATCATCTCTCCGACGTACTTGACTTCGTATCCGAGGAAGCACTTGGCGATCTCGTCCACTTCGTCTCTGTAAGCCGCCATTTCGGCGTTCCAGGTTCCGGCTACTTGTTGTGCCACCAGTCGGAATCTCCGCAGCATATGATGTGCTTGATCCCAATTTCTTTAGCGAGACCATGTAGTAGAGCCTCGTATTCCGCCATATTGTTGGTTGCTTCTGAATCGAAATCTGCAGTTCTTCTCCGGTAGGTGACTTCAGGGTGACTCCAGCCCCCGAGCCTTGATGTTGCTTGGATCCGTCAAAGTGCATGACCCAAGCTTCAGGTTCCGGCACAGGTGTGCCCTCCGGTGCTTCAGTCCAATCAAGCAAGGCAACAAGATGCAAAGCAAGGCAACAAGATGCAAAGCATGAAGGGCAAATACTTTGGCACAAAGTAAGAAGCATAAAACCCAATTCCCTTAAGCAAGAAGGGCGAATACTTTGGCACAAAGTAAGAAGCATAAAACCCAATTCCCTTAAGCACGGCCGGTAGTACCGCCCGAGGTACCGCCCGCGGTACCGGAAAAGAGGCCGAGCCTCACAGATGGTCTCCAGGGAGTTTGGGCGCTCGGCGGTACCCCGGCCGGTACCTCGGCCGGAGGCTCCGGCCTCCCCCTCCCGGCCAGCAGCCTCCCTCACGCGCGCAACACACACGGGTGGTAGTACCGCCCCTAGCTGGCCGGTACTACCGGCCCCAAGTCGAGGCACCCAACGGGCAGAAAAATGTGCCCCTTATTTAAGCCTTCTTTCCTCTCTCTCTTTGCACTTCTTCTTCAACCTTTGGCTCTCCACTATTGTTGCATCTTGAGAGCTCCTCCTCTCCCCAATCCCTCCATGATTCTTGCTCAAATTTGAGGAAAAGAGAGAGGTGGTCTAGATCTATATTTGCACCAATCAAATTCCCCTCTTTGTGAGGGAATCTCTAGATCTAGATCTTGGAGAGAAATTTTGTGTTCCTCTTTTTTTTTTCTTCCTCTCTTATTTCCCCAATAGCTTTAGTAGCTTTGTTGGAATTTGAGAGTGAAGAATTGGATCATCTTTGTGGTGTTCTTGCCATTGCATTTGGTGCATCGGTTTGACTTCTCCGCGGTGATACGTGGAGGTGAAAGTTCGTGAGATATTCACTTCGGGAGCTTGTTCCGGAGCTTGTTCCTCTTGGGTCTTTGGACCCTAGACGACTTAGTGGTCTTTGTGGTCTTTGTGGTGTTCTTGGGGACTCCAATTAAGTTGTGGAGATTCTTCAAGGACAAGGCCTTTGTGGCGATTTATTGGGAGCCTCCAATTAAGTTGTGGAGATAGCCCCAAGCTTTGTGCGGGTTCGGTGACCACCCTAAGGTTCCATAGTGGATCGAGGACATCCCTTTTGGTGGGAATTCTCGAGGAGAATACGGTGGCATTCGAGCATTTGGAGTGACTTGTCCTCCACACCGCTCCAACGGAGAGTAGCACTCAAGAGTGTGAATCGGGATACATCATTGTCTCCGCGTCACTTCGGTTATTCCTATACCCGAGCTCTTTACTTATGCACTTTAATTTGTGATAGCCTTCGTGCTTGAAGTTATATATCTTGCTATCACATAGTTGCTTGAATTGCTTAGCATAAGTTGTTGGTGCACATAGGTGAACCCTAGTTATATAGGTTTTGTGCTTGACAAATTAAACGCTAGTTTTATTCCGCATTTGTTAAGCCATATTCGTAAGATTTAAACCGCCTATTCACCCCCCCTCTAGGCGGCATCCGTGTCCTTTCAGATGAGCAATATTGTTTGTAGCCGAATCAAAAAACAAATACTGTTCCGCTTGTGCCAAAAAGAGTGGTTCAGAAAAAAGAAGTGATCAGAACCATGGTTGATGTTCTTACTAATGATGTGTATACAATTTTACTCAAGCTTGGTATGCTCATATTGTCAATCGTATATTCTATGTGGTACTTGGGACAAAATCTTGAGAAACATCAGTTTTTGATTTTATACTAGACTACATCATGTAGTCTGCATGTAACTAGAGTGGAGTTTTAAATTTCCTTTTCTTCCATGGTCAAAGAAAGAAGACATGGGTTGGGGAAAGGAACCCCTCGTGCATTTGGCGATCAAAATAAAGAAAATACAAGTTTGTTGCAATGTCCTGGAGCTAGATTATGTCATCGTTGAATAAAAAAAAATTCAGTTGATACATGTATGTGCGTATTTTTTCTGCTGCTGTGTTGTGTATTTATGTATAAGATAAAATTGTTGAGCCGTTGCTATATATGCAAGTTCAGCAATCAATTTTTTATCAAACTACATTTTAAGAAAAGAAGAAACATTGTTTTTTTAATAATATGTGGCTCTCTTTTTATACATGAATTCTTACGTGTATATATTTGCATACTGCGATAAAAACTAGCAACCGTAGCAACGCACGGGCATTCAACTAGTACCTAATAATAAAGGAGCTAAGGTTTCTGCCAAAATTTTCGTCCAACTTTTTATTGAACCGTTTTGCCCTCCCACCAAATCGCAGTGGTCAGCCAAGAGATAGATTTCACGATACTACAATTGCCACCCTATCCTAGCGTACGGGTTCGCTAATTCTGATCCCGCTCGTGTTGTTTCGGTAGATCGTCTAGGGCTCTGGGCTCCGCGTCTTGGAACAGGGCCGCAACTTGGCTTTGATCCACATCATCATCCGCGGTGCTGGGTCACACGGCCGAATAGTCCCACCTCGCTTGCATATACGGAGTTTTACCGGTTTATATGGCTAAATTTTCTGGGATAGAGCAAGCTGATTTGGAACAGCAAGCAGCATCAAATATGAAGAGCAGGAAAGTCACACTCCTGGACCGGGAGAAAAGATCAGCGAATTTGGAAAAAGAGGCGTCTGCGGTAGCAGGAGCAGCAGAGAGACGAGTACGTCCGTGAGGAAGGGCAGGGGAGGCGAGACGCTGGTCCTGCCGGCGAGAAAAAACGAGGCCGACGCGGTGGCTGGAGGCGCCGGGAACGAAGGAGATGCGGGCGCCAGGTCGGGGAAAAGAGCGCGCAGAGGAGGACGGCGGAGCCTCGCCGGCCGGCACCGGGACCAGGCGCGCGAGTTGGGAGCTCGACTGGTCGAGCCTGCGAGGCCATGGACGCGGGCTCTGTGGCTCGAGCGAGGAAGAGCAGAGAGGAAGGGCCTGTTTGGTTCCTAGCCACACTTTGCCAAGCCTAATTTTGGTAAGTGTGGCAGCCACAAAAGTGTGGCTAGAATTTTGGAAGCCACAAAGTGTGGCAAAAGTTGGCAAAAAATTCACTCTATGATAAATGGGCCATATGAATAGTGAAGTGTGGCAGCTCTAAAGTGTGGCAAGAACCAAACACATGCCAAATTGCCAAACTTTGGCTTGGCAAAGTGTGGCTGGGAACCAAACAGGCCCGAAAAGCGCTCGGGTTGGGGCCAAGATGCGTGCACGAGGAGAGAGTGAAGAGGTGGGAGGACTTAAACGCGAAAAGAGAGTTGTTCTGGAAACAACCCGGCGGCGGGGGTGGGTATGCAAAACGGCCAGTGACCAGTTGGGGTTGCTAGGGTTTCTGTCTAGACTGGGCTAGGTTTGGCCGGCTGGGCCTTGCTGGGCTGGCCGGTTGGGTGTCTTTCCTTTTTTAAAACTTCTTAAACTTGATGGATGGTGAACAAAGAGTACCACTCGACTATGAAGTTCAAAAATCTTAGCCAAAAACGATAATGCTGTCTCTCTGTCCACACACACACACGAGTGCAAGCAGCGCCCCGTGAAGTGGAAAAATCCTTAGTCAAACATGGTGGTGTGTGTAATGTGCCTCACGCGGTTTGATGATTAGATGGGAAAACTGCAAGGTAGAACTTAACATTAGTACGACCATAATACAAAACTAAATCTAAAGAGTAGCAACGTCCATGTGTCAATAACGCTTAGTCCTAATACATATTGACACACAGTAGACTATGTCCTAAAAAATATACTTCTCCGTTCCAAAAAAGAAATAGATTTGCGACATCCTTTTTAGAATGGAGGGGGTAATGATATTCTTCATTGCCAGCCAATAAAAATCAATTCTAGCTGTAAATTCTTTTAGACTTATACCTTAATAAATTAAAGGGTGACGACCACCATCATTAAACGTCTGCTGTTTTACAAGTTGATAAAAAGAGGGGCTCGCATCTAATATTTTTAAAATTAATTGTGTTTGTCATCAATAGAAGAAAACATAATCAACATCGACGATTGGTGACTAAGAAGAGTAGTATCAACATGGATGCTGACTAGAAAATGGATTTTTGCTGCTCTTTTGGTGTGTTTGGTTTGCTGCTATAAGGGATTGATCACTCTAGCATGACTTTTTTTTTAATACTTCTTTATTTTTTTGGTTGTGTGCATCCTTACTGCCACTAGGACACTGCGTTGTTGCATAGACGGGGTGTAATTGATATCTTTTCGGTATTAGTATATTTTCTTTATCGAAAAATGGATGGTGATTAAGAGGAGAAGTATCTACACGGATGGTTTGCTTAAGTGTTTAGTATTTATTTCTCCCGATGCAACGCACAGGCACTTTTGCTAGTTTTACTTAAAATAAATACTTATTTCGTGATTCTGGAGATGCTTCGTTGCTTTTACTTAGAAAAGCCATTAAAACGGTTGACGAACAACTTCCAGAAACCTTGGCAGACACCAAGGGAGGGCATAGAAACCTAGACTAGTGCATATGGCAAGACTCGTCGTGAACACCTTGACGCTCATCTCCCCGTTCCCTTCATAAGGAAGTTCACCAAGCAACCGGCCTCCAGGTTGTGGTCGTGGGCGAACTTCTCCCAGCCGTTATGGAAGTACATCTTCCCTTGCCCGTCGAACAAGACCTCCCGGCCTACCGGCAAAAGTCACATCTTGCTTCCCGCAGGTTCAACCCAGTCGGTTCCTGGATGGCGAGAAATACCACGAACTTGTTCGGAAGCTTCTTCTTGCCCAAAGGGTCGTCGTTGACGAGGACGACGAACTCAAAGTACTTGTCGCAGAGACACTCCATCTCCTCTTCCTTAGGCGACGCCGACCGTGCATGCGACGACGAACAGGCAGCATGACCACCGTTGTCCCTGCCACAGCCGCGGTGGCCGCGTCCGCGACCAGTTAAACCCGCCATGAAGCGTGCATGGAGAAACTTGGGTGGCGTCGTGGCGGCGCTAGGCTTGTGGGTGTGTGGCGCTAGGGTTGTGTGTGAAGGGTGATGACCAAGCACCCCATTTTATACGTCGGAGGCAGGCGAGGGGGCGGTCCGCGGTCGCGCACATTAACGCCGACATGCAGGACAAGACGCGGCGAGACATCTCCATGCACGTTTAGGGAAACTCTAACTTCGCTCCACGGATTTTTTTTTCTTGGCTAGAGGCGATGGGTGTGCAACAACCCTGTGTAGAGGACACAACAAGCCCGCCACTCTCCGTGTCGCATTTAGTTGCGTCCGACGCCCCCGTAGCGTCCCTGTGTGGTGGGGATGGCCTCCGGGCAGCACACAATGTATTGGGTCGCACCGGACCGAAAAGAGCTTTGGGGCACGCCGACTAGAGGCATCCGAAACGCCCCAAAACCCTTTAGGGGACGGGAGTGGAAATGCTCTTACATTGAACTGCCTCATGATTTACATTAGCCATGTGTTGCAATTACTCCCTCTTATCCATATTACTTGATTCTAATATAGACATATATAGACATATTTTAGTTTTAGGTACATCATCAAGTAATATGGGTCGGAGGAAGTAAAAATTTTTAGTTACACATTGGATTGCAACTAACGAAAAAGATAATTTGTTACTCATGCTAGTCATTAATTTCAACTAAAAAAAGATGCCCCAAATCGTTGGACAGCTCCTGAGATTCATGTTAGTTTGCAACAACATTTGATGACATCACCTACCTTAATTCACAGAGAAATAGTCGCCCCCCCTAAAATAATGGAAACTTATGTGACGTCAAATTTATTTTATATTTTTGTTTGGATTTGCATGGAAAATTCTATGGTTTTCCATGCGTACAAACCAAACAAATTCTACTGTGAACATTTTTGAACAATAGAATCCTCCGAATCTCCTTCAAATCAAACCAGAGGGTCGACATCCACTGATGCAGTTTAGGAGCAGCCTACGTGGTAAGCTGCTACAAAAATAAATAGATAAACAAAGGGACCTACCTGAAGCGATAACATGTGCTTATGAACCTCAATTTCTCATCGTAAATTTACATGCGACGCATAGAAAACACAGAATAATTGTATGCTCAGCTGCGCACAATTCCACCAAACATACATCATCAGACGCATATACATAGGCAAACACAGCTCACAGCAATCAGGTAAAGAAACAACTCTACGAAACTAACAAAAGAAGAACTGCTGCATCCACAAGTCAGACCAATGCTGTACATAAGAACGCAGTACCGTCAGCAAGTAAAGGAAAGTGTAAGAGAACTGGGCTGCAGAATGCTTCTAATGCCATGCCCTGGTGGATCTGAGATATAAGGCGATCACCCCCTTCGAGCTGACAACAATTATGACTATATGGCTGGATACGAGTTAAGAATCCTCCGCTCTCGGTGCCTATTGAAAAAGGGAAACTGGCGTAAGAACTAGTAAACATCTTCATATTTTAGCTTTCAGGATAACATGAGAGCATGCAAAGGGACACAATTAAGAATCCTCCGCTCTCGGTGCGTATTGAAAAAGGGAAACTGGCGTAAGAACTAGTAAACATCTTCATATTTTAGCTTTCAGGATAACATGAGAGCATGCAAAGGGACACAATTAGGTTTGAAGTGCACACAGAAAACAAGCATGATATTTTTAAATAAATTAGTACTGCTACTATGCAATTTTAAGTAGGGCAGTCGCGACATTGTGCACTGGTGAAACGCACCAAGCAGAAGAATTATCAGATTATGATTTCACCTTAATAAACCTTTAGTAGGCATTTTGTCCATGTATAGATTTAATATTTCAATCAGAATCAGAAAATAGTTGATGGTGAGAGCATTAGGACACAACACAACCTCTCCACAATTGTTGCCCTAATTGATATAGGCACCATCAATTTCAAGTCATCTAAATACAGCAGACACAACTGCATGCGAACAAGTACTGAATAATTTCAAATCTCTTAGGTCGAGTATCTATGGAGACCATTAGATAAGCCACTCCCAGGTTTCCAAATATTTTCCTGCTGGACTGGCAAGCATATACAGACTTGTCCCAATGGAGACTGATTTTCAAGATCTTTAGATTAGTTAAATGTATTTTCTTGAATTGTAGTTAAAAAATAATAACTCACTGATGATCTATTTTTCACTTGCCCAATATGTTTGGTCATGGAAGAGAGATGAAATCCATTGAAGCTTCACACTTTACCTTTGCAATTGGTTTTCTTGAATGTGGTGCACCTGTTTCTTTTGGCTTCAGGATCTGGAAAGAACACATTAAGCTTTCATCTATGCTCAACAGAGCACCTGCGTTATCAAACTCCCCGCAGTAGTTTGGAGCTGAAAAGATCGTGACTAATCTCCTTTCTGCAAAGAACTCATAGCCATCCTCCACCACCTGAGGACATTCATGTTTCAGTTGCTAGATAGATGTCATGAGAAGTAAGATAAATAAAGGTAGAGCGATTTCCACCTACCTGATGAGCCCGACAAATCAGGTCAAGATCATTCTTCTCCAAAAACTCTACAACCTTATCTGCACCGAAAGTACAAGAAACACCTCTATCACTCTCCCCCCATCCTGGTATGTCCGAACTAGGATCGGACCAAAGCAAATCACACAGAAGACCGTAGTCAGGAATTTCCATAGGCCTCTCGATATCATTTATTTGGTCCAAGCTATTCAATTCCGGTGAGAGGCCACCATGCATGCAGAATATCTTGTCATCAATAAGCGCTGCCATAGGCAAGCAGTTGAAGCAATCACAGAATATCTTCCACAGCCGGACATTGAATCTCCTCTTGCATTCATCATAGAAACCATAAACTCTGTTTATTTTTGCATCTTCGTGGTTTCCCCTTAACAGGAAAACCTTATCAGGGTACTTCACTTTATACGCCAGAAGCAGACATATAGTTTCCAAGCTTTGTTTGCCTCTGTCCACGTAGTCTCCAAGGAAAAGATAAGTCGAAGTTGGAGGATAGCCACCCAATTCGAATAGTCTTAGAAGATCAACAAACTGACCATGGATATCACCTACATGGCAGATAGGAAGAAAAATGTCTATAAGCGCAGATAGGAAGACAGAATGTCCACATGGCAGATAGTAATAAAAAATCTCTATAAGAGAAGTTTCTGAAACATAACAAAAGGATGAATATGATCCCATGTGTAGGTTCAAATAATCAGAGATGTAAACCTCAAAAAAAAAAAATCAGAGATGGCCATGGGCAACAAAAATATTTACTCGTACAAAAAATTCAAGGACGAATTCAACCATATATGTGCATCTAGAATCCCTGATCACCACGCCAATATAATCTTGTTCAAATAGATTTCAGAACAGGTGCTGCTGAATGTATCTGAAAATTCAGAACTAAACATCTCAGGGCATTCACTCTACTTACTAATGAGGGGAAATGGACTCTGTGCATGGTTCACACAAATGCTAGTGGTTGTTAAAGAGCCATAAACCATTTCTTACAATGCGACTTCTTTTTTCACCATGCACACAAAACAGGAGCATCATAATGGTGAGTGATGGCTGCATCGACTCTGCGCCTAAACCTCCATCCCAAGCAAAGTGCAAGGGAAGCCCTACAAGCACACCATCACTCTGCTCACTGGCAATGATAAACAATGTCGCTAGTAGCTAATCATAAACCATTTTGATGCTAAATAACCACTTGAGCGAGCCATCATTAAAAAAAACCACAGTATACAGCAACAGGCTTTGCAGATTTGTCCTAATCAAACTTGCAGATCATCATTCACACAATGCAGACACACACACACATAGACAGGCTTAATTTGCACTCAAAGAAAAAAAAACATGGAATTGTGTTTTCGTTTAGGCCGCAAAGAATAACAGGAATACTAACTTCAAGTACGAACAAAGAAAGCGCCACGTCAACCTACACTGCACTTCCACCGAAAGGCCAAAACTACAGACATGGTGATGTAACAGTTCCATATCTAGCGTGAATCAACATCCAGAATTGTATGGAGCGCCTAGCCATAAAAGTGCTCTGAATCCTCCAGAAAATAATGTACAGAAAGAGAACAAGTGCACCTATAGTACCAACTCGGGCATGCATTGACCACGGTACGAAGCAAGATTCATAGATTGGACACTTCAACTTGTTGAATATGAGACAATTGGCTCCTTGTTGTTGAAAGAACTTTTACCGGGCGGGTTCTCAATAATTCAATATTATGCCCCCGAATCGAATCACCCTTACGCGGCACAGACATCGAAGCCAAATCGAATTCAATCCTCGGGCATCTACGCCACAAATGCGTGCGTGGACGCGCCACGAAGAGGAGGGTACGCGCGCACGGTATGGAAGCCAATGACGTACGTGCCCAAATCAGGGGGGCGGGGAGGCCGGTGCTCACCGCAGATCTTGGCGGGGGCGTGGATGCGCAGGAGGTTTGGCTGCGAGAGGAAGACCCTCTTGGCCTCGACGCAGAGCTGGCGGATCTCCGCCTCCGACAGCTGCACCTGGCGCCCGCCGCGGCCTCCTTCGACGAGGCGCCGCACCACCTCGTCCAACGCCGCCCCGTCCATCGCCCCGATCGATGCCCGCGTCATCATCATCTCGCCGCCGCCACCGGCTGGACGATCCTGGGACGACGACGAGGGAAGGAGGAATAGAAATGGAGGAGGAAGGAGAAGGTGGTGGGGATTGGATAACGGCGAGGCGAGGCGATTATGGCGGCCCTGGTTATTATGGTTGTGTGTGATCGAAAGCGCGTGAAGAAGGACCGGCCGTTGGATCCTGGGTCGACGCCTGGGGCGTGCCGGTCTTGGATTTCTTTCTTTCTTTATCGCGGGGTTTGCCAGTTTTGACAGGAAAGTTCGTTTGTTTGTTCAAGGAAAGCGGCCCGTCTGATCTGGTCTTGCCGCGTGCCGGGTGCAGGTATTACGTTTCTACGCACTGCAATTTGTCTTCTCTCTTGAAAAAAATGCAGAAAACCTCAAATTACTCAAATACAAGTGTAAATATTTTCGAGTAGCATATTTTAGACGGAAGGCTCGAAATGAGCCCGGCTTTGAATTAACGAATCCATCAACCAGCTAGGAGTTACACCAAGAGTTAAAACACACACGCGCCAAGCGCACAACCCAAACCACAACAAAAGACAACACAGAAAAGCAAGCCGAAGCGCTCTTTTATCCATGACGAGGGAGCCTTGTCTTCTGTTGCACCGGAGCGATCGCGACCGTGTCCACGCCAACAAACCTCCACGGCACCAAGACAACAACTAAAGGGGAACTCAACGACGGGCCAGCCACCTAGCAGAGCTTGAGGAACCAAAGGAGCGAGGGTCTTGCGGCGACGCCTCCAAGAAGGTGAACGGCGAAAGAATGCGTCATCGTCGTCGGCAGAGACAGCTGCAAAGTTTTCACCCAGACCCGAGAACCACCACCCATGGAGCTCGGGCTAGGTCTAGACCAAACACACAACATCATCTCCTGGCGTTGGTATAGGCACACCGACCAAACGCCGACCTAGCCAAGCCCCCCAAGGCGCTAGGAAGGACATCAGCTACCGCAGCAAACCGTGTAAAAGCAGCCAGGCCGACGTTGCAAGAGGGCTGCGACACCAGATAGAGGTCACACGGTGCTCCACAAGACACTACCAGAGAAGCTTACACGAACCGAGGCCTCCAAGAGGAGCAGATTGAGGCGGAGGGACGGAGTCCATCATTTCTAACAGGAGAGCCATCATCGGGACGCCTTCAACAAGGGAACGACACCCGCAAGTGACGCCGTCACCGGCATAGGCCAGAGCCATGCGCTGCTTTCGTCGAGGTCCAAACCTAGACAGAAATTCTGGACGCCGTCGCGAGGACGTAGAGCGATCAAGGCGGAGATCACTGCCGCGCCTCCAACCTAAGTCGCACTATGAGCTAGCCCAACTCAACTCATTCGCAGGAAACACGTGCTGGCTGGCAGAGGTTTTGGCCAGACCCAGATCTAGACATCCATGACCCTAGATTGGCGGCACCACGATGTCCACCATCCCAGCGCGCAAGCACACCTGCACAAGCACGACCAAATTGGTCGGAGGGAGAATAGACCGCAGCCGCCGGAGTAGCTGCATCAGCCAGCCCAAGGACCTTGTCCCAGATAGCTAGCAAGGACGTCGCCCCACCGACTCCAGAACGTCGCCCGCAGCGACGAAGGACTGCCGGACTCCGACAGCCCCGAACGGCCAGGGTTAGGTCCAGGCCAGCCTGGCCTAGAACCAGCCCGAATGCAGCCGGCGAGAGGCAGCGGAGGTGGCGCACCGGGCACGCACCCGCGCACCCCGGCCACCCTCAGATCGAGTGGATCCGGCCGGGCCCTGCTAGGCCCAGATTTAGGCCCACAAGCCTAGATCCGCACAAAGCAGCCGCCGTCCAGGGCACCCTGCCGTCGGGCGAGGCCCCGGCCGCCTGGCCGCCGGGAAGGAGCGGCCCCCACGGCTAAGATGGGAACTGCCCCGTCGGCCCTCCAAACGCGCGGGGCCGCCGGCGGCGGGGAAGGAGGAGGGGCGGGGGGGGAGGAGAGGCGCCCGCCGCCCGACGGGGGGGAGCGGGCGTCTAGCCTTTATCTATCTCAAAACGGAGGTAGTCTCGAGTAGCATATTGACCAGCCAAGTATTTCTACTTTTAGCTATACACTCCATTCATGAATACAAGACCACGCGTGTCAAACTTTGACTGATGATTTAGTTAATTAAATATTAATTAGATGTAATTCAAAAATACACCACTGAAAAGTTCATTGAAATGTGCATCCAACGATATAGTTTTAAAAGGCATGCAACTCATATTTGGTTGATCCAACATTTAATCAAAGTTTACCTTAAAAAATAAAGTGACCATGTATTTAAGAACGGAGTAGTACAAAACTACAGTATCCAACTCCTAGATTTGTCTTCAAGCAATGTTCAGCTCAAACTTATCCAACTCCTAGATAAGTTGGGGCCCAACTCAAACGATTTGCAGCGCACCAATCCAACGATGGAAGACCTGTTTAGCTGAGAAGTAGCAATACCGTTATTTCTATGTGACGTGTGAGCTACCATGTTTGTACCCAGACACTGGTCAAATTACTATCCCAATGACAGTCTCTATCCTGAGATACCCACTAGGTATCCAAAACATAAAATACGTACATATGAGAGTTACCTGAAGGCATTTTACACTCTTGTTAGTACTCTTTCTTTTAGATGTTGTTAGTACTTCTTGTGCCAACTCCAAAAAGATATCTAATAATTGTAACAGGTGGCTTTCCGAAATACATGTGAAACCGAGGAGGCTGTGCAAAAGATCACGAAATGCTTCATATTTAAGCTGCGAATTAAGATCAAAAGAAGTGATCCATATTTTGCCACGGCTTATTATAAAAAAATAAACAACTGATAAATTTAGGGAAAACTCGTATTATAGTAAGCCTTGGCAAAATTATGAGTTTAAATTGTTATGGATTGGCTTTACATAAATGACCTTAACTGTGCAGCCACCCCTAGTTGCCAATTTCATGGCACAAACAACGAAGATTTACTTAGAGCAAGTTTAATAGTAGAGTCAACTGTTGCCGATAAGCCATATGCCATATCATCTATAGCTAACATAGAGCTAACATGTATAATAGTGAGCTATAGAATTGTACTACCTCTGTCTATTTTTAGATGTCCAAAGTTTGTCTAAATTCAAATGTATCTAGACACCCTTTAGTGCATAGATACATCTAAATATAGACGAACCTTCCAACATCTATTAACGGACGGAGGGAGTACTACTTTATCAGTGCATGGTGCACCATTCACTCTCACAAAGTGCCTATGAGCACGTGCTAGAGCGGCTCGCAGCATCTCCAACCGGCGACCATCCGCGCCGCGCGTCGGATGGGTCCAGACAAAATCGCGCCCAACGCGGACGCACCGCAAAGCGGACGGCGCCGCGTCGGAACGACGCAAACCCGGCCCAAATCTGGGCCGGTTTGCGTGGCGCGACGGCACGCGGCGTCCGCTCGCGTCCGCGCGGCTGGTCGCCTCGTCTCCTTGGGCCCACCCGTTGTGACCAGGAGACTATTAAATGGGGACTGGAGGGAATCGGCCATCCACTCTCCCCACTCCACTCCCGAGCAAAACCGCCGCCATGGCCCCGGCGACGGTGCTCCGGAGCGAACGAGGCGAGAGGAGCAAGGCGGCCGCGCGCGGCGTTGGGGCGGGCGGGCGCGAGCGCCGGGGAGGCGCCGCGGCGGTGCGCCATTGCCGCAACGCGCCTCGCCGAGCCGCGGTCCTGGAGGGAGGGCCGGAGCCGAGCGATGATCTCGGCGCGGAGAGGCGCATGCGGGGCCAGCCGAGGATCGCACCTCGGGGATGGAGGAGGCGGAGCGGAGGCGGCCGGCGGGGGGAGGGCAGGTGCGCGGCCGGGGGAGGAGGGAGCGGGCGCGCGGCGGCGGCCGGCGCGCGCGGGAGCGAGCGGGCGCGGGAGGGCGGCGGCCGCGGGGAGGGGCAGCCGCAGGGGCGAGGCGCCGCCCGGCGCCGCGCAGCCTGCTCCGACCCCCACTCGCCGTGGAGGCCCCGTGGTCTCCGTGGCCGGAGTCCCCGCGCGGTCGAGCCACAACAGCGCCGCCGCCCTGGGACGACGACGACGTCGCCGACGACGCCCGTGGGGCTAGGGCGCACCGGCGCCACCGCGCGCCGACCAAACCCTAATAGAGGGTTTTTATATTAGTTTAAATGTAAAAGCCCATATAGGGGCTTCTTTTGTTAGTTTTATTTGCCCAAAATAGGGCTATGTACTAAATTTGCCCAAAATAGGGCGTATGTTCAATGAAATTTCGTTCAAATTAGCCTTTTTTTGTTTTCGTTTTTATGCGATGCGTCCGCGTTGGGCGCAGCGCGCGACCCAAACGGACACGCGGACTCGCCGTCCGCGTGTCCGGCGACAACCCAAACGGACGGCCCGTCCGTTTGTCGCCCTTTGAGATGCCCTTAGAGCCCACTCCTCTTTTCTCTCCTCCTCTCTCTCTTCCAACTAAGCAACAATATATTATTTTAATCCTTATAGCCCACTGATTAGGACTTATTGTACTTGCTCTTATCATCAGTCGGAAACTATTACTCTAAAAACAAGTACTCCATCCGATCTATAATAAGTGTCGGAGTTTTATTTCAAATTTCAACTAAAAATGAACTAAAACCCCAACACTTATTATGGATCGGAGGGGTTACAAACTATACTGGTCAGATTCAAAGAGCCCTATGCACTTTTAGTCTGTTACATGTGTACCTCTCTTTTTAAAACATCACACTGGCAAACATCTTGCCAATAATAACGCATGACTCCGCATCTGAATCCTGATACCAAGTTCAGAACTTCTACAGCTGCCTTGACTATGAGGCTTCAATGACCAGTACAGAAGCCCCTAGACTGAACATGTCAGGAAAGCTACATAAAGAACTTTGTACCACAGTTCAACTTATGTAGTTTCCCAACTGTGAACTAAGGAACAAAAGGAAAGATGAAGCAACATGTTGTATCCAATAGTAATCATCGAGCCAACAGATCGTACAGTATGTTTCTTCATGAATCCTTCCGGTTTGTTTGTAACTAATTGTCTGGATTACCTTTATAAGGCATATCACCCAGTATGGACGAATTGCAGTTACAAACACGCTGTAAGAGTCATTTTCGGACACTTAAAAACACAAGAAACAGAAATTTAATGCTACGGGTGAACGTCATTTCTTCAACATCGAAATGGTTAGTCCATCCAGTTATAACTGCAGTTTACATAAGCTAACATAAGATCCAAGCACAGGCAATATTAACACAACTAAGGGATTTGAGGGGAACAAAGAAAAGCAGTCCTACACTCCTAAGTGACAAGGAACTATAGTATGCATACTGCATATCAAGAACTTTAATCAGCTGGTGCAAAATGGTTACCGTGAATAATGGAAGGGAATGAATGATGTACTATATCTTGAATTCTCGAAAATACATACAATTGATGACTGGAAGAAAAGAATCAACATTAAGATATCCACACATATGGAACAAGCTCTATATCTTTAAAAAAATAGTATATAGAAGAATAATGATTGTAACACACGTAATGCACACCACATACAGACTAAATTGCATACAAAACATGAGTAGGTTGCATGTATTATCTTACTGCAAGGTAGAGACTAGCACTAGCTGGCTTCTCTAAGCCTCTTGATCAGGGTATCCAGAGATTTCTTCTTTGGATTCTGCCTATTACCCCTAGTTCCAAATTGCGAGAAATAGCTCTCTGAGGCATCTCTAAACTTCTCTGAGATGGCTGCCACCTTCTTGTAATCAAGCTTATTGTAGCTCTTCTCACGAATCACTGGGTTAAGGAAGTTCTCTGGGCTGTTGCTCATAAGAAGATTCACCAGCTGCCTCGCTTCCACCAATGCAGCCTTCATTTCACTTGCTGCGGAATCCTGATCAGAGTCCACAAACAGGCTGGACATGCTCTCTACAAATGTCTCAAACATTTTGAGATCAGTATCTATACCGACAACTGCGTTAGCACTGAACCGCTTGACTGAGTCACTCAAAAAGAGACCAATAATACTGTCAGAGATATGCACAAGCACTGCAACAAGAACACGGCGGAGCACAGGAAGAGGAAGGATCTGCTGCGCAGTTGAAGTGAGCGTCTCAAGATAGATAGTGACCTCATTGGCATACTCATTGCCCCCAGCAGGTGGGTCATCAGCGATCCAGTTGACACCATCAGATAGCTGCATGAATTCATCGACCTTGAAACACAATAGCCGCAGCAGAAGTGCCTCCGCGGCATCTCTAGACTTGCGAAGTGGGAAGTCACGGCGCCCACGCTCCACTGCACGTAGCGGCACGCCACACAATTGGGCAGCATGGCGTGTAAAGAACTCGCATGCACGCTCCATGACAGACATGTTGGCAGCAACTTGCATGGCCTGGGAGACGCTTAGACCGCCACCTGAATCCACAAGCTTTTGTATCGAAGCATCCACCACCTCTGAGAGAATCCGACCAAGGTACTTCTTGACCGCTGCATATGTGTCACCACCACCCCCATGTGCCATGAAGCTCACAGAGTCCTCAATGAATGAGCGCACGATACGGCAAATGTCGGGCACAGTGCATGAAAAGGGTGCGACGTACGGGAACGCCGGGGTGATATCAGAGCTCTGAATCCCAAAAGCAAGCACGTTCATCGAATACTCGTACTCCTTCCTCATGAGCATCTGATCAAACTTATCTGCAGCCAGCGCCTCTGCCACCTGTCTACGGCAATCAGCAAGCAGCAAGTCATGGTACTTGTCTCGGTGCTTAGCCAGCACATCCAGCAGCATCCCTACTGGATAGCTGTATCGCCTCATAGTGGCGGCGAGCAAGGCGGCATAATCAGTTATGAGAAGCAAGTGGTTTGCTGTCTGCATCCGAGAGAAGTTATCTTGCAACACAGAGACCATCTTCCCGACTGCAGCCTCCCAGAGTGCATCTACATCCGCCCGGGATGTGAGGCCACCCCCTGTCCTAAACACACGGTCCTCGACGATGAAAAACCCAGCAATCTGAGCGAAGAAGACCTGGTGGGACTCGAGGAATGGCGTTGCTGCAATCACATCAAAGTCAGACGTTAGCTGCAGCTTCCTGTTCTCCAGGTAGTACTTCTTGAAGCGCTCCCCAAGCGCCAGCGTCTGGTGTATGTGCATGGCCCGGTATAGCTGTGTGAGGTCGAAGGAGGCGGCGGCGGCACCATCCGACACATCCGACATGGCCGTGGCTGCAGCGAAGTCGTCGAGATCGCCAGCCCCGTCGTCGTCCAGGGTGATTGACTCCTCCAGCGGGCGGTGCTTGGAGCGGAGCTCCTCCTGGCGCTGCCTGGTGGCAGCTGAGCGGCTGATGGCCACCTGTCCAAGGTGGCGCGAAGCAGCCCTGATGCTGACCATCCAGTCGGCGAACTCCCTGGAGATCTCACGCTCGGCGTGGACGCGCACCGCGGGGACGAGGCTGAGCAGCATTCGGCGGAGGGCGGGAAGAGGCAGCGGCTCGGGGCCAGAGGCTAGGTCGAGGTCGATGGCGTCGACGGCGCGGAGGGCGAGGTAGAGGGTGTGGTTGCCTGCCTGGAGGTGGTCGTTCGCCCGAGCGGCGAGCGCGAGCAGGCGGACGCAGCGGCGGGAGGAGGAGAGAGCGGAGGAGAGGTTCCCGGCTAGCGCGCGCGCGGCGAGGAAGGACTCGAGCGAGGCAAGCAGCGGCGCGGCGGAGGAGAGGAGCGCGGAGTGGGAGGTGGAGAGGGAGCCCTTGAGGACGTCGGCGTCGGCGAGGAGGGAGCGGAGGTCGTCGACGGCGCGGATGAAGTCGTGGAAGTGCGCGCGGCAGAGCTCCTCGATCTCGGACTCGCGGTCCCGAGCGACGGCGCGGAGGGAGGACAGCAGCGGCTCCGGGCGGCCGCAGGCGAAGGCGCGGCGCACGAAGGGGCCCAGGTCCTCCCCCGCGGAGATGGCGGTGGAGAGCTGAGTTAGGTCTGCTTCGGAGGGGACTGAGCCGCCGCCGGCCGACGCCGACGGCGGCGCGTCGCCGGGGAGCTTGCGGCGCATCGAGATCTGGAGGAAGGTGGGGTTGGGGGGAGAGAGCAGTTGCCGAGTTGGGCAGGAAATGGAAAAAAATGAATGCTGGGATGCTAGCAGAAGAAACAGGGAGGCGGTCGGGGAGCTGGCGTTGAGTGGCTGCAAGTGGGGTCCAGATAATGAAGAAGTATTCTCGGCGACTAGTCAGGGAAGTGTTGGACCCACATGTCAGTGGGTATTATGAGAAGGTAAGTTTTGGTGGCCAAGGAAGAGGAGCTGACGGCGGTTGAACGTGGACACTGGATAACAAACAGGTCAACAGGGGGAGCAGGTCGCTGATGCCGGTAGGAGTAGAAGAGAAAGGGGTACTTGTGCAGGTGAGGCCATGTTGTCATGGGAGTGTGCTTTCCCTTGGAGAATAGTTTTTTTTCTATAAAAAAAAAATCACAAATCTAGTACTCCCTCCGTTATTTTTTATAATGCCTATAATTTTTAAGCATTTGTTTCAGAATATAAGGTTGTAGCTTGGCTTTTTTTCAAATACCCCCTCTACCGGTCAGCTCCCACACGACATGCATGAAAAAATCCATACAAAAGGGAAACAACTAATTGAGATTTCTAATGCATGACTCCAACGCATTTCTTAGATTTAGGAAGCATTGTTTTTCTTTCCTTGATAGTAGAACCTGGCTGCACATATATGGAGAGTCAATCAGAGAGATTTCTGGGATTTGTTATGTTAATTTAGCAAGTTATCGATTTTCCGCATTTTACTCTGATTTTAAATCATTAAGCCAGGGGGTATTATGTAAAAAAATACTCTTGCGCTAATTTCCGTGCTAAAAAACTATAGGCACTATAGAATGAAACGGAGGGAGTATTAATAATCTTCAACAACAAAAATTATAAAAATTATAAATAGATTCTTAGATCACCTAGTGACGACTACACTCGAGGGAGCTAAAAGCATGCCGCCATCCTTGCCCCTGGCACACTGGAGTAGGACAACCTTGTCATTGTAGAACTTGTCGTAGCAGATGCCAGATAGACAGCAAAATCGTTGTTGAAGATGCTCTAAGGCCCAAAGAAGCAGCGCAATATATCAAGGCTACTCCCTCTATTCTTGTATACAAGTCCATTATCTCCTTTTCCATTTCAGATATCAAAAAATAAAATCAACTAATAAATAACATGATTAATTATGTATAATTTTTTTCTTGCTTGGGGCTAATTATGTGGGAAAGGCCCTCCCAGAGGTACAGATCGTGCATAGATGTTACATGGCGCCAGATTAATTCTATTACTCGTGTTCCTCCGTGCTATGCTATTATTGCAGAGATTAATGAGGGTGGAGGGACTAACACGGGGAAGAGAGAGGAGGCGCCTCAATGAAAAACAAATCTAGGGTTTCGTCTCTCTCGTTGGTGACCCCGCAGGTCCCCCACCTTCGGCAGCCTTGGGACCTTAGAGATGTGATGGACCACGGCCTTTTGCAGGTGCGAGGTTTCTATTCTTTTGTAGGTATCTGTGGTGCTTTTTTAGTTTGTGAGATGACAACTACTCCCTCCGTCTCATGGATTAAGGCGTATAATTTTTTCACAACTTTCGTCAAAGCATAAGGCGTGGCTGTATATTTGGTGTGATTCTTTCGAACCTGCTTTAATGTGCATGCAGTGCATGCAGATCTTTTTGTTTTGGAAAAACTAATGCATGCAACTTCAATTGGCTACAGCCAGCACGCAAGGAATTAATGCGAGGGAAACGAGGGGGCAGGGAACGCAGACGTGGGCAGTTAATTCGGGATCTGCTGCTTAACTAAGCGATTTATTAGGGGTACGTTTGGAAATAATCTCCCAGCGATTTCCTCCTTAATCACCGTGCAATATTTTTTACGCCCTATTCCATGGGACGGAGGGAGTACATCTCAAAGTTAGAATAAAGTCATCGTGGCCTCGGAGGGCATGTTGAGTTATCTTCCCATCAGATCTCCTAGGATCTAGTTGGTATTCGTGCTTGTTGGTGTGGTTGCAAGTTTGGCCCTTTCGATCTATGGTTCCTAGTCTACCTTTGGGATCTTAGCACGACGATTTCCCCGTATGTCTACTACAACAAGATTTACTACGACAATCTTTATTCGTCTTTGGTGAGGGAGGGGCGAGGACGGCGGTGTGCCTCGGCTCGCTCTAGTGATTGTAGTCTTCGCTAGGTGTTTCAAAAATCTATTTGTAATTTTCATTACTTTTAGAACTCTTTGTACTTGCCGAGGTTGAACCCTTGGCAATCTTCAAGGTTATAGACTTATGTTTTGGGGAAAGGCGACGCCTCAAGACTCCGGAGCGAGATGGCACATGACGTACCCAGGTTCACGTTCCCACAGTGGAGGATCGCTACATCCTGCTAGCGATCCAGTATAATCATAATTGTGTATAGGGTGCTGCCGTAGGCGGAGTTGTGTCTAGTCTAGTATTGCGTATATCTCATCTTACATATCCCCAAGGGGTGCCCTGCCTGGTTTTATATGTGCAACAAAGTTAGGGTTTACAAGAGTTCTAGTCGACTACGAATTGGAATCCTCTTCTTTGTAGTCCAAGTCGATATTATATGCGGGTTCAGCTTGTCAAATCCTTATGTTGGTCCACCTTCATAATTAGCCGCATCGGGTATAGCAATAATGGGTACCCGAAAGGTTGATGTTTATTGATAGATTGATGGAGTTTTCGGGAAAAATGAAGGGAGCAGATTATACCTGGAGAAGCTGGGGCCCATTAAGGCCTTGTTTGGTACTAGAATTTTTGTGGGGACTAGTAGGGATAATTACTCTAGAGTATTGAGTGAACCGTTACCGTCACTCAATTCCCGCAAAAGCCAATCCCCAATCCATTAGGTAGAGGTAGAGTATTCGGGATTGAGAAAAATACACTATGATTTGGAAAACAGCGAAGATAAGCAGGGATTAAACTCGCTCAAAACTGTAGTCTCAAACTCGTTATAGAAATGAGTTGGGATTTAAATTTAAACTCTAATACCAAACAAGACCTAAAGTGTAAGTTTTTTTGTTTTTTAGTGTTGCAGACGGATGAGACACGGATTGCAGGGCAGTGTGCCAACAACTCAACATACTTAACGTGTGCGGTCAATCACAGACATTCTACTGGGATGTGTTTGCTGATTTACTCCCGAGAAGTTAACCTTAGGTATTTTCAAAAGATAAGAATTGCTGCTGATATCACAGATTCATGCCGTCATGGTGATTAACGGACACAACTCAGTTTAGGAAAAAAGGATTAGAGACTGATGTGATGTTAATGTTGTAACTCAGATGCTAGGTTCTATGCAACGTGTTATGTCTTTTCAAGGATACGTCTTGGATAGACGCGTCGGTTTTATATAAGAAGAGGCCAAGAGGTTAAAATATTACAACGCGCTTATGGCACAGCCGTGAGAGAAACGCAGCTCCACGCTACCACGAGAAAAAGGTAGCACACACACAACCCGACTACTCGCGACACTTTCACTTATCTACTAGCGCGAGAACGCCTCTCAACAACCCAGCAGCTCGCCAAAGCTCAGCATCGTCGGGAATCTTTGTAACCATCACAACTTTAGAGGGGATTGCACCTTCGAAAACCACATTATTTAGATGACGCCATAGACACCAACAAATGAGCGCCACTCATGTCCACAAGTCGTGGCCCGCTCCCCTCCCCGTCGCTTCTCTTGGAACCAACTGACAAAACTGTTGTCTGGCTACAGCGTCCAGTGTAGCTTGCCCCACCAACGCAAGCTTGCCCATACTTCGTGTGCCAGTACGCAACCCATCATAAGGTGATCTAAGGTCTTGTCGACTTGGTCACAGAAAGGGTAGGACGTCGGGTGTGGTAGTCCACGCCGACTCAATCCATCGGTTGTCCAACATCTTCTTTTTTTTGCTGCAAGCCAAAGGAACACCTTGCAATTTAGCGGAGCTCACGATCACCAAATTTTAGGGCACCATCCATCTCAACCCTGGCACCAAACATCGCGCCATAGCATGACCGGCGGAGTAGGAGTTATTACTCTTCCAACCCTAGTGGAATGCATCTTCCGAACCCTCAGTAAGATTAATGTCCACCAAACGGTCAACCACCTCTAACAATTCCTTGATCGCGGGTGCACCTAGGTTCGAAGAGAGGTCCTCCAGCCATCCACCTGCTAGGCCCTCGCGAACTCGTCGTTGTCTGATCGCACGCTTCGTACCGTGGCACAAAAGTTCGGCGCAATGTCACACATCCACCCATCTGGGAGCCAACGATCTGTCCAGAAGAAAGTGGATGCTCCGTCCCCCAGCACTGAGTAGGTCGCCCCCTCGAAAAGTTGCCTCACTATTTGGGGCACCTAAATGTTCAACTCCTTCCACGGCTTGGAGTAGTCAACTCGCTTAAGCCACAACCATCTAGTCCTCAATGCCATGTTCATCATCCTAAGGTTAGGAAAGCCAAGGCCACCCCACTCCTTGGGGGCACAAACGTTGTCAAACGCTACTAGACAGTGGTCACCCTTCACATCTTTCCGGCCTTTCCAGAGGAAGCTCCTTATGATCTTCTCGATCACAATCAAGGTATTAATCGGGATGTCGAGGGACATCATGGCGAAGATGGGTATTAAGGAAAGTGTCGTCAGAACGAGCTCAAGTCGTCCTCCTTTATCAAGGCCTTCCAAGCAACTTGTTTGCCACACTGTCCATGAGATATTGAAATTGAGTTGCACTCGGCTTTCTCAACGTTAGCGGCAGCCCAAGGTACCGGAGGGGGAAGGGCACCACAGGGCACCGTAGCTCTTGGGCCACCAAAGGCTCCTCAGTATCCATGCATCAAACAAGATTTGTCAAGCAATTGCCTATGTTGGTGCAGAGGCCCGAGGCTATACCAAAATCATCAACAATCGCAACGAAGACTCCCAGCACAGTGGGACGTAAGAAAGTTACAGCATCATCCACATAAATTGATGTGCGGTGGCGCAGATTGCGCAAGTAGGGTTAGCAGTCCCTCGCTCGAGGCCTTCGCAATCACCAGACGTGTCATGCCAATCTTGTAACTCAGACTATAGGTACTACAGAACTAAGATACATTCATACACCATTGTGTATACTCTCGATTGTATTTCCACTTATCCTTTTCCGCTAAAAACCAGTCCTGTTTTCACTTCAGTTTCCGCTTAATATTTAAAGTAGCTTGACTTATGAATCTTCAAAGGGAATAGCTCACAGCGCTTGTCGCGGGGCTGCATACAAACAAACCTCACTAAGAGAACGTAGGGAATTTCTCATCCGCAGGCGATTGAAATAAAAAGTAAGTTACAGTTGATTTTCAGAAAATCTTTAATCTAGAGAAGTAACATTCATTTCGATACTGGATTGCCTTTATATACACACACAGGATCAGCCATCAGAATCTGTAATCCTGCCTTAAAATGGGAGGAAAGGCCTACACATTTGCTCACAGAAGAAGATTTAAGGCCCCAAAAGTGGTTGCTGTGATGGAAACGTTATGATCACAGCATTGGCTCCAGCTTCCAGCTTCTCACCAGACTGGTCTACCGTCTCTTGAAGTTGAAGGAAACATGGAGGACGTACCGCATCCTTATCTGATCTATGTTGTAAACAATGTATTCGTTGTACAGCAAGCTACCCTGCAACCAGAGAGGCGGTGCATAACTAATCAAAGTGCTTCTGTATTCTACATGGTTGCGAGGTGAACGTACCCTCTTTGAAGGTTCCTCTTTGGGTTTTCCTAGTGGAACAACCACACCATCATCAGTGATCTTTGACTCCGCTATGTTTGGTGCCATCTGGCCAACTCCTTTAGTACTGCATCAAAATAATTGCAACCAGATGTTTCTCATGCTCATATCAAGTAGCGACAGCAATATTTATGTTAGAAATCAGTACAGCATATAGAAATAGATGATATATCATGTTGATAATTACGTTCTAAGAAAGAGACACAATAAGCTTCTGAAGAGGTTTCAGTTGATAGGAATGTGCACTTTACAGCATAATGTAATACTAGTGTACTTTTTGAATTAACAGGTTAGTATTGTAATTTATCAAAAGCATTTTGCTTCAGTAACTGACCTTAGTTTTCCCTTCGGCAGCTCATTAGCATTGTAATCTGCAGTTAGTAGTTCATTCATATCGCCCAGTGCAACCTGAGAAATATAAGTTAAGAGAATGTTAGAAGCAGACCTCACATAGAAATGTAAGTTATCAACACACGAATAATTTTAGATAACTTGAACAAAAATGGTTGGGCTCTTGAGACCATGGCTCAATCAGATAAGACGAGGTGATTAATACAATCATTGAAGAAAACACAGTCACTCAAATGGTTGCACTAACATGCAAAATTGTATGCTGAAATTGTAATATCTTGGAAGGCGACAACAACGAACAGACCTCACACAGAAGCAACACCCCAGATCTAGATGTTTCTGAAGCATAGCAGTAGTTTGCACTCTTGGAGAACATATCAGCGAAATAAACCCCTTTTCCAAACATGTAGCCAGTAACAGGTGCTTCAGGAGGGGCAATTCTCAAACCTGAGGGGAATAACAATGTTAGTTTTAAAACTGACATTCATTATGCTAACAAACAGTTCTGGTTTTAAACAAGGGTGATGATCATGAAGGGGGACTCCACAGGGAAATGGATTTAAATGATAATGAAGCATCAAATCATGCAGGTGAAGGTAAATTAGATTTCCATACATGTGACAAAACCTAAATGCTGTTTCTAGGAACTCCAGGAAGAGCAAATAGTATGTCATAACTCATAAAACAAACGAAGAAAGCTGAGTGAATTTATCTTCCATACTTATACTTGTGAATAAAAAGCATGATATATTACCCTGAGAAAAGATCCCAGCCCAGTTGGACAGACGAGAACCATGCCATAAAAGCATCCTATTTCCTGCACTAGCATACTGCACCAGATATTGAGAATCAGCCATTTATAGTACTAGTTCTTTGCAATGCTTACACATGGCAGATTAGGAAGACCCACTGACCTTCTGAAACCGCTCTGTTTCGCCATGTCTTGACACCTTAAACATTTGCAATACATCAATAGTATAACCTGAGTGTGTTTTCCCATGGGTATTCGCCAAATATGTTTTTATCTGGGCAGCAGAAAATTTCAAATGTGGTTAACTCAAACTATTATCAGAGTAAACTTGACAAATATCAACATTAGCAAGAGTAAAGGACTAAAGGGAGTGGACAACAAAAACTAATGTCATTCAACGTGCTAATTCGATCTCTGCTAATAAAATACTCTCGGACATTTTCAACGAAGGAAATGTAAAAAAAAATTACATTTAAGTTGTTACAGTGACAGTTGCTACCTTTATGCACCTAGCGACCAACATGGAATGTCTAAACATCATGGTAAATAGAGATTCTTGGTAGAAGTATTACCATAGAGTACTCTTCAGATTGAACTTCTAGAGGCGTAAAGTCACAACGAAGTTGGTTGTATCGAGCATACAGTGGATCCTCCTACATTGTGAAACATGTTAAAGTTAGGTTGCAACATGTGCAAGGATAAACATGTACAAATAATGCTTTAGTCACTTAAACAATGATAACTTGTTTAAGCAACAAGTAGTAATTCATATTGCAGTTATTATTATCCAAGACAGGCTGAATATGGAGATTTTGCACAAGAACCACAAGCTTGAAAATCTAAGATAAATGGAGATTTTTCAATTGATAAGAACTTATAAATGCGGAGATCGATCTCTGCAATTCGATTAATTTGCAAAATATCCTACCTCATCACTTGAACCATCCTCCAGAAGCTTAGTTGCAATTTCAATCTCACCAAGGGCTTCAACCTATGAAAAAACATCAGAGGTAGCACTGAGAAGATTCTATAGAAATGGGGGTAGTACAGAACTAGAAATAAAGCTGGAATTCATAGAGGGCATAATATATTTGTGAGAAACAATTTGAATGTGATACTACAATCAACATAAATTTTAAACAACCCTGATAAAAATTTTGAGAAGAATGGCAGGTAAGTTTTCTTCCATAGACAGTATATCTGATGGAGTCTAGAAGATAACAAATAGCATACATATAAGAACACTAGTATACTCGAAAGGACCAAAGGAGGCTGCACTCTATAAATCTAAAATCTCTATTCCAAAGATTCATTGTTCTAAAAGTTTTCTCGAAAAGAATTATTTGTTTAGCATAAGATTTAAACATTTCAAGACAGGTAAGTGCTAAAATTAACCCAGAAATAGTAGTATTACCATTTCCAGCTTAGCTTTTAATTTTTGAGGAGTGTCAATAACGTATTCACCTGTCAGATGGATTTTTTAGAAGGTCAGATTTACTCCTAGAAGGTATAAATCATAGCTGAATTGTGAAATGGTGACTGTAAGTTCAGTTAATCTAGAAAGTTGATACTCACGCATCTTTTTGAAACCAAAGTCATGTGGAATCACAGTGTAGAATTCCCTGTCACCAAAGGTAAGAACATCACAATAAACACAAATCATCTAGCCTTTAAAGGACGTCAATTACAAATATAGGTAAAAGGGAAGTCATGCATTCATAACTATCATCAATTCATGCAGATGTTTCCACAGAAATCTTTGCTATCTCAGACTCCATCATAGGCAGGCAACCATAACCTATAATCATATCCTAGTGAGCAAACCATTCAGTAAGAATCGAAACCTGATGATTTGTTTATTCAAAGATGACCTAGCTTGCACTAAGAAATTGGCATGTTTAGTTGTTATAAATGGTTGCTGCAGTCAAATCTTTGTCTTTACTCTTATATAGATCCGAGTTGGTGGCCGTCCTTCCACCCATATGAGATCGCCTATTAAGTTAGCAAGAAATTAACTACCGAAATCATCATACATTTAATGTAGTGGACATATCATTAACTTTTGATTTACTGTTTAGATTAACGTTTAATTTTAGAATTTTTTTGCATAAATCTTAGGACTATGGTGACACAAGGTTTAAACAACTCAAGCAATGCCAAAAAAAAAAAAAAAAAAAACAGGGCCTGATCATTTGGCTACTAAAAAGAAAAGTATAGACTCACCCAGTCAATTGTTCAAGCTGTCTCCTGTCTGCTCGTGAAATAACACTGGAAATCCTCTTTAGAACATCATAACCCTATGGCAAGATATGAAACTCATCATCAGAATAGAGACAAGACAGGATAACGGAAAATTAAACCAAGACCTTGAAATCCAAACTGTTACTGCATATGACAATTAGATCAACATCTAACAGAAGTTCTAGAGTCCATGTTACTAATGTGTGGTTTTCTTCAAAATGTAATCTTATATCCATGCTGAATTCATACTTCCTGACAAAGAAGCATCAATATAACTCACCTTAAGTATTGTTGATTTGCTCAGTTTTCCAAGAGGAAGTTTATCAGCATTATAACCTAGTTGGATAGGCAAGATAATTAGTATAACAGAAAATGCTACACAGTTAAGTAACAGGAATATACATGTAATAAAAGAACCTGTAGAACAATATAGAACATAAAAAGTCCAAGCAAACTAATTCAATTCCGGTAGTTGAGCAGATGATCAGACGTATTTCCTATTTGGCCATTAACTACTTCTGATCATATTTTCTTCATAAAAATAACTCTCATGGTTATAACTGCTGAATCATAGAAACCGAAGTTGCACTGCTATGGGTACACATCCGCATATGAAGGTGTTGATACATCATTGAAGATTGCATTAAAAAAATGAACATCAAAGCCTTTTTCCCAAGCAAGATGGGGTAGGCTAAATATGAAACCCAACAGGAACAAACGGAAACCAAAACAAGGAGAGAAAAAGGAAAACAAGGAACAAGTAAGATTCTGGCACTATGCTGCATCTGATAATGTTACCATTATGCAAGCATATAGATATAGATAAGTAGCTCAATGTAAATAGATGAATATTATGATGCTCTCGTCAGTTGACAAGGCATAAATCATCAAGTGACTTACCTATTTCCATCATTTGCTGCTTCATCATGCTTATATTGCAAATGAGGGATATGAATTGTGCAGTTCGAGTTTCAAGCTTTGTCGCTTTTATCTGATCGGCAATGGAACCTTTCTTCTGAATCTGAGTCTAAAATTGAATACCAGACGATTAAAAACAACAGAGGTGAAAAACTGCTAATGAAACTTAAGTCAAAACTCACTGTTTCCTTGTCAACTTCACCGTAGTCCATTTCAAGCCAAGCGTATTTCTTTGCATAAAACTTGAAATTCTTGCGGTTGGACCAAGCGTTATTAGTTTTATTCTCAAACTTCCCTTCAAACTCATATATTGCTTCATCTCGTGTTGAAAAGGGACCATGTAGCTTTTGTTGACCTCGTGCCCCTACTCTCCCCCATCTATTGTAAACCAGGAAGGTTCCACCAGCGTCAGATTCTACAGTTAACAAGCACTGGTTAATTTTTTTATTGAATATTGTCATTATTTATAAGGCGAAAAATGCATTTCTGTGTGACATGTTCCAAAAATAAATAGCACTGAAGTAGATGAAAGCAAAAAAAAGGAAGTGTCCAACATTTCATTGAAGTAGACATTCTCGCTTAAAAATGCAGTGGATAAAGACATTCTCAAGGGAAGAAAAAAGGTGAGCAAGTAAGCAACAGTAACTTGCAGGACAAACCTAAAGCTTGAATGATATAGAACTTATTGTTGTTGTCTCCAACATTAGTCTGGTTCATGGTGGCATCATAAATCTCATTACCCTGCAATAAAATATGTATATATATCATAAAGATGAGAAGAAAAATAGTACTAGAAGGAACATATAACTGTTCAGATCAAAGCATATCAGTTTTAAGGTAGTTAAATATTGGGGTTCGATTGTAAGGAGATGGCCATGAGGAAGCTTTGAAGGTACTGTACACGGTGAATACTAAAATGACCAATTAGGGATGCCATTGTAAATTTTCATTGGTTTGCTCTAAACTCGCCAAAGATGCATACCGCATAGGTAGTAGGAATTCAGTGACACATGGTTACAATTGAAGTGCACATCCAAGGTGCAGTACATGTAGGGAGAAATAGTCAATAATGAACTCACGCACCACTTGCAGTACATGATAGGCCACTTTTATGTGGTCGGGGATGTGCTCGTCCAGCACTGCAGCACCTTTCTTCGTGGCTGTGACTATCTTCTCCTTTTTGACCTCCTCCTCAACGTCCCCAACACCACCTGCACCAACAAGATATGTAAACAACCAAGCCAAAGAACAGTTGAGTGGATAAAGTTGAAACATCACCCACCAGTAACCAATATGAGAAACTCAGATGAACCAACCTTTTGCAACTTTCTTCTTGTCCTGAACACCACCATCAGCAAGTGCCGCAGGATTAGCAGGGGTCGAGAGTAACCTCTCAATAACATCCTTCTTGGTCCCGTTAGCCGCGAGACCCCGTGCCCTGGCCAATGCCTGCAGCTCACGGTAGCCCATGCCCTCTAGCTGTGTCGCATCCAGCGTCACATCTGTGTCCTCAGCCTTCCCACCAGCAGCTGAACATACAGTGAGCAGTCAATCGGGCACAATTAAAATCCTGCCCTCCAATGAACAATATACAGAAACTATATATAAACAAACCTCCTGATGCTTCCTTCTTGTCCTGAACACCAGCATCCACAGTTGCCACAGAGGTAGCAGGGGTGGAGAGCAGCCTCTGCACAACATCCTTCTTGCTCCCATTAGCATTGAGCCCTCGTGCCTTGGCCAAAGCCTGCAGCTCGCGGTAGCCCATGCTCTCTAGCTTTACCGCATCCGATGGCACGCCATTTTCCTCCTTATTATCAGCTCCAGCACGCCTTTTCCTCTTCCTTTTGCTGTCGCCGTCCGCTTCCCCATCCATGGCCACACCATCCATGTCATCCGCATTGCATGTCTCGGCTGCAGGAGGAGCCGGCTCCTTCTCTTCCTTACGAATGGCTGCGTCCAGCTTTCGCACCTGGTGGAGAATCCCCATATGTGTCAATGTTTGTAATAAGCATAACAAAGATAAACAGCACAGGAGCAACACGTGCGGGCATGTCCGCATATGCACAAGCACATGGTGCGCGCGTTTGGGCAACTAAACCGTGCGCTCGACCGCAAATGCTGGAGATGAACCGCCGGGGCCAGGTGACGCGAGCAGACTGAGGGGGGGCGTGCCCGCCGCGGCTAGCCTAGTAGGCGAGATTATACAGAGAAAAAGATTACAAGGGAATGCGACTCACGAGCGCCGGCTTGGTGCCGGAGGGGTCGAGGCCGCGGCGCTGCAGCTCGGCGCGGAGCTCCTCCACACGCAGCTTCGCGGACATCTCTCACCTTCACCTCTTGCCCCCTCCGCCTGGCTCCTTGGGGTTCCTGGAAGATTCTACAAGGGTTCGGAGGGGCGGCGGAGAGATGGATGGCAGGTCGCGTTGCGGTGAGAGAGGGATTTGTAGGAGAATGGGGGGTGTGGGGATGGAAACTTTTGGGGGTTTGGGTTTTGAGTTCTGACGGAATTTTGGGTGGGTTATTGGAGGTTTTGCGGCGTTCGGGTGGGTTTCTTCCGGGAGAAGGGGGTGGAGTCTTCCTGGAGAAGGAGGTGGAGGGCACGGAGAATTGGAAAAGACAAGAGACGAGCGGGAATTGGAAATGTTTTTCCTTCAACAACAATAGAACATTGAAAATGATTTTACAATTTTATACTGTTATATACTATGTACGTGACAAAGTCCTCCCTGTACTGAAGTGGACTCTGATAGAACCTTTCGTGATAGCGTCGTGTTTTGCACATAGTATTATTTTGTTTTATTACTCCTTCGTTTCATATTAGTCGTCCTAGATTATACATGCAAATCTGCAATCTATACCTAATAATAAAGAAGATAAGGTTTCTGCCAAAATTTTCGTCTAATTTTTTATTAGACCATTTTGCCCTCCCACCAAATCATTTTTTTTTAAGTAGCCATATATTTTATAAGACAATCTGGAGATTACATATATGGTCTGAGACAAACATGCTTGTCAAGCGAACTTGCACAACCAAACCCACAAGAAGTAAAACTAAAATTTCACCCTTGAAGAAATTTGTGCCTCGCCGAACTGTAGTCCACCATCGTTCACCGCCGCCGCCAAGGAAGTGTCGAAAAAAGAGGCAAACATCCGCCATACCCAAATCTGGGAGAGCACCTTCGCATACAAAGATGCTTTCCGAGCCGATGAACCGGACCGTCGCGAGCGATGAAACCGAGACTTTGTGGCACGTCGGCTGGGGATATTCCCCGTGGTCACCAGATCCCGACACCGTCAACTTCATCCAACGCAGTCGGAGAAGAGGAACGTCGCCGCCTCTCGTCGTCCACACACCCAACTGCAAGACAGCAAACAAACCTACAGCAGCCGACGCGACCGCCACTCGCGAGAGTGCCGAACGCCAACCACCACACACGAATCTCACCGGATCAAGAGACCGGCGAGACAACCGGGCCACCTGCCTCTCGACGCTACCGGTAAGAGAAACACCGAGATGGAGGAAAAGCAGGGACAAATTATTCCGACGCGGCGCCATCTCCTCCATGAAAGAGCACCTTAAGGAAAGACTAGGCCAACCCTAACTACCGGCCGGAGCGAAGCCCGGGGTCCCCAGTTCCCCACCCCCTCCCGTCGCCGGAACGGCGGACGAAGGAGGTAGGGACCGGCGGCTTGCCGGAGTAGTTGGGGGCAGATGCGTCGCCTCCTCCTGGATCTGTTTTCACAGAGCGGTTCCACCAAATCACATTATACATACAATGCCACCGTACCTTCGTTCTTTTCTTCGTCCCCACCGACACCCCTCATGGAGAGCAGACCGCACCGCGAGTCTGCGATGTAAGCCGCGGCCGCCCCTCGATCTACTCAACCGCGTGTTGTTGGAGGCGAGGGCCTCGTCCACGCGCGTGTAGGTGGTGGCGGAAGCGCTTGGCCGCTGGCCTGTGCTTGGATGCAGGATTGCTCGACTGGCCTGTGCGTGGATGCGGAACTGCTCGACCGGCCGTCCGCGTGAACTGGTGTTGGCGCTGCAGATCCCGGCGAGTGCTCGCCTTGCTCCAGCGCCCAAACGTTTTTTCTGTGTATAAGTCGCGCGACCTGCGTCCTCCCCCTTCCAGATCAATTTGACTTGATCGATTGGGCTGCGTCCTGCCTGGTGGCAGGTGAAAGGAAGCACAAGGCAGACCTGGCCTGCAATTCTGCAATCTAAATCTAAACGAGGGCGAAATTGACCTCCCTAAAACTACATGGCGGAAATTCTCTCAAGTTCCATTCCTGCTCCCATTTACGATGCAACCTCTATTTCTTCACATTGGACAATGCACGTTAGGTGTTGGAAGAATTTGTCACATGCCAACGCTCCATGCAAGCATTTTCCGTTTGGAACAATTTATAATTTTAATTTTGTTGAATCAAGAGATTTCAGATGAGAAGCAAAATTGATGTTCTCTTGCCATTTATTATCCGCACGTTGATTAAGGTGACTATGCGTGCAAAAATAGGGAGAGCTCTATACTTTTTTTTTACAATGGGAGAGCTCTATTCTTGACAGATAGTGATGCAAAGCAATGAAATTATTTGCTATAGATTGTCACCGTTTGCGTGAAGTATTCTCTGAAATCACATTAATCATTACGTCTCTGCAGGTGTTCGAGTTTGGCTTGCTTATTCTGGTCAGAGCATGTGTAGGCTGAGCAAATGGAACAAGTAGTGAGGAAACAACATCAAACGGTGGGCATCGGCAAGAAAAATTGTTTTTACGATTGCCAATTATTTTTACTATAATTGTGAATTGTTAGCGTTCAAGGTATATAATAAAAAAATCAATATATGGAGAGTGACACTTAGAGAGTTCAACCATATTACAACAAAGCAAAAAAGATTTATTTAGAGAACTATACAAGTGGACAAATAGGGAGTCTTTGCCCATGCTATGTTGGAGCTATCTAGATTGTGAGGCAAAATTGGAGTCGCAAGATATATTTAGCACTAAAGGAGAAAACGTAACCACCATCAAAGAGAATAGGTGTCAACACAGAGGGTTCGCAGGAGTGTTTGAGTACGTTTCTCCCGGTGCAATGCACGGGCACTTTTACTAGTAACTAATAAAGAATTCAGTGAATACAATGCAAAATTTTAATTAGATCGTAAGTTTAGAAACCTAACCATTTGTTTGTGCCCCTAGCTAGTTGTGACATATCCAAGATTAGCTAGGTACCAAATCCTTAGTCATATATCTAATAGGGTTGTAGGATAAAAATCAGCCACCCATGGATCTCTCAAAATTTGTTATACGCCCCAATTATCAGAGGACTACCAAACTCAATTGATCCGTGTTCATAGTCTCCCTCCGTCATGCAAAAAATGTCTTAGATTCTATCTCCTTTATGGGATGGAGAAAGTATCAAATTTGTGATTGATTTGGTAATCCGCAAGCACACATCATGCACTAGAAAAAAAAGACATGCTGCATTTCCCCTTCTCCCCTTATATTTAGCAACAGCTGCTACCTTTCTAACAAAGGCTCCTGGCCAGCCAAAATAAGCGTCGTAGACATCCGAGGATGGGTGGTGCGGCCTGGTGAGGGCGTTCGGCTGGGCAGACAACGTGGACGTGGAGATGTTGGACATGATTGTTGGGCCACGTAGAGACAAACAAAAATTAATTATGCAAAGTACTCCTAAGATCTAGCCGAGGTAGAAGGCCACGAGGATTACCTCCACATGCATATGTGCGGAATTTTGATGAAGCACGCCGACCAATGCACGCCAAGATAAGTCTGATCCCTCGAACGCGTCGTGATGTGCTGATCGTACAACACCCCTAGCGGTATCCACACATATGAAGCACCAGTAACAAACTGCTAGATCTATTATGGCAACAAGGACTAAGTAGAGGTTGGGTTTCCAACACATGGAATGGGTTTGTGCTTGTGGTGTGTCACCGACTGCCTCCAGTGATAGTAAGCGTGGACCCAACAACACTTGTGGCATACTTATTGAAATGCTAATCTGGTTAGTGTGAATCCAACTCATTGATCTAGTCCTAATCCAGCTTAGCTCCAACCTAGCCGGTTCACCCCATACTTCTAAGTGTGTGACTCTGCAGGCTCACGATAACCCGGACCAGCTTGGAATCCAACTCGCTTCCGATCAATCGGCAGCGGCTCCGAGCAAAACATGCCGACTCCCAATTACCATGGAGTCATGAAGACAAACCTCTCCAATGTGACTCTCTTCTTGATCAATATGTGATTCATCCGACTAACACTTACTCAGCCATCTCGGTTAACACTTAACATAGTGGTATTCGATAGGATCCCCTGTCAGCTAACCCATGGGTGATAGAACCCTAGATATACTAGGTGTTGATCTTGTGACGAGTACATGCGATCTCTGTGTGTATACTAGTCGCGATAGAGAGGGGTCGCGAGAAAGGAGGAGGTTACCTTCTTCCTGCGAGGAGGAGCCTGACGGAGTCGACATGGTGGCGACGGGGCGCCCCGATCAGGGCGCATCGGTCAAGGGTCATGGCAGAGCCATTGGGCTCTGGTGGGTGGAGATCATCCTAACATTCTCCCCCTTGATCTCAACTTTAATTTTAACTTTATACTTTCACTTTATTCGTTTCATTTTGGATCAGTACATAAGGCATGTTTCATCGTCACAACTCTATTGCCAATAGAATTAGACAACCACAATACACTTCTCTGTGTTGAAACAAATTCGTTTACTTTTGGGCCTCTTATGATCCAGGATAAATCATTTTATGCCAGTCGTTGAGATATACATGCATACCTCTCAAAATATATTTTTTCAACTCCTCTATTGCATTCAAAATGAAAAGCTCTAGCACATGAGTAATCTTGCTTCCCTCTGCGCAGGCCAATCTTTTATTTTTTACGTTGAGTCACCATCCTTTATTTGAGCACCTTCTCGAAAGCATAGATGTCATTCTTAGTGTAATATGCTTGTCCCGGAATAAGATTAATTGTGGTATAGCTGTGATGCTTGAATCTTTCGATATTTTTACTTCTAGTCTTCTCTTGAACTTCAGAGGTGTCTTGGCATTTATGTTTTGCTCCACAAATAAGGGCAAACGAGATACCACTTTATCATATCATGTTATGAGCATTGCAATCCTGTAGATACTTATGTCAACATCTGTTTTTCTCTTGAAGATCCATTTATTCTCGACAGCCTTGCGGCTATCAGGTAAGTCTACCAAAGTCCACACTTTGTTATCATACATGGATCCCATTTCGGATTTCATGGCTTCTTGCCATTTGTTGGAATCTGGGCTCATCATCGCTTCATCATTGTTGTCCACAATCATGACATTTAGACAAGGATCATACCAATCAGGAGTGGTACGCTCCCTTGTCGATCTCGAGGTTCAGTAGCTACCTCGTTTGAAGTTTCATGATCATTATCATTTGCTTCCTCTCTTATCGGTGTAGGTGTACAGGAACATCTTCCGGCGCGCTACTCGATCTACGAGAGAAGGTTCAGAACCTCGTCGAGTTCTACTTTCCTTCCAGTCACTTCTTTAGTGAGAAACTCCTTCTCAAGAAAGGTTCCGTTCTTGGCAACAAAGATTTTGCCTTCGGATCTGTGATAGAAAGTATACCCAATAGTTTCTTTAGGGTATCCTATGAAGACGCATTTCTCCGCTTTGGGTTCTAGCTTGTCGGTTGTAACTTTTTACATAAGCTTCGCAACCCCAAACTTTAAGGAACGACACTTAGGTTTCTTCTGAAACCATAATTCATACGGTGTCGTTTCAACGGATTTAGATGGTGCCCTATTTAAAGTGAATGCATGTCTCTAATGCATAACCCCAAAACGATGACGGCAAATCAGTAAGAGACATCATAGAACGAACCATATCTAAGAGAGTTCGATTACGACGTTCGGACACACCATTGCGCTGGTGTTCCCGGCGGTGTCAAATGTGAAAGTATTCCGCATTTCTTTAAATGCATGCCAAACTCATATCTCAGATATTCGCCTCCGCGATCAGAACGTAGAAACTTGATCTTCTTGTTACGTTTATTTTCTACTTCATTCCTTAAACTTCTGGAAAGTTTCGGACTTATGTTTCATGAAATAGATATACCCATATCTACTCAGATCATCCGTGAAGGTTAGAACATAACGATAACCATCGCGAGGCTACACTCATTGGTCCACACACATCGGTATGTATGATTTCCAATAAGTCGTAGCTCGCTCCATTGTACCAGAAATGGAGTCTTAGTCATTTTTCCCATTAGACATGCTTCACATCTATCAAGTGACTCAAAGTCAAGTGATTAAAGAAGTCCATCGGAATGGAGTTTCTTCATGCGTTTCACTCCAATATGACCAAGACGACAGTGCCACATATAAGTAGAATTATCATTCAATTTAATTCGTTTATCATCAATGTTATGAACATGTGTATCACTACTATCGAGATTTAACAAGAATAAACCATTCATCTCGGCGCATGACCATAAAAGATATTATTCATAAAAATAGAACAACCATTATTCTCACTTAAATGAATAACCGTCTTGCATTAAACAAGATCCAGATATAATGTTCATGCTCAACGCAGGCACCAAATAACAATTATTGAGGTTTAAAACTAATCCCGAAGGTAGATGTAGAGGAGCGTACAGATCACATCGACCTTGGATCCATTTCCAACGCGCATCGTCACCTCGTCCCCTAGGCTTCGTTCCGTAGTTCCTGTTTCGAGTTACAAATGTGAGCAACCGAACCAAGATCAAATACCCAGCACTAGTACGAGAACCAGTAAGATAGACATCTATAACATGTATATCAAATATACCTTTCTTCTTCTTGACAAGGCCGTTCTTCAGATCAGCCAAATAGTTGGGGCAATTACGCTTCGGTCCCTTTCCATTGCGATAGCACTCAGACGTTTAGGGCCAGCCTTAGGCTTCTCAGGAGGCACAGCAGCTTTCTTGCCGCCCTTCTTGAAGTTGCCCTTCTTAGGTTTGCCTTGCTTCTTGAAACGGTGGTCTTGTTGACCATCAACACTTGGTGCTCTTTCATCTCATCTCAACCTCAGCAGATTTTAGCATGGAGAAGAGTTCAGGTAACTCTTTGTTCATGTTCTGCATGTTGTAGTTCATCATGAAGTTCTTGTAACTTGGTGGCAGTGACTGGAGGACACGATGAATACCCAGATGGTTAGGGATCACTATCCCCAAGTCACTGAGCTTCCTCGCGTGTCCGGACATAGCGAACACGTGCTCACTAACGGAGCTGCCCTCTTCCATCATACAACCAAAGAACTGTTTCGAGGCCTCATAGCTCTCCACGGCCGCATGAGTTTCAAAGATAACTTTGAGCTCACGGATCATCTCACAAGGGTCGTGGTGCTCAAAACGCTTTTGGATCTCTGCCTCTAGGCTGCACAGATGGCACACGAACTTGAGAGTATCGAGTCACCCGAGTCTCGTAAACTTTCTTTTCGTCCTCGGACACTGCAAGTGGTGGTGGGGGACCTAGCGGTGCTTCGAGCACATATTGCGATTTTCGCTATTGAGGAAAATCCTCACATGACGGAACCAGTGAAGTTTCTACCATTGCTTTTAAGCTTTTCTTTCTCTAGGTGGTTAAAATTGATTGATGGGGACGCCATGATCTACAACATATTTGCAAAGAGTTTAGACTAAGTTTATGACAAATCGAGTTCAAATTTTAATTCTAAAAAATTAAACTAGGTGAACTCCCACTCAAAACAATATCCCTCGCATTGCTTAGTGATCACACGAACCAAATCCACTAAACCAAGTCCGATCATCACGAGACAAGATGTAACTTCAAAGGCGAACACTCAAAGTGTTCATCATATCAATCATATGACTCATGCTCTACCTTTCGGTATCCCGTGTTCCGAGACCATGTCTGTACATGCTAGGCTCGTCAAGGCAACCTTAGTATCCTCGTGTGCAAAACTGTCTTGCACCCGTTGTATGCACATGTAGAATCTATCACACCCGATCATCACGTGATGCTTCGAAACGACAAGTCTTAGCAACGGTGCATACTAAGGATGAACACTTTATTATCTTGATATTTAGTGAGAGGGATCATCTTATAATGCTACCGCCGCGATCTAAGCAATATAAGATGCATAAAAGGATTAACATCACATGCAATTCATATGTGATATGATATGGCCCTTTTGTCTTTGCGCCTTTGATCTTCATCTCCAAAGCACGGACATGATCTACATCGTCAACGGGCATGATCTCCATCATCGTCGGCGTAGCGTCAAGGTCAATGGCGCCGTCTTCATGATTGTTCTCCCATGTAGCAACTATTACAACTACTTTGAAATAATACATCAACATGAAATTTAAAGACAACCATAAGGCTCCCGCCGGTTGCCACAATACAATAATGATCATCTCATACAATTCATCATCACATCATGGCCATATCACATCACCAAACCCTGCAAAAACAAGTTAGACGCCTCTAATTTGGTTTGCATATTTTACGTGGTTTAGGGTTTTCGAGTAAGATCCAATCTACCTACGAACATGAACCACAACGGTGTAAATTGAATCTTCACTATGGTGGGAGAGACAGACACCCGCAAAGCCACTTATGCAATACAAGTTGCATGTCGAGCGTGGAGCAAATCTCATGAACGCGATCATGTAAAGTTAGCCCGAGCCGCTTCATCCCACCATCCCGCAAGATGCAAAGTACACGAACTAAAGACAACAAAGCATCAACGCCCACAAAACAATTGTGTTCTACTAGTGCAACCAATCTATGCATAGACACGGCTCGATACCACTGATGGGATTCGTAGCATATAAAACAAAAAAATCCTACCGCAAGAACGAATAACAAGCCAAGATGCAATCTAGAAGATGGTAGCAACGAGAAGATCATGAGACTAACCCTCGAAGATTTCCAAAGCCTAACGAGATTAGATCTCGTGGTGGATGTAGTCGATCGCTGCCGCTTGCAAAAGCGCGTACAAGATCTTGACGGTGCCACGGCGGGCACCTCCGTACTCGGTCACACGTTTGGTGTTGATGACGACGTCCTTCTCCCCGTTCCAGCGGGCAACAGAAGTAGTGGATCCTCCTCGGAAGCCCGGCAGCACGACGGCGTGGTGGTGGTGGTGGTGGTGGAGAACTCCGGCAGGGCTTCGCCTAAGCGCTACTAGAGGTGTATGAGGAGGAGGGCGGCTAGGGTTTGGGGAGAGGGGGCGCCGGCCTTGGGTGCCCTAGGTGGTGCGGCCAAGGTGGTGATTGAAGTGGCCGGCCCCCTCCCCTTGACCCTCATTATATAGGTGGAACACATCTAGGGTTTGCCCAAGTCTTCGAATAAGACCCCAATTCAAAAACTGCCAAATAGACCAATCCTACTTGCGGTGGGACTCCTCCCTTTCCTTGATGGTGTGGCCGGCCACCTTTGGTGGAGTCCACCTGTGACTCCTCCTCCCTATGGCTGGCCGGCCAAGCTAGGTGGAGTCCCTCCACCTTCCATGGTGATTTCTTCCGGACTTTTCTAGAACCTTCTAGAACCTTCCATAAATTCACCGGATCATTTTCAAACTTAGAAAATGACTTCCTATATATGAATCTTATTCTCCGGACCATTCCGGACCTCCTCGTGATGTCATGGATCGCATCCGAGACTCCGAACAAAACTTCGAACTCCATTCAATATTCCATATCCACTTAAAACGACATCAAACCTTAAGTGTGTCACCCTACGGTTCGTGAACTATGCACATGGTTGAGACTTCTCTCCGACCAATAACCAATAGCGGGATCTGGAGATCCATAATGGCTCCCACATATTCAACGATAACTTAGTGATCTATTGAACCATGTACATACGATACCGATTCCCTTTGCCACGCGATATTTTACTTGTCCGAAGTTTGATCATCGGTATCTCCATACCTTGTTCAACCTCGTCTCCGACAAGTACTCTTTACTCGTACCGTGGTATGTCATCTCTTATGAACCATTCATATGCTTGCAAGCTAATCGATGACATTCCACCGAGAGGGCCCAGAGTATATCTATCCGTCATCGGGATGGACAATATCCCACTCTTGATCCATATGCTTCAACTCATACTTTCCGAATACTTAATCCCACCTTTATAACCACCCATTTACGCGTGGCGTTTGATGTAATCAAAGTACCCTTCCGGTATAAGTGATTTACATGATCTCATGGTCGAAGGACTAGGTAACTATGTATCGGAAGCTAATAGCAACTTGAACTTAATGACATGATCTTATGCTACGCTTATTTGGGTGTTTGTCCATTACACCATTCATCAATGACATAACCTTGTTATTAATAACATCCAATGTTCATGATCACGAAACTATGATCATCTATTAATCAACAAGCTAGTTATACAAGAGGCTTACTAGGGACTCCTTGTTGTTTACATAACACACATGTATCAATGTTTCGGTTAATACAATTATAGCATGGTATGCAAACATTTATCATAAACATAAAGATATATAATAACCACTTTATTATTGCCTCTTGGGCATATCTCCAACATGATGATTCTTCTAGTTCCAATAAAACTGAATTTGTGTACATTGTTTCTGATTTTGATATGACCTCCAATGTTGGTATTCATTCTATGCTAAATAACTTGCTGCAAAATTGTTTAATTCAACATGACGTGGCTAGTAAATTTGAGACCTTACATTTGGTTTACCAACTTTGAGATGGTTTAATGATGAGAATTATAACTTGAAAGGAGTTAATATGTGCTTCACTTATATATGCCCAGCTGTAATTTGTTCACCCAACATGTTATTTATCTTTATGGAGAGACACCTCTAGTGAACTGTGGATCCCGGTCCTTTCCTTTTCACTGAGAAATTCAACCACTGCAATCTTGTTCTGTTTACTTACTCTAAACTATGTTCTCTTTAATTACTGCAAACATCTCCTTCCACTCGATACATTTAATCCTTTGTGTTCAGCAAAACCGGTGAGATTGACAACATCACTGTAAGTTGGGGCAAAATATTTTGGTTGTGTTGTGTGCAGTTTCCACGTTGTTGCTGACGCCGGTAGTGCGCCCTGCCAATAGTCCGCTAGCAACACCTTCAGAAGTCACGCATTTCTCCTCCTTGTCGATTAATCTTTGGTTTCTTAGTGAGGGAAAACTTATTGTTGTGCTCATCACACCTTCCTCTTGGGGTTACCCAACGGTGTACAACTGCACGCCATCAAGACTTTTTGGGCGCCGTTGCTGGGGAGAAAGAGGATTTCTGCAAGGGGAGTCTCTCATCTCCAATCTCTTTACTTTGTTATTGTTTTGCTTAGTTTATTTTATTTTGTCTTATTTGCTTCATTATATCAAAAACACAAAATAGTTTCGTTTATAGTTGTGTTTATATCAAAAACACACACAAAAATAGTTTTTTTTATAGTTGTTGTTTCTGTTGCTTAGTTTTAATTTTGCTAAAATGGGTTCTGCTGAAAATACTAAGTTGTGTGACTTTACTAGCACCAACAATAATGATTTTATTTGTACACCTATTGCTCCACCTGCTACCAAAGCAGCCTTCTATGAAATTAAACATGCCTTATTAAATCTTGTTATGAAAGATCAATTTTCTGGTGTTAGTACTGAAGATGCCGCTTCTCACCTTAATAATTTTGTTGAACTTTGTGAGATGCTAAGATATAAGGATGTAGATGGTGACATTATTAAACTGAAATTGTTTTCTTTCTCTTTGAGAGGTAGAGCTAAAGATTGGTTGCTATCTTTGCCTAGAAATAGTATTGATTCTTGGGTTAAATGCAAAGATGATTTTATAGGAAAATATTATCCTCCTGCTAAGATTATATTTTTGAGAAGTGACATAATGAAATTTAGACAATTTGATAATGAACATGTTGCTCAAGCTTGGGAAAGAATGAAATCTTTGGTAAAGAATTGTCCCACTCATGGACTGACTACTTGGATGATCATCCAAACTTTTTATGCAGGACTAAATGTTTTCAAGAAATCTTCTGGATTCAGCTGCTGGAGGTACCTTTATGTCCATTACTTTGGGGCTGCAACAAAATTACTTGATGATATGATGATAAATTATTCTGAATGGCACACCGAGAGAGCTCCACAAGGTAAGAAGGTAAATTCTGTCGAAGAAACCTCCTCCTTGAGTGATAAAATTAATACTATTACGTATATGCTTGTTAATGGTAAAGCACATGTTGATCCAAATAATATTATGTTAGCTTCTTTGGTTGCTCAAGAAGAGCATGTTGATGTGAATTTCATTAAAAACAACAATTTCAACAACAATGCTCATAGGAATAATTTTGGTAGCAACAATTATATGCCATATCCTTCTAATGGTGGTAATGGTTATTATGGTAGATCTATGCCTAGTGAGGAAAAGATTTTAGAAGTTGAAAAGGCCACTAAGAACTTTATGCCAATGCAATATGAGCAAAATAAAGTGTTCACAAAAACCATGGAAGAACAATCTGGTATGTTAAAAAATATTAGTCATCAACTTGAGAATTTAAATAGGGAAATTTCTGGTTTGCAAGTCAAAATTTCAAATGCTGAAACTCTAGTATTTCCTCCTTGTCAGAAGCACAAACTTCTTTGATTAATAAAATGGCTGCTAAACCTATAACTATGGATGAAAATCCCTTTGCTACTGCAAATGCCATTCAATTTAGAATTGATGAAAATGTTAGGATGTTGGCGAAATTGCATGCTAGGTGGGAAAGAGAAGATGAAATTGCTAGAAATAATAATTTGACTAAAATTTGTACCATAACCATCACCACTAGTAATGAAGTTCCAAATTCTAGCCACTCTCCTACTATTAATGGTAAAATAATCAGCGTAGGAAAAGTTCCCGCTCCTTCTACAAAATTGCCTAGAACCACTCAAACGGCTCCTGATAAGTGTGCTGAATTTTTTCCGGAGTATGGGACACAATAGCTCTTTCACCTTTGATAAAAATGAATTTGATTTTTATGATTGCAATATCTCTGAAGTAATTAAGTTCTTACAAAATCTTGCTAGAAGTCATAATGCTAGTGTTATAAATATGGCTTTCACAAAGCATATTACAAATGCTCTCATGCAAATTAGAGAAGAGAAATTAAAGCGTGAAGCTTCTATTCCTATAAAGTTAGAAGATGGCTGGGAGACCATCATTAAGATGATAATAGATGGATTTGATTGCAATGCTTTATGTGATCTCGGTGCAAGTATTTCTGTTATGCCTAGAAAAATCTATGATATGCTTGAATTGCTGCCGTTGGAACAATGTTATTTGAATGCTCATCTTGTTGATAGTGCCGCAAAGAAACCTTTGGGGAGAGTTGCTAATGTTCTTATTATGGTTAACAATAACCTTGTCCCGTTGATTTTGTTGTTTTGGATATTGAATGCAATGCTTCTTGTCCAATTATGTTGGGAAGATCGTTTCTTAGAATTGTTGGTGGTGCTATTGATATGAGAGATGAGATTATTAAATATCAATTCCCACTCAAAAAAAGTATGGAACACTTCCCTCGGAAAATAAAGAAGTCACCTTATGACTCTATTATTACAAAAAAATTATGATGTTGATGCTTCTTCACTTGATAATACTTGATGCTAGCTCTTTTTCTGCACCTAGCTGAAAGGCATTGAAGAAAAACACTATTGGGAGATAACCCATGTTTATTTTATGTATTTTTTTGAGTCTTGGAAGTTATTAACTCTGTAATAACTTCTTCTTATCAATTTTATTTCGTTTTTGTGCCAAGAATAGCCTCTAATAGGAAGAAAGTAAGATTTGGAGAAGTTACTGTCCTGAAAACAGATTCTGCGCTGTCACCATAAAAATTCGTGTAAATAGCCATAGCGGAATTTTGAGCTGCCATGTTTTATACATATGCCCAAGGTTATTATCTAACTTCCGTTAGTTGTACACTTTTCGAGATGGGCAACAGAGGATTTTAGGAAAAATCGATCTTTACCTGATGTTCTGTTTTGACAGATTTCTGCACTATTTGCATTTGCCTCTTCAATCTCTTCCTTTTGAGTTATTTTGATCAAAGAGCTTTTTGAAGAGTTTCTACAGTATATAATTCTTTAATATATGTTTTATATATGTTAGAACTGAAGCCAAGTGGATTTGTTTATTTTGATTGAACTAATGCTGCTAATAAAGAATTGTGTGAAGTTTTGTATGAAAGAAGTTTTCAAGTGTATGGAGAGAAGAATGATGTGATGAGATGAAGAATGGACAAAATCTCAAGCTTGGGGATGCCCCTGCACCCCAAGAAATATCCAAGAGGTACAAGCGTCAAAGCTTGGGGATGCCCAAGGCATCCCCTCTTCATCAACAAAGCAACATGTCATCTCTCTATGCGCTATATTTTTATTACTTCATACACTATGTGTTATTCTTGGAGCGTTTTTTTTTTGTTTTTTTTGTTTGCTATAGCATATGTTGGATCCCGGCATATTTTTTTGGAGAAAGACCCGCTCCATTTAAATTGCATAGAACGCTCTAATTTTCGTTGTTATTGTTATGTGAGTGTTCTAGTTTTCTAGTACTGCATTTAGCTCTTGTTCTTTCACTTGAATTTTGTTCAGAGCTCGTTAGTATTCTTTATTTATTATTAGCTCTGTGATTCATAATGTATTTCATCTCTGAGAGTTATTTCAAATAAGTTGATTGGTGTTGGAGATGAGTAAAATATTTCATGACTATAGTGATGCAAAAGCAAGCTTGTCTAGACTGTGACATAGACTTTAGCATGTCATGTTGGATGTTATTCTTATCATATGCTTAGTATTTATTGTTTTAGCATGACTTGTTTCAAATGGCTGAGAGTGCATAATGTCTCATTGAAAGAATCATGAGGGTTTTCCATATCATAAAAGCATAATATTGGGAAGACTTGGCACATGCTTATACCATGTTATGACTATAACCAGTCAACTAAAGCCTCTATGATCATTTAGTTTTTGACTTGTAATATCACTTTATGCTTTGATTGACAATGTTTTGTCGTTATGCATGATTTTATGGCCATTATTGCTCTCTCAGTTGGTCGCTCCCAGTCTTTTGCTAGCTTTCGCATGTACTGAGTATGAACTCTACTCGTGCATCCAACCACCAATAACCAAAGTTTGCCAATTGTGTCCACCATATCTACCCAGTAGCATTATTGTTATTCCAAGTATGCTCATCATGTTTTTATTTATCTTCCAAATTAAATTTTGGCATGAGAAAATTAGTCAGTAAATCTCTCACGAACTTGATGGCACGTTTACTTTCTTGCACTTAATAAACTTGATCATTGTGACTATCTTATGAAGTTTATATGTTTGAAAATTGCAAGTTGGGAGTTAGCATAACCATGCTTTCATGGGGAACGCTTTCAACATTGCACTTATTCATATTTAGTTGATGTCATGTTCTTTTGTTTTATGCCTAGCGGTGCGAAATAAAATGGAAACTTGTAAGTCCATGGAGTTTGTATATGAGTTAGAGAAACATATGGGCCACTAATCTAAGCCATGCATCATTCATGGTGGAAATTTACAGCGAACCATAGTGAGCATTCTATGAAGCATTTTCAATAAAAAGCTATAACCGTAGTAGATAAAAATTGTTGAGATGCTCATTGTATGTTTGTCTTGTCATTTTGGTGTGGGAATGCTTCCATATCATCGGGCAGGAGGTACCCCGTTGGCGATTCTCGATGATACATGTATACTTACAATGATAAGAACTTATTTGGGACCTAAGTTGAGTAGCATGAGGTTTAGGTACTCGTATTCAAGGGGCATGAAATTTTCAACTTGTGATTTGTCAAGCATATAACTCATATCTGATTCACATTAACTTTAACCATTCAAGATGCTTATGATAGGGGCAATGAGAGCTCAAAACTAATGAGTACCATACTTTTTGGAAGGTTTATAAAACTTCTGTATCTTGCTTACTCTGCAAAGAGTCTCTCTTTTACTTTTATGGTGAGTCTTCATCTTCTACTTTATGCACCAATTAAGAGAGCATAGTTGTCATTCTTAGTGCAATGTGTATAGTCCCAAAATTATTATTGATTTTGACTATTGCTTTTCTTATATTACTTGTATCTAGTCACCCTTTGAACTTTGAAGGTGTCCTAGCATTTATGTTTTGCTACTTCATAAAGGACATGTTGATTACCACTTTGCTATGTTTTATCTATGCCCATAAACAAACAGTTGCGTTCAGTGCACTATTATTCATGATCCTTTGTTTGAGTTACTCTTCATGTTATAAAATAGTTGCTAAGTTCTATTGTTAGAATTATATCTATCATGCCTATGTTTAGAGTACTTAGATCCCATCTTACAATGCTTTACAATAACTTGATCAAGATTGTGTTGGCTTCATGTCACCTCAAAAATTATTTTGTTATCACTTACCTACTCGAGGACGAGCAGGAGTTAAGCTTGGGGATGCTGATACGTCTCAAATGTATCTATAATTTTTTATGCTCCATGCTTATTGTACACCAATTCATGTATGTTTTGCTCATACTTCGTTGCCCTTTTATACATTTTCCGGCACTAACCTATTAAAAAGATGCCACAGTGCCAGTTTCCTGTTTTCTGCTGTTTTGTATTTCATAAAAGTTGTACAGGAAATATTCTCGGAATTGGACGAAACAAAAGCCAAAGTCAATAATTTACCGTAACAAAGACAGAGTCCAGAGGGGAGTCGAAGTGGGGCAGCAGGGCGGCCACGCTATCCCTAGGCGTGGCCTAGCCCTGGCCCGCGCCTAGGGGTGGTGTGGGCCACCCTGGCCTCCACCGAAATCGCCCCTCCGCCTATTTATTCACGATCTCGGAAAACCCTGAATACCCGAGCCTCCATCCACGAAAAGTTCCGTCGCGGCCGCCATTGTAGAACCCATCTCGGGAGGGTTCTGACGCTATTCCCGGCACCCTGCCGGAGGGGGAAATCATCGCTGGAGGCATCTACACCACCATGCCTGCCTCCGAAGTGATGCGTGAGTAGTTCATCCCTGGACTATGGGTCCATAGCGTAGCTAGATGGTTGTCTTCTCCAATTTGCGCCTCATGTTTAGATCTTGTGAGCTGCCCTACATGATCAAGATCATCTTTGTGTAATGCTACATGTTGTGTTTGCTGGGATCCGATGAATATTGAATACTATGTTGAGGTCGATTATATATTTATGTCATATGTTATTTGTGATCTTGCATGCTCTCCGTTGCTAGTAGATACTCTGGCCAAGTAGATGCTTGTGAATCCAAGAGGGGGTATTTATGCTCGATAGCAGGTTCATGCCTCTAATTTTCTGGAAGAGTGACAATAACTTCTAAGATCATAGATGTGTTGTTGCTACTAGGGAGAAAACAACAATGTTTTATCCAAGGGTAGTTCTATTGTTTACTTTACACACATTGCTTAATGCGATAATCTGTTGCTTGCAACTTAATACTGGAAGGGGTTCGGACGATAACCGGAAGGTGGATTATTAGTCATAGACGCAGTTAGATTACGGTCTATGTCTTATGTTGTAATGCCCAAACTAATATCATAGTAATAATCTTGTCATGTATGGTCGATATTTTGTCAATTGCCCAGTGTAATTTGTTCACCCAACATGTTATTTATCTTTATGGAGAGACACCTCTAGTGAACTGTGGACCCTGGTCCTTTCCTTTTCACCGATAAATTCAACCACCGCAATCTGTCTTTACTTACTGTAAGCTCTGTTGTTTTGCTGCAAACATCTCCTTCCACTCGATACATTTAATTCTTTGTGTTCAGCAAAACCGGTGAGATTGACAACCTCACTGTAAGTTGGGGCAAAGTATTTTGGTTGTGTTGTGTGCAGGTTCCACGTTGTTGCTGACACCGGTAGTGCGCCCTGCCAATTGTCAGCTAGCAACACCTTCAGAACTCACGCCTTTCTCCTACTTGTCGATTAAACCTTGGTTTCTTACTAAGGAAAAACTTGTTGTTGTGCTCATCACACTTTCCTCTTGGGGTTAACCAACGGTGTACTACTGCACGCCATCAAACCCTTATATATAGGTTATGTTTACATATATTCCTCTTTTTTCTATTGGTATATATGTTCGCGCCGGTGCTTTTGAGAAACACATACAAGACAAAACGTTGGACCATTCTGACCCCTGTAATTCACGCACGCTACCACCGGTTGTTTCTTCCAACGTTCCACACATGAATATTGTTGTGCGAGTCGCCCAACCACAAACTTGTGACACGTCGCTACGAACATCTTCTAAGTAGGATTCACAAGGTAAAAATAAAGGTATTGATTTTGTCCTTCCACATGTGAATGATGAATTTCACGATGATCTACATATGTCATGTGATGATTTGTCTATTGAGTTGATTGAGGAAATAGTTGTCGCTTTGAAACTATCTCCTGATCAATTAATGGAGATGCTTCCTGGTTTTGTTAATCCACATGAAATTGGTCAATACCATGTTTATATGTATATGCCATGTGTTGAGTTCGCTGATTATTTGGCCACATCGCCTATATTCGAGGATCAGTCTACTGATTTGCAAGTACCATGTGATCAAACCACTGAGATTGATGTTGTTGTGAGCGCAATTAGTACTGATTTCACTTCATCTTTGACGATGTGTGCGTCCACTGAAATTATTAATGCTCAAATGGATTCTTCTATTGATTTAAGTACACCCATTGAATTGCATACAACGATACCAAATGTTTTGGGTGCTTGATACGTCACAAACGTATCTATAATTTCTTATGTTCCATGCTACTTTTATGACAATACTTGAATGTTTTATACATACTTTACAACATTATTATACATTTTCCGGCACTAACCTATTAACAAGATGCCGAAGCGCCAGCTGTTTTCTGCTTTTTTGGTTTCAGAAATCCTAGTAAGGAAATATTCTCGGAATTGGACGAAATCAACGCCCAGGGTCCTATTTTTACACGAAGCTTCCAAGACCGAGGGGAAAGGAAGTGGGGCCACGGGCGCCGCCACACTAGGGCGGCGCGGCCTAAGGGGGGCCCGCGCGGCCCTAGCGTGTGGGCCCCCGTGACCCCTTTGACTCCGCCCTTCCGCCTACTTAAAGCCTTCGTCGCGAAACCCCCTGTACCGAGAGCCACGATACGAAAAACATTACTGAGACGCCGCCGCCGCCAATCCCATCTCGGGGAATTCAGATCGCTCGCACGGAGAGGGAATCATCACGGAGGGGCTCTACATCATCATGCCCGCCTCCGGATTGATGCGTGAGTAGTTCATCCTTGGACTATGGGTCCATAGCAGTAGCTAGATGGTTGTCTTCTCCGCATGTGCTATCATTGTTTAGATCTTGTGAGCTGCCTAACATGATCAAGATCATCTATTTGTAATGCTACATGTTGTGTTTGGTGGGATCCGATGAATCTAGAATACTATGTTAAGTTGATTATTAATCTATCATATATGTGTTGTTTATGTTCTTGCATGCTCTCCGTTGCTAGTAGAGGCTCTGGCCAAGTTGATACTTGTAACTCCAAGAGGGGGTAATTATGCTCGATAGTGGGTTCATGCCTCCATTGAATCTGGGACAGTGACAGAAAGTTCTAAGGTTGTGGATGTGCTGTTGCTACTAGGGATAAAACATCAATGCTTTGTCTAAGGATATTTGTGTTGATTACATTACGCACCATACTTAATGCAATTATCTGTTGTTTACAACTTAATACGGAGGGGTGCGGATGCTAACTGAAGGTGGATTATTTAGGCATAGATGCATGCTGGATAGCGGTCTATGTACTTTGTCGTAATGCCTGATTAAATCTCATAGTAATCATCATTGATATGTATTGAATCTTGATTTGTCAATTGCCCACTGTAATTTGTTCACCCGCATGTTAGTTATCTTATTGGAGAGACACCACTAGTGAACTGTGGACCCCGGTCCATTCTTTTACATCTGAATACATTCTACTGCAATCATTGTTTTTACTGTTCTTTGCAAACAAACATCATCTTCCACTCGATACGTTTAATCCTTTGTTTTCAAGCCGGTTAGATTGACAACCTCATTGTTACGTTGGGGCAAAGTATCTTGATTGTGTTGTGCAGGTTCCACGTTGGCGCCGGTTTCACCGGTGTTGCGCCGCACTACATTCCTCCACCAACAACCTTCACGTGCTTCTTGGCTCCTAATGGTTCGATAACCTTGGTTTCTTTCTGAGGGAAAACTTGCGCGTGCGCATCATACCTTCCTCTTGGGGTTCCCAACGGACGTGTACATCTACGCGCATCAAGCACTTTTTTTGGCGCCGTTGGGGAGATCAAGACACGCTAAGGGGAGTCTCCATTTCCAATCTCTTTACTTTGTTTTTGTCTTGCTTACTTTATTTTATTTACTGTCTTGTTCGCTTCATATTAAAAACACAAAAAAAAAATTAGTTACTTTACTTTCTGTTTTATTTACTAGCTCTATATCAAAAACACAAAAAAAATTAGTTACTTGCATTTACTTCATCAAGTTTACTTCTGTTTATTTCATCATGCTTCATCCTAAGTTTACTTTGAAAGATATACCGGTAGGTAGTGGGTCTATCATTGGAAAAGATAATATAGAAGAATTTTTCACTCATGTTAGTAAGACTGAAGATTTTGAAGATAGATCCTTGGTAGAACTTGCTCCTGATTATGAAATTGCTACTGCCTCTTTAGTGCACATGTTGGAAGCTAGATTTGTTAATCTTAATCCCATGATGCAACATATGTTTCTTACACTGGGTGATATGGAAGAAGGAGAAAAGAAAGATTTTATTCTAGAAACCCTTCTTAGAGAATTTGGTGATGTAGCTAGAGAAGCTAGGAAAGTCTTTATTCGATATAAGATGCTAGGCTTGTGTACCAATTTTGCTAGTATCCTTGAAAAAAGGGAAAATATAGGCTAAGATACACTAATAAATTCAATTATGAGGGGGATATTAAAGCACCGATACCTAGTAAGCTCCTAGGGATGCATGAAGCTTTAGAAAATAACTATGCTTGGCTTGTTCCTGAAAATTTGTTTGATGAAAATAGTAAGCCTAGGAGCAATGAAAGAGGAGTTACTTATATAGACCAGATACAATGCATTGTTGAGAAAACTCCCGACTCCCGAGGTAATGATGTTGATGCTTCTTCTCTTGATGTTACTTGATTTGCACTTTCTGCGCCTAGCTGAAAGGCGTTAAAGAAAAGTACTTGTTGGGAGATAACCCAAGTTTAATTTTATTTACTGTATTGTTGAGTCTTGGAAGTTGTTTACTACTGTAGCAACCTCTCCTTATCATGTTTTTGTGCCAAGTAAAGTTTCTATGTTAAAGTTGATGCTAGATTTGGATTGCTGCGCAGAAACAGCATTGCTGTCTGTCACGAATTCGCGCAGAAGTCTCTGTAAAAAAATCAAACAAATCTTCCAATTTACGTGCGTGATCCTCAGATATGTACGCAACTTTCATTAGTTTTGAGTTTTTCCATTTGAGCAAGTTAAGTGCCCCTGCAAAATTCGTCTTTACGGATTGTTCTGTTTTTGACAGATTCTGCCTTTTATTTCGCATTGCCGCTTTTGCTATGTTGAATGAGTTTCTTTGTTCCATTAACTTTCAGAAGCTTTTTGCAATGTCCAGAAGTGTTAAGAATGATTGTGTCACCTCTTAATATGTGAATTTTAATTATGCACTAACCCTCTAATGAGTTTGCTTGAAGTTTGGTGTGAAGGAAGTTTTCAAGGGTCAGGAGAAGAGGATGATATACTATGATCAAGAAGAGTGAAAGGTCTAAGCTTGGGGATGCCCCGTGGTTCATCCCTGCATATTTTAAGAATACTCAAGCATCTAAGCTTGGGGATGCCCAAGGCATCCCCTTCTTCATCGACAACATTATCATTCACTTCTAGTGAAACTATATTTTTATTCCATCACATCTTATGTTCTTTACTTGGAGCGTCGGTTTGCTTTTATTTTTGTTTTGAATAAAGTTGGATCCCATCATTCTTATATTGGAGATATTACGCTCCGCTTTTTCATATGGAACACTTGTGTTCTTAACTGTGCTTTAATGTTCATGGCGAAGGCTAAATTGCTTCGTTAAATTGCTATTTGGTTGGAATCAGAAAATGCTGCATATGGATTGGAAATTTTGCAATTGTTTGAGCTCTCATAGATCATGTTTAAGCTCTTGCATCATGTAGTTTAATCTATTAATGAAGAACTACCGTATAGCTTGTTTAATTTGGTTTGCATGATTGGTCTCTCTAAGTCTAGATATTTTCGGGTAAAGTGTTTGAACAACAAGGAAGACAGTGTAGAGCCTTATAATGCTTGCAATATGTTCTTGTGTAAGTTTTGCTGTACCTGTTCATACTTGTGTTTGCTTCAAACAACCTTGCTAGCCCAAACCTTGTACTGAGAGGAAATGCTTCTCGTGCATCCAAACACCTTGAGCCAAAACCCATGCCATTTGTGTCCACCATACATACCTACTATGTGGTATTTTTCTGCCATTCCAAAGTAAATTACTTGAGTGCTACCTTTAAAATTTCATTCCTTTATCTTTGCAATATATAGCTCATGGGACAAATAGCTTAAAAACTATTGTGGTGATGAATATGTAGTTATGTGTCTTAGTTCTTATAAGTTGCTTGTTGAGCGGTAACCATGTTTCTGGGGACGCCATCAACTTTACCTTTGTTGGATATCATGTGAGATGCTATGCATGTTCGTATTGTCTGAAGTAAGTGCAATTTCATGATCAAATGGTTTGAGTATGCATATGTTAGATAAGAACATTGGGCAGCCAACTAAAGCCATGTATCATGGTGGAAGTTTCAGTTTGGACATACAACCTCAATCTCTTATGAGAATATTATTTGTTGTTGAATGCTTAAGCATTAAAAGAGGAGTCCATTATCTGTTGTCTATGTTGTCCCGGTATGGATGTCTAAGTTGAGAATAATCAAAAGCGAGAAATCCAATGTGTGCTTTCTCCTTAGACCTTTGTACAGGCGGCATAGAGGTACCCCTTTGTGACACTTGGTTGAAACATATGTTATGCGATGATAATTCGTGTTTTCCGAGCTGATTAGGACAAGGTGCGAGCACTATTAGTACTCTATGCATGAGACTTGCAACTTGTAGGAAGTATTATGCATAGCACATATGAATTATTACTACCGTTGACAAAATTGTTTCTATGTTTTCAAAATAAAAGCTCGAGCACAAAAATAGTAATCCATGCTTCCCTCTGCGAAGGGCCATTCTTTTACTTTATTGTTGAGTCAGTTTACCCACTCCTTTCTATCTTAGAAGCAAACACTTGTGTTAACTGTGTGCATTGATTCTTACATGTTTTCTTATTGCACCTGTTATATTACTCTATGTTGACAAATATCCATAAACTTAATCATCCTTTGTGTTGCTTCAATGCATTCTACTTTGAATTTATTGCTTATGAGTTAGCTCTTATGCAAGTCTTGTTGATACTTGTTTTGGAAGTACTATTCATGAAAAGTTTTGCTATATGATTCATTTGTTTAGTCATTATCTTTGTTAGCAATCTTTTGTTCAGATCACTCCATTCATCTCATATGCTTTACAATAATGTTGATCAAGATTATGTTGGTAGCATGTCACTTCAGAAATTATTTGTGTTATCGTTTACCTACTCGAGGGCGAGTAGGAACTAACCTTGGGGATGCTTGATACGTCTCAAACGTATCTATAATTTCTTATGTTCCATGCTACTTTTATGACAATACTTGAATGTTTTATACATACTTTACAGCATTATTATACATTTTCCGGCACTAACCTATTAACAAGATGCCGAGCCAGTTGCTGTTTGCTGTTTTTGGTTTCAGAAATCCTAGTAAAGAAATATTCTCGGAATTGGACGAAATCAACGCCCGGGGTCCTATTTTTACACGAAGCTTCCAAAAGACCGAGGGGAAAGGAAGTGGGGCCACGGGGCGCCACACTAGGGCGGCGCGGCCTAGGGGCGCGGCCCTAGCGTGTGGGGCCCCCGTGACCCCTCCGACTCCGCCCTTCCGCCTACTTAAAGCCTTCGTCGCGAAACCCACCGAGAGCCACGATACGGAAAACATTCGAGACGCCGCGCCGCCAATCCCATCACGGGGATTCAGGAGATCGCCTCGACACCCTGCCGGAGAGGGGAATCATCACCGGAGGGGCTCTACATCATCATGCCCGCCCCGGATTGATGCGTGAGTAGTTCATCCTTGGACTATGGGTCCATAGCGTAGCTAGATGGTTGTCTTCTCCGCATGTGCTATCATTGTTTAGATCTTGTGAGCTGCCTAACATGATCAAGATCATCTATTTGTAATGCTACATGTTGTGTTTGGTGGGATCCGATGAATCTAGAATACTATGTTAATTGATTATCAATCTATCATATATGTGTTGTTTATGTTCTTGCATGCTCTCCGTTGCTAGTAGAGGCTCTGGCCAAGTTGATACTTGTAACTCCAAGAGGGGGTAATTATGCTCGATAGTGGGTTCATGCCTCCATTGAATCTGGGACAGTGACGAAAGTTCTAAGGTTGTGGATGTGCTGTTGCTACTAGGGATAAAACAGCAATGCTTTGTCTAAGGATATTTGTGTTGATTACATTACGCACCATACTTAATGCAATTATCTGTTGTTTACAACTTAATACTGGCGGGGTGCGGATGCTAACCGAAGGTGGATTATTTAGGCAGATGCATGCTGGATAGCGGTCTATGTACTTTGTCGTAATGCCCTGATTAAATCTCATAGTAATCATCATTGATATGTATTGAATCTTGATTTGTCAATTGCCCACCTGTAATTTGTTCACCCAGCATGTTAGTTATCTTATTGGAGAGGCACCACTAGTGAACTGTGGAACCCGGTCCATTCTTTTACATCTGAATACATTCTACTGCAATCATTGTTTTTACTGTTCTTTGCAAACAAACATCATCTTCCACTCGATACGTTTAATCCTTTGTTTTCAGCAAGCCGGTGAGATTGACAACATCACTGTTGGGGCAAAATATCTTGATTGTGTTGTGCAGGTTCCACGTTGGCGCCGGTTTCACTGGTGTTGCGCCGCACTACATTCCTCCACCAACAACCTTCACGTGCTTCTTGGTTCCTACTGGTTCGATAACCTTGGTTTCTTTGAGGGAAAACTTGTCGCTGTGCGCATCATACCTTCCTCTTGGGGTTCCCAACGGACGTGTACATCTACGCGCATCAGTGCTTTGATCTTTTGCGGACACTCATTCATCTATCAATTCGAGTGCACCAAATGAGTTACATGGTGAGAGAGATTTTGAGTTGGGTGAAACAATTTTTCACTTTAATCCGTCTTGGAATGAGTGCACCCACTGAAATTATCATTGACATGCCTAGAAATCTTTTAGTTGACTCTAGTTATGAGAGACCTACAGATTTGTGTGTACCATGTACTGTTTTTCATTCCTCTATTGATATGAATGTGCCAATGGATACTTTTGTTTTCGAGAATGACCATGTGTTAGGTAATTGTGTAAATGATATACCAACTATGTTGAGTACACCTATTGTACAAGTTAATTCTTCCATAGCTATGAGTGCACAAACTGAAATTCTTGCTAATGATAATGCACCTTGTGACTTGAAAGTTGACTCTAGTATGGATCATATAAAACTGGTTATGAACAATGAAGTGTTGGCTAAGATTTCTCATGCTAATTCTTTGTTTTCTGTTGTGATGGATCCACCTATATCTTTGTCACATGCTAGACATAAAATTGATGAACTTCCCTGTTTAAAGAGTGTCTACGCCCCTGATGTTACTTTTAATTTGGTTGGGGAGTTTGTCAGCGCCAATATTTTTATGGTGCATAGGATTTGCATCATGTGTGATGATTCTTCTAGTTCCAATAAAATTGAATTTGTGTACATTGTTTCTGATATTGATATGACCTCCAATTGTGGTATTCATTCTATGCTAAATAACTTGCTGCAAAATTGTTTAATTCAACATGGCGTGGTGATACGTCTCAAACGTATCTATAAGTTCTTATGTTCCATGCTACTTTTATAACAATACTTGCATGTTTTATACACACTTTACAACATTATTACACATTTTCCGGCACTAACCTATTAACAAGATGCAAGTGCATTCTGTTTTCTGCTATTTTGGTTTTAAATCCTACAAAGGAAATATTCTAATTGGACGAAATCAACACCCAGGGTCTTATTTTTCCACGAAGCTTCCAGAAGACCGAGGGAGAAATGAAGTGGGGCCATGGGCGCCGCCACATAGGCGCGCTGAGGCCCGCGCGGCCCTAGCGTGTGGGCCCCCGTGACCCCTCCGACTCCGCCCTTCCGCCTACTTAAAGCCTTCGTCGCGAAACCCTGCACCGAGAGCCACGATACGGAAAACCTTACCGAGACGCCGCCAATCCCATCTCGGGGATTCAGGAGATCGCCTCCACCCTGCCGGAGAGGGGAATCATCACCGGAGGGCTCTACATCATCATGCCCGCCTCCGGATTGATGCGTGAGTAGTTCATCCTTGGACTATGGGTCCATAGCGTAGCTAGATGGTTGTCTTCTCCGCTTGTGCTATCATTGTTTAGATCTTGTGAGCTGCCTAACATGATCAAGATTATTTGTAATGCTACATGTTGTGTTTGGTGGGATCCGATGAATCTAGAATATTATGTCAAGTTTATTATCAATCTATCATATATGTGTTGTTTATGTTCTTGCATGTTCTCCGTTGCTAGTAGAGGCTCTGGCCAAGTTGATACTTGTAACTCCAAGAGAGAGTATTTATGCTCGATAGTGGGTTCATGCCTCCATTTAATCTGGGACAGTGACAGAAAGTTCTAAGGTTGTGGATGTGCTGTTGCTACTAGGGATAAAACATCGATGCTTTGTCTAAGGATATTTGTGTTGATTACATTACGCACCATACTTAATGCAATTATTTGTTGTTTACAACTTAATACTGGAGGGTGCGGATGCTAACCCGAAGGTGGATTATTTAGGCATAGATGCATGGGATAGCGGTCTATGTACTTTGTCGTAATGCCCTGATTAAATCTCATAGTAATCATCGTTGATATGTATTGAATCTTTATTTGTCAATTGCCCACCTGTAATTTGTTCACCCAGCATGCTAGTTATCTTATTGGAGAGACACCACTAGTGAACTGTGTACCCCGGTCCATTCTTTTACATCTGAATACAATCTACTGCAATCATTGTTCTTTACTGTTCTTTGCAAACAAACACCATCTTCCACTCGATACGCTTAATCCTTTGTTTTCAAAGCCGGTGAGATTGACAACCTCACTGTTACGTTGGGGCAAAGTATCTTGATTGTGTTGTGCAGGTTCCATGTTGGCGCCGGTTTCACCGGTGTTGCCCGCACTACACTCCTCCACCAACAACCTTCACGTGCTTCTTGGCTCCTACTGGTTCGATAACCTCGGTTTCTTTCTGAGGGAAAACTTGCTGCTGTACGCATCACACCTTCCTCTTGGGGTTCCCAACGGACGTGTGCTTCACGCGTTATCAAGCTTTTTCTGGCGCCGTTGCCGGGGAGATCAAGACACGCTGCAAGGGGAGTCTTCACATCCAATCTCTTTACTTTGTTTTTGTCTTGTTTACTTTATTTTATTTACTGTCTTGTTTGCTTCATATTAAAAACACAAAAAAATTAGTTACTTTACTTCTGTCTTGTTTATTTGCTTTATATCAAAACACAAAAAATTAGTTACTTGTCTTTACTTTATTCTATTTGCTTAGTTTACTTTTATTGCTACTAAATTGAGTAATCCTGAAGTTGAAGTTCGTTCTTTTAAGCAACAAGGTGGAGAAAGTTTTAAAGATGCTTGGTACAGAATTAGTAATGCTCATCATAGGTGCATTAAGAAACACTCCACTATTATCCTTCTTAGGAACTTTTATGTTGGCCTATCTAGTTGGAATAGGTATGTTCTTGATACTCTTTCGGGAGGTAATTTCCTAGGTACTCCCGCTTTAGAAGCTAGTTGCATCATTGAGAGTCTAGTTGGAATACCACATGTTAATGAAGTTAAAATTGAAATCTCTCTTGAGGATGTCATGAAAAAGTTGGAAGCCATAGAGAGAAATTTTCCAAGTGTTGAAACTAAATTGGGAATGCTACTTGATAATACTGATAAACTTGATAAATCCCTAGGAAGAATTGGTGTCCTAGAAACTTGTGTTGTCCATGATAATCAAACCAATAGGATTGGTGAACTTGAAAAAGCTATGGGAACCTTGGGTTCAACTTTTTCTTCTCTTAAGTTTAAGGAGAAAGCTTATGTGGGTAAAGAGCAAAAATTCATGTATGTCTCTAAGGTGCCTAAACCAAAGAATTATTATAGGCCTAAAATTGATAAAACCCCTAGCACCACCATGGGAAATTTGGATAATGGAGCATCTAAGGTACCCTCTGCAACAAGTTGTGCTTGTAAGAAAAATTGTGATGTTGATGCTTCATCTCTTGATGTTACTTGATTTGCACTTTCTGCGCCGTTAAAGAAAATCACTTCTTGGGAGATAACCCATGTTTTATTTTACTACTGTATTGTTGAGTCTTGGAAGTTGTTACTACTGTAGCAACCTCTCGTTATCATGTTTTTTGTGCCAAGTAAAGTCTCTAGGGATTTCTATTTTCGTGCCCTCGGGTCCTTAGTTGTACTCAGTTTTCCCCAGCTCCTTAGTTTTTCCTCAGTTTTCCCCAACCCCTTGTCTATAACCCGCAGAAAGAGCTCGGACGGAAGGAATCCCATTTAGTTGACGTTGGTTGGTGCTGGCAAGTGGGGCCGCTGTTGGTGCCCCGCAGTGGACACGTCTCCACTTATCCAGATCATCGTGGGACCCACAACTTGTCCACGTTAGCGCGCCGGACCCACAGCTTACCCAGGTGACCGTTGCAAAATGGGAGCCCGAGCTAGCCCCGCGCCCGTGCCCGTGCCATTGCTTCCCCTTTCTTTCTCCGCGCCCCATTGTTCTTCTTCTCCGCCAGCGGCAGCCCTTCTCCGGCACGCGGGTGATGTCTAGTTTCTCTTCGACCTCCCGTTCTTCATGGCCGCAGTATGGACCCGTGCCTTTGACAAGATGCCCTGACTGCCCACGCCAGGAGCCTCTGAAGCGGTCGATCTGTAAGACGGACGAGAACGGCAACCGTGGACGTGAGTTCGTTGCATGCGAGAGCTTGCCATATAGAGAGGGGGATAAGGTTAGATCTCGCTCCAATTTCTCTGTTTTCTCTCGATTTTCTTGTTATTCCCTCGAATTTGGGATTTAGGGTTCACGTTGTTGTTTTCAGATCTTGAAGAAATGCAGGCATTTCGAGTGGATCGATGTGTACGTTCAGAGGCTTCAGTTGCAGGAATCAATTGGCGCTATTGGGGGCGCAATTTGGGAGGGGGGGACTTGCTGTAGAGAATGCGGCGGAGAGAGGAGCCGTTCCGATTAGGGACCTTCCGATTATGCCTAATGCTCCCAATGCAGAACTGGTGGAAGTGAAGGGAGAACTGAAGAAAATGAACAAGCAGTTAAGGCAGCTGATCGAGTTGAAGAAGCAAGCTAATCTGATGGCTGGTTGTTTTTTTGTTGTATAATTACGATCGGATTCTTATCATTGCTCACCAGGCGCTAGAAGTTGTTACAAGGGATACCTTGTTACAAATCCATTATTCAGTTACATGTACTTGTAGTTGTTTTCAAAGTTAGTGTGTGCATTCACCGAAATTACCAACTATATTCCCTAAAAGAAAAGGAAAGCTAAAGATAGTTGATAATTGTTAGAGGGGTGACAAATAATGCAATCACCGAAATCCGCAAATATGTATGCCTCATGTTTATACCAAAATTATACCACTTTTAGGCCTTTCCAAAATACCAATACCATATCCCAAACTATATTCCCTAAAAGAAAAGGACAACTAAAGATAGTTGATAATTGTTAGAGGGGTGACAAATAATGCAATCACCAAAATCCGCAAATATGTATGCCTCATGTTTATACAAAAATTATACCACTTTTAGGACGTTTCAAAATACCAATACTATATCCCAAACTATATTCCCTAAAAGAAAAGGACAACTCAAGATAGTTGATAATTGTTAGAGGGGTGACAAATAATGCAATCACCGAAATCCGCAAATATGTATGCCTCATGTTTATACCAAAATTATACCACTTTTAGGCCTTTCCAAAATACCAATACCATATCCCAAACTATATTCCCTAAAAGAAAAGGACAGCTAAAGATAGTTGATAATTGTTAGAGGGGTGACAAATAATGCAATCACCGAAATCCGCAAATATGTATGCCTCATGTTTATACCAAAATTATACCACTTTTAGGCCGTTTCAAAATACCAATACTATATCCCAAACTATATTCCCTAAAAGAAAAGGACAGCTAAAGATAGTTGATAATTGTTAGAGGGGTGACAAATAATGCAATCGCCGAAATCCGCAAAAATGTATGCCTCATGTTTATAACAAAATTATACCACTTTTAGGCCGTTTCAAAATACCAATACTATATCCCAAACTATATTCCCTAAAAGAAAAGGACAGCTCAAGATAGTTGATAATTGTTAGAGGGGTGACAAATAATGCAATCACCGAAATCCGCAAATATGTATGCCTCATGTTTATACCAATACTATATCCCAAACTATATTAAGTGGCAAACTCGTTATTGCATTCTCCACCGACAGAGAGAGAGAGAGAGGGTGGCCACGAAGAGAGAGAGAGAGAGAGAGTTGCCACGAAGAGACGGATAGGGGTATACTGCCCGTTAGATCAGTGGATCAACGGTTCGTGGAGTCGATCCGTGTGACAACGGCTCAACCAATCAGGATAAGTTTGGGCTTCTCAGAGCATTTGTGACAGTACTTGAGGGCAAAACTGAGTAGTACTAAGAATCCAAGGGCACATAAATAGTAAATAGACTAAGGGATTCAAACAAAAGAATTACAAAATGAAAAATGTGTGTTTTGTACAATATAATTCATATTGGGCTACATCAAATTATTTGCAATTCAAATATACATGAGTGTGACAATTATGGCATCATTTAGACAAACTATGTTTTGGGAAAGATGTTTTGCAAAGGGGTTTGGGTGGAAAACCATGCATCTTCATAGCTACACTAGTGATTCTGAGAAGTGGCAATTTGTGGTAAAACTTGATTTATATATGTTTGTTAAGGTTTTCTAGGTGGCAGGTTGCGTAGGAAGACTCCATGAGTAGTTGCCACTATGTTTTTATTTTTTTGGATTTTTTTGCGCATGAAATGACTCAATTAGCTATGTTAATCTCATTTGTTGACTCTCTGTTGACCAGCTACTTGAGGGTAAAACTGAGTATATTGCACTTGCCGGTCTAAGTCCTCGAGGGGAAAACTGAGTACAGATAAAATTTCTGTATAAGGCCCGAGGTTATAACTGAGTACACCAAACGTCCCAGGGTTAGACTCGTGTAGCGGTGCACGCTGCAGCCGTGCATAGCGGACGCGTGTTGCGGTACACGCCACCTTCGTCTTTATAGAGCCCCTCTTTCTCTCCCTCGACGCACGTTCTCACTGGCTCACTGCAACCGCCTCTCCTGTCCCATCATCTTCTCCACAACCGAAGAAAAAACCCCGAAGAAAACCGCCGGCGATGGAGAAGAATGAGATGCCCATTGTCGGCACATCAGCCGCCGCCCCCGTCCAGGCCCCTGTCGCTGCTTCCAACGTAGCAGCCGGCGCATCGGCCGCCGCCCCCGTCCAGGCCCCTGTCGCTGCTTCCAACGTAGCAGCCGGCGCATCGGCCGCCGCCACCGTCCAGTCCCCCGTCGATTGGGACCCGTACGAACCAGTGCAGTACGACGCGCCGGAGAACCCCTACGACACCACCATCGTCGACAACGAGCCGGAGGTAACCCTTTGTTCCCTTGTTCTTATCTCATTTCAATCATTTTGTGTTAGATCTAGCGTTATTACGGTTCGTCTGTTCCTAGTTCAATCCTTTTGTGTTAGATCTTGCGTTATTACTGTTCGTCTGTTCCTAGTTCAATCCTTTTGTGTTAGATCTTGCGTTATTACTGTTCGTCTGTTCCTAGTTCAATCCTTTTGTGTTAGATCTTGCGTTATTACTGTTCGTCTGTTCCTAGTTCAATCCTTTTGTGTTAGATCTTGCGTTATTACTGTTCGTCTGTTCCTAGTTCGATCCTTTTGTGTTAGATCTTGCGTTATTAGTGTTTGTGATTTGCTTTTGTTTAAGATTTGTGCCGATGATGATGAATATTTGGGCATAAATTGATTCAGGGTTTGGTCAGTAAACAATTGGTGTGTACAAATTTGTTGTGCATGATCTTTGGTTTACTGACTCAAATCCTGGATATAAGTGTGTCCAATGTAACTGAGGCTACCTCTTTTTTTCGAGCCCATATTATCATGCATGATTTTTTGTTCACTCTCTGTTCCATCATCGTTGCAATTGACTCCGTGTTTTTTGCACGATCTTTGGTGCTACGTGACAGGTGCAGAGCAGCGACGTCGACAGCGACGACGAGTCCTTCCACACCAAGACTCGTCACGTCCTCAGGAGGCTGCAGTCCGGCCATTACGATGGCCCCTTTGCTCGAGGCATTTACAAGTGCCCCTTCTGCAACAGGAAGCTCCGCGCCACCGACTTCAACTCCCTGGTGAACCATGCTGAATCCATTGGCAGATGTGGCGCTAGAGTTGGAAGGACCGTGAACGTGCATGCGTACATGGCCAAACACAAAGCACTTGGGATTCACCTGCGCAACCTCCAAGCGAGTCACACGCGCTACCTGGAGGCGTTGAACGTGCCTACTGCACTCTCTGTATGTGACTGCTCTATCTGTAGAGCAGCTTAAATTCATGTAAAATGTAGCTTATGTTGGATCTATCGGTACTACTTTTGGATCTGTCCTGAATATATCTATGCTATGTTGGTTGCTGTATGCAGCTTATCCTATATTTTCTCTCTGGATTTGTGCCCTAGATTTCCTACCTGATTGGGTAAAAACGAAGGCATAAAGAAATGAATGGCGTTAAAAAACAGAAGGAGAAGCTGCTCTAGATTTGCTACCAATTTGGGCTATCAAATATGAATGAGATCGAGCGATAGAGAGGAAAAAGGTACATTGAAAACTGCTAATCTGGGCGAAAGAGACAGAAACCACTCGTGCCCCCGTCCCGGACCCACACGGCTCCACACGCTACGGCCCCACACGCTACGGCCACACAAACACGGCCTCGTCCTGTCCCACGCGGTCCCTTCCTACCAGCCCCACACGACGCGGTCCCACACGACGCGACCCCACAAACGACACGACCCCACTCGTCAGCACGGAACGGTCAACTTAACGGATTCCTTCCGTCCGAGCTCCTTCTGCGGTTCAGACAAGGGCTTGGGGAAAACTGAGGAAAAACTAAGGAGCTGGGGAAAACTGAGTACAACTAAGGACCCGAGGGCACGAAAATAGAAATCCATCTATGGTAAAGTTGATGCTAGATTTGGATTGCTGCGCAGAAACAGATTGTCTGTCACGAATTCGCGCAGAACTCTCTGTAAAAAAATCAAAAAAATCTGAAAATTTACGTGCGTGATCCTCAGATATGTACGCAACTTTCATTAGTTTTGAGTTTTTCCGTTTGAGCAAGTTAAGTGCCTCTGTAAAATTCGTCTTTACGGATTGTTCTGTTTTGACAGATTCTGCCTTTTATTTCGCATTGCCGCTTTTGTTATGTTGAATGAGTTTCTTTGTTCCATTAACTTTCAGAAGCTTTGTGCAATGGCCAGAGGTGTTAAGAATGATTATGTCACCTCTGAATGTATGAGTTTTTGATTATGCACTAACCCTCTAATGAGTTTGCTTGAAGTTTGGTGTGGAGGAAGTTTTCAAGTGTCAAGAGAAGAGGATGATACAATATGATCAAGAAGAGTGAAAGGTCTAAGCTTGGGGATGCCCCGGTGGTTCATCCCTGCATATTTTAAGAAGACTCAAGCATCTAAGCTTGGGGATGCCCAAGGCATCCCTTCTTCATCGACAACTTATCAGGTCACTTCTAGTGAAACTATATTTTTATTCCGTCACATCTTATGTTCTTTACTTGGAGCGTCTGTTTGCTTTTATTTTCATTTTGGTTTGAATAAAGTTGGATCCCACCATCCTTATATTGGAGATATTACGCTCCGCTTTTTTATATGGAACACTTGTGTTCTTAATTGTGCTTTAATGTTCATGGCGAAGGCTGAAATTGCTTCGTTGATTGCTATTTGGTTGGAATCAGAAAATGCTTCATATGGTTTGGAATAACTGGGCAATTGTTTTGAGCTCTCATTAGATCATGTTTAAGCTCTTGCATCATGTAGTTTAATCTATTAGTGGAGAACTACCGTAGAGCTTGTTAAAATTTGGTTTGCATGATTGGTCTCTCTAAGTCTAGATATTTTGGTAAAGTGTTTGAACAACAAGGAAGACAGTGTAGAGTCTTATAATGCTTGCAATATGTTCTTGTGTAAGTTGTACCTGTTCATACTTGTGTTTGCTTCAAACAACCTTGCTAGCCCAAAGCCTTGTACTGAGAGGAAATGCTTCTCGTGCATCCAAACACCTTGAGCCAAAACCCATGCCATTTGTGTCCACAATATCTACCTACTATGTGGTATTTTTCTGCCATTCCAAAGTAAATTACTTGAGTGCTACCTTTAAAATTTCATTCCTTTATCTTTGCAATATATAGCTCATGGGACAAATAGCTTAAAAACTATTGTGGTGATGAATATGTAGTTATGTGTCTTAGTTCTTATAAGTTGCTTGTTGAGCGGTAACCATGTTTCTGGGGACGCCATCAACTTTTTACCTTTGTTGGATATCATGTGAGATGCTATGCATGTTCGTCTTGTCTGAAGTAAGTGTGATTTCATGATCAAATGGTTTGAGTATGCATGTGTTAGAGAAGAACATTGGGCCGCTAACCAAAGCCATGTATCATGGTGGAAGTTTCAGTTTGGACATACAACCTCAATCTCTTATGAGAATATTATCTGTTGTTGAATGCTTAAGCATTAAAAGAGGAGTCCATTATCTGTTGTCTATGTTGTCCCGGTATGGATGTCTAAGTTGAGAATAATCAAAAGCGAGAAATCCAATGAGTGCTTTCTCCTTGGACCTTTGTACATGCGGCATAGAGATACCCCTTTATGACACTTGGTTGAAACATATGTCATGCAATGATAATCCGTGTTATCCGAGCTGATTAGGACAAGGTGCGAGCACTATTAGTACTCTATGCATGAGGCTTGCAACTTGTAGGAAGTATTATGCATAGCACATATGAATTATTACTACCGTTGACAAAATTGTTTCTATGTTTTCAAAACAAAAGCTCTAGCACAAAAATAGTAATCCATGCTTCCCTCTGCGAAGGGCCATTCTTTTAATTTATGTTGAGTCAGTCTACCCACTTCTTTCTATCTTAGAAGCAAACACTTGTGTTAACTGTGTGCATTGATTCTTACATGTTTACCTATTGCACTTGTTATACTACTCTATGTTGACAAATATCCATGAGATATACATGTTACAAGTTGAAAGCAATTGCTGAAACTTAATCATCCTTTGTGTTGCTTCAATGCATTCTACTTTGAATTTATTGCTTATGAGTTAGCTCTTATGCAAGTCTTGTTGATGCTTGTCTTGAAAGTACTATTCATGAAAAGTTTTGCTATATGATTCATTTGTTTAGTCATCATCTTTTGTTAGCAATCTTTTGCTTCAGATCACTCCATTCATCTCATATGCTTTACAATAATGTTGATCAAGGTTATGTTGGTAGCATGCCACTTCAGAAATTATTTGTGTTATCGTTTACCTACTCGAGGGCGAGTAGGAACTAAGCTTGGGGATGCTTGATACGTCTCAAACATATCTATAATTTCTTATGTTCCATTCTACTTTTATAACAATACTTGCATGTTTTATACACACTTTACAACATTATTACACATTTTCCGGCACTAACCTATTAACAAGATGCCGAAGTGCCAGTTGCTGTTTCCTGCTGTTTTTGGTTTCAGAAATCCTACAAAGAAAATATTCTCGGAATTGGACGAAATCAACGCCCAGGGTCTTATTTTCCACGAAGCTTCCAGAAGACCGAGGGAGAAACGAAGTGGGGGCCACGGTGCGCTGCCACACTAGGGCGCGGCCTAGGGGCCCGCGTCCCTAGCGTGTGGGGCCCCGTGACCCTCCGACTCCGCCCTTCCGCCTACTTAAAGCCTTCGTCGCGAAACCCTCTGTACCGAGAGCCACGATACGGAAAACCTTCAGACGCCGCCGCAAAATCCCATCTCGGGGATTCAGGAGATCGCCTCCGGCACCCTGCCGGAGAGGGGAATCATCACCGGAGGGCTCTACATCATCATGCCCGCCTCCGGATTGATGCGTGAGTAGTTCATCCTTGGACTATGGGTCCATAGCAGTAGCTAGATGGTTGTCTTCTCCGCTTGTGCTATCATTGTTTAGATATTGTGAGCTGCCTAACATGATCAAGATCATCTATTTGTAATGCTACATGTTATGTTTGGTGGGATCCGATGAATCTAGAATATTATGTCAAGTTGATTATCAATCTATCATATATGTGTTGTTTATGTTCTTGCATGCTCTCCGTTGCTAGTAGAGGCTCTGGCCAAGTTGATACTTGTAACTCCAAGAGGGAGTATTTATGCTCGATAGTGGGTTCATGCCTCCATTTAATCTGGGACAGTGACAGAAAGTGGATGTGCTGTTGCTACTAGGGATAAAACATCGATGCTTTGTCTAAGGATATTTGTGTTGATTACATTACGCACCATACTTAATGCAATTATCTGTTGTTTACAACTTAATACTGGAGGGGTGCGGATGCTAACCCGAAGGTGGATTATTTAGGCATAGATGCATGCTGGATAGCGGTCTATGTACTTTGTCGTAATGCCCTGATTAAATCTCATAGTAATCATTGTTGATATGTATTGAATCTTTATTTGTCAATTGCCCACCTGTAATTTGTTCACCCAGCATGCTAGTTATCTTATTGGAGAGACACCACTAGTGAACTGTGTACCCCGTCCATTCTTTTACATCTGAATACAATCTACTGCAATCATTGTTTTTTACTGTTCTTTGCAAACAAACACCATCTTCCACTCGATACGCTTAATCCTTTTTTTCAGCAAGCGGTGAGATTGACAACCTCACTGTTACGTTGGGGAAAAGTATCTTGATTGTGTTGTGCAGGTTCCACGTTGGCGCCGGTTTCACGGTGTTGCGCCGCACTACACTCCTCCACCAACAACCTTCACGTGCTTCTTGGCTCCTACTGGTTCGATAACCTCGGTTTCTTTCTGAGGGAAAACTTGCTGCTGTACGCATCACACCTTCCTCTTGGGGTTCCCAACAGACGTGTGCTTCACGCGTTATCACGTGGCTAGTAAATTTGAGACCTTACATTTGGTTTACCAACTTTGAGATGGTTTAATGATGAGAATTATAACTTGAAAGGAGTTAATATGTGCTTCACTTATATCTGCAAACTGAGTTGTGATAAATGTTTAATGGGGACTAATGAGCTTCTACGCTACTACAATACTGGTATATGTACAAAATTAAATGGGAAACATGAGAGATCTGTTAAAACGGATGACATATACATATACCATGCATATACCTTGTCTCTTTTGTTAGCATGTTTACAGAATAAACATCGCCGAGGACGGCTTTTCTTTCAAGAAAGGGAGGATGATGAGGACATCATTACCTCCGATTTGAAGGCATATTTTGGTGAAAAAGATGAGACTACGTCGAGGACGACTTCAATTCAAGTAGGGGAGGATGATGAGGACATCGCTATGATAGATACAACCAATACTCCTACAACCACATCTCAGGTACCTTCGTTACTAGGAATCCTTCCTAATATATATGAGAATATGATGCTGCCTAAATCAAATGTATTTATATTATTTAGGAATGGATCTAGCATGGACGCCAAGCATTGGATTAGGAACGTGCATGGAGATGGCAGCAGACCTGCAAGGATTCAGGATGGCGTTGCAAGCGAGGATTTCAGAACATTGAAGCCACCATAATGAAGCAACGATGCTTGGACGAATTATACAAGTTACCCCATCATAAAATTCGTCCAAAGAGTTATTTTTGGTGCTGCGTCACCTTATTTAATGGGCCAGGCCCATGTATTTTCGGATTAGGTATTTTAGGGGATTTTAAGAGGCCATATAAGTGGAGGAAGGCCCATTTAGGGGTGTTTTTGGCCAACCCTAGCTGGTTGGACGAAAATCCCTTCACTTCCCCCATATATATCCCTCTGTAGCCGTCATTAGAACTTGGATTTTGATTAGACTAAAAGTTAGCCATTGCTGCAACTCTCGTGTACTTCTTTTGAGGCCAACGCCCAGAACAAGACCGACTATTCGGAATCCCACCTTTTCAATAAAGCTTTCATCTATATCCGCAATATTCTGATTGCAATATTAGTTCTTACTTGTTCTCGATTTCAGGTAGGAATTAAGACCCTTGCTGGTCAGGCTGATCGTGCATCCGCAAGATCAGTAACTCCCGGAGATTGTCCTAGCGATTGCATTGGCGCACGAGCTTTGCACGTGTAGTCGGATCGTCAAGCACGAACTCCACCAACAAATCTATTTATCCTCGTCTCATCGAAAGATCAGGCATCTTTGCCCTATCAAGTGGTATCACCGCCACCATACACTTCCGCCACACCTCCCATCACCTCCTTGTTGTGCTCCTTTTCTTCCAATCATCGTAGTGTCTTTGTTATCCCTGTTTCAGAGTTTTTTTCGGGTTCTAGATCCGTTTTCTTGGTCAATTTCGTGTTTTCCGTCAGAATCCTGGTAGCAGTCTAGCTGCAAAAAAAAGGTCACCCGACCTTAAAGGCCTCTACCCTCGAGCGCATTGTTTTGGATCCTTTAGGAATCTTTTCTGAGCCCCACACATTGTTGGTACTCATTGATACCTTCGATCCGGATTACGGATTGTAGTATGATAAGCTTTTTTCCTAGAAGTCCTAGGTTTAATTGAATCTTGGGAAGCACTGCTAAATGGTGTGAAGGAAACGTCTACAACACTGGCTAGTGTAACTTATCTTCAGTTTACCGGACCTATCTAGTTTACTTATAGGGGTGTTGTGTTCAATGATGGAAATATGTCAGGGTTAAGGTTTCACCTATAGCTATGCATACGTATATAAATAAATCTCATATGTGTAACAAATAAAATAGATATAAGAGATTTGTGAGTAGCACATCCGTAAATACCCTTGCCCCTAAAGCCAGAGGTGACAAGAGCCTAATGGTCCAACCGTTATCCTCACAGCTGCAAGCAACAACATTTTTTAAGTAAATACAGACCAAAGCCTTAAGCTAGATGATTGTGCTATGATCCCGAATGAATCACTAAACATGTACTGATACGTCTCCAACGTATCGATAATTTCTTATGTTCCATGCTACTTTATTGATGATACCTACATGTTTTATGCACATTATATGTCGTATTTACGCATTTTCGAACTAACCTATTAACAAGATGCCAAAGAGCCAGTTGCTGTTTTGCTGTTTTTGGTTTCAGAAATCCTAGTAAGGAAATATTCTCGGAATTGGACGAAATCACCGCCCAGGGTCCTATTTTTGCACGGAGCTTCCAAGACCGAAGGAGAGTCGAAGTGGGGCCACGAGGTGGCCGGGATAGGCGGCGCGGCCAGGCCCTGGCCGCGCGCCCTGCCCCCGGGCCCTCGTGCCGCCTCTTGACCTGCCCTTTCGCCTACAAATAGCCTCCGTCGCGAAACCCCCAGTACCGAGAGCCACGATACGGAAACCTTCCAGAGACGCCGCCGCCGCGAATCCCATCTCGGGGGATGATACGTCCAATTTGCATCACTATTTTGTATCATAATTTGCTGCTATTCATTGATATATTTCATATTGGGACACAATACTTATGTTATTTCATCTATTTTGCATGTTTCATCATTATTGGAGGATCAAGCACCGGAGCCAGGATTCTGCTGGAAAAAGCACCGTCAGAACGCAATATTTCGGAAGATCAACTGTGGAAGGAAATTTCACGTAAATTCCTATTTTTCCAGATGACGGAGGGAGCCAGAAGGGGAAGAAGAGGGGACCCAAGGTGGGCCCAGACCATAGGGCGGCGCGGCCCATGGCCTGGCCGCGCCACCTTGTGGTCTGGGGGCCCCACAGCCCCTTTCGCCTCCTTTTCTTCGCGTACTCCTTCGTCCCGAAAACCTAAGCCAGAGGGAGGACCTCACGAAGAGTTACAGCCGCCTCTGCGGGGCGGAGAACACCAGAGAGAAAAGAGCTCTCCGGCGGGCAGGAATCCGCCGGGGAAATTCCCTCCCGGAGGGGGAAATCGACGCCATCTCCATCATCATCATCATCATCTCCACCATCTACACCGCCATCACCACCGCTGCACCTCGTCACCGCTGTAACAATTTGGGTTGGATCTTGATTGTTTGATAGGGGAAACTCTCCCGGCATTATTCTCTACTTGTTATTGATGCTATTGAGTGAAACCATTGAACCAAGGTTTATGTTCAGATTGTTATTCATCATCATATCACCTCTGATTGTATTCCATATGATGTCTCGTGAGTAGTTCGTTTAGTTCTTGAGGACATGGGTGAAGTCTAAATGCTAGTAGTGAATTATGGTTGAGTAATATTCAATGTTATGATATTTAAGTTGTGGTGTCATTCTTCTAGTGGTGTCGTGTGAACGTCGACTACACGACACTTCACCATTTATGGGCCTAGGGGAGTGCATCTTGTATTCGGTTGCTAATTGCGGGGTTGCCGGAGTGACAGAAACCTAAGCCCCCGTTAGTATATCGATGCAAGAGGGATCGCAGGATCTCAGAGTTTAAGGTTGTGGTTAGATTTATCTTAATTACTTTCTTGTAGTTGCGGATGCTTGCAAGGGGTATAATCACAAGTATGTATTAGTCCTAGGAAGGGCGGTGCATTAGCATAGGTTCACCCACACAACACTTATCAAAACAATGAAGATTATTTAGCCACTTGAAGCGAAAGCACTAGACTAAAATCCCCGTGTGTCCTCAAGAACGTTTGGTCATTATAAGTAAACAAACCGGCTTGTCCTTTGTGCTAAAAAGGATTGGGCCACTCGCTGCAATTATTTCTCTCGCATTTTACTTACTCATACTTTATTCATCTGTTACATCAAAACCCCTTGAATATTTGTTTGTGAGCATTTACAGTGAATCCTTCATCGAAACTGCTGCCAACACCTTCTGCTCCTCGTTGGGATCGACATTCTTACTTATCGAAGATACTACGATACACCCCCTATACTTGTGGGTCATCAAGACTATTTTCTGGCGCCGTTGCCGGGGAGTGAAGCGCTATTGGTAAGTGGAATTGGTAAGGAAAACCTTTACTGTTTGTGCTGATTTTATTTCTGCCTGCTGCTATAAGTCATTATGGAGAGATCTTCTCTTCAATTTCTATTTGGGAAATCTACTACTACTGCAACGGTAGTGGATGAAGCGCCAGGTGAGGAAGTAGTACCATATAAAATACCTATGAAAATTATTGAACGTGTTATGGATAACCGCTATGAAGGGGATGGAACTGTCCATCCTGGTGATCATTTATTGTTTTTGCATGAATTATGCGGGTTATTCAAATGTGCAGGTATTTCTATGAATGAAGTTAGAAAGAAACTATTCACTATATCGCTGTCTGGTAAAGCGGCGCACTGGTATAAATTGCTGAAGAATGGTGATTCTATTGATTGGGAGGACATTGTGCCTTTATTTTATTCCAAATTTTATCCTCCAAGTGAAATTCACAAAGATCGGAACCGCATATATAATTTCTGGCCTCATGATGGAGAGAGTATTGCCCAAGCTTGGGGGAGATTGAAGTCTTTAATGCTCAAATGCCCCATTCATGAGCTTCCTGGTAATGTTATTATTGATAATTTCTATGCAAGACTTTCTTTTCAAGACAAGACCTTGCTGGATACTTCTTGTTCTGGATCATTTACACGCAAGAATGAAGAGTTTAAAAGGGACCTTCTTGATCGGATCCAAGAAAATACTGAAGGATGGGAGAACGACAAAGATAGAGAATCAGGTATAATTTATGATTATAAATGCATTGAAGCTTTTATGGATACTGATAAATTTCGTAATATGAGTGCTACATATGGTCTTGATTCCCAAGTTGTTGCAAATCTTTATAGAGCTTTTGCCTCTCATTATGAACTGCCTAAGAAGAATTTTGATAAGTATCATGAACCGTATAAAGATAAAGTTGATTCATCTGTAAACAAATGTGTAGTGGTTGAAACTGTTGATAATGTTATTCCTGAAGCTTATATTGAAAAAACTCCTTTCCCTGCTAAAATGAAGGAGTACTCTGTCATATCTAGTGCGGTTAATAAAAGTGAAAAGAAACCTAAAGAACCTGAAGAACAAATTAAAATTGAACCTGCTGTTGCTATAGTTAAAGATCTTGTGACTGAAAATGTGGAGGATGGTCATATTATTTTCTGTGAAGATGCTTCTAATATTGTTTCACATCCTAATAAATCCAAACAAGTTAGTGTTCCTATGCTATCTGTTAGAATTGGTGATCATTGCTATTATGGTTTATGTGATATTGGTGCAAGTGTTAGTGCTATTCCTTATGAGCTTTACACGGAGATTATGCACGAAATTGGTTCTTGTGAACTTGAAGATATTGATGTGGTTATTCATTTGGCTAATAGAGAAACTATTTCTCCAATTGGTATTGTTCGAGATGTGGAAGTTCTATGTGGTAAGATTAAATATCCTGCTGACTTTTTGGTACTTGGTTCTGCTGCTAGTGATCATTGTCCTATCATTTTTGGTAGACCTTTTCTAAATACTTGTGGAGCTATTATAGATTGTAAGAAAGAGAAAATTTTGACTAGATTTGCTGGTGAACCTTATGAATTTAACTTTTCTAAATTTACCAAAACTCCTTATAAAGCTGACTTGCCTAGTAATGATTTTAAAATGGAGCAGTGTGCATCTATTGTTCTTGTTCCTAATAATCCTTTGCAGCAACATTTGGAGAATAGTGAAAGTGAAGCTTTTAGGAAAGAAAGAGATGAGCTTGAGGAAATTTTTCTTCGCCAACCTATTCTCAAGCATGATTTACCGGTGGAAGATTTGGGTACAACACCGCCACCAAAGGAAGATCCTGTTTTTGATTTAAAGCCTTTACCTGATAATCTTAAATATGCTCATATTGATGATAAGAAAATATATCCTGTTATTATTAGTTCTAAGCTTTCAGAGATTGAGGAAGAAAGGTTATTGGAAATATTGAAGAAACACCGAGGAGCTATTGGCTATACTCTTGATGATTTGAAAGGGATTTCTCCTTCTATTTGCCAACATGCTATCAATATGGAAGATGATGCAAAGCCTGTTGTTGAACATCAACGTCGTCTAATTCCGAAGATGAAAGAGGTGGTAAGAAACGAGGTATTAAAACTTCTTGAAGCTGGTATTATATATCCTATTGCTGATAGTAGATGGGTTAGTCCTGTGCATTGCGTTCCTAAGAAAGGAGGAATGACTGTTGTGCCTAATGATAATGATGAGCTTATTCCTCAAAGAATAGTTGTAGGTTATAGAATGTGCATTGATTTTCGAAAAGTTAATAAAGTTACTAAGAAAGATCATTACCCTTTACCCTTTATTGATCAAATGCTAGAGAGGTTATCTAAAAATACTCATTTTTGCTTTCTTGATGGTTATTCTGGGTTTTCACAAATTGCTGTTAAAGCTAAAGATCAAGAGAAAACCACGTTTACTTGTCCTTATGGAACTTATGCTTATAGGCGTATGCCTTTTGGTTTATGTAATGCTCCTGCTACTTTTCAAAGATGCATGTCTGCTATTTTTCATGGTTTTTGTGAAAGTATTGTAGAGGTGTTCATGGATGATTTTTCTGTCTATGGGAATTCTTTTGATAATTGCTTGCGAAACCTTGATAAAGTTTTGCAGAGATGTGAAGAAACTAACCTTGTTCTTAATTGGGAGAAATGCCACTTTATGGTTAATGAAGGAATTGTATTGGGACATAAAATTTCCGAGAGAGGTATTGAAGTTGATAGAGCTAAAGTTGAAGCAATTGAGAAGATGCCCTATCCGAGGGATGTTAAAGGTATTCGTAGTGTTCTTGGTCATGCTGGGTTTTATAGGAGATTTATTAAAGATTTCTCTAAAATTTCAAAGCCTCTTACTAATCTTCTTCAAAAAGATGTACCTTTTGTTTTTGATGATGATTGTAAGGAAGCTTTTGAAACTCTAAAGAAAGCCTTAACAACTGCTCCTGTAGTCGAACCTCCTGATTGGAATTTGCCTTTTGAAATTATGTGTGATGCTAGTGATTTTGCTGTAGGCGCTGTTCTTGGACAGCGGGTAGATAAAAAATTAAATGTTATTCATTATGCTAGTAAGACTCTTGATGCTGCTCAAAGAAATTATGCTACAACTGAAAAGGAATTGTTAGCTGTAGTCTTTGCTTGTGATAAGTTTAGACCCTATATTGTTGATTCGAAAGTTACAATTCATACTGATCATGCTGCAATTAGATACCTTATGACGAAGAAAGATGCTAAGCCAAGGCTTATTAGATGGGTACTTCTGTTGCAAGAATTTGATTTACATATTATAGATAGGAAAGGTGCTGATAATCCTGTTGCTGATAATTTGTCTAGATTGGAAAATATTGCTTATGATCCTGTTCCTGTTAATGATAGTTTTCCAAATGAACAATTGGCTGTAATAAAGGTGAGCTCGCGAGAGAGCCCTTGGTATGCAGATTATGCTAACTTTATTGTTTCGAAGTATTTGCCTCCAACCTTTTCAGCTCAGCAAAGGAGGAAATTCTTTTATGACTTGAGGCATTATTTTTGGGATGACCCACACTTATATAAAGAAGGAGTGGATGGTATTATGCGAAGATGTGTTCCTGAATATGAACAACAGGAGATATTGAATAAATGTCATGGAAGTGTTTATGGAGGACATCACGCTGGAGATAGAACCGCGCAAAAGGTTCTACAATCAGGTTTTTATTGGCCAACACTCTTCAAAGATGCAAGGAAATTTATTTTATCCTGTGATGAATGTCAAAGAGTTGGTAATATCTCCAGACGCAATGAGATGCCTATGAATTATACTCTTGTTATTGAACCATTCGATTGTTGGGGATTCGACTTCATGGGACCTTTCCCTTCTTCAGACGGTAACACTCATATACTTGTCGCTGTTGATTATGTTACTAAATGGGTAGAAGCTATACCTACAAAAAGTGCTGATGGTGAGACCTCTATAAAAATGCTTGTAGATATTATATTTCCTAGATTTGGAGTACCTAGATATATTATGACTGATGGAGGTTCTCATTTCATTCATGGAGGTTTTAGAAAAACTCTTGCTAAGTATGGTATTAATCATAGAATTGCTTCTGCTTATCACCCTCAAACTAGTGGTCAAGTAGAATTATCAAATAGAGAGATTAAAGCTATCTTAGGTAAGACTGTTAATAAATCTAGAAAGAATTGGCCTAGCAAATTGAAAGAAGCACTATGGGCTTATAGAACTGCTTATAAAAATCCTATGGGAATGTCACCTTATAAAATGGTTTATGGAAAAGCTTGTCATTTACCTCTAGAACTAGAGCACAAAGCTTATTGGGCTGTTAGAGAATTAAATAAAGATCCTAAATTAGCCGGTAATAAGAGGTTGTTGCAATTAAGTTCTCTAGATGAATGGAGAAGTGAAGCTTATGAAAATGCTAAACTCTTTAAAGAAAAAGTTAAGAAATGGCATGATAGAAGGATCATCAAAAGAGAATTTAATGTTGGAGATCAAGTTCTATTGTATCGGTCTCGTCTCAGATTCTTTGCAGGGAAATTACTCTCGAAGTGGGAAGGACCATATGTTGTTGAGGAGGTGTATCGTTCAGGAGCAATTAAAATTAGCTCTCTCCAAGGCAATGCCACACAAGTGGTGAATGGACAAAGACTAAAGCATTATATCTCGGGCGATTCTTATAATGTTGATGTTGATATTATTCAAGTGGAAACACCGGAGGCTTTCATCAAAGGACAAATTGACAGTCCGCCAGAACTGGACTTTGAATAGGTAACAGTATAGGTAATAAAAAGTCCGCGTTTACCTTTCCGAACATTATTTCTGCTGTTTTTGGAAAATATGAAAAATTACGGAATCGAAACGGAGTGGAAAAGACGCGCGAGGGCGTGCCACCATAGGCCGGCGCGGGCCCCACCCTGGCCGCGCCGACCTATGGTCTGGCCGCCTCGTTGCCCCTTTCCGACTCGTTTTCGACCTGGAACCTTCCTTTTGTCGTAAAAATATTTGCTATATAATCCCCCGGACCCCTGGAGGTCCGTAATATCGTTTTCTCGTCGTGTTTTGTTTCGAGCTGTTTTCTGCCAGATTTGTTTTGATCTAGAAGCACCATGGTCTCCAACAACAAAGACAAGGGGCCTTGGAGGGAAGAGATGGATGAGAGGATCAATAAGGAGAAGGAGAAGATAGCGTCAGCAAAAGGAGAGTGGGAAACTACGAGGAGTAAGCCAATTTTGGTGGGATCGGTTAATACTGGGCGCTCTTTTTCTCATAACTTGCAGGGAGCTCTTCCGCCTGCTCTGGACCTCGATTCTTTCCCTTGTGTGGAGGAAGCAATACGGGTTGCTGATGAGTTTTGTGATCAATATCGTGCTCTAAGGAGGGAAGTGGAGATACTTCAGGAGGAGAACCAGCGACTTCGCAGAATGCTGGAATATTACTCAAATCCCAGCACAAGGCCGTCACCGCCACACTCGGGTAACAATGAGTCTTTTCAGGTTTTGGTGCAGAATTGCAAAATTGAGAAGCTGAAGCTGAAGGAGATCCTTATGAAGCGCGAGAAGAATCCATCACCATCATCACCGAAGGAGTAATTCATCATCGGTATTGGCATCCCCTTGGTTTGTTCCAAGCTTGGGGGAGTGCCGCGGTATCACATCACCACCACCTTTATCTTTTACTATCAAGTAGTGTCATATCATGAGTAGGGAAGTTATCATATGGAATAGTATGCAATGTGGAAGTATCTCTCTTAGTTAGTTATCTATGTATCCGTTGGTGTGAGTTATCGTTATGGAATATTAATGAGAAGTCTTATCATTTACTTTTTGCACACCTTATTTTAGTTTGCAATCTCCATTATATGATTACTCTTGACATGAGTATTGATATCACTTTGGGAGCATCAAGTAAATCTATTTGGTTTTGGCAAACTTAGCATTGGTCAATAGCAACAACATCTTGATGTTTAATAGAAGAGAGAAATACACTTAGATATATTACTATTATCTCTATGCTTAGTATTCTGAAGTTAAAGTTGCTTGTGCTTATGAGAAAGATGCATGATTGTTTCTATCATATGTATATTTGTTTGTTTCCCTCAACCTTTATGCTTGCTATCAAACCTTGCTAGCCAAAGACCTGTATCGAGAGGGAATGCTTCTCATACATCCATAACCTTAGACCAAACCTATGCCATTTGTGTCCACCATACCTACCTACTACATGGTATTTTCTGCCATTCCAAGTAAATACTTCATGTGCTACCTTTAAATTATTCAAACTATACTACTCCTTATTTGTGTCAATGTTTTATAGCTCATGAGGAAGTATGTGGTGTTTTATCTTTCAATCTTGTTGGGCGGACTTTCACCAATGGACTAGCGGCACATCCGCTTATCCAATAATTTTGCAATAAGAGCTGGCAACGGGGTTCCCAGCCCCAATTAATAACTTTCATTAATAATTCTCTTCACATGTTTTGCTCTGACTTATCAGTAAGCAACTTAATTTTGCAATAGACACTCCTCCATGGTATGTGAATGTTGGAAGGCACCCGAGGATTCGGTTAGCCATGGATTGAGAAAGCCAAGGTTGGGGGGAGTGTCATCCTTAATAAAACTAAAACACATGTGTAAACAAAAGAGAAGGGGGATGATCTACCTTGCTGGTAGAGATGCCGTCCCTCATGGGAGCCGCTCTTTGAAGGTTCGTTTGGCAAGGGGGTTAGAGTGCCCGCTACCATTCGTTGACAACAACAAACACCTCTCAAAATATTACTTTTATTCTCTTTATATGATTTCAAAACTTGAAAAGCTCTAGCACATGATTTAATCCCTGCTTCCCTCTGCGAAGGGCCTATCTTTTACTTTTATGTTGAGTCAGTAAACCTATTTCCCTCTATCTCAAGCAAGCAATTGAGTTGTTGTGAACCAATCATTTATGCTATGATTCAGTTGATCATGTCTTTTATACTTTCTTGTTTAGTACCAATTTTATCTGAATGAATATGACTTTGAAGTTATCAATGATTATGAAGAGATTGTCATGCTTAAATAGGAAGGCTCAGCTATAAATTCTAATATGAAAGCTTTGCTTAGAAGTACAATCCGTTAGCAGTTCTCTGACCAAGAACAAAGTTTGCCATCACCAACTATGATTTCTTATGCACCTTTACTTGTGATTTCTCTTTACTTATTTCGAGATGAGTTATATGAGGAAGTTGTTTACTAGAATGTCTTGTGTGAATGAATATGATGCTTCTTGTCCGTATTTTATTTATCGACTCTTCACTCCATAAACATGTGGTCTTGTTTATCGAGCTCAGTTTCGCTTGGGGACAAGCGAGGTCTAAGCTTGGGGGGAGTTGATACGTCCAATTTGCATCACTATTTTGTATCATAATTTGCTGTTATTCATTGATATATTTCATATTGGGACACAATACTTATGTTATTTCATCTATTTTGCATGTTTCATCATCATTGGAGGATCAAGCACCGGAGCCAGGATTCTGCTGGAAAAAGCACCGTCAGAACGCAATATTTCGGAAGATCAACTGTGGAAGGGAATTTCACGTAAATTCCTATTTTTCCAGATGACGGAGGGAGCCAAAAGGGGAAGAGGAGAAGAGCCACTGTGGGCCCAGACCATAGGGCGGCGCGGCCCATGGCCTGGCCGCGCCACCCTATGCTCTGGGGGCCCCACAGCCTCTTTCGCCTCCTTTTCTTCGCGTACTCCTTCGTCCCGAAAACCTAAGCCAGAGGACCTCACGAAGGGTTACAGCCGCCTCTGCGGGGCGGAGAACACCAGAGAGAAAAGAGCTCTCCGGCGGGCAGGAATCCGCCGGGGAAATTCCCTCCCGGAGGGGGAAATCGACGCCATCGCCATCGTCATCGAGCGGGACATCATCTCCATCACCATCATCATCATCTCCACCATCTACACCGCCATCACCACCGCTGCACCTCGTCATCGCTGTAGCAATTCGGGTTAAATCTTGATTGTTTGATAGGGGAAACTCTCCCGGTGTTATTCTATACTTGTTGTAGATGCTATTGAGTGAAACCATTGAACCAAGGTTTATGTTCAGATTGTTATTCATCATCATATCACCTCTGATTGTATTCCATATGATGTCTCGTGAGTAGTTCGTTTAGTTCTTGAGGACATGGGTGAAGTCTAAATGCTAGTAGTGAATTATGGTTGAGTAATATTCAATGTTATGATATTTAAGTTGTGGTGTCATTCTTCTAGTGGTGTCGTGTGAACGTCGACTACACGACACTTCACCATTTATGGGCCTAGGGGAGTGCATCTTGTATTCGGTTGCTAATTGCGGGGTTGCCGGAGTGACAGAAACCTAAGCCCCCGTTAGTATATCGATGCAGGAGGGATCGCAGGATCTCAGAGTTTAAGGCTGTGGTTAGATTTATCTTAATTACTTTCTTGTAGTTGCGGATGCTTGCAAGGGGTATAATCACAAGTATGTATTAGTCCTAGGAAGGGCGGTGCATTAGCATAGGTTCACCCACACAACACTTATCAAAACAATGAAGATTAATCAGCTGTATGTAGCGAAAGCACTAGACTAAAATCCCCATGTGTCCTCAGGAACGTTTGGTCATTATAAGTAAACAAACCGGCTTGTCCTTTGTGCTAAAAAGGATTGGGCCACTCGCTGCAATTATTTCTCTCGCATTTTATTTACTTGTACTTTATTTATCTGCAATATCAAAACCCCCTGAATACTTGTCTGTGAGCATTTACAGTGAAACCTTCATCGAAACTGCTTGTCAACACCTTCTGCTCCTCGTTGGGTTCGACACTCTTATTTATCGAAAGTACTACGATACACCCCCTATACTTGTGGGTCATCAACATGATCAAGATCATCTATCTGTAATACTATATGTTGTGTTTGTCGGGATCCGATGGATAGAGAATACTATGTTATGGTGATTATCAATCTATTGTTTATGTGTTGTTTATGATCTTGCATGCTCTCCGTTATTAGTAGAGGCTCTGGCCAAGTTTTTGCTCTTAACTCCAAGAGGGAGTATTTATGCTCGATAGTGGGTTCATGCCTTCATTGACACCTGGGACAGTGACAGAAAGTTCTAAGGTTGTGATGTGCTGTTGCCACTAGGGATAAAACATTGATTCTATGTCTAAGGATGTAGTTGTCGATTACATTACGCACCATACTTAATGCAATTGTCTGTTGCTTTGCAACTTAATACTGAATGGGGTTCGGATGATAACCTGAAGGTGGACTTTTTAGGCATAGATGCAGTTGGATGGCGGTCTATGTACTTTGTCGTAATGCCCGGATTAAATCTCACTATATTTATCATATCATGTATATGCATTGTTATGCCCTTCTCTATTTGTCAATTGCCCGACTGTAATTTGTTCACCCAACATGCTTTTATCTTATGGGAGAGACACCTCTAGTGAACTGTGGACCCCGGTCCTATTCTTTACATAGCATACAATCTACTGCAATACTTGTTTTACTGTTTTCTTGCAAACAATCATCTTCCACACAATACGGTTAATCCTTTGTTACAGCAAGCCGGTGAGATTGACAACCTCACTGTTTCATTGGGGCAAAGTACTTGGGTTGTGTTGTGGGTTCCACGTTGGCGCCGGAATCCCTATTGTTGCGCCGCATCACATTTCGCCACCATCAACCTTCAACGTGCTTCTTGGCTCCTCCTGGTTCGATTAAACCTTGGTTTCTTTCTGAGGGAAAACTTGCTACTGTGCGCATCATACCTTCCTCTTGGGGTTCCCAACAAACGTGTGAGTTACACGCCATCAGTACCGTTACTTTCCTCTTTCTGCCACTAAAGTTTCGCAGTAGCACAACATTCTCCACTCATCCCACGTCTTCCCTTGATCGACTCGAATGATATGGGTACCTGCAGATCATCAAGACGAGGCAAAGAGACAAGGATACAAGATCGCAAAACTCCTATTCAATCCTTACACATAATATTAGATTAGATGCACATGAATGCTGCGAGGATTCACCCTAACCCGCAGCCCGTGAGGACTACTCACACATAATATCAAGATCAAATACAAAGATAGAAATCATTGTGCAAAATACTTAGATTGAAATCACAATATTCTTACAATGGTCGCCAATTCTCAAGGAGATCTCTATTACAATGGTGATGGCTATGGCTATGGAGGAGATGGGAGATGGAATGGATGAACTATGGTGATGGATCTCTTCGGTGTGGTGCAGATGGATCTGGTGGATGGCGGCTCTGTTTGGCGACGAATGGCTCCCTTTTCAGCTTCGGTCCCTTCACGACTTTTATAGTGTTTGACCTCGGGAATGCAGCCGCAGGTGGTACGGGCGGACGGTTGATGACCCACAAGTATAGGGGATCGCAATAGTCTTCGAGGGAAGTAAAACCCAAATTTATTGATTCGACACAAGGGGAGGTAAAGAATACTTATAAGCCTTAACAACTGAGTTGTCAATTCAGCTGCACCTGGAAAAGCACTAGTAACAGGGGTGATGTGAAAGCAGCAGTAATATGAGAGCAGTAGTAACAGTAACACAGCAGCAGTAAAGTAATATGAGAGCAATGGCACCAGAAAATAGTTGATACTACTTCCAATGACATGTAGAACGAGTATATGATGATGCGAGATGGACCGGGGTTCCCAGCTATCTACACTAGTGGTAACTCTCCAATAACAAGTGTTGGGTGAACAAATTACAGTTGGGCAATTGATAGGATTGAAATAGCATTAAGACAGAATATCAAGATTATTAATCATGTAGGCATGTTTTCCATATATAGTCATACGTGCTCGCAATGAGAAACTTGTACAACATCTTTTGTCCTACCAGCCGGTGGCAGCCGGGCCTCTAGGGAAACTACTGGAAATTAAGGTACTCCTTTTAATAGAGCACCGGAGCAAAGCATTAACACTCCGTGAAAACATGTGATCCTCATATCTAAGCCTTTCCCTCCAGTTGTCCCAATTTCTGTCACTTTGGGGCCTTTGGTTCCGGACATAGACATGTGCATACAACTTGTAGATACAATCTAAGCAATAATTATAGAGCTCAAATCTAAGATCATGCCACTCGGGCCCTAGTGACAAGCATTAAACACAACAAGATTGCAGCAACAATAACTTCACAAACTTTGTAGATAGACAATCATAACGTAACAATCCATCGGATCCCAACAAACACAACACCGATTACATCAGATGAATCTCAATCATGTAAGGCAGCTCATGAGATCATTGTATTGAAGTACATGGGGGAGAGTATACCAACTAGCTACAGCTAGAACCCGTAGTCCATGGGGGAACTACTCACGGAGCATGATGGAGGCGGTGGCGTTGATGGAGATGGCTTCCGGGGGCACTTCCCCGTCCCGGCAGGGTGCCGGAACAGAGACTTCTGTCCCCCGAATTGGAGTTTCGCGATGGCGGCGGCGCCCCTGGAGTCTTTCTGGAGTTTCGTCAATTGGTACTGCGTTTTTAGGTCGAAAGGGCTTAAATAGGCGAAGAGGCGGCGCAGAGGGCTGGCAGGGTGGCCTCCCACTAGGCCGGCGCGGCCAGGCTGGGGCCGCGCGGCCCACATGTGTGGTGGCCCCCTGGCTCTCCTCCGACTCTCCTTCGGTGTTCTGGAGCCTCCCGGGAAAAATAAGATCTTTGGCGTTGATTTCGTCCAATTCCGAGAATATTGCCCGAACAGCCTTTCTGGAACCAAAAACAGCAGAAAACAGGAACTGGCACTGTGGCATCTTGTTAATAGGTTAGTTCCGGAAAACGCATGAAATCATCATAAAGTGCAAGCAAAACATGTAAGTATTGTCATAAAACAAGCATGGAACGTCAGAAATTATAGGTACGTTGGAGACGTATCAACATCCCCAAGCTTAGTTCCTGCTCGTCCTCGAGTAGGTAAACGATAAAAAGAGTAATTTCTGTAGTGACATGCTACTTACATAACCTTGATCATACTATTACAAAGCATATGAAATGAATGAAGTGACTCAAGGCAATGATCTATAGTTGCTAACAAATAGGTAACATATAGCAAAACTTTTCATGAAGAGTACTTTCAAGACAAGCATCAAAAGCCTTGCACAAGAGTTAACTCATAAAGCAATAGATTCAAAGTAAAGGCATCGAAGCAACACAAAGGAAGATTTAAGTTTCAGCAGTTGCTTTCAACTTTCAACATGCATATCTCATGGATAATTGTCAACACAAAGTAATATGATGAATGCAAATAAGCAAGTATGTAAGAATCAATGCACAGTTGACACAAGTGTTTGCTTCTAAGATGGAAGGAAGTAGGTAAACTGACTCAACATAAAGTAAAAGAATGGCCCTTCGCAGAGGGAAGCATTGATTGCTATATTTGTGCTAGAGCTTTGGTTTTGAAAACATAAAGAGAGCATAAAAGTAAAGTTTTGAGAGGTGTTTGTTGTTGTCAACGAATGGTAGTGGGCACTCTAACCCCCTTGCCAGACAAACCTTCAAAGAGCGGCTCCCATGAATTATTTTTATTTTTGGGTGGCACTCCTTCCAACCTTTCTTTCACAAACCATGGCTAACCGAATCCTCGGGTGCCTGCCAACAATCTCATACCATGAAGGAGTGCCTTTTTATTTTAGTTTTATTATGATGACACTCACTACAAGAAAAGTTCTGATAGACAACGTCCCAAAATCGTCCACTAAGGGGTATTTTTCGTCGCCTATGGGCCTAACCCGACGATATGGGTTCTGTTGTCGAAACTGCGTCAGGCAAAGTCCAACGACGATTTTTTCGGTCCGTCGCGCTTGGGCGCCCTTCCGCCACGGAAAATCGGACCGTTGCAAGTGTTTTCGGGAGCCCGTTGACTGCTGACGTCATGCAAACGACACGTGGCAGACGCCGTTAACTGGCGGCGTTAACCGGCTGAAACCCCGTGGTAATGGTAGGCCCACACGAGGCCTGCCACGTCTTAAGCGGGCCGGGCCAGATGACATAGTTTGACCGGTCAACTATATAGCTGGGCTGGTCCATTAGTTACGTGGGCCGGGCCTAACCTCTAAGGTTGACTGGTCAAAACTTAAATGGGCCGGCCCATTTAACATGTGGGGTCCACCTTACAATGGGCCGGCCCAAGAAGCAAGTGGGCCGGGCCAAAAACACGTGTGGGTCCCACTTTCCGTTAAAAGGCCGGCCCATTTAGTGTGTGGGGTCCACCATATAGCAAGTGGGCCGACCAACAAGCTAGTGGGCCGGCCAAAAACATAGGTGGGTCCCACTTTCCTTGGTCGGCCCATTTAGTATGTGGGGTCCACCATATAGCAAGTGGGCGGCCCAACAAGATAGTGGGCGGGCCAAAAACCCACCTTCCCGTTAAAGGGCCGCCCATTTAGTATGTGGGGTCCACCATATAGCAAGTGGGCGGCCCACCAAGATAGTGGGCCGCCAAAACACAGTGGGTCCCACATTCCTTAATGGGCCGCCCATTTGGTATGTGGGCCCACCATATAGAAAGTGGGCCGGCCAAAAACACAGTGGGTCCCACCTTCCTATTAAAGGGCCGGCCCATTTACCATGTGGGACCACCATATAGCAAGTGGGGCCCAACAAGATAGTGGGCGGCCAAAAGCACAGGTGGGCCCCACTTTCCTGTTAAAGGGCCGGCCCAATTAGTATGTGGGGTCCACCATATAGCAAGTGGGCCGGCCCAACAAGATAGTGGGCCGGGCCAAAAACACAGGTGGGTCCCACTTTCCTCTTAAAGGGCCGGCCCATTTAGTATGTGGGGTCCACCACAAAAGCAAATGGGCTGGCCCAACTAATTAGTGGGCCGGCCCAGTAGTGGGTGGGGTCCACCTTAAAGCAAGTGGGCCAGCCCAATTAGAGTGTGGGGTCCACGGTAAATCAAATGGGCTGGCCCAAGAAGTAAGTGGGCCAGCCCGTTTAGTTGCTGTTTATATGCCGGCATAATATGCGCTTTAGGATTTTGCGGGCAGGCACATATGTGATTTTGCTTAATTGGGCCGTTTAAGGGATGGGAATTCGTGATTTAGATACTGAGAATATTTACGCAGCATTGATTTCTGTCGGATAGCCTCACTTACCACAAGCACCAAAGAAAAAATGCGCGAAAGAACTATAAAAACTAACTAAATATTACATCAGCTGCAAGGCATTGAAAAAAATATTACAGAACCCAGAGAAATTGAATGGTAATTAAACCTAGCAATACAATGAAGCGATCCGACAATCTTTTAAGTTGTCCATGCAGCACCTATATCTGAAACAAAGACATTACAAGTTAAGACAGCAACAATGGAAAGGCAAAGACACTACAATATTGTTTGCCAAAGAATTTGGAACTCATCATTTCGTCGTTATAACAAGATCATTGTAATGCGCACAATAAGCAAACAAAGAGTGCATGCCGCATACCAACAGCCAATATAACAGAGCATGTTAGAATGAAACAACAGACTTACTACTGTCGAGTCCCATGCAAACCAACATGTTCAGGGAGTACAAAATTGGCATGAACAACATAGTAGCAGGCTATAAATTTTGTAACGACGACTGAGCAAGATACAGAATATAGTGGGATCACCTGTGAACTTGTATAAGAGGGAATGCAAACCAATATGTTCAGCATTCCATATGTGAGCGTCATGCCAAGTCAGAGAAACAAGTCGATAATGCAGCTTTTGAAGAACAAGATGGCACACAAAATTATTATCTAGTAATATGACAAGTTTATTTGTACTACAGGCTTAGATAGCAGAGTGATAGCATGCCAAACTAAGTCCTTACTTTGTTAGCTTACAATGAACTAGATACAAAACAATGGCATCACCTGTAGTACAGGGAATGCAAGCCAACATGTTCATGGAGTAAAAAATTGGCACAAACAACATAGTAGCAGGCCATAATTTTTGTAACAACAACTGAGCAAGATAAAGTTATGATGGCTAGATCTACAGAGCAGGGAATGTAAACCAAATATAGAAGTTACGATGCCAAAAGCTATAGAGCAGGGAATGCGAACCAACATGTGCAATTACTTAAAATTGGCCATGAACTAAATAATAGCAGGATGTTACTATAATAGCTAGGAATAAAACAGATAGGAGTTATAATGGCATCACTGATAAACTTGTAGATAAGGGAAACAAATCAATTTGTTTCGGGATATAAAGTTGTAATGAGCAACACATAGAGGATAGTTAATGCTACGGCTTAGGATGGACCAGAAACGGAATATAGTGGGATCTGAACTTGTAGAAAAGGGAATGCACACCAATATGTTCACAATTCTATATGTGAGCGCCATGCCAATTAAGAGAAACAAGTTAATATTGCAGCTTTTGAAGAATCAGATGGCAGACAAAATTATGATGGAAGTAGCTGCTGTGACGAGTTCAAATAAATTTGTACTGCAGGATGGCAGAGCGATAGCATGCAGGAACTAATAGCAGGCAGTTAATTTGTTAGCTTACGACGAAGTAGATAGAAATAACAATGGCATCACCGTAGTACAGGGAATGCAAACCAACATGTTCAGGGAGAACAAGATTGGCATGAACAACGAATGAGCAAGATAGAAGTTATGATGGCTACATCTACAGAGCAGGGAATGCAAACCAAAATGTTCAATCGCTTGAAGTTAGCAATGAACTAGAAAATAGCAAGGTGTTACGGTCATAACTAGGAATGAACTAAAAGAGCTTCAGACAAACAAGCATCTGAACCCAGAACATGGCGCTAAAACAAGGGACTTACATTAGGAGAAGCACTCTGTGGGAATCACAGCAGATCTTCCTGGGGTTGATAGATCCGGTGATGAAGTACACTACATGTGCTCCTTGGGGTTGGAGAGACGGCCATTAAACTTCATGGTTACTCATCTAATCTGCAAAGACGTAACGGCGCGTCGTTAGCACAAACAGGTTCCCCCAAGATTAAACAAGAACTTGCAGGCAAGCAATAGAAAAGCGACAGTAGAAGAGTTTAGATCATGCACGGCGCCGGTGAAGCAGATTCGGTTCATGCACATCGGTGTCGGTGAGCAAGATCCGATGCGGTGGACGATGCCGCAGCTGAAGCGACTGCGGTAGGCTGCTGGATGAGCATATGGTTTCGAGGTTCGGCGGGGATGATCCGGTCCGGTTGATGACGGCGTCGATGAAGCGGCTCCGGCAGGCAGCCGGATGACGAGGATCGCGAGGGCTCGGGTAGGCCAGGGAAGTCCGGCGGGGATGTTCCGGTGCGGTGGTCGTGGAGGTGGTAGAGAGAGGGACTTGAGAAGTTCCGGTGGGTGGTCTCAGATGAGAGACTGAGGGAAATGAATTTTTTTGGGAGGGTTTCCGGGCTAGGGAGGTGGTGATCCAAAAAATGACGGGCAGACCCCCCCACCAACCGACTTTGCTGTCATCTCCACAAGGGTAGAATGGGAATTTGAAAGCGTGTGAATTTTTTGTATTTTGTGGGCGGGAAGTTTTGCCGCTATGAGATTTTGAATTTGGCTAAGGTCCAAGTATAATGATAAAAAATTGTGAGACCGTACTAGTACCTCTGTTCAAGGCCGAGTGCAAAATCAAATCATCATCACCTTGAATATCGGTTACTATCATCGTGTTCTATCTTCTTATCCCATTCAAAAACACGTCTGAAATATTTCTAGATTGGCGGGAGATTTTGCCGCCCGACTGAGATTTGATTTTGAATATGGCTATGGTCAAGTAATATAATATAATACTAATATAAAGACGGTACACCTGGTTAAGTACTAATTGCTCTGCTTCGGCAGTTAAGGCCAGCAGCCACATCAAGCCATCATCATTACAAACAAAATCAGTCAAATCTAGAAGCTAGTATAGGATAAATTCACAGCAGCATAATAAATCCAGAAAACTAAGTATAATACTACATAAACTGCATACAAGAGCCAAAAGCAGCCAATAACAATGTTAATGTTCACGACAAACTAATCTGAAAATAATACAAGACACAATGTATGGCCAACATGAAGATTAGGATACCCCAGGATGAACGAATATGTTCTTCATTCAGCATATATTTCTTCGTCACTCCATTGAAGGAAATTTTCATTGAACTCCTTCCGTCTGCAGTGTGCAGCCAATACATCCTCCAAACGGTATGGCCTTTGTTCATTTCTCATACCGTAGTTTCCTAATCTATTCACATGTATTGGCCACTCATCCCAGGCCTTTATATCATCAAAGTACTCTCTGATATAACCAAAATCTGTGTAGTAGATGCAGCCAGGTCGAAGTGTCGGGTGCACTCTGGTGTCGACGGAGATACACCGGATATAATGGACGAAGAAGGCACGACTGCCAATGTTATTGACGGCATGGAGAGAGCGGCTCTCAGTGTCCACACGGTACACCAATGGTTGACCTTCCTCCAAATGCTTGTTGTCCAACAACACAAGCAGCAGAGCACCATCCGACTTCACAAGGTAGAACTTGTTATTTCCAAGTTCTGGAAATGAAAATAGTGTATCCATTTTGACAGTGCTCGCACGCTGCTCCAACTGGACATTGTTGGTGCACACTAATTTTCCGAACTCAAAATTGTTCACAGCTATTGCATACAATTCACCATTGAACGGGGTAATGCAACGCAGACAATGGTGCTCGATCGAAAATCTTCCTTCTCCCCAATCTTCATCTATACCCTTAGTTGGAGTGCTCTCATCGACCCAAGCAATTTCCGCCGGGTAATCTTTGGAAACGAAGACCATAGTCGGGGACTTCATCACAGCGACTGACTTCAGAATAACGTTTGGCATATGCGCCTCAAACATAGTATTCAATGTCTTTGTGAGTGGGTTCAGAAGCCGTATCTTGTGCGGCTGGTTCTTCTGGGCAAGCACGATGACGCCACGGCAAAAGCCGACAAAGTAGTATCTAAAATATATTGATGAAGATAACATTCAGCACTAAGATGTTTACGATTGAAAATAAAAATAGATTAACTCTATAGATATGGAGGAATTTGAACCTTGCATGAACTTCCGTTAGATCGATGGTGACGTAGCGGGATGTGCGGAGGTGGAGGAAGGTGAAATCAGCAGCGCGTGGAAGGCCGTGGTCTAGCATGATCCATTCGTGCAGGTGCACGTCGGGCTCAGGTAAACCTGAGCGCCAATTTCTACAGACTTGCCTCATAGCAGAGTAGGTGTCAGCGTACTGCTCGTTCGCCAGTAAGCATTCGCCGATCTTGTGAAGTGGTCCATCAGCCGAGAGAGAGGCCCAGTTCACGGAGGCGACGGCCGCCGGCGCATTCTTCTTGTCCATCGCCGGCAGGGAGCGCGCGTGGGCGGTTGGTGTTTTTTCCTTCGATTTGGAGAAGTTGATGGGACGTGAGAGGCGTGGTTGCGTGCGTGAGTGAGAATGAGACTGTGTGCAGAGGGAGGGAGAGAGGGGGCTCTGGCAACGTGACGGTTGGTCTCGGCAGTTTCTCAAAAAAGCTAGACGTTTGGTCTCAACACGCGCACCGCCTAACCGCTGTGCACCGCGACACGCGTCCGTGGTACTGCACGTCTGCACCGTTACGTGTACTCAGTTAGCCTTACACTGGAAAAATATCTGCACTCAGTTTTCCCCTCGAGTACTAATACTGGCTAGTGCAATATACTCAGTTTTACCCTCAAGTGGCTGATCAACAGAGAGTCAACAAATGGGATTAAGCTATCTAATTGAGTAATTTCATGCGCAAAAAAAAATCATAGTGCCTCCTACTCATGGAGTCTTGTTAAGAAGAGGAGGTCTAATACGTGGAAAACAGAATAGCACACCACAGGTCCGAAATGATGGAAAGGGCTAGGCAATCCACTTATTATAGAACTCAACAAAAACCACATGGAACTATATTAAACTTATGCAGTAGCCAACGCAACCAAAAGTCAGAAGTGCAGGCTGAATCCCAAAGGCACAACACAATAAGGAAACTTGCAACCTTATATAAAAGGGGCTATGCAACCCACTTATACACACATTAACAGCCATCCTCGTGTGTGACAAGAGAAATTCAACACTGGATTCGGAGGTAGGCACATGAAGCTTTACAAGGGCCAATGGGGCACCAACAATTTAAGGATGAATTGAACCACACCGTCAACAATTCAAACTCGAGACCTTGGCTCTAATACCATTTAAGTTCGAACGGATTGAAAAGGCTAGGCAACCAATTTCTAAAACATCCACAGGAACAACTACCAAGTTGATCCCAGCCGTAGATAAATGCATCCACCAACAAAATAGGAACAGTGCCTCAGTCTCAGTAAACATTTCACAATACCAAGGTACTCACATGTCAATGTCAGTGTTTTCATCTCCAATTATCTATGGCATTTTATTAGTCTTTGAGAGATTATAACAAACTTGATTGGCCTCCTGCAGTAGGGCATCACATGCTTCTGATCTCGATCTCAACATGTCAACTTGGTTTCTTAACACATCTGCTGCAGCTCGTTCTATTTGGATTTGTTCCTCCAGAACTTGTGCAGAGAAAGACTTGGACTTGGACTTGGACTTGGACTGCAAAAACCCAGCATTTCGCAGGAAAGTGTTTTTGGTGATATCTTTATTTTTAAGTACCATGGTAAATGTCTCCATACATTCTTCTAGAGTTTTTTCCATACCATCTTTCCCGGGTTTTGCCATCTCCAATTTCATATTTGCCTGAAAAGTTTTGAGTCGTGTAAAAATAAAAGTTATTACAGAGAAACATGCAGACGGTAGATTTAATGTGTATGAACTACTTCTAATCCTACAAGTTGGTATGCCTGATTACACATCAAATGCATTTTCACAAAAACGCCTACAAGATCATATTGACATGCCCATTATTGCTCCTACAAATTGGCAAGTGTGTAGTTAAAAAATTTAAATCATAAAGAAGACTTACAATAACACTTTCTGCAAGTTCTCCTATCACATTATGTTTGTTCTTCTGGCATGCCTCGAACTGCTCTGCCAGAGTCATCTCTTTGTCTGGTTGCATGTTGTTTGCATGATCTACTTTCTGCATTTTTGTACAATCATATGGAGATCAAATAACGTGGTTGAAATGGAGGATGGAAATATAACATGCACACGGAGTTCTACACAATTTACGAGTAACATATGTAGCAGTACAGACCAGCGGGGCATTACTTTTTGCCAGAGATGCCCAACCAAGTGACGAGATCCTGTACGGCTTGGTAAACGTTGTTTCAAGCGGTTAGCCTGGTTCCTTTTAGACAACGTCTGCAAAAGGAGACTAGTGAGACACTGGCGCAAAATAAGTATTCGGAATTTAATCTGGTTTCACGGTCCTCATAAGCCATACCACATTCTTTGGATCAGACCAATGCTTGACAAGATCTCCCCACTGCTCGTCAGTCATACAGGGTGCAGGAGACTTTGTTCGAACATTGGCAGTAATCTGGCCAGTGAAGTATGTCGCCTTAAGCTTATAGCGGTGCTGGCGCAACAATTCTTTGAATATGGAAGCGATGACAAACTTTACATCCTCATTATCCTCATCGAATTCAAACCTTAACTGCTCACAACGGTGGAATGATTGGTGAGTTATATAGCATAGAAACAACAGTAAGCTACAAGAAATGGGACAGATCAATGTGGAATAATTTATCATTACCAGGAGAAGCATGACTTACGTGTAAATTATGCACTAAACTCTCGAACTGTGAAGGGGTGTCAACGTGCTGCTTCCACAATGGGAAGGTAGGAAGTTCATTCCTGATAAAATGGCCAACCTGTGATACAAGATATGAAGATTCATGCGGATGAAGTGGCCTTCTGCCACCTACAATAGATGTGATGCGAAATCTTGAACCCATTCCGGAAATCTTAGCTGCAAGTTTTTTTCCTACCGTTGGCCCCCTCGTTTTTATTGATCGTGGCGAACCTACCAAGTTAAGCATTACATCAAGCTATCATGGTATATAGATACATAAGGGAGCATTAAACTACAAGTCTTGAAAAAAGTATTACCTTTTTTGGCGTGGGTCTCATCATCGGGAGAGGAGTTGTCTTTCGCAGGACTAAGGGTCGGAGGGAGATCATCACCAGTTTGCTGGTGTTGTGGCAGCACTGTTTGGACATTTGAGGCTGTATCATCTGGGACTAGCATCATGTGTCCTTGGCCATTATTACCTACCACCACTCCTGATGGTGCCAATTCTTGGCTAGAATTTGCTGTGGAAACTGGTTCTGTTGGCAATTGTTGCTGAGAAACAGTATTGGCAACTGGTGGTTGTGGAATGTGTGGGCTGGTACATGCTGGGGCTACTTCTGTCTGATTCGATGGTTTGTGGTTTTTACGAGACCTTTTACTGTTATCATTCTTGGCCTGTTCGCCACCTCGTGTCAGTCTCTTGTTAGACCTTGTAATAGGAGGAGCAGCACGAGCATCAGGCTTAACTCTTTTTTTATTACGCACTGTCACCCATCCTCCGGTATCAGCCTGAGGTTCCTGTTGAGTGTTCTTCCTCCTATTCGTTCTTGAAAAGTTCTTGCCCGAATCTGCAGATGCCTGTCACACATAAATGATATTTCAATGTACAATATTATATGATGATGATATGCAGATGGAATGGAAAAACAGTAAGGCAACATATGCCAAAACATATATGAGGCGTTAACTAAGCAGGAAAAATTGTAGTAATGAGATTGAACATGGCATGGGTAACATATTTGGTAGGACTGGGATACAACAAATGGAAGTTGGGACAAATAATTCGATGACAGGACAGAGAAAACTCACCTTGTTGTGTTGCAGACGATAGTCGACCAGGGCATCTTCCTGAGTCAGCTCGCCATCACAATCAGCAGGATCAAATTCTGAATCAGAGGAATGTTCCGTATCCTTTGTGAGGGAGGTGGGTGGCGTTTTTGCACTAGACCTTGTAGAAGGATGTAGTGTTAGGCCCAACGAGGCTGCAACTCGGCTATTATGCAGAATAGTTTGCCTCCGTTGCTCTTCGTACTCATTCTCGAGTGGAAGACCTAACATGCATTGGCGAGAAATGCAGATGAGATTTATCATGGAACTGTGCATATAAGAACAAATTAATAGTAGCAGTGAGACTGCTCAAAAGGTGTAATGACAAACAAACTATGGCTCAAAAATAATTGATGTTCATATTGTCAAGCTTCATGCACTAGCCAACGCAACCGGAAGTCCGGACTGATGGAAAGGGCAAACAAATTATGGCTCAAAAATAATTTATGTTGGGCAACAAAGGGCAGCAGCAACAATTTTTAGGATAAGTATGATGTCAAGCTTCATGCAGTAGCCAACGCAACCAAAAGTCCGAACTGATGGAAAGGGCTAAGCAATCCACATATAGACTCAAACACATATAAGTGTCATTTTCATGCCAATGGTTAACCATATGGAATGGCGTGTGCTTAATATAATTGCCTAGGGTCTTCCAAGTTCCAACAGATCGATCTATTGGATGAACTTGCTAGAGCATGCAATTCGAAATGGTATCAGACCTACAAGGTCCTGAGTTCAAATCCTAGCAAGTAGCAACGCAGTATTCAAAATAAATATTTGCAGCCTTCCTAAAAAAATATCTAATGATACATGCCTAAGGCTCGGTCTATTGAATGAGTGGTTTTATCACTTAGCACCACAAGTTGGGGATTTTTAATCACAAAACACCAACATTTGGGGAAATTATTTCACATAACACATTATTTGTCATTAGTCGGCTTGACAAGAGCATGACCCTACAGCGTGACACCAATTTACAGTACGTGAGCATGTTTGCTACAAACAAATGAATTTTGGTGTGAAATTTTGTAGACACTCTGTGGAAATGAGAATATGAGTCACACTTGTTACATATGCTACACACAAATGAATTACCATATGACAAATATCCACAAGAAATTATAACCACACAAGAACATGAGATTTGGGTAATATATTCTGTACCAGCATAAGGTTTTGATAATGTTTACCAATACAACTACCCTGGACATAAGATTTTATTTTGAACTGTCTGGACATAAGATTTAACAACTAGTGTTGACAAACAGCTTTGTATTTGCGTTTAACAGCAAATACCACAAAATAAAGTCTAATTGTCTTTCTCCTGCGGTCACTCTTAAACTGACGGTGGCCGGAGGTCACTAATGGGCTATCAAACAGAGATCATGTATTCTGCGAAACAATTACCCCAAATGTTAGTGTTTTGTGATACAAATTTCTAGGGTTGTGGTTCTGTGATAAAAAAAATCCTGAACTTCTGGTGTTAAGTGATAAAACCTCATTGGATGAACTGGCTAGAGCATGCAATTCCACATGGCGCACACAGAGTTGCAAATAGAAAAAAATACAGGCAGTTTAATACTATCAATAAATTGCTCTCCTAGCTTGACTGCTATCATAACCTTTGTAATACGTACTACCACCATCCCGAAGTTTTTATCAAAAATCATTAACATGCAAAATACAAATTTAATATCATTAAATAGATAACGAATATATTTTCGTACGGTATCTACAAAATATTATATTTCTTGATAGATTGTTCTGAAAGTTTGGTCAAACTTTACTTGGTTTGACTTTTATAAATAAGCCTTCAGGTTTGGGGTGGAGGTAGTAATGTAGTATACTTCAAACCCCAAAAAAGTACCGCACAGAAGTGATATTTGGAAAAGAAATGCGTAACGAAAGCGGACATAAGCTCTGCCTCTCCATCAGCAGATGTAAGGTTACGATCAGCAGAGTTCCGAGATAAAAAAAATACAGGCAGTTTAATACTATCAACAAATTGCTCTGCTAGCTTGACTGCTATCATAACCTTTGTAAAATGCATACTTCAAACCCCCAAAACATATCACACAGAAGTGATTCTCGGAAAAGAAATGCATAACGAAAGCGGACATAACCTCGATCTTCCTCTCGATCAGCAGATGTAAGGTTAAGATCTCATATAGCTACGCGGCAAACAACTATCTACACTGATCTAATATCAGCAAGAATGCATTGCAAGAAAGCAACGAAAACTAGTGTAAGAAATCAAATGCATATAACAAAAGCGGACATGTAAAGTATTCATCAACCTTCGTCTGAGGCCCGGGCGGATTTACTCTTTGGTTGGGGGTGGTCGACTTTGGGGCCGCGTTTTTTGCCCATCTCGATCTCCGGTGAGGTGGACTACAGAGTCGGGGAAGCAGATCCGGAGGAGATATGGCGCGGTGAACGTCGGCGTCGAGGAAGCTAATCCGGCTTGCTAGGCAGCAAGGGAGCCGGTAAAACGTGGTCGGTCACTACGGTGGCCGGTGAGAAGGCAGTGATGGTGAGGAGGGGCGGTGGGGCACGGCCGTCGTCGTGGGAGTGTGCCTGGTAGAAGCATGAGAAAGATGTGGTGTTCGAATTGTGCTCTACAGGGAAATATCCTCTGTGGACCGATGTTTATAGGCCGACGGGCAAACCGCAGGTTTTGGGGTAGCTTGAAAATGGGACGCGCCAACAATTTCGGCGCGTGTTTTGCGGCAGAGATGAAAGTCACCCATAAGAAACTTTCCTCATGGATGCTTGTTGCTTGGTCGTGTGGACAACATATATAGTGGGAGATGCCCATAGCTAGCTAGGCCATTCATATCAAACTCGAGTGATTATCACTAAGTTTACAATGAATATATTTCATGACACTTGATATTGGCCGGATAGTAGAAAATATATTTCATGACTATCGATCCCATATTAGTTAATTTATATTATTTCAATTGCTAAAATATTTTCATATTCTTTTAGAGTTCTAAAAAACACACTACACAATGACAATGGATATCACTACCTTCTAGGTCCCGGTCATCAGATTTAGAGTAAAGTAGCTTAGCGACAGATTTAGACCTTTGTGCAACAAATACATGAGTTGGTGATATGTGCAAAAGAACAGGTTAAGTGAGTGTTTTGTGCAACAATGACAACAATAAGTGGAGTTTCGATCGTGCAAAGGATAAAAGGTGGAAGAGGGATCACACGGAAGGAGAAAGAGAAAGGGAGAGCAGTGCCTCACGGGGCCGCTGTTATTTATGGTGAAAAGAAATGCTTCACTTTTTTCGGTGAGTGATGTTGACTGGCACACAGGGTTTCAGTTATGTAGACCTGCAGTGCAGGCTACGCGCCCGTCTAATATTCATTTTTTTCAGCGACAAAAGGGAGAGAGAGAGAGAGAGTCTTGACGACGCGTCTTTACTTAACAAAGAAGATTGCTGGGAGTTTGCCTACCTACCGCACGTGACTTGTGCTCACTGATGTGTGGGACCTACACGCATGGGACCACACGTAAGTGACCGACCTACTTTATTCTAGGGGTGCCCCTCAAGCTAATACATAATCTGCAACATGAAACTATATTCGCTTATAAAATCTGAACTTTGAAATCCAATTTAATTTAAGTCTATTATTGGTCATATCAACTATCAAGTCTAAAATTACATTCTGAAACTTGTTCAACGCTTTCTCATGAATTATTATGGTAGTTTTTTAAAATCAAATGCTAATTGATTTGAGATAATAAAAAACATATATTATTGCACAACAATGGGATATTAAAATATCTATTTGTAAATAAAAATAAGAAGTCAATGTTGTGGTAAGTTAGGAGGTTCAAAGGGTAAACCAAATATAACGTTTTGTTCAATCTCATAGTTCATATTACCAAGTTTGATTATCCCTGGACAACATTGTTTGTTATAGTGTTCCCTAATTGGGCATGGTGGTGCATCTTGCCATTTCTAACAATGTTGATGACTAGACTTTTCAAGTTTTCGGTATAAAAAATCGTTTTTCATTTTCTAGATGATAAAATATGTTTTTTTGTGCATGGGGTAGAAAAGATATGGGTCAAAATGGCGCATCTACATTTTTTAAATAAATTACGCCATATTTTAATGACAAATCCCAAATTTACGGTTTTTAGTGCTTTCTAGCTAGTTTCGCACATTTAAATGACTTTATGCTGATTTATTGAAAGTAATTCAAATTTGAATTGTAGATATGTTATAACTTGGTCCTACAAGTCCCCATAAATAATTTTTATATACATATTACTTACTATATATAGAAACCAGTGATAGTACTGAAATATTCAACCCCTTTGCAGGATAATCATGTAAAACATTTTGACCTGGTTTTGAAATAAATAAATGAAACTGAAGAAAACCTGAAAAATGAAACCCTTCTGCATGGAGTGTGCTTGTATGTGTTAGTTGACAGGGAAAATAAGAAACATGTGATAGGGTAGTGAAAAACAAAATGTCTTCACAAAGCGGACTATCGTGTATGAAGATTCATGGTTTGCAAGCCAAATGATATAGTTATGGCCATATTTGTGGCACAGTTTGTTACAATGTGCCCAAATTGGGCATGGTGGTGCATCTTGCCATTCCCAACAATGTTAATGACTAGACTTTTCAACTTTTCGGTATAAAAAATATTTTTTTCATTTTCTAGATGACAAAATATGTTTATTTTGTGAATGGTGTACATAAGATACGGGTCAAACTGGCAACTCTACATTTTTTAGATAAATTACGCCATATTTTAGTGCCAATTCCCAACTTTTACGGTTTTAGTACTTTCAAGATAGTTTCGCACATTTAAACGACTTTATGCTGATTTACTGAAAGTAATTCCAATGTGAAATGTGGGGGTGTTATAACTTCGTCAAAGAAATCCCCCAAAAACATAGTTTAGGGTTGGGGGTAGATACGGAGTACATGATTTGTATGTTTTGAATATGTCTAGACCTTGTTTATCAACTTGAATGCTTAATTACTATATATATGACGTAAGAAGGCTATGTGCTTTGGGTTTTCATTTTTTTTGATTTTTTCTGAATTTTTATGCTCATTTGAATCTTGGTCAAATCCTAGGTTTGACTAGGATTTAAACAAACTTAAAACATGAAAATGAAAAGGTAAGCCTGGATCCTTCCTAGTCACTCTAAAATTAAGCTTTTGGGAAGTTTTAGAAATTTCCATGTTTGAAACCCGAAACCACTTCTCTTCATGCTTGACTTCATAAGACAAAGTTAAGGGTTAGGGGTAGATACATGCCTTTTCTGTTTTGAATATGTCTAGACCTTGTTCATCAACTTGAATGCTTACTATATATATATATGACATAAGAAGGCTATATATGTGCTTTGGTTTTTGGTTTTTGTTTTTTCTGAATGTTTATATATGCCCATTTGAATCTTGGTCAAATCCTAGGTTTGACCAAGATTTAAACAAGTTTAAAACATGAAAGTGAAAAGGTAAGCATGGATCCTTCTTAGTCATTCTAAAATGAAGCTTTTGGGGGGTTCTTGAAATCTCAATGTTTGAAACCCAAAACCACTTCTCTTCATGGTTGACTTCATAAGACAGATGAGTTTAGGGTTATGGGGTAGATACATGATTTGTCGGGTTTGAATATGTCTAGACATGCTTGTTTATCAACTTGAATGCTTACTATATGACCTAAGAAGACTATGCATGTGCATTGGTTTTTCATTTTTTGTTCTTTCTGAATGTTTATGCCCATTTGAATCTTGGCCAAATCCTAGGGTTTGACCAAGATTTAAACAAGTTTAAAACATTAAAATGAAAAGGTAATCATGGATCCTTCTTAGTCACTCTAAGATGAAGTTTTTGGGAGGTTTTCGAAATTTCCATGTTTGAAACCCAAAACCACTTCTCTTCATGTTTGACTTCATAAGACAGAGTTTAGGGTTAGGCCAGGGGTAGATACATGATTTTCTAGTTTGAATATGTCTAGACCATGTTTATCAACTTGAATCTTGGCCAAATCCTAGGTTTGACCAAGATTTAAACAAGTTTAAAACATGAAAATGAAAAGGTAAGCCTGGATCCTTCTTAGTCACTCTAAAATGAAGCTTTTGGGAGGTTTTTGAAATTTCCATGTTTGAAACCCAAAACCATTTCTCATCATGCTTGACTTCATTAGATATAGTTTAGGGTTAGGTGTAGATACACGATTTGTCTGGTTTGAATATGTCTAGACCTTGTTTATCAACTTCAATTCTTACTATATGACATAAGAAGACTATATGTGCTTTGGTTTTTGATTTTTTGATTTTTTCTGAATGTTTATGCCCATTTGAATCTTGGTCAAATCCTAGGTTTGACCAAGATTTAAACAAGTCTATAACATGAAAATGAAAAGGTAAGCCTGGATCCTTCTTAGTCATTCTAAAATGAAGCTTTTGGGGGTTCTTGAAATCTCAATGTTTGAAACCCAAAACCATTTCTCATCATGCTTGACTTCATTAGATATAGTTTAGGGTTAGGTGTAGATACACGATTTGTCTGGTTTGAATATGTCTAGACCTTGTTTATCAACTTCAATTCTTACTATATGACATAAGAAGACTATATGTGCTTTGGTTTTTGATTTTTTGATTTTTTTGAATGTTTATGCCCATTTGAATCTTGGTCAAATCCTAGGTTTGACCAAGATTTAAACAAGTCTATAACATGAAAATGAAAAGGTAAGCCTGGATCCTTCTTAGTCATTCTAAAATGAAGCTTTTGGGGGGTTCTTGAAATCTCAATGTTTGAAACCCAAAACCACTTCTCTTCATGGTTGACTTCATAAGACATGCAGAGTTTAGGGTTAGGGGTAGATACATGATTTGTCGGGTTTGAATATGTCTAGACATGCTTGTTTATCAACTTGAATGCTTACTATATGACATAAGAAGGCTATGTGCTTTGGTTTTTCATTTTTCCGGTTTTTTGAATTTTATGCCCATTTGAAGATTTTGGGAGGTTCTTGAAATTTTCATGTTTGAAACCAATACGACTTCTCTTCATGCTAGACTTCATAAGATCGACCGAGTTTATGGTTAGGGGGTAGATACATGATTTGTCTGGTTTGAACATGTCTAAACCTTGTTTATCAACTTGAAAGCTTACTATATGACATAAGAAGACTATGTGCTTTTGTTTTTCATTCTTCTATTTTTTTATTTTATGCCCATTTGAATCTTGGTCAAATCCTATGTTTGACCTGGATTTAAACAAGTATAAAATATGAAAATGAAAAGGTAAGCCTGGATCCTTCTTAGTCACTCTAAAATGAAGCGGCTTTTGGGATGTTCTTGAAATTTTCATGTTTGAAACCCAAAACCACTTCTCTTCATGATTGACTTCATAAGACAGAGTTTAGGGTTAGGGGCAGATATATACATGATTTTCTAGTTTGAATATGTCTAGACCTTATTTATCAACTTGAATGCTTACTATATGACATAAGAATGCTATGTGCTTTGGTTTATCAATCTTTTGGTTTTTTCCTGAATTTTTATGCCCATTTGAATCTTGGTCAAATCCTAGGTTTCACAAAGATTTAAACAAGTTTAAAATCTGAAAATTAAAAGGTAAGCATGGATCCTTCTTAGTCACTCTAAAATGAAGCTTTTGGGAGGTTTTTGAAATTTCCATGTTTGAAACCCAAAACCACTTCTCTTCATGCTTAATTGACTTCATAAGACAGAGTTTAGAGTGTAAGGGGTAGATACATGATTTGTCTAGTTTGAATATGTCTAGACCTTGTTTATCAACTTGAATTCTTACTATATGACATAAGAAGGCTATGTGCTTTGGTTTTTCATTTTTCTGATTTTTTTGAATTTTATGCCCATTTGAATATTGGTCAAATACTAGCTAGGTTTGACCAAGATTTAAACAAGTTTAAAACATGAAAATGAAAAGGTAAGCCTCGATCCTTCTTAGTCACTCTAAAATGAAGCTTTTGGGAGGTTTTTGAAATTTGCATGTTTGAAACCCAAAACCACTTCTCTTCATGCCTTACTTCATAAGACGGAGTTTAGGGTCGTTAGGGAGTAGATACATGATTTGCCTGGTTTGAATATGTCTAGACCTTGTTTATCATCTTGAATGCTTACTATATGACAGAAGAAGACTATGTGCATTGGTATTTCATTTTTTTTTGAATTTTCATGCCCATTTCAATCTTGGTGAAATCCTAGGTTTGAGCAAGATTTAAACAAATTTAACACGTGAAAACGAATAAGCATGGATCCTTCTTAGTCTCCAACGTATCAATTTCTTATGTGTTACTTTATTGATGATACCTACATGTTTTATGCACATTATATGTTGTATTTACGCATTTTCTAACTAACCTATTAACAAGATTCTTTGTTTTGCTGTTTTTTGTTTCAGAAATCCTAGTAAGGAAATATTCTCGGAATTGGACGAAATCACCGCCCAGGGTCCTATTTTTGCACGAAGCTTCCAGAAGACCGAAGGGGAGTCGAAGTGGGGCCACGAGATGGCCAGGTGACAGGGCGGCGCGGCCCTGGGCGTGATACGCGTAGATGCACACGTCCGTTGGGAACCCCAAGTGGAAGGTATGATGCGTATAGAAGCAAGTTTCCCTCAGTATGAAACCAAGGTTTAATCGAACCAGTAGGAGCCAAGAAGCACGTTGAAGGTTGATGGTCGCGAAATGTGATGCGGCGCAACACCAGGGATTCCGGCGCCAACGCGAACCTGCACAACACAACCAAGTACTTTGCCCCAACGAAACAGTGAGGTTGTCAATCTCACCGGCTTGCTGTAACAAAGGATTAAACGTATCGAGTGGAAGATGTTTGCAAAGAAAACAAAACACAATTGCAGTAGATTGTATGCTATGTAAAGAATAGGACCGGGGTCCACAGTTCACTAGAGGTGTCTCTCCCATAAGATAAAAGCATGTTGGGTGAACAAATTACAGTCGGGCAATTGACAAATAGAGAAAGGCATAACAATGCATATACATGATATGATAAATATAGTGAGATTTAATTGGGCATTACGACAAAGTACATAGACCGCCATCCAACTGCATCTATGCCTAAAAAGTCCACCTTCAGGTTATCATCCGAACCCCATTCAGTATTAAGTTGCTAAGCAACAGACAATTGCATTAAGTATGGTGCGTAATGTAATCGACAACTACATCCTTAGACATAGAATCAATGTTTTATCCCTAGTGGCAACAGCACATCCACAACCTTAGAACTTTCTGTCACTGTCCCAGATTCAATGGAGGCATGAACCCACTATCGAGCATAAATACTCCCTCTTGGAGTTAAGAGTAAAAACTTGGCCAGAGCCTCTACTAATAACGGAGAGCATGCAAGATCATAAACAACACATAAACAATAGATTGATAATCACCATAATCATAGTACTCTCTATCCATCGGATCCCGACAAACACAACATATAGAATTACAGATAGATGATCTTGATCATGTTAGGCAGCTCACAAGATCCAACAATGAAGCAAAACAAGGAGAAGACGACCATCTAGCTACTGCTATGGACCCATGGTCCAGGGGTGAACTACTCACTCATCACTCCGGAGGCGACCATGGCGGTGTAGAGTCCTCCGGGATGAATCCCCTCTCCGGCAGGGTGCCGGAGGCGATCTCTGAATCCCCCGAGATGGGATTCGGCGGCGGCGTCTCTGGAAGGTTTTCCGTATCGTGGCTCTCGGACGGGGGTTTCGCGACGGAGGCTTTAAGTAGGCGGAAGGGCAACGCGGGGGCCACACGAGGTGCCCAGGGGGTAGGGTGGCGCGCCGGGCCTGGCCGCGCCGCCCTAGCTCCTGGCTACCTCGTGGCCCCACTTCGTTATCTCTTCGGTCTTCTGAAGCTTCGTGCAAAAATAGGACCCTGGGCGAAAGTTTCGTCCAATTCCGAGAATATTTCCTTACTAGGATTTCTGAAACCAAAAACAGCAGAAAACAGAATGGCTCTTCGGCATCTTGTTAATAGGTTAGTTCCAGAAAATGCATAAATATGACATATAATGTGCATAAAACATGTAGGTATCATCAATAAAATAGCATGGAACCTAAGAAATTATCGATACGTTGGAGACGTATCAGCATCCCCAAGCTTAGTTCTGCTCGTCCCGAGCAGGTAAAACGATAACAAAGATAATTTCTGAAGTGACATGCCATCATAATCTTGATCATACTATTTGTAAATATATGTAATGAATGCAGCGATCAAAACAAAGGTAATGACATGAATAAACAAATGAATCATAAAGCAAAGACTTTTCATGAATAGTACTTCAAGACAAGCATCAATAAGTCTTGCATAAGAGTTAACTCATAAAGCAATAAATCAAAGTAAAGGCGTTGAAGCAACACAAAGGAAGATTAAGTTTCAGCGGTTGCTTTCAACTTATAACATGTATATCTCATGGATATTGTCAACATAAAGTAATATAACAAGTGCAATATGCAAGTATGTAGGAATCAATGCACAGTTCACACAAGTGTTTGCTTCTTAAGGTGGAAGGAGATAGGTAAACTGACTCAACAATAAAAGTAAAAGAATGGTCCTTCAAAGAGGAAAGCATCGATTGCTGTATTTGTGCTAGAGCTTTTATTTTGAAAACATGAAACAATTTTGTCAACGGTAGTAATAAAGCATATGAGTTATGTAAATTATATCTTACAAGTTGCAAGCCTCATGCATAGTATACTAATAGTGCCCGCACCTCGTCCTACTTAGCTTGGACTACCGGATCTTTGCATGCCATGTTTCAACCAAGTGTCACAAAGGGGTACCTCCATGCCGCCTGTACAAAGGTCTAAGGAGAATGCTCGCATTTTGGATTTCTCGCTTTTGATTATTCTCAACTTAGACATCCATACCGGGACAACATGGACAACAGATAATGGACTCCTCTTAAATGCATAAGCATGTAGCAACAATTATTATTCTCATATGAGATTGAGGATATATGTCCAAAACTGAAACTTCCACCATGATTCATGGCTTTAGTTAGCGGCCCAATGTTCTTCTCTAACAATTTTGCATGCTCCAACCACTAAAATGATAGATCCTTCAGACAAGACGGACATGCATAGCAACTCACATGATATTCAACAATAGTTGATGGCGTTCCCCAGAAGCATGGTTATCGCACAACAAGCAACTTAATAAAATATAAAGTGCATAAGTACATATTCAATACTACGATAGTTTTTAAGGCTATTTTGTCCCATGAGCTATATATTGCAAAGGTGAATGATGGAATTTTAAAGGTAGCACTCAAGCAATTTACTTTGGAATGGCGGAGAAATACCATGTAGTAGGTAGGTATGGTGGACACAAATGGCATAGTGGTTGGCTCAAGGATTTTGGATGCATGAGAAGTATTCCCTCTCGATACAAGGTTTAGGCTAGCAAGGTTATTTGAAGCAAACTCAAGGATGAACAAGTGCAGCAAAACTCACATAAAAGACATATTGTAAACATTATAAGACTCTACACCGTCTTCCTTGTTGTTCAAAACTCAATACTAGATATTATCTAGACCTTAGAGAGACCAAATATGCAAATCAAATTTTAGCAAGCTCTATGTATTTCTTCATTAATGGGTGCAAAGCATATGATGCAAGAGCTTAAACATGAGCACAACAATTGCAAAGTATCACATTATCCAAGACATTTTAGAATTACTACATGTAGCATTTTCCAATTCCAACCATATAACAATTTAACGAAGAAGAAACTTCGCCTTGAACATTATGAGTAAAGCCTAAGGACACATGTGTCCATATGCAACAGCGGAGCGTGTCTCTCTCCCACAAAGTGAATGCTAGGATCCATTTTATTCAAACAAAAACAAAAATGAAAACAAACCGACGCTCCAAGTAAAGAACACAAGATGTGATTGAATAAAAATATAGTTTCAGGGGAGGAACCTGATGATGTTGTCGATGAAGAAGGGGATGCCTTGGGCATCCCCAAGCTTAGACGCTTGAGTCTTCTTAGAATATGCAGGGGTGAACCACGGGGGCATCCCCAAGCTTAGAGCTTTCACTCCTCTTGATCATAGTATATCATTCTCCTCTCTTGACCCTTGAAAACTTCCTTCACACCAAACTTCAAGCAAACTCATTAGAGGGTTAGTGCACAATTAATAATTCACTCATTCAGAGGTGACACAATCATTATTTTCACTTCTGGACATTGCATAATGCTACTGGACATTAATGGATCAAAGAAATAAATCCAACATAGCAAAAGAGGCAATGCGAAATAAAAGGCAGAATCTGTCAAAACAGAACAGTTCGTAAAGACGAATTTAAAGTGGCACCAGACTTGCTCAAATGGAAAAACTCAAAACTAATGAAAGTTGCGTACATATCTGAGGATCACGCTCGTATATTGGCAGATTTTTTCGAATTTTCTACAGAGAACTGTGCCCAGATTCGTGACAGACAGCAATGCTGTTTCTGCGCAGCGATCCCAAATATAACATCAACTTTGACATAGAAACTTTACTTGGCACAAAAACATGATAAGGAGAGGTTGCTACAGTAGTAAACAACTTCCAAGACTCAACAAAACAAAAATTGCTGTAGTAAAAACATGGGTTGTCTCCCATAAGCGCTTTTCTTTAACGCCTTTCAGCTAGGCGCAGAAAGTGCAAATCAAGTAACATCGAGAGTAGAAGCATCAACATCATAACTTGTTCTAATAATAGAATCAAAAGGCAACTTCATTCTCTTTCTAGGGAAGTGTTCCATACCTTTCTTGAGAGGAAATTGATATTTAATATTACCTTCCCTCATATCAATAACAGCACCAACAGTTCGAAGAAAAGGTCTTCCCAATACAATAGGACAAGATGCATTGCATTCGATATCCAAAACAACAAAATCAACGGGGACAAGGTTATTGTTAACCGTAATGTGCACATTATCAATCCTCCCCAAAGGTTTCTTTTTAACATTATCGGCAAGATTAACATCCAAATAACAATTCTTCAATGGTGGCAAGTCAAGCATATCATAAATCTTTTTAGGCATAACAGAAATACTTGCACCAAGATCACATAAAGCATTACATTCAAAGTCATTGAATTTCATTTTAATGATGGGCTCCCAACCATCTTCTAACTTTCTAGGAATAGAGGTTTCAAGTTTTAGTTTCTCTTCTCTAGCTTTTATGAGAGCATTTGTAATATGTTTTGTAAAGGCTAAATTTATAGCACTAGCATTAGGACTTTTAGCAAGTTTTTGTAAGAACTTTATAACTTCAGAGATGTGGCAATCATCAAAATCTAAATCATTATGAGCTACAGCAATGGGATCATTGTTCCCAAGGTTGGAAAAAATTTCAGCAGTTTTATCACAAGCAGTTTCAGCAGTTTTAGCAATTTCAGGCAGTTTTGTTCGCTTTGCACTAGGAGTAGAAACATTGCCAACACCAATTATTTTACCATTGATAGTAGGAGGTGCAGCAACATGTGAAGAATTAGCATTACTAGTGGTGGTGATAGTCCAAACTTTAGCTATATTATTCTCTTTAGCTAGTTTTTCATTTTCTTCTCTATCCCACCTAGCACGCAGTTCAGCCATTAATCTTATATTCTCATTAATTCTAACTTGGATGGCATTTGCTGTAGTAGTAATCTTATTATCAATATCATTATTAGGCATAACTTTCAATTTTAAAAGATTAACATCAGAGGCAAGTCTATCAACTCTAGAAGCAATAGTATCAATTTTATCAAGCTTTTCCTCAACAGATTTGTTAAAAGCAGTTTGTGTACTAATAAATTCTTTAAGCATGGCTTCAAGACCAGAGGGTACACTCCTATTATTGTTGTAAGAATTCCCATAAGAATTACCATAACCATTACCATTAGCAGAAGGATATGGCCTATAGTTATTACCAGAGTTGTTCCTATAAGCATTGTTGTTGAAATTATTATTTTTAATGAAATTCACATCAACATTTTCTTCTTGAGCAACCAATGAAGCTAAAGGAACATTATTTGGATCTACATTAGATCTACCATTCACAAGCATAGACATAATCACATCAATCTTATCACTCAAGGAAGAGGTTTCTTCAACAGAATTTACCTTCTTACCTTGTGGAGCTCTTTCCGTGTGCCATTCAGAGTAATTTATCATCATATCATCAAGAAGTTTTGTAGCCGCCCCCAATGTGATGGACATAAAGGTACCTCCAGCAGCTGAATCCAATAAATTCCGCGAAGAAAAATTTAGTCCTGCATAGAAGGTTTGGATGATCATCCAAGTAGTCAGTCCATGGGTTGGGCAATTCTTTACCAAAGTTTTCATTCTCTCCCATGCTTGAGCAACATGTTCAGTATCTAATTGCTTAAAATTCATTATGCTACTTCTCAAAGATATAATTTTAGCGGGAGGATAATATCTACCAATAAAAGCATCCTTGCATTTAGTCCATGAATCAATACTATTCTTAGGCAAAGATAGCAACCAATCTTTAGCTCTTCCTCTTAATGAGAAAGGAAACACTTTCAATTTAATAATATCACCATCTACATCCTTATACTTTTGCATTTCACAAAGTTCAACAAAATTATTGAGATGGGCAGCAGCATCATCAGAACTAACACCAGAAAATTGATCTCTCATAACCAAGTTCAGTAAAGCAGGTTTAATTTCAAAGAATTCTGCTGTAGTAGCAGGTGGAGCAATAGGTGTGCATAGGAAATCATTATTATTTGCATTTGTGAAGTCACACAACTTAGTATTTTCAGGAGTATTCATTTTAGCAACGGTAAATAAAACAAACTAGATAAAGTAAATGCAAGTAACTAATTTTTTGTGTTTTCGATATAGTGAGCAAGACAGTAAATAAAGTAAAGCTAGCAACTAATTTTTTTGTGTTTTGTTTAGGTGCAGCAAACAAAGTAGTAAATAAAATAAAGCAAGACAAAAACAAAGTAAAGAGATTGAGAAGTGGAGACTCCCCTTGCAGCGTGTCTTGATCTCCCCGGCAGCGAGAAATTTAGCTTGATACGCGTAGATGCACACGTCCGTTGGGAACCCCAAGTGGAAGGTATGATGCGTATAGAAGCAAGTTTCCCTCAGTATGAAACCAAGGTTTAATCGAACCAGTAGGAGCCAAGAAGCACGTTGAAGGTTGATGGTCGCGAAATGTGATGCGGCGCAACACCAGGGATTCCGGCGCCAACGCGGAACCGCACAACACAACCAAGTACTTTGCCCCAACGAAACAGTGAGGTTGTCAATCTCACCGCTTGCTGTAACAAAGGATTAAACGTATCGAGTGGAAGATGTTTGCAAAGAAAACAGAAAACAAATTGCAGTAGATTGTATGCTATGTAAAGAATAGGACCGGGTCCACAGTTCACTAGAGGTGTCTCTCCCATAAGATAAAAGCATGTTGGGTGAACAAATTACAGTCGGGCAATTGAAAAATAGAGAAAGGCATAACAATGCATATACATGATATGATAAATATAGTGAGATTTAATTGGGCATTACGACAAAGTACATAGACCGCCATCCAACTGCATCTATGCCTAAAAAGTCCACCTTCAGGTTATCATCCGAACCCCATTCAGTATTAAGTTGCTAAGCAACAGACAATTGCATTAAGTATGGTGCGTAATGTAATCGACAACTACATCCTTAGACATAGAATCAATGTTTTATCCCTAGTGGCAACAGCACATCCACAACCTTAGAACTTTCTGTCACTGTCCCAGATTCAATGGAGGCATGAACCCACTATCGAGCATAAATACTCCCTCTTGGAGTTAAGAGTAAAAACTTGGCCAGAGCCTCTACTAATAACGAAGAGCATGCAAGATCATAAACAACACATAAATAATAGATTGATAATCACCATAATCATAGTACTCTCTATCCATCGGATCCCGACAAACACAACATATAGAATTACAGATAGATGATCTTGATCATGTTAGGCAGCTCACAAGATCCAACAATGAAGCACAACAAGGAGAAGACGACCATCTAGCTACTGCTATGGACCCATGGTCCAGGGGTGAACTACTCACTCATCACTCCGGAGGCGACCATGGCGGTGTAGAGTCCTCCGGGAGATGAATCCCCTCCGGCAGGGTGCCGGAGGCGATCTCCTGAATCCCCCGAGATGGGATTCGCGGCGGCGGCGTCTCTGGAAGGTTTTCCATATCGTGGCTCTCGGTACTGGGGGTTTCGCGACGGAGGCTTTAAGTAGGCGGAAGGGCAACGCGGGGGCCACACGAGGTGCCCAGGGGGTAGGGTGGCGCGGGGCCCTGGCCACGCCGCCCTAGCTCCCGGCTACCTCGTGGCCCCACTTCGTTATCTCTTCGGTCTTCTGGAAGCTTCAAAAATAGGACCCTGGGCGAAAGTTTCGTCCAATTCCGAGAATATTTTTACTAGGATTTCTGAAACCAAAAACAGCAGAAAACACAACTGGCTCTTCGGCATCTTGTTAATAGGTTAGTTCCAGAAAATGCATAAATATGACATATAATGTGCATAAAACATGTAGGTATCATCAATAAAATAGCATGGCACATAAGAAATTATCGATACGTTGGAGACGTATCACCGCGCGGCCCTGTCCCCTGGGCCCCTCGTGCCGCCTCTTGACCTGCCCTTTCGCCTACTTATAGCCTCCATCGCGAAACCCCCAGTACCGAGAGCCACGATACGGAAAACCTTCCAGAGACGCCGCCGCCGCGAATCCCATCTCGGGGGATTCAGGAGATCGCCTCCGGCACCGCGAGGGGGATTCATCTCCCGGAGGACTCTTCATCGCCATGATCGCCTCCGGAGTGATGAGTGAGTAGTTCACCCCTGGACTATGGGTCCATAGCAGTAGCTAGATGGTCGTCTTCTCCTAATTGTGCTTCATTGTTGGATCTTGTGAGCTGCCTAACATGATCAAGATCATCTATCTGTAATACTATATGTTGTGTTTGTCGGGATCCGATGGATAGAGAATACTATGTTATGGTGATTATCAATCTATTGTTTATGTGTTGTTTATGATCTTGCATGCTCTCCGTTATTAGTAGAGGCTCTGGCCAAGTTTTTACTCTTAACTCCAAGAGGGAGTATTTATGCTCGATAGTGGGTTCATGCCTTCATTGACACCTGGGACATTAAAGTTCTAAGGTTGTGATGTGCTATTGCCACTAGGGATAAAACATTGATTCTATGTCTAAGGATGTAGTTGTCAATTACATTACGCACCATACTTAATGCAATTGTCTGTTGCTTTGCAACTTAATACCGAATGGGGTTCGGATGATAACCTGAAGGTGGACTTTTTAGGCATAGATGCAGTTGGATGGCGGTCTATGTACTTTGTCGTAATGCCCGGATTAAATCTCACTATATTTATCATATCATGTATATGCATTGTTATGCTCTTCTCTATTTGTCAATTGCCCGACTGTAATTTGTTCACCCAACATGCTTTTATCTTATGGGAGAGACACCTCTAGTGAACTGTGGACCCCGGTCCTATTCTTTACATCGCATACAATCTACTGCAATACTTGTTTTACTGTTTTCTTGCAAACAATCATCTTCCACACAATACGGTTAATCCTTTGTTACAGCAAGCCGGTGAGATTGACAACCTCACTGTTTCGTTGGGGCAAAGTACTTGGATTGTGTTGTGCAGGTTCCACGTTGGCGCCGGAATCCCTGTTGTTGCGCGCATCACATTTCGCCACCATCAACCTTCAACGTGCTTCTTGGCTCCTACTGGTTCGATTAAACCTTGGTTTCATACTGAGGGAAACTTGCTTCTATACACATCATACCTTCCACTTGGGGTTCCCAACGGACGTGTGCATCTACGCGTATCAAGCTAAATTTCTGGCGCCGTTGCCGGGGACCTGAAGAAAAGTTGCACCCCAGAGATTTCTAACTCCCACGTCAACTACACGCCATCAAGGCGCCGTTGCCGGGAGATCAAGACACGCTGCAAGGGGAGTCTCCACTTCTCAATCTCTTTACTTTGTTTTTGTCTTGCTTTATTTTATTTACTACTTTGTTTGCTGCACCTAAACAAAACACAAAAAAATTAGTTGCTAGTTTTACTTTATTTACCGTCTTGCTCTCTATATCAAAAACACAAAAAAATTAGTTACTTGCATTTAGTTTACTTTTGTTATCATGTCTAGTTCTGTACTTGTTACTTCTTCACCTGAGGAATTAGTTTTTACTTTTAAACAAGGGGATGAGGAAAGTTTTAAAGATGCTTGGTCCAGGATTTTTACTTCTTATCGTAAACTGAACCTCAAATGACTCTAAGTTTGCTCCTTAGTAATTTTTATTTTGGTCTTATGATTCGCTATAGATATGCCTTGGATGCTCTAGTGGGAGGAGATTTCCTTCATTGTAATGGGGATCAAGCTTTTAATGCCATAAAAAAATTGGTTGCATCACATAGTTCAGCTAATAACTTTGATTCAGCTCTTATTAGCATTTATAATAGATTAAACACTCTTGAAACAAGTGCATCTCGCCTAAATGAAAATTATGGATATATTCGTAACCGTCTTGATCAAGTTTTAGTGAACTCTGAACCTTCATTGTGGGATCCTACTATTAAAATTGTCATAGGTAATCAAACTCTTCATGCTAATTGTGATATTATGACTGAATTTTGCCTAATGCCTAAGAGTATTCATAAATCATTGAAACTTTGGGAATTCTCTGAAGGGGGAGAAGGAATAACTCTTATTGATAACTCTGTTATAATTCCCAAAGGGATAGCTGCGGGTGTGCATACAACCATTCTTGGGATAACAATATCCATTGATTACCTTGTCATTGAATGCGCAGGAACAGGACAAATCACACTCGGAAGATCCCTGCTGAAACTATTGGGAGCAGTCATAGACGTGAGAGAAGGCACCTTAAAATTCACCTCTACACCCGGGGGTAGCCATATATTCCCTAAGCCAAAGAGTAAGAAAGAGGACAAGAAAGGTAAGGGTAAAGCCCAAGGTAATGTCAATGTTTCATCTCTTGATGTTACTTGATTTGCACTTTCTGCGCCTAGCTGAAAGGCGTTAAAGAAAAGCGCTTATGGGAGACAACCCATGTTTTTACTACAGTACTTTGTTTTATATTTGAGTCTTGGAAGTTGTTTACTACTGTAGCAACCTCTCCTTATCATGTTTTTGTGCCAAGTAAAGTTTCTATGTCAAAGTTGATGTTATATTTGGGATCGCTGCGCAGAAACAGCATTGCTGTCTGTCACGAATCTGGGCACAAGTCTCTGTAGAAAATTCGAAAAAATCTGCCAATTTACGAGCGTGATCCTCAGATATTTACGCAACTTTCATTAGTTTTGAGTTTTTCCATTTGAGCAAGTCTGGTGCCATTTTAAAATTCGTCTTTACGGACTATTCTGTTTTTGACAGATTCTGCCTTTTATTTCGCATTGCCTCTTTTGCTATGTTGGATGAATTTCTTTGATCCGCTAATGTCCAGTAGCTTTATGCAATGTCCAGAAGTGTAAGAAATGTTTGTGTCACCTCTGAATGTGTGAATTATTAATTGTACACTAACCCTCTAATGAGTTTGTTTGAAGTTTGGTGTGAAGGAAGTTTTCAAGGGTCAAGAGAGGAGTATGATATACTATGATCAAGAGGAGTGAAAGCTCTAAGCTTGGGGATGCCCCCGTGGTTCACCCCTGCATATTTTAAGAAGACTCAAGCGTCTAAGCTTGGGGATGCCCAAGGCATCCCCTTCTTCATCGACAACATCATCAGGTTCCTCCCCTGAAACTATATTTTTATTCAGTCACATCTTGTGTTCTTTACTTGGAGCGTCGGTTTGTTTTTGTTTTTGTTTTTGTTTTTGTTTGAATAAAATGGATCCTAGCATTCACTTTGTGGGAGAGAGACACGCTCCGCTGTTGCATATGGACAAATATGTCCTTAGGCTTTACTCATAATGTTCAAGGCGAAGTTTCTTCTTCGTTAAATTGTTATATGGTTGGAATTGGAAAATGCTACATGTAGTAATTCTAAAATGTCTTGGATAATGTGATACTTGGCAATTGTTGTGCTCATGTTTAAGCTCTTGCATCATATGCTTTGCACCTATTAATGAAGAAATACATAGAGCTTGCTAAAATTTGATTTGCATATTTGGTCTCTCTAAGGTCTAGATAATATCTAGTATTGAGTTTTGAACAACAAGGAAGACGGTGTAGAGTCTTATAATGTTTACAATATGTCTTTTATGTGAGTTTTGCTGCACCGGTTCATCCTTGAGTTTGCTTCAAATAACCTTGCTAGCCTAAACCTTGTATCGAGAGGGAATACTTCTCATGCATCCAAAATCCTTGAGCCAACTACTATGCCATTTGTGTCCACCATACCTACCTACTACATGGTATTTCTCCGCCATTCCAAAGTAAATTGCTTGAGTGCTACCTTTAAAATTCCATCATTCACTTTTGCAATATATAGCTCATGGGACAAAATAGCCTTAAAAACTATCGTAGTATTGAATATGTACTTATGCACTTTATCTCTTATTAAGTTGCTTGTTGAGCGATAACCATGATTCTGGGGAACACCATCAATTACTCTTTATTGAATATCATGTGAGTTGCTATGCATGTCCGTCTTGTCTGAAGGATCTATCACCTTAATGATTGGAGCATGCAAATTGTTAGAGAAGAACATTGGGCCACTAACTAAAGCCATGAATCAAGGTGGAAGTTTCAGTTTTGGACATATATCCTCAATCTCATATGAGAATAATAATTGTTGCTACATGCTTATGCATTAAAGAGGAGTCCATTATCTGTTGTCCATGTTGTCCCGGTATGGATGTCTAAGTTGAGAATAATCAAAAGCGAGAAATCCAAAATGCGAGCTTTCTCCTTAGACCTTTGTACAGGCGGCATGGAGGTACCCCTTTGTGACACTTGGTTGAAACATGGCATTGCAAAGATCCGGTAGTCCAAGCTAAGTAGGACAAGGTGCGGGCACTATTAGTATACTATGCATGAGGCTTGCAACTTGTAAGATATAATTTACATAACTCATATACTTTATTACTACCGTTGACAAAATTGTTTCATGTTTTCAAAATAAAAGCTCTAGCACAAATACATCAATCGATGCTTTCCTCTTTGAAGGACCATTCTTTTACTTTTATTGTTGAGTCAGTTTACCTATCTCCCTCCACCTTAAGAAGCAAACACTTGTGTGAACTGTGCATTGATTCCTACATACTTGCATATTGCACTTGTTATATTACTTTATGTTGACAATATCCATGAGATATACATGTTATAAGTTGAAAGCAACCGCTGAAACTTAATCTTCCTTTGTGTTGCTTCAATATCTTTACTTTGATTTATTGCTTTATGAGTTAACTCTTATGCAAGACTTATTGATGCTTGTCTTGAAGTACTATTCATGAAAAGTCTTTGCTTTATGATTCAGTTGTTTACTCATGTCATTACCATTGTTTTGATCGCTGCATTCATTACATATATTTACAAATAGTATGATCAAGATTATGATGGCATGTCACTTCAGAAATTATCTTTGTTATCGTTTTACCTGCTCGGGACGAGCAGAACTAAGCTTGGGGATGCTGATACGTCTCCAACGTATCGATAATTTCTTATGTTCCATGCTACTTTATTGATGATACCTACATGTTTTATGCACATTATATGTTGTATTTACGCATTTTCCGGAACTAACCTATTAACAAGATGCCGAAGAGCCAGTTGCTGTTGCTTTTGGTTTCAGAAATCCTAGTAAGGAAATATTCTCGAATTGGACGAAATCACCGCCCGGGTCCTATTTTTGCACGAAGCTTCCAAGACCGAAGAAGTGGGGCCACGAGGTGGCAGGACAGGCGGCGCGGCCCAGCCCGGCCGCGCGCCCTGTCCCCTGGGCCCCTGCCGCCTCTTGACCTGCCCTTTCGCCTACTTATAGCCTCCGTCGCGAAACCCCCAGTACCGAGAGCCACGATACGGAAAACCTTCCAGACGCCGCCGCCGCGAATCCCATCTCGGGATTCAGGAGACGCCCCCTGCCGGAGAGGGGATTCATCTCCCGGAGGACTCTTCATCGCCATGATCGCCTCCGGAGTGATGAGTGAGTAGTTCACCCTGGACTATGGGTCCATAGCAGTAGCTGGTCGTCTTCTCCTAATTGTGCTTCATTGTTGGATCTTGTGAGCTGCCTAACATGATCAAGATCATCTATCTGTAATACTATATGTTGTGTTTGTCGGGATCCGATGGATAGAGAATACTATGTTATGGTGATTATCAATCTATTGTTTATGTGTTGTTTATGATCTTGCATGCTCTCCGTTATTAGTAGAGGCTCTGGCCAAGTTTTTGCTCTTAACTCCAAGAGGGAGTATTTATGCTCGATAGTGGGTTCATGCCTTCATTGACACCTGGGATCGTGACAGTAGGTTCTAAGGTTGTGATGCGCCGGAATCCCTGTTGTTGCGCCGCATCACATTTCGCCACCATCAACCTTCAACGTGCTTTCTCTGGTTCGATTAAACCTTGGTTTCATACTGAGGGAAACTTGCATTTATACGGGGTTCCCACGGACGTGTGCATCTAAGCATGGATCCTTCTTAGTCACTCCAAAATGTACCAATTGATAGATGTGTTAACTTTGCTTCATGGAAAAATTAATGTCATGTAAATGAGTTAACTTGGATTTCCTACCGTTGAATCCATAGGAAACTTTGTTCTAATGCACTATAATAATCAACCGAGTTTTTACACCAACAGGTCTGTCACTTACGTGTGGTGCCCATGCGTGAGGTCCCACACTTCAGTGAGCACAAGTCAAGTGCAGTAGGTACGCAAACTCCAAGCCATCTTCTTTGTCAAGAGAAGACGCATCAGGATGTGTTTGGAAGTCTGTGGGTCCGTCTGGATCCTTCGGTTGTCCCTCTAACAAAAAAAACAAATCTCTCTCATTCTCGGCCTCGCTGACTCGCTCGCTCGCTCGCTCGCTCCCACCTCCTTCTCACTGACAAACCCTGCACAAAAGTCAACATCATCACCCGAAAAAGGGGAGACACCATAATTCTCTCCCTTCTTCTCTCCTTCCGAGTGATCCCTCTTCCTCCGAGTTTCACTCGACGGGCAAACACACATGTGCTGCATAGTAATAATAATAAAAAGGTAGAAAAATCAACCTACGAATCTATAATTAAATACGTTAAACTAGGGTTTTGCCCAGTACTACAGATCAAGTTCATAAAAAATCCAACTACGGGGTTCGAACAACCCCATTTCTAATCCAAGATTTTTTTCGACCTCATCCAAATGGCCTCAAACTATAGGGTTAATTAGCATCTAGTGCAATATGTGTGAACATGTATGCACTATGTGTGCTATAACTTGTATGTCTTTCAAATTTGAACCAAATTTGAAATATATGAAATGGGGCTTTTGGCTTAAACGTTTGAAACCCAAAACGACTTCTCTTCATGCTAGGCATCATAAGACCGAGTTTAGGGTTAGGGGGTAGATACAGGATTTGTCTGTTTTGAATATGTCTATACCTTGTTTATCTACTTGAATATGCTTACTATAGATATATATGACGTAAGAAGACTATGTGCTTTGGTTTTTTTTTATTTTTCCAGAATTTTTATGCCCATTTGAATCTTGGTCAAATCCTAGGCTTGACCAATATTTAAACAAGCTTAAAACATGAAAATGAAAAGGTAAGCTTGGATCCTTCTTTGTCACTCTAAGATGAAGTTTTTGGGAGGTTTTCAAAATTTCCATGTCTGAAACCCAAAACCACTTCTCTTCATGCTTGACTTCATAAGACAGAGTTTAGGGTTAGCCAGGGACAGGGTAGATACACGATTTTCTAGTTTGAATATGTCTAGACCATGTTTATCAACTTGAATGATCATTATATGACAGAAAAAGGCTAGGTGCGTTTTTTATTTTATTTTATACCCATTTGAATCTTGATCAAATCCTAGTTTTGACCAGGATTTAAATAATTTTAAAACATGAAAATGAAAAGGTAAGCCTGGATCCTTCTTAGTCACTCTAAAATGAAGCTTTTGGGAGGTTTTTGAAATTTCCATGTTTGAAACCCAAAACCATTTCTCATCATGCTTGACTTCATTAGATATAGTTTAGGGTTAGGTGTAGATACACGATTTGTCTGGTTTGAATATGTCTAGACCTTGTTTATCAACTTCAATTCTTACTATATGACATAAGAAGACTATATGTGCTTTGGTTTTTGATTTTTTGATTTTTTCTGAATGTTTATGCCCATTTGAATCTTGGTCAAATCCTAGGTTTGACCAAGATTTAAACAAGTCTATAACATGAAAATGAAAAGGTAAGCCTGGATCCTTCTTAGTCATTCTAAAATGAAGCTTTTGGGGGGTTCTTGAAATCTCAATGTTTGAAACCCAAAACCACTTCTCTTCATGGTTGACTTCATAAGACATGCAGAGTTTAGGGTTAGGGGTAGATACATGATTTGTTGGGTTTGAATATGTCTAGACATGCTTGTTTATCAACTTGAATGCTTACTATATGACATAAGAAGGCTATGTGCTTTGGTTTTTCATTTTTCCGGTTTTTTGAATTTTATGCCCATTTGAAGATTTTGGGAGGTTCTTGAAATTTTCATGTTTGAAACCAATACGACTTCTGTTCATGCTAGACTTCATAAGATCGACCGAGTTTATGGTTAGGGGGTAGATACATGATTTGTCTGGTTTGAACATGTCTAAACCTTGTTTATCAACTTGAAAGCTTACTATATGACATAAGAAGACTATGTGCTTTTGTTTTTCATTCTTCTATTTTTTTATTTTATGCCCATTTGAATCTTGGTCAAATCCTATGTTTGACCTGGATTTAAACAAGTATAAAATATGAAAACGAAAAGGTAAGCATGGATCCTTCTTAGTCACTCTAAAATGAAGCGGCTTTTGGGATGTTCTTGAAATTTTCATGTTTGAAACCCAAAACCACTTCTCTTCATGATTGACTTCATAAGACAGAGTTTAAGGTTAGGGGCAGATATATACATGATTTTCTAGTTTGAATATGTCTAGACCTTATTTATCAACTTGAATGCTTACTATATGACATAAGAATGCTATGTGCTTTGGTTTATCAATCTTTTGGTTTTTTCCTGAATTTTTATGCCCATTTGAATCTTGGTCAAATCCTAGGTTTCACAAAGATTTAAACAAGTTTAAAATCTGAAAATTAAAAGGTAAGCATGGATCCTTCTTAGTCACTCTAAAATGAAGCTTTTGGGAGGTTTTTGAAATTTCCATGTTTGAAACCCAAAACCACTTCTCTTCATGCTTAATTGACTTCATAAGACAGAGTTTAGAGTGTTAGGGGTAGATACATGATTTGTCTAGTTTGAATACGTCTAGACCTTGTTTATCAACTTGAATTCTTACTATATGACATAAGAAGGCTATGTGCTTTGGTTTTTCATTTTTCTGATTTTTTTGAATTTTATGCCCATTTGAATCTTGGTCAAATACTAGCTAGGTTTGACCAAGATTTAAACAAGTTTAAAACATGAAAATGAAAAGGTAAGCCTCGATCCTTCTTAGTCACTCTAAAATGAAGCTTTTGGGAGGTTTTTGAAATTTGCATGTTTGAAACCCAAAACCACTTCTCTTCATGCCTTACTTCATAAGACGGAGTTTAGGGTCGTTAGGGAGTAGATACATGATTTGCCTGGTTTGAATATGTCTAGACCTTGTTTATCATCTTGAATGCTTACTATATGACAGAAGAAGACTATGTGCATTGGTATTTCATTTTTTTTTGAATTTTCATGCCCATTTCAATCTTGGTGAAATCCTAGGTTTGAGCAAGATTTAAACAAATTTAACACGTGAAAACGAATAAGCATGGATCCTTCTTAGTCACTCCAAAATGTACCAATTGATAGATGTGTTAACTTTGCTTCATGGAAAAATTAATGTCATGTAAATGAGTTAACTTGGATTTCCTACCGTTGAATCCATAGGAAACTTTGTTCTAATGCACTATAATAATCAACCGAGTTTTTACACCAACAGGTCTGTCACTTACGTGTGGTGCCCATGCGTGAGGTCCCACACTTCAGTGAGCACAAGTCAAGTGCAGTAGGTACGCAAACTCCAAGCCATCTTCTTTGTCAAGAGAAGACGCATCAGGATGCGTTTTGGAAGTCTGTGGGTCCTTCTGGATCCTTCGGTTGTCCCTCTCACAAAAAAACAAATCTCTCTCATTCTCGGCCTCGCTCGACTCGCTCGCTCGCTCGCACCTCCTGCTCACTGACAAACCCTGCACAAAAGTCAACATCATCACCCGAAAAAGGGGAGACACCATAATGCTCTCCCTTCTTCTCTCCTTCCGAGTGATCCCTCTTCCTCCGAGTTTCACTCGACGGGCAAACACACATGTGCTGCATAGTAATAATAATAAAAAGGTAGAAAAATCAACCTACGAATCTATAATTAAATACGTTAAACTAGGGTTTTGCCCAGTACTACAGATCAAGTTCATAAAAAATCCAACTACGGGGTTCGAACAACCCCATTTCTAATCCAAGATTTTTTTCGACCTCATCCAAATGGCCTCAAACTATAGGGTTAATTAGCATCTAGTGCAGTATGTGTGAACATGTATGCACTATGTGTGCTATAACTTGTATGTCTTTCAAATTTGAACCAAATTTGAATAAGTTTGAAATATATGAAATGGGGCTTTTGGCTTAAACGTTTGAAACCCAAAACGACTTCTCTTCATGCTAGGCATCATAAGACCGAGTTTAGGGTTAGGGGGTAGATACAGGATTTGTCTGTTTTGAATATGTCTATACCTTGTTTATCTACTTGAATATGCTTACTATAGATATATATGACGTAAGAAGACTATGTGCTTTGGTTTTTTTTTATTTTTCCAGAATTTTTATGCCCATTTGAATCTTGGTCAAATCCTAGGCTTGACCAATATTTAAACAAGCTTAAAACATGAAAATGAAAAGGTAAGCTTGGATCCTTCTTTGTCACTCTAAGATGAAGTTTTTGGGAGGTTTTCAAAATTTCCATGTCTGAAACCCAAAACCACTTCTCTTCATGCTTGACTTCATAAGACAGAGTTTAGGGTTAGCCAGGGACAGGGTAGATACACGATTTTCTAGTTTGAATATGTCTAGACCATGTTTATCAACTTGAATGATCATTATATGACAGAAAAAGGCTAGGTGCGTTTTTTATTTTATTTTATACCCATTTGAATCTTGATCAAATCCTAGTTTTGACCAGGATTTAAATAAGTTTAAAACATGAAAATGAAAAGGTAAGCCTGGATCCTTCTTAGTCACTCTAAAATGAAGCTTTTGGGAGGTTTTTGAAATTTCCATGTTTGAAACCCAAAACCATTTCTCATCATGCTTGACTTCATTAGATATAGTTTAGGGTTAGGTGTAGATACACGATTTGTCTGGTTTGAATATGTCTAGACCTTGTTTATCAACTTCAATTCTTACTATATGACATAAGAAGACTATATGTGCTTTGGTTTTTGATTTTTTGATTTTTTTGAATGTTTATGCCCATTTGAATCTTGGTCAAATCCTAGGTTTGACCAAGATTTAAACAAGTCTATAACATGAAAATGAAAAGGTAAGCCTGGATCCTTCTTAGTCATTCTAAAATGAAGCTTTTGGGGGGTTCTTGAAATCTCAATGTTTGAAACCCAAAACCACTTCTCTTCATGGTTGACTTCATAAGACATGCAGAGTTTAGGGTTAGGGGTAGATACATGATTTGTTGGGTTTGAATATGTCTAGACATGCTTGTTTATCAACTTGAATGCTTACTATATGACATAAGAAGGCTATGTGCTTTGGTTTTTCATTTTTCCGGTTTTTTGAATTTTATGCCCATTTGAAGATTTTGGGAGGTTCTTGAAATTTTCATGTTTGAAACCAATACGACTTCTCTTCATGCTAGACTTCATAAGATCGACCGAGTTTATGGTTAGGGGGTAGATACATGATTTGTCTGGTTTGAACATGTCTAAACCTTGTTTATCAACTTGAAAGCTTACTATATGACATAAGAAGACTATGTGCTTTTGTTTTTCATTCTTCTATTTTTTTATTTTATGCCCATTTGAATCTTGGTCAAATCCTATGTTTGACCTGGATTTAAACAAGTATAAAATATGAAAACGAAAAGGTAAGCATGGATCCTTCTTAGTCACTCTAAAATGAAGCGGCTTTTGGGATGTTCTTGAAATTTTCATGTTTGAAACCCAAAACCACTTCTCTTCATGATTGACTTCATAAGACAGAGTTTAAGGTTAGGGGCAGATATATACATGATTTTCTAGTTTGAATATGTCTAGACCTTATTTATCAACTTGAATGCTTACTATATGACATAAGAATGCTATGTGCTTTGGTTTATCAATCTTTTGGTTTTTTCCTGAATTTTTATGCCCATTTGAATCTTGGTCAAATCCTAGGTTTCACAAAGATTTAAACAAGTTTAAAATCTGAAAATTAAAAGGTAAGCATGGATCCTTCTTAGTCACTCTAAAATGAAGCTTTTGGGAGGTTTTTGAAATTTCCATGTTTGAAACCCAAAACCACTTCTCTTCATGCTTAATTGACTTCATAAGACAGAGTTTAGAGTGTTAGGGGTAGATACATGATTTGTCTAGTTTGAATACGTCTAGACCTTGTTTATCAACTTGAATTCTTACTATATGACATAAGAAGGCTATGTGCTTTGGTTTTTCATTTTTCTGATTTTTTTGAATTTTATGCCCATTTGAATCTTGGTCAAATACTAGCTAGGTTTGACCAAGATTTAAACAAGTTTAAAACATGAAAATGAAAAGGTAAGCCTCGATCCTTCTTAGTCACTCTAAAATGAAGCTTTTGGGAGGTTTTTGAAATTTGCATGTTTGAAACCCAAAACCACTTCTCTTCATGCCTTACTTCATAAGACGGAGTTTAGGGTCGTTAGGGAGTAGATACATGATTTGCCTGGTTTGAATATGTCTAGACCTTGTTTATCATCTTGAATGCTTACTATATGACATAAGAAGACTATGTGCATTGGTATTTCATTTTTTTGAATTTTCATGCCCATTTCAATCTTGGTTAAATCCTAGGTTTGAGCAAGATTTAAACAAATTTAACACGTGAAAACGAATAAGCATGGATCCTTCTTAGTCACTCCAAAATGTACCAATTGATAGATGTGTTAACTTTGCTTCATGGAAAAATTAATGTCATGTAAATGAGTTAACTTGGATTTCCTACCGTTGAATCCATAGGAAACTTTGTTCTAATGCACTATAATAATCAACCGAGTTTTTACACCAACAGGTCTGTCACTTACGTGTGGTGCCCATGCGTGAGGTCCCACACTTCAGTGAGCACAAGTCAAGTGCAGTAGGTACGCAAACTCCAAGCCATCTTCTTTGTCAAGAGAAGACGCATCAGGATGCGTTTTGGAAGTCTGTGGGTCCTTCTGGATCCTTCGGTTGTCCCTCTCACAAAAAAAAACAAATCTCTCTCATTCTCGGCCTCGCTCGACTCGCTCGCTCGCTCGCACCTCCTGCTCACTGACAAACCCTGCACAAAAGTCAACATCATCACCCGAAAAAGGGGAGACACCATAATGCTCTCCCTTCTTCTCTCCTTCCGAGTGATCCCTCTTCCTCCGAGTTTCACTCGACGGGCAAACACACATGTGCTGCATAGTAATAATAATAAAAAGGTAGAAAAATCAACCTACGAATCTATAATTAAATACGTTAAACTAGGGTTTTGCCCAGTACTACAGATCAAGTTCATAAAAAATCCAACTACGGGGTTCGAACAACCCCATTTCTAATCCAAGATTTTTTCGACCTCATCCAAATGGCCTCAAACTATAGGGTTAATTAGCATCTAGTGCAGTATGTGTGAACATGTATGCACTATGTGTGCTATAACTTGTATGTCTTTCAAATTTGAACCAAATTTGAATAAGTTTGAAATATATGAAATGGGGCTTTTGGCTTAAACGTTTGAAACCCAAAACGACTTCTCTTCATGCTAGGCATCATAAGACCGAGTTTAGGGTTAGGGGGTAGATACAGGATTTGTCTGTTTTGAATATGTCTATACCTTGTTTATCTACTTGAATATGCTTACTATAGATATATATGACGTAAGAAGACTATGTGCTTTGGTTTTTTTTTATTTTTCCAGAATTTTTATGCCCATTTGAATCTTGGTCAAATCCTAGGCTTGACCAATATTTAAACAAGCTTAAAACATGAAAATGAAAAGGTAAGCTTGGATCCTTCTTTGTCACTCTAAGATGAAGTTTTTGGGAGGTTTTCAAAATTTCCATGTCTGAAACCCAAAACCACTTCTCTTCATGCTTGACTTCATAAGACAGAGTTTAGGGTTAGCCAGGGACAGGGTAGATACACGATTTTCTAGTTTGAATATGTCTAGACCATGTTTATCAACTTGAATGATCATTATATGACAGAAAAAGGCTATGTGCGTTTTTTATTTTATTTTATACCCATTTGAATCTTGATCAAATCCTAGTTTTGACCAGGATTTAAATAAGTTTAAAACATGAAAATGAAAAGGTAAGCCTGGATCCTTCTTAGTCACTCTAAAATGAAGCTTTTGGGAGGTTTTTGAAATTTCCATGTTTGAAACCCAAAACCATTTCTCATCATGCTTGACTTCATTAGATATAGTTTAGGGTTAGGTGTAGATACACGATTTGTCTGGTTTGAATATGTCTAGACCTTGTTTATCAACTTCAATTCTTACTATATGACATAAGAAGACTATATGTGCTTTGGTTTTTGATTTTTTGATTTTTTTGAATGTTTATGCCCATTTGAATCTTGGTCAAATCCTAGGTTTGACCAAGATTTAAACAAGTCTATAACATGAAAATGAAAAGGTAAGCCTGGATCCTTCTTAGTCATTCTAAAATGAAGCTTTTGGGGGGTTCTTGAAATCTCAATGTTTGAAACCCAAAACCACTTCTCTTCATGGTTGACTTCATAAGACATGCAGAGTTTAGGGTTAGGGGTAGATACATGATTTGTCGGGTTTGAATATGTCTAGACATGCTTGTTTATCAACTTGAATGCTTACTATATGACATAAGAAGGCTATGTGCTTTGGTTTTTCATTTTTCCGGTTTTTTGAATTTTATGCCCATTTGAAGATTTTGGGAGGTTCTTGAAATTTTCATGTTTGAAACCAATACGACTTCTCTTCATGCTAGACTTCATAAGATCGACCGAGTTTATGGTTAGGGGGTAGATACATGATTTGTCTGGTTTGAACATGTCTAAACCTTGTTTATCAACTTGAAAGCTTACTATATGACATAAGAAGACTATGTGCTTTTGTTTTTCATTCTTCTATTTTTTTATTTTATGCCCATTTGAATCTTGGTCAAATCCTATGTTTGACCTGGATTTAAACAAGTATAAAATATGAAAACGAAAAGGTAAGCATGGATCCTTCTTAGTCACTCTAAAATGAAGCGGCTTTTGGGATGTTCTTGAAATTTTCATGTTTGAAACCCAAAACCACTTCTCTTCATGATTGACTTCATAAGACAGAGTTTAAGGTTAGGGGCAGATATATACATGATTTTCTAGTTTGAATATGTCTAGACCTTGTTTATCAACTTGAATGCTTACTATATGACATAAGAATGCTATGTGCTTTGGTTTATCAATCTTTTGGTTTTTTCCTGAATTTTTATGCCCATTTGAATCTTGGTCAAATCCTAGGTTTCACAAAGATTTAAACAAGTTTAAAATCTGAAAATTAAAAGGTAAGCATGGATCCTTCTTAGTCACTCTAAAATGAAGCTTTTGGGAGGTTTTTGAAATTTCCATGTTTGAAACCCAAAACCACTTCTCTTCATGCTTAATTGACTTCATAAGACAGAGTTTAGAGTGTTAGGGGTAGATACATGATTTGTCTAGTTTGAATATGTCTAGACCTTGTTTATCAACTTGAATTCTTACTATATGACATAAGAAGGCTATGTGCTTTGGTTTTTCATTTTTCTGATTTTTTTTGAATTTTATGCCCATTTGAATATTGGTCAAATACTAGCTAGGTTTGACCAAGATTTAAACAAGTTTAAAACATGAAAATGAAAAGGTAAGCCTCGATCCTTCTTAGTCACTCTAAAATGAAGCTTTTGGGAGGTTTTTGAAATTTGCATGTTTGAAACCCAAAACCACTTCTCTTCATGCCTTACTTCATAAGACGGAGTTTAGGGTCGTTAGGGAGTAGATACATGATTTGCCTGGTTTGAATATGTCTAGACCTTGTTTATCATCTTGAATGCTTACTATATGACAGAAGAAGACTATGTGCATTGGTATTTCATTTTTTTTTGAATTTTCATGCCCATTTCAATCTTGGTGAAATCCTAGGTTTGAGCAAGATTTAAACAAATTTAACACGTGAAAACGAATAAGCATGGATCCTTCTTAGTCACTCCAAAATGTACCAATTGATAGATGTGTTAACTTTGCTTCATGGAAAAATTAATGTCATGTAAATGAGTTAACTTGGATTTCCTACCGTTGAATCCATAGGAAACTTTGTTCTAATGCACTATAATAATCAACCGAGTTTTTACACCAACAGGTCTGTCACTTACGTGTGGTGCCCATGCGTGAGGTCCCACACTTCAGTGAGCACAAGTCAAGTGCAGTAGGTACGCAAACTCCAAGCCATCTTCTTTGTCAAGAGAAGACGCATCAGGATGCGTTTTGGAAGTCTGTGGGTCCTTCTGGATCCTTCGGTTGTCCCTCTCACAAAAAAAACAAATCTCTCTCATTCTCGGCCTCGCTCGACTCGCTCGCTCGCTCGCACCTCCTGCTCACTGACAAACCCTGCACAAAAGTCAACATCATCACCCGAAAAAGGGGAGACACCATAATTCTCTCCCTTCTTCTCTCCTTCCGAGTGATCCCTCTTCCTCCGAGTTTCACTCGACGGGCAAACACACATGTGCTGCATAGTAATAATAATAAAAAGGTAGAAAAATCAACCTACGAATCTATAATTAAATAGGTTAAACTAGGGTTTTTCCCAGTACTACAGATCAAGTTCAAAAAAATCCAACTACGGGGTTCGAACAACCCCATTTCTAATCCAAGAATTTTTTCGACCTCATCCAAATGGCCTCAAACTATAGGGTTAATTAGCATCTAGTGCAGTATGTGTGAACATGTATGCACTATGTGTGCTATAACTTGTATGTCTTTCAAATTTGAACCAAATTTGAAATATATGAAATGGGGCTTTTGGCTTAAACGTTTGAAACCCAAAACGACTTCTCTTCATGCTAGGCATCATAAGACCGAGTTTAGGGTTAGGGGGTAGATACAGGATTTGTCTGTTTTGAATATGTCTATACCTTGTTTATCTACTTGAATATGCTTACTATAGATATATATGACGTAAGAAGACTATGTGCTTTGGTTTTTTTTTATTTTTCCAGAATTTTTATGCCCATTTGAATCTTGGTCAAATCCTAGGCTTGACCAATATTTAAACAAGCTTAAAACATGAAAATGAAAAGGTAAGCTTGGATCCTTCTTTGTCACTCTAAGATGAAGTTTTTGGGAGGTTTTCAAAATTTCCATGTCTGAAACCCAAAACCACTTCTCTTCATGCTTGACTTCATAAGACAGAGTTTAGGGTTAGCCAGGGACAGGGTAGATACACGATTTTCTAGTTTGAATATGTCTAGACCATGTTTATCAACTTGAATGATCATTATATGACAGAAAAAGGCTATGTGCGTTTTTTATTTTATTTTATACCCATTTGAATCTTGATCAAATCCTACACTACAAGAAAAGTTCTGATAGACAACGTCCCAAAATCGTCAACTAAGGGGCATTTTTCGTCGCCTATGGGCCTAACCCGACGATATGGGTTCCGTTGTCGAAACTGCGTCAGGCAAAGTCCAACGACGATTTTTTCGGTCCGTCGCGCTTGGGCGCCCTTCCGCCACGGAAAATCGGACCGTTGCGGAAGTGTTTTCGGGAGCCCGTTGACTGCTGACGTCATGCAAACTGACACGTGGCAGACGCCGTTAACTGCCAGTTAACGGCGTTAACCGGCTGAAACCCCGTGGTAGATGGTAGGCCCACACGAGGCCTGCCACGTCTTAAGCGGGCCGGGCCAGATGACATAGTTTGACCGGTCAACTATATAGCTGGGCTGGTCCATTAGTTACGTGGGCCGGGCCTAACCTCTAAGGTTGACTGGTCAAAACTTAAATGGGCCGGCCCATTTAACATGTGGGGTCCACCTTACAGCAACTGGGCCGGCCCAAGAAGCAAGTGGGCCGGCCAAAACACAGGTGGGTCCCACTTTCCGTTAAAAGGCCCATTTAGTGTGTGGGGTCCACCATATAGCAAGTGGGCCGGCCCAACAAGCTAGTGGGCCGGGCCAAAAACACATGGCGGGTCCCACTATCCTGTTAAAGGGCCGGCCCATTTAGTATGTGGGGTCCACCATATAGCAAGTGGGCCGGCCCAACAAGATAGTGGGCCGGGCCAAAAACACAGTGGGACCCACCTTCCTGTTAAAGGGCCGGCCCATTTAGTATGTGGGGTCCACAATATAGCAAGTGGGCTGGCCCACCAAGATAGTGGGCCGGGCCAAAAACACATGTGGGTCCCACATTCCTGTTAATGGGCCGGGCCATTTGTTACGTGGGGTCCACCATGTAGAAAGTGGATAGTGGGCCGGGCCAAAAACACAGGTGGGTCCCACCTTACTATTAAAGGGCCGGCCCATTTACCATGTGGGACCACCATATAGCAAGTGGTGCCCCACAAGATAGTGGGCCGGCCAAAAGCACAGTGGGCCCCACTTTCCTGTTAAAAGGCCGGCCCAATTAGTATGGGGTCCACCATACGCAAGTGGGCCGCCCAACAAGATAGTGGGCCGGCCAAAAACACAGGGTCCCACTTTCCTCTTGAAGGGCCGGCCCGTTTAGTATGTGGGGTCCACCACAAAAGCAAATGGGCTGGCCCAACTAATTAGGGGGCCGGCCCAGTAGTGGGTGGGGTCCACCTTAAAGCAAGTGGGCCAGCCCAATTAGAGTGTGGGGTCCACCGTAACTCACATGGGCTGGCCCAAGAAGTAAGTGGGCCAGCCCGTTTAGTTGCTGTTTATATGCCGGCATAATATGCGCTTTAGGATTTTGCGGGCAGGCACATATGTGATTTCGATTAATTGGGCCGTTTAAGGGATGGGAATTCGTGATTTAGATACTGAGAATATTTACGCAGCATTGATTTCTGTCGGATAGCCTCACTTACCACAAGCACCAAAGAAAAAATGCGCGAAAGAACTATAAAAACTAACTAAATATTACATCAGCTGCAAGGCATTGAAAAAATATTACAGAACCCAGAGAAATTGAATGGTAATTAAACCTAGCAATACAATGAAGCGATCCGGCAATCTTTTAAGTTGTCCATGCAGCACCTATATCTGAAACAAAGACATTACAAGTTAAGACAGCAACAATGGAAAGGCAAAGACACTACAATATTGTTTGCCAAAGAATTTGGAACTCATCATTTCGTCGTTATAACAAGATCATTGTAATGCGCACAATAAGCAAACAAAGAGTGCATGCCGCATACCAACAGCCAATATAACAGAGCATGTTAGAATGAAACAACAGACTTACTACTGTCGAGTCCCATGCAAACCAACATGTTCAGGGAGTACAAAATTGGCATGAACAACATAGTAGCAGGCTATAAATTTTGTAACAACGACTGAGCAAGATGAAGTTATGATGGCTACATCTACAGAGCAGGGAATGTAAACCAAAAATAGAAGTTACGATGGCAAAAGCTAAAGAGGAGGGAATGTGAACCAACATGTGCCAAGTGCAATTACTTCATTTTGCCCGTGAACTAAATAATACTCCTGAACTTATAGTGAAGGGGATGCAAATCAAGATGTTTCGGGATATAAACTTGTAATGAGCAACACATAGAGGATAGTTAATGCTGGAGCTTAGGATGGACCAGATACAGAATATAGTGGGATCACCTGTGAACTTGTATAAGAGGGAATGCAAACCAATATGTTCAGCTTTCCATATGTGAGCGTCATGCCAAGTCAGAGAAACAAGTCAATAATGCAGCTTTTGAAGAACAAGATGGCACGCAAAATTATTATCTAGTAGTATATGACAAGTTTATTTGTACTACAGGCTAGATAGCAGAGTGATAGCATGCCAAACTAAGTCCTTACTTTGTTAGCTTACAATGAACTAGATACAAAACAATGGCATCACCTGTAGTACAGGGAATGCAAGCCAACATGTTCATGGAGTAAAAAATTGGCACAAACAACATAGTAGCAGGCCATAATTTTTGTAACAACGACTGAGCAAGATAAAGTTATGATGGCTAGATCTACAGAGCAGGGAATGTAAACCAAATATAGAAGTTACGATGCCAAAAGCTATAGAGCAGGGAATGCGAACCAACATGTGCAATTACTTAAAATTGGCCATGAACTAAATAATAGCAGGATGTTACTATAATACCTACAGTATAATTTTTGTAACAACGACTGAGCAAGATAGAAGTTATGATGGCTACATCTACAGAGCAGGGAATGCAAACCAAAATGTTCAATCGCTTAAAGTTAGCAATGAAGTAGAAAATAGCAACGTGTTACGGTCATAGCTAGGAATGAACTAAAAGAGCTTCAGACAAACAAGAATCTGAACCCAGAACATGGCGCTAAAACAAGGGACTTACATTAGGAGAAGCACTCTGTGGGAGTCACAGCAGATCTTCCTGGGGTTGATAGATCCGGTGATGAAGTACGCTACATGTGCTACTTGGGGTTGGAGAGACGGCCATTACACTTCATGGTTACTCATCTCATCTGCAAAAACGTAACGGCGCGTCGTTAGCACAAACAGGTTCCCCCAAGATTAAACAAGAACTTGCAGGCAAGCAATAGAAAAGCGACAGTAGAAGAGTTTAGATCATGCACTGCGCCGGTGAAGCAGATCCGGTTCATGCACAGCGGTGTCGGTGAGCAAGATCCGATGCGGTGGACGACGGATCCGGCGAAGCGGCTCCGGCGGGGTGGACGATACCGCAGCTGAAGCGACTGCGGTAGACTGCTGGATGAGCATATGGTTTCGAGGTTCGGCGGGGATGATCCGGTCCGGTTGATGACGGCGTCGATGAAGCGGCTCCGGCAGGCAGCCGGATGACGAGGATCGCGAGGCCTCGGGTAGGCCAGGGAAGTCCGGCGGGGATGTTCCGGTGCGGTGGTCGTGGAGGTGGGAGAGAGGGACTTGGGAAGTTCCGGTGGGTGGTCTGAGGGAAATGAATTTTTTTGGGAGGGTTTCCGGGCTAGGGAGGTGGTGATCCAAAAAATGACGGGCAGACCCCCCCACCAACCGACTTTGCTGCCATCTCCACAGGGGTAGAATGGGAATTTGGAAGCGTGTGAAATTTTTGTATTTTGTGGGCGGGAAGTTTTGCCGCTATGAGATTTTGAATTTGGCCACCGTCCAAGTATAATGATAAAAAATTGTGAGACCGTACTAGTACCTCTGTTCAAGGCCGAGTGCAAAATCAAATCATCATCACGTTGAAAATTTGTTACCAACTTACCATGATCATGATCTACCTCTGAAAATGGGCGCATCCACTAAAACTTGCAAAGTATAATGATACAAATTTGTGAGACCGTACTAGTACTTATGTTCAAGGTCGAGTGCAACATCAAATCATCATTATATTGAAAATTGTGTTACCATGATCATGATATTTCTCTGAATTTGGCGCAACCGCTAAATCTCGCAAAGGATAATGATAAAAAAAGGTGAGATTGTACTAGTTCTTATGTTCAAGGCCGAGTACAAGATCAAATCATCATCACGTTGAAATTTGTTACAATGATCATGACATATCTCTAAAATTAGTGCATCCGCTAAATCTTGCACGTGGCGCATCTCGGTGCGGAGCAACAAGTCGGTGCTATCAAGGTTGAGGCGTCGGTAGCGTCATCGGGCTCTCATCTCTTGATAGATCTTCTACATGGCGCGGCGCACCACCCGCCGATAAGCAGTCACATGTGAGACCGAGGTGGAGACGTCCCCGGCATCCTCGAGGCGCGGCCGCCCTTCTACGAGCCAGCGTCGACTCAAGGTATGAATCCATGTGGTGTCTTAGATTTATTGTTCTTCTCTTATGATTATTTTGAGCCGAACATGTGTGCTCTTTCTCTGAATATATTGCTTGAAAAGCTTACCAAGTTACTTAAATTCACTTTGTTCTTAATCTTGCGAGCTAATATTGTTATTTTTAATGAACGGTGGTGTGCGCAAGCAGAGTTATTTGTGGATGTGTTGAGCTGTTAGGCATAAGTCGAAATCCTCATCTAAACGAGGCCTCAGATTAACACATAAAAAAGGTGTTCAATCTCGCCCACAATACCCTCTTCTTTCCTCTCCCTTTATTGGAACTTGTTTTGCAGACAAGGAAAGTGGCACGTGTAATGTGAGTAAAACCCTCTTAGCCAAAATCATCTACGAGCAAGATTTTCTATATTGTAGATGCCCCAATTGACTCTCATCCCCAAAGTAGTTTTTTATGTCAGTATAGACTTCTTTACTGGATGTATACTATCGTACATGGCATGCATTTGCCTAATGAGCAACATTGTATTGCTATTCTAGCCAACCTGATCGATATGTCAAGCTTCATGCACGAGATGCCATGTTTAATTTACTCCCTCGCTCTGATCCATATTTCTTGATGTGAAATGAATGTGAATCGGAGGGAGTACTTTTCTTAGATAGTACTATATCATTTCAAAAAAAAGTACTACTACATCACAAATGCATCAAAAGAGTACTACATCACAAGACCACCACGGTTGTACTAGTAGAGTTTAATGCTGAACTTCCAAAGGGATTAAGATTACACATATGAACTTTAAACATGACCAGGAGCATGAGGGCCAGCAGCAGGGGCGTTGACGTGGAGCAAGCTAGGCAAGACGTAATTCTGGAGGAAGAGGCCATATGATGCGTACTTGGCCTTGGTTGCAGGGCGGTGTTTCCCCCTATGTACTTAGGCCTACACCCATCGCATGTTGGATCAGGCTGTGGATGTCCTTCTAGAGAAATTTGCCACATAATGGGCAAAATAGCTCCCCGCGCGTATGCAGAAACGAATTTCACCACCCTTCAGCCGCTTGAGAACATAGCGGCTTTTCCGGTCCCTGCGCACCTTGTTGTTGTCCATGTCATCAGAATACTCCTATGAATTATTAAGTACTACATAATCAAGTTTTTATGACAGATCGAATAAATACTCCACTAACATAATCAAACCTTAGAAACCCTAAAATTAAATGTGTAGAACAAGTAAATGGCAGAAGAAATCGTAATAAATCATGAGAAACCCTATGAACAACCATGAACATTAGCCACAACAATTGCAAGTCCACTAAGTATGAACACATAAATTGATTATATGACTACATGGCAGATTAGTCGAAATTAAACTAGAATCTGATCTTACGAATCGTAGAATCAATTACATCTACAAGAACAAGGTAGGATATCAAATCAATCAAGAACCAGGCTCGTGCAAACCATGTGAACAGCAATATGACACAAAGAGGGTTGGGACAGTTTCGGTAAAAGAGAAGTACCTCCTCGTCATCACCCTCAACATCCTCCTGGAACTGAACGTTTGGGCCGAAATCATCGAAGGGGTCGAGGTTCGCGTCCAGCATCGGGCCTAGGAAGACCTCGCCGTGGTGGCCTGCAACGCCGTGCACATCTTCGGCGGGATAAACAACGTTGGTATCCACCTTCTGCTCGACGGCCAGGACGCCCGTTTCGACCGAGGTCGAAGAACCAGACAAGCAGAGGAGACGAGCGGCATGGGTGCCCGGTGAAGCCTCACCCGTCGTGACGGCTAGGATGCCCATTTCGACCGAGGTTGAAGAATCCGACAAGCAGAGGAGACGAGCGGCTTGGGTGCCCGGTGAAGCCTCACCCACCACGACGGCCACTACCGTAGAGGCATCCTCTGCGTGGGCGGTCGCCTATTGCTCCGCCTCGTATGCAATACCTATCTTCATGCTGTTGTGGTTGGAAACGGGAAAGTCGATGCCTCAGAGGTGCGGTGAGTGGATGGGGGTTTTCACAGTGTGGGGGAGGCAAGTTGGGGGAGTGGAGAGGACGAGCTCGCGAGAGATGATGAGGCCGATTATGTTATAGCCTCCGACCCCCTGTATCCAGTAGTGGACGCGTGAAGTCATGCATGTACTCGACTTTCCACTTTCTGGGAGACGTGTACGAAACTTTTTTTTGGACCATTTAACTTCATCTGGGACTCATGTATACCAATACTTCCAAACGTCATAAGTAATTCAAAATCATTCAGAATAATATGAGACCTTAACATTTTATTTTTTGTGTCAGATATTGTCTATGAAAAATAACATCCTTCAAAAAATAAATCGCCTATGCCAATCCGATCATGCCCGTCTACTCCAACTAGCTTCCTCGAGTAATTTGTCACCTTACATTCTTAAAATGAACCAAAATTTGGCACAGGGGTGCATCATCACATGGAAAATGATGTTACCATTCTGTCTTCCCATTTTTTTTTGAATTTTTCAAAATTGTCATGCCCTAACGGAAAAAATGTACTCCTTCTAAGAAGCATGTATCAGAATGGCATTACCAAAACCTAGGGGTGGGGTGGGGGGAGGGGGGCACATGGTGGTGTGATGATACATCACATTTGGACCACACAACACCATTTGGACCAACCAAAAAAAAACACCCTACACAAACCCTGGTCAAAACTAGTTTGACCAATATTACAAAAGTTGTACGGAGTACATAATTCAGAAACCGTCAGAAATATACGAAGCATTCACGAGTCCCCAAAGTCAGTGACTTTGAGTCACTTACAACTGTGGTCCACATATCAGTCACCCAAAGTCATGGCAAAGTCAGCTTGGCAAAGTCACCGACAGACAAAGCAAGCAGTGAACAGACAACTCCGTAGCACTGAAAAGACATCTCACAGAAAAGGCTAGTACTACCTTTTCTTCCCGGATAAGCAAAAATAGCTGATCGGTACTGACGAAATGCACCAGGTCCGCAATGTACTCCAGCTATAAGTGAAGCATGCCTACCACTGAAGAGGAAATTCAAGATTCCACCAGATCCCCATATCACTCTTTTGCATAAAACACGGACATATCTTTTGCACAATTCACCACTTGTTGGTCTAATCTATCGCAGCTTCCATCAGTTGGTCATCCAATTAACGATTTAACGGATTAGAAAAATAAGCGGTGGAATTAGAAGTACTAGTAGCGAAATGTGCAAAATATACCGCCCTTCCCGAGGGGGTTTGTCCAGAAGAGGGCCGGATGACAATGTCCCGGGTGCATCCAGAAACGAGAGGGGTAGTTTCTAATACATGTAAGAAATTATTTTACAAAAAGGTACATATTAAGTAGTACAACTATTAGTACAGTACTACTATTTCGAGGGAAAATGCCATGTCGTGCGACCTCTAATCAATGAGTAGAAGTTGTAGGTGCGCCTAACATGCATTGCTGAAAGCTGGTTCCGCTGGAATTTGAGCTCAGCCGGGGCGGATTCTGCGAAGTACGCCCGACGTCACTCATGTATCCCACCAAACTGCTCACTTCTTTCAATGTCTCTTCTCTTTCACTGCAGCTCTCCAACATCAGGTGCATCAACTTATCTTGTGCCTTCTGCCTCTCGAGAAGGGCAAGGATGGCGATGTCAGCATATTCAAGGTTCAACTTTTGGAGCTGTACTTTATCCTGAAGAAGGATTTTGTACTCTATATCAGACTTGTCTCTGTCGAGGCACACAGTCTTGAGTATGCTGCTGGCTTTCTCCGCTGATGCTTTCTGCTTAATCAGCTCGTTCTTCAACATATCGCGCTCATTTCGAAGGCTGCAAATGAGCTCCACAAGAGTTTTCGAATTCTTCTTCTTGGCAGCCAAATCGTCTCGGAGGCGATCACACTCTAAGCTGAGCTCCTCGTTTTTTTCCATCAAGATGGCGACAGTGGTGTCGATAGTCGGCGCCGCTTCCTTCAGGGCGAAATCATCGGTAGCAAGTAAGCGCAAAGGAAGAAGAAGAAGAAGAAGAAGAAGAAGAAGAAGTTGGTGCTACCTCATTTCGCCGGGGTAGGGCCGGGTTGAAATCATCGGACGACGATGATTCCTTGGTCGTGGAAGTTGGTGCAGTAGGGGCGTCGTTGGAACTTCCAACCCTTTAAGATGTATAACCATAGAGACTCTTAAAGAGCTTGAGCCCGGGCAAGAAGAAACGAAAGTACATGGCGAAGGAAACTAACCCGGTGAGCACAGCACGGACGCGTTTCGGCGGCGGCGGCAGCGGCGGCGACGGCGAGCCCACTTGGTTTCTGGAACCGTCTCTCGAAATTTCGAGCCGGCGTTTTTTATCCGCGTACTTGACCGCCGGCGACCTGAAGTTTGAACACATTAATTGCTGGAGGAGAGAGCGACGAAAGAAACGAAAGTACATGGCGAAGGAAACTAACCCGGTGAGCACAGCACGGACGCGTTTCGGCGGCGGCGGCGGCGACGGCGAGCCCACTTGGTTTCTGGAAGCGTCTCTCGAAATTTCGAGCCGGCGTTTTTTCTCCGCGTACTTGACCGCCGACGACCTGAATTTTGAAGACATTGCTGGAGGAGAGAGCGACGAACAAATGTTTGTTAGGTGGAGAGAGGAAGAAAGTGAATGGAACGAGAGAGTTTAGCGTTTTGCCCTTATAGTCATAGTCGCTAACCGTGACGCGGGAAGGTTGGTCGTCGGCGTTTAATGGTCTCCCGCGTGGAAACCGAGGCGGCCACGAGGCAGCGGCTGGCCACGCGGCGTCCAGTCGCCTACGCCGCCGTAAATAAGGGTAGTTGCCTACCACCACCAGGTGACATGCACCTTTTCCATGTCACCGTGTGACATGCGGCCTAAATTCAAATTTAAAACATTGCGAAAAAAATCATGCATCCGGTGACATGCCCATGGCATGCCACCGATGAAGAGTTCCGTGCCATGCACTCTGGCACTCTGCGCCGTCTTGGATCAGAAAATGAGCGAAGAACGAGGACGAGGCACTAGTTCAAATTTAGGATGAAGTTTAAGTTTTATTTTGGTTTAAATTAGATTAGAGGGAGTAGTACTCTTACTTTATTACTCGTACTTGTGTTAATGTAGTAGTATTATTATGGTGGTGTACTTGCGTCCGTGTACTGCTTGTTTCAGCTGTTTTGGTGAAGGAGACATGCATCACCCTTTTTGGTGATATATCTAGTCGTCATGTAGCCCTCTACCATGTACTATTTTTGCTATGAATATATGTGGTATTGATTGTCAAAAAAAAAACCCCAAGATCCTGAAAAACTGTTGGTCTATCCCGAGAAACGAGGAGGTTTAAGGAAACGAGGAGTCCAGCGCGTGCGGAAGGAGCTTTAATCGTGCGAGCATGCAGGGGCAAAATGAGGAAACTAGCGATTACTTTCTCTCCTGCCAGTCTTATACCTTAATAAATGGGCAAACTGAGCACGTTGTAGCTAATCCTTTTATTAATTAAACAGCTATATTAGTCAATAAGATTGCCTTATGTTTTTCCTCAGTTTTCGCCAAGCCCTTATTTGTTACCCGCAGAAGGAGCTCAGACGGGAGGATTCCAGTTTAGTTGACCGTTCCGTGCTGACGTGTGGGGCTAGTAGAAAGGGACCGCGTGGGACAGGACGAGACCGCGTTTGGTTGTACGTGAGCAGGAGCTGGGTTCTGTCTCTCTCGGCGCGAATTGGCATTTTTAAGAGCACCTTTTCCCCCTCTGTCTCTTTGTCTTTATTAACCAAAAGTATCAAATCTAGAGAAGCTTGCATTTCTGTCTTTCTTCAATTATTTGTGCCTTTTGGCCCTCGTTGTTTGCCCAATATGGCAGCAAATCTAGTACTCCCTCTGGTCCATATGTATGTAGTTAAATCTAGAAGCAAATCTCCAGGGTAATGTACTCCGTACGACAAATTCGCAGTAATAGTAAATCGAGAAAACAAAGTAGGGCCAACAAAATATACTCCAGTAGAATAGGGATAGATAATAGGGATCCCTCCCTAGATAATAAGCTGCATACACAGCAGCCAACAGGTTCGAGGTTCTTCACAACACCATCATACTAACAACATAACAACAAGGGATCCCTAGCTAACAACAAAATAGAAGCTGCTTTGCAGCAGCAGCAGCACACGTCCGGGACTCCGCCTACCCCATCTGCCTCCACTTGTTGCTCCCCTTGGGAGCCTTGGGCTTGAGCGGAGGCATGCGCCCGGCGGAGATCTCCACCCGCTGGATGCTGCGGAGGTGCATGCCGAGCGCCATGTGCTTGGCGCGGAAGGAGTGGGGGTTCACCGACGCGCCGACCTTGGGGTTGGTGTTGCCGATGTTCTCGGCATGCGTGAGGAGGCAGTTGAAGTCAGTGCGGCCGAGCCTCCTAGTGCAGAAGGGGCACCTGTAGACACCCTTGGCGAAGTAGGAGACGTACTGGCCGACCTGCAGCCTCCGCAGCACCTGGCGAGTCTTGACGTCATGGTGCTCGTCGTCGCTGCCGACGTCGCTGCCAGACAGCTGATCCATATCAAACGGGAACTATTAGTGAATGAGATGCAACGATGACTAACGTGCATGATAACAAAGTAAGGAAAAACAGAGCCAGCCTCAGTTAGAGTGGACACGATTATATGTCTACAGGGATGGTGTTAGCGAACCATAGCTCATGCACAACAGATTTGTACACAGCAATGGTTCGCTGAACCCACTCTGTAAAAATTTGTGCCCAACGATTCATCATAGGCAAAGAAACAGATTCCAGATCTGATTTTGAACAGATTCCAGAATATTTGCAAAATTAAACGGTTGATATCTTTTGATTCCTGCATAAAATAACTGACTGAGATCCCATAAATTAACTGATTGAGATCCCATTATTACTTGCATAAATTAACCGAACGGCCGAACTCCAAATCTTAAACGAAATCAAGAAGGGATCAAAGCAAAATGGAATAAAATCGATCGGCGCAAATATTAACCCAATACTCAACCATCTACAGATCGGCACTAATAGTTACTAGGGAACCAGCAAAAATAGGGTTAAAAAAGGAATGGGCGAAGAAAAAAGGGAGCAAACCATAGTTACCTCGTTCCATGGGTCGTCCATGAAGGTGTCGTAGGGGTTCGGAGGCGAGATGTACGGCACCGGCTCATAGGGGTCCCATCCCGGCGGGATACGACCGCCACCGGCGGCGGCGACGGCCTTTGAGGGGACGACGTCGAAGAGGGAGGCGTCGCGCTTGGAGCCGACGGCGTCATGGACGATGGGATTCGCATTCTCCATGTCCATCTCGCCTGCAGAGAGGGAGAGGGTTTTTGCTTTGGAGAAGATGATGGGACGTGAGAGGCGGCGTTGCATGAGCGAGTGAGAGTGACAGAGATAGTGCGAGGAGGCGTCTATAAAGGCGAGGGGTGGTTAATGCGACCCGCGTCCTACGCGTCCACCATTTAACGTCTGCACGTCTTGGGCTTCTGCAACGCGACACGCGTCCACAATTGCACGTCTTCGACTTCTGCACCGCGACTCGCGTCAGTACCCGTCAACAATTGCACGTCTTCCACTTCTGCACCGCAACACGCGTACTCGAGTCTAACCCTGGAAATTTAGATATACTCTCGAGTCTTATACTGTAGCATTTTTTGTGTGCTCGGTTTTCCCCTTGAGTACTAATACTGGCTAGTGCAATATACTCAGTTTTACCTCAAGTGCCTGGTCAACAGAGAGTCAACAAATGGGATTAACTAGTTAAATGAGTCAACAAATGGGATTATCAGTTCGTTTTCACGTGTTAAACTTGTCTAAATATTGGTCAAACCAAGGATTTGACCAAGATTCAAATGGGCAGAAAATTAAAAAAAAAAAAAATGAAAAACCAAAGCACATAGTCTTCTTATGTCATATAGTAAGCATTAAAGTTGATAAACAAGGTCTAGACATATTCAAACAAGAAAAATCATGTGTCTACCCCCTAACCCTAAACTCTGTCTTATGTAGTCAAGCATGAAGAGAAGTACTTTTGGGTTTCAAACATGGAAATTTCAAAAACCACCCAAAAGCTTCATTTTAGTGTGACTAAGAAGGATCAAGGCTTACCTTTTCATTTTCATGTTTTAAACTTGTTTAAATCCTGGTCAAATATAGGTTTGACCAAGATTCAAATGGGCATAAAATAAAAATATAGAAAAATGAAAAACCAAAGCACATAGTCTTCTTATGTCATATAGTAAGCATTAAAGTTGATAAACAAGGTCTAGAAACTTGTCTAAATATTGGTCAAACCAAGGATTTGACCAAGATTCAAATGGGCAGAAAATTAAAAAAATCAGAAAAATGAAAAACCAAAGCACATAGTCTTCTTATGTCATATAGTAAGCATTAAAGGTGATAAACAAGGTCTACACATATTCAAACCATACAAATCATGTATCTACATACTCCCTAACCCCTAAACTCTGTCTTATGAAGTCAAGCATGAAGAGAAGTGGTTTTGGGTTTCAAACATGGAAATTTCAAAAACCTCCCAAAAACTTCATTTTAGAGTGACTAAGAAGGATACATGCTTCCCTTTTCATTTTCATGTTTTAAACTTGTTTAAATCTTGGTCAAACCTAGGATTTGACCAAGATTCAAATGGGCATTAAAATTTAAAAATCAGAAAAATGAAAAACCAAAGCACATAGTGTTCTTATGTCATATAGTAAGCATTAAAGTTGATAAACAAGGTCTAGACATATTCAAACCATACAAATTATGTATCTACCCCCTAACCCCTAAACTCTGTCTTATGAAGTCAAGCATGAAGAGAACTGGTTTTGGGTTTCAAACATGGAAATTTCAAAAACCTCCCAAAAAATTCATTTTAGAGTGACTAGGAAGGATACATGCTTCCCTGGTCATTTTCATGTTTTAAACTTGTTTAAATCTTGGTCAAACCTAGGATTTGACCAAGATTCGATGGGCATCAAAATTTAAAAAAATCAGAAAAATGAAAAACCAAAGCACATAGTTTTCTTATGCCATATAGTAAGCATTCAAGTTGATAAACAAGGTCTATACATATTTAAACCATACAAATCATGTATCTATAACCCTAAACCTTAAACTCTGTCTTATGAAGTCTAGCATGAAGAGAAGTCGTTTTGGGTTTCAAACATGGAAATTTCAAGAACATCCCAAAAGCTTCATTTTAGTGTGACTAAGAAGGATCAAGGCTTACCTTTTCATTTTCATGTTTTAAACTTGTTTAAATCCTGGTCAAATATAGGTTTGACCAAGATTCAAATGGGCATAAAATAAAAATATAGAAAAATGAAAAACCAAAGCACATAGTCTTCTTATGTCATATAGTAAGCATTAAAGTTGATAAACAAGGTCTAGTCTTATTCAAACTAGACAAGTCATGTATCTACCCGCTAACCCCTAAACTCTGTCTTATGAAGTCTAGCATGAAGAGAAGTCGTTTTGGGTTCAAACATGGAAATTTCAAGAACATCCCAAAAGCTTCATTTTAGTGTGACTAAGAAGGATCAAGGCTTACCTTTTCATTTTCATGTTTTAAACTTGTTTAAATCCTGGTTAAATCTAGGATTTGACCAAGATTCAAATGGGCATAAAATAAAAAAATAGAAAAATGAAAAACGAAAGCACATAGTCTTCTTATGTCATATAGTAAGCATTAAAGTTGATAAACAAGGTCTAGACTTATTCAAACTAGACAAATCATGTATCTATCCGCAAACCCCTAAACTCTATCTTATGAAGTCAAGCATGAAGAGAAGTGCATGGTTTTGGGTTTCAAACATGGAAATTTCAAAAAACTCCCAAAAAATTCATTTTAGAGTGACTAAGAAGGATACATGCTTCCCTTTTCATTTTCATGTTATATACTTGTTCAAATCTTGGTCAAACCTAGGATTTTACCAAGATTCAAATGTGCATCAAAATTCCAAAAAAATAAAAAAATGAAAAAACAAAGCACATAGTTTTCTTATGTCATATAGTAAGCATTAAAGTTGATAAACAAGGTCTAGACATATTCAAACAAGAAAAATCATGTGTCTACCCCCTAACCCTAAACTCTGTCTTATGTAGTCAAGCATGAAGAGAAGTGCTTTTGGGTTTCAAACATGGAAATTTCAAAAACCACCCAAAAGCTTTATTTTAGAGTGACTAAGAAGGATCCATGCTTATCTTTTCATTTTCATATTTTAAACTTGTTTAAATCATTGTCAAACCTAGTATTTGACCAAGATTCAAATGGGCATAAAATTAAAAAATCAGAAAATTGAAAAACTAAAGCACATAGTCTTCTTATGTCATATATATAGTAAGCATTTAAAAGATGATAAATAAGGTCAAGACAATTCAAATAATACAAATCATGTATCTACCCCTAACCCTAAACTCTATCTTATGAAGTCAAGCATGAAGAGAAGTGGTTTTTGGTTTCAAACACAAAAATTTCAAAAACCTCCCAAAAGCTTCATTTTAATTAGACTAACTTATTAATTATGAAGGATCCAGGATTGATTACCTTTTCATTGTCATGTTTTAAACTTGTTTAAATCTTGGTCAAACCTGGGATTTGACCAAGATTCGAATGGGCATAAAAATTAAGAAAAAAATCGTAAGAATGAAAAACCAAAGCACATAGCCTTCTTATGTCATATAGTAAGCATTCAAATTGATAAACAAGGTCTAGACATGTTCAAACCAGAAAAATCATGTATCTACCCCTAACCCTAAACTATGTCTTATGAAGTCAAGCATGCATGAAGAGAAGTGGTTTTGGGTTTCAAACATGAAAATTTCAAAAACCTCCCAAAAACTTCATTTTAGAGCGACTAATAAGGATCGATGCTTACCTTTTCATTTTCATGTTTTTACTTATTTGAATCTTGGTCAAATCCTAGGTTTGACCAAGATTTAAACAAGTTTAAAACATGAAAATGAAATGGGAAGTGTGTATCCTTCTTAGTCAGTCTAAAATGAAGCTTTTGGGATGTTCTTGAAATTTCCATGTTTGAAACCCAAAACCACTTAAGACAGAGTTTTTGGTTAGGCGTAGATACATGATTTTTCTTGTTTGAATATGTCTAGACCTTGTTTATCAACTTGAATGTTTATGACATAAGAAGGCTATATATGTGCTTTGGTTTTCCATTTTTTTCATTTTTTCGAAGTTTTTATGCCCATTTAAATATTGGTCAAATCCTAGGTTTGACCAAGGTTTAATCAAGTTTAAAACATGACAATGAAAAGGTAAGCATGAATCCTTTCTCAGTCACTCTAAAATGAAGGTACTTGAAATTTTTATGTTTGAAACACAAAACCCCAGTTCTCTTCATATGTTTGACTTCATAAGACAAAGTTTAGGGTTAGGGGTAGATATGATACATGATATTTCTGGTTTGAATATGTCTAGACCTTGTTTATCAACTTGAATGCTTACTATATGACATAAGAAGGCTATATATGTGCTTTGGTTTTTATTTTTTTTATTTTTTTTGAATTTTACGCCCGTTTGAATCTTGGTCAAATCCTAGGTTTGACCAAGGTTAAAACAAGTTTAAAAAATGGCAATGAAAAGGTAAGCATGGATCCTTCTTAGTCACTCTAAAATGAAGCTTTTGGGAGGTTTGTGAAATTTCCATGTTTGAAACCCAAAATCACTTCTCCTCATACTTAACTTCATAAGACAGAGTTTAGGGTTAGGGGGTAGATACATGTTTTGTGTGTTTTGAATATGTCTAGACCTTGTTTATCAACTTGAATGCTTACTATATGACATAAGAATACTATGTGCTTTGGTTTTTCATTTTTCTGATTTTTTTAATTGTTAAACCCATTTGAATCTTGGTCAAATCCTAGGTTTGAGCAAGATTTAAACAAGTTTAAAACATGAAAATGGAAAGCTAAGCATGAATCATTCTTAGTCACTCTAAAAATCTTTCGGTCTGCAGAAGAGTCGAATCTGCAATCAGTAGTTACAAAAGCGACCCACCTTAGGGATGGATAATAAGACTTGGGCAATATAAACGTTGATACTACTTACTTTGTGATACTAAAATATATGTATCTAGACATATTTCAGTTGTAGATACATCCATTTTAACATCAAGTAATATGGATCGGAGGACTAGCTAAAGAACAATGAGAGGCAGTGTTTCTCTCCCCCAGCCTACTTGGCGGAGTGGCCCTCCATCAGGACAGGTGGTGATTCCGCTTCTCTCGTTGGAATTCCTTATCCCCCAGCCTACTCGGCGACGTGCGCTCCTCAGTGACCTGCGCGAGGGCGCCTCGGCGACCTACGCAAAGGTGGCTGGACTCGGAGCGCATCGACTTCCTTCTGCGGTGCCTGGATTGGATCGACCATCCCGCGCGTGTCCTCCACCATATTGTTTTTCTTCAAGATGCTGTTATCCATCATCTTCTTCACCGCATCATGTTGGGTGTTGAGGCTCCCGTTGAGAGCTTGAACGCACCTGTTTGATAGCTCGACGTTTTCTTCGCGAAGAAAGCCGCACTCGATCTTAAGCATCAAATTCTCGCCCTTGAGCTTCTTGATGACAGAGTTCGTTTCCTCACTTGATGGAACCCTCACATCATGCAGCTTGCCCCGGCCGGTGACCTCGTCCTTCAAAGTATCGACATCATCGCGAAAGTTGGAGGCGAGTTCCACGAGAGTTTTAAGCTCATCTCTGAAACACGCCGATGCTTCCTGCATGGCAATATCATCAGTACCGAAACAAAGTGACGAGAGGAAGACGAAAATGTCCAATCAGTGGTAACCTCTAAGCGCAGGAGACAGGGGTTGAAGTCGTCATGAGAAGATGTCAGGGTGCGTCGTGGGGCACTGAGATATGTATAAAAAGGATTAATACGGAATAAAGAGTTGGGACCTCCGGGCCAGGAAGAATCAAGAAACATGGCGATGGAAACCAACCAGGAATCTTCGACCGCACGACTGACGCCGTTCCGAGACGAGCGCGAAGCAGGGCCTTCGTTTTCTGGCGGGCCCTTTCTCGCGGCCAGCATCTGGATAGACCGCCGGCGGGAACTCTCCGCGTCCTTGGTCAACACTAGATGGTGCTTCTTCAAGCGAGATGGTGGCCTTGACTTCGGAGGCATCGCTGGAAGTGGAAGGAGACTGGAAGTGAAGCAAGAAGGGGATGGAAGAAGTACTCCCCCCTATTAAAACCAGACAACCGTCTCCTGCCCTCGCTTCGAGCAACCTGGTCCGCCCATCCTAAATCAACGGCCGAGAGGGGGCTCAAGGGTCAGGACGCGGGAGCAGAAGCAAATGAATCGAGAGCGGTCCGGAGTATCCTGTCCGTCCACCGTAAATCAACGGGACAGAGCGGCTACCTTCTCTTCGAAGGCTCTGGCGCGCAACCCGAGGAATGGACATCTGTCGGCTAGTATAGAATTTTATAGCACGCCATTAATCGAGCTAGCAGTACTGTACTACTGACTACAACTCTGATGGACGTCCAAAGCTCTGAATAGTCAGGGGAAACAATGAATGCGAGCCAGGGTAGTACTACTGTAGTAGTGAAGCAATGGGGATTATCTGGAGCAAGTACGGAGTACCGAGTACAGTACTACAAAAGTGTTGTTCGTTGTTTTCGCAGTTCATTTTAGCGTAACGTCCAGGTTGTTGTCGAACCAGCTGTTAGATTTTGGGTAATTATTGTTAAGTTGCTGCTTCTTAATTAAAATTTATCAAAGTCATGTAGACTAGATCGATTTGTGAGAACATCCCAAAAGCTTCATTCATTTTAGAATGACTAAGAAGGATCCATTCTTACCTTTTCTTTTCATGTTTTAAACTTGTTTAAACCTTGGTCAAACCTAGGATTTGACCAAGATTTAAATGGGCATAAAAATTCGGAAAAAAATCAACAAATGAAAAACCAAAGCACATATATAGCCTTCTTATGTCATATAGTAAGCACTCGAGTTGATAAAAACTCTGTCTTATGAAGTCAAACATATGAAGAGAACTGGTTTTGGGTTTCAAACATGGAAATTTCACAAACCTCCCAAAAGCTTCATTCTACAGTGACTAAGAAGGATCCAGGATTACCTTTTTCATTTTCAATTTCTTAACTTGTTTAAATCTTGGTCAAACCTAGGATTTGACCAAGATTCAAATGGGTATAACAATTCAAAAAAAACGGAAAAAAACCAAAGAACATAGTCTTCTGATGTCATATAGTAAGCATTCAAGTTGATAAACAAGGTCTAGACATATTCAAACCAAACAAATCATGTATCTACCCCCTAACCCTAAACTCTGCCTTATGAAGTCAAGCATGAAGAGAAGTGATTTTGGGTTTCAAACATGGAAATTTCAAAAACCTCCCAAAAGCTTCATTTTAGAGTGACTAAGAAGGATCCATGCTTACCTTTTCATTGCCATGTTTTAAACTTGTTTTAACCTTGGTCAAACCTAGGAATTGACCAAGATTCAAATGGGAGTAAAAATTCAGAAAAATTCAAAAAAAATGGAAAACCAAAACACATATATAGCCTTCTTATGTCATATAGTAAGCATTCAAGTTGATAAACAAGGTCTAGACATATTCAAAGCAGAAATATCATGTATCATATCTACCCCTAACCCTAAACTCTGTCTTATGAAGTCAAACATATGAAGAGAACTGGGGTTTTGGGTTTCAAATATAAAATTTTCAAGTACCTTCATTTTAGAGTGAGTAAGGAAGGATTCATGCTTACCGTTTCATTTTCATGTATTAAACTTGTTTAAACCTAGGATTTGACCAAGATTTAAATAGGCATAAAAAATTCGAAAGAAATCAAAAAATGAAAAACCAAAGCACATATATAGCCTTCTTATATCATATAGTAAAAAATTCAAGTTGATAAACAAGGTCTAGACATATTCAAACAAGAAAAATCATGTATCTACACCTAACCATAAACTCTGTCTTAAGTGGTTTTGAGTTTCAAACATGGAAATTTCACAAACCTCCCAAAAGCTTCATTTTACAGTGACTGAGGAGGATCCATGCTTACCTTTTGGCTTAAACGTTTGAAACCAAAAACCACTTCTCTTCATGCATGCTTGACTTCATAACACAGAGTTTAGCTAGGGTTAGGGGGTAGATACATGATTTTCCTGGTTTGAATATGTCTAGACCTTGTTTATCAACTTAATTGATTGCTTACTATATGACATAAGAAGACTACGTGCCTTGGTTTTCATTTTTTGTTTTTTTTGAATTTTATGCTCATATATTTGAATCTTGGTCAAATCTTAGGTTTGACCAAGATTGAAACAAGTTTAAAACATGAAAATGAAAAGGGAAGCATGTATCCTTCTTAGTCACTCTAAAATGAAGCTTTTGGGATGTTCTTGAAATTTCCATGTTTGAAACCCAAAACGACTTCTCTTCATATGCTAGACTTCATAAGATCAACAGGGGGTAGATACATGATTTTTCTGGTTTGGATATACCTAGACCTCGTTTAACTTGAATGCATACGATATGACATAAGAAGACTACGTGCTTTTGTTTTTCATTATTCTGTTTTTTTTGAATTTTGTGCCCACCCATTTGTATCTTGGTCAAATCCTAGGTCTGATAATGATTTAAACAAGATTAAAATATGAAAATGCAAAGGTAAGCATGGATCCTTCTTAGTCACTCTAAAATGAAGCTTTTGGGAGCAAAACCACTTCTCTTCATATGCTTGACTTCATAAGACGGAGTTTAGGGGTTAGGGGGTATAGATACATGATTTGTCTAGTTTGAATATGTCTAGACCTTGTTTATCAACTTAATTGGCTTACTATATGACATAAGAAAACTATTTGCTTTGGTTTTTCTTTTTTTTTTTTTTCAATTTCGATGCCCATTTGAATCTTGTCAAATCCTAGGTTTGACCAAGATAATTTAAACAAGCTTAAAACATGAATATGAAAAGAGGAGCATGTATCCTTCTTAGTCACTCTAAAATGTAGTTTTTGGGAGTTTTTTGAAATTTCCATGTTTGAAACCCAAAACCACTTCTCTTCACATGCTTGACTTCATAAGACAGAGTTAATTAATTTAGGGGTTAATTAGGGGGTATAGATACATGATTTGTGTGGTTTGAATATGTATGGACCTTATTTATCAACAACTTTAATGCTTACTATATGACATAAGAAAACTATTTGCTTGGTTTTTCTTTTTTCAATTTTTTTTTCAATTTTGATGCCCATTTGAATCTTGTCAAATCCTAGGTTTGACCAAGATAATTTAAACAAGTTTAAAACATGAATATGAAAAGGGAAGCATGGATCCTTCTTAGTCACTCTAAAATGAAGCTTTTGGGAGGTTTTTGAAATTTCCATGTTTGAAATCCAAAACCACTTCTCTTCACATGCTTGACTTCATAAGACAGAGTTTAGGGGTTAGGGGTATAGATACATGATTTGTCTGGTTTAATATGTCTAGACCTTGTTTATCAACTTTAATGCTTACTATATGACATAAGAAGACTATGTGATTTGGTTTTTCATTTTTCTGTTTTTATTTTTCTGCCCATTTGAATCTTGGTCAAATCCTAGGTTTGACCAAGATATAGACAAGTTTAACACGTAAATGAGTTAACTTGGATTTCCTACCCTTGAATCCATAGGAAACTTTGTTCTAATGCACTATAATAATCAACCGAGTTTTTACACCAACAGGTCTGTCACTTACGTGTGGTGCCCATGCGTGAGGTCCCACACTTCAGTGAGCACAAGTCACGTGCAATAGGTACGCAAACTCCCAGCCATTTTCTTTGTCAAGAGAAGACGCATCAGGATGCGTATTGGAAGTCTGTGGGTCCTTCTGGATCCTTCGGTCGTCCCTCTCACAAAAAAACAAATCTCTCTCATTCTCGGCCTCGCTCGACTCGCTCGCTCGCTCGCTCGCACCTCCTGCTCACTGACAAACCCTGCACAAAAGTCAACATCATCACCCGAAAAAGGGGAGACACCATAATTCTCTCCCTTCTTCTCTCCTTCCGAGTGATCCCTCTTCCTCCGAGTTTCACTCGACGGGCAAACACACATGTGCTGCCTAGTAATAATAAAAAGGTAGAAAAATCGACCTACGAATATATAATTAAATAGGTTAAACTAGGGTTTTACCCAGTACTACAGATCAAGGTTCAAAAAATCCAACTACGGGGTTCGAACAACACGATTCTAATCCAAGAATTTTTTCGACCTAGGTCACCCAAATGGCCTCAAACTATAGGGTTAGCATCTAGTGCAGTATGTGTGAAAATGTATGCACTATGTGTGCTATAACTTGTATGTCTTTCATATTTGAACCAAATTTGAATAAGTTTGAAATATTTGAAAAGGGGCTTTTGGCTTAAACGTTTGAAACCAAAAACCACTTCTCTTCATGCATGCTTGACTTCATAAGACAGAGTTTAGCTAGGGTTAGGGGATAGATGCATGATTTTCCTGGTTTGAATATGTCTAGACCTACTTTATCAACTTAATTGAATGCTTACTATATGACATAATAATACTATGTGCATTGTTTTTTATTTTTTTGATTTTTTTAAAATTGTATGCCCATTTGAATCTTGGTCAAATCCTAGGTTTGAACATGGTTTAAACAAGTTTAAATCATGAATATGAAAAATTAAGCATCTATATATCCTTCTTAGTCACTCCAAAATGTAGCTCTTGGGAGGTTTTTTCGAAATTTCCATGTTTGAAACCAAAACCACTTCTCTTCATGCATGCTTGACTTCATAAGACAGAGTTTAGCTAGGGCGTTAGGGGGTAGATACATGATTTTCCTGGTTTGAATATGTCTAGACCTGGTTTATCAACTTAATTAATTGATTGTTTACTATATGACATAAGAAGACTATGTGCCTTGGTTTTAAATTTTTCTGTTTTTTTTGAATTTTACGCCCATATATTTGAATCTTGGACAAATCCTAGGTTTGACCAAGATTTAAACAAGTTTAAACATAAAAATAAAAAGGGAAGCATGTATCCTTCTTAGTCACTCTAAAATGAAGCTTTTTGGATGTTCTTGAAATTTCCATTTTTGAAACCAAAAACGACTTCTCTCTTCATGCTAGACTTCATAAGATCGACAGGGGGCAGATACATGATTTGTCTGGTTTGGATATGTCCAAACCTTGCTTGTTTATCAACTTGAATGCTTACTATATGACATAAGAATGCTTACCATATGTTTGAATTTTAAAAGCATATAGTCTTCTTATGTCATATAGTAAGCATTCAAAAGTTTTTCTTTGAGAGAGTAGCATGCATTCAAAAGTTGATAAATAAGATTTGTACATATTCAAACCAGACAAATCATGTATCTACCCATATGCATATATATATAACCCTATACTTTTGTCTTATGAAGACGTCAAGGATGAAGAGAAGTGGATTTGGGTTTCAAACATGGAAATTTCAAAAACCTCCCAAAACATGTATATATCTACCCCTAAACCCTAATCTTTGTCTTATGAAGCCAAGCATATGAAGAGAAGTGATTTTGGGTTTCAAACATGGAAACTTCAAAAACCTCCCAAAAGCTTCATTTTAGAGAGACTAAGAATGATCCATATGCTTACCTTTTCATTGCCATGTTTTAAACTTGTTTTAACCTTGGTCAAACCTAGGATTTGACCAAGATTCAAATGGGAGTAAAAATTCAGAAAAATTCAAAAAAAATGAAAAACCAAAGCACATATATATATAGCCTTGATCTTATGTCATATAGTAAGCATTCAAGTTGATAAACAAGGTCGATCTCTAGACATATTCAAAGCAGAAATATCATGTATATATCATATATATCTACCCCTAACCCTAGCTAAACTCTGTCTTATGAAGTCAAACATATGAAGAGAACTGGGGTTTTGGGTTTCAAACATAAAATTTTCAAGTACCTTCATTTTAGAGTGAGTAAGGAAGGATTCATGCTTACCGTTTCATTTTCATGTTTTAAACTTGTTTAAACCTAGGATTTGACCAAGATTTAAATAGGCATAAAAAAATCGAAAGAAATCAAAAATTGAAAAACCAAAGCACATATATATAGCCTTCTTATATCATATAGTAAAAAATTCAAGTTGATAAACAAGGTCTAGACATATTCAAACAAGAAAAATCATGTATCTACACACCTAACCATAAACTCTGTCTTAAGTGGTTTTGGGTTTCAAACATGGAAATTTCACAAACCTCCCAAAAGCTTCATTTTACAGTGACTATATAAGGAGGATCCATGCTTACCTTTTGGCTTAAACGTTTGAAACCAAAAACCACTTCTCTTCATGCATGCTTGACTTCATAATATAAGACAGAGTTTAGCTAGGGTACGTTAGGGGGTGTAGATACATGATTTCCTGGTTTGAATATGTCTAGACCTTGTTTATCAACTTAATTGATTGCTTACTATATGACATAAGACGACTACGTGCCTTGGTTTTCATTTTTGGTTTTTTTTTGAATTTTATGCTCATATATTTGAATCTTGGTCAAATCCTAGGTTTGACCAAGATTTAAACAAGTTTAAAACATGAAAATGAAAAGGGAAGCATGTATCCTTCTTAGTCACTCTAAAATGAAGCTTTTGGGATGTTCTTGAAATTTCCATGTTTGAAACCCAAAACGACTTCTCTTCATGCTAGACTTCATAAGATCAACATGGGGTAGATACATGATTTGTCTGGTTTGGATATACCTAGACCTCGTTTAACTTGAATGCATGCATACGATATGACATAAAAAGACTACATGCTTTTGTTTTTCATTATTCTGATTTTTTTGAATTTTGTGCCCACCCATCTGTATCTTGGTCAAATCCTAGGCTTGATAATGATTTAACAAGATTAAAATATGAAAATGCAAAGGTAAGCATGGATCCTTCTTATTAGTCACTCTAAAATGAAGCTTTTGGGAGCAAAACCACTTCTCTTCATATGCTTGACTTCATAAGACGGAGTTTAGGGGTTAGGGGGTATAGATACATGATTTGTCTAGTTTGAATATGTCTAGACCTTGTTTATCAACTTAATTGGCTTACTATATGACATAAGAAAACTATTTGCTTTGGTTTTTCTTTTTCCTGATTTTTTTCAATTTTGATGCCCATTTGAATCTTGTCAAATCCTAGGTTTGACTGAGATAATTTAAACAAGCTTAAAACCTGAATATGAAAAGGGAAGCATGTATCCTTCTTTGTCACTCTAAAATGAAGTTTTTGGGAGGTTTTTCAAATTTCCATGTTTGAAACGACCCAAAACCACTTCTCTTCATATGCTTGACTTCATAAGACAGAGTTCAGGGGTTAGGGGGTATAGATACATGATTTGTCTAGTTTGAATATGTCTAGACCTTGTTTATCAACTTAATTAATTGGCTTACTATATGACATAAGAAAACTATTTGCTTTGGTTTTTCTTTTTCCTGATTTTTTCGATGCCCATTTGAATCTTTGTCAAATCCTAGGTTTGACTGAGATAATTTAAACAAGCTTAAAACATGAATATGAAAAGGGAAGCATGCATCCTTCTTAGTCACTCTAAAATGTAGTTTTTGGGAGGTTTTTGAAATTTCCATGTTTGAAACCCAAAACCACATCTCTTCATGCTTGACTTAATTTATAAGACATAGTTTAGGGGTTAGGGGTAGATACATGATTTGTATGGTTTGATATTTCTAGTCCTTGTTTATCAACTTTAATGCTTACTATATGACATAAGATGACTATGTGATTTGGTTTTTCATTTTTCTGTTTTTTATTTTATTTTTCTGCCCATTTGAATCTTGGTCAAATCCTAGGTTTGACCAAGATTTAGACAAGTTTAACACGTGAAAACGAATAAGTAAGCCTGGATCCTTCTTAGTCACTCAAAAATGTACCAATCGATAGATGTGTTAACTTTGCTTCATGGAAATAATAATGTCATGTAAATGAGTTAACTTGGATTTCCTACCCTTGAATCCATAGGAAACTTTGTTCTAATGCACTATTATAATCAACCGAGTTTTTACACCAACAGGTCCGTCACTTACGTGTGGTGCCCACGCTTGAGGTCCCACACTTCAGTGAGCACAAGTCACGTGCAATAGGTACGCAAACTCCCAGCCATCTTCTTTGTCAAGAGAAGACGCATCAGGATGCGTATTGGAAGTCTGTGGGTCCTTCTAGATCCTTCGGTTGTCCCTCTCACAAAAAAAAATCTCTCTCATTCTCGGCCTCGCTCGACTCGCTCGCTCGCTCGCTCGCACCTCCTGCTCACTGACAAACCCTGCACAAAAGTCAACATCATCACCCGAAAAAGGGGAGACACCATAATTCTCTCCCTTCTTCTCTCCTTCCGAGTGATCCCTCTTCCTCCGAGTTTCACTCGACGGGCAAACACCCATGTGCTGCATAGTAATAATAAAAAGGTAGTACTCGTAGAAAAATCGATATACGAATCTGTAATTAAATAGGTTAAACTAGGGTTTTGCCCAGTTCTACAGATCAAGGGTTCAAAAAAATCCAACTACGGGGTTCGAACAACACGATTCTAATCCAAGAATTTTTTCGACCTAGGTCACCCAAATGGCCTCAAACTATAGGGTTAGCATCTAGTGCAGTATGTGTGAAAATGTATGCACTATGTGTGCTATAACTTGTATGTCTTTCAAATTTGAACCAAATTTGAATAAGTTTGAAATATTTGAAAATGGGCTTTTGGCTTAAACGTTGGAAACCAAAACCACTTCTCTTCGTGCATGCTTGACTTCATAAGACAGAGTTTAGCTAGGGTTAGGGGGTAGATGCATGATTTTCCTGGTTTGATTATGTCTAGACCTTGTTTATCAACTTAATTGAATGCTTACTATATGACATAAGAATACTATATGTGCCTTGTTTTTTTATTTTTTTATTTTTTTAAAATTTTATGCCCATTTGAATCTTGGTCAAATCCTAGGTTTGAACATGGTTTAAACAAGTTTAAATCATGAATATGAAAAATTAAGCATCTATATATCCTTCTTAGTCACTCCAAAATGTAGCTCTTGGGAGGTTTTTTCGAAATTTCCATGTTTGAAACCAAAACCACTTCTCTTCATGCATGCTTGACTTCATAAGACAGAGTTTAGCTAGGGCGTTAGGGGGTAGATACATGATTTTCCTGGTTTGAATATGTCTAGACCTGGTTTATCAACTTAATTAATTGATTGTTTACTATATGACATAAGAAGACTATGTGCCTTGGTTTTAAATTTTTCTGTTTTTTTTGAATTTTACGCCCATATATTTGAATCTTGGACAAATCCTAGGTTTGACCAAGATTTAAACAAGTTTAAACATAAAAATAAAAAGGGAAGCATGTATCCTTCTTAGTCACTCTAAAATGAAGCTTTTTGGATGTTCTTGAAATTTCCATTTTTGAAACCAAAAACGACTTCTCTCTTCATGCTAGACTTCATAAGATCGACAGGGGGCAGATACATGATTTGTCTGGTTTGGATATGTCCAAACCTTGCTTGTTTATCAACTTGAATGCTTACTATATGACATAAGAATGCTTACCATATGTTTGAATTTTAAAAGCATATAGTCTTCTTATGTCATATAGTAAGCATTCAAAAGTTTTTCTTTGAGAGAGTAGCATGCATTCAAAAGTTGATAAATAAGATTTGTACATATTCAAACCAGACAAATCATGTATCTACCCATATGCATATATATATAACCCTATACTTTTGTCTTATGAAGACGTCAAGGATGAAGAGAAGTGGATTTGGGTTTCAAACATGGAAATTTCAAAAACCTCCCAAAACATGTATATATCTACCCCTAAACCCTAATCTTTGTCTTATGAAGCCAAGCATATGAAGAGAAGTGATTTTGGGTTTCAAACATGGAAACTTCAAAAACCTCCCAAAAGCTTCATTTTAGAGAGACTAAGAATGATCCATATGCTTACCTTTTCATTGCCATGTTTTAAACTTGTTTTAACCTTGGTCAAACCTAGGATTTGACCAAGATTCAAATGGGAGTAAAAATTCAGAAAAATTCAAAAAAAATGAAAAACCAAAGCACATATATATATAGCCTTGATCTTATGTCATATAGTAAGCATTCAAGTTGATAAACAAGGTCGATCTCTAGACATATTCAAAGCAGAAATATCATGTATATATCATATATATCTACCCCTAACCCTAGCTAAACTCTGTCTTATGAAGTCAAACATATGAAGAGAACTGGGGTTTTGGGTTTCAAACATAAAATTTTCAAGTACCTTCATTTTAGAGTGAGTAAGGAAGGATTCATGCTTACCGTTTCATTTTCATGTTTTAAACTTGTTTAAACCTAGGATTTGACCAAGATTTAAATAGGCATAAAAAAATCGAAAGAAATCAAAAATTGAAAAACCAAAGCACATATATATAGCCTTCTTATATCATATAGTAAAAAATTCAAGTTGATAAACAAGGTCTAGACATATTCAAACAAGAAAAATCATGTATCTACACACCTAACCATAAACTCTGTCTTAAGTGGTTTTGGGTTTCAAACATGGAAATTTCACAAACCTCCCAAAAGCTTCATTTTACAGTGACTATATAAGGAGGATCCATGCTTACCTTTTGGCTTAAACGTTTGAAACCAAAAACCACTTCTCTTCATGCATGCTTGACTTCATAATATAAGACAGAGTTTAGCTAGGGTACGTTAGGGGGTGTAGATACATGATTTCCTGGTTTGAATATGTCTAGACCTTGTTTATCAACTTAATTGATTGCTTACTATATGACATAAGACGACTACGTGCCTTGGTTTTCATTTTTGGTTTTTTTTTGAATTTTATGCTCATATATTTGAATCTTGGTCAAATCCTAGGTTTGACCAAGATTTAAACAAGTTTAAAACATGAAAATGAAAAGGGAAGCATGTATCCTTCTTAGTCACTCTAAAATGAAGCTTTTGGGATGTTCTTGAAATTTCCATGTTTGAAACCCAAAACGACTTCTCTTCATGCTAGACTTCATAAGATCAACATGGGGTAGATACATGATTTGTCTGGTTTGGATATACCTAGACCTCGTTTAACTTGAATGCATGCATACGATATGACATAAAAAGACTACATGCTTTTGTTTTTCATTATTCTGATTTTTTTGAATTTTGTGCCCACCCATCTGTATCTTGGTCAAATCCTAGGCTTGATAATGATTTAACAAGATTAAAATATGAAAATGCAAAGGTAAGCATGGATCCTTCTTATTAGTCACTCTAAAATGAAGCTTTTGGGAGCAAAACCACTTCTCTTCATATGCTTGACTTCATAAGACGGAGTTTAGGGGTTAGGGGGTATAGATACATGATTTGTCTAGTTTGAATATGTCTAGACCTTGTTTATCAACTTAATTGGCTTACTATATGACATAAGAAAACTATTTGCTTTGGTTTTTCTTTTTCCTGATTTTTTTCAATTTTGATGCCCATTTGAATCTTGTCAAATCCTAGGTTTGACTGAGATAATTTAAACAAGCTTAAAACATGAATATGAAAAGGGAAGCATGTATCCTTCTTTGTCACTCTAAAATGAAGTTTTTGGGAGGTTTTTCAAATTTCCATGTTTGAAACGACCCAAAACCACTTCTCTTCATATGCTTGACTTCATAAGACAGAGTTCAGGGGTTAGGGGGTATAGATACATGATTTGTCTAGTTTGAATATGTCTAGACCTTGTTTATCAACTTAATTAATTGGCTTACTATATGACATAAGAAAACTATTTGCTTTGGTTTTTCTTTTTCCTGATTTTTTCGATGCCCATTTGAATCTTTGTCAAATCCTAGGTTTGACTGAGATAATTTAAACAAGCTTAAAACATGAATATGAAAAGGGAAGCATGCATCCTTCTTAGTCACTCTAAAATGTAGTTTTTGGGAGGTTTTTGAAATTTCCATGTTTGAAACCCAAAACCACATCTCTTCATGCTTGACTTAATTTATAAGACATAGTTTAGGGGTTAGGGGTAGATACATGATTTGTATGGTTTGATATTTCTAGTCCTTGTTTATCAACTTTAATGCTTACTATATGACATAAGATGACTATGTGATTTGGTTTTTCATTTTTCTGTTTTTTATTTTATTTTTCTGCCCATTTGAATCTTGGTCAAATCCTAGGTTTGACCAAGATTTAGACAAGTTTAACACGTGAAAACGAATAAGTAAGCCTGGATCCTTCTTAGTCACTCAAAAATGTACCAATCGATAGATGTGTTAACTTTGCTTCATGGAAATAATAATGTCATGTAAATGAGTTAACTTGGATTTCCTACCCTTGAATCCATAGGAAACTTTGTTCTAATGCACTATTATAATCAACCGAGTTTTTACACCAACAGGTCCGTCACTTACGTGTGGTGCCCACGCTTGAGGTCCCACACTTCAGTGAGCACAAGTCACGTGCAATAGGTACGCAAACTCCCAGCCATCTTCTTTGTCAAGAGAAGACGCATCAGGATGCGTTTTGGAAGTCTGTGGGTCCTTCTGGATCCTTCGGTTGTCCCTCTCACAAAAAAAAATCTCTCTCATTCTCGGCCTCGCTCGACTCGCTCGCTCGCTCGCTCGCACCTCCTGCTCACTGACAAACCCTGCACAAAAGTCAACATCATCACCCGAAAAAGGGGAGACACCATAATTCTCTCCCTTCTTCTCTCCTTCCGAGTGATCCCTCTTCCTCCGAGTTTCACTCGACGGGCAAACACCCATGTGCTGCATAGTAATAATAAAAAGGTAGTACTCGTAGAAAAATCGATATACGAATCTGTAATTAAATAGGTTAAACTAGGGTTTTGCCCAGTTCTACAGATCAAGGGTTCAAAAAAATCCAACTACGGGGTTCGAACAACACGATTCTAATCCAAGAATTTTTTCGACCTAGGTCACCCAAATGGCCTCAAACTATAGGGTTAGCATCTAGTGCAGTATGTGTGAAAATGTATGCACTATGTGTGCTATAACTTGTATGTCTTTCAAATTTGAACCAAATTTGAATAAGTTTGAAATATTTGAAAATGGGCTTTTGGCTTAAACGTTGGAAACCAAAACCACTTCTCTTCGTGCATGCTTGACTTCATAAGACAGAGTTTAGCTAGGGTTAGGGGGTAGATGCATGATTTTCCTGGTTTGATTATGTCTAGACCTTGTTTATCAACTTAATTGAATGCTTACTATATGACATAAGAATACTATATGTGCCTTGTTTTTTTATTTTTTTATTTTTTTAAAATTTTATGCCCATTTGAATCTTGGTCAAATCCTAGGTTTGAACATGGTTTAAACAAGTTTAAATCATGAATATGAAAAATTAAGCATCTATATATCCTTCTTAGTCACTCCAAAATGTAGCTCTTGGGAGGTTTTTTCGAAATTTCCATGTTTGAAACCAAAACCACTTCTCTTCATGCATGCTTGACTTCATAAGACAGAGTTTAGCTAGGGCGTTAGGGGGTAGATACATGATTTTCCTGGTTTGAATATGTCTAGACCTGGTTTATCAACTTAATTAATTGATTGTTTACTATATGACATAAGAAGACTATGTGCCTTGGTTTTAAATTTTTCTGTTTTTTTTGAATTTTACGCCCATATATTTGAATCTTGGACAAATCCTAGGTTTGACCAAGATTTAAACAAGTTTAAACATAAAAATAAAAAGGGAAGCATGTATCCTTCTTAGTCACTCTAAAATGAAGCTTTTTGGATGTTCTTGAAATTTCCATTTTTGAAACCAAAAACGACTTCTCTCTTCATGCTAGACTTCATAAGATCGACAGGGGGCAGATACATGATTTGTCTGGTTTGGATATGTCCAAACCTTGCTTGTTTATCAACTTGAATGCTTACTATATGACATAAGAATGCTTACCATATGTTTGAATTTTAAAAGCATATAGTCTTCTTATGTCATATAGTAAGCATTCAAAAGTTTTTCTTTGAGAGAGTAGCATGCATTCAAAAGTTGATAAATAAGATTTGTACATATTCAAACCAGACAAATCATGTATCTACCCATATGCATATATATATAACCCTATACTTTTGTCTTATGAAGACGTCAAGGATGAAGAGAAGTGGATTTGGGTTTCAAACATGGAAATTTCAAAAACCTCCCAAAACATGTATATATCTACCCCTAAACCCTAATCTTTGTCTTATGAAGCCAAGCATATGAAGAGAAGTGATTTTGGGTTTCAAACATGGAAACTTCAAAAACCTCCCAAAAGCTTCATTTTAGAGAGACTAAGAATGATCCATATGCTTACCTTTTCATTGCCATGTTTTAAACTTGTTTTAACCTTGGTCAAACCTAGGATTTGACCAAGATTCAAATGGGAGTAAAAATTCAGAAAAATTCAAAAAAAATGAAAAACCAAAGCACATATATATATATATAGCCTTGATCTTATGTCATATAGTAAGCATTCAAGTTGATAAACAAGGTCGATCTCTAGACATATTCAAAGCAGAAATATCATGTATCATATCTACCCCTAACCCTAGCTAAACTCTGTCTTATGAAGTCAAACATATGAAGAGAACTGGGGTTTTGGGTTTCAAACATAAAATTTTCAAGTACCTTCATTTTAGAGTGAGTAAGGAAGGATTCATGCTTACCGTTTCATTTTCATGTTTTAAACTTGTTTAAACCTAGGATTTGACCAAGATTTAAATAGGCATAAAAAATCGAAAGAAATCAAAAATTGAAAAACCAAAGCACATATATATAGCCTTCTTATATCATATAGTAAAAAATTCAAGTTGATAAACAAGGTCTAGACATATTCAAACAAGAAAAATCATGTATCTACACACCTAACCATAAACTCTGTCTTAAGTGGTTTTGGGTTTCAAACATGGAAATTTCACAAACCTCCCAAAAGCTTCATTTTACAGTGACTATATAAGGAGGATCCATGCTTACCTTTTGGCTTAAACGTTTGAAACCAAAAACCACTTCTCTTCATGCATGCTTGACTTCATAATATAAGACAGAGTTTAGCTAGGGTACGTTAGGGGGTGTAGATACATGATTTCCTGGTTTGAATATGTCTAGACCTTGTTTATCAACTTAATTGATTGCTTACTATATGACATAAGACGACTACGTGCCTTGGTTTTCATTTTTGGTTTTTTTTTGAATTTTATGCTCATATATTTGAATCTTGGTCAAATCCTAGGTTTGACCAAGATTTAAACAAGTTTAAAACATGAAAATGAAAAGGGAAGCATGTATCCTTCTTAGTCACTCTAAAATGAAGCTTTTGGGATGTTCTTGAAATTTCCATTTTTGAAACCAAAAACGACTTCTCTCTTCATGCTAGACTTCATAAGATCGACAGGGGGTATAGATACATGATTTGTCTGGTTTGGATATACCTAGACCTCATTTATCAACTTGAATTCATACGATATGACATATGAAGACTATGTGCTTTAATTTGTTTTCATTTTTCTGATTTTTTTGAATTTTGTGCCCACCCATTTGTATATTGGTCAAATGCTAGGCTTGATAATGATTTAAACAAGTTTAAAATATGAATATGCAAAGTTAAGCATGGATCCTTCTTAGAAACTCTAAAATGAAGTTTTTCGGAGGTTTTTGAAATTTCCATGTTTGCAACCCAAAACAACTTCCTCTTCACATGCTTGACTTCATAAGACAGAGTTTAGGGGTTAGGGGGTATATATAGATACATGATTTGTCTAGTTTGAATATGTCTAGACCTTGTTTATCAACTTTAATGCTTACTATAAGACATAAGAAAACTATTTCCTTTGTTTTTTCTTTTTTTTTGATTTTTTTCAATATTGATGCCCATTTGAATCTTGTCAAATCCTAGGTTTGACCAAGATAATTTAAACAAGCTTAGAACATGAATATGAAAAGGGAAGCGTGTATCCTTCTTAGTCACACTAAAATGAAGTTTTTGGGAGGTTTTTGATATTTCCATGTTTGAAACCCAAAACCACATCTCTTCATGCTTGACTTAATTTATAAGACATAGTTTAGGGGTTAAGGGGTAGATACATGATTTGTATGGTTTGATATTTCTAGACCTTGTTTATTATCAACTTTAATGCTTACTATATGACATAAGATGACTATGTGATTTGGTTTTTCATTTTTCTGTTTTTTATTTTATTTTTCTGCCCATTTGAATCTTGGTCAAATCCTAGGTTTGACCAAGATTTAGACAAGTTTAACACGTGAAAACGAATAAGTAAGCATGGATCCTTCTTAGTCACTCAAAAATGTACCAATCGATAGATGTGTTAACTTTGCTTCATGGAAATAATAATGTCACGTAAATGAGTTAACTTGGATTTCCTACCCTTGAATCCATAGGAAACTTTGTTCTAATGCAGTATAATAATCAATCGAGTTTTTACACCAACATGTCTGTCACTTACGTGTGGTGCCCACGCGTGAGGTCCCACACTTCAGTGAGCACAAGTCACGTGCAATAGGTACGCAAACTCCCAGCCATCTTCTTTGTCAAGAGAAGACGCATAAGGATGCGTATTGGAAGTCTGTGGGTCCTTCTGGATCCTTCTTAGTCACTCTAAAATGAAGCTTTTGGGAGGTTCTTGAAATTTCCATGTTTGAAACCCAAAACCACTTCTCTTCATGATTTACTTCATAAAACATAGTTTAATTAGAGTTTTAGGGGTAGATATATACATGATTTTTCTGGTTTGAATATATATGTCTCTAGACCTTTGTTTATCAACTTGAATGCTTAATACACATATGACATAAGAATGCTATGTGCTTTGGTTTTTCATTCTTTTGATTTTTTTTCTGAATTTTTAGGGCCATTTGAATCTTGGTCAAATCCTTGGTTTGACCAAGATTTAAACAAGTTTAAAACATAAAAATGAAAAGGGAAGTCTGTATCCTTCTTAGTCACTCTAAAATGAAGCTTTTGGGAGGTTTTTAAAATTTCAATGTTTGAAACCCAAAACCACTTCTCTTCACATGCTTGACTTCATAAGACAGAGTTAATTAATTCAGGGGTTAATTACGGGGTATAGATACATGATTTGTGTGGTTTGAATATGTATGGACCTTATTTATCAACAACTTTAATGCTTACTATATGACATAAGAAAACTATTTGCTTTGGTTTTTCTTTTTTCAATTTTTTTTTCAATTTTGATGCCCATTTGAATCTTGTCAAATCCTAGGTTTGACCAAGATAATTTAAACAAGTTTAAAACATGAAAATGAAAAGGGAAGCATGGATCCTTCTTAGTCACTCTAAAATGAAGCTTTTGGGAGGTTTTTGAAATTTCCATGTTTGAAACCCAAAACCACTTCTCTTCACATGCTTGACTTCATAAGACAGAGTTTAGGGGTTAGGGGTATAGATACATGATTTGTCTGGTTTAATATGTCTAGACCTTGTTTATCAACTTTAATGCTTACTATATGACATAAGAAGACTATGTGATTTGGTTTTTCATTTTTCTGTTTTTATTTTTCTGCCCATTTGAATCTTGGTCAAATCCTAGGTTTGACCAAGATATAGACAAGTTTAACACGTAAATGAGTTAACTTGGATTTCCTACCCTTGAATCCATAGAAAACTTTGTTCTAATGCACTATTATAATCAACCGAGTTTTTACACCAACAGGTCTGTCACTTACGTGTGGTGCCCACGCTTGAGGTCCCACACTTCAGTGAGCACAAGTCACGTGCAATAGGTACGCAAACTCCCAGACATTTTCTTTGTCAAGAGAAGACGCATCAGGATGCGTATTGGAAGTCTGTGGGTCCTTCTGGATCCTTCGGTCGTCCCTCTCAAAAAAAAACAAATCTCTCTCATTCTCGGCCTCGCTCGACTCGCTCGCTCGCTCGCTCGCTCCCACCTCCTGCTCACTGACAAACCCTGCACAAAAGTCAACATCATCACCCGAAAAAGGGGAGACACCATAATTCTCTCCCTTCTTCTCTCCTTCCGAGTGATCCCTCTTCCTCCGAGTTTCACTCGACGGGCAAACACCCATGTGCTGCATAGTAATAATAAAAAGGTAGTACTCGTAGAAAAATCGATATACGAATCTGTAATTAAATAGGTTAAACTAGGGTTTTGCCCAGTTCTACAGATCAAGGGTTAAAAAATATCCAACTACGGGGTTCGAACAACACGATTCTAATCCAAGAATTTTTTCGACCTAGGTCACCCAAATGGCCTCAAACTATAGGGTTAGCATCTAGTGCAGTATGTGTGAAAATGTATGCACTATGTGTGCTATAACTTGTATGTCTTTCAAATTTGAACCAAATTTGAATAAGTTTGAAATATTTGAAAATGGGCTTTTGGCTTAAACGTTGGAAACCAAAAACCACTTCTCTTCGTGCATGCTTGACTTCATAAGACAGAGTTTAGCTAGGGTTAGGGGGTAGATGCATGATTTTCCTGGTTTGATTATGTCTAGACCTTGTTTATCAACTTAATTGAATGCTTACTATATGACATAAGAATACTATGTGCCTTGTTTTTTTATTTTTTTATTTTTTTAAAATTTTATGCCCATTTGAATCTTGGTCAAATCCTAGGTTTGAACATGGTTTAAACAAGTTTAAATCATGAATATGAAAAATTAAGCATCTATATATCCTTCTTAGTCACTCCAAAATGTAGCTTGGTCTTGGGAGGGTTTTCGAAATTTCCATGTTTGAAACCAAAAACCACTTCTCTTCATGCATGCTTGACTTCATAAGACGGAGTTTAGGGTTAGGGGTAGATATATACATTATTTTCTGGTTTGAATATGTCTAGACCTTGTTTATCAACTTGAATGCTTAATTACTATATATATATGACATAAGAATGTTATGTCCTTTGGTTTTTCATTCTTTTGATTTTTTATGAATTTCTATGCCCATTTGAATCTTTTGGTCAAATCCTAGAGGTTTGACCAAGATTTAAACAAGTTTAAAACATGAAAATGAAAAGGGAAGCTTGTATATCCTTCTTAGTCACTCTAAAATGAAGTTTTTGGAGGTTTTTGAAATTTCCATGTTTGAAACCCAAAACCACTTCTCTTCATGCTAGACTGCTTCATAAGACAATTTAATTAGGGGTTAGGGGGTAGATACATGATTTGTCTGGTTTGAATATGTCCAAACCTTGCTTGTGTATCAACTTGAATGCTTACTATATGACATAAGAATGCTTACCATATGTTTGAATTTTAAAAGCATATAGTCTTCTTATGTCATATATATAGTAAGCATTCAAAAGTTTTTCTTTGAGAGAGTAGCATGCATTCAAAAGTTGATAAATAAGATTTGGACATATTCAAACCAGACAAATCATGTATCTACACCCCCTAACCCTAAACTCTGTCTTATGAAGTCAAGCATGAAGAGAAGTGCTTTTAGGTTTCAAACATGGAAATTTCACAAACCTCCCAAAAGCTTCATTTTACAGTGACTAATTAAGGAGGATCCATGCTTACCTTGGCTTAAACGTTTGAAACCAAAAACCACTTCTCTTCATGCATGCTTGACTTCATAAGACAGAGTTTAGCTAGGGCGTTAGGGGGTAGATACATGATTTTCCTGGTTTGAATATGTCTAGAACTGGTTTATCAACTTAATTAATTGATTGTTTACTATATGACATAAGAAGACTATGTGCCTTGGTTTTAAATTTTTCTGTTTTTTTTTGAATTTTATGCCCATATATTTGAATCTTGGTCAAATCCTAGGTTTGACCAAGATTTAAACAAGTTTAAACATAAAAATGAAAAGGGAAGCATGTATCCTTCTTAGTCACTCTAAAATGAAGCTTTTGGGATGTTCTTGAAATTTCCATTTTTGAAACCAAAAACGACTTCTCTCTTCATGCTAGACTTCATAAGATCGACAGGGGGTATAGATACATGATTTGTCTGGTTTGGATATACCTAGACCTCGTTTATCAACTTGAATTCATACGATATGACATATGAAGACTATGTGCTTTAATTTGTTTTCATTTTTCTGATTTTTTTGAATTTTGTGCCCACCCATTTGTATATTGGTCAAATGCTAGGCTTGATAATGATTTAAACAAGTTTAAAATATGAATATGCAAAGTTAAGCATGGATCCTTCTTAGAAACTCTAAAATGAAGTTTTTCGGAGGTTTTTGAAATTTCCATGTTTGCAACCCAAAACAACTTCCTCTTCACATGCTTGACTTCATAAGACAGAGTTTAGGGGTTAGGGGGTATATATAGATACATGATTTGTCTAGTTTGAATATGTCTAGACCTTGTTTATCAACTTTAATGCTTACTATAAGACATAAGAAAACTATTTCCTTTGTTTTTTCTTTTTTTTTGATTTTTTTCAATATTGATGCCCATTTGAATCTTGTCAAATCCTAGGTTTGACCAAGATAATTTAAACAAGCTTAGAACATGAATATGAAAAGGGAAGCGTGTATCCTTCTTAGTCACACTAAAATGAAGTTTTTGGGAGGTTTTTGATATTTCCATGTTTGAAACCCAAAACCACATCTCTTCATGCTTGACTTAATTTATAAGACATAGTTTAGGGGTTAAGGGGTAGATACATGATTTGTATGGTTTGATATTTCTAGACCTTGTTTATTATCAACTTTAATGCTTACTATATGACATAAGATGACTATGTGATTTGGTTTTTCATTTTTCTGTTTTTTATTTTATTTTTCTGCCCATTTGAATCTTGGTCAAATCCTAGGTTTGACCAAGATTTAGACAAGTTTAACACGTGAAAACGAATAAGTAAGCATGGATCCTTCTTAGTCACTCAAAAATGTACCAATTGATAGATGTGTTAACTTTGCTTCATGGAAATAATAATGTCATGTAAATGAGTTAACTTGGATTTCCTGCCGTTGAATCCATAGGAAACTTTGTTCTAATGCACTATAATAATCAACCGTGTTTTTACACCAACATTGCCAACAGGTCTGTCACTTAGGCATGTGCAATGGTTGATAACACTATCTTATCTTAGTCCTGCCACGTAATCTAGATATAACAATAAAACATGATGTACAATGGATAATTTTTTAGTTTTATCTTTAGTAACAAACATCCTAAATTTGTGGTGAGAGAGATTGTGCTAAGAGATCATCTCTTAGCTAAGAGAAGGCAAAGTCTTTTTATCTTTCTCTTTCGTCTACCTCAGCTGTTATCCTACGTGGCACCGCTAAGATATCACCATTGTACATGCCCTTACGTGTGGCGCCCATGCGTGAGGTCCCACACTTCAGTGAGCACAAGTCAAGTGCAGTAGGTACGCAAACTCCAAGCCATCTTCTTTGTCAAGAGAAGACGCATAAGGATGCGTATTGGAAGTCTGTGGGTCCTTCTGGATCCTTCGGTTGTCCCTCTCACAAAAAAACAAATCTCTCTCATTCTCGGCCTCGCTCGACTCGCTCGCTCGCTCGCACCTCCTCCTGCTCACTGACAAACCCTGCACAAAAGTCAACATCATCACCCGAAAAAGGGGAGACACCATAATTCTCTCCCTTCTTCTCTCCTTCCGAGTGATCCCTCTTCCTCCGAGTTTCACTCGACGGGCAAACACACATGTGCTGCATAGTAATAATAAAAAGGTAGTACTCGTAGAAAAATCGATATACGAATCTGTAATTAAATAGGTTAAACTAGGGTTTTGCCCAGTTCTACAGATCAAGGGTTAAAAAATATCCAACTACGGGGTTCGAACAACACGATTCTAATCCAAGAATTTTTTCGACCTAGGTCACTCAAATGGCCTCAAACTATAGGGTTAGCATCTAGTGCAGTATGTGTGAAAATGTATGCACTATGTGTGCTATAACTTGTATGTCTTTCATATTTGAACCAAATTTGAATAAGTTTGAAATATTTGAAAAGGGGCTTTTGGCTTAAACGTTTGAAACCAAAAACCACTTCTCTTCATGCATGCTTGACTTCATAAGACAGAGTTTAGCTAGGGTTAGGGGATAGATGCATGATTTTCCTGGTTTGAATATGTCTAGACCTTGTTTATCAACTTAATTGAATGCTTACTATATATATGACATAAGAATACTATGTGCCTTGTTTTTTATTTTTTGATTTTTTTAAAATTTTATGCCCATTTTAATCTTGGTCAAATCCTAGGTTTGAACATGGTTTAAACAAGTTTAAATCATGAATATGAAAAATTAAGCATCTATATATCCTTCTTACTCACTCCAAAATGTAGCTCTTGGGAGGGTTTTTCGAAATTTCCATGTTTGAAACCAAAACCACTTCTCTTCATGCATGCTTGACTTCATAAGACAGAGTTTAGGGTTAGGGGTAGATATATACATGATTTTCTGGTTTGAATATGTCTAGACCTTGTTTATCAACTTGAATGCTTACTATATATATATGACATAATAATGTTATGTCCTTTGGTTTTTCATTCTTTTGTTTTTTTATGAATTTCCATGCCCATTTGAATCTTTTGGTCAAATCCTAGAGGTTTGACCAAGATTTAAACAAGTTTAAAACATGAAAATGAAAAGGGAAGCTTGTATATCCTTCTTAGTCACTCTAAAATGAAGTTTTTGGGAGGTTTTTGAAATTTCCATGTTTGAAACCCAAAACCACTTCTCTTCATGCTAGACTTCATAAGACAATTTAATTAGGGGTTAGGGGTAGATACATGATTTGTCTGGTTTGAATATGTCCAAACCTTGCTTGTGTATCAACTTGAATGCTTACTATATGACATAAGAATGCTTACCATATGTTTGAATTTTAAAAGCATATAGTCTTCTTATGTCATATATATAGTAAGCATTCAAAAGTTTTTCTTTGAGAGAGTAGCATGCATTCAAAAGTTGATAAATAAGATTTGGACATATTCAAACCAGACAAATCATGTATCGATCTACACCCCCTAACCCTAAACTCTGTCTTATGAAGTCAAGCATGAAGAGAAGTGCTTTTGGGTTTCAAACATGGAAATTTCACAAACCTCCCAAAAGCTTCATTTTACAGTGACTAAGAAGGATCCAGGCTTACCTTTTCATTTTCATGTTTTAAACTTGTTTAACTCTTGGTCAAACCTAGGATTTGACCAAGATTTAAATGGGCATAAAAAATCAGAAAAAAACAGAAAAAATGAAAAACCAAATAACATAGCCTTCTTATGTCATATAGTAAGCATTCAAGTTGATAAACAAGGTCTAGACATTTTCAAACCAGAAAAAGCATGTATCTACCCCTAACCCTAAACTCTGTCTTACGAAGTCAAGCATGAAGAGAAGTGGTTTTGGGTTTCAAACATGGAAATTTCAAAAACCTCGCGAAAGCTTCATTTTAGAGTGACTAAGAAGGATCCATGCTTACCTATTCATTTTCATGTTTTAAACTTGTTTAAACCTTGATAAAACCCAGGATTTTACCTATTTAATCATAGATTCATAGGTCGATTTTTTACTTTTTTATTTTTACTATGCAGCACATGTGTGTTTGCCCGTCCAGTGAAACTCGGAGGAAGAGGGATCACACGGAAGGAGAAGAAGGGATAGCAGTCACGGGGCCCCTCTTATTATTTATGGTGTATATCTTTTTTCTGGTGATGTTGACTGTTGTGCAGCGTTTGTCAGTGCGCAGGAGGTGCGAGGCTGCGAGCGAGCGAGTCGAGCGAGGCCGAGAATGAGAGAGATGTTTTTTTCTTTTTCTTTTCCGTGAGAGGGACAACAGAAGGATCCAGAGACGACTTCCACTACGCATCCTGGTGCGCGTCTTCTCTTGACAAAGAAGATGGATGGGAGTTTGCGTACCTACTAATCTACTATAGTACTACTACTACACAAGAACCATATACATGTCAAACTTTTCAATCATGACCCACATGCATTTTATGTATATATTCAGAACTTTTAATGCATGCATGAAAACTCAGCAAAATATGTGCATTTTGGGTTGTCGCACATAAATGTGCTTTTACTTGTCTGCCACCAATCCAATTTTCATGTTAGGGGGAAACACGACACACGATGGACATTTCCAATGTTTCACGAATTAATTATCTCAATTTGCATCCATATATATATGCGCCTGGTTACTGAAAGATCGAACCAAAGGTGAACTTGAAACGTTTTAATTTTCATGTTTTAAACTTGTTTAAATCTTGGTCAACCCTTGGATTTGACCAAGATTCATAAAAAATTCAAAAACATAGTCTTCTTATGTCATACAGTCAACATTCAACTTGATAAAACAAGATCTAAACATATTAAAAGAAGAATCATGTATCTACCCCCTAACCCTAAACTCTGTCTTTTGAAGTCAAACATGAAGATACGTGGTTTTGGGTTTACAAAATGGAAATTTCAAAAACCTCCGAAAAGCTTAATTTTGGAGTGACTAAGAAGGATACATGCTTACTTTTTCATTTTCATGTTTTAAACTTGTTTAAAGCTTGGTCAAACCTAGCTAGCTTGGATTTGACCAAGACTCAAGTGCGCATAAAAAATTCGAAAAAACCCCCAAAAATGAAAAACCATAACACATAGTCTTCTTGCGTCACATATATTGTAAGCATTCAAGTGTTGATAAACAATATCTAGACATATCAAACAAGAAAAATCATGTATCTATACCCCTAACCCTAAATTTGTCTTATGAAGTCAAGCATGAAGAGAAGTGGTTTGGGTTTTCAAACATGGAAATTTCGAAAACCGCCCAAAAGCTTCATTTCGGACTGACTAAGAAGGATCCATGCTTACCTTTTCATTTTCATGTTTTAAACTTGTTTAAATTCTTGTTCAAACCTAGGATTTGGCCAAGATTCAAATGGGCATAAAAACAATCGAAAAAATCAAAAATGAAAAACCAAAGCACATAGTCTTCTTATGTCACATAGTAAGCCATTCAACTTGATAACAAGGTCTAGACCTATTCAAACCAGAAAAATCATGTATCTACCCCTAACCCTAAACTCATTTGTCTGATGAAGTCAAGCATGAAGAGAAGTGGTTTTGGGTTTCAAACATAGACATTTCAAAAGCCTCCCAAAAGCTTCATTTTGGAGTGATTGAGAAGGATCCATGCTTAATTTTTCATTTTAATGTTTTAAACTTGTTTAAATCTTGGTTAAACCTATGATTTGACCAAAATTTGATTTGGCATGAAAATTCAAAACAAATCAAATAAATAAAAAACCAATGCACATAGTACATCTTCTTATGTCATATACTAAGCATTCAAGTTGATAAGCCAGGTCTAGACATATTCAAACTAGAAAAATCATGTATCTACCCCTAACCCTAAACTCGATTTGTCTTATGAAGTCAATCATGAAGAGGTGTTTTGGGTTTCAGACATGGAAATTTCAAAAACCTTCCAAAAGCTTCATTTTGAAGTTACTAATTAAGAAGGATCACTACAAGAAAAGTTTGGCAAATTTTCTTGTAGTGGATCCAGGCTTAATTTTTCATCTTCATGTTTTAAATTTTGGTCAAACCTAGGATTTGTCCAAGATACAAATGGGCATAAAAATTCAGGGTAGCATCATACCCCCCTCCTTCCCGCGTAGAAAAAGTGTTAGGCGAGTAGTAGAATGGCATGACCAACAAGTTTCAAGTAAAATTTTGAATATGACCAAAATATACCAATTGATAGATGTGTGTGACCCAAGATTGAGCCATGGTACATTTTGCCAACAAAGTAGCAATTGAGTTGGCTTTCTACCTTAGTAGGCGTGCATTGGAAGGATGCATTATGCCGGCAAAGTTTTCAAACGTTCAAACTTTTCCGGTTTCTCATACAGTATTTGGCTCCTTGAGAAGCATTGATGTGATCATATAAGGTTATCCAAAACTTCGCCTTTCCCGTATTTGCCCGAGCACTCGACACCCCTCGTCCCATGGCGACTCCTCCAGCCATAGCCCCGTGCACCCAGGCTCCACGACTCAGCCTCGGAGGGGTGTGCGCTAAAAGCTCGCAAATGTCTGTGTGCCATTGGTGTGCGATGAAGCAGGCGGCTCTGTGTCTTGCTGTGGCTAGACTCCTGGCGCCCTTTGATCTAGGAGAGGGAGAGGAGGGAGGGGGTCCCATGAAGCGGCGGTGGCCCAGGTATCGGCGGCAGCCCAGGCAGCAGCGGCAAAGTGGGCTGGTCGGAGCATAGGCATGCGCCGGGGGCGAACCTCGCCGGGTGAGGATGCTTCCATTGTGAAGAAGCACTTGCCATCCAGGGCTTCGGGTTCGCCAACAAACTCAGCGCCTCGGTCCATGGCGTTGCCGTCGTGGGGACGTCGGGGGCGGCGGCGACGTGCTGCAGCCCCAGCCTTTAGTGGGGACCAAAGTGCGACCGACCACATCACGGCGTCGGCAGCATTGGGGATGCCGATGGGCATCCACTGCCACACACAGATTTGGGAGGTTCTGGCCGGGCCGAGTTCCAAACTTCCATCATCGGAGCCGAGGGCTTGGTACTTCAAATTCCGAATCAGGCAATCCTTCGACCCCAATCAGCTTCTGCCTGTGGTCCAAATCCGAGATATCTTGGCGGCAGCTATGCTGGTTAAGCTTAGCCGGACAGCGGCAATCGACGATCTGCAAAACCTAGATGCCTTCCGAGGATTTGCAGCAGCCGTCAATGCACTCGTGGAGGCATCGCATGCTGGTAGCAGCGGCGAATGCGGGTATGTTGTTTTACTCCCTTTGTATGCTTTTGTCATAAAAATCAATTTGCTAATTCTCATTCGATTGAAAATCAGACCCATTCACCATCAACTCTCAAACAGTGGACACTAGTAATATGTAGAACTAGAAATTACACAAGATTTCTGTACTGCTAGTACTATTACTTCGACGCTACATGTTGTTTACACGAGGAAATTGCACAAACTACCGCTTATTGCTGCCTTCGTTGCTTAAAACACTTTTTAAAACTGTAATTTTTTTCCGCACAAACCACCAACTATCGTGTTCTGTTGCAGGGAATTTCAAATTTAGGATTGAGCTGTTTAAGAGCAAATCAGATGATCGGGGACCACCAACTACTATAGTTTTAATTGCAAATAGAATAGATTTTGCAAAATTATGAAACGCACATAACGTTTGAATTACTACAATTTTTTTGAAGGTTTGATATTTTCATCATTTTTGTGTGAATCTTACACCAAGTAACACAACTTTCAGACGGAATACAAAATATTTTCAAACTTCCTAGATTTGATAGCTCAAATATTTTTAATTACTAGTTTTTCAGTATTTTAAAAAGTCGAAACACTATATTTTGGCTGAATGTTAGAAAATATATTTCATGATTATCCCATATTAGTTAAGAAGTACATAAACTAGTAGTAGTAATAAAGAACAGAGGGAGTTTATGGAGATACATCCATTAAGGGCATGTTAGTGTGTGTTGGTGTATTACTTATGCCTTCTTTGGTTAATACACTTCTCAAGTGATCCCCGCAAACCCTCTATTCTTGCCTAGAATACAAAAACTCCCCATCAAAGTATTAGTGCATTTTTTGGATGAGTATTCGAGAGGATTGGGTGAACACCAAGGATTTGCATAGGGAATTGGTACAATTGAATCCTTGGCTGTTTGATTTGTAGGATTGTTTCCGATAGGAATTTTTCCTAAGGATTTCTTTGCACAGATTCCATAGAAAATTAAACATCTACTCATACCTCTTTTTAAGAATGCTTTAGGGCTCCTTTGATTCAAAGGATTTGCATAGGAATTGTGTAGGATTTGATTCCTATGGGAAAAATTCCTATACATGTTGTTTGATTCATAGGAACGTATCCTATAGGAAAAATTCCTATAGGAATCTTGTAGTGTGATTCCTATAGGAAAAAAGCATTAGCTCATACCTCATGGAAAAATTCCTTTGCTACAATCAAACAAACTTCATCTTCCTATAGGTTTCAAGTAGACATGCCATTCCAATCCTATACCTTTCCTATTCCTATGTTTTTCCTATCCTTTAAATCAAAGGAGCCCTTACTTTTCCTATGGTGGAATCAAACAAAGTTTGGATTCTATGAATTCCTATAGGATTGGAGTGGACATGACATTGCAATCCTACATTTCCCTATTCCTACATCTTTCGGTAGGCATTTGCCTAGAATAAATAACCATGTGTATTACGGAGTAGCAATAAAATATAGGTTTATTTCTCTAAAGCATCTTGCACTGTACTAGTACATGGCTTAAGAGACAATATTTTTACCATTTTTTTGCGAGAAGACAATATTATTACCATAGTTACTAAGTACATTTTATTGGATGATGAAGTGATAGCCCTCATCAATGCATTGTGAATTATTAGGGCATGGGTCACACGTGATTTACGAGTACACCGCACGATCGAGAGCCGCCGTCCCTCTTTGCTTTTTACCGATGCGGCGGAGCTCCTCCCCACACCCACGAATAACTGAAAGCCACAACTGCTGGGGAAAAGTCTTGCGCCGAGAAAATCTACAACCGTGGTTGAGTACATGTGTTTCTTAAGATACGAGTGCTCCAATGCATTTTTTCTTTCCTTTTACTAATTTACCTTGAAAATCCTGCACGTCCACTTATTTGTGGACGGAGGGAGTATCACGCCAAGAGGAAGTAGGACAATACTTTTGCCAGCTGTTGGCTCTTCTATTGTTCTTGCTCTAAAGAAACCCCGATTGTGAAAGGCCAAGGCGTACTTCTTTTGGTCACGCAAAATTCAAAATACTGCCATGGACATTGAATTGACATGACAACACATAGCTTGGGATGTCCAAATTTGCACGTTAGACCAGTGACTTGTTCTTCACCTTTTCAGAGGGAACAGTGACTTTTTATTATGGGTCTATACACTTTCCAAGAAACAGGAGGAGATGCTGTAGAGTGTAGAGGAGCGAAGTCAAGCGCCCCGCCCCCACCTGCCCTATTTCTGTTCACCTCCATCGTCTACCTCCGCCCCCGCCCGCACCAATCGACCACCTTCCATAGCACACGCCAGTGCCGCCGCCATGCAGCTTTAGAATCAATTCCACCGCCCAGTTTGAGAGCCTCCGTTCTTCATCTTCCCCGCCACCTGCCGCCATCGAACCCAAATTAAACTCCAATCAGTTGAACCCAAACCTCATAGACCCACCCCCTGCCCTGCGATGGCGGCATCGAACAAGGAAAATGATGACTCTGAACTGTTTCAGAAGGTCTTTTCCGAAGGTCCCCTTGAAGAACTCGTAACAAGATGCGACGTCATCACCGCCGCGAGCCTCGTCGGTTCGTCCAAACTATTTTTCGACTCTGCAAATGATAGTGCAACTCTATCTTTTTCTCTCCCGTTTGGCCTCCCATGTGTTCTTCATTCTCACCCGACGAAGGTAGCACGGGATTGCAAGCTGACGCCGCTGGACAGGTTCTCCTCCGACGCTGTGATGCCAGACGGTACGGGTAAGCAGTGGGTAGGTGCCAATGGAGATTGGGTTGCCATGGTTGACACTGGCTTTCCTGCTTGCAAATGGAAACTTGTCAACGTCTACACTCGCCGTGAAATTCCTCTCCCTGTGCCGTTTGAAACCACCCACATTCCAAATATATACCACCACAACCTTCGTGCTATTATATTTCACAAGATATATATTTGCCAAGTTCCCACAGCTGCTGGGGGGTACAAAAATTTCTCTCTTGTTGCTGTTTTTGACATCAGAGTTGCCCTCCTTTGCGGCGAAGATTCTGGATGGACAGTTCTTACAGAGCCCAAGTCCCACATCTTTTACAATTACAGCGATGCAATTCTCCACAATGGGCTTGTGTTTGCCACAACTCATACTGGCACTGTTCACGCATGGAATCCTCAGCAAGCTGGTAATTTTCCTCCGGACGTAAGTAGTGTATGATGAGCTTCATTATTCATGGCTGTAAAGATAATTTTAATGCACAAACTTATTAATTTTCGAACCTGACTGATCTGACTTGGAGGCTTGGGGCATATTTGCTTCGGATGAAATTTCATTGGTATTTAGACTTTTTATTCGAGATGATTACCATAGAAAAATTTGAGGATTGTATAATTAGGAGTTTTATTCTCAGATTGAATTATGTTGGATTTTGACCTCTACTTGAACTTCTTGAAATGAATCCTTTGGTTTCCCATGTGATGTACTGAAATACACCAATATGCTGTATTATTGAATGGAAATGCCATTATATCATCCCATCTGAATCCTAATGCGTTTTCCCAATTCTTACGTTTTCAGATTTGTGCAAACCAAACATACCCTTCTTAACAGTAATTTCGTTTTCAAGCAGGTCCTCCGCTGATCGTAGAGCCACCGCCCATTGTGTTTGAATGGCGGTGTGCACTTGATGATGCTCTTGGCCATGATCACGAGGTCGATTATGGCATGTGGTGGTTAGCAAGATCTATAGATGGTTCTAGACTTCTTCTGATCCATACACTGGGCATTGCTGATGAAAGGGAATATTCCTGTAAAGTTTGCCATACTGCTTCTGATCGTCGTGTTCATCATGGTCGCACTGTTGGCAACTATGCTTCTGGGTTTGGTTGCCTGGTGTTCACGAAGGACACTAGTAAGTTAAATGAAGGTATTCCATGGGAAAAGATTGATGACCTTGGAGAATATTCTCTTTTCCTTGGAGTGAACTATCCGATTATGCTGCCATTAGGCGGTGCAGATGTTGTCCCAGGATGTCTGACGAGAAGAAATTGTGTGTACACCTTGCCGAATGAAGCATGGCTTCGCAATTCGCAGCTGCCTGAAATATGCCGATTCAGTCTGAATCGTGAAGATTGCGCCGTTGGTTTCCAAACCAACGCCTTGGAGAAAACATGCAAAACAAAAAAAGATAGGTACCTGGTAAAGACACCGCTTTGGTTCATCCCAAACTTCGCCAACGCCCCGGATTGGAACAAGTGTGATGTTTAATTCTGAAACAGGGCCTGCAGCCATTGTAGCTACTGATAGTATGTAATTTCATAGCTAATGAACGAGGCAATTGTGGTCTACTAGTTACAACTGTTTTGTAAAGAGGTGGTCTATAAGTATACCCCTCTCTTCATTGATGCATTTGTGGTCTACTTGATGGTACTCTTAAATATATGGGTGTGGCTCCTCAACACATAATGTGGGGGTATTATTGTGTTAAAGTTGAAGGCTTGATCAACTATAGGTTCACTTCTCTAGTTACATTACTAGGTACTCCGGTTGGCTATGTTGTGATGAAATTGTGTTCTGTTGTTCGGTGAAGACAAAAGTAGAACTATGGTATGCTTATGTTTAAGAGCAAGCGAGGGTTTAGCTTGAGATGTTAAAATTCAGATTTGAACTATTTTTTGATATGGAAATTTGAAATATATATGGTACTGTATATGATTATGTGTAACAACAAGCGACGAAAGGGCTGATGCTCCTATTCCTTGTCGGCGGGAGGACTATGTGTGCGGCGACTTGAGCCAAATTAGAAGGCCATAGCTATGTTGATTGGTCCTTGAAGTTGGAGGGGCTAGGATTTCGGATGAGCGGAGTGGGGGAAGTTGTTGCTCATGGAACATAAGTCCTTAAAATAGTAATGTTAGTATATAGGAGTACAAGGTATATACTTGTACTATTTTAGTACTATAATAAGTATATCGGGTTCATCAAAAAGAATTATCTCGGGTTCACAACCACGTGGGGTCAAGGTGAGGGAAAGTTGGTCAATACCTCTTACCGCTATATCCCCGCCCCAAGTTCTAATGCGCAAGTGCTGTTATTTTTTTTAAGGGAAATAGTGGTTCCTCTCTCCCGGAAACATGCCCCGCATCTCCACCTCCTAGTATCGTAGTACTACTACTGCATCTTCTCCAAAAAAAACCCTCTTCTGTCTCTTTCTCCCGTTCACCCCTCTCTCCCTTGCATTGGATTACCGACTCCAATGAAGCAGAAGCGTAAGATTGAGGAGATTCCTGATTGCTACCACCAGTCCATGGGGTGGGGCAACCTCCACTACCCACTGGTGGAGAACATAGCCGAGCGGGCGGATATCCTCAGCACTGGTCGCCTCGCTCGAGGCATGATCGGCATGCGGCATGCCATCCGCGGAGCGCATAAGGTTCCGTTCGGTTTACCGAGCCTGCTCCACTGCGACCCCGAGACATGGCCAGACGACCGCGACAATACTGTAAGAGTATTTATTTATTTACTCATCTCGTTTCAGCTTGTGTTTTTTCAATCAACTTTTCTTATTGCCAAACATCATGCATGAATTTAGACTCAACATAATCACCTGATTTGGGAGTACTGTAAGGTTTGCTGCCTTCACTATGCACATGTACTCTTCGGAATTGCTTTATTTATCCATTACATCTGTGCTTCAGTTCTGCACAATCCGCTCTTCATTCTGTCGAATACCTTGCATGCATAGACAATTTTGAAACAAATCCTATTTGCAGGGCATTCACGCGTTGCTGATGCCATTAGACAAGCCGACAGTTCCAGCATTTATCCATACCAAGGAGGAACTGGATGGACATGGACCCATGCACTGGGTGGGTTGTAACGGCGACTGGGTGGCATTTGTCCAGCAGGACGGGCACTTGACGATCCGCAACATATACATATCAGATACTATTATACCTCTTCCATCTCTGCAAGATGCAGGAATTTCTTTGGGCCCTACTAGTGAATGGTGGCATGGCAGCCCACCATTCCTGTTCAAATACAAAATAGATAAAAGTTTGGAACTGCTCAAAGTACGGATCGTCAAGAGGCCGTACAAAGATGATCTAGCAGGGCCATGGCATTACGAGGTAATCGTTGTATTTGACGAATTGATTGCTATCCTACAAGCGCCCCTAGAAAAGGAGTGGAATATCCTGAGAAACCCTGAATTCTTTGATAGAAACAGCTATGTCGATGCCATGGGCATTCCTGGATATGGTACAAGTTCACACCTACATCGTGTATACGCAGTTACATATCCGTATGGAGATGTTCTGGTTTGGGAACCATATACCTGTGGTGAGTCTTTGTTTTATGTCTTAACTAGTAAATGGCATGCTGCACATGTTGGACCAATTACGATTCGCAATACTGATGTATAAAAGTTGCGTTCTAAATGTTGTTCAAACTTTCAATACAACTAATAATTTGGTTATACCATCAAAATAAGTGTGAGCATACAGTTTATAAATATGAACAAAAATTTGGAACCTTTCTTAATCACTATCAAGTGGGACGTGTGATATCGGTGTGAGACTGCTCTGATTTTTCTTCATAATGGAAACATGACGGTTCTAGAAACACGTGGACACTGGTGTGGTATTTTTTTCACGCGAATACCTCTAATCCCAACCGTTAGATTTTGGACACCAACAGTTGGAATTGCTGCGACATGTCTTGTTAAAAACTGGTGCCTTATAGTAGTAGAAAATAGAAGATAGAAGAGAAGAGATAATTTTCAGTGTAGTTCCTACTTGCTGCATTGTGGTTGATCTTTGTGCATTGCAGGGACACATGCAGCCCCGCGTCTCATTGACGCCCCTGTCATTGAAGATGAAGAAGCAGAAGTGGCTGCAATTTTCGCTCAAATCGAGGGAGATGCTGTCATGGAAGATGATGAAGCAAATGTGGCTCAAGGCGATGGAGGTGCCGATGAAGATAATGATGCTGATGAAGAAGAATTAGAAGAAGAAGAATTAGAAGAAGACGAATTTGATGATGAAGAATTAGATGATGAAGAATTAGATGATGATGGTGATAATCATAATTATGAAGATGAAGATGTATTTCTTGGATTTTCTGACCAGCGCACTTGGTTCCTGGCACCAATGAGAGCAGAGTCCATTACTGGTGAATCTGATCTCGCGTGGATTCAGGTTAAAGGTTATCGGCCCATCCTCGGTCCTCCAATATTACATATGGGTAACAAGCTGAGGTCTTATCCTTTGGTACGGTGCTACGTTTTCTTGAGATCTGCCCATACCTTGGACCCTGTAGAAGAGGCAAGGTGGGAAAGATTGAACAATTTGAAGGGGCGTTCTTTATTTCTTGGACTCAATCACCCAATTTTCATGCTACCCCCGCCAGTCGACGCAGAGGCTGCAGAACCAGATTTCCAATTGTTCAAACCTGACTGTGTCTTTGCTACCCACAATCGCGCCCGTGATACATGGATACGTCCAAGGCCAAATTGGTGCAGAATGCACGTCAATGGAGGTCCTGCCATAGGCTCAAGATTGCAGTACAAAAAAGAGAAGACTGAACATAGAGCCGAAGCACCCATGTGGTTCGTCCCAACACTTCCACCTGTTTTTCCTTGAGAAATAAGAGACAGATGGTGACCTTATTTTATAGAGAAAACATAGTGTTCGTGAACTTAACCTCATGAACATTCGCTGTTCGGTTTTTGCTGAAATCAAAATTTTGCAGAGATGAAGATCTTTGTTTGAATCCCGTGCTGAACATATTTTTCACAAATTAGCTACCCGTATTGTGATGAATACATGCTGGTTTGTTGTTTGGTGCAGTAGCAGACATGAAGATCTTTGTCCTGAATACCACAATGGACATCTTTTTTTTCTTCAAAAATTAGCTAAGCTCACGCTATTAGGCGCAAATGCCTATTAAGAGATTTGGTGCTCTTGGGCACCATTGCTCCTGCTATTTTAGAAAAAAATAAAAAAAAATTTATTTGTTCAAAAAATTAGAAAACAAATCATGGAGTAGCTAATGAATTGTCCCATAAACGTGCAAAATTTCAGTTTCAAATAAAAAAAATTCTGGGCTACACAAAAGTAACAAACGTGTGGATCTGGGTATGCATATTTCAAATCTCCAAATTTCAACAGATTGTCTTTTTTGTGTAGTCTACAATATAAAGAATATCATATTAAAATTTTACACGCTTGTAGGTTACTTTATTTATTATGTCTACATTCATTTTCAGATTTTTTTGAAACAAATATGTATGCTATTTGATTTTTTTTAAACAGCAGAGCACTGGTGCCCATTAGCCAAAGACACTTTTCGCAAATGCCTACAATAAAGGAACGGATGGTGACCTTATTTTATAGAGAAACCATAGTGTTTGTGAAGTTAAAGTCATGAACACACGCTGTTCGGTTTTTGGTGAAATCAAAATTTAGCAGAGATGAAGATCTTTGTTTGAATCCCGTGATGAACACATTTTTCCTAAATTAGCTACCAGTATTGTGATGAATACATGCCGGTCTGTTTTTCGGTGGAGTAGCAGACATGCAGGGGATCGAAAGAAACGGCAAAGTAGCCAGAAATCAGGGGTCAAATATAAATTCGAGAAAGGAAACGTTTATTCAACAGTCAGGCTGACATGTGGGACGTATCTTGCAGCCGCAGCCCCAACATTTATCATTCAGAGAGGATGACATGTGGGACCCACGAACCAGTATCGTTCTCGGCGTTTCTCAAAGGGGGCAGGAGATCGAAAGAAAAAGGCAAGTAGCTCGAAATCAGGTGTCCAAAAAATCCAAGAAAGGAAAGGTTTATCGCACAAAGAGGCTGACATATTGTACCCAGTTTGCAGCAGCGTCATCAACGTTTCAAAGGCGGTGGAGTTCGAAAGAAAAAGGCAAATAGCCAGAAATTAGGGGTCAAAAATAAATCCAGCAAAGGAAACTTTTATCGTACAAAGAGGCTGACATGTGGGACCCAGCCAGCAGCGTCCTCAACGTTTCTAAGGTGGCAGGCAATGGAAAAAAGGCAAATAGCCAGAAATTAGGGGTCAAAAATAAATGCAACAATAGAAACTCTTATTGTTCATAGAGGCTGACATGTTGGACCCATGAGCCAGCAGGGCCCTCAACGTTTCAAAGGCGTCACGGGATCAAAAGAAAAGAACCAAGTAGTCATTAATTAGGTGTCAAAAATAAATCCAAGAAAGTAAATGTTTTACTTTTCATAGAGGCTGTCATATGGGACCCATGAGCCAGCAGCGTCCTCAACGTTTCTAAGGCGGCTGGGGATCGAAAAAAAAAGCGAAGTAGCCATTAATTAGGGGTCAACTATAAATCCAAGAAAAGAAATGTTTATTGTTCTTAGAGGCTGACATGTGGGAGCTATGCGCCAGCAGCGTCCTCATCGTTTCAAAGGCGGTCGGGGATCCAAAGAAAAAGGCAAATAGCCAGAAATCAGGGGTAAAAAAAATCCAAGAAAAGAAATATTATTGTTCATAGAGGCTGGCATGTGGGACCCATGAGCCAGCAGCGTCCACAATTTCAAAGGCGGCACAGGATCGAAAGAAAAAGGCAAGTGACCAAAAATCAGGGGGTAAAAAATCCAAGAAAAAAACTTTATTGTACATAGAGGATGACATGCGGGTCCCATGAGCCAACAACTTACTCGTCGTTTCAGAGGGCCGAGGCGGCATGAGATCGAAAGAAAAAGGAAAGTGACCAAATATCAGGAGCAAAAAATAATCCATGAAAAGAAACTTTCATTGTACATAGAGGATAACATAGGGTCCCATGTTGTAGCAGCGGTCTGAACGTTTCAAGGACGGCATGAGATCGAAAGAAAAAGGCAAGTGACCAAATATCAGGAGCCAAAAATAATCCAAGAAAAGAAACTTTTATTGTACCTTTGAGAGTCGGCATGAGATTGAAAGAAAAAGGCAAGTGACCAAATATCAGGAGCCAAAAACCTAGAAAAGAAACTTTTATTGTACATAGAGTATGACATGCGGGTCCCATGACGCTGCAGCATCCTCAACGTTTCCAAGGCGGCAGGGGATCAAATGAAAAGGAAATAGCCAAAAAGCAGAGGGTGAAAAAAATCGAAGAAAAGAAACTTTTATTGTTCATAGTGGATGACATGTGGGACCCATGAGGCAGCAGCATCCTCAACGTTTCCAAGCAGCAGGGGATCGAAAGAAAAAGGAAATAGCCAAAAATCAGAGCGTGAAAAATAATCCAAGAAAAGAAACTTTTATTTTACATAGAGGATGACATGTGGGTCCCATTTTGCAGCAGCGGTCTCAATGTTTCATATGCGGCTTGAGATCAAAAGAAAACGAAAGTAGCCCGAAATTAGGGGGAATAAAACTCCAAGAAAAGAAAGTTTTTTGTACATAGAGGATGACATACGGGTCCCAAGGCGGCAGGGGAACAAAAGAAAAAGGAAATAGCCAAAAATCAGAGGGGTGAAAAAAAATCCAAGAAAAAAGAAACTTTTAGAGTTCATAGTTCATAGAGGATGACATGCGGGTCCCATGAGGCAGCAGCGTCCACAACGTTTCCAAGGCGGCACACAGGACCAAAAGAAAAAGGATGTACCCCTGCTGGGCCTTTTGATCAAAAAATAATCCAAGATAAGGAAGATATAAATTGGGGCTGCCTGGCCATCTGGGCCTTCTAACCTGCTGGACGTCTTTTGACTCGTACAATTTCAGCCCACTCCAAAACAAGAAAGTCCTATGCTTCGCAAAAACAAAACAAAAACAAGGAGATTCATATTAGTTCGTTTATGTAAAAATAAAGATTTAATTTATCCGTTTGCAATAGCTCAGAGCGAAATACACTTTTTATTGTCTGTAAAATAATCAAGATATCACATGTTTCTTGTACGGGGAGGCTGACATCGGGACCCATGAGCCAGCAGCGTCGTCAAAGTTTTAAAGGCGGCAGGGGATCGAAAGAAAAAATAAATCAAAAATCAGTGGGTAAAAAAATCGAAGAAAAGAAACATTTATCGTTCTGAGAGGATGACATGCGGGACCCATGTGGCAGCAGCATCCTCAACGTTTCCAAGGCAGCACGGGATCCAAAAAAAGGCAAAATAGCCAGAAATTAGGGGTCAAAATAACTCCAAGAAAAGAAAGGTTTATCGTCCATAGAGTCTGACATGTGGGACCCATTAGCGAGCAGATTCTTCAACGTTCAAAGGCGGCAGGGGATCAAAAGAAAAAGGAAGTAGCCAGAAATTAGGGGTAAAAAATAACTCCAACAATGGAAACTTTTATTGTTCATAGAGGATGACATGCGGGACCCATGAGCCAGCAGCTTCCTCAACGTTTCAAAGGCGGCATGGGATCGAAAGAAAAAGGCAAGTGACCAAATATCAGGAGCCAAAAATAATCCAAGAAAAGAAACTTTATTGTACATAGAGGATGACATGCGGGTCCCATTTAGCAGCAGCGGTATCACCGTTTGAGATGCGGCAGGAGGTCTCGAAAGAAAAAGGCAAGTGACCAAATATCAGGAGCCAAAAAAATCCAAGAAAAGAAAGTTTTATAGTACATAGAGGATGACATGCGGGTCCCATTTAGCATCAGCGGTATCACCGTTTGGGAGGCGGCAGGGGATCGAAAGAAAAAGGCAAGTGACCAAATATGAGGTGCCAAAAATAATCAAAGAAAAGAAAGTTTTCAACGTTTCAAAGGCGGCAGGGGATCAAAAGAAAAAGGAAGTAGCCAGAAATTAGGGGGCAAAAATAACTCCAAGAAAGGAAACTTTTATTGTTCGTAGAGGATGACATGGGGGACCCATGAGCCAGCAGCTTACTCAACGTTTCAAAGGTGGCATGAGATCGAAAGAAAAAAACGCAAGTGACCAAATATGAGGTGCCAAAAATAATCAAAGATTTATTGTACATAGAGGATGACATGCGGGTCCCATTTTGCAGCAGCGGTCTCAATGTTTGAAATGCGGCTTGAGATCAAAAGAAAAAGAAAGTAGCTAGAAAGTAGGGGGTCAAAAAAAATCCAAGAAAAGAAAGTTGATGGACATAGAGGTTGACATGCGGGTCCCATGTGCCAGCAGCTTACTCAACGTTTCAAAGGGGCCAGGGGATCAAAAGTAAAAGGCAAGTGACGAAATATCAGGAGCCAAAAATCAGAGGGTGAAAAAAAATCCAAGAAAACAAACTTTTATAGCACATAGAGGATGACATGCGGGTCCCATGAGCCAGCAGGTTCCTCAACGTTTCAAACGTGGCATGACATCGAAAGAAAAAGGCAAGTGACGAAATATCAGGAGCCAAAAATAATTCAAGAAAAGAAACTTGATTGTACATAGAGGATGACATGCGGGTCCCATGTGTAAGCAGCTTACTCAACGTTTCCAAGGCGGCAGGGCATCAAAAGAAAAAAGGAAATAGACAAAAATCAGAGAGTGAAAAAAAACCATAGAAAATAAACTTTTATAGCACATAGAGGATGACATGCGGGTCCCACGAGCCAGCAGGTTCCTCAAAGTTTCAAACGTGGCATGAGATCGAAAGAAAAAAAGGCAAGTGACCAAATATCAGGAGCCAAAAATAATCCAAGAAAAGAAAGTTTATTGTACGTAGAGGATGACATGCGGGTCCCATTTTGCAGCAGCGGTATCACCGTTTGAGAGGCTGCACGGGATCGAAAGAAAAAGGCAAGTGACCAAATATCAGGAGCCAAAAATAATCCAAGAAAAGAAATTTTATTGTACGTAGAGGATGACATGCGGGTCCCATTTTGCAGCAGCGGTCTCAACGTTTCCAAGGCGGCACAGGACCAAAAGAAAAATGAAGTAGCCAGAAATCAGGGGGTGAAAAAAATCCAAGAAGAAAGATTTCAATTGGGCTGCATCTGGACATCTGGGCTTTCGAACTATCCTGCTTGGCCTTTTGACTCGTACAATTTCAGCCCACTCCAAAACAGGAAAGTTCCGAATTTTCTAAAAAAACAGGAAAGTCCTATGCTTCGCAAAGACAAAAAAACAAGGAGATTCAACATATAAGTTTGTTTATGTAAAAATAAAGATTTAATTATCCGTTTGAAATAGCTCAGAGCGCAATACATTGTTTATTGTCTGCAAAATAATCAAGATATCATATGTTTCTTGTACGGGGAGGCTGACATCGGGGACCCATGAGCAAACAGCGTCGTCAACGTTTTAAAGGCGGCAGGGGATGGAAAGAAAAAATAAACCAAAAATCTGTTGGTAAAAAATCCAAGAAAAGAAACATTTTCGTTCTGAGAGGATGACATGCGGGACCCATGAGGCAGCAGCATCCTCAGCGTTTATTGTTCATAGAGGTTGACATGTGGGACCCGTGAGCCAGCAGCGTCCTCAACGTTTTAAAGGCTGCAGGTGATCGAAAGAAAAAATAAGCCAAAAATCGTTTGGTCAACAAAATCCAAGAAAATAAACATTTACCGTTCTGAGAGGATGACATGCGGGACCCATGAGGCAGCAGCATCCTCAACGATTCCAAGGCGGCAGGGGAAATATCCAGAAATTAATGAGGGGTTCAAAATAAATCCATCAAAGGAAACTTTTATTGTTCATAGAGGATGACATGTGGGACCGACCTGCCAACAGCGTCCTCATCGTTTCAGAGGGGGCAGGAGATCAAAAGAAAAAGGCAAATAGCCAGAAATTAGGGGTAAAAAATAACTCCAAGAAAGGAAACTTTTATTGTTCGTAGAGGATGACATGCGGGACCCATGAGCCAGCAGCTTACTCAACGTTTCAAAGGCGGCATGAGATCGAAAGAAAAAGGCAAGTGACAAAATATCAGGAGCCAAAGATAATCCAAGAAAAGAAACTTTATTGTACGTAGAGGATGACATGCGGGTCCCATTTAGCAGCAGCGGTCTCAGCGTTTCAAATGCGGCTTGAGATCAAAAGAAAAAGAAAGTTGATTGTACATAGAGGATGACATGCGGGTCCCATGAGTCAGCAGCTTATACGTTTCCAAGGCGGCAGGGGATCAAAAGAAAAAGGAAATAGCCAAAAATCAGAGGGTGAAAAAAATAAAGAAAATAAACTTTTATAGTACATAGAGGATGACATGCGGGTCCGATGAGCCTGCAGGTTCCTCAACGTTTCAAACGTGGCATGAGATCGAAAGAAAAAGCAAGTGACCAAATATCAGGAGCCAAAAATAATTCAAGAAAAGAAAGTTTTATAGTACATAGAGGATGACATGCGGGTCCCATTTAGCAGCAGCGGTATCACCGTTTGAGAGGCGGCGGATCGAAAGAAAAAGGCAAGTGAAAAAATATGAGGAGCCAAAAATAATTCAAGAAAAGAAAGTTTTATAGTACATAGAGGATGACATGCGGGTCCCATTTAGCAGCAGCGGTATCAACATTTGAGAGGCGGAGGATCGAAAGAAAAAGTCAAGTGACCAAATATGAGGTGCCAAAAAATCCAAGAAAAGAAAGTTTTATAGTACATAGAGGATGACATGCGGGTCCCATTTTGCAGCAGCGGTATCACAGGAGAGGGGATCGAAAGAAAAAGGCAAGTGAAAAAATATGAGGAGCCAAAAATAATTCAAGAAAAGAAAGTTTTATAGTACATAGAGGATGACATGCGGGTCCCATTTAGCAGCGGTATCACCGTTTGAGAGGCGGCAGGGGATCGAAAGAAAAAGGTAAGTGACCAAATATGAGGTGCCAAAAATAATTCAAGAAAAGAGTTTTATAGTACATAGAGGATGACATGCGGGTCCCATTTAGCAGCAGCGGTATCACCGTTTGAGAGGCGGCAGGGGATCGAAAGAAAAAGGCAAGTGACCAAATTTGAGGTGCCAAAAATAATCCAGGAAAGAAAGTTTTATAGTACATAGAGGATGACATGCGGGTCCCATTTAGCAGCGGTATCACCGTTTGAGAGGCGGCAGGGGATCGAAAAGGCAAGTGACCAAATTTGAGGTGCCAAAAAAACTCCAAGAAAAGAAAGTTGATTGCACATAGAGGATGACATGCGGGTCCCATTTAGGCAGCGGTCTCAACGTTTCCAAGGCGGCAAGGGATCAAAAGAAAAAGGAAGTAGCCAGAAATCAGGGGGTCAAAAAAATCCAAGAATAGAAAGAATTTTGGTTCATAGAGGATGACATGCGGGACCCATGATCCTGCATCGTAAACGGCTCGATCGGAGAACGTTGAACGAGATGGCGCGATGTAGAAAAAAAACAATGCCAGAGAGGCTGCCATCTGGGCCCTACATCCCTCGGCGGTGCGGATTTGCGTTGACTCGGCCGGCGAACCCGAGATTTCGAGATGCACCACGTCCCGGGCCACCATACGCCACGTTTTGGCCGCTTTCGTCGGGCTAGGTGGCCTCAAAAACGAGAAAAAAAAGTTTTGACATGCACCACGGAGGGACCAAAATCGTCGGCCATGGTACACCAGCAACCACGGCGCGACTTCAACTTCGTCGGCCATGGCAACTTTTCTTGTAGTGCTAGTTTTGACCAGGATTTAAATAAGTTTAAAACATGAAAATGAAAAGGTAAGCCTGGATCCTTCTTAGTCACTCTAAAATGAAGCTTTTGGGAGGTTTTTGAAATTTCCATGTTTGAAACCCAAAACCATTTCTCATCATGCTTGACTTCATTAGATATAGTTTAGGGTTAGGTGTAGATACACGATTTGTCTGGTTTGAATATGTCTAGACCTTGTTTATCAACTTCAATTCTTACTATATGACATAAGAAGACTATATGTGCTTTGGTTTTTGATTTTTTGATTTTTTCTTGTTTATGCCCATTTGAATCTTGGTCAAATCCTAGGTTTGACCAAGATTTAAACAAGTCTATAACATGAAAATGAAAAGGTAAGCCTGGATCCTTCTTAGTCATTCTAAAATGAAGCTTTTGGGGGGTTCTTGAAATCTCAATGTTTGAAACCCAAAACCACTTCTCTTCATGGTTGACTTCATAAGACATGCAGAGTTTAGGGTTAGGGGTAGATACATGATTTGTCGGGTTTGAATATGTCTAGACATGCTTGTTTATCAACTTGAATGCTTACTATATGACATAAGAAGGCTATGTGCTTTGGTTTTTCATTTTTCCGGTTTTTTGAATTTTATGCCCATTTGAAGATTTTGGGAGGTTCTTGAAATTTTCATGTTTGAAACCAATACGACTTCTCTTCATGCTAGACTTCATAAGATCGACCGAGTTTATGGTTAGGGGCTAGATACATGATTTGTCTGGTTTGAACATGTCTAAACCTTGTTTATCAACTTGAAAGCTTACTATATGACATAAGAAGACTATGTGCTTTTGTTTTTCATTCTTCTATTTTTTTATTTTATGCCCATTTGAATCTTGGTCAAATCCTATGTTTGACCTGGATTTAAACAAGTATAAAATATGAAAACGAAAAGGTAAGCATGGATCCTTCTTAGTCACTCTAAAATGAAGCTTTTGGGATGTTCTTGAAATTTTCATGTTTGAAACCCAAAACCACTTCTCTTCATGATTGACTTCATAAGACAGAGTTTAAGGTTAGATATATACATGATTTTCTAGTTTGAATATGTCTAGACCTTGTTTATCAACTTGAATGCTTACTATATGACATAAGAATGCTATGTGCTTTGGTTTATCAATCTTTTGGTTTTTTCCTGAATTTTTATGCCCATTTGAATCTTGGTCAAATCCTAGGTTTCACAAAGATTTAAACAAGTTTAAAATCTGAAAATTAAAAGGTAAGCATGGATCCTTCTTAGTCACTCTAAAATGAAGCTTTTGGGAGGTTTTTGAAATTTCCATGTTTGAAACCCAAAACCACTTCTCTTCATGCTTAATTGACTTCATAAGACAGAGTTTAGAGTGTTAGGGGTAGATACATGATTTGTCTAGTTTGAATATGTCTAGACCTTGTTTATCAACTTGAATTCTTACTATATGACATAAGAAGGCTATGTGCTTTGGTTTTTCATTTTTCTGATTTTTTTGAATTTTATGCCCATTTGAATCTTGGTCAAATACTAGCTAGGTTTGACCAAGATTTAAACAAGTTTAAAACATGAAAATGAAAAGGTAAGCCTCGATCCTTCTTAGTCACTCTAAAATGAAGCTTTTGGGAGGTTTTTGAAATTTGCATGTTTGAAACCCAAAACCACTTCTCTTCATGCCTTACTTCATAAGACGGAGTTTAGGGTCGTTAGGGAGTAGATACATGATTTGCCTGGTTTGAATATGTCTAGACCTTGTTTATCATCTTGAATGCTTACTATATGACAGAAGAAGACTATGTGCATTGGTATTTCATTTTTTTTTGAATTTTCATGCCCATTTCAATCTTGGTGAAATCCTAGGTTTGAGCAAGATTTAAACAAATTTAACACGTGAAAACGAATAAGCATGGATCCTTCTTAGTCACTCCAAAATGTACCAATTGATAGATGTGTTAACTTTGCTTCATGGAAAAATTAATGTCATGTAAATGAGTTAACTTGGATTTCCTACCGTTGAATCCATAGGAAACTTTGTTCTAATGCACTATAATAATCAACCGAGTTTTTACACCAACAGGTCTGTCACTTACGTGTGGTGCCCATGCGTGAGGTCCCACACTTCAGTGAGCACAAGTCAAGTGCAGTAGGTACGCAAACTCCAAGCCATCTTCTTTGTCAAGAGAAGACGCATCAGGATGCGTTTTGGAAGTCTGTGGGTCCTTCTGGATCCTTCGGTTGTCCCTCTCACAAAAAAAAACAAATCTCTCTCATTCTCGGCCTCGCTCGACTCGCTCGCTCGCTCGCACCTCCTGCTCACTGACAAACCCTGCACAAAAGTCAACATCATCACCCGAAAAAGGGGAGACACCATAATTCTCTCCCTTCTTCTCTCCTTCCGAGTGATCCCTCTTCCTCCGAGTTTCACTCGACGGGCAAACACACATGTGCTGCATAGTAATAATAATAAAAAGGTAGAAAAATCAACCTACGAATCTATAATTAAATACGTTAAACTAGGGTTTTGCCCAGTACTACAGATCAAGTTCATAAAAAATCCAACTACGGGGTTCGAACAACCCCATTTCTAATCCAAGATTTTTTCGACCTCATCCAAATGGCCTCAAACTATAGGGTTAATTAGCATCTAGTGCAGTATGTGTGAACATGTATGCACTATGTGTGCTATAACTTGTATGTCTTTCAAATTTGAACCAAATTTGAAATATATGAAATGGGGCTTTTGGCTTAAACGTTTGAAACCCAAAACGACTTCTCTTCATGCTAGGCATCATAAGACCGAGTTTAGGGTTAGGGGGTAGATACATGATTTGTCTGTTTTGAATATGTCTATACCTTGTTTATCTACTTGAATATGCTTACTATAGATATATATGACGTAAGAAGACTATGTGCTTTGGTTTTTTTTTATTTTTCCAGAATTTTTATGCCCATTTGAATCTTGGTCAAATCCTAGGCTTGACCAATATTTAAACAAGCTTAAAACATGAAAATGAAAAGGTAAGCTTGGATCCTTCTTTGTCACTCTAAGATGAAGTTTTTGGGAGGTTTTCAAAATTTCCATGTCTGAAACCCAAAAACACTTCTCTTCATGCTTGACTTCATAATTAAGACAGAGTTAATCGTTAGGGGGTAGATACACGTTTTTTCTATTATGAATATGTCTAGACCAGCCATGTTCATCAAGTTGAATGCTTACTATATATGACATAAGAAGGCTATGTGCTTTGGTTTTTCATTTTTTTTTATTTTTATGCCCATTTGAGTCGTGGTGAAATCATAGGTTTGACCAAGATCTAAACAATTTAAAACATGAAAATGAAAAGGTAAACCTGGATCCTTCTTAGTCACTCCAAAATGAAGCTTTGGGGGGGGGGTTTCTTGAAATTTCCATGTTTAATTTGAAACCCAAAACCATTTCTCTTCATGCTTGACTTCATAAGACAAAGCTAGTTTAGGGCTTTAGGGGGTAGATACATGATTTGTCTAGTTTGAATATGTCTAGACCTTGTTTATCAACTTCAATTCTTACTATATGACATAAGAAGACTATATGTGCTTTGGTTTTTGATTTTTTGATTTTTTTGAATGTTTATGCCCATTTGAATCTTGGTCAAATCCTAGGTTTGACCAAGATTTAAACAAGTCTATAACATGAAAATGAAAAGGTAAGCCTGGATCCTTCCTAGCTAGTCATTCTAAAATGAAGCTTTTGGGGGGTTCTTGAAATCTCAATGTTTGAAACCCAAAACCACTTCTCTTCATGGTTGACTTCATAAGACATGCAGAGTTTAGGGTTAGGGGTAGATACATGATTTGTCGGGTTTGAATATGTCTAGACATGCTTGTTTATCAACTTGAATGCTTACTATATGACATAAGAAGGCTATGTGCTTTGGTTTTTCATTTTTCTGGTTTTTTGAATGTTATGCCCATTTGAAGATTTTGGGTGGTTCTTGAAATTTTCATGTTTGAAACCAATACGACTTCTCTTCATGCTAGACTTCATAAGATCGACCGAGTTTATGGTTAGGGGCTAGATACATGATTTGTCTGGTTTGAACATGTCTAAACCTTGTTTATCAACTTGAAAGCTTACTATATGACATAAGAAGACTATGTGCTTTTGTTTTTCATTCTTCTATTTTTTTTTATTTTATGCCCATTTGAATCTTGGTCAAATCCTATGTTTGACCTGGATTTAAACAAGTATAAAATGTGAAAACGAAAAGGTAAGCCTGGATCCTTCTTAGTCACTCTAAAATGAAGCGACTTTTGGGATGTTCTTGAAATTTTCATGTTTGAAACCCAAAACCACTTCTCTTCATGATTGCTTCATAAGACAGAGTTTAAGGTTAGGAATAGATATATACATGATTTTCTAGTTTGAATATGTCTAGACCTTGTTAATCAACTTGAATGCTTACTCTATGACATAAGAATGCTATGTGCTTTGGTTTATCATTCTTTTGGTTTTTTCCTGAATTTTTATGCCCATTTGAATCTTGGTCAAATCCTAGGTTTCACAAAGATTTAAACAAGTTTAAAATCTGAAAATTAAAAGGTAAGCATGGATCCTTCTTAGTCACTCTAAAATGAAGCTTTTGGGAGGTTTTTGAAATTTCCATGTTTGAAACCCAAAAACCACTTCTCTTCATGCTTGACTTCATAAGACAGAGTTTAGAGTGTTAGGGGTAGATACATGATTTGTCTAGTTTGAATATGTCTAGACCTTGTTTATCAACTTGAATTCTTACTATATGACATAAGAAGGCTATGTGCTTTGGTTTTTCATTTTTCTGGTTTTTTTGAATTTTATGCCCATTTGAAGATTTTGGGTGGTTCTTGAAATTTTCATGTTTGAAACCAATACGACTTCTCTTCATGCTAGACTTCATAAGATCGACCGAGTTTATGGTTAGGGGCTAGATACATGATTTGTCTGGTTTGAACATGTCTAAACCTTGTTTATCAACTTGAAAGCTTACTATATGACATACGAAGACTATGTGCTTTTGTTTTTCATTCTTCTATTTTTTTTATTTTATGCCCATTTGAATCTTGGTCAAATCCTATGTTTGACCTGGATTTAAACAAGTATATAATATGAAAACGAAAAGGTAAGCCTGGATCCTTCTTAGTCACTCTAAAATGAAGCGACTTTTGGGATGTTCTTGAAATTTTCATGTTTGAAACCCAAACCACTTCTCTTCATGATTGACTTCATATATAAGACAGAGTTTAAGGTTAGGGACAGATATATACATGATTTTCTAGTTTGAATATGTCTAGACCTTGTTAATCAACTTGAATGCTTACTGTATGACATAAGAATGCTATGTGCTTTGGTTTATCATTCTTTTGGCTTTTTCCTGAATTTTTATGCCCATTTGAATCTTGGTCAAATCCTAGGTTTCACAAAGATTTAAACAAGTTTAAAATCTAAAAATTAAAAGGTAAGCATGGATCCTTCTTAGTCACTCTAAAATGAAGCTTTTGGGAGGTTTTTGAAATTTCCATGTTTGAAACCCAAAACCACTTCTCTTCATGCTTGACTTCATAAGACAGAGTTTAGAGTGTTAGGGGTAGATACATGATTTGTCTAGTTTGAATATGTCTAGACCTTGTTTATCAACTTGAATTCTTACTATATGACATAAGAAGGCTATGTGCTTTGGTTTTTCATTTTTCTGGTTTTTTTGAATTTTATGCCCATTTGAAGATTTTGGGTGGTTCTTGAAATTTTCATGTTTGAAACCAATACGACTTCTCTTCATGCTAGACTTCATAAGATCGACCGAGTTTATGGTTAGGGGCTAGATACATGATTTGTCTGGTTTGAACATGTCTAAACCTTGTTTATCAACTTGAAAGCTTACTATATGACATAAGAAGACTATGTGCTTTTGTTTTTCATTCTTCTATTTTTTTTTATTTTATGCCCATTTGAATCTTGGTCAAATCCTATGTTTGACCTGGATTTAAACAAGTATAAAATGTGAAAACGAAAAGGTAAGCCTGGATCCTTCTTAGTCACTCTAAAATGAAGCGACTTTTGGGATGTTCTTGAAATTTTCATGTTTGAAACCCAAAACCACTTCTCTTCATGATTGCTTCATAAGACAGAGTTTAAGGTTAGGAATAGATATATACATGATTTTCTAGTTTGAATATGTCTAGACCTTGTTAATCAACTTGAATGCTTACTCTATGACATAAGAATGCTATGTGCTTTGGTTTATCATTCTTTTGGTTTTTTCCTGAATTTTTATGCCCATTTGAATCTTGGTCAAATCCTAGGTTTCACAAAGATTTAAACAAGTTTAAAATCTGAAAATTAAAAGGTAAGCATGGATCCTTCTTAGTCACTCTAAAATGAAGCTTTTGGGAGGTTTTTGAAATTTCCATGTTTGAAACCCAAAAACCACTTCTCTTCATGCTTGACTTCATAAGACAGAGTTTAGAGTGTTAGGGGTAGATACATGATTTGTCTAGTTTGAATATGTCTAGACCTTGTTTATCAACTTGAATTCTTACTATATGACATAAGAAGGCTATGTGCTTTGGTTTTTCATTTTTCTGGTTTTTTTGAATTTTATGCCCATTTGAAGATTTTGGGTGGTTCTTGAAATTTTCATGTTTGAAACCAATACGACTTCTCTTCATGCTAGACTTCATAAGATCGACCGAGTTTATGGTTAGGGGCTAGATACATGATTTGTCTGGTTTGAACATGTCTAAACCTTGTTTATCAACTTGAAAGCTTACTATATGACATACGAAGACTATGTGCTTTTGTTTTTCATTCTTCTATTTTTTTTATTTTATGCCCATTTGAATCTTGGTCAAATCCTATGTTTGACCTGGATTTAAACAAGTATATAATATGAAAACGAAAAGGTAAGCCTGGATCCTTCTTAGTCACTCTAAAATGAAGCGACTTTTGGGATGTTCTTGAAATTTTCATGTTTGAAACCCAAACCACTTCTCTTCATGATTGACTTCATATATAAGACAGAGTTTAAGGTTAGGGACAGATATATACATGATTTTCTAGTTTGAATATGTCTAGACCTTGTTAATCAACTTGAATGCTTACTGTATGACATAAGAATGCTATGTGCTTTGGTTTATCATTCTTTTGGCTTTTTCCTGAATTTTTATGCCCATTTGAATCTTGGTCAAATCCTAGGTTTCACAAAGATTTAAACAAGTTTAAAATCTAAAAATTAAAAGGTAAGCATGGATCCTTCTTAGTCACTCTAAAATGAAGCTTTTGGGAGGTTTTTGAAATTTCCATGTTTGAAACCCAAAACCACTTCTCTTCATGCTTGACTTCATAAGACAGAGTTTAGAGTGTTAGGGGTAGATACATGATTTTTCTAGTTTGAATATGTCTAGACCTTGTTTATCAACTTGAATTCTTACTATATGACATAAGAAGGCTATGTGCTTTGGTTTTTCATTTTTCTGTTTTTTTTTGAATTTTATGCCCATTTGAATCTTGGTCAAATACTAGCTAGGTTTAAAACATGAAATTTAGCCCCCAAAAATTGTACATATATGGATTCACATTGAGATAATTCATGAAACTTTGGAAATGGCCATCTCGTGTCATGTTTCCCCACAAATGAGAATTGGATTAATTGGTGGCAGACAAGTAAACACACATTTATGTGCGACAACCCAAAATGCACATATTTTGCAAAGTTTTCATGCGTGCATGAAAAGTTGCAAATATATACATAAAATGGGCCATGATTCAAAAGTTTGACATGGTTCTTGTGTAGTAGTAGTACCAAAGCTCACACGTGGGAAGAAATTAAGATGGTCGAATTCCAACATGTTGCCACACTTTTTTGAAGGGCTCTTTTCTAAAACATTGGTATGGCATGTCTGCTATTTTCCCTAGCTATATAGAAAAATGATGAACAATCCATGATTTCCGATTGCCGTTTTTGAACCACCTTTGGCTTGATTTCAAATTTAGGTCAAAATCATGGGGGGGTAGGGGACAAGAGTGTGTTTCTTTTGGATGAAGCGCTCGTATTTGCAAGTTTTTTGGGGTCCCACAAATTTAGGGTAGCATCACGCCCACCCCATCCCTTCACGCGCGGAAAAAGTGTTAGGCGAGTAGTAAAATGGCATGACCAACAAGTTTCAAGTAAAATTTCGAATATATAACCAAAATGTACCAAGTGTTAGATGAGTTAACTTGGCTTCATGGAAAAAATAATGTCATGTAAATAAGTTAACTTGGCTTTCCTACCCTTGAATCCATACGAAACTTTGTACGGAGTTCTAATACAGTATAATGATCACCCGAATTATTACACCAACATGTCTGTCACTTACGTGTGGTTCCCATGCGTGAGGTCCCACACTTCAGTGAGCACAAGTCACGGACAATTTTTTGCAAATGTTGCAAAGGATAAAAGGTGGAAGCGGCATCACACGGAAGGAGAAGAGGAAGGGAGAGCAGTCACGGCCTCGAAATGCTTCAACCTATCCGGGAAGTGATGTTGACTGGCACGCAAGGTTTTTCAGTGCTGCAAACCTGCAGTGCGGCGATTTTGACAGAAATAACCCTTTTGGCAAAGAAAAGCACGGACTGACCCTCTGAGCAATCTATTTCACTGGACTAACCTTTTTGTGTGGCTTTCTGTGTTTTTCTTCGCCAAAAGGATTACTTTTGTCAAAATCGCCCCCCTGCAGTGCAGGCTACGCGCCCGTCTAATATTCTTTTTTTTTCAATGACAAAAGGGGGGAGAGAGAGAGAGAGTCTTGACGACGTGTCTTCACTTGACAAAGAAGATTGTTGGAAGTTTGCCTACCTACCGCATATGATTTGTGCTCACTAAAGTGTGGGACCTGCACGCATATGGGACCCTGCAGCCCTCTGAGGGCAGTCCGTGTGAGACGCAAAATAGGGTTTTTAGTTTAGTAAGGCAAAAAAATTAAGCCTTGGAGGGCCGAGGCGGGGCGGCCGTCCGCCATTTTATACCTTTTACGCCCCCCACACCTCGTTTCATTTGTCATGTCTACCAAGGAAGAGCTCGGAGGAGAAGATGCAGTCCTAGCTTCTCGACCCCCTGGCGCCCCACGCATAAATACTACTACCAGAAGTACACTGTCTCTAACAATCCTGCCTGCGAAGGGAGATCTCGGAGGAGACGATGCGGGCTCAGCGTCCCCGCCGTTGATTAGCCAGGACACAAGGGTTACTACGCCTCTTTTAATTACCTTCGTTTTGCTGGTAATACTCGGACTTATATCTGTTATCTTCCGCAGGAGAGGGTCGATATCGCCGGAGAAGATGATGTGAGGCAGATGATCAAGCTCGCAGGAGAAGATGATGTAAAGGAGATGGTCAAGCTCGGAGCAGAAGATGATGTAAAGGAGATAGTCAATGTCGGAGAAGATGATGTAAAGGAGTTAGTCAATCTCGGAGAAGATGTGGTGGCATTGGACCAACCGCGGTCGTTGGGCGAGATCCCGGAGATTCACTTACCTCGTTTGCACTGGTAATGATATGCCTGATCTGTAACATTTTGAACATTTTTCGTCGGCTTACACAGGAGCTATCTCGGCTTAGGGTCAACAAGGCCCCGGGAGCGGAACTTCCGCATCTCGGCGCGGAGAACTCCGAGTTACGCCAGAAGCGCCCTGGGGAATCGCACGCGCAGGCGCAGCACATCCGTTCGCAGGATCTCTCATCCTTCGACGTCAGGTTCCAGCGAGAGGTCGTAGAAGAAGATAAGTTGCCAGCTTCCCCGCCGTTCAAGAGGATGAAGGAGCTGAAGACGGAGGTTAATATTACTAGCTGACTTTGGGTTGCTGGTTTTTGGGTACTTCGAGTCACTGACATGTAGACACCACTTAAGTCTGTCCTACATGTTAGTGACCATATTCGTTAATCAGCCAATTTGTGCCCTTCGTTTGCCGGTAACGCTCGATATGTTTGTTGTTACCTTTGGCAGGATCACTCCCCTTGCTTATCTTGTCGGAGGATGAAGTTGGATCTTGCCAGCATGCGGGAGGAGAACAGAGAGTTAGGGATCAAGATATTTCGGTACAGGCAGGCGGTGTCTTTCCTAGAAGTGGATGAGATCACGGCCTGTGCTCGTAGGAGTTGTGACGAGGCCATTCATCTGGGAGAACGGATCAAAGCTCAGCTTGTCTCTTTGATGGAAGTCGCAGAACGCGTGATTTTCAATGCTAGAGAGGCGCGGGAACGACTTCTGGTGGCTGAAGATCTCGCATAGCAGTTTAATCATGTGCGCTTATTAGCTGCCTACTACTTTTGTAATTATTCACAATTATGTATGTATCAATGGCTTGCCTTTTGTGTGACGGAGGAAATTGCACATACCACCACTTCTTGGTGCAGTTTTTGCACATAACACAATTTGAGATTCTTTTTACACAAATAACCAGATTTTGACGTAAACTTTTGCACAAAAAACAACCTTACTCCATGTTTTCTTTTGTCTTCTAAAGACAAGTAGGTGCTTCGAAAAATACCTCCGTTCCAATGCTTAAAGCTTTGTATATTTTTCTTGAAAAGTCAAACCAAGTAAAGTTCGACCAAACTCTTAGAAGAATCTATCAGCACATATAATATTTTGTAGACACCATATGAAAATATAATTTATTTTCTATCTAATAATATTGATTTTGTATCTTGCATATTAATGCTTTTGGTAAAAACTTAGTCAAACTTAACATAGTTTGACTTTCTAAAAATCAATATAATCCTTAAGCTTTGGGAAGTGGTTCTAGACGTGGTCTAGACGTGTTTCAACATATTGCCTTCGCATTTGCTAAACGCATGGAGTTTCTTACAAAGTTTATTTTTCGAAATATTTTCGACTTTGTATTATTTTTATTCATTTTCCCCCTGGTTGTCATGTTTTCTGTCCGGCTTCCCCAGCCCATCCATCCGTAACCCACATGCGCGCGTGACACGAGTAGTGGGAGACATGGTGCCCAAAGGGATAGCTTTTATTAATGGTGGCGACGGTTCCCTAGGCCAATGCTGGCGATACGTCTCATCGTCGCTAGCTGTGCCTTCCCCATGCGGCCGTATTAATGCACACCACTGCTCCTTTGCGCCTCCGCGGCTGATCAAGTAAGTTTGATCATAAAAGATGATCACATAAGCTCGACGATTACCTATAACCTAAAAATTATCTTAATTTGTAAACGAAGACATAAAATAACTAGTTGTTTGATTAGGAAAGACAAAGGAAATTTCTATTGAGATTGAGTTCATTTCATAGTTGTTATAGACACATAGCAATATTACCGAGAGATAGGATTGTAGAGAAAGCAATCCATAGGTATTTTGGAGGGTTCTCAATCCTTTGAATCAAGCAAGCTCTATAGGAAAAATCCCTATGTGTAAAAATCCTACTCCGTACAAGATACCTTTAGAAATCCTTTGAACCAAACAAACTCGGATTCATATTAGTTGACTATAATATAGATATATCTAGACACATTTTAGTTCTAGATTCATCCATATCATTTGACAAGTAATATGAATCGGAGTGAGTATATTAAATGGAGTAGTATATATTGTTCGAAAAAATTAAGTTATACTGTAATAAAGAAACCATTTCTGTGGTCAAACTGATTTGACGGGACAGTAACTGCACCAGGACGTAGTGGCGTGCTATCCTAGCCGAAGTTTTACTCGGCGCCTCGATGCAGCTGCTGAAGAATAAAAAAAGTCATATCCACTCCTACTCTTCATGTCCATCGTTTCCATCCTTGGCTCTCCACTTCCATCATCGTTCTCCACTCGCCAACCGCTGCTAGCAAGTTTTTTCATCCTCTAGATCTCCCATTTGCATAGCTTTCTCTCCTCACCCCTCCGCAGAACCGCAGCACTCCTCCTTCCCGCTCGACTCTCCTACAAAACTCCAATCACACATACTTGCATCCGCCCTTTTAAATCCATCTCGTCTCCATGGCGGCATCGAACGACGACCAGCTGGATGGCGACTGGGGGAAGCTCCCCGCCGAGCTGTTCAATCTCATTGCCCAGAGTCTGGACGTTACAGTCGACGTCCGGCTGGCCGCATGCTCCAAAACGCTGTGCCGCCATGTCGCCGACAACATGAATCTACACCATTGGGATGGACCCTGCTTGCTGATGCCCGATTCTGCCCATTGGCACTATGATGATAGTAGTGCGCACCACACGGTGTACCACGTTGTGCCCCTCGACCATCCTCGGCGCACAGCCATCCTGCCGTTCATGGACAATAGATTCTGGGTTGGCATGAATGGCGACTGGATCGCCGGCGTGGACAGTGGTGGGAACTGGTTCCTCGCGAACATCTACACGCACCAAGAAATCTCCCTACCATCGTCGGAAACTTGCAACATTTTTCGGGAGGAATGGATTGGCTTCCCCGACTTGCCTCCTGAAAGGTACATGACGTATGGGCGTGCCATGTTTTTGTTGAAGATTGTAATTTGCGAAGTGCCCACAAAAGCTGGACATTACTCAGATTACAAGCTCATCGCTCTATTCAATTCTGGACTCGCTTACCTGGCTAATGGTAGCCAGGAGTGGAGGTTATTCTCTCTTGCTAGTTGGGGTGTAGATTACAGTGACGCCATCGAGCACAACGGCTTTATTGTTGCGGTGGATGGGTGGACCGGCACCACATATTGCTGGGATCAATCACAGGCTGGTAATTCTTCAATCCATATGATATACTTCGCAATAAATTTTAATATCAAGCCCATTCATGATATATTGTAACTGAAATAACTAATTGCTCACTAAGACTTTTTTTCACCTTTCAAATGACTGTGCACCATTAAATTATCCTAACCTGACTGAACCATTGCTACAAACGAATTACAGTAGTATATGCTGTGCACTAATCTGTCAACCCAAACCAGATTATTGCAGTATATGAATGCATTCCTGAATTAGTTACTGCATGCTCTTGTCAGAATATGAATAAGGAGCTTAGCCCTGGCCTCTTCATCAATTGATGCATGCAAACTTTCAATTTATTTCAATATTCGATGTACTCAAAGCATTACAATCATGGATCAGATAAGGTTGAGACATGTATCTACCATCAATGAATATGAGTGTAATTAACATACATCTCAAATGGGAACAATTTTATTTCTTCGAGATTTTATACAAGTATAATGACTGCATCCTCCATTTGATCCTACAAATGTGAAGTTGCAGCTACTGGTATTATTGTCTTCCCGAGCCATTCAAACACTATTTTTTGTTGTCTCCGTTTACAATGCAGATGCACACCTTGCCCCGCCATTCGTGATCCCATCACCGATGAAGGAACCATCTGGCAGATGGTTTTTAGCTCGATCAGCCGATGGCAAGCGCTTGATGATCATCCATGAAGATCGGTATATACGTAGCAATGATCACCTTGAGCCTGCAGAAGTTCTGCATCATGGTAATGGCCTTATCCTGCGGGAGTGTCCTGCCCCTGTCATACATGTTTTTGAGAAAGATCTATCCCTGATTGGACCCAATTGGAGTCGAGTTGACAGCCTTGGCACACACTCTCTGTTCATTGGACTGAATTATCCATTGAACCTGAAGATAAATGATGGCAATGCTCCTGATGGAACATTGACTCCATTCATGAGGTCAAATTGTGTGTACATCGCGTACTATGCATTTCGGGAACCAGCATTTAGTTGTATTTGTCGTTGTAACCTGCAGCAAGGGGAAAATGAGCTCATGGGAGTTATCACCCTTCCAGAAGATGGTTGGGGATTTCCCCGACAGGCGACAATGTGGTTTAAGCCTAGTCTGAAAAATATCCGCATGTTGATGCAACCCTAAACTGAGCCATGAATCTTTCTGGAGCAAATAATCTTTTTTGTACGATATGTTTGAACAATTTAGTAACCTGTTCTGTATCTTAAGATGCTCTTCCTTTTTTCTGAATCTTATATACCTGGACCCATTTCAGTGTGTCTGTTTACTCATTTTAGTGCGTATGTAAGCCCACATTGAAGTAATCTAATCTTATAATTTAAAACGGATGGTGATGAACTCTGTATTTCCATCCTTCGTAAACCGTGCATGTCTGTTTATTTTTAGTTTCATTTCAGCAACTGTTATTAGTATATGCACACCTTTTTTTTAATGTTGAGAGGAGTATAAGGGCATTACAATGCTATATACTATATGGCGCTAATAGAGAACAAATGAATGTCAAAAGATTGTAAAATCCTCCAGGTACTCTCCTTGCAGCGCTAATTGCTGATGACAGACTGACTTCCTGTTGGTTCCGGTGCTTTAGCTAGGACAGGTGAAAAGAGTTTCACGCCCCTGCTTTCTTTTGCGTCGACGCTAGGACTACCGCTGGGATTAGCCTCTCCAACCGCCAAACGACGAGGAAATAATTCCTAGCGCCCTTGCAGTAGCGCCTGTGTTGGACATGCCCTAATGTTTTCCAGCTAAAAGATGCAATCTTTTAAGCACTTGGGTACGGTATTTCCCCACCAGCCTGGATGCAGGCCGCCAAACGCGTCTTAACCAAGGTTTAAAATAGCGTGCTAAATGAATTAGCGGCAGCCACCTTCAAACGATATGGACGCTATATCGTGGTAATAGTGTGGTATATTTTAAATAGCATTTTCAAAATAATACTAAATATAGCCTAAAAATAAATAATTTTACTAGAACGAATAGATATATATAGTCCAAAAGTGACTGAATCATACATACATAACCACATATAGAAATAGATCTCAAGTATATTAGAAGGCTAACATCAACATTTCACAAGGCAACAACATAGTATAAATTATTTATTAAAAAATATTAGCATTAGCGATATTATCTTCTGATTTAGAAGTGGAACCAACAGATTGTAGTTCATCACCACGAAAAAGTGAAAGCAACTTGCCTGAAAAAAATAGCGCGCTAACGCTATGAAGTTTTAGGGCGATATAGCATGCTGTTTCGCAAATAGCGCCACAGCGAGCAAAATTACTAAGCGTGGACCCTCTAGATATGCTATAGCGCGCTATTAGCTTCATTGAGGCCCTGGTTTGACAAAGCAGCCTGAGTACGTATCTAAAAAAAATATCAGCCTGAGGACGCATGCTTGTAAAAAAGAGAGAGCAGACTACAATTACTTCAGTCCCGAACCCTCTCTCTCCCACCCACTTCACCTCTTTTACACTAATGACTGCCATGAACGGCTCGCCTCCTCCTTCCACCGGCAGCTGCTTCGCCGACACAGATGAACATCACCGATATTTCCTGAACTCAGCCGATTTGATCCACCGCATCCTCCAGCAGCTTGATGGACGTCCAGTCTCTTCTATCCAGATCGTGACTAGAGAAGGATCTACGAGTACATCCGTTTCTTACCCTTTGGCAGCGTCGGTTCCATCTCTCGCGGTACTTTCTTCTCCGCTGGAAGCACCATCTGGCTCGGCACTGATTTCCCTGGCGGCGGCACCAGCTTCTCCGGCTGCGCCGACCCCAACCCCCGCGGCACGGTCTTCTCCGGTGGCGGCACCACCAAAAGTGGCTGTAAGTTGTCCTGAACTCACTAGGATGCAGGTGTAAGTAGTCAATGATAGTTGGGATCTTAAACAAGTTCTTTTTTCTTTAAAATTTAATGACGGGAAACCGTAGTATTCTTCTGCAAATGTTTTTTTAATGACGGGAAACAGTAGATGTTAAGTACTAGTTCTGGCAAAAAAAGATGTTTAGTAATAGTATCCATCACAGAGCAGGGTTTCGCAGTCTGAACATACAAATATATGCTCCATGTTACCTGTTTCAGAAAGTCTGAAAGCTTGCTCAGTACCTGTAAAATCAAATTGTCTTGCTGCTGCTAGATTTTGTGCAAACTAATTAAAGAGATAGCTAGATGCATTTTCTCCATGTATGCTACGTTCTGATTTATATGCTGTTGATTGATATATACCGTGCTTAACTAGATGCAGAAGCAAACTCGCTCCAACGTCAATGAGCAACTACGTCTTAGGACTGTCGATTGTACATGTCCTCTGCACCGCCCCGAGTTCAGAATTCAAAGAAATTCACTAGCCAAAAAGCCAAAGGTGACGGGCAGGCGTGATGCAGCAATTCAACGTTGTATATTAAAAGGGCGAGGGAAAGGCCGCCCTAAACGGGTTGGTCACTCGGCGGACCCTCCTCAGCCCTCGCGCTTCTATGTGCAACTGGACGGCAACGATGACATGTATATGTTGGTCATCCCCAGAGAATTCAAGCAATGTCTGAAAGGGATTCTTCCCAGGCCTATCAAGCTCAAGACCAGCGTAGGCTGCGCCTGGTATGTGCACATCGATGAGTACCAGGGTGAACTGGTCTTGAAGGATGGTTGGTTCGGGTTTGCAGAGGCGCATGAACTGCAGCTTGATGACCTTCTCGTCTTCGAGGTGAAAGACACTTCCTTGATGAATGTGTTGATCTACGACAGTAACACCTCCACCCAGAGGATAATATTTTGTGCTGATCACCCTTAGTTGCATGCATGATCTGCAGTGTTTTTAGGAAGAGGGGATCAGAATAACCTCAATATTTTATTGAATTAACTAGATGCTGCTTTTGGACCTGGGTTACTCCCCTGCTGATGTTCAAGCTGAACTTGGTTTTTGTATTAAGCTGAACTGGGGATCAGATACACTGTGATGAGACTTTGTTAATTAGCTAATATAGTATATGTTAGACTTGTTTTATTTTATTTTAATTTACTGTGATATGCTGCGGTAGTTTCAATGTGCGGTCTGATGATTTGTATTATATGTAGGTACACGGAGCTCAATATTTTGAAATATTCATAGATTTGTAAGTGTAAATGTGATATATCCCAGATGTAGTCAATGCTATCTTGTACGAACTTGTAAAATCTCAGGGAAAAATACATTTTATTTTAGAAAGTGTAAAAGTGACCAATTTTTTGATCTGATTGTAGCAAACACAAGTGCAGATGGTCAAACCCCAAAAACTTCTCATATTCATTGTTACATGGTCGAGATATAAAGGTATTTCACGCACTGGTTTAATACTCAACTGCTTACATCCATGTTTGTTTGCAGTTTTTTTTGACACCTCTTAATGCTCCCTCCGATCCATATTTTTTTTAGATACACAGTACAAACACAGACGCTCTCATATAGATGTATCTAGACACATATTAGTTGTAGAGACATCCATTTTATCATCATGTAATGAGGATCAGATGGAGTATCGTTTTCATTTTACCAAAAGAAATGGATATATTACTGTATAGTACAACGTAGCCTGAAGCCCTGAGCTCTGAATGCAATTTCTGTGTGCACACTGAACGGATCATAACCCACACGACATGTCTCACTGGTCTGTAGGTCCGGACCCCACCAGATACTGATAAAGCCCAGTGACCCGCCGGGTGAAGTTTTGTGTGTGGATTCCTGCGTACCTGGCTTCGTTCCTCCTAGACACGCGCATTTTTTTTGACCGGGGGACACGCGCATTTATTCCCTTGCTGATTGCTGATGTATCATTCTCAGTTTCTCACAGCCCCCTCATGTTCAGAACTTCAGATCTCCCCAGATCCCTCGCCGTCCATCTCCCCTGAGTCCTCTCTCTACACCACCGGCGTCCACCACCGCTCGGACTACGCGGCTTGGACTCCGTCCTCTACGGATGCGGCGACGTCGCATCTAAAAACTCCACTAAGGCGGCGCGGCATCCCCGATTCTCTCGGTCCATGGCTGCAATGGCGGTATGTTTCCCCCGAATCACTAGCGTTGCCGGTCACATCTTTATTATATCTAAGCTGTATTGCCGGTTGCTTAGCATTGTTTGATATACAGTACTTCTCTCAGCCAGTGTATATATTAATCCTCTGGTAAAGACTCGGGTTACACATGCACGCATGCTAGCTATGTTGGGACTGGATCTAATGTGTGCAGTAATAATCGTTCAAATATGATATTGGTCAATCCACGGCCGATGATCACATATGAGGACACCGAGCATGCATGTCTGGCTTGTGGACTCTTTAGGCCGACGCTGATTTTTTTTTGTTTGCTTGGTCAATCTGTACTGGCGGATGATGAACTGCAGATGCATTACTCTGATGCTAGACATAGCCAGCAAGCATGCATGGCTCATGCTAGCTTGATTTCTATTCTCATAGCTACTATTTATATCGATTTGGCTTCTGCGATACAATGATACACTATGCTGAATAATTTGATGATACAAGGTTGTACATATCAGCCTAGCTAGATTCAGAAGCTTATTGTTCAGACTGTGTGTTTGATAAGAACAATGATCCGCTGAGTTTGCTAGGTGCCTTTGATTATGCATTTGCTTGGAATTACGGTCAGAAGCTAGAGGCATTATCTAATTGAGGCCTCTTTTTTGCAGTGTTCAAACAAGAAGCTCAAGCTTGGAGAGAGCTTATCATGGAAGGAGACATCTGTAGAGCCAGCCCCAGTGTGCAAGGTGTTTGGGCGCATCGATGAGGAGAATACCCCTGACAGCTTCTGCAAGGTACTATGTACATCGGAGTTAGAGGTGATTTCCATCCCCAGTCGTGTTCTACCCTGGTTTTACGGTGGGTGTCCAGAGTCCATCAACCTGAAGATGTCCACTGCATGCACCTGGATTGTGGACCTGAAGCAACAAGATGGCAATGTTTTAATGGACGAAGGATGGCCAGAGTTTGTCAAAGCACATGACTTGAAGGTAGGATACCTCCTGACCTTCAAGAAGCTTGACACCAAATCATTGCAGGTGCTCATATTTGGTTACAATTGCTGTGAGAAGGTTATATGGTGTTCAGGTTATCACCCATCGCTGGGGCAACAATATGAATCACAGCTGTATTAAGTTGTCTTACAAATGTTCTGTAGAGAGAGCTGGTCTATAATAGTATACTGCTCTCTTTAATGATGCATTGTGGTGAACATGATGGTACCATTACTGGATTGTGGTCACATGTGAGGGGGGATGTTGAAATGTATAATTGGATTGCCTAGCCCTTTCCATTAGTTCGGACTTTTGGTTGCGTTGGCTAGTGCATGAAGCTTGACAAACCTTATTTATGTGTACAGCTCTCTAGTTGTACTATTAATTATTATGTGCTTATGTTGGCTGGATTGTGATGAACATGAGATGTTTTGTTGTTTACGTAAAGAAAAAAACGTGATGTTTTTTTGAATCCTGCGCTGGATATGTTTTGCACAAACTAGTGAAGTGCCCGCTGACAAAACATATTATGCGCAAATAGGCAACCCTCAGCAACGATCATGGGTTCAAGTGTCCAGGATCCAGTGCCTTGACATAAGCAAGGCACAGATGAACAGTACGGTGACTTGTAGATTTGGCCGTTGGATTGAAAATAGATAGCTAAGATCAAAGTACTGTAGCATGTAGCATATGTACTGTTCATGGTTCTAAAGCACATGCACTGTGGACGACGTACTGTAGCACATGTCATGTACATTGGTTGGTACTGTAGCAGTTACTAGTTAATAGTCATCTGTCTAATTATTTTTTATCCAACGGTTGAAAGGGAGGGGCAAGGCATGGTACGGAGTACTATTTATGTGTGCCTCGCCTTCATCAAGGCACTCGATCTCATTCCGGGTTCAAGTATTACCCCATGTAGCACCACTTTTTTTTTGGGTTAGCCAGACAACCTTCCCAATAAAAAAAAGTACTACCTTCCCTGCATGGGCCAATTGTTTGTACTTTTGGGCTGCCGCCGGCCATGTACATGGTGATTGCTGTCAGCCTGCTTACTTCGCTGATAACAATCCAAAAACACTTAATGGGCCTCCGACTCATGCCATTGGGGCCCTTCCTAATTTAAACACGGAGATCCTATGATTGGCCCTCTAGAAACCGAGATTCTACATATAAAGTTATTTTTATTTCGTATCAATTATGATTATGATTCTTTTTAAATGCGCATAGCCAGTATGCGCATCTACATGGGCTCTATATTTTGATATATTCATATAGTCGATTTCAAAATTGTCATTAATTATATAAAGTTCCAAGATTTATTCTATTAGTGTGCAAGATCTTAGAGTGTATTTGTAGTTTAAAAAAATGACAAACCTCTTCATCAGATTGTTGTTAACAAGTGCAGTGTTGTGAACCCAAAATATATTACATACTCCCTCGTAGATCAAATTTGATCTAATTAAGTTGAACTAAAACCCGGATCAACAATTAGTATGGATTAGATGCATGGAGTACGAAAAACAAATGAATAGGCAATATTTCAGTTTTTCCTTCAGTTGAGAATGCTAGAGCAGGACCCATTTGCCAGTAGCGTCCCTCAACATTTGAAGGTAAAAACAAACAGAAGGGATCGAAAAAAAAGCATCCTACATATCTCGGCTTAAAATATATCGAGAATTCACATATTTCTTGTACATAGAGGCTGACATCGGGGACCCATTGGCCAGCAGTGGAAAAAAAATCAAAGAGAGGAAACAATTATCGTACAGAGAAGCTGACATGTGGGACGCATTTTGCAGCAGCGTCCTCAACTTTAACAAAGGCGGCAGGGGATCGAAAGAAAAAGCAAAGTTGCCAGAAATCAGCGGTCAAAAATAAATCCAAGAAACGAAATGTTTATTGTTCCTAGAGGCTGACATATGGGACCCACGAGCGAGCAGCGTCCTCAACGTTTCAAAGGCGGCAGGGGATCGAAAAAAAGGCAAGTGACCATATATCAGGTGCCAAAAATAATCCAAGGAAAGAAATTTTATTGTACATAGAGGATGACATATGGGTCCCGTTTTGCAGGAGCCGTCTCACCGTTTCCAAGGCGGCACGGGATCGAAAAAAAAGAAAGGAAAGGTTTATCGTTCAGAGAGGCTGAGATGTGGGACCCATGGGCCAGCAGCGTCCTCTTAGTTTCAAAGGCGGCAGGGGATAAAAAAAAGGCAAATAGCCAGTAATTAGGGTAAAAAAAATCAAACAAAGGAAACTTTGACTGTTCATAGAGGCTGACATGTGGGACCCATGAGCCAGCAGCGTCTCAACGTTTCAGAGGCGGCATGAGATCGAAAGAAAAAGGCAAATAGCCAGAAATTATGGGTCAATAATAAATCAAACAAAGGAAAGGTTTATTGTTCATAGAGGCTGACATGTGGGACCTCTGAGCCAGCAGCGTCCTCAACGTTTTAATGGCGGCACGAGATCGAAAGATAAAATAAGCCAAAAATCATTTGGTAAACAAAATCCAAGAAAAGAAACATTTACCGTTCTGAGAGGATGACATGCGGGACCCATGAGGCAGCAGCATCCTCAACGATTCCAAGGCGGCAGGGGATCAAAAGAAAAAAAGGAAATATCCAGAAATTAATTAGGGGTTCAAAATAAATCCATCAAAAGAAACTTTTATTGTTCATAGAGGATGACATGTGGGACCGACGTGCCAACAGCATCCTCATCGTTTCAAAGGGGGCAGGAGATCAAAAGAAAAAGGCAAATAGCCAGACATTAGGGGTCAAAAATAACTCCAAAAAAGGAAACTTTTATTGTTCGTAGAGGATGACATGCGGGACCCATGATTCAGCAGCTTACTCAACGTTTCAAAGGCGGCATGAGATCGAAAGAAAAAGGCAAGTGACAAAATATCAGGAGCCAAAGATAATCCAAGAAAAAAAGAAACTTTATTGTACATAGAGGATGACATGCGGGTCCCATTTAGCAGCAGCGGTCTCAACGTTTCAAATGCGGCTTGAGATCAAAAGAAAAAGAAATAGCCAGAAATTAGGGGGTAAAAAAACTCCAAGAAAGGAAAGCTTTATCGTTCATACAGGCTGACATGTGGGACCTATGAGCCTGCAGCTTACTCAGCGTTTCAAAGGCGGCAGGCCGGCAGGGGATCAAAAGAAAAAGGCCAAAAATCAGATGGTGAAAAAAAATCCAAGAAAAGAAACTTTTATTGTACATAGAGGATGACATGCGGGTCCCATGAGCCAGCAGGTTCCTCAACGTTTCAAACGTGGCATGAGATCGAAAGAAAAAGGAAAGTGACCAAATATCAAGAGCCAAAAATAATCCAAGAAAAGAAACTTTATTGTACATAGAGGATGACATGCGGGTCCCATGAGCCAGCAGGTTCCTCAACGTTTCAAACGTGGCATGAGATCGAAAGAAAAAGGAAAGTGACCAAATATCAAGAGCCAAAAATAATCCAAGAAAAGAAACTTTATTGTACATAGAGGATGACATGCGGGTCCCATTTTGTAGCAGCGGTCTCAACGTTTCCAAGGCGGCACAGGACCAAAAGAAAAATGAAGTAGCCAGAAATCAGGGGGTGAAAAAATCCAAGAAAAGAAAGATTTCAATTGGGCTGCATCTGGACATCTGGGCCTTCGAACTATCCTGCTGGGCCTTTTGTCTCGTACAATTTCAGCCCACTCCAAAACAGGAAAGTTCGGATTTTTCTAAAAAAACAGGAAAGTCCTATGCTTCGCAAAAACAAAAAACAAGGACACTCAACATATAAGTTTGTTTATGTAAAAATAAAGATTTAATTTATCCGTTTGCAATAGCTCAGAGCGAAATACACTGTTTATTGTCTGCAAAATAATCAAGATATCACATGTTTCTTGTACGGGGAGGCTGACATCGGGGACCCATGAGCCAGCAGCGTCGTCAACGTTTCAAAGGCGGCAGGGGATCGAAAATAAAATAAAAAACCAAAAGTCAGTTGGTAACAAAATCCAAGAAAAGAAAACATTTATCGTTCTGAGAGGATGACATGCGGGACCCATGAGGCAGCAGCATCCTCAAACGTTTCCAAGGCGGCAGGGGATCAAAAGAAAAATAAAGGAAATAGCCAGAAATTATTTAGGGGTCAAAAATAAATCCACCAAAGGAAACTTTTATTGTTCATAGAGGATGACATGTGGGACCGACCTGCCAACAGCGTCCTCATCGTTTCAAAGGGGGCAGGGGATCAAAAGAAAAAGGCAAATAGCCAGAAATTAGGGGTCAAAAATAACTCCAATAAAGGAAACTTTTATTGTTCGTAGAGGATGACATGTGGGACCCATGAGCCAGCTTACTCAACGTTTCAAAGGCGGCATGAGATCGAAAGAAAAAGGCAAGTTACCAAATATCAGGAGCCAAAAATAATCCAAGAAAAGAAAGTTTTATAGTACATAGAGGATGACATGCGGGTCCCATTTAGCAGCAGCGGTATCACCGTTTGAGAGCAGGTGATCGAAAGAAAAAGTCAAGTGACCAAATATGAGGTGCCAAAAATAATCCAAAAAAAGAAAGTTTTATAGTACATAGAGGATGACATGCGGGTCCCATTTAGGGTATCACGTTGAGAGGCAGCAGGGGATCGAAAGAAAAAGTCAAGTTACCAAATATGAGGTGCCAAAAATAATCCAAGAAAAGAAAGTTTTATAGTACATAGAGGATGACATGCGGGTCCCATTTAGCAGCAGCGGTATCACCGTTTGAGAGGCAGGGGATCGAAAGAAAAAGTCAAGTGACCAAATATGAGGTGCCAAAAAATCCAAGAAAAGAAAGTTTTATAGTACATAGAGGATGACATGCGGGTCCCATTTAGCAGCAGCGGTATCACCGTTTGAGAGGCAGGGGATCGAAAGAAAAAGTCAAGTGACCAAATATGAGGTGCCAAAAAATCCAAGAAAAGAAAGTTTTATAGTACATAGAGGATGACATGCGGGTCCCATTTAGCGCAGCGGTATCACCGTTTGAGAGGCAGCAGGGGATCGAAAGAAAAAGTCAAGTGACCAAATATGAGGTGCCAAAAAAAATCCAAGAAAAGAAAGTTTTATAGTACATAGAGGATGACATGCGGGTCCCATTTAGCAGCAGCGGTATCACGTTTGAGAGGCAGAGGATCGAAAGAAAAAGTCAAGTGACCAAATATGAGGTGCCAAAAAAATCCAAGAAAAGAAAGTTTTATAGTACATAGAGGATGACATGCGTGTCCCATTTAGCAGCAGCGGTATCACCGTTTGAGAGGCGGCAGGGGATCGAAAGAAAAAGCAAGTGACCAAATATGAGGTGCCAAAAAAAATCCAGAAAATAAAGTTTTATAGTACATAGAGGATGACATGCGGGTCCCATTTAGCATCAGCGGTATCACCGTTTGAGAGGCGGCAGGGGATCGAAAGAAAAAGGCAAGTGACCAAATATGAGGTGCCAAAAATAACTCCAAGAAAAGAAAGTTGATAGCTCATAGAGGATGACATGCGGGTCCCATTTAGCTGCAGCGGTCTCAATGTTTCCAAGGCGGCAAGGGATCACAAGAAAAAGGAAGTAGCCAGAAATCAGGGGGTCAAAAAAATCCAAGAAAAGAAGGAATTTTGGTTCATAGAGGATGACAAGCGGGACCCATGATCCTGCATCGTAAACGGCTCGATCGGAGAGCGTTGAACGAGATGGCGCGATCGAGAAAAAAAAACAATGCTAGAGAGGCTGCCATGTGGGCCCTACATCCCTGGGCGGTGCGGATTTGCGTTGACTCGGCCGGCGAACCCGAGAATTCGCGATGCACCACGTCCCGGGCCACCATACGCGACGTTTTGGCCGCTTTCGTCGGGCTAGGTGGCCTCAAAAACGAGAAAAAAAAAGTTTTGACATGAACCACGGAGGGACCAAAAATCGTCGGCCTTGGTGCACCACCAACCACGGCGCGACTTCAACTTCGTCGGCCATGGCAACTTTTCTTGTAGTGACTCCTCCCCACCTTTGCTTTCTCAAGCAATGGCTAACCGAATCCTTCGGGTGCCGTCCAACAATCACATACCATGGAGGAGTGTCTATTTTTGTTAATTGATTTGGGACTGGGAATCCCATTGCCAGCTCTTTTTGCAAAATTATTGGATAAGCGGATGAAGCCACTAGTCCATTGGTGAAAGTTGCCCAACAAGATTGAAAGATAAACACCACATACTTCCTCATGAGCTATTAAACATTGACACAAATCAGAGGTGATAAATTTTGAATTGTTTAAAGGTAGCACTCAAGCAATTTACTTTGGAATGGCGGAGAAATACCATGTAGTAGGTAGGTATGGTGGACACAAATGGCATAGTGGTTGGCTCAAGGATTTTGGATGCATGAGAAGTATTCCCTCTCGATACAAGGCTTAGGCTAGCAAGGTTATTTGAAGCAAACACAAGTATGAACCGGTACAACAAAACTTACATAAGAACATATTGCAAGCATTATAATACTCTACACTGTCTTCCTTGTTGCTCAAACACTTTTACCAGAAAATATCTAGACCTTAAGAGAGACCAATCATGCAAACCAATTTTAACAAGCTCTACGGTAGTTCTCCACTAATAGGTTTAAACTACATGAAAAAACTTAATCATGATCTACTTGAGAGCTCAAAACAATTGCCAAGTGTCAAATTATCCAAGACATTATGAGGCATTTTCTATTTCCAACCAAATACCAATAAGTATTGTAGCTTCCAACTTTTATCATTGAACATTAAAAGTAAAACGAAGAACAAGTGTTCATATGAAAAAGCGGAGCGTGTCTCTCTCCCAAACAAGGATTGCTAGGATCCGAATTTATTCAAACACAAACAAAAATAAAACACACAGACGCTCCAAGTAAAGCACATATGATGTGACCGAATAAAAATATAGTTTCAATAGAAGAAACCTGATAAGTTGATGAAGAAGGGGATGCCTTGGGCATCCCCAAGCTTAGACTTGAGTCTTCTTGAAATATGCAGGGATGAACCACGGGGGCATCCCCAAGCTTAGACTTTTCACTCTTCTTGATCATATATCATCCTCCTCTCTTGACCCTTGAAAACTTCCTTCACACCAAACTTCTCATAAACTTCATTAGAGGGGTTAGTACTCAAAAAACTTGAATCCACCTTGGTCCTGTAGTGACACATTGCAAGAACTCAATAAAACATTAGCTACAGCTCTCCACGTCTAGAAAGCCTCACTTAAAGTCCACAAGAGACAATGCAAAAAACAGAGACAGAATCTGCCAAAACAGAACAGCCAGTAAACACGAATTTTAAAATGGTACTTCCGTTGCTCAAATCAGAAAACTCAAAACTAATGAAAGTTGCGTACATATCTGAGGATCACACACGTAAATTGGCAGATTTTTCTGAGTTTCCTACAGAGAAATATGCCCAGATTCGTGACAGATAGAAATCTGTTTCTGCGCAGAAATCCAAATCTAGCATCAACTTTACCATAGAGACTTTACTTGGCACAACATTGCAATAAAATAAAGATAAGGAGAGGTTGCTACAGTAGTAACAACTTCCAAGACTCAACAAAACAGTAGCAAAATAAACACATGGGTTATCTCCCAAGAAGTGCTTTCTTTATAGCCATTAAGATGGGCTCAGCAATTTTAATGATGCTCACATAAGGGTGAGAGTTGAAGCAAAAGAGAGAATCAAAAAGCAAGTTCAAAACACATTTAAGTCTAACCCACTTCCTATGCATAGGAATCTTGTACACAAATAAATTCATGAAGAACAAAGTGACAAGCATAAGAAGATAAAACAAGAGTAACTTCAAAATTTTCAGCATATAGAGAGGTGTTTTAGTACCATGCAAATTTCTACAACCATATTTTCCTCTCTCATAATAATTTTCAGTAGCTTCATGGATAAACTCAACAATATAACTATCACATAAAGCATGCTTTTCATGATTCACAAACACATAATTTTTATCAAGCTCAGAAATAATAGGATTAAAACTTTCAAACCCACTTTTATCAATAATATAACAAGATGATTGATCAATATCAAGAGATATGGGACTCATAGATAAAGTCAAGAACTCTCCAATCCCATTTTCATTAGTAGTACAATTAATATTATCAAGTAACATAGGACCATCATCTAGAGATTTATCATAAACATTTGCTAAACAAAACTCTTTAGTACCATGCATTTCGACATCAGGCACAAACAAAGCATTATCATAAGATTTATCAAAGTAGCATGGATTATCATAGATAACAGTAGCATAATCATTCTCACAAGTTTTACTCATAGGTAATATTTCAAGAGAATCCACAGGAACATAACATTCATCCTTCTTTGGTAAGCATGGAGGACAATCAAATAGTGTAAGAGATAAAGAGTTACTCTCATTAGAAGGTTGGCATGGGTAGCTAATCCATTCTTCCTCCTTTTGTTCATCACTCTCCTCTTCTTTTTCATCCAATGAGCTTTCAGGTTCATCAATTTCTTCTTCCACTGGTTCCTGCAAATTGTGAGTGCATTCTTGTGCATTAATGAGTCTCTCTTTATAATCAATGATATAAGGATTATCACTGTAGCTTTCTATGCAAAAATTAAGGATAGAAGAGACATAATCTTTAAGGTCCTTACAAACAACACAAGTTTCATAATTTTTAGACATGAATGATTCTATCTCAGAGGCTCCCATAAATATGACAAATTGTTCTACCTCTTCGAACCCAAAATGAATATAGCTATTCCAATTATAGTTCTTAATTAAAATTTCCTCACTAAAGCCACATTGAAATTTAAGATGTTTAGTATCCTGTTCAGAGCAACAGTTTATATCATGGCGTTTAAGCAAGATTTTAGCAATTGTATTTAATTTTTCTATCACAGCACTCATAACTTTTCCCGTTCTTGATTCTCTATAATTATTATATAATTCAATAAGCTCCAAATAGGTTGTAGGTTCTCCCATAATAGCAGTTTTTAATTTTTAGGTTTTTCAAATTTTTATGGATTTTCGGGTATATAGGGAAAATAAAACAAGACAAAAATAAACTAGACAAAAGTAAACTAAGCAAAATAAAACTAGACAGAAATAAACTAAGCACAAATAAACTAGACAAAAGTAAACTAAGCAAAACAAAATAAAATAAAACAGAGAGAGAGGTGGAGTGTACTCCCCAGGTGAACTTATGAGTAGAGCTATGCCTCCCCGGCAACGGCGCCAGAAAATAGTCTTGATGACCCACAAGTATAGGGGATCGCAACAGTCTTCGAGGGAAGTAAAACCCAAATTTATTGATTCGACACAAGGGGAGGTAAAGAATACTTATAAGCCTTAACAACTGAGTTGTCAATTCAGCTGCACCTGGAAAAGCACTAGTAACAGGGGTGATGTGAAAGCACAGTAATATGAGAGCAGTAGTAACAGTAACACAGCAGCAGTAGCAGTAATATGAGAGCAATGGCACCAGAAAATAGTTGATACTACTTCCAATGACATGTAGAACGAGTATATGATGATGCGAGATGGACCGGGGTTCCCAGCTATCTACACTAGTGGTAACTCTCCAATAACAAGTGTTGGGTGAACAAATTACAGTTGGGCAATTGATAGGATTGAAATAGCATTAAGACAGAATATCAAGATTATTAATCATGTAGGCATGTTTTCCATATATAGTCATACGTGCTCGCAATGAGAAACTTGTACAACATCTTTTGTCCTACCAGCCGGTGGCAGCCGGGCCTCTAGGGAAACTACTGGAAATTAAGGTACTCCTTTTAATAGAGCACCGGAGCAAAGCATTAACACTCCGTGAAAACATGTGATCCTCATATCTAAGCCTTTCCCTCCAGTTGTCCCAATTTCTGTCACTTTGGGGCCTTTGGTTCCGGACATAGACATGTGCATACAACTTGTAGATACAATCTAAGCAATAATTATAGAGCTCAAATCTAAGATCATGCCACTCGGGCCCTAGTGACAAGCATTAAACACAACAAGATTGCAGCAACAATAACTTCACAAACTTTGTAGATAGACAATCATAACGTAACAATCCATCGGATCCCAACAAACACAACACCGATTACATCAGATGAATCTCAATCATGTAAGGCAGCTCATGAGATCATTGTATTGAAGTACATGGGGGAGAGTATACCAACTAGCTACAGCTAGAACCCGTAGTCCATGGGGGAACTACTCACGGAGCATGATGGAGGCGGTGGCGTTGATGGAGATGGCTTCCGGGGGCACTTCCCCGTCCGGCAGGGTGCCGGAACAGAGACTTCTGTCCCCCGAATTGGAGTTTCGCGATGGCGGCGGCGCCCCTGGAGTCTTTCTGGAGTTTCGTCAATTGGTCGTTTTTAGGTTGAAAGGGCTTAAATAGGCGAAGAGGCGGCGCAGGAGGGCGACAGGGTGGCCTCCCACTAGGCCGGCGCGGCCAGGCCTGGGGCCGCGCGGCCCACATGTGTGGTGGCCCCCTGGCTCTCCTCCGACTCTCGGTGTTCTGGAGCCTCCCGGGAAAAATAAGATCTTTGGCGTTGATTTCGTCCAATTCCGAGAATATTGCCCGAACAACCTTTCTGGAACCAAAAACAGCAGAAAACAGGAACTGGCACTGTGGCATCTTGTTAATAGGTTAGTTCCGGAAAACGCATGAAATCATCATAAAGTGCAAGCAAAACATGTAAGTATTGTCATAAAACAAGCATGGAACGTCAGAAATTATAGGTACGTTGGAGACGTATCAGCACGGTATGCGGGGCTTGCCCGTGCTCGTGCCTTAAGCCACATGAACCGCCTTTTCAAGCGTAGTCAACTTTGCCATGTGACATAGGCATCCCCAATGGGCCTGCCAAAGATAGTACCCGGGGTTTACTGAAGGCCCAGGACTCGAAGAATAAGAAGATTCGGAAGCCCATTTAGTGTTAAGGAAAGATAGATTGTATTAGGAAATATAGAGACTTGTAATCTTACGGGTTGGGTACGAAACCCTCCCGAACTCTGTAACTTGTGTATTACGAAACCCTCGGCTCCACCCTCTATATAAGGGGGAGTCGAGGGACGAAGAAAGGATCGAATCTATTGTCAACAGAACCCTAGTTTTCATAATCAGCGAGTACTTTTCGGCTGAAACCTTCGAGATCTACTTGCCCTCTACTTCCAGCAAAACCCTAGTCTACGATCTGTAGGCATTGACAAATTAATCCTTTGTCAATTGGCGCCGTCTGTGGCCAGAATCGTCGACTTCGTCGGTGGCTAGCAATGCGATGGATCGAGGTAAACGGGAAAAAACTGATCTAGTCGATTTTATTCCTCACCCGCCCTCCCGTATGGATGCATGTGCCTATCTGGAGGAGCCCATCGTCATGACGTTCGGAGAATTCCGATTTGGCGTCAACAAGGAAGGATCCTATCGTCTCGAAGTTCCGATCTCGTCGGAATTTTCAGCGATCGATTCTGACTTTTCGTCGAGTGATGAAGAGTTTTCGTCGCCACGCTTCATCGACACTAAGGCAAGCGGAAAGCTCGCCAAGATCTTCAGCGACACATCCTTCGAGTCGTCTGCGGACTCCGTTATAAGCAGCGACTCCGACAGCGTCGACAGCTTCAACTTCATCGACAAATCTGCTGCCATTGGAAAGGTCTTCACCAATCTCTATGATGGTGTCACCAATCCTGATAAAAATCAATACTCAAAATATCATCAGATCTATGCGATCGAAGAGGCAAGTCGAGCAGAACCAGAGACGTCAGAGGCTTTCGACGATTTGGGAAATCCATACGTCGATCCCGCTGATCTCAGAAGAGGCCTAGGCACTAAATATGTCGGGTCTTCACCTCGCGAAAGAGTTCAACTCCCGCAAGCAGCGTGGGATAGGGCCGCAGGAGCCATGGACGGTTCAGAACCAATGACCACCACTGCTACTGCAGAAGAATTACAAGCCTATCAATATAGACTTGCTCGTGTGAGTAGGGAGCTGGAAAAACAGACAGCATCCCTGAATAGAAGAAAAGAGGCAGCCTCCGCGTCAAGCAGGCGTCGAGCAGAGCTCAGTCGACAATCAGGAACTTCGGGAGATAGTCATAGAGACGCTCGGAGGAGAGCAAGATCTCGGCTGCAAAATATACCTGAAGAAGAGAGAGGAAACATAATTCAAAATCTCGACATGTCCTTCATGACGATTGATACAAGGGGAAATATCATCCCGAAAACACCAGAAGCAGGATACATGGCAACACAAGCTTATATCCTCGCATCCAGACCACCCCCTGGGGACCCGAGAGAAGCATTGTTTAATATGGCAATGGCTGGAGTTGGAGTCATGGGAACAGCGTTCGCAGCCTCCCGAAGGAACTCCTAGGCAAAATAGTCCACGACCCACCGCAGCAGTGCAAGATCCACCGAGAGCAAGTGGAGCAAGAGACACAGCTCAAGCAAGAGTGGATAGAGCGCGACAAGAAAGAAGAGAACATCGCATTCACCAGAAGTTGCCGACGAAGATATGTGTGGGCTCCCGTGCTTTACGAGACGAGTTCGAAAGACTCGAGTCCCGAAAGGGTTTAAGTTACCCGAAAATTTCAAGAAATTCGACGGCCTGCAGGTCCCGAGCTTGGGGGGAGTTGATACGTCCATTTTGCATCACTATTTTATATCATAATTTGCTGTTATTCATTGATATATTTCATATTTAGAGATGATACTTATGTTATTTCACCTATTTTGCATGTTTCATGATCATTGGAGAATTATTCACCGGAGTCAGGATTCTGCTGGAAAAAGCACCGTCAGGACACCATATTTCGGAAGATCAACAATTGACGGAAATTATATGGAAAATCCTATTTTTCCAGAAGACGAAGGGAGCCAAAAGGAGGAGCCGAGAGGGGCCGCCATGGGCCCCCCCATAGGCCGGCGCGGGCCCAGGCCTGGCCGCGCCGCCTTGTGGGGAGGGGGCCTCCCCCTCGGCGCCTCTCCTTCGCGTACTTTTTCGTCCCGAAAACGTAAGCCCCAGGGAGGGACGGAGAATTGACAGAGCCGCCTCTGCGGGGCGGAAAAACACCAGAGAGAAAAGAGCTCTCCGGCGGGCAGGAATCCGCCGGGGAAATTCCCTCCCGGAGGAGGAAATCGACGCCATCGCCATCGTCATCGAGCTGGACATCATCTCCATCATCATCATCATCATCATCTCCACCATCTACACCGCCATCTCCACCGCTGCATCTGATACGTCTCCAACGTATCGATAATTTCTTATGTTCCATGCTACTTTATTGATGATACCTACATGTTTTATGCACACTTTATGTCATATTCGTGCATTTTGGAACTAACCTATTAACAAGATGCCGAAGTGCAGTTCTGTTTTCTGCTGTTTTTGGTTTCAGAAATCATAGTAACAAAATATTCTCGGAATTGGACGAAATCAACGCCTAGGTTCCTATTTTGCCCGGAAGCATCCAACACCCGAGAGTCGCAGAGGGGGCCACACAGGCCCATGATAGCCGGGCGGCCCAGGCCCGGCGCGCCGCCTTATGGTGTCGTCGCCCCTTCGACCCTCCGAGGCTGCCCTTTCGCCTATATAAAGCCCTGCGTCGAAACCCGACGGAATAAGCCACGGTACGCGAAACCTTCCAGAGTGCCGCCATCGCGAAGCCAAGATCGGGGGACAGGAGTCTCTGTTCCGGCACGCCGCCGGACGGGGAAGTGCCCCCGGAAGGCTTCTCCATCGACACCGCTGCCATCTCCACCGCCATCTTCATCACCGCTGCTGCTCCCATGAAGAGGGAGTAGTTCTCCATCGAGGCTCGGGGCTGTACCGGTAGCTATGTGGTTCATCTCTCTCTATGTACTTCAATACAATAATCTCATGAGCTGCCTTACATGATTGAGATTCATATGATGATGCTTGTAATCTAGATGTCATTATGCTAGTCAAGTGGGTTTTACTTATGTGATCTCCGGAGACTCCTTGTCCCACGTGTGTAAAGGTGACAGTGTGTGCACCGTGTGGGTCTCTTAGGCTATATTTCACAGAATACTTATTCACTGTTATGAATGGCATAGTGAAGTGCTTATTTATATCTCTTTATGATTGCAATGTGTTTTGTATCACAATTTATCTATGTGCTACTCTAGTGAAGTTATTAAAGTAGTTTTATTCCTCCTACACGGTGTAATGGTGACAGTGTGTGCACTCGTGTTAGTACTTGGCGTAGGCTATGATTATGATCTCTTGTAGATTATGAAGTTAACTATTGCTATGATGGTATTGACGTGATCTATTCCTCCTACATGGCGTGAAGGTGACAGTGTGCATGCTATGTTAGTACTTGGTTTAGTCATGTCGATCTTTCATGCACTCTAAGGTTATTTAAATATGAACATTGAATTGTGGAGCTTGTTAACTCCGGCATTGAGGGTTCGTGTAATCCTACGCAATGTGTTCATCATCCAACAAGAGAGTGTAGAGTATGCATTTATCTATTCTGTTATGTGATCAAAGTTGAGAGTGTCCACTAGTGAAAGTCTAATCCCTAGGCCTTGTTCCTAAATACTGCTATCGCTGCTTGTTTACTGTTTTACTGAGTTACTACTGCGTTACTACTGCTTTTACTTCCCGCAATATTACTACCATCAATGCACGCCAGCAAGCTATTTTCTGGCGCCGTACTACTGCTCATATTCATTCATACCACTTGTATTTCACTATCTCTTCGCCGAACTAGTGCACCTATTAGGTGTGTTGGGGACACAAGAGACTTCTTGCTTTGTGGTTGCAGGGTTGCATGAGAGGGATATCTTTGACCTCTTCCTCCCTGAGTTCGATAAACCTTGGGTAATCCACTTAAGGGAAACTTGCTGCTGTTCTACAAACCTCTGCTCTTGGAGGCCCAACACTGTCTACAAGAATAGAAGCACCCGTAGACATCAAGCACTTTTCTGGCGCCGTTGCCGGGGAGGAAAGGTAAAAGGTACTCACACTCCGGATCTCGGCTACTAAGCTATTTTCCGGCGCTGTTGTAAGTACTCGAAGCTATTTCCTTTAGATCCTGCAATTGCATCTTTTTGTTTCTTGTTTACACTAGTTAGGCATAATGGAAAACAACAAAAATATGAGAGATCTTTATGAACTTTATCTTGAATTAGGACATGATGTGTTTGAAGAAAGAATTAAGAAACCCATGGAACTTTATATGCATGCTAATGGGAATGTTATTACTATGAATGCTTTGAACACCATTGTTGCTAATGCTATGGAAAATTCTAAGCTTGGGGAAGCTGGTTTTGATGAGCATGATCTTTTTAGTCCCCCAAGCATTGAGGAGAAAATTTACTTTGATGATACTTTGCCTCCTATTTATGATGATTATAATGATAGTAGTCTTTTGTTACCACCTGTTATGGAGGATAAATTTGATTATGATTACAATATACCTCCTATATTTGATAGCTACTTTGTTGAATTTGCTCCCACTACAATTAATAAGAATGACTATGCTTATGTTGGGAGTAGTAATTATTTTATGCATGAGACTCATGATAAGAATGTTTTAAGTGATAGTTATATTGTTGAGTTTGCTCATGATGCTACTGAAAGTTATTATGAGAGAGGAAAATATGGTTATAGAAATTTTCATGTTACTAAAATGCCTCTCTATGTGCTGAAATTTTTGAAGCTACACTTGTTTTATCTTCCTATGCTTGTTACTTTGCTCTTCATGAACTTGTTTATTTACAAGATTCCTATGCATAGGAAGCATGTTAGACTTAAATGTGTTTTGAATTTGCCTCTTGATGCTCTCTTTTGCTTCAACTCTATTTCTTGCGAGTGCATCATTAAAACTGCTGAGCCCATCTTAATGGCTATAAAGAAAGAACTTCTTGGGAGATAACCCATGTGTTTTTTTTACTACAGTACTTTGTTTTATATTTGAGTCTTGGAAGTTGTTTACTACTGTAGCAACCTCTCCTTATCATGTTTTTGTGCCAAGTAAAGTTTCTATGCTAAAGTTGATGTTATATTTGGGATCGCTGCGCAGAAACAGCATTGCTGTCTGTCACGAATTCTGGCACAAGTCTCTGTAGAAAATTCGAAAAAATCTGCAAAATTACGAGCGTGATCCTCAGATATGTACGCAACTTTCATTAGTTTTGAGTTTTTCCATTTGAGCAAGTCTGGTGCCATTTTAAAATTCGTCTTTACGGACTGTTCTGTTTTTGACAGATTCTGCCTTTTATTTCGCATTGCCGTATTTGCTATGTTGGATGAATTTCTTTGATCCATTAATGTCCAGTAGCTTTGTGAAATGTCCAGAAGTGTAAAGAATGATTGTGTCACCTCTGAACATGTGAATTTTTGATTATGCACTAACCCTCTAATGAGTTTGCTTGAAGTTTGGTGTGAAGGAAGTTTTCAAGGGTCAAGAGAGGAGTATGATATACTATGATCAAGAGGAGTGAAAGCTCTAAGCTTGGGGATGCCCCGTGGTTCATCCCTGCATATTTTAAGAAGACTCAAGCGTCTAAGCTTGGGGATGCCCAAGGCATCCCCTTCTTCATCGACAACATCATCAGGTTCCTCCCCTGAAACTATATTTTTATTCCGTCACATCTTATGCACTTTACTTGGAGCGTCTGTGTGTGCTTTTATTTTTGTTTTGTTATCTTAGTTCTCTGAATAAGTTCATCCTTGTGTGGGAGAGATACACGCTCCGCTGGTTCGTATGAACACATGTGTTCTTAGCTCATAATATTCATGGCGAAGTTTCCTCTTCGTTAAATTGTTATATGGTTGGAATTGGAAAATGCTACATGTAGTAATTGGTAAAATGTCTTGGATAATGTGATACTTGGCAATTGTTGTGCTCATGTTTAAGCTCTTGCATCATATACTTTGCACCCATTAATTAAGAAATACATAGAGCTTGCTAAAATTTGGTTTGCATATTTGGTCTCTCTAAGGTCTAGATAATTCTAGTATTGAGTTTTGAACAACAAGGAAGACGGTGTAGAGTCTTATAATGTTTACAATATGTCTTTTATGTGAGTTTTGCTGCACCGCTTCATACTTGTGTTTGTTTCAAATAACCTTGCTAGCCTAAACCTTGTATCGAGAGGGAATACTTCTCATGCATCCAAATACTTGAGCCAATATTCATGCCATTTGTGTCCACCATACCTACCTACTACATGGTATTTCTCCGCCATTCCAAAGTAAATTGCTTGAGTGCTACCTTTAAACCATTCAAAATTTATCACCTCTGATTTGTGTCAATGTTTTATAGCTCATGAGGAAGTATGTGGTGTTTATCTTTCAATCTTGTTGGGCAACTTTCACCAATGGACTAGTGGCTTCATCCGCTTATCCAATAACTTTGCAAAAAGAGCTGGCAATGGGATTCCTAGTCCCAAATTAATTAACAAAAATAGACACTCCTCCATGGTATGTGATTGTTGGACGGCACCCGAAGGATTCGGTTAGCCATGGCTTGAGAAAGCAAAGGTGGGGAGGAGTGTCATCATAATAAAACTAAAATAAAAAGGCACTCCTTCATGGTATGAGATTGTTGGCAGGCACCCGAGGATTCGGTTAGCCATGGTTTGTGAAAGAAAGGTTGGAAGGAGTGCCACCCAAAAATAAAATAAAATGGGAGCCGCTCTTTGAAGGTTTGTCTGGCAAGGGGGTTAGAGTACCCACTACCATTCGTTGACAACAACAAACACCTCTCAAAACTTTACTTTTATACTCTCTTGATGTTTTCAAAATCAAAGCTCTAGCACAAATATAGCAATCGATGCTTTCCTCTTTGAAGGACCATTCTTTTATTTTTATTGTTGAGTCAGTTTACCTATCTCTCTCCACCTTAAGAAGCAAACACTTGTGTGAACTGTGCATTGATTCCTACATACTTGCATATTGCACTTGTTATATTACTTTACATTGACAATATCCATGAGATATACATGTTATAAGTTGAAAGCAACCGCTGAAACTTAATCTTCCTTTGTGTTGCTTCAATACCTTTACTTTGATTTATTGCTTTATGAGTTAACTCTTATGCAAGACTTATTGATGCTTGTCTTGAAGTACTATTCATGAAAAGTCCTTGCTTTATGATTCACTTGTTTACTCATGTCATTACCATTGTTTTGATCGCTGCATTCATTACATATGTTTACAAATAGTATGATCAAGATTATGATGGCATGTCACTTCAGAAATTATCTTTGTTATCGTTTTACCTGCTCGGGACGAGCAGAACTAAGCTTGGGGATGCTGATACGTCTCCGACGTATCGATAATTTCTTATGTTCCATGCTACTTTATTGATGATACCTACATGTTTTATGTCATATTCGTGCATTTTCTGGAACTAACCTATTAACAAGATGCCGAAGTGCCAGTTCCGGTTTTCTGCTGTTTTTGGTTTCAGAAATCCTAGTAACGAAATATTCTCGGAATTGGACGAAATCAACGCCCAGGTTCCTATTTTGCCCGGAAGCATCCAGAACACCCGAGTCGCCAGAGGGGGGCCACACAGCCCCCAGATGATAGGCCGGCGCGGCCCAGGCCCTGGCCGCGCCGCCTTATGGTGTCGTCGCCCCTTCGACCCTCCGAGGCTGCCCTTTCGCCTATATAAAGCCCCTGCGTCGAAAACCCTGACAGAATAAGCCACGGTACGCGAAACCTTCCAGCCGCCGCCATCGCGAAGCCAAGATCTGGGGGACAGAGTCTCTGTTCCGGCACGCCGGGACGGGGAAGTGCCCCCGGAAGGCTTCTCCATCGACACCGCTGCCATCTCCACCGCCATCTTCATCACCGCCGCTCCCATGAAGAGGGAGTAGTTCTCCATCGAGGCTCGGGGCTGTACCGGTAGCTATGTGGTTCATCTCTCTCCTATGTACTTCAATACAATAATCTCATGAGCTGCCTTACATGATTGAGATTCATATGATGATGCTTGTAATCTAGATGTCATTATGCTAGTCAAGTGGGTTTTACTTATGTGATCTCCGGAGACTCCTTGTCCCACGTGTGTAAAGGTGACAGTGTGTGCACCGTGTGGGTCTCTTAGGCTATATTTCACAGAATACTTATTCACTGTTATGAATGGCATAGTGAAGTGCTTATTTATATCTCTTTATGATTGCAATGTGTTTTGTATCACAATTTATCTATGTGCTACTCTAGTGAAGTTATTAAAGTAGTTTTATTCCTCCTACACGGTGTAATGGTGACAGTGTGTGCACTCGTGTTAGTACTTGGCGTAGGCTATGATTATGATCTCTTGTAGATTATGAAGTTAACTATTGCTATGATGGTATTGACGTGATCTATTCCTCCTACATGGTGTGAAGGTGACAGTGTGCATGCTATGTTAGTACTTGGTTTAGTCATGTCGATCTTTCATGCACTCTAAGGTTATTTAAATATGAACATTGAATTGTGGAGCTTGTTAACTCCGGCATTGAGGGTTCGTGTAATCCTACGCAATGTGTTCATCATCCAACAAGAGAGTGTAGAGTATGCATTTATCTATTCTGTTATGTGATCAAAGTTGAGAGTGTCCACTAGTGAAAGTCTAATCCCTAGGCCTTGTTCCTAAATACTGCTATCGCTGCTTGTTTACTGTTTTACTGCGTTACTACTGCTGCGTTACTACTGCTTGTTTACTTCCCGCAATATTACTACCATCAACTGCACGCCAGCAAGCTATTTTCTGGCGCCGTACTACTGCTCATATTCATTCATACCACTTGTATTTCACTATCTCTTCGCCGAACTAGTGCACCTATTAGGTGTGTTGGGGACACAAGAGACTTCTTGCTTTGTGGTTGCAGGGTTGCATGAGAGGGATATCTTTGACCTCTTCCTCCCTGAGTTCGATAAACCTTGGGTAATCCACTTAAGGGAAACTTGCTGCTGTTCTACAAACCTCTGCTCTTCTTCCCACCATCTACACCGCCATCACCACCGCTGCATCTCGTCACCGCTGTAACGATTTGGGTTGGATCTTGATTGTTTGATAGGGGAAACTCTCCCGGTGTTGATTACTACTTGTTATTGATGCTATTGAGTGAAACCATTGAACCAAGGTTTATGTTCAGATTGTTATTCATCATCATATCACCTCTGATCATGTTCCATATGATGTCTCGTGAGTAGTTCGTTTAGTTCTTGAGGACATGGGTGAAGTCTAAATGTTAGTAGTGAATTATGGTTGAGTAATATTCAATGTTATGATATTTAAGTTGTGGTGTTACTCTTCTAGTGGTGTCATGTGAATGTCGACTACATGATACTTCACCTTTATGGGCCTAGGGGAGTGCATCTTGTATTCGTTTGCTAATTGTGGGGTTGCCGGAGTGACAGCAACCTAAACCCCCGTTAGTATATCGGTGCAGGAGGGATAGCAGGATCTCAGAGTTTAAGGCTGTGGTTAGATTTATCTTAATTACTTTCTTGTATTTGCGGATGCTTGCAAGGGGTATAATCACAAGTATGTATTAGTCCTAGGAAGGGTGGTGCATTAGCATAGGTTCACCCACACAACACTTATCAAAACAATGAAGATTAATCAACTATATGAAGCGAAAGCACTAGACTAAAATCCCCGTGTGTCCTCAAGAACGTTTGGTCATTATAAGTAAACAAACCGGCTTGTCCTTTGTGCTAAAAAGGATTGGGCCACTCGCTGCAATTATTTCTCTCGCATTTTACTTACTTGTACTTTATTTATCTGCTACATCAAAACCCCCTGAATACTTGTCTGTGAGCATTTACAGTGAATCCTTCATCGAAACTGCTTGTCAACACCTTCTGCTCCTCGTTGGGTTCGACACTCTTATTTATCGAAAGTACTACGATACACCCCCTATACTTGTGGGTCATCAATTATCTCGAGATGGTGAAGCTGATAGGAGGAACCAGAGCAACAGCCATGCAAAGTATCCAAGTTCACTTGAGTGGTGCCGCGAGATCTTGGATAAAGAAACTTCCCCCAGGTTCCATCGACAGCTGGGATAGTTTTGAGGATATCTTCGTGAGGAATTTCCGATCCACCTGCAAGAAACCTGCGTCATTGGAAGAGCTGAGGGCGTGTAGACAGAAACACGACGAATCAATGAGAAAATATATACAGCGGTGGAACATTATTAAAAACTCGGCAGAGGATATATCTGACGAGAGAGCAATAGACGCGTTCGTGGCAGGAATTCGGCGGGGAGATTTCGTCGAGGACTTGGGAGAACCAACCCTAAGACAATATCAGCACTGATGGAGATAGCAAACAAGTGGGCAGATGGAGAAGACGCGATATACAACAAGCGACATAGGTCGCCAGAAGAGGATCGCGGTCGAAATTTTCAAAATAGAAGGCGATTTTCTCGCCAGTTCTACAATAATGATGCTCCTGGCCACATATCGGCTGGTTTCCGAGGAAACTCTGGAGGGAATAGTCGAGATGACTACCAAAGGAGTAATGAGCAACAAGGCGACAATAGAGGTGATTTCCGTGGTAACAGGCAAAATAGTGGACCAAGGTTTCAAAGACCTTATGTGTCTCCCGAGGAGATGATGAACGGATCGTGTCAAATGCACTTTTATCTCGACAACGGAAAGAGGCAGTCAGGCATCTCCAGAAAGACTGCCGAAATTTTCAGGCAATGTTGCGAGCCGCAGGAATTGCAAATGCCCAAGCAATGAACAGAAACCCCCAGGGGCCAAGGAGTGAGATCCACCTCCCACCTCCTCCCGCAATTACGGACGAAAATCGGCACCAGCTCAGAATAGCGGCAGCACCACATCCACCTCCATATGTTGATCCCAACTCCAATGGTGCGGTCTCGATGATTCAGAAAGCTAGGCCATCTAACAGGGCGCAGAAAGTAATCTCGCGGCAAGTGTTCATGGCAGAGAAGATGCCTCCACCAACAGTCGAGTACCTAAATTGGTCGGGACAGGACATTGGCTTCACAATTGCGGATCACCCGCAGCAAGTTCCTCGACCAGGGCAATCTGCACTCATCTTACCCGCAGTAATTGCTGGTTTTGATGTGTCGAGAGTTTTCATAGATGGTGGCAGCAGCTTAAACCTTATGTATGCAGATACATTGAGGAAGATGAACATATCTCTGGCAAATCTAAAACCTACTGACACACGTTTCCATGGGATCACGCCAGAGAAGCCAAGTCCATTGGGCAAGATCAACCTCGACGTTCAGTTTGGAACCCGAGAAAACTACAGGATAGAGAACTTGGAGTTTGAAGTGGTGGATTTCCCGTCGCAATATCACGCCTTGTTGGGACGACCAGCATATGCCAGGTTTATGGCGGTACCTCATTACACGTACTTATTATGGAGGTTGCCTAGACCTAAAGGACCAATCAGAATCAATGGAAGTTTCGCGCTGTCTGATAAGTGTGACAAGGATTTTCATCGAATGTCAGAAACTTTCGGGATGCAAGCAGAGTATATGGCGCCAAGGCTCACTGATTATGATGTGCTGCCAGATTCAGGGAGGTCACTCAGGGAACCAACCTTCAATACTGCTAAGGATTCAAAAGAGGTGCAGATCCACCCGACAGACCCAAACGACATCCATTGCAGCAAACATGGATCTCGCATAGGAAAGCGCGCTCGTCGAGTTCCTCCGTGAGCACTGGAAAATCTTCGCATGGTGTCCAGCTGACATGCCAGGAGTACCCAGGGAACTTGCCGAGCACCACCTCAACTTGGATCCTCTCGCGAGACCAATCAAACAACCTTTGCGGCGTTTTTCGGAACCAAACCGCAAAGCTATGTTATCAGAAATAGATCGACTCAAAGATGCTGGTTTTATCAAAGAGATATCTACAGAAGCCACGTGGGTAGCTAACCCAGTGATGGTGCCGAAGAAAAACACGAAAGTCCTTCGCATGTGTGTCGACTTTACGTGTCTCAATAAACACTGTCCTAAGGATCACTTTCCCCTCCCAAGGATCGATCAAATCATCGACTCCACGGCAGGATGTGAACGTCTTTCCTTCTTGGACGCATATTCTGGTTATAACCAGATCAGATTAAAAGAAGATGATGAAGCCAAGACAGCGTTCATAACACCTTACGGCGTGTTTTGCTACAAAACAATGCCCTTTGGTTTGAAAAACGCGGGAGCAACATATCAGCGGATGATGCAGAAGTGCCTTGCAACACAGATTGGAAAAAATGTACAAGTCTACATTGACGATGTCGTGATAACATCAAAGAAGGGGTCAACACTGATCGAAGATTTGAAGGAAACCTTCGACAACCTCGACAAGTTCTGCCTTAAGCTGAACCCGACAAAGTGCTCTTTTGGAGTTCCCGCAGGAGAACTTCTCGGGTTCTTAGTATCAGCAAGAGGGATTGAAGCCAATCCCGAAAAAATACAGGCCATCGTAACTATGAGGAAGCCAAAATTGAAAGAAATACAACAGTGACGAAGCGAGTCGCGGCTTTAAGCAGATTCGTCGCCAGGCTGGGAGAAAAAACGCTGCCGTTCTATGCATTGATCAAACAGGGGGAGAAATTTCAATGGAATGAGCAAGTGATACGTCTCCAACGTATCCATAATTTCTGATGTTCCATGCTTGTTTTATGACAATACCTACATGTTTTGCTCACACTTTATAATGTTTTTATGCGTTTTCCGGAACTAACCTATTAACAGGATGCCACGGTGCTTGCTGTTTTCTGTTGTTTTGGTTCCAGAAAGGCTGTTCGGGCAATATTCTCGGAATTCGACGAAACGAAGACCCAACCTCCTATTTTTCCCGGAACCTTCCGAAAGTCAAAGGGGGCCAGAGAGGGCACAGAGGGCCCACACATGTGGCGGCGCGGCCAGAGGGGGGCACGCCGCCTGTTGTCCGGCGGCTCCGTAACCCCTCCGACTCCGTCTCTTCGCCTATAAGCCCTTTCGACCTAAAAACGCGATACCGATTGACGAAACTCCGTAAAGACTCAGGGGCGCCGCCATCGCGAAACTCCAATTCGGGGGACAGAATCTCTGTTTCGGCACGCCGCCGAGACGGGGAAGTGCCCCGGCCATCTCCATCAACGCCACCGCCTCCATCATGCTCCATGAGTAGTTCCCCCATGGACTACGGGTTCTAGCTGTAGCTAGTTGGTATTCTCTCCCCATGTACTTCAATACAATGATCTCATGAGCTGCCTTACATGATTGAGATTCATCTGATGTAATCGGTGTTGTGTTTGTTGGGATCCGATGGATTGTTACATTATGATTAGTCTATCTATATAAGTTTGTGAAGTTATTGTTGCTGCAATCTTGTTGTGTTTAATGCTTGTCACTAGGGCCCGAGTGGCATGATCTTAGATTTAAGCTCTATACTTATTGCTTAGATTGTATCTACAAGTTGTTTGCACATGTCTATGTCCGGAACCCGAGGCCCCAAAGTGACAGAAATTGGGACAACCGGAGGGGAAGGCGTAGGTATGAGGATCACATGTTTTCACGAGTGTTAATGCTTTGCTCCGGTGCTCTATTAAAAGGAGTACCTTAATTTCCAGTAGATTCCCTAGAGGCCCGGCTGCCACCGGCTGGTAGGACAAAAGATGTTGTACAAGTTTCTCATTGCGAGCACGTATGACTATATATGGAAAACATGCCTACATGATTAATAGACTTGATGTTCTGTCTTAATGCTATTTCAATCCTATCAATTGCCCAACTGTAATTTGTTCACCCAACACTTGTTATTGGAGAGTTACCACTAGTGTAGATAGCTGGGAACCCCGGTCCATCTCTCATCATTATATACTCGTTCTACATGTCATTGGAAGTAGTATCAACTATTTTCTGGTGCCATTGCTCTCATATTACTATTACTGCTGCTGTGTTACTGTTACTACTGCTCTCATATTACTATTGCTTTCACATCACCCCTGTTATTAGTGCTTTTCCAGGTGCAGCTGAATTGACAACTCAGTTGTTAAGGCTTATAAGTATTCTTTACCTCCCCTTGTGTCGAATCAATAAATTGGGTAATACTTCCCTCGAAGACTGTTGCGATCCCCTATACTTGTGGGTCATCAAGACTATTTTCTGGCGCCGTTGCCGGGGAGGCATAGCTCTACTCATAAGTTCACCTGGGGAGTACACTCTACCTCTCTCTCTGCTTTTATTTTATTTTGTCTTGCTAGTTTATTTCTGTCTAGTTTATTTGTGCTTAGTTTATTTCTGTCTAGTATTATTTTGCTTAGTTTACTTTTGTCTAGTTTATTTTTGTCTTGTTTTATTTTCCCTATATACCCAAAAATCCATAAAAATTTGAAAAACCTAAAAATTAAAAACTGCTATTATGGGAGAACCCACAACCTATTTGGAGCTTATAGAATTATATAATAATTATAGAGAATCAAGAACGGGAAAAGTTATGAGTGCTGTGATAGAAAAATTAAATACAATTGCTAAAATCTTGCTTAAACGCCATGATATAAACTGTTGCTCTGAACAGGATACTAAACATCTTAAATTTCAATGTGGCTTTAGTGAGGAAGTTTTAATTAAGAACTATAATTGGAATAGCTATATTCATTTTGGGTTCGAAGAGGTAGAACAATTTGTCATATTTATGGGAGCCTCTGAGATAGAATCATTCATGTCTAAAAATTATGAAACTTGTGTTGTTTGTAAGGACCTTAAAGATTATGTCTCTTCTATCCTTAATTTTTGCATAGAAAGCTACAGTGATAATCCTTATATCATTGATTATAAAGAGAGACTCATTAATGCACAAGAATGCACTCACAATTTGCAGGAACCAGTGGAAGAAGAAATTGATGAACCTGAAAGCTCATTGGATGAAAAAGAGGAGGAAATTGATGAACCTGAAAGCTCATTGGATGAAAAAGAGGAGGAGAGTGATGAACAAAAGGAGGAAGAATGGATTAGCTACCCATGCCAACCTTCTAATGAGAGTAACTCTTTATCTCTTACACTATTTGATTGTCCTCCATGCTTACCGAAAGAGGATGAATGTTATGTTCCTGTGGATTCTCTTGAAATATTCCCTATGAGTAAAACTTGTGAGAATAATTATGCTACTATTATCTATGATAATCCATGCTACTTTGATAAATCTTATGATAATGCTTTGTTTGTGCCTGATGTTGAAATGCATGGTACTAAAGAGTTTTGCTTGGCAAATGTTTATGATAAATCTCTAGATGATGGTCCTATGTTACTTGATAATATTAATTGTACTACTAATGAAAATGGGATTGGAGAGTTCTTGACTTTATCTATGAGTCCCATATCTTTTGAGATTGATCAATCATCTTGTTATATTATTGATAAAAGTGGGTTTGAAAGTTTTAATCCTATTATTTCTGAGCTTGATAAAAATTATGTGTTTGTGAATCATGAAAAGCATGCTTTATGTGATAGTTATATTGTTGAGTTTATCCATGAAGCTACTGAAAATTATTATGAGAGAGGAAAATATGGTTGTAGAAATTTTCATGGTACTAAAACACCTCTCTATATGCTGAAAATTTTGAAGTTACTCTTGTTTTATCTTCTTATGCTTGTCACTTTGTTCTTCATGAATTTATTTGTGTACAAGATTCCTATGCATAGGAAGTGGGTTAGACTTAAATGTGTTTTGAACTTGCTTTTTGATGCTCTCTTTGCTTCAACTCTCATCCTTATGTGAGCATCATTAAAATTGCTGAGCCCATCTTAATGGCTATAAAGAAAGCACTTCTTGGGAGATAACCCATGTGTTTATTTTGCTACTGTTTTGTTGTGTCTTGGAAGTTGTTACTACTGTAGCAACCTCTTCTTATCTTTATTTTATTGCATTGTTGTGCCAAGTGAAGTCTCTAATAGAAGGTTGATACTAGATTTGGATTTCTGCGCAGAAACAGATTTCTATCTGTCACGAATCTGGGCATATTTCTCTGTAGGAAACTCAGAAAAATCTGCCAATTTACGTGCGTGATCCTCAGATATGTACGCAACTTTCATTAGTTTTGAGTTTTCTGATTTGAGCAACGGAAGTACCATTTTAAAATTCGTGTTTACTGGCTGTTCTGTTTTGGCAGATTCTGTCTCTGTTTTTTGCATTGTCTCTTGTGGACTTTAAGTGAGGCTTTCTAGACGTGGAGAGCTGTAGCTAATGTTTTATTGAGTTCTTGCAATGTGTCACTACAGGACCAAGGTGGATTAAAGTTTTTGAGTACTAACCCCTCTAATGAAGTTTATGAGAAGTTTGGTGTGAAGGAAGTTTTCAAGGGTCAAGAGAGGAGGATGATATATGATCAAGAAGAGTGAAAAGTCTAAGCTTGGGGATGCCCCCGTGGTTCATCCCTGCATATTTCAAGAAGACTCAAGCGTCTAAGCTTGGGGATGCCCAAGGCATCCCCTTCTTCATCAACTTATCAGGTTTCTTCTATTGAAACTATATTTTTATTCGGTCACATCATATGTGCTTTACTTGGAGCGTCTTTATTTTTGTTTGTGTTTGAATAAATTCGGATCCTAGCAATCCTTGTGTGGGAGAGAGACACGCTCCGCTTTTTCATATGAACAATGGTGTTCTTAGCTTTATTTTAATGTTCATGGCGGAGTTGAAAACCGCTGCACTTATTGTTATTTGGTTGGAAACAGAAAATGCTTCATATTGTCTTGGATAATTTGATACTTGGCAATTGTTTTGAGCTCTCAAGTAGATCATGCTCTTGCATCATGTAGTTTAAACCTATTAGTGGAGAACTACTGTAGAGCTTGTTAAAATTGGTTTGCATGATTGGTCTCTCTTAAGGTCTAGATATTTTCTGGTAAAAGTGTTTGAGCAACAAGGAAGACAGTGTAGAGTATTATAATGCTTGCAATATGTTCTTATGTAAGTTTTGCTGTACCGGTTCATACTTGTGTTTGCTTCAAACAACCTTGCTAGCCAAAGCCTTGTACTGAGAGGGATTACTTCTCGTGCATCCAAAACCTTGAGCAAAAACCTATGCCATGTGTGTCCACCATATCTACCTACTATGTGGTATTTCCTGCCATTCCAAGCAAATACTTCATGTGCTACCTTTAAACAATTCAAAATTTACTATCTCTTATTTGTGTCAATGTTTTATAGCTCATGAGGAAGTATGTGGTGTTTTATCTTTCGATCTTGTCATTTACTTTTGACAGACTTTCACAATGGACTAGTGGCTTCATCCGCTTATCCAATAATTTTGCAAAAAGAGCTGGCAACGGGGTTCCCAGCCCCAATTAATTAACTTTCATTAATAATTCTCTTCACGTGTTTTGCCCTGATTCATCAGTAAGCAACTTAATTTTGCAAATAGACACTCCTCCATGGTATGTGAATGTTGGAAGGCACCCGAGGATTCGGTTAGCCATGGCTTGTGTAAGCAAAAGGTTGGGGGAGTGTCATCTAATAAATAAAACTAAAATACATGTGTAAACAAAAGAGAAGAGGGATGATCTACCTTGCTGGTAGAAATAACGTCCTTCATGGGAGCCGCTCTTGAAAGTCTGGTTGATGAGGTAGTTAGAGTGCCCGCTACCATTCGTTGACAACAACAAACACCTCTCAAAACTTTACTTTTATGCTCTCTATATGATTTCAAAACTTGAAAAGCTCTAGCACATGATTTAATCCCTGCTTCCCTCTGCGAAGGGCCACTTCTTTTACTTTAATTAGTTTTACTCATTTATCTTAGAAGCAAACACTTGTGTCAACTGCATTGCTTACATTCTTGTTATATTCATCATATTACTTTGTGTTGACAATTATCCATGAGATATGCATGTTGAAAGTTGAAAGCAACTGCTGAAACTTATATCTTCCTTTGTGTTGCTTCGATGCCTTTACTTTGAATTTATTGCTTTATGAGTTAACTCTTATGCAAGACTTTTGATGCTTGTCTTGAAAGTACATTCATGAAAAGTTTTCTATTTCTAGTATAACTATAGATCACTTGATCACTGTCATCTCATTGATATAGTATGATTAAGATTATGTAGCATGTCACTTCAGAAATTATTCTTTTTATCGTTTACGTCGTCTCAAACGTATCGATAATTTCTTATGTTCCATGCTACTTTATTGATGATACCTACATGTTTTATGCACATTATATGTCGTATTTACGCATTTCGGAACTAACCTATTAACAAGATGCCGAAGAGCCAGTTCTTTTTTGCTTTGCTGTTTGGTAGAAATCTAGTAAGGAAATATTCTCGGAATGGACGAAATCACCGCCAGGTCCTATTTTGCACGGAGCTTCCCGAAGACCGAAGGAGAGTCGAGGGGCCACGAGGTGGCCGTGACAGGCGGCGCAGGCCCGGCGCGCGGCCCGCCCGGGCCCCTCGTGCCGCCTCTTGACCTGTCCTTTATCCTACTTATAGCCTCCGTCGCGAAACCCCCGCAGAGAGCCACGATACGGAAAACCTCCAGAGCGCCGCCGCGAATCCCATCTCTGGGGATTCAGAGATCGCCTCCGGCACCCTGCCGAGAGGGGATTCATCTCCGGGAGGACTCTACACCGCCATGGTCGCCTCCGGAGTGATGAGTGAGTAGTTCACCCCTGGACTATGGGTCCATAGCAGTAGCTAGATGGTCGTCTTCTCCTAATTGTGCTTCATTGTTGGATCTTGTGAGCTGCCTAACATGATCAAGATCATCTATCTGTAATACTATATGTTGTGTTTGTCGGGATCCGATGGATAGAGAATACTATGTTATGGTGATTATCAATCTATTGTTTATGTGTTGTTTATGATCTTGCATGCTCTCCGTTATTAGTAGAGGCTCTGGCCAAGTTTTTGCTCTTAACTCCAAGAGGGAGTATTTATGCTCGATAGTGGGTTCATGCCTTCATTGACACCTGGGACAGTGACAGAAAGTTCTAAGGTTGTGATGTGTTGTTGCCACTAGGGATAAAACATTGATTCTATGTCTAAGGATGTAGTTGTCGATTACATTACGCACCATACTTAATGCAATTGTTGTCTTTGCAACTTAATACTGAATGGGGTTCGGATGATAACCTGAAGGTGGACTTTTTAGGCATAGATGCAGTTGGATGGCGGTCTATGTACTTTGTCGTAATGCCCGGATTAAATCTCACTATATTTATCATATCATGTATATGCATTGTTATGCTCTTCTCTATTTGTCAATTGCCCGACTGTAATTTGTTCACCCAACATGCTTTTATCTTATGGGAGAGACACCTCTAGTGAACTGTGGACCCCGGTCCTATTCTTTACATAGCATATAATCTACTGCAATACTTGTTTTACTGTTTTCTTGCAAACAATCATCTTCCACACAATACGGTTAATCCTTTGTTACAGCAAGCCGGTGAGATTGACAACCTCACTGTTTCGTTGGGGCAAAGTACTTGGGTTGTGTTGTGCAGGTTCCACATTGGCGCCGGAATCCCTGTTGTTGCGCCGCATCACATTTCGCCACCATCAACCTTCAACGTGCTTCTTGGCTCCTCCTGGTTCGATAAACCTTGGTTTCTTTCTGAGGGAAAACTTGCTACTGTGCGCATCATACCTTCCTCTTGGGGTTCCCAACGAACGTGTGAGTTACACGCCATCAAGCTCTTTTTCTGGCGCCGTTGCCGGGGAGATCAAGACACGCTGCAAGGGGAGTCTCCACTTCTCAATCTCTTTACTTTGTTTTTGTCTTGCTTTATTTTATTTACTACTTTGTTTGCTGCACCTAAACAAAACACAAAAAAATTAGTTGCTAGTTTTACTTTATTTACTGTCTTGCTCTCTATATCAAAAACACAAAAAAATTAGTTACTTGCATTTACTTTACTTGATTCATCATGTTTCCTTTTAATTTTACCACAAAAGACATACCGGTAGGACGTGGGTCTATAGTTGGGAGAAATAATATAGAAGAATTTTTCAATCATGTTAGTATTACTGAAGATTTTGAAGATAGACACTTGGTAGAACTTGCACCTACCTATGAAATTGCTGCTGCTGCTTTAGTTCGTATGTTGGAAACTAAATTTGTTAATCTCAATCCTATAATCCAACACATGTTTCTTACACTTGGTGATATGGAAGAAGGGGAAAAGAAAGATTTTGTTTTAGAAACTCTTCTTAGAGAATTTGGTGGTCTAGCAAGAGAGGCTAGAAAGGTCTTTGCTAAATTTAATATGCTAGGTTCTCATACTAATTTTGTTGGTCTCCTTGAAAAAATGGACATGGATAGAATAAGGTACACTAATAATATTAATGATGGTGGGGAGATCAAAGCACCAATACCATGTAAACTCCTAGCTATGAATGATGCACTAGAAAATAACTATGCTTGGCTTGTTCCTGAAAATTTGTTCGATGAGAATAGCAAGCCCAAGACTAATGAAAAGGGAGATGCTAAAACTTATGTATCTAATATACTATGCTTGGTTGAGAAAACTCCCAATACCCCTGGTTATGATGTTGATGCTTCATCTCTTGATAATACTTGATTTGCACTTTCTGCGCCTAGCTGAAAGGCGTTAAAGAAAAGCGCTTATGGGAGACAACCCATGTTTTTACTACAGTACTTTGTTTTATATTTGAGTCTTGGAAGTTGTTTACTACTGTAGCAACCTCTCCTTATCATGTTTTTGTGCCAAGTAAAGTTTCTATGTTAAGGTTGATGTTATATTTGGGATCGCTGCGCAGAAACAGCATTGCTGTCTGTCACGAATCTGGGCACAAGTCTCTGTAGAAAATTCGAAAAAATCTGCCAATTTACGAGCGTGATCCTCAGATATGTACGCAACTTTCATTAGTTTTGAGTTTTTCCATTTGAGCAAGTCTGGTGCCATTTTAAAATTCGTCTTTACGGACTGTTCTGTTTTTGACAGATTCTGCCTTTTATTTCGCATTGCCTCTTTTGCTATGTTGGATGAATTTCTTTGATCCATTAATGTCCAGTAGCTTTATGCAATGTCCAGAAGTGTAAAGAATGATTGTGCCACCTCTGAACATGTGAATTATTAATTATGCACTAACCCTCTAATGAGTTTGCTTGAAGTTTGGTGTGAAGGAAGTTTTCAAGGGTCAAGAGAGGAGTATGATATACTATGATCAAGAGGAGTGAAAGCTCTAAGCTTGGGGATGCCCCCGTGGTTCACCCCTGCATATTCTAAGAAGACTCAAGCGTCTAATCTTGGGGATGCCTAAGGCATCCCCTTCTTCATCGACAACATCATCAGGTTCCTCCCATGAAACTATATTTTTATTCAGTCACATCTTGTGTTCTTTACTTGGAGCGTCGGTTTGTTTTTGTTTTGGTTTTTGTTTGAATAAAATGGATCCTAGAATTCACTTTGTGGGAGAGAGACACGCTCCGCTGTTGCATATGGACAAATATGTCCTTAGGTTTTACTCATAATGTTCAAGGCAAAGTTTCTTCTTCGTTAAATTGTTATATGGTTGGAATTGGAAAATGCTACATGTAGTAATTCTAAAATGTCTTGGATAATGTGATACTTGGCAATTGTTGTGCTCATGTTTAAGCTCTTGCATCATATGCTTTGCACCCATTAATGAAGAAATACATAGAGCTTGCTAAAATTTGATTTGCATATTTGGTCTCTCTAAGGTCTAGATAATATCTAGTATTGAGTTTTGAACAACAAGGAAGACGGTGTAGAGTCTTATAATATTTACAATATGTCTTTTATGTGAGTTTTGCTGCACCGGTTCATCCTTGAGTTTGCTTCAAATAACCTTGCTAGCCTAAACCTTGTATCGAGAGGGAATACTTCTCATGCATCCAAAATCCTTGAGCCAACCACTATGCCATTTGTGTCCACCATACCTACCTACTACATGGTATTTCTCCGCCATTCCAAAGTAAATTGCTTGAGTGCTACCTTTAAAATCCATCATTCACCTTTGCAATATATAGCTCATGGGACAAAATAGCCTTAAAAACTATCGTAGTATTGAATATGTACTTATGCACTTTATCTTTTATTAAGTTGCTTGTTGTGCGATAACCATGCTTCTGGGGAACGCCATCAACTATTCTTTGTTGAATATCATGTGAGTTGCTATGCATGTCCGTCTTGTCTGAAGGATCTATCACCTTAATGATTGGAGCATGCAAATTGTTAGAGAAGAACATTGGGCCGCTAACTAAAGCCATGAATCATGGTTGAAGTTTCAGTTTTGGACATATATCCTCAATCTCATATGAGAATAATAATTGTTGCTACATGCTTATGCATTTAAGAGGAGTCCATTATCTGTTGTCCATGTTGTCCCGGTATGGATGTCTAAGTTGAGAATAATCAAAAGCGAGAAATCCAAAATGCGAGCTTTCTCCTTAGACCTTTGTACAGGCGGCATGGAGGTACCCCTTTGTGACACTTGGTTGAAACATGGCATGCAAAGATCCGGTAGTCCAAGCTAAGTAGGACAAGGTGCGGGCACTATTAGTATACTATGCATGAGGCTTGCAACTTGTAAGATATAATTTACATAACTCATATGCTTTATTACTACCGTTGACAAAATTGTTTCATGTTTTTAAAATAAAAGCTCTAGCACAAATACAGCAATCGATGCTTTCCTCTTTGAAGGACCTTTCTTTTACTTTTATTGTTGAGTCAGTTCACCTATCTCTCTCCACCTTAAGAAGCAAACACTTGTGTGAACTGTGCATTGATTCCTACATACTTGCATATTGCACTTGTTATATTACTTTATGTTGACAATATCCATGAGATATACATGTTATAAGTTGAAAGCAACCGCTGAAACTTAATCTTCCTTTGTGTTGCTTCAACACCTTTACTTTGATTTATTGCTTTATGAGTTAACTCTTATGCAAGACTTATTGATGCTTGTCTTGAAGTACTATTCATGAAAAGTCTTTGCTTTATGATTCATTTGTTTACTCATGTCATTACCATTGTTTTGATCGCTGCATTCATTACATATGTTTACAAATAGTATGATCAAGATTATGATGGCATGTCACTTCAGAAATTATCTTTGTTATCGTTTTACCTGCTCGGGACGAGCAGAACTAAGCTTGGGGATGCTGATACGTCTCCAACGTATCGATAATTTCTTATGTTCCATGCTACTTTATTGATGATACCTACATGTTTTATGCACATTATATGTCGTATTTACGCATTTTCTGGAACTAACCTATTAACAAGATGCCGAAGAGCCAGTTGCTGTTTTCTGCTGTTTTTGGTTTCAGAAATCCTAGTAAGGAAATATTCTCGGAATTGGACGAAATCACCGCCCAGGGTCCTATTTTTGCACGGAGCTTCCAGAAGACCGAAGGAGAGTCGAAGTGGGGCCACGAGGTGGCCAGGTGACAGGGCGGCGCGGCCCAGGCCCTGGCCGCGCGGCCCTGCCCCCTGGGCCCCTCGTGCCGCCTCTTGACCTGCCCTTTCGCCTACTTATAGCCTCCGTCGCGAAACCCCGTACCGAGAGCCACGATATGGAAAACCTTCCAGAGACGCCGCCGCCGCGAATCCCATCTCGGGGTTTCAGGAGATCGCCTCCGGCACCTGCTGGAGAGGGGATTCATCTCCCGGAGGACTCTACACCGCCATGGTCGCCTCCGGAGTGATGAGTGAGTAGTTCACCCCTGGACTATGGGTCCATAGCAGTAGCTAGATGGTCGTCTTCTCCTAATTGTGCTTCATTGTTGGATCTTGTGAGCTGCCTAACATGATCAAGATCATCTATCTGTAATACTATATGTTGTGTTTGTCGGGATCCGATGGATAGAGAATACTATGTTATGGTGATTATCAATCTATTGTTTATGTGTTGTTTATGATCTTGCATGCTCTCCGTTATTAGTAGAGGCTCTGGCCAAGTTTTTGCTCTTAACTCCAAGAGGGAGTATTTATGCTCGATAGTGGGTTCATGCCTTCATTGACACCTGGGACAGTGACAGAAAGTTCTAAGGTTGTGATGTGCTGTTGCCACTAGGGATAAAACATTGATTCTATGTCTAAGGATGTAGTTGTCGATTACATTACGCACCATACTTAATGCAATTGTCTGTTGCTTTGCAACTTAATACTGAATGGGGTTCGGATGATAACCTGAAGGTGGACTTTTTAGGCATAGATGCAGTTGGATGGCGGTCTATGTACTTTGTCGTAATGCCGATTAAATCTCACTATATTTATCATATCATGTATATGCATTGTTATGCTCTTCTCTATTTGTCAATTGCCCGACTGTAATTTGTTCACCCAACATGCTTTTATCTTATGGGAGAGACACCTCTAGTGAACTGTGGACCCGGTCCTATTCTTTACATAGCATATAATCTACTGCAATACTTGTTTTACTGTTTTCTTGCAAACAATCATCTTCCACACAATACGGTTAATCCAGAGCCGGTGAGATTGACAACCTCATCGTTGGGGCAAAGTACTTGGGTTGTGTTGTGCAGGTTCCACGCGCCGGAATCCTGTTGTTGCGCCAATCACATTTCGCCACCATCAACCTTCAACGTGCTTCTTGGCTCCTCCTGGTTCGATAAACCTTGGTTTCTTTCTGAGGGAAAACTTGCTACTGTGCGCTGATGGCGTGTAACTCACACGTTCGTTGGGAACCCCAAGAGGAAGGTATGATGCGCACAGTAGCAAGTTTTCCCTCAGAAAGAAACCAAGGTTTAATCGAACCAGGAGGAGCCAAGAAGCACGTTGAAGGTTGATGGTCGCGAAATGTGATGCGGCGCAACACAGGGATTCTTGCCCGAACACAACCAAAGTACTTGCCCCAACGAACGATGAGTTGTCAATCTCACCGGCTTGCTGTAACAAAGGATTAAACGTATCGAGTGGAAGATGTTTGCAAAAAGTAAAAACAAGTATTGCAGATTGTATGCTATGTAAAGAATAGGACCGGGGTTCACTAGAGGTGTCTCTCCCATAAGATAAAGCATGTTGGGTGAACAAATTACAGGGCAATTGACAAATAGAGAAAGGCATAACAATGCATATACATGACATGGTAAATATAGTGAGATTTAATCCGGGCATTACGACATAGTACATAGACCGCCATCCAACTGCATCTATGCCTAAAAAGTCCACCTTCAGGTGTCGTCCATAAGTTGCAAAGCAACAGACAATTGCATTAAGTTGTAGGATAACGTAGCATAGAAAACAAAAATTTTCCTACGGCGAACACGCAATCCAAGCCAAGATGCAATCTAGAAGACGGTAGCAACGAGGGGATTGTCGAGACTCACCCTTGAAGAGATTCCAAAGCCTACAAGAGTAGGCTCTTGTTGCTGCGGTAGACGTTCACTTGCCGCTTGCAAAAGCGCGTAGAAGATCTTGATCACGATCGGTTCCGGCGCCACGAACGGGCAGCACCTCCGTACTCGGTCACACGTTCGGTTGTTGATGAAGACGACGTCCACCTCCCCGTTCCAGCGGGCAGCGGAAGTAGTAGCTCCTCTTGAATCCGACAGCACGACGGCGTGGTGTCGGTGGCGGTGGAGAAATCCGGCGGAGCTTCGCTAAGCGTGCGGGATATGGTGGAGGAGCGGGGCGCTAGGGTTTGGGGAGAGGGGGTGGCCGGCCACTATGGGGGCGGCCAAGCTTGAGGCTTTGGTGTGGCCGGCCCCCTCCCCTTGGCCCTCTATATATAGGTGGAAGCCCCAAGTGTTGGACTACAAGTCTTCGAATAAGACCCGAACCCAAAACCTTCCATATGGTGGGAAACCTTCCCTCCCACTAGAGGTGGGATTTCCACCTTCCATAGGGGGGGTGGCCGGCCCCCTAAGGGGGAGTCCACTTGGGACTCCTCCCCCACTAGGGTTGGCCGGCCATGGAGGTGGAGTCCCATGTGGACTCCACCTTCCTTGGTGGTTTCTTCCGGACTTTTCTAGAACCTTCTAGAACCTTCCATAGAACCTTCCGCATCATTTTATTCACATAAAATGACATCCTATATATGAATCTTATTCTCCGGACCATTCCGGAACTCCTCGTGATGTCCGGGATCACATCCGGGACTCCGAACAAATATTCGAACTCCATTCCATATTCAAGTTCTACCATTTCAACATCCAACTTTAAGTGTGTCACCCTACGGTTCGCGAACTATGCGGACATGGTTGAGTACTCACTCCGACCAATAACCAATAGCGGGATCTGGAGATCCATAATGGCTCCCACATATTCAACGATGACTTTAGTGATCGAATGAACCATTCACATATGATACCAATTCCCTTTGTCACGCGATATTTTACTTGTCCGAGGTTTGATCATCGGTATCACACTATACCTTGTTCAACCTCGTCTCCTGACAAGTACTCTTTACTCGTACCGTGGTATGTGGTCTCTTATGAACTTATTCATATGCTTGCAAGACATTAGACGACATTCCACCGAGAGGGCCCAGAGTATATCTATCCGTCATCGGGATGGACAAATCCCACTGTTGATCCATATGCCTCAACTCATACTTTCCGGATACTTAATCCCACCTTTATAACCACCCATTTACGCAGTGGCGTTTGATGTAATCAAAGTACCTTTCCGGTATAAGTGATTTACATGATCTCATGGTCATAAGGACTAGGTAACTATGTATCGAAAGCTTATAGCAAATAACTTAATGACGAGATCTTATGCTACGCTTAATTGGGTGTGTCCATTATATCATTCATATAATGATATAACCTTGTTATTAATAACATCCAATGTTCATGATTATGAAACTAATCATCCATTAATCAACAAGCTAGTTTAAGAGGCATACTAGGGACTTCTTGTTTGTCTACATATCACACATGTACCAATGTTTCGGTTAATACAATTATAGCATGGTATGTAAACATTATCATAAACACAAAGATATATAATAACCATTTATTATTGCCTCTTGGGCATATCTCCAACAGTCTCCCACTTGCACTAGAGTCAATAATCTAGTTTACATATGTAAAGATATAACACCTTGGCCTTCTGGTGCTTTATCATGTTTTGCTCACGGGAGAGGTTTTAGTCAACGGTTCTGACATGCTCAGAAACGTATGTATTTTGCAATTCATATGCGTCTCAGCGCATCACTCATTTTCCAAATGAGTCGGCATATATGCTTAGTCCTCTGGTGGAACCTTAATTCCGCGGTCTGAAATATGTCACTAATATTGTCACACACAATATAGCTTCAAAGTTCTGACTTTGTCGGAACTACACCAAGTTCTCAAAGAACCTCCTGACTTAACATCCTTTGTCATTGTCAAAACAATGACATACTCTGCCTTCTTTTGTAGAATCCGTCATAATATTTAGAACTCTTCTAAATCTAGCATAGACAACTTCTAGCTTATTGTGCTACCTTTTAAACAACACTTAGTCTAATTTGAGATTGAAATTATATTTTATATGTGACAAAACCAATATCGGTGTAACACCTTACAGCGATTTGTTTGTCATTTCTTCATACAAAAATATATATATATCCTTAGTTCTTCTAAAGTACTCAAGGATATTCTTACTGTCGTCCAATGATCATCATATGAATCATTCTGGTATATGCTCATAACACTTTATAGCACATGATATCTGATTGTGTACATGTTATTCGTGATCTATAATCACTCATGTGTTTTTACTCATTGAGTGTCAGATACACTCAAGTCTTGTTAAACCTTCACATGACAAGAACATTTTCTTAATATTTCTATATTGAACTACTTCAATATCCATCATATGTACTTTGACTTAAACTTATTTATGTGTTTCAATCTATCTTCATAGATCTTGACACTAAATTTGTTTTAGTCCATATCCTTTCATTGAAGTTAATTCTCAATGAAACCTTTTAATCAAGTATATAATTACATCATTTATAACCAACTATATGTCACCTACATAAAGTATTATAAATGTGTCTTAGCGCTCCCACTTAATTTCTTGCAAATGCAAGCCTCTTCATCGTCTTCTGATGAAATCAAAAACTCTTTGACTATTTCATCTGGTGAAGATTCTAACTCCGTGATACTTACTTCATCCAATTGAAGTTCGTATACCTATCTAGTATTCCACGGACCAGCAAAACTCTTGGTTGTATCTTGTATACACCTTTAATACACACTTCTGTTAAGTAGTGTATTTTGCCATCCTACTAGCATATCTCATAAAGAAATATGTAGTGATTACTAGAATAATCCACATAGACTATAAGCATTGCTACGGAAGATCTAATCTTATCGTAGTCAACTCTTTGAACTTTGTCGTAAACAATTTTTCGACAAGTCGAGCTTCTTTAAGGATATTTCATCCAAGTCTATAGATCCATTTACTTTCAAAAAGTATTCATCTATTATGGATTTCATGGCGCATGGCCATTTTAACGGAGTCAGGGCCCATCATAACTTCTTTGTTTGTAGTTGGTTTATCATTGTTCAAAATCAATCCTTTGTTCACAAATCATTTATTTGATCACAAAGTAAACCATACCTACAAGGTTCAATATGTACTTCGATCTCCATGGCTAAAACACTTTGTAGTCATGGGAGTCATGATCGTCGTGGCCGCTTCCGAAACAAATTCCGATGCTGCGCTACTCTGATCATTATGCTCAGGTTCATAAACCTTATCAAATTATATTGTCCTCCCACTCAAAAACTTCACTAGAAACAATTTCTCGGAAATAAGAAACATTGACAAACACTTTTGTCTTTGTCTCGTGGGAAGAATTCCCAATTAAATCTCTGGGATAACCAACAAAGACATTCATCCGATTTTGGTTGTAAACTCTTAGACCAAAATTTAAAGAAAGACTATTAGGGTTTATACCCATACCATAACTCGTATGGTGTCATTTCAACGGATCATGATGATGCTCTATTCAGTGTAAAAGCGGTAGTCACTAAAGCATAATCCACAAAAATATAATGGCGTCATAATATTTTATCTCATCATTAATCCAACAAGGTTTGGATACATATCTTGGATACTATATCATCATTATGATACTCCAAGAAATGTGAGTTGTAGAACAATTTCATAACTCTCTTAGATGTTCGCTAAAACTCGTAATTCAAATATTTCTACCATGATCCAATCATAGATATTTGACTTTTCTATTACGATGATTTCCACTTCATGCTGAAATTTATTTGAATCCATTCAAAAGTTTCAAACTTCTTCCTTATTGAATATATCCACATATATACTCAATTCATTGTTGAAAGTTTTCATGAAGTAGAAGAATCTCCCGCACACAACTATGCCCAGTGAACCACATACATCATCATGTATTTTTCCACTAAGTTAGTTGCCCGTTCAACTTTTGGCCTATGAACGGTATTTTAATCATTCTCTTTAGAAAAGATTTGCAAGCGTCAAATGATTCAAAAATCAAGTGACTCCAAAAATCCATTTACATGGAGTTCCTTCATGCGTTCCTTTCTAACATGACCTAAATGGCGGTTCCACAAATGAGTGGAATTCAAATCACTTGCCTTATGGCATTTTAGCGTCAGTGTTATGTATGTGTGTTTCACCATTAAGATTTATAATAACTTATCCATCGTTCATGGAGTAATGTCATAATTTGAACAACTCATTGTTTTCATTTGACCAGAGCAAAATAACAATTATTAAGTTCTTTATTATAAATTCTAAGGGCTAGATAGAATGCTAACGACGAACATAATAACACTTTATTTTGTTCCAGACGTGCATTCTTATCATATTCCTTGTCAGTCACTTAGGCCATTGTATTCTTGTATTGCATTGTTTTGTATGACACTTCATACCAATCAATATGGTACAAATACCCAAGAATTTCATTGTGTGACCTAACTAGGAATACAACCATAACATGTATATCATTTATATACACCTGAGCTAGACTTTCTAGTCTTTTCTTTCTTTTGCCAAAATATCTTTTGCAGTTTCTCTTTTAGCTTTCCTCATTATTCAGAAAAACACTTCAACATCATTGACTTCTAGGTTTGTTGGTCAAATACCAATAACCTTGAGGTTCTGAAGTTGATCATCATATGACAAGTGTTGCAGATTTCACTATTAGTAACTATGTAATATGATGAACAATTTCACTCATAATTTTATCCATCAATTCATGACAACTTTTTGAGACCATGTCTGTACATGCTAGGCTCATAAAGTTTAACCTTAGTATTTGTATGTGCAAATCTGGCTTGCACCCATTGTAAGCACACGTAGAATCTATAACACCCGATCATCACGTGATGCTTCGATACGACGAGTCTTAGCAACGGTGCATACTAAGGATGATAACTTCATGGATATGCGAATATCGTTAGTGCTCCAATAGTTGGAGGATTGTGACGCCTGGCGTCTTCAACCTTCATACATTCCCATAAAACTTATGAGTTTATGTAGTCTCACCAAATTATATTCTATCATCTTGCAATAAGGTCTTAGATATCACATATATCTCATACCTTGATTATTTCTGAAAACTAAATTTTCAGCTCCTTACTTTTCAAACAGATTTGAACTTCAAGTTTCACGGAGACAAGATAACTTTAGGTACTAATTGAAACCATAGCTCTCTGAATCAACAAAGTGAGTTTCACTAAAAGTTTGCAATAGGACTTAATCAATTCTTGATTCTTTAACAATACGGTACTAATCCGTAAAGTTTCTTATCAGATTTTAACAGTATTTCTATCTCAATAACAAGACTAGCGCATAGTAGTAAACGGATGCCAATACTACAAAATTAATTCAAAATACTACTCAGACTATGTTTATGATAATTAGTTCATGTTTTAATCTAATTACTAATGAACTCCCACTTAATACAACATCCCTCATAGTTGTTAAGTGGTACACGATCCAAATCCACTACATCAAAACCGATCATCACGTGAGATGATGTAGCTTCAATGGTGAACATCAACATGTTGATCATATCATCCATATGACTCGTGTTCAACCTTTCGGTTTCCGTTGTCCCGAGGCCATGTCTGTACATGCTAGGCTCGTCAAGCAAACCCAAGTATTCCGCGTGTGCAACATGGCTTACACCCGTTGTATGTCGAGTTTATCACACCCGATCATCACGAGATGCTTCAAAACGTCGAACAATGCAACGGTGCATACGAGGGAAGAACACTTTATTATCTTGATATTAATGTGAGGGATCATCTTATAATGCTACCGTCGCGATCTAAGCAAAATAAGATGCATAAAGGATTAACATCACATGCAATTCATATGTGATATGATATGGCCCTTTTGTCTTTGCGCCTTCGATCTTCATCTCCAAAGCACGGACATGATCTCCATCATCAACGGGCATGATCTCCATCATCGTCGGCGTAGCGTCAAGGTCCATGGCGCCGTCTTCATGGTTGTTCACCTCATGTAGCAACTATTACAACTACTTTGAAATACTACTCAACATGAAATTTAAAGACAACCATAAGGCTCCTGCCGGTTGCCACAATACAATAATGATCATCTCATACATATTCATCATCACATCATGGCCATATCACATCACCAAACCCTGCAAAAACAAGTTAGACGTCTCTAATTTGGTTTGCATATTTTACGTGGTTTAGGGTTTTCGAGTAAGATCTAATCTACCTACGAACATGAACCACAACGGTGATACTAGTGTTGTCAATAGAAGAGTAAATTGAATCTTCACTATAGTAGGAGAGACAGACACCCGCAAAGCCACTTATGCAATACAAGTTGCATGTCGAGCGTGGAGCAACTCTTGAACCGGTCATGTAAATAGCATATACTTCACGTTTTGCAAACAATCATCTTCCACACAATACGGTTAATCCTTTGTTACAGAAGCCGGTGAGATTGACAACCTCACTGTTTCGTTGGGGCAAAGTACTTGGGTTGTGTTGTGCAGGTTCCACGTTGGCGCCGAATCCCTGTTGTTGCGCCGCATCACATTTCGCCACCATCAACCTTCAACGTGCTTCTTGGCTCCTCCTGGTTCGATAAACCTTGGTTTCTTTCGAGGGAAAACTTGCTCTTGCGCGATGGCGTGTAACTCACACGTTCGTTGGGAACCCCAAGAGGAAGGTATGATGCGCACGGTAGCAAGTTTTCCCTCAGAAAGAAACCAAGGTTTAATCGAACCAGGAGGAGCCAAGAAGCACGTTGAAGGTTGATGGTCGAAATGTGATGCGGCGCAACACTGGGATTCCGGCGCCAACGCGGAACTGCACAACACAACCAAAGTACTTTGCCCCAACGAAACAGTGAGGTTGTCAATCTCACCGGCTTGCTGTAACAAAGGATTAAACGTATCGAGTGGAAGATGTTTGCAAAGAAAACAAAACACAAGTATTGCAGTAGATTGTATGCTATGTAAAGAATAGGACCGGGGCCCACAGTTCACTAGAGGTGTCTCTCCCATAAGATAAAGCATGTTGGGTGAACAAATTACAGTCGGGCAATTGACAAATAGAGAAAGGCATAACAATGCATATACATGACATGGTAAATATAGTGAGATTTAATCCGGGCATTACGACATAGTACATAGACCGCCATCCAACTGCATCTATGCCTAAAAAGTCCACCTTCAATCGTCCAACCCCTCTATGCATTGACACGGCTCTGATACCACTGTAGGATAACGTAGCATAGAAAACAAAAATTTTCCTACGGCGAACACGCAATCCAAGCCAAGATGCAATCTAGAAGACGGTAGCAACGAGGGGATTGTCGAGACTCACCCTTGAAGAGATTCCAAAGCCTACAAGAGTAGGCTCTTGTTGCTGCGGTAGACGTTCACTTGCCGCTTGCAAAAGCGCGTAGAAGATCTTGATCACGATCGGTTCCGGCGCCACGAACGGGCAGCACCTCCGTACTCGGTCACACGTTCGGTTGTTGATGAAGACGACGTCCACCTCCCCGTTCCAGCGGGCAGCGGAAGTAGTAGCTCCTCTTGAATCCGACAGCACGACGGCGTGGTGTCGGTGGCGGTGGAGAAATCCGGCGGAGCTTCGCTAAGCGTGCGGGATATGGTGGAGGAGCGGGGCGCTAGGGTTTGGGGAGAGGGGGTGGCCGGCCACTATGGGGGGCGGCCAAGCTTGAGGCTTTGGTGTGGCCGGCCCCCTCCCCTTGGCCCTCTATATATAGGTGGAAGCCCCAAGTGTTGGACTACAAGTCTTCGAATAAGACCCGAACCCAAAACCTTCCATATGGTGGGAAACCTTCCCTCCCACTAGAGGTGGGATTTCCACCTTCCATAGGGGGGGTGGCCGGCCCCCTAAGGGGGAGTCCACTTGGGACTCCTCCCCCACTAGGGTTGGCCGGCCATGGAGGTGGAGTCCCATGTGGACTCCACCTTCCTTGGTGGTTTCTTCCGGACTTTTCTAGAACCTTCTAGAACCTTCCATAGAACCTTCCGCATCATTTTATTCACATAAAATGACATCCTATATATGAATCTTATTCTCCGGACCATTCCGGAACTCCTCGTGATGTCCGGGATCACATCCGGGACTCCGAACAAATATTCGAACTCCATTCCATATTCAAGTTCTACCATTTCAACATCCAACTTTAAGTGTGTCACCCTACGGTTCGCGAACTATGCGGACATGGTTGAGTACTCACTCCGACCAATAACCAATAGCGGGATCTGGAGATCCATAATGGCTCCCACATATTCAACGATGACTTTAGTGATCGAATGAACCATTCACATATGATACCAATTCCCTTTGTCACGCGATATTTTACTTGTCCGAGGTTTGATCATCGGTATCACACTATACCTTGTTCAACCTCGTCTCCTGACAAGTACTCTTTACTCGTACCGTGGTATGTGGTCTCTTATGAACTTATTCATATGCTTGCAAGACATTAGACGACATTCCACCGAGAGGGCCCAGAGTATATCTATCCGTCATCGGGATGGACAAATCCCACTGTTGATCCATATGCCTCAACTCATACTTTCCGGATACTTAATCCCACCTTTATAACCACCCATTTACGCAGTGGCGTTTGATGTAATCAAAGTACCTTTCCGGTATAAGTGATTTACATGATCTCATGGTCATAAGGACTAGGTAACTATGTATCGAAAGCTTATAGCAAATAACTTAATGACGAGATCTTATGCTACGCTTAATTGGGTGTGTCCATTATATCATTCATATAATGATATAACCTTGTTATTAATAACATCCAATGTTCATGATTATGAAACTAATCATCCATTAATCAACAAGCTAGTTTAAGAGGCATACTAGGGACTTCTTGTTTGTCTACATATCACACATGTACCAATGTTTCGGTTAATACAATTATAGCATGGTATGTAAACATTATCATAAACACAAAGATATATAATAACCATTTATTATTGCCTCTTGGGCATATCTCCAACAGTATGGTGCGTAATGTAATCAACAACTACATCCTTAGACATAGCATCAATGTTTTATCCCTAGTGGCAACAGCACATCACAACCTTAGAACCTACTGTCACGATCCCAGATTCAATGAAGGCATGAACCCACTATCGAGCATAAATACCCCCTCTTGGAGTTAAGAGCAAAAACTTGGCCAGAGCCTCTACTAATAACGGAGAGCATGCAAGATCATAAACAACACATAAACAATAGATTGATAATCACCATAATCATAGTACTCTCTATCCATCGGATCCCGACAAACACAACATATAGTATTACAGATAGATGATCTTGATCATGTTAGGCAGCTCACAAGATCCAACAATGAAGCACAACAAGGAGAAGACGACCATCTAGCTACTGCTATGGACCCATGGTCCAGGGGTGAACTACTCACTCATCACTCCGGAGGCGACCATGGCGGTGTAGAGTCCTCCGGGAGATGAATCCCCTCTCCGGCAGGGTGCCGGGATCTCCTAATCCCCCGAGATGGGATTCGCGGCGGCGCGTCTCTGTAAGGTTTTCCATCGTGGCTCTCGGTCGGGGGTTTCGCGACGGAAGCTTTAAGTAGGCGGAGGGTCAACGCGGGGCCACACGAGGGGCCCGGGGGATAGGTCGGCGCGGCGGGGCCGGGCCGCGCCGGCCACCCCCTGGCCTCCTCGTGGCCCCACTTCGTTAGGTCTTCGGTCTTCTGGAAGCTTCGTGCAAAAATAGGACCCTGGGCGAAAGTTTTCCAATTCCGAGAATATTTCTTTACTAGGATTTCTGAAACCAAAAACAGCAGAAAACAGCAACCGGCTCTTCGGCATCTTGTTAATAGGTTAGTTCCAGAAAATGCATAAATATGACATATAATGTGCATAAAACATGTAGGTATCATCAATAAAGTAGCATGGAACATAAGAAATTATCGATACGTTGGAGACGTATCAGCATCCCCAAGCTTAGTTCTGCTCGTCCCGAGCAGGTAAAACGATAACAAAGATAATTTCTGAAGTGACATGCCATCATAATCTTGATCATACTATTTGTAAACATATGTAATGAATGCAGCGATCAAAACAAAGGTAATGACATGAGTAAACAACTGAATCATAAAGCAAAGACTTTTCATGAATAGTACTTCAAGACAAGCATCAATAAGTCTTGCATAAGAGTTAACTCATAAAGCAATAAATCAAAGTAAAGGTGTTGAAGCAACACATAGGAAGATTAAGTTTCAGCGGTTGCTTTCAACTTATAACATGTATATCTCATGGATATTGTCAACATAAAGTAATATAACAAGTGCAATATGCAAGTATGTAGGAATCAATGCACAGTTCACACAAGTGTTTGCTTCTTAAGGTGGAGGGAGATAGGTAAACTGACTCAACAAAAGTAAAAGAAAGGTCCTTCAAAGAGGAAAGCATCGATTGCTGTATTTGTGCTAGAGCTTTTATTTTGAAAACATGAAACAATTTTGTCAACGGTAGTAATAAAGCATATGAGTTATGAAAATTATATCTTACAAGTTGCAAGCCTCACGCATAGTATACTAGTAGTGCCCGCACCTCGTCCTAACTTGGACTACCGGATCTTCGCATGCCATGTTTCAACCAAGTGTCACAAAGGGGTACCTCCATGCCGCCTGTACAAAGGTCTAAGGAGAATGCTCGCATTTCGGATTTCTCGCTTTTGATTATTCTCAACTTAGACATCCATACCGGGACAACATGGACACAGATAATGGACTCCTCTTAAATGCATAAGCATGTAGCAATGATTATTATTCTCATATGAGATTGAGGATATATGTCCAAAACTGAAACTTCCACCATGGTTCATGGCTTTAGTTAGCGGCCCAATGTTCTTCTCTAACAATTTTGCATGCTCCAACCACTAAAATGATAGACCTTCAGACAAGACGGACATGCATAGCAACTCACATGATATTCAACAATAGTTGATGGCGTTCCCCAGAAGCATGGTTATCGCACAACAAGCAACTTAATAAAATATAAAGTGCATAAGTACATATTCAATACTACGATAGTTTTTAAGGCTATTTTGTCCCATGAGCTATATATTGCAAAGGTGAATGATGGAATTTTAAAGGTAGCACTCAAGCAATTTACTTTGGAATGGCGGAGAAATACCATGTAGTAGGTAGGTATGGTGGACACAAATGGCATAGTAGTTGGCTCAAGGATTTTGGATGCATGAGAAGTATTCCCTCTCGATACAAGGTTTAGGCTAGCAAGGTTATTTGAAGCAAACTCAAGGATGAACAAGTGCAGCAAAACTCACATAAAAGACATATTGTAAACATTATAAGACTCTACACTGTCTTCCTTGTTGTTCAAAACTCAATACTAGATATTATCTAGACCTTAGAGAGACCAAATATGCAAATCAAATTTTAGCAAGCTCTATGTATTTCTTCATTAATGGGTGCAAAGCATATGATGCAAGAGCTTAAACATGAGCACAACAATTGCAAAGTATCACATTATCCAAGACATTTTTAGAATTACTACATGTAGCATTTTCCAATTCCAACCATATAACAAATTAACGAAGAAGAAACTTCGCCATGAACATTATGAGTAAAGCCTAAGGACACATGTGTCCATATGCAACAGCGGAGCGTGTCTCTCTCCCACAAAGTGAATGCTAGGATCCATCTTATTCAAACAAAAACAAAAACGAAAACAAACCGACGCTCCAAGTAAAGAACACAAGATGTGACCGAATAAAAATATAGTTTCAGGGGAGGAACCTGATGATGTTGTCGATGAAGAAGGGGATGCCTTGGGCATCCCCAAGCTTAGACGCTTGAGTCTTCTTAAAATATGCAGGGGTGAACCACGGGGCATCCCCAAGCTTAGAGCTTTCACTCCTCTTGATCATAGTATATCATCTCCTCTCTTGACCCTTGAAAACTTCCTTCACACCAAACTTCAAGCAAACTCATTAGAGGGTTAGTGCATCATTAATAATTCACTCATTCAGAGGTGACACAATCATTATTTTCACTTCTGGACATTGCATAATGCTACTGGACATTAGTGGATCAAAGAAATAAATCCAACATAGCAAAAGAGGCAATGCGAAATAAAAGGCAGAATCTGTCAAAAACAGAACAGTCCGTAAAGACGAATTTAAAGCTGGCACTAGACTTGCTCAAATGGAAAAACTCAAAACTAATGAAAGTTGCGTACATATCTGAGGATCATGCTCGTAAATTGGCAGATTTTTTCGAATTTTCTACAGAGAATTGTGCCCAGATTCGTGACAGACAGCAATGCTGTTTCTGCGCAGCAATCCCAAATATAACATCAACTTTGACATAGAAACTTTACTTGGCACAAAAACATGATAAGGAGAGGTTGCTACAGTAGTAAACAACTTCCAAGACTCAACAAAACAAAAAATTGCTGTAGGTAAAAACATGGGTTGTCTCCCATAAGCGCTTTTCTTTAACGCCTTTCAGCTAGGCGCAGAAAGTGCAAATCAAGTAACATCGAGAGTAGAAGCATCAACATCATAGCTTGTTCTAATAATAGAATCAAAAGGCAACTTCATTCTCTTTCTAGGGAAGTGTTCCATACCTTTCTTGAGAGGAAATTGATATTTAATATTACCTTCCCTCATATCAATAACAGCACCAACGGTTCGAAGAAAAGGTCTTCCCAACACAATAGGACAAGATGCATTGCATTCGATATCCAAGACAACAAAATCAACGGGGACAAGGTTATTGTTAACCGTAATATGCACATTATCAATCCTCCCCAAAGGTTTCTTTTTAACATTATCGGCAAGATTAACATCCAAATAACAATTCTTCAATGGTGGCAAGTCAAGCATATCATAAATCTTTTTAGGCATAACAGAAATACTTGCACCAAGATCACATAAAGCATTACATTCAAAGTCATTGAATTTCATTTTAATGATGGGCTCCCAACCATCCTCTAATTTTCTAGGAATAGAAGTTTCAAGTTTTAGTTTCTCTTCTCTAGCTTTTATGAGAGCATTTGTAATATGTTTTGTAAAGGCTAAATTTATAGCACTAGCATTAGGACTTTTAGCAAGTTTTTGTAAGAACTTTATAACTTCAGAGATGTGGCAATCATCAAAATCTAAATCATTATGAGCTACAGCAATGGGATCATTGTTCCCAAGGTTGGAAAAAATTTCAGCAGTTTTATCACAAGCAGTTTCAGCAGTTTTAGCAATTTCAGGCAGTTTTGTACGCTTTGCACTAGGAGTAGAAACATTGCCAACACCAATTATTTTACCATTGATAGTAGGAGGTGCAGCAACATGTGAAGAATTAGCATTACTAGTGGTGGTAATAGTCCAAACTTTAGCTACATTATTCTCTTTAGCTAGTTTTTCATTTTCTTCTCTATCCCACCTAGCACGTAGTTCAGCCATTAATCTTATATTCTCATTAATTCTAACTTGGATGGCATTTGCTGTAGTAGTAATCTTATTATCAATATCATTATTAGGCATAACTTTCAATTTTAAAAAATTAACATCAGAGGCAAGCCTATCAACTCTAGAAGCGATAGTATCAATTTTATCAAGCTTTTCCTCAACAGATTTGTTAAAAGCAGTTTGTGTACTAATAAATTCTTTAAGCATGGCTTCAAGACCAGAGGGTACACTCCTATTATTATTGTAAGAATTCCCATAAGAATTACCATAACCATTACCATTAGCAGAAGGATATGGCCTATAGTTATTACCAGAGTTGTTCCTATAAGCATTGTTGTTGAAATTATTATTTTTAATGAAATTCACATCAACATTTTCTTCTTGAGCAACCAATGAAGCTAAAGGAACATTATTTGGATCTACATTAGATCTACCATTAACAAGCATAGACATAATCACATCAATCTTATCACTCAAGGAAGAGGTTTCCTCAACAGAATTTACCTTCTTACCTTGTGGAGCTCTTTTCGTGTGCCATTCAGAGTAATTTATCATCATATCATCAAGAAGTTTTGTAGCCGCCCCCAATGTGATGGACATAAAGGTACCTCCAGCAGCTGAATCCAATAAATTCCGCGAAGAAAAATTTAGTCCTGCATAGAAGGTTTGGATGATCATCCAAGTAGTCAGTCCATGGGTTGGGCAATTCTTTACCAAAGTTTTCATTCTCTCCCAAGCTTGAGCAACATGTTCAGTATCTAATTGTTTAAAATTCATTATGCTACTTCTCAAAGATATAATTTTAGCGGGAGGATAATATCTACCAATAAAAGCATCCTTGCATTTAGTCCATGAATCAATACTATTCTTAGGCAAAGATAGCAACCAATCTTTAGCTCTTCCTCTTAATGAGAAAGGAAACACTTTCAATTTAATAATATCACCATCTACATCTTTATACTTTTGCATTTCACAAAGTTCAACAAAATTATTGAGATGGGCAGCAGCATCATCAGAACTAGCACCAGAAAATTGTTCTCTCATAACCAAATTCAGTAAAGCAGGTTTAATTTCAAAGAATTCTGCTGTAGTAGCAGGTGGAGCAATAGGTGTGCATAGGAAATCATTATTATTTGCATTTGTGAAGTCACACAATTTAGTATTTTCATGGTTGGCCATTTTAGCAACAGTAAATAAAACAAACTAGATAAAGTAAATGCAAGTAACTAATTTTTTTGTGTTTTCGATATAGAGAGCAAGACAGTAAATAAAGTAAAACTAGCAACTAATTTTTTTGTGTTTTGTTTAGGTGCAGCAAACAAAGTAGTAAATAAAATAAAGCAAGACAAAAACAAAGTAAAGAGATTGAGAAGTGGAGACTCCCCTTGCAGCGTGTCTTGATCTCCCCGGCAACGGCGCCAGAAAAAGAGCTTGATGGCGTGTAACTCACACGTTCGTTGGGAACCCCAAGAGGAAGGTATGATGCGCACAGTAGCAAGTTTTCCCTCAGAAAGAAACCAAGGTTTAATCGAACCAGGAGGAGCCAAGAAGCACGTTGAAGGTTGATGGTCGCGAAATGTGATGCGGCGCAACACCAGGGATTCCGGCGCCAACGCGGAACCTGCACAACACAACCAAAGTACTTTGCCCCAACGAAACAGTGAGGTTGTCAATCTCACCGGCTTGCTGTAACAAAGGATTAAACGTATCGAGTGGAAGATGTTTGCAAAGAAAACAGTAAAACACAATTGCAGTAGATTGTATGCTATGTAAAGAATAGGACCGGGGTCCACAGTTCACTAGAGGTGTCTCTCCCATAAGATAAAGCATGTTGGGTGAACAAATTACAGTCGGGCAATTGACAAATAGAGAAAGGCATAACAATGCATATACATGACATGGTAAATATAGTGAGATTTAATCCGGGCATTACGACATAGTACATAGACCGCCATCCAACTGCATCTATGCCTAAAAAGTCCACCTTCAGGTTATCGTCCGAACCCCCTCCGGTATTAAGTTGCAAAGCAACAGACAATTGCATTAAGTATGGTGCGTAATGTAATCAACAACTACATCCTTAGACATAGCATCAATGTTTTATCCCTAGTGGCAACAGCACATCACAACCTTAGAACCTACTGTCACGATCCCAGATTCAATGAAGGCATGAACCCACTATCGAGCATAAATACCCCCTCTTGGAGTTAAGAGCAAAAACTTGGCCAGAGCCTCTACTAATAACGGAGAGCATGCAAGATCATAAACAACACATAAACAATAGATTGATAATCACCATAATCATAGTACTCTCTATCCATCGGATCCCGACAAACACAACATATAGTATTACAGATAGATGATCTTGATCATGTTAGGCAGCTCACAAGATCCAACAATGAAGCACAACAAGGAGAAGACGACCATCTAGCTACTGCTATGGACCCATGGTCCAGGGGTGAACTACTCACTCATCACTCCGGAGGCGACCATGGCGGTGTAGAGTCCTCCGGGAGATGAATCCCCTCTCCGGAGAGTGCCGGAGCGATCTCGAATCCCCGAGATGGGATTCGCGGCGGCGTCTGTAAGGTTTTCCGTATCGTGGCTCTCGGTGCGGGGGTTTCGCGACGGAAGCTTTAAGTAGGCGGAGGGTCAACGCGGGGGCCACACGGGGGCCCAGGGGATAGGTCGGCGCGGCCAGGGCCTGGGCGCCGGCCACCCCCCGGCCTCCTCGTGGCCCCACTTCGTTAGGTCTTCGGTCGGAAGCTTCGTGCAAAAATAGGACCCCGGGCGTTTCGTCCAATTCCGAGAATATTTCTTTACTAGGATTTCTGAAACCAAAAACAAACAGCAAAGGCTCTTCGGCATCTTGTTAATAGGTTAGTTCCAGAAAATGCATAAATATGACATATAATGTGCATAAAACATGTAGGTATCATCAATAAAGTAGCATGGAACATAAGAAATTATCGATACGTTGGAGACGTATCATGCGCATCATACCTTCCTCTTGGGGTTCCCAACGAACGTGTGAGTTACACGCCATCATTTACCTACTCGAGGACGAGTAGGAACTAAGCTTGGGGATGCTGATACGTCTCCAACGTATCCATAATTTCTGATGTTTCATGCTTGTTTTATGACAATACCTACATGTTTTGCTCACACTTTATAATGTTTTTATGCGTTTTAGAACCTATTAACAAGATGCCACAGTGCCGATTCTGTTTCGTTGTTTTGTTCCGAAAGGCTGTTCGGGCAATATTCTCGGAATTCGACGAAACGAAGACCCAACCTCCTATTTTTCCCGGAACCTTCCAGAAAGTCAAAGGGGGACCAGAGGAGGGCCACAGGGGCCCACACATGTGGCCGGCGCGCCCGAGGGGGGGCGCGCCGCCCTGTTGTCTGGCGGCTCCGTAACCCCTCCGACTCCGTCTCTTCGCCTATATAAGCCCTTTCGACCTAAAAACGCGATACCGATTGACGAAAGAGACTCCAGGGGCGCCGCCAGCCATCGAAACTCCAATTCGGGGACAGAATCTCTGTTTCGGCACGCCGCCGGGACGGGGAAGTGCCCCCGGAAGCCATCTCCATCAACGCCACCGCCTCCATCATGCTCCGTGAGTAGTTCCCCCATGGACTACGAGTTCTAGCTGTAGCTAGTTGGTATTCTCTCCCCCATGTACTTCAATACAATGATCTCATGAGCTGCCTTACATGATTGAGATTCATCTGATGTAATCGGTGTTGTGTTTGTTGGGATCCGATGGATTGTTACATTATGATTAGTCTATCTATATAAGTTTGTGAAGTTATTGTTGTTGCAATCTTGTTGTGTTTAATGCTTGTCACTAGGGCCCGAGTGGCATGATCTTAGATTTAAGCTCTATACTTATTGCTTAGATTGTATCTACAAGTTGTTTGCACATGTCTATGTCCGGAACCCGAGGCCCCAAAGTGACAGAAATTGGGACAACCGGAGGGGAAGGCGTAGGTATGAGGATCACATGTTTTCACGGAGTGTTAATGCTTTGCTCCGGTGCTCTATTAAAAGGAGTACCTTAATTTCCAGTAGATTCCCTAGAGGCCCGGCTGCCACCGGCTGGTAGGACAAAAGATGTTGTACAAGTTTCTCATTGCGAGCACGTATGACTATATATGGAAAACATGCCTACATGATTAATAGACTTGATGTTCTGTCTTAATGCTATTTTAATCCTATCAATTGCCCAACTGTAATTTGTTCACCCAACACTTGTTATTGGAGAGTTACCACTAGTGTAGATAGCTGGGAACCCCGGTCCATCTCTCATCATTATATACTCGTTCTACATGTCATTGGAAGTAGTATCAACTATTTTCTGGTGCCATTGCTCTCATATTACTATTACTGCTGCTGTGTTACTGTTACTACTGCTCTCATATTACTATTGCTTTCACATCACCCCTGTTACTAGTGCTTTTCCAGGTGCAGCTGAATTGACAACTCAGTTGTTAAGGCTTATAAGTATTCTTTACCTCCCCTTGTGTCGAATCAATAAATTGGGTAATACTTCCCTCGAAGACTGTTGCGATCCCCTATACTTGTGGGTCATCAGCAAGCAGATAGAGCTTTCGAGAATCTCAAGCGCACATCGACACCACCAATCTTGGTGGTGCCTAAAGAGAAAGAACCTCTCCTCTTATACATAGCAGCCATCAGGTGGTCAGCCTCGGTCGAGAGAGAGAGGAAGAAGGAAAGCTCCATGGAGTACAGAGGCCAGTATATTTCATCAGTGAAGTACTGTCGCCTTCAAAACAACGGTACCCCAATACCGAAGCGGCGTATGGAGTATTTACAACAGCAGGAAAATTGCGACACTATTTTTCGGTGCACGATAATAGTGGTCAATGAAGCTCCTCTATCAAATATATTAAACAACCCAGAAGCTACGGGTCGTGTCTCCCTTTGGGGAATAGAGCTTTCCCCTCGGGACATCACGTATGAAAAAAGAAAAGCAATAAAGTCGCAAGTCCTACCAGATTTCATCGCAGAGTGGATGGAGCTACAAAACACAGGGCCTCCAGATTTATCGAGAACCTGGACCATGAACTTTGATGGGTCCAAAAGGTTAGAAGGCGCTGGAGCAGGCGTGATACTAGTATCACCTGAAGGCGACAAATTGAAGTATGTCTTACGGATGACGTTCCCAAACGCATCTAACAATGAAGCAGAATATGAAGCTCTGATACATGGGATGAAGATGGCGAAAGCCTGCGGTGCAACCCAACTGAAAATCTTCGGTGACTCACAGTTGGTAGCTGATACGTCCAAAACATATCTACTTTCCCGAACACTTTTGCTATTGTTTTGCCTCTAATTTGTGTATTTTGGATACAACTAACACGGACTAACGCTGTTTTCAGCAGAATTGCTCTGGTGTCTCGTTTTTGTGCAGAAATCCAACTTTCGGGAAAATCCTCGGAATTTCTTCAGATGGCCCTATTTTACCAAAATATTGACGGAGCCAGAAGGGCAAAGGAGGTGGAGGCCCGAGGGCCCCACACCATATGGCGGCGCGGCCCAGGGGGGGCCCGCGCGGCCCTATGGTGTGGCCCCCTCGGCCGGCCTCCGACGCCCCCCTTTGGACTACTTATCGGGTTCGACCTAAAAACGCACGGAGAGAAGTCGAAGTCACGAGAAACCCTCCAGAGAGCCGCCACATCGCGAAACTCCGTCGCGGGAGCCAGAAGTCTCCGTTCTGGCACTCCGCCGGGACGGGGAATTGGAGGAGATCTTCACCGCCATCACCGCCAACGCCTCTCCATCAACCAGCAATGTTTCCCCCATCCATGTGTGAGTAATTCCCCCGCTGTAGGCTGAAGGGGATGGTAGGGATTGGATGAGATTGGTCATGTAATAGTCATAAGATTGTTAGGGCATAGTGCCTAGTATCCGTAGATGTCACTTTTATGATATTGTTGCAACTTGTTATGCTTAATGCTTGTCACTAGGGCCCGAGTGCCATGATCTCAGATCTGAACATGTTATTGATTCATGAAGATATTCGTTGTTTATGATCTTACCTGCAAGTTGTATACACATGTCGCTGTCCGGAACCAATGGCCCCGACAGAAATCGGGACAACCGGAGGGAATGGTAGTGATGTGAGGATCACATGTGTTCACGGAGTGTTAATGCTTTGCTCCGGTACTCTATTAAAAGGAGTACCTTAATATCCAGTAGTTTCCCTAGAGGCCCGGCTGCCACCGGCTGGTAGGACAGAAGATGTTGTGCAAGTTTCTCATTGCGAGCACGTACGACTATATATGGAACACATGCCTATTGATTGATTAGTACTTGGATACCGTTTTATTATTATCTGCAAATGCCCATGCTTTGATTGTTACATGAGTTTCTCTCATCCATGCAACGCCCGTTAAATCCGTCCCTGTGCCTACAGTATTTTAATCCTGCTGTTTACTATAATCACTACTGCTGTCTTTATTTCACCGCTGCTGTTATTTCACTATTTCCACTGCCATAAAACTGTTACTACTGATAAACTCTTGCGAGCAAGTCTGTTTCCAGGTGCAGCTGAATTGACAACTCCGCTGTTAAGGCTTACAAGTATTCTTTGTCTCCCCTTGTGTCGAATCAATAAATTGGGTAATACTTCCCTCGAAGACTGTTGCGATCCCCTATACTTGTGGGTCATCAAGACTATTTTCTGGCGCCGTTGCCGGGGAGCATAGCTTTATTTGGAAGTTCACTTGGATTGATATTGTTCGCTGCAAATTCTCCATCATGGGTAAACCTCGCGATACTAAGATCGCCATATTACCATCCACTACAAGAAAAGGTACAACTCTGAGTACCTCTGCTGCTCTTGATTCACCATCTGTGATTGATAAACTTGTTTCACCGCCACATGCTTCGCGTGCTGGTACTTCTGCTGAATCTGAAAATTCTCATAATATTGATAATGTTTCTGCTGTGCTTGATGATAGTGGTTCATTGGGATCTTTTCTAGATGCTACAATTGCTAAGTCTAGACAAATTGAAAATACTGAAACTCCTAATGAAAATGCTGCTACACCTGTTAATTCACCTGAGTCTGTTGAATATTCTAGTGATGATCCTGATGAAGATTATGTAGAGCTTGATGATGATTTTATTGAAAAATGCAATGCTACTACTGATGCAAGAAAAATTAAAAAGTTGCTTGCAGAACATGCTGTTAGATATAAATTATCTCCTGATCCTAAATTTGCCACATCTCCTATAAACATTAGGGATAAAGATTATGATTTTTCTCTTGATCTATCTCATATAGCTATTGTTGAGAAAACACCCTTTTGTGGTACTGAAAAAGAAAGTGCTGTTGAACACATGACTGAGTTATCTACTCTTAGTGGCGTGTTTTCTGATGATGTCAAGATGCGTACTTATTTTGTCGCTAAAATTTTTCCTTTCTCATTAAAGGATGATGCTAAAACTTGGTACTCCCTCCGATCCATATTAATTGACTTCAATATAGATGTATCTAGAACTAAAATGTGTCTAGATACATCCATATTAGAGTCAATTAATATGAACCGGAGGGAGTATAATAATTTGCCTCCTGGTTCTATTAAAAGTCCAATTGACTTGCGTGATGTTTTCTTTCGAAAATACTTTCCTGCTAGTGCTCAACATGCTGCTTTGCAGAGAATTTATAATTTTGACCAGGAAGATGGAGAGAAATTGCCTGAGGCTTGGGCTAGATTTTGTTCTCTTATTAGAGCTCAGCCTGACCATGATTTGGAAAAGCATGATTTACTTGATATATTTTATAGTGGACTAACTATTGAGTCTAGGGCATACCTGGATAGTTGTGCTGGTTGTGTTTTCAGGAAAAGAACTCCAGACGACGCTGAAGAATTATTGGCTAAAATAGGCCGGAATCATGATGATTGGTCTACACCTGAACCAACCCCGACACCGATAGTGAAGAAGAGGGGTATGATTAAATTGAATGATGAAGATATGAGGGAAGCCAAGAAGTCTCTTAAGGAGAAGGGTATTAAACCTGAAGATGTGAAGAATTTACCTCCTATAGAAGATATATGTGAGACAATTCCCCCTTCATCCATGATTGAGGTACACTCGCTTCAACACTTTACTAGAGAAGATATTCCGTATTCAAAATCTCCTGCTCAATGCTTAGATGAATTTGATAATTATATTGTTAAGCAAGAAAACTTTAATATGAGAGTAGAGAATCATTTAATGGAAAATTCTCGAGCTATTAGTGAATTGCATGGTATTGTGGAGAGAACCTCCAATGATGTTAAGATACTTGTTAAGCATTTTCAAATGGTTCAAACTCAAATTGATCAACTTACTAAAGTGCAAAATGACTTGTTGGGAAATAATTCTAAAGAAAAACATGCTTGTGAGGTAACAACTAGAGGTGGTGCTTCTACCCAGGATCCTCTATATCCTGAAGGGCATCCCAAAAGAGTTGAACAAGATTCTCAACTAATTAAAACTAGTGCTCCATCTAAGAAAAAGAAAAAGAAACATAAGAATGTTGTAGAATCCTCTGAACCTGTTAATGATCCTAATAGTATTTCTATTTCTGATGCTGAAACTGAAAGTGGTAATGAACATGAGGAAGATAATGATAAGAATGATACTCCTGATAAAGAAGAAATTGAAAAAGAACCTGAAAAGCCTGCTAAAAATAAAAAGTACACTAAAGAAGACTTTATTACTGAGAAGCATGGTAATGAAAGAGAACCTTGGGTTCAAAAGCAAATGCCTTTTCCTGCTAAGAAACTAAAATCAAAGGAGGAGGAACATTATAATAAATTTTGTGATTGGATGAAACCTTTATTTTTGCAAATCCCTTTGACTGATGCTATTAAATTGCCTCCTTATTCAAAGTATATGAAAGATATTGTTACTAACAAAAGGAAAGTCCCCAATGAAGAAATTTCAACTATGCTCGCTAATTACTCCTTCAATGGTAAGATTCCAAAGAAGCTTGGAGACCCAGGTATACCGACTATTCCTTGTTCCATCAAGAATAATTATGTTAGAACTGCTCTATGTGATTTAGGAGCAGGTGTGAGTGTGATGCCTTTTTCTCTTTATAAGAGACTTGATTTAGATAAATTGATACCAACTGATATATCTTTGCAAATGGCTGATAAATCTACTGCTATTCCTGTTGGTTTATGTGAAAATGTTCCTGTTCAAGTTACTCAGCATTGCTTGATATTAACTGATTTCGTTGTGTTGGAAATGCCTGAAGATGATAATATGTCCATTATTCTTGGAAGACCCTTTCTTAATACTGCAGGGGCTGTTATTGATTGCAATAAAGGCATGGTTACTTTCAATGTTGATGATAAGGAACACACTGTCTATTTTCCCAAGAGGATTGATAAAGTATGTGGAGTCAATACAATTTTTAATGTGAAAACTATCAAAGTGGGATCCATTGATTGTCCTATATATGAGCCTAAAGAAGAATATCAAACTCTTGTGATTGGATCCATATCAATTCAATATAAGGTAACATGATTGATTTGAGGTTTATTTCTTCTTATGTCATATAAAATTTATTTGATAGCAAGACTTGATCAACCTTGTTAACAAGTATATTTTATTGCATAAAAGAGCTAAACAACACTTCTTTCTTTCTTTCTCCCTTCACTTATTTTACTTGCTGTAGCACTTTTGTTTTGCAATATGCTTTAGTCATTTAAGATTTTAGAAATCATTTTCCTGCGCAGTAATCATTAATTTAATACCCAGAAATGTGCATTTTTCGAAGTTCTCTAAAAATTACAAAAATTACACCGTTGGTCCTATTTTTCGACGAGGCACCTGGGAGCACCAGAGGATGACCTGTGGGGCACCAGGGGGTGCCACACCATAGGCCGGCGCGGCCAGCAAGGGGGCCGCGCCACCATGTGGTGTGGGCCACCCCTTGCCCCACTACACCATCTCTTCCTCCCAGCACCTTCTCTCTCCCGAAAAAGCTCGTACCAAGTTTCTCTCACTCGTGTTTCTGCTCAAGAACTCGCGATTTTTCGATCTCCTTGCTCAGCCCAGATTTCTGTCTGAAATTTGGCACATTTACTCCTTGGTATGTGACTCCTTTGATTGTCCAATTAGAATTTCATTTGGTTGAGTATATATTGAATATTTTGCTGCTGTAGATAACATGTTTAGTGGGCTTGCATGCTTGTTCTAAGTGGTAGAAATTAGTTTTGATGCATGTGTAGTACTCTAGCAAGTTCCTATAGTAGTTCCCTTCAATTACACACCTTGAAATCAAATTTTATAATGATTGTTGAAAATTTCAGAAGGGGAAGATGAAGAAATTCAAGTTTGGAGAGTTGTTCAAGAAAGCAACAACCAGCACCGGTAGGCCCTCAAGGGCGTCTACTCAAATTAGGCGATCCTACAATGAGGATGTCATCGCGCCTAGCTTCGCGCCCGAGGAGGACCATGGGGCTCCTAATGCTTCATCCTTCCCTTGTTATGAGTTTCTGACCAATGCAGGGATATTGGATGACTTCTTCACCCTCGTCAACAGGGCAGGCCTAGCCACCTACGTGGGAGACGAGAGGGGACAATATTACAGGCTCACCAAAGTTTTCGTTGAGAGCTTCAAGTTCCACAACACGGAATATGAGCCGACAGTCGCATTCAAGATTTATGATATTCCTGTTACCATGAAATTGGAGGAATTTTGTTGTGCATTGGGTATTGCCCCTGTAGGTACAGCAAGGAGGATTGATGACAACCCCCGGGACTTGTTGGAGCTCTACCGAGGGATCACCGGGGATGATTGCCGCACCATCCAGCGAGGGAAGATAAGAAACATTCAACTCCCCGCTATTAAGTATTTCGCATATTACATTGGTACTAGCATTTTGGGTAGAGAAAATACTAGTAACATCTCTAGCTACCATCTTGCTTTCTTGAATGTTGCACTTACTGGAGAGACACCTTATCATCTTGGTTCTCTTATTGCTCGCCGCCTGTCTAGCAGGGGGCCTATTTTTGGAGGAACTATTGCACTGCGCATTCTAACACATCTAGATATTCCTCTTGATTCTAATGATGTACCATTAACCCCTAGGAAGCTAGATATTGCTGCTATGAAGAGCCATCGTTTTGTTACTACTGACTCCACTATAGATAATATGGTCTATAAAATGTTGTTTGCTGATGGGAATGAGAAAGAAATCCCTCTTCCCCAGCAGGGTTTGTTTAATATTGACAGGCAATCATGGTCGCTAACAAAGGAGGTGGTGGAGGAACATATGAAGATACAAGAATTCCACCAGCAACATGACTCCGAGAACGTCGAGCCCTCCTACGACTACACCGTCACGTACCCCGACGTTTCCTCCAGCACATACATGGAACCGGGTCGTTCTTCGTCATATTACGAAGACACCACTTCATGGGGACCGTGGGAATGAACTCCACTTAGGCCAAAAGCCTAAGCTTGGGGGGAGGTATACCGGCATCACTCATTCTTTGCATATTATGGTTGCTGGATACTTGTACATACTTGTTTAGTCTCTAGAGTGGTTTTCTAATGAGAGGGAGATGATATTTGGGGAAGTGCTGTCCAAAAACAGATTCTGTGCTGTTACCAAAAAAATTCGTACGCACAGCCAGAACGTTATTTTGAGTTGCCAATTTTTGAGCATGTTCCCCAGGTTGTTATCTAACTTTCATTAGTTGAACACTTTTTGGTCTGAGCAATGGAAGATTTTTGTTAAATTCGATTTCTGTACTGCTGTCAGGATTTGGCAGATTTCTGTCATCCTGCTTTTCTGTGTTTCTGTTAGTTTGCATTCTTTTGTTTTCGCTTTGTTTCTTTCCTAAAACACAAAAAGACCAAAAATATTTCTGTTGTTTCTCTTCACTATTTATTTATTTGGTACCTTGCTCTTAGTTTGCTTTATTTGCTATCGTTAGTTTGCTATAAGAAAACCCAAAAAGATTTTGCTTTGTTTGCTTGTTTTCTTTCGTTCTTGTTTCTAATTCGAAAACACCAAAAATATTTGCTGTTCTTCTTTGGTTTGTAAAGTTCATCATGAGTTCAATGGTCTTCGGTGGCTGGAGCGTGGTTTTCATTTCATATTATCCAAGCTACACAAGTGAAAAGGCAATAATGATGATCTACGACAATCTGATTGTGGTGAGAGGCTGGTATGAACTCTATTTGCTTTCATTTTTGTACATATGCTCATCCATATGATCATGCTTAGTTGGTTCATGTGAGGTATATGTTATTTGAGAAAGTCTAGTAGTTCATGATCTCTCATGTTTAGTTCCAATCTATTAATATGAGTAGCATGTCATGGATGTTTGCTTGCATTGTTTTATTCATAAGTAAGTATGGCATTGTGGTATCCTCCTCTGAATAATTCATTTATATCGACTTGGCACATGCTCACGCATGCATATGACTGAACAAAAAGTCAATTAAGCCTCGATGATTTATATTGCTTCAGAGTTATTGTATCACTTTTATGCCTCCGTTAATTTATTTTGCCGCAAGCATGATTATGACAGTTATTGCTCTCTTGATTTGTCGCTCCCTAGTCTTTTGCTAGCCTTCACTTGTACTGAGCGGTGACGCCGCTCGTGCTTCCAAACACCTGAAAACCAAGTTGTTCCAAAAGTGTCCACCATAAATACCTATGCATGGCATTTCAAACCATTCCAAGTAAATTCTCATGCGCTACCTTTAAAACTTTCAAAATGCTTCTCAATTTGTGTTAATGTTTCATAGCTCATGAGGAAGTATGTGGTGTTTAGCTTTCAACCTTGTCATTTACTTTTGACGGACTCTCATATGGACTAGTGGCACATCCGCTTATCCAAATTTTTTGCAAAAAGAGCTGGCAATGGGATTCCCAGTCCCGAATTAATTAACTTAAATAGACACTCCTCCATGGTTTGTGATTGTTGGACGGCACCCGAAGGATTCGGTTAGCCATGGCTTGTGTAAGCAAAGGTTGGGGGAGTGTCATCATCATAATAAAACTTAAATAAAAAGGCACTCCTTCATGGTATGTGATTGTTGGCAGGCACCCGAGGATTCGGTTAGCCATGGTTTGTGAAAGAAAGGTTGGAAGGAGTGCCAACCAAAAATAAATAAAATGGGAGCCGCTCTTGTGAGTCCGGTTGATGAGGTAGTTAGTGTACCCATTACCATTCGTTGACAACAACAAACACCTCTCAAAATAATTTTACTCCTGCTTTACAAATGAAAAGCTCTAGCGCATGTTAATCCCTGCTTCCCTCTGCGAAGGGTCAATCTTTTACTTTTATGTTGAGTCTCCATTCTTTCTTTGAGCACTATCTTGAGAGCACGACTGTCATTCTTAGTATAATATGCTTGTCTCAAAATATGATTGATTGTGGTATAACTTTGATGCTTTTATCTTTGACAATCACTACTTCTAGTCTTTCTATGAACTCAAGAGGTGCCTCGGCATTTATGTTTTGCCGATCAAATACGGGCAAGCGAGATACCACTTTATCATATTCTCTTATGAACATTGCAATCCTGCTTATATACATGATTCATGGTGCTTATTATTAATTGTTGGTACCTCTCCATGATTGACATAGCTGTTGGATGATCTTATTTGCATGTATCTCATTATGAACTGCTTAAGTATTAGCCATAGCATGAGAATATATACATCATATGAGCAAATGTGTTCGTGAAAGTTCTTTTATCGCTCAGTTGTTAACTGAATTGCTTGAGGACAAGCAATAAGCTAAGCTTGGGGGAGTTGATACGTCCAAAACGTATCTACTTTCCCGAACACTTTTGCTATTGTTTTGCCTCTAATTTGTGTATTTTGGATACAACTAACACGGACTAACGCTGTTTTCAGCAGAACTGCTCTGGTGTCTCGTTTTTGTGCAGAAATTCAACTTTCGGGAAAATCCTCGGAATTTCTTCAGATGGCCCTATTTTACCAAAATATTGACGGAGCCAGAAGGGCAAAGGAGGTGGAGGCCCGAGGGCCCCACACCATATGGCGGCGCGGCCCAGGGGGGCCCGCGCGGCCCTATGGTGTGGCCCCCTCGGCTGGCCTCCGACGCCCCCCTTTGGACTACTTATCGGGTTCGACCTAAAAACGCACGGAGAGAAGTCGAAGTCGCCAGAAACCCTCCAGAGAGCCGCCACATCGCGAAACTCCGTCGCGGGAGCCAGAAGTCTCCGTTCTGGCACTCCGCCGGGACGGGGAATTGGAGGAGATCTTCACCGCCATCACCGCCAACGCCTCTCCATCAACCAGCAATGTTTCCCCCATCCATGTGTGAGTCATTCCCCCGCTGTAGGCTGAAGGGGATGGTAGGGATTGGATGAGATTGGTCATGTAATAGTCATAAGATTGTTAGGGCATAGTGCCTAGTATCCGTAGATGTCACTTTTATGATATTGTTGCAACTTGTTATGCTTAATGCTTGTCACTAGGGCCCGAGTGCCATGATCTCAGATCTGAACATGTTATTGATTCATGAAGATATTCGTTGTTTATGATCTTACCTGCAAGTTGTATACACATGTCGCTGTCCGGAACCAATGGCCCCGAAGTGACAGAAATCGGGACAACCGGAGGGAATGGTAGTGATGTGAGGATCACATGTGTTCACGGAGTGTTAATGCTTTGCTCCGGTACTCTATTAAAAGGAGTACCTTAATATCCAGTAGTTTCCCTAGAGGCCCGGCTGCCACCGGCTGGTAGGACAGAAGATGTTGTGCAAGTTTCTCATTGCGAGCACGTACGACTATATATGGAACACATGCCTATTGATTGATTAGTACTTGGATACCGTTTTATTATTATCTGCAAATGCCCATGCTTTGATTGTTACATGAGTTTCTCTCATCCATGCAACGCCCGTTAAATCCGTCCCTGTGCCTACAGTATTTTAATCCTGCTGTTTACTATAATCACTACTGCTGTCTTTATTTCACCGCTGCTGTTATTTCACTATTTCCACTGCCATAAAACTGTTACTACTGATAAACTCTTGCGAGCAAGTCTGTTTCCAGGTGCAGCTGAATTGACAACTCCGCTGTTAAGGCTTACAAGTATTCTTTGTCTCCCCTTGTGTCGAATCAATAAATTGGGTAATACTTCCCTCGAAGACTGTTGCGGTCCCCTATACTTGTGGGTCATCAGTAGCACAGCAGGTTATGAATCAATGTGATGCAGTCAACGAGAGTATGATAGCATACAAGGAGATGTATAATGAGCTGGAAAAATTGTTTGATGGATGCGAGGTAAACCACATCAGCAGGTTGAGCAATGATGAAGCCGATGTTCTTGCAAATATCGGGTCGCAATGTCTCGCGATTCCTCCAGGCGTGTTTTGGGAAGAAATAAGCGAGAGATCAACAAAGCCAATGAAACCAAAGAAGAAGGAGAAGGATGAAAAACCCTCGAGTACTGCAAAAGAAGCACTGGAAGAAGAAGAGCAGGAGCTAGTCATGATGGTGCAAATTCCATGGATGCAAGCCTACATATCATATATCTTAAGGAAAACAATACCCGACGATCCAGTTGAAGCAAGGCGCATAATCAGACGATCTAAAGCTTTTACTGTGATCAAAGGAGAGTTGTACAAACGAAGTATTTCGGGTGTGCTACAGAGGTGCGTCACACCCGAAGAAGGAAGGATAATCTGAAAGATGTACACGAAGGAATATGCGGGCATCACGCAAGCAGTCGAGCTATTGCCGCCAAAGTCTTCAGGGCAGGATTCTATTGGTTAACAGCAATTGAGGACGCGAAGGAAATAGTGCGAACTTGCGATGCGTGCCAGAGATTCGCCACCAAGCCTCACTCTCCGGCAGCAGAACTGATGCCAATCCCATTGTCTTGGACCTTTGCTCAATGGGGTCTCGATATGGTGGGAAAACTACACAAAGCTTCGCCAGGAGGATATGAGTACATGCTCGTTGCTGTCGACAAATTTACCAAGTGGATAGAAGCAAAGCCGATAAATTCACCGGACGGCGCATCGGCAATTAAGTTTGTGAAAAGCATTGTCTTTCGATTTGGAGTTCCCCATAGCATAGTCACAGACAATGGCAGTAATTTCACATCCAAGGAGTTCAAAGCGTATTGCGCAGAAGTGGGCATTAAATTGAGTTTTGCGTCTGTCGCACATCCACAGACGGTCAAGTCGAGAAAGCCAATGGCATCATCTGCAATGGTATCAAGAAGCGCCTGTTGGGACCATTGGAAAAAGCTCGACATACTTGGCCAGAGGAGCTGCCAAGCGTGTTGTGGAGTATTCGAACAACACCAAACACGGCGACGCAGGAGACGCCGTTTTTCTGGTCCATGGAGCTGAAGCAGTATTGCCGATAGAAATAGAGCATGATTCTCCAAGAGTTACAGAATATGACGAAGAAACTTCGAGAAGAGCTTTGGAGGATGATGTCGACGCACTTGATGAGGCTCGAGATGAAGTATTATCACGAGTCGCCAAATACCAACAGGACCTGAAAACTACCACAGTCGACGATTGCGACCAAGATCTTTTCAAGTTGGGGACTTGGTTTTACGACTCAATCAAAAAAGTCATGAAAAACTCGAGTCACCGTGGCTTGGACCTTACATCGTCACAGAAGTAATCGAAGGAGGAGCATACAGAATCAAGGACAAGAAGACAGGGATTGCCGAGCCAAACCCTTGGAACGTGGCGCAGCTCAGGCGTTTCTACGCTTAGATGCCGAAATATAGTCTCCTCTGTAAACATACAATGTACTGAAACGCCCGCGAGTTTTCAGACGCACTCTTTTCCTTTTTCGGGGCACCGAGTGGGGCCGGGAAAGGTTTTTAATGAGGCGGGCTCGCGGTGCTGCAATATAATAAAGATAGTGGAATTATATATCTTTTTCGACAAGCTCGAGGGCTTCTACCCAGAAGATACAATATATATATATATATACACAGTGCCGACAAATACAACTTGCAAAATATCTCGCCTTGGTATAAAGTACCTCGCCAAAATAAAAAAGATGTCGCCAAATAGCGGTCAACATAAAGCTCGGGGGCTCGTGCCCGCAAAAATAGTACACAAATATAATTTATCTTGCCTTGGGACAACCTCGCATTATAAAAAGAAAACATCGCCATCAAAACGCCCGGGGGCTTGGCTTTGAAAAACAAAAATATAGCGACTTTACAATATAGATTATGTCTACTACACACAAGATACAATCCTTGGAGCAATAAATCTTCAAGGGTTGCCTAGTATATTATCTATCGTCAACCGTTCATTATTTATAGCACGAGTGCTATGCTCAGCGTAGCTGCCCTTCACGAAGAATTCGGCGTCCATCCGAAGAAGTTCATCCATCATATTTTCGGCAACGGGGTCACAACGTCGTCATATTTGCTGAAGTTCTTCCTCCTCTTCGCCATCTTGGCCAAGCACTTTGGAACAACTTGACCCACGTCTAACTTTGGGTAGCAGATTTTGATCATGATCATAGCAAACCTTGCGCCAGCAGCTAATTGGGCCCGCACAAAGCCGTGGATCCGAGGAGCATCCCGAAATTTGTCCATTAAGGCAGGAAGAGTCTCCGGCATCTTATTACGAGGAAACATGGTGCCATAGACCAGAGACAAGGTCCTTGTACAAAAGTCGAGATAATCGCGAACCTGCGCGATCCTGAAACCTGACGATCTGGCGAGTCCGTTCAGGCGTGCCCCAAAAATTTGAACCATGATCACGCGCAAGTTTGAGAAGCGCATTGGATCGAGCTTCAACACGCTCATCTTCGGTTGTAGCATCCAAGAAGGAACCTATTTTTGAAAGAATCAGCGGGCAACGAAGAGGCAAGCAAAAAAAGAAAAATAAAGCACGACAAAGATAATGAAGCACACCTGCCATATCCAAGCTAGCATCTGTCAGCAGCTGAAGCATAAAATTCTCTCGAGATGTAGCTGCAGCAGCTTCAGCAACGGCGGAGTCCTTTTCAGCTATGGCATCTTGAGCTTGTTGGAGTGCAACCTTTTCCCTCTCGGAGGATTTCCGAGATTGTTCCATGAGCATAAGTGATTGTTTCTTCGTGGATTGCAGCTGTTGTCGAAGTTCTTCCAAATCCTGTGCTGAGTTTTTACTCGAAGAATCTTCAATAAATTCGACAGCGACAGGTGTTTTCTTCGAACGAGATGAAGGAAAAACCTCGGAAGGACCAGGAGTTGAAGTATAGTTGTCAAAAATCAACTGAAAACAAAATTTTCGACATCAATCATTGAGCAAAGATAGATTTCCATTCATTTTCAGAATATGTACATGTCTATTACAAAAGAAGGACCTCTAGACAACTATTGAAGCAACCATCGCCAAGAACACTACGGCGACAGTCAAAAAAGAGAAGAGAAACTAAAAGAAAAAAGCAAAGTAATCTACTTGACCTCCGGCTTTGAAGAACTCGGAGCAGGCGCTGGCTTATATCCAAGGCTGGCAAGGATCTTCTTCGAGTTGGGCTTCGCCGCTTTAATCAGTGACTGCCATTTCTTTGTCTCGATATCCTCGGCATCACCAACCCTTTTCCAGTTGACGTTTTGCTGGCTATTAGCAACCAAGGCAATTGTACCTTCGACTCCAACCTTTAACCCTTCTTGGCGAAGTTGGAGTCCAAGGTCTTCGTTGGAAGTGAAGCACTTGGCGAGATCAATAAAGCACAGGCCAGCTTCAGCTTCAGCCAGGCCGTTACGAGCTTCAGTACTATGGATTTCAAGGAGAGAAAGCGCATCAAGAAGCTCGTCATCTTCAGGATTCTCCAGCTCGTACTCTTGGTGTGTTCTCCCTGCTTAAAGCATAAGATAGAGTTATTAAAAGGAAAAAAAGAGGCCAAAACACGACGCAAGAAAGCAGCAAGGGTGTGAACACTTACTAACAAAACGTCGACTCTACGACTCCAATCGACCAAGGATTTCTTCTTCGCGAGCAGAATGCTGAGCTACATTTTCTTCTAGAGCCCTTTTTGCGTCGTCGAGTCTTTTTTGAAGATCCTCGACGGTATCAGCTTTAGCTTCGGCTTTCATGCGTGCCGTCTCGCTTTGCTCTAACTCAGTAGCAAGAGCGTCAGCGCGTCTGTTGGCTTCCGCAAGTTTTTCTGCCAACATAAGACAGATAAGCATTGCGACACAAAATAGTGACAGGATATACTCGACAAGGAAAGATGAACAAAGAAAAAGGAGGTACCTTCAAGTTTGCCGGCATAATCGCGGTACCCGATAAATTGGGTGCCGAAGCGGATGAGCTCTTTCATAAAAGGCTGAAAAGATTACCATGCAAAAAGGGTCAACGTAGGAAGAAGGAAAAATGGAAATTCAAAACAAAAAAGCCAATACAGGATAAAAGAGAACAATTTACCTCTTCCATCAAAGGAGTCGAGGAACAACCAGCTAATATGGTTGGTTCCTTGGTTGATTCCACCCTGGCTCTCTTCGGGGAAGGAGCCTGGGGGCTCACAGCTGGCGTTGGATGTTCCGGGTTTTGTTGAGGAGGTGAAGTTTCGTCGCCATCGGGACGAGCTTCGATACAACTAAAGTGCGAGACGTGCTCGTTCGAGCAGTCTCGTCGATAGGTGCATCCTCCTCTTCATCGCCACTACAAGAAATATAGCGACAGGATAAAAAACAACGTCAAAAAGTATCGACAAGAGGCAAAATAGTGCGTCAACAACTTACGAGCTAACAAGAGCAGCTTCATACAAATCAAGCACAGGTTCCTCGGCATGGGCAGCACCGGCTTTGGAGGTACCGGTGTCGACAGCCTCGTCTCTTTTCCTTTTGCTCCTAGTAGAAGCAGCTGAAGGAGGCGAGCGTGTCGAAGAAGTTGCTTCAGCCTCGGCGTCCTTTTCAGATGATGCCGCGGATTTTCGAGAAATTGCGGCTTCACTCTCAGGGCGAGACGCACCCTAGTTGTCGTCAGTGACAACGGCACTTTCTTCAACTTCTCCACCTTCGGGAAGGGGAAGAAGAGGTGACGCAGTTGCGTGGTTCTATTCAAAGACAGGAAAAAAATCGGCATGAAGTGTTTGAAGGAAAAAGATAGAAGGAAAATAAAGACATGAACAAAAATATTACCTGCGGGAGTGCGTTGGCGGCGCTATATGGCGTCACACCGCAAGAAGTCGGGACGACATCTTTCTTGCTCAATGACGAGATTTTTCGGACAAGTTTCTCCAAGTCCTTGACCGATAAATCCGTCGACAAGCGATCTCCATCTTCATCGCCAGCGTACATCCAAAGAGGGTTTTTGCGAGCTTGAAGAGGCTGCACCCTAATTCTAAGGAAGTATGCCGTGATTTGGATACCCGATAATTCTTGTCCTCGAGTATTTTGGAGCTCGTGGATGCGCGTCATCAGGGCCTCTGTCGCCGCTTTTTCTGCGTCGGTAGCCTCGGCATCCCAAGATCGGCGACGACAGATTTTTTCGGCACCGTCAAAAGGAGGAATGTTGTCCTCAACAGAGCCATGGTTCTCCTCGCGGATGTATAACCATTTCTTGCGCCATCCTTGAACGGAATCGGGGAATTTGACGTCGAAATATTCGACGTCAGGACGGACGATTACAACGCCACCTATGTTGTAGGCGACGTTGGGAGAGCCATTACGGCGACAGAAGAAGATACGTTTCCAGAGGGACCAATTGGGCTGGACCCCAAGGAAAGATTCACACAATGTGATAAAAATAGCAATATGGAGGATGGAATTGGGAGTGAGATGGTGAAGTTGCAGTCCATACATGAACAGCAACCCACGAAGGAAGTCATGGATAGGAGTGGAAAGACCACGGATAAGGTGGTCGACAAAACTAACCCGGTATTGCATCGGCGGAGTTGGGTAGCTCTCTTCCTTGGGGAAGCGAAGCACATCTTGCTTCCCGCTGATGCCAAGCTTCTTCAGCAGATTCACATCTTGCTGGGAGATCTTGGATCTCTCCCACTCCAGGTTCCCCAGATCTTCGGTGGCCATCTTTGTTGCAGTCGCGCTGTGCTTGGTGAGTTTGCGCGGTGGCATCAACGAGAGTGAAGGCGAAGAGTGCACGAGCGGTGGAGCACAAGGAGCTTTTGGGCGCGTTGGAGAGATTTTGCAAAAGAAGGCAGATGGGCGGCGTGAGCGAAAGTGACAGAGGAAGAAGATAATGGACTTAAATAGAGGTGCGGTGAATCGACGCAACCGTTGGATAGAAAAATTATGGCGCAGATGGGGTAAAAATGGATTTTCACTCAGAAAAGAAAAGACAGGCGGCACAGTGCGTGCGCCAGAAAAAGTGGAGGACGTGTGTCCCCCACTTGCACAACGTGTCCATCGGATGGGGAATCTGGACCCACGAGGCAGTGAGAGGAGCGGTTTTCGCATGTTTCCAATACGAAATCATGGCTATCATCAGCAATGACGTCAGAGGTAAAAGAAAAACTCGACTAAGAAGCCTGGTGAAAATATCGACAACGCAAGATTATTTTGAGAGCCTTTGATCAAATACAAGTTTTTGCCCAAATGCTCGGGGGCTACTTTGGAAAAGAGAAAACTTCGAGAATGACAAGATAGAAATGGCGAGAGCCTATGACCAAATGCAAGCATTTGTTCATAGCCTCGGGGGCTACTCCCATCGGGAGCGCTGGTCGCGCACCCGATAGATATAAAAAATCTCGAGAAGGATTATCAATATAGTGGCAAAAGATATTAATCTGTGGAGCCTACACCCAAGCACAAGTTCTTGGCTGTAGCCTCGAGGGCTACTCCCATTGGGAACGCTGTTCGCGTGCCCGATGAATTTCGACCAAAAGAAAGAAAAAGAAGTGAGTATATTTCGAGTTATACAGATAACTCTACATATACTCCCATCGGGAAGACAAAATAAGTCATCAAATATGACTCGATAAAATGTGTAGCACTCGACAATATATTCTCAGAGTGCTAGAAGTCGCGAATAAATCTCTGAATGCCGCAAAACTTTGCGAAGGTAAGACCCCAGATCCGTTCTGAGCGGCGTGGCACCGTCTCTGACGGCGTGGATTACTTTTTCCGTATCAACAGATACGAAGAAAATTCTAACGGACGCGTTAGGTACCGATAAAATATGACTGGGACTCGACAGAATGGTAAGACCTTAAGCGGCACTGTCGAAGTTTACACCAGTATCCCGAGATCATGTCCGGGGACGTGATCTTGAAGTAGGTTTTTGCGGATTGCCACTAGAGCAGTTAACTAGTACCTGATCCGTCAGATGAACTAGCCCCAACTACCGTTATCCCTGTACAAAATAATATTTGCATATCGAAAGGTTATGTAATGATTAAAGTTGGAGATTTTCCTGATTCTTCGATTCAAGAAAAATCTCGGGGGCTACTGACATAGGCATCCCCAATGGGTCTGCCAAAGATGGTACCCGGGGTTTACTGAAAGCCCAGAACTCGAAGAATAAGAAGATTCGAAAGCCCATTTAATGTTAAGGAAAGATAGATTGTATTAGGAAATATAGAGACTTGTAATCTTACGGGTTGGGTACGAAACCCTCCCGAACTCTGTAACTTGTGTATTACGAAACCCTCGGCTCCACCCTCTATATAAGGGGGAGTCGAGGGACGAAGAAAGAATCGAATCTATTGTCAACAGAACCCTAGTTTTCATAATCAGCGAGTACTTTTCGGCTGAAACCTTCGAGATCTACTTGCCCTCTACTTCCAGCAAAACCCTAGTCTACGATCTGTAGGCATTGACAAATTAATCCTTTGTCACCATGCTCCTGACGTGATTTTCTTCAGTAATTTCAGGTCCATTTGCTATTATGACGTGATTTCATGCACAACATCCAAAAATAGAAGAGATTACACATCTTTGCATTGATTAGGCATTAGTGGCAAGTTAAGAGGTAAACTTAGTCAATTTCTTTACTTAGCTAAGGGTTTAAACGCGATAAAATACGGCGTATTTTACAACCATCACTCATTGATTTCATCTCGTCTTCCATGACCTGCACCCACTTTTATGAATCTGGGCTTCTCATGGATTCTTCATATGAAGTGGGATCACCTTCCATATGAACTGTTTCACCTCGTCGAAATGGCTGATTTTCTAGCTGTTGTAGACCTTCTAAGGGCCCCATCCTCTCTGGTGCATTTTGTTCCTCAACTTGTGGCTGAGTTTCTGGAGGTGACTGTTGCTACTCCCTCTGATGCTCACCAAATGGTTCATTCGGCTCCTAACGTACATGTTTCGAATTTTCACTCATCGTTGTCATGGGTGGAGTCACAACAGGCGCTTGCACCACAACCGCAAGGATTATTGGTGCAGGTGCACATGGTAGCGCAAAAAATGGCTCATGAGTCATCGGATTAGGTGAATGCACCCTCTTCTCCTCAAGATCAATTTTCTGAGCTACCATGCTCCCCTCATCATGTCATCCTCTAAGAAGACAACATGTATCGTTTGTACAAACTTTGTGTATTTATATGGACACTGGAAACGATAACCTTTTGACTTTTCGGGATAGCCAATAAAATGGTAGCTGACTGTTTTTGTATCTAACTTTCCAATATTTGGATTAAATACTTTGGCCTAAGCAGGCTCCCCACACTTTGAGGTGGTTTAGAGAAGGCACTCTCCATGTCTATAGCTCATACGGTGTTTTGGTCACCAACTTGCTTGGTACTCTGTTTAGAATGCGAATAGCCGTTTTTAACGCCTCAATACACAATCCAAATGATAGGGTGGAATAGCTCGTCATACTGTGCACCATATCAATAAGGGTACGTTTACACCTTTCAGCTACTCCGTTTTGTTGAGGTTCGCCCGATATAGAATACTGGGCAACTATTCCAGTATCCTGTAAGAACCTTGCAAAAGGTCCAGGGACTTGGCCATATGGATTGTGTCGACCGTAGTACTCCCCTCCACGATCAGACCTTACTATTTTATTATTTTATCATGATTATTTTCAACTTCAGCTTTGAATTTTAAATTTATTATTCAATGCTTCTGTTCTTTCTTTGATTGGATAAATATAACCATATCGGGAGTAATCATCTGCGAATGTTATGAATGAATCATAGCCATCCACACTTTTCACAGGAAATGGTCCACATATATAGGTGTGAATTATTTCTAGTGTTGCGGTGCTTCAATTTGCATCCTTTTTAATTTGCTTTACAAATTTTTCTTTAATGCAATCGATGCATTGTTCTAGATATGAGAATTCTAATGGAGGAACAATTTCATTTTTAACAAGTCTTTCTATTCTCCCCTCAAAATACGGCCTAAGCGACAACGCCATAATTTCGATGATTCATCAGTTCCTTTTCTTTTCTTTTGTTCTTTTTCCCACACAGATACTTGCTCATTCACTTTACACACAAACAACATTTTTTCACGCAGGTATAATAAATAAAGCTCATTGTGAAGTAAAGCAACACCTACATAAGAATTATTACACCATATGGCACACTTGCCATGTTCTTCTTGTCCATGTGTACTTTTTTGTCACCAGTTGCTTAAGAAACTAGGTAGCATATATCTTTGAAGAACCAGCAAACTGGGTCTTTATCCTTTGAAGATACTCCCGTACGGAAGCACACTCTGCAATTGAGTCCACAATGACGTTCTCAATTGTATCTTTATAAATGACATGCATTTTTTATTGGCAGTTAGCCATATTTGGTTCTTTATGGTGTAATCTATCTCCACTGGAGCATGGTCCTTTTCTTTTTGTCCCATGCATCATCATCATCCTTGTCATCTCTGGATCTTTTGGTCCGACCGGTTGTGGAGTGTCTACAACCCAGACCACCTCAGCACAAAACAAAGGCCAAATTGACTTTCTTTCTCCATTCAGTGTAGTTGTCACCTATGAGGGTTGGAACATCCTTGATGAAGCTCATCAAGTAGTACCCTCCTTCAAACCACAATGAATTGAGATCATAACAATAATTGCATGGAACATTGGTCAAAATTAAAACATACAACTGTTTGTGCAATTAAATCTATATCACCGTTGGGCAGAAAATAGAGATAAATGCACATCTTATTGCAACAAAACATGATCATGTCATTAATAACGTTGGTCCAAAAATAACAGAACCATAATTGTCACAATAATCACTTTAATCATCTCTTTAAAATTTTCATTATCACTTTTGCATTTTTCAAATTTAAAATGCTCCTTTTAACTATTTGCAGCAGAAACTATGACATAAATTCATTAATCTCTATACTTTCAGAAGCATCTCTATCACTTTTGTATTTTGTAAAAAAACTTTTCGTTGGATTAGTTTGAGCAGAAAAAACTAAGCGAAATTTTCCAAAAACTGAACAAAATTCACCAAAAGGGTGCTTCTGGAAAAAAAATAACAGGAGCACTGTGCACATACTAGCCTGTTTCGATTCGCGCCCGCGGCCCACAGCCCGCTCGGGCGATTATTCATTACGCGCCGCTCTGCGCGTCATAGTTGCAACCTCATGGACTCGGCCTACGGCCCGCCATGGGCCTGCTTGCGCAACCCAACACGCTCCTCGGCCCGCCTGTGTGTGGCAGCTCGCGCTAGCCGTCCGATCTGCATCGGACGGTTCCGCGCCCATTTCGCGTCGTATAAGAGGCGACCAAACGGCCAACCCCCGGGAAACCCTTTAGTCATTTGCCCCAACCCCCTCTTTGTATCTGGTGGTGGGAGGAGGCCGAGCGTCCGCGGCCGGTGCGTCGTCGCTGGCGGCAGCGAGCACACCGCACCTGTGGCTCGGCTGTCGTCCCCACCTTCCTTCTTTTCCCCTTTCTCTTCCTCCTCCCGCCGAAAAAACCCCTCTACGGATTCACGACGACGAGAAGCAACGAAGGACAGCGGCGCCCCTCTGGCCCCATTGTCAGCGTGCGCGAGCACCTCGAGGGTGAACGCTGCATTGTCAACCGGTTCGGTGGTGGCGCCTTTTGCACCCGGTGGGATGCTTTTCCATGGTGCGGCCTCGCGACGGTGCGACTTTGCCGGGCGAGCTCGAGGCTCTGGCTCCGGTAAGATATTTCTTTGCCCTTTCCCCTTGCTTTTCCTCGAGCTAGGGTTAGGGTTCCGTGTGAGTGCGGAATCCGAGAATCGATCTAGGGTTAGGGTTTACTGTGCGGATGAACTAGGGTTGATCTTTTGTCGATTTTCTTTTGCTTTTTCTTTCCCGAAACAATGATCTACAACTAGAACTGCTCTGATACCAATGTTATGCCTGCTATATCGACTAGAGTAGATCCATATCGGGAGAAAGAGTGACTGGGGTTTACCTTCTCCCTTCGAGGAGGATGAACCCGCCGACGTAGACATGGTGACGACGGCGGATGGATGAGGGCGTGGGGTGGCGGCGGAGCTTCCCGTCGGCACTAGGCTAACCCTAATCGGTGGGTGATTTCGGTGGGGCGTGTGACAACTCAGGGCAACCTCGTACGGCGTGCCACCAGCCCCACCACTCTACATAGCGCAGGCGATAGGGGCCCACCCACCAGATATGGTTGGGCGCCCCCAATCAAGGCGCATCATGCATCGGTCAAGGGTCGTGCCAGAGCCTCTGGTGCAAGGGTCGTGCTAGAGCCTCTGGTGCGTGGAGATCATCCTAACATTGGGTAGTTTTGTCTTGGCAAAATGCTATGGCTAGTCGAGCGAGCGATCGAAAGAACATATACTGAAGAGTAAAAGGCTAAAGCGAAATACAGCAAGCTAAGTAGTGCCTCTGCCTCGACCTGACTTGAAATATATACTTCCACCAAATTCACATAGAAAGGCAACACGTTTTCTCCTTGGGTATGTCTTCTTTACCATCCTGCACAATGTCACGGTATTGATTACCATGCAACCCATCTGCATACAACGGTGTCATCTTCTTTACAACCAACAGAACAGGGTTCTCGAGTTTGCTTTAAAACAAACGCTGAGCTACATCCGGGGGATGTGCATCTGTCGGTAAGGCGAGTTATCTGAAGATCTATTATCTGCTGGCGGAGACACTTGCTGTGGTTGCGAGCTTCCAATGCCAATCCATTGCCCGAATAGCCTCCTCGAGGCAGCTGCAGCGACAGCGGCAGGTTCCAGTGTGCCGTGGGGTTGTTGTGAGGAGCCCCACCAGCTTGCCTCGGAACCTACAGGAATCAGCGGATAAGGAGCGAAACGGTCCCTCTCCCAGGCATACAACTGGTTTCCTCCCGAATCCTCCGGCTCCACCGAAGCAGGGCCTGACGGAGCCGGTGGGAACATGGAAAAGGAAGTGCTATCCACAAGAGGCGGCACGCCAGGTCCAGGAGCTCCCAGTGGTCGCATACCCCCTGATAGCTGTGACCCAGCGTATAGGCTGGAAGAACTTTGCTGGTATTGTTCACTCAGGTTACCATGTGCTCTCATGAACTGTGACACCATCGGAGGAGCATTTGGGATTCTAGATCTTGATCCGGATCTGCGATACCATGCAAGGGTTGGAGCCATTAAGATATGCAGTAAAACAAAGCAGTTACGAACCAATAACCACGCAAAACTTGTGCTCAGCTACTTACATGAAAAGATGATGCAGCGAGGGATCCTGTATTATATGATCCACCTAAGCTAATCAGACATATGATCTATCTAAATTACTACTGAAAGAAAATCGCCTCATTCTTCTAGGTTACTACCAATCAGTACTTAAATTTCTACATTATCTATCACTAACAGATCTGAAGTGCTCCAAATGCCATCGGTCGAACCGTAGTATAGCTAGGACATCAGAAAGGATCAAAGGTTATGTGGAACTTTACGCATGATATTATGAATTTTACCAGGTTCACATGTTATAGCATAAAATTAATTCACAAATTCAGAATTTATGAATACTTTGAATTGCTTCTACCGATATCATGTGCCCACAGATATATTAACTTGTGACTTTCTGAAGGAAGTGCAGTTAACTCACAACATGGAAGGAATGAAACATCACTCACCCATTTCCATAAACTGAGGGGAGAGACCCTCGCTGCTGGCTATCGCGATCAAGCCCCCCAACCCTCATGGCTCCCACAGGGACGCCTGGCTGCTCTGTTACACCGTTATTGCTGTTGGGCTGAGAATAGGAGAGGGGTATGTGCGCCCAATGATTATGCTCGAAATCAATGGGATGTAATGTCTGCATTGGCCGGCCATCTGCTACCCCAGCTAGGGAGCTCCAGTGATCATGATATGTGGCACCTTCCATTGTTCTCTCGGTAACATGGGGGCTTGACGATGATGAAGGTGAGGGAAGAGGCTGAAAGTAAGCGACATATGGGCCTGGATGAGTCGCACCAGGTGCTGACACAGGCAAGTGCTCAGAGGTAAAGTTTTGCCCCATGAAATCATGAACTGCATTGGCAACATTCAGTAACATTCAATATTCAACATATCTAATGGGAGGCCTATGAAAGTCTAGTGATTGTCTCGTATTTAAATACGAACTTACAAGTAATAGCTGGTGACGACTCCACATCACTGCTACAAGAGGGAAATAACATGAATAAACAACAAACTAACCAATGTAGCAATTCAAGCAACGAAGACCCTCAAACATAAGGTGGTGAATCTAAAGCAAGAGAAACCATTGGTAGCAGTGCAATGCATGGAAGTTTCTGCTTCTAAGACTAGTGAGTTCCAATAGCAGGAAGACTACTTAATGACATACTCCATCCGTTCTCTTTTAGTCTACATTCTAGGAAAAATCAGACAAATTAGTAGTGCATTTATTAGTACTACTTAAATTGGTAAACATCCAATCCAAGCTACATTGGAAATAGTGACATCCAATAGATAAAGGAGGAACACTTCATTTTCCGTATTCTTGTTGACTAAAAGCTAGAATGTAGAGTATTTCAGAACAAATTTTAGTCCTAGAATGCAGAGTATTTCAGAACGGAGGGAGTATTATGCACACACAAAATTAATGTCAAGCATGTGTATATTTGGAGATTTGACTACAGCAATCAGTAGAAATTTGAGGGGCTGAGGGGCTGAGGGGCATACTCAAATAAGGATGGAAGCTGCGCCAAGCGGCCAACAGGACACCATTGGAAGCGATATGGCTGCATACACGGTCCAAACGTATCATCTTAGTAAAAACAGAGCATCAACTAATGCAAGCAACTACCTCAGGAAAACAGTGTGACACTAAATGGTACGAAGTTTAAAATGTAATGTAAGATACCTCTCATCTTGGTTACTGAAATTTGCTATAGTTTTGGGGGACCTGACACTGACAGTAACATTTTTTAATGAAAATGGTCTCTCATATGATTTATACTAGTTATGTTTCCAGTCACAAAAAAGGCAGAAAAACAACAAGCAAGTACTTCTTTTATATCCAAATGAAGAACTGAGCTACTGAAGTAGCCAGTCATGGTCAAGCATAATTTTACTGCAATAAATTCGGCTTTCATATAATACCTTAACAGAATTCCATGTAATGATCAATGAATTTTTACAATCGAGCATGCAGGACACCGCATATCGATAAGTATACACATGACAAGGGAAAACTTTAACGAGTGAGGTGAATAGGTGATAGAGCTGAAAAAGAAGCAAATGGATCGGCGCATTATAAGGTAATAGCAAGACCAATAACTAAGAAAGTTGAACTCCCTTACCAGAAAGATACCCCTTCCCATTTCTGAATAACCAACATCAGGAAAGTCTTCACCATGTTCATCAATGTTTGGATCTTGTGATGGATGGGAACCATTTGCATAGAACCAATTCCCTTTCTCAATTTTGCGACAATTAGGACATTGCATAACTCCCTTGGCATTAAATGCAGAACCAATGCAGTCTGGTTATGAAATGGATATCCATCATTAATATCAATAAAATGCCACACACGCACAATGCCACTCAATAAACTAAGCATGTTCAACTATAACAGCATAATGGACTCAGTAGGATACTGTTATGCAGGGGTATCGCCTACATGTGTGGGCCTAGGTTGCCGGCTGAGTCAATTCAATCAGGTGGCGCCTGATGGATCAGATTTCTAGTATACTGCAAAGCAATTATGGGTCATGATAGTAAAGTGTTAATCATATTCATTATATAGTCCTACTATAATGAGCAGCACTGACCAAGGCGCCTAAGTGGCAACCTGTTGGTCTGCAAGCTCCCCCTGACATGGAATAGCCTCGAGGAGTCGATGCTTTTCCAGACACTATAATAGCACAGGATTTCACACCTCACACACGGGAATATTCCTTAAGTGCATCTTCTGCACAAGTTCAGTACAGATGAATGGTGCAAAGCTATAAAGTTCATACCAAGTCTATTACAGTCAGCTGTTCTCGCTAACTGATGGCAGTACAAATATTGTGCTATGTTTCAGTAACTAATTCCCTCTCGTGAGTCTTAAGTACCATAAAATTGGTAGAGCAAACAAACGAACTTCGTGTCCTATAGGGATAAATTGCCATTGACGTGCTTCATACATACATTATTTTGTACTATAGGGATAAATTGACATTGATATGCTCAACTGAGAGGGAACTGTAGATATGCCCCTGACCGTAGATAACGTTCTTCATTATCTACTTACTCACCAATAGATAGGCACGTAGTTTTTAATGACAATGATACCAAACCGAGATTTACTGAACAACATCTTGTTAATTGTGCATAAACTAGTACACTACATAATAACAAGTTTTTTAGTAATTGAATACTATCTGAGCTTAGTAGCTTACAATCAGGAAGAACATTTTTTTTGTAAATGCATAATTAATTTAGTAATGACAGTATAAGCACGAAGAACTACTAGAACAACGGCAGGTGAACATAACAAAATTATCCCAAAGAGATTTAGTGCATTGACTCGAGATCTCAATGGGCAATCAAGGACCATGTCAAACAGATAAGAAAAGGATGCCAGAAGAATTCCAAAGTTGCGACAGCAATCACATTGAAACCATAATCACAACTTAAGCATGATATTCGATATCACCACCACACTAAAATTGGTAAGCTATTGAATCCAAGGCACAAAGATAAAATGGCCTCACCAGGCAGTTAGATACAACATTCATACTTCGAATGCATGACAGGACAATGCAAAAAAAAAAAAAGCCTTTTTTAATGTATCTTATAGTGATGCTAAATCCCATGAGAATGCTCTTCATCCGCTGACCCCTGACGAAAGATCATTTCGTTCTTTTAATGTATCTTACAGCCTCCAACTTACAAATTTTCAACAGGTTTGGAGACCAACTCAGAAGGTGTCAATCTTCTACTAGTTGTCATGAAAACACAAATTCATCCTGAAGAAAAAGGAACGCATACTAAGAAACAGGTACCTTCTAATTCCAATAGCTACATAATCTCTATTGCTAGCACATTGGCACATACATAGCTCTCTGATATCTACAATAAATTTAACAGTTGGCACTAAACCTTGTACATAGTAACTGAACATCAGCTCCTATGATAATCCCAACAGTAGATACAAGCATACATCTATAGGACTTGCATGGTATCACCATAGTGCACTTATGTTCATATTTACCAAATTCTAGCGTGAATATGATTCCACAAACTCCCCAAAGAAAAGTCCACCAAAAACCCAAAAGAAAACAGAGACCCTGCAAAGTTATGAATCCCAACATTAGCCCAAAATTGACCCTAAACTATAACAAGCTTTTCATATGCCAGACAAAGGTAAACATACCAGCAGCTGACAACTTGTGTGTTTTCTTGCAAAATAGCCTCTAAATCAATCAGTTCGGCAGCAGAGGATGCAATATTTCTCACTGCGTTCTATTTTTAAGAAGCCATAATAGATTTCCACATGGATTGAGAAAAAGAATGGGGCCAAATTGCATTGTATCATTGTCCCGGGTTACACAATGAAATCCCTACCTTTTCGAAGTTACAGTGTACTGTAAATGCACAACTTATCCTATGTCCATGTATATTCCATACATGCTCACAAGTCGGCACTAAAATCAAACTCGCGATCCATAAAAGTCTTATCATTATCCTGTAAATATGGTCACAATTAACACGAGCGTGCCCAGATCATTTGCCCAGACATAACCCATTTCCAAAGTTTCTACTTTTGCAATTATAGCCCTATTGATAGAACACTAAATTGCCCGTTCCAAGGATTCAGGACCACAACCTTCATCCACTAAATCCTACTACTTTCCAATGAAACAGGGAACCATTGAGACCAAGTGAGATATCTCCAGAGACTAGAGGCAACGAGACACTCACCGAGGTGGAACTCGTGGCCGCACTGCAGCTTTGCTGTGGACCTTTCGTCGCCCCCGGTGATCACCGCGTCTAGGCAGATCGAGCACGACACCACAGCCGCGGGCCTCTCCCCCTCCTCGGCGGCACCATCGCCACCCTCCCCATCCCCGCCCAGTACAGACCCCTCTGCCTCGCCTGCCGTTTCCTCCTCTTCCTCGGCGCCCATCGCGGCGCTTGCCGCGTTCCCCACCACTGCTCGGCCGGATCCCACCCAAAGAGATACCAAAACGGTCGCCGCGGCAACGTCGACGTGGTTACGACTGCAGAGTAGATCGGTCGCTGGAAGCTCCGATCTCGCGCCTGCTCCTGGGGCTCGTCTCGTTACCACCAACGGCGAGGAAGGAGCTCCTCGTGGTGTGTCTCGCTAGCTGTTTCGCCGTTCGCGTCCACCAGAAATAAAAGAGGGGGCCAACAGGGAAAACAATGGGGAATAACTGGAGAGCTGCAATTTTCTACAGATAATAACATTAACAATTTTATTTTTACACTTCTATGTAAAAAAGAGGTGGCACACTACTCTCTTTCTGTTTTCATGCGCAAAAGAAAAGCTGTTCTAACGGAACGCTGTTAAGATTTTCTAAACTTTCGAATCACTGTGTAGTTGGTTGAACTCTTTTTTCTCAAAACAAGGACTCATTTCTAAACAAAATTTCATCAGAGGCTTTTATGAGGATATTTTTTATTCACCTCATTCATCTTCTCCTCCACAAGATGAACATGCACTGCAAGTCGAATCTTCTACCGTGCTAAGCAAACACAACAAGAGGTGACGGAGTTTCAATGAAATTATATTATATACTCCCTCCATTCACTAATATAATATATTTTAATTTTTGTAGACTCATCTATTTTGATACATATCTACTCTACTTTTAATGTGTAGATTCACTCATTATGATGTGTATTTAGTCAACTTTGAAATATCTAAAACGTTTTATATATGTAAACAGAGCGGATATAAGGCCTAGTCTTGTATGTTGCTTTTGCTCCACTTTTCATGAACCGAGATGAGATAACTTAAGCAGATAGGAAAATTGCAAGTAGGCTTCCCAAAGGAACTGCACTGTTTGAGGACCTCAACCTACGATCCATGGGCCTAGTGGCATGAAAAGAAGGCCAAGGTTTACATTAAGATTAGTCACATCGGGTAGTATCATATAACAGTGTCATAGCTCCACTTTTCATGAACCGAGATGAGATAACTTAAGCAGATAGGAAAATTGCAAGTAGGCTTCCCAAAGGAACTGCACTGCTTGAGGACCTCAACCTACACCTACGATCCATGGGCCTAGTGGCATGAAAAGAAGGCCAAGGTTTACATTAAGATTAGTCACATCGGGTAGTATCATATAACAGTGTCATATATATGATGTTAGTGTAGGGTACCATCTCTGTAATACATTGTATCATATGGTAGTATCATAGTTTTTACGTAATATTTATTGACTTTGTAGTATCTCAATGCAAAGTTACGTATGTGATCTATTTTGTTCTACGTGCTATGATATAGTATGTAGATATAACTTCTCGTCATTAATTAAGTGACCCATTATTTTTTGCATGCATGATACTATCTATGATGTCTAAGAAGGCTAGCAAGCTGCCCCGATCAACAAACAATGCACGCGCAACTCCAATATTTGTCCATGGCCTTGCTGCACCATGACACGTGATTATGAACATATCCACCACGTATGAAAGATCACATTAAATAGAAAATCAAGTATACTTTTAAGAAAAAACAAATGGTGCACCATTTTGAAGACCTAAACCAAAGATCTTAGAGTTTCAATGCAACTTGCAACCTATCAAGGTCATTTAATGGTGCGCCCACGCTTCTGCTCCCCGATCGCCTAGGTTACCATGAATTTGAAGCTTCATTCGAGAGTGGTTGCACACCTAAACTAGGAGGGTTGTCCCTAGTATAAATACTCCTTCACCTACTTCATCCAATGCTTCTTTTGATTTCAAAAAGTGGAAACTAAGTGCAACTATATGCCCCACCGAGTTGTACAACTAGGGTGCTTTGAATAGTTTTGTTTTTAGTTGTACAACTAGGTGTCGAACCGAGGATCTCTCTGGTGGTGATGCTGCTCACACAAGACCAAGACGCAGTGACGTGGTCAGTAATGTAGAATTTAGGTTTGCTGCTGCCTATAGAGCATTAAGGAGTAGGTCGCTGGAGCTCCTCAGCTGGTTCCGGTGCGGCCTAGGGTTTGTGCTGCTCGTTGTGGTGCTTTGGTGTCAAGAGCAGAAGCAGGAGGAAGTGCATATCTTAGGAATGTATGATGATAAAGTTGGGATTCGGAGCTCTGTTGCTCTCGTATGTCGTCGGGCGGTCATCTTCAATCCTCTCCGTCCAGCTTCCATGGGGTAAGTTGAAGGAGGAGATCCGTGCAAGCTCTCTCAAAAAGTTTGACCATCTCCTATCCAGTGAATCCGAAGCTTGTCTCTATCTCTTAGCCGGTTGTGGAGGCGATTGGGAGGAAAAATGACTCAATATGTCGGATCTGCAAGATGGCATGGTCTTGTTTCGAGTAGAAGTTTAGCAGAGGACTTGCAACGGGCGTTGCCATCTTGGCCCTCCTCCTCATGGCCGAAAGGTGACCCTCCTTAGCCACACGATGGTGGTTGTTCTTCCTCCAGGCGTAAGGCCGATGCGGAGGATCTTTGTCCACTCCACCATAGCGTGTTGTTGTGGTGTTGAGCATGGTGTGGAATTCGTCTTCAAGATGCACAAGTACCAGATCGATTTTTCCAATTATGCTAAAAGGTCCTGATCACTATTTTCTTTTACAAGCCTCCATATAAAATACAAATCCATCTTTTGGAATAATAATGCAGCTCTAGGTCATCTGGCACCTTTATTACGTGTTAAAGAGAAACTAACTTTTATGCTCAGAGCAGTTCGTTGGGAAGCAAAGAACAAGGTGTGGTGCCGTGGAGCAACCTGTGGGTCCCACCTGCCAGTGCCTATTCCATGCTAGTACAGGACTCTTCAGGAACCAAGCGAAGATCCCAGCCCAGGAAGAAACAGGACTACCGACTACCGAGTTGTGTCTTCTTCCTCTCCGATCCCCAATCTCGCAGCCTTCGCACCCTAATTGGATCCTTCTCCTTCCTTGGAACACGCCGCGCGTCTCCGGGTCTCCGGCGACGGGGACACAGACGCAAAGCTCACCTCACGCGTGGCTGCCGCCCCCGCGCCCTTCGTCTCTCGCCGCCGTCCGTGACCAAAGCCGCCTCAAACCCGTCCTCGCACCAAAGCACGCCTGCTACCTCGACGCGGAGGTTCTCTCCCCCCCTAGGATCTGCGTGGAGTGGAGATCCACCGACGCGCGATCCATTCTGCTGGTAAGATCACAGCGAGATCTCTCTTCTTCAAGATCGACCTGAGTTTGACCCACGTTCCTCTGACGTCTTATTATGCCCTATCCTAATGCGGCTCTCATGTACTCCGCATTAATACCACTAACACCAGTTCATTATGTCCACACTCAGATTTGGCGGTTGAAACTGAACCTCCATGCTGCGCACCAAGTCCGCCCGGGGGAGCACGTCGGCCGTCGTCGTCGTGTTAGAGACAAATGAGGTGTACATTGTGGTTAGCTTGTCGACAGCACGCGACACCCAGGTGATCTGCGTCGACCCAACCACAGGCGCGCTCCGCTACCGGGGGAAGCGGGGGGAGGACCTCTTTGATTCCGAGGCAGCGGCTCTGAACCACATCACCAACGGGTCGAGGTTTCTATCCAAGAGCACCACCTATGCTAAAGCTGTGCTAGGGTATGCTGTGTTAGGAAGCTATGCTCTGCTTCTCGTCGCGACGCAGCTCAGCGCGACCGTCCCAGGCCTGCCTGGAGGTGGCTGTATACATACCGTGGTGGAGAGTCAGTGGATAAAGATCCAGCTGCAGAACCCTCAGGCCCAGGGGAGCGGGGAGCTCAAGAATGTCAAGGAACTGGCTGATCTTGACATTGATGGCAAGTACTACTTCTGTGAAACAAGGGATGTTACGAGGCCGTTTCCAAGTCGGATGGCTCTTCAGGAACCAGATGAGGAATTCGTGTGGAATGGTTGGTTATCGAGGCCTTTCAAGGACATTGGTTTGCCAGGACACTGTGTTGTTCTGTTGCAGGGTTTCGCTGAGTGCCGCAGTTTTGGAGGCACGGGCCAGCAAGGCGGCCTGGTTGCTCTCCTTGCACGCCGTAGTCGGTTGCACCCTGGAACCCGCTACTTGGCTCGTGGGCTGAATGCATGTTCTGGCACCGGCAATGAAGTAGAGTGCGAGCAGCTTGTTTGGGCCCCTCAGAAGGGTGGACAAATTATCCCTTTTAGCTCATACATCTGGCGGCGTGGAACTATACCCATATGGTGGGGCGCAGAAATTAAAAATGCTGTGTCAGTTGAAGCAGAAATTTATGTTGCTGATGATCCTTATAATGGGACTTTGCAGTACTACCAGCGGTTGGGTAGAAGGTACGGTAATAAATCATCTGAAGTCAGTGCGACGAGGCAGAAGAAACCTGGAATGGTTCCCATTGTGTGTGTGAACTTGCTAAGATATGCTGAAGGAAAACCTGAAACAATTCTAGTTGAGCATTTCAAAGAATCTCTCAAGCACCTGAAGTCTACTGGCAAGCTTGGAAACACCTGGATTCAGTTGATAAATTATGACTGGCATGCCACTGTGAAGTCAAAAGGGCAACAGCAGACAGTTGAGGGCCTCTGGAGACATCTTAAAGCACCGACAATGGCCATTGGCTTCAGTGAAGGGAATTACTATAGTGTGAAGCAGCAGCTTAAGGAATGCAAAGGATCGATTATCTACAATGATGATGGTGGGTTCTGCATGGAATCGATTCAAAATGGGGTCGTACGCTTTAATTGTGCAGACTCGCTTGATCGCACCAATGCCGCTAGCTATTTTGGTGCACTTCAAGTTTTTGTCGAACAGTGTAGTCGACTTGGTATCTCCCTTGATATAGATGCAATGTTTGGATTGTCCGCCAGCAGATATTCTGAACATAACGGTCGGAGTGCTCGGTCTTTGCCCCCTGGATGGGAGGAACGCTTTGATTCCGTAACAGGTAAATCATTTTACATTGATCATAATACACGTAGTACCTCGTGGGAGCATCCATGCCAGGAGGCTCCACAAAAGCCCTGGAAGAGATTTGATATGACATTCGAGCAGTTCAAGAGCTCAACAATGCTTACCCCAGTGAACCACCTTGCGGAGATTTTTCTTCTGGCTGGTGATATCCATGCCACGTTGTACACTGGCTCAAAAGCTATGCACAGCGAGATTCTAAACATATTCAAGGAGGAGACTGGAAAGTTTGGTAAATTCTCAGCTGCTCAGAATGTCAAGATTACACTGCAAAGAAGGTTCCACAATTATATGAATGATAGTTCTCGTCAAAAACAGTTTGAGATGTTTCTTGGATTGAGGCTATATAAGCATCTCCCATCCATCCCTATTTTTCCTCTCAAAGTAGGTGGATTTATTCATTATCAGTATAATATTTACATTTTATTTTATTAATATTTATTTCAGTTCTATAGGGTAGCTGAATTGTCAATTCTCTGCATGAACTATGCAAACATTCTATTCTAACTTAACTAGATGCATTATCTCAATTAGAATGGAACCAATTTATATAATTAAAATATATAATATATAATTTCCCAGTTTAGTTTGACTTTAATATCTCTGGACGGTTGTTTGGGAAAATTTTCCATGCGCTGTAATTATCAGATTTAGCGGCATGCTAGTTAATTTTTTTTCTACATCTCATTTTCACTACTAACCAGCAATGCATTTCCCTTCAATGCACCTTACTCTTATTGTTCAACATTCATTACTTTGAATAGAATACCGGACACTTGATAAAGCTCGCATTGGCTCCTCGTTCTTGGTTCCTTCTATGCATTCCATACCTGAGGGAAAAAACAAAGAGGTATCCCGAATGGGAGAAACTAACTGTATATTGGGACAGAGGGAGAAAGATGCCACCACTAGCCACTTAAATTATCTGTGGATTTTATGAGGTTGTACGTGTTGCTGTTGAACATTATTTTGACCTGAAAATTAAAATCAATTGGTACTTTTGCCGTTTCCTTTAGTGGCATTTTCTGGTACATATCTCGGTACTGATGCAATTATATCCACCATGGTAATTATGTCATGTGGGTCCAGGGTTACCAATGCTACTGCATGGCTAAGCATGGCCATCCGGGCGTAGCTGCACCACCTACAACTCAGTGAGGAAATCCTCTAGTTGTCTTCTCATATCAATCTGTTATCTTTCAGTTAGTCAGGATAAAATTATATAAGCACTGCGACATCTCTTGACCAAGTTAAGAAAGATATCAGTCATTATCTCATTCCATTCTCTCTTCTCATCCAACTACCCAAGTACCCATATATACCATAGTCTCTGGTGTATGACCATTCAAGTACGACGAGGAGAACAGCCAAACCCTGTCCAGCTGCCTCTTGCAGATACCAGTTGCAATCATCTACCTCTGACCATAACAACTAAGATTAGTAGGGTCACCAGTGTTAGAAAAAAAAAGTTCATTTATAGAGAACAAATCGTTGATCTTAAACTATATTTAGTAAAACCTATTTTGTTAATTTAAGTGTTAATTGCTAAGTTTTCACTGGTAAGAAATATATAACTCAGAACCGAAGACAGCATAATTCTTTGAAATTGATCATGAATACTTGTATTATTATTCAGAGCATAGCGCTATCTACATCTGTATTTATAAAAAAATCATGATGTATCTGGGTTGAGTTATGCATTTTAAGAAAAAAACAGTTTTACACGTTTGGACCACAGTTTGTTCCTATTGCTTTTTCTCCACATTATGTACTTGGTAGTATTTGCTACTCTGAGAGCATGGGCAGTGTATAGTTTGGTTAGGCTGGCATACTAAGGTGGGCCCCACATCCCATCTTTATCCTTGGTAAAAACTCCACAAAGTTTGTATTGGTTCCATCTGACACGTGCTCCGATTTTTTCCAACCTCTGGCATCATAACATGGGCAACCCAAGGAAAGAACATAAGAGTTTCTCCCATGAAGTCAGTCATTATCTGAGGAGCGGCCATCTAGCTTTGCACTTGCCTTGATATGCGATCAGTACCATATACAAAAGATTTTCTTAGGACCCCCTTCGAAGCGACATCACAGATGCTGTGACCGCAGTTCATATTCATGGCTTCATGCCGTTATTTTCTTTATATATGTTTACAGGATCTATTGGTACCGATGACTATATAAGCAACAATTTATATGCATAGGCTTAATACGTGCTGTTTCTGTTTCTAATTTAGATTTTCATCTTCGTGTTATTCAGGTGCTGTCAAGGCCATCTGGATGCATGCTGAAACCAGTCCCTAGTATTACTCCAATGGCTGATGGTGGCTCCAGTCTTCTCAGCTTCAAAAAGAAGAATCTTACTTGGGTATATTGCTTATTTATTTATATAGTTGATTGATGTCGAGTTAATTCCTGATAGTGACCTGATTTATTTGAATTAGGGGGTAGCTATTGTACATTAAATATCTTTCCCTAATATACCCCACCACTCCCACTTGGAAGACAATTAGTTGATGACTTGATGGCTGGAAGAGTCTAAATGGTGTAAAATAGTTGTGTGATATAAATATACGTGATGTTCATACTCTTAACATCTCAATGCTTTCCATATAGCATTCTAAGACACTTTACATGCAGGTATGCCAGCAAGGTGCAGACTATGTTGAGCTTTTTATATACCTTGGAGAACCTTGTCAAGTTTCTCAGCTTCTTCTTACTGTCTCCCACGGTGTTGAGGATTCTTCGTATCCAGCTACTGTAGATGTTAGAGTTGGTTCCAGCATAGATGCCCTTAAGCTTGTTCTTGAGGTTTGTCTTTATATCTTACTGGTATATTCTTATATTTGTTTTATGCCAGGTGTGTTCATCAGTTTCACTTTTAATAGCAAGTTGGCTCATTTATAGGATTGGGCTTGATGGACTGACATGTGTACTTAATGGGTCAAGACTGAAACACAGTAAAACTGCCCCTTGCTAATATTGAGCCGCATCAGATTTGCCGGTACCGACATGCTATGTTGCAATTCTGACAATCTGATGGAGGCAGGACGATTGGTTTTAAGCCAAATCTAAACAGTGTATTCCTTAACTTTGAATGAGCGGTGCTAAGTCAAGCTCAGCTAATTTGAGCTGCTGAGCCCGGCTTTGATCCTATAGTTTTATATCTGTTTTATTTCTTTATGAGTACAGGTTTTATCTGCACACATGAGCCCATGCTGAATGGTCGTCATTACAATTTTGTATTTTCATCAGTTCACTTGTTTACTGTGACAATTTCAGTATGTACCCAGCTGCTTTGAATTGATATTTATTTTTGTATGAATTCCAGTTAAAGCATCTGTATGCATTGAACTATTCTTAATGTTTGAGAGGTACTCTTTGTTTTAAGGCTGTTTTGTGCTTTGCTATCTGAATCTGGGCATGTCAATCTGATACTATACTGGCGGCTTATTTGCTGTATGCTAGTTTTTTTTGCAAGTTACCTCTCTTAATCAAATAATTACAATTGTTCCTTGCTGCCTTTCATTTTGTAGAAGTCTTGTTTGGCAAGCTTATGTGTAACTAACTGTGACTTTACTTGTTTAGGGCGCTTGCATTCCACAGTGCTCAAATGGAACAAATTTGTTGATCCCTCTCACTGGAAGAATTGATCCAGAGGACTTGGCTGTTACAGGTAAAAGTGCTCGACCGGACGTTCAAGAGAGCACTTATCTTCCTTTGTTATATGACTTTGAAGAGCTGGAAGGAGAAGTCAACTTTTTAAATCGGGTTGTCGCATTATCTTTTCATCCGTCTGCCATGTCGAGAACACCCATCACGCTTGGTGAGGTAAAAGGTCGACGGAATCATTGGGTTGTAGATGTTTTATCAAGAAGCTTTTCACAATTTGAAATATTTCTTCTGTGTACATTTTATTTGACTAGATGAGTAATCTTTTGAAACAGATTGAAGTACTTGGTGTTTCTCTTCCATGGGAGGATATGTTGACCAACAGTAAATGTATTGCTCAAATTTTGGAGCTCACTCATGAAAAAACATACGATCTAGGTTTGAAGGATGTTGCAAATTCTTCCTCTCCTAAGAGTGATGTTCGTGGTAGTGAGAGAACTTGTACTGGAAGTTCGCTATCAGTTCAACCAGGTGGTTCTGGAAACTTCGTCGATTTTCTCACTGGTGATATTGTCATATCAAACCAATCAAAAGTCACTGCAAATACATCATTTGGCTATGAGGAAGGGTCAAACTTCTTTGACGATGAATTTGATGTTAACCCTTTTGCCAGTACATCAGAAGAGCCTGTTGCTGAAGTGAATAGCCAGGTTGAAGATCGTGGCAGCACACAGTTTTATCTCGAGTATTTGGAATTACTTTCTGGAAATAATAAGGTAATTCTTGGTACAAATTCATTTTCATTCTCTTCCTAACTAGTTCATTGATTGATTTTCCTTAAATCATCGTTGAGCTAATTTTGTTTGCAAGTGATATTTGAAATTGGTATTCTCATGCTTTGATTTTTTTAGAACGTTTGAAACCGAGAAAAGACCCTACCAACTTATGATTATAGCTCATTACAAGATACAGTATATATTGTGCTTGACACTGCTTAGTGCTTAATTGCCATGCTTTATACAATGATCCTGTTCTCAATAACAATTGCTTATTTCGAAACAAGAAAGTGAAAATGATATTTTTTGAAAAATGTGTCAGTTTGGTTTCCACATGTTTCTGTTGTAGGCTTTGATGTTGTTGCTGTTGTTGTAAATGTGTTAAGTATAAATCATGATCTTAGGATGTAAACCACATTCATCTTTTCAGGGGAAGAGCCTTAATTTTGAGCAGATGATGAAGCTTGAAATAAAACGTCTTTATCTTGATCTTTCTGCTGCTGAAAGGGACCGTGCATTGTTATCGATTGGCGTAATTCCTGCCACAGTAGATCCAAATCGTTCAGTTGATTACTCCTACCTGTTGAAGCTGTCCACCTTTGCTGATAGGCTAGCATTGCTGGGGCATGCTGTCTTCGAGGATCGTGCTAATGCTTCAATAGGGCTCGAAAAAGTCAGTGGCCATGCTATAGACTTCTGGAATATCAGTGAAAATGGTGAATCATGTTCTGGTGGGGCATGCGAAGTCTGTACTGTATCTTCGGTAAAAGCTTCAGCTACTAGTGGAAATGCATCTCTATTTGTGGAGTGCTCCCAGTGTGAAAGAACAGCTTGCAAGGCTTGCTGTGCTGGGAAAGGGGCTTTTCTTTTGCTTAGCAATACTTACAGAGATCTGAAGATGTATGGTGGGAGTCAAGGTGGTGGCTATTCAGCCCTCGCAGATAGTTCTGTGTGCAAATCATGCTGCAGTGAGGTGATCAAACATGCACTGTATGTGGATTATATCAGAGTTCTTCATAGTTTGCGAAGAAAAGGCCGTGCAGAGAAAGCAGCTCTGAGAGCGGTGAATCAGGTCTGCCAACTTGAGCCCAGTAGTGTAGCTGATTCATCACATAGTGCTCAATCTGGTCAGGAACAATTGAAGCAGCTCCTCGATGATGAAGAATCTCTTGCAGAATTTCCACATGCAAGCTTTTTACATATGGTATTCCTTGACATTGTACTAATTTATGGTTAGCTTATACCCTTTATGATCTGCTGCCACTTTGTATCTATATTAACACTCCTGCGGCGACGACACTGTTGCACATGGACCATGGAAAGACACTCAAATGCACTAGACTTGAGTCTAACATAATCATTTCAAAATAAGTTTTCTCTTTTTGTGTGAAGCTGTATCTTATTGTCCTTGCTCTGTATTTTTTTACCGCAGAGTATTGCTCTGATCCTGCCCTGTTTTATTTTTCCAGGTAGAAACTGCTGGTGACTCTGCACCACTGTTTTCATTACTGGCACCACTTGGCAGTGGAGTGTACAGGTCCTACTGGAAAGCTCCACAGGGCAACACAACTGTGGAGTTCCCGGTTGTTCTTAGCGGTTTATCAGATGTTTCTGGAGTTGCAATAATTGTCAGTTCCTGTGGTTACTCATCATCTGACTGCCCAATTGTAAGATGTCCTAATTTGCGGCCTTCTTTCTTTTTCATGGGATGCTTCATTTATCTACATAAGTGGTACCAACTAAGTCAGCGAGAAATTTCTTCACTTGCTATGCCTTTCTGTCCGTATTCCATATTGTATCAGTTACACTGATGCAAATTCATCTAGTTTATTCGCCATATTCTGGTATGGACGTAACACAAATGTTCATGTGCTTTAGAGATCATTTTCTGTAGTGACGGAGTTAGCTACCTGTACGAAATAAGAAGAGTATTTGAACTAGCCTATTGAGCTATATTCACTTCCACTGGTTGGTTGTTTCTTTTAGTGCAATTATTTACCTCATATGCTGATAATCGTGCTGCTTGTGCAGGTGGAGATATGGGCTAGTAATAAAATACAGCGAGATGATCGCACATTCATAGGAAAATGGGATGTGCAAGACATGATAGTGTCATCTCCACAGCTTTGTGGACGAGAAAATTCGAGTAGCTTGGATAAGGCACCAAGACACATTAAACTACACTTCCCAAATCCTATCCGCTGTCGCATAATTACAATAAAAATGACACTTCCCCCGAATGGTTCTCGCTCAACCATGTTTAATGAAGAATTTGATCTTCTTTCTTTGGATGAAAGCTCGTTTATTGAATCTAAGCCAAAAAGTGCACAGAATTCATTCATCCATGCAAAAAGGATTGTTGTTTTTGGTAGCTCTTTGCCAAAGGAGATGGGTCCTGACACATCTGCGGGATTAATGAGGATGAAAAGTTGTTTAGATGGATCACCATCATTGGGCAGATTTAGGGTAAATCCTGCTTTTTTTTTTTACTGAGCACTTCTGAGCTCTATTTCAAGTTGTTTGCTAAAACTTTCCCCTCCTGTTTTTCAGATTCCAGTTGAGGTGGAGAGGTTGACAGACAATGATCTTGTTCTTGAGCAATATCTCTTACCCAATTCTCCTGGAATAGCTGGATTCCGCCTTGATTCCTTCAGTGTTATAAGGCCTCGAGTAACCCATTCACCTTTGCCATCAGAGTCGGATATGAGAGAGTTTTCATTGACACGTATGGAAGATAGACATGTAAATCTTGCAATTCTTCATATACAAGTCACAGTTGTCCAGGTAAAATAAGGCACTGCCTATGTGGCCCAGTTTTCCTGATTTGGTGACTAAAATTGATAGTTTTACAGTTATTTTGATCTAGTTAGATGTTTGTTTTTAACACATGCTTATGTAATTCATCACTTGTATTCTGTCTTTCTAACACTTGTTCTTTGGAGCCCTTTTGGGAGTGAAAAAGGTTAAGGAAGTTGATTTAAAGTTTTAGGAGTTGAGTTTGAGAAGTAATTATGACCACTTTGGATTGTAGGATCTTCATAGGTTCCCAATTCTTAGGATTTTTCCCTTCAAATGTCCTTTGGATCAATGTAATGGTGCTACCAGATTTCCTATGGATTTGTTTCCTATGCCTTAGTTCCATAGTCGCTTCAATGTCCACTCCAACCTCTTTTCCACACTTGCCATGGATATATAGTTTTTGCTTGCCTATTTTGTATTTTGTGTGCCATTAACCGATTTCATGTGCTTATGTTTTTTCAACAGGAGTCTGGCAAGCTGGTTGTAGAGGAATACCGTCTACCAGAAGTTAAAGCAAACACACCACTATATTTTGATTTTCTGGATTTACAGCAGGATTGCCGTTGTGTTATCTTTAGATTACTTGGGGATGTCACCGCCTTTGTTGATGATATTGCTGACATTGATGGCTTAAACTTGCGAAATCTTCCTTTAGCTTCTGGATTATCTTTGTCAAATAAGGTCAAGCTGTATTACTACGCTGATACCTATGAGATGGGAAAGATTGGCAGTCTCTCAGCAGTATGATATATAAGAGGTGTGAGTATACACCAACCTGGCATTTTAATTGCTGTTATTTACTAAGAAGTCATCTATACCCCCCACCAAGTACCACAGCTGTTCGGAGAACCCTCTGGCTATTTTTTTTTCTTTACTGTACCAAGTTTCAATACGGCTTCCTTAACCCCTTATCCTTGTTTAACTCCCCTGTTTAGCTGACGTGAGCATTTAGAGTATTTTAGCCGCATCAAACTGAAAATAGGGAAAAGTATCGTCCCTCTTTCTTTCTCTTCCTACACCCCATCTCCCTCTGTTCTGTTTCAGAATTAGGAAATAACCTAGCAGCACAGCAAAGTTTGTCAGGTGGGTAGCCATTTCCAAGAAACTGAGCACGATAACTGAGGAGCATAGCAAGTCTTGATCTTGGATTACTTGCATATCACAGGGATGCGAGGATCTGGTGTTGCACCAGTCGCAGCTGCTGCGAGGACACGCAATGGTGGCATTGGTTTCCCGAGAGCATGACGCTACAGTCATGCAACCACAGAATCGATCCCACCAGGACAATGAGGGAAGGAGTGAGGGGGGCGATGGCTTACGTTACACGAAGAGAAGGGGCAACTGAGCATGGGTGGAGCTGGGGAAGGTGTCAGCGGTTTTAGCAGTAGGGCACTTACACATCCTATGATACGAAAACCACTCGGGAGGGCATTTGCAAAGGAGAAACATTTGGGGCTTCTCAAATTTTCCACAACGGTAGTATTTTTGTTTTGCCCCTAGTGAAGCTTCACCGAATGAGAAGCTAAAGTATGAATTGGGCTGTATATAGCGCACAGCCGAATTCTGATCAGGAATGTGCTTGGTAGCTTACAATCTGCATAAGTAGCTCCTAGTAGCTTTTATTTAGTTCAACTTGTCACTGAAGTCTTGTTAACTCGGCAAGTACACATCAAACGTATATGACCATTTTAGTTCACCCACCTCGTTATTCCTTTCTTATTCTCTATATGGCTGAAACTACCCCTGCAAATCTCAATATTCCTCTTTTGTTCGCATGAATAATATAGTATTGGAAATTGCAGTTCATGGGTGTTTCAGACAAGATAGGTGTTTTGAGAAGTACATCTCTCAAGTAGCATTGCCCCCACTTATTAAACTATCGTGTCCTTTTTGTTTGTAGAATGGACAATTACACGACACTAATACTGTTTTCTTACTTTGTTTTGCCTTATTTAGGCTGTACACCCCATCATGGAATTGTTCACGGTTGGTACACTGGTGTTGTAAACTATTACTTGTGCGTCGATCATGGAATTGTTCACAGTTGGTACACTGGAATTGTTCACGATACTGCAATCGATCCCACAATAACTTCATAACGTTCTGTAATTCCTGCTTGATCATTCAGTGATACATGCTGATGACCCTTGGGATATTAACTGTAGAATATATAGAAATTCTTTTATTGGCAGTAGAATGTCTGTAAATTGAAGATCCAGTTCTTTTTGTAGAATGTTTGAGAAATCAACGTGATTGCACCTTTTGAAGCTGCCAGATACAATTCGTCAATGCATATATGAAACCTGTATAGGATCAGGTGCTAAATTTTGTAAGAGGTTTAAACAACTATTTTGAGCACTGAATTTTTCCAGCTACAAGTTCACTTTTATGATGCACTTTGCTGCGATTGTGCCAATATGTCTATAATTTGAACAAAAGATTTTGTGTACCATCTCATGCGAGGCTCAGAGGTCACGCTATAGCGGGAGTATTTTGCACTAGTGTGTTGAAATCTTTGAAAGTTCGAGGAAATAAATGATCTCGAATTCCATTTAAATGTGAACATCCAAACAGTTTAATAGATTTGTTTGCTGTAATAAAAAAGCCACAAATATTAAATTTTAATAAGTACATTTGTTTGCTGTAATTAAACTAGCTGAACGCGTGTGCGTGTTGCCATGTGCTCAGCGAAAAAGGTCCAGAACCATTGCTACCCACCTGACAAACTTTACACAACTGGGAATTGAAAGGCTCACTACAAAAAATAATCGTTACTTACCATGGTTAAAAATTATCGCGTGTTTTTCCTGGTTAATGAGTCATAGGCGATGCCAGCAAAAGATCTACCACGGGTTTTCTTGTCCGTGGCGGGTGAGGGGCCTTTAGCCATGAAAAATCAGACCGTGGTGGAAGAGTTTTCGGGAGACCCATGACTGTTGACATAATGCCAACTAACACATGGTAACCACTGTTAGCTGGATGGTAACGCCGTTAACTAGGCGAAAATCCATAGTTGATAGAGACCCACACAAGGCATGCTAACAATTAAACATGCCGGCCGGAACATCTTAGACACACTAGGCTTTAACGGGCCAGCCCACTTAAGATCTCCTAGCTTAAGCATGCATCATGCCTAATTTCAACAAAGTTTAAAAGACCGGGCCATCAAGGGCATATGAGCTTAATCGGGTTGGTCCATCAAAGACCACCTATGAGCTTAGTCGGACCAACCCATCTAAGCCCAGCTACAACCTAGCGAGTTTAAATAAGATAGCCCACAAGGCCTGCTAGCGTAACTGGGCTGGTTTGGGCTGGTTAACGTGCTAAGATTAACAGGCCGACCCACCTAAGGTCCTTTAAGCCTTGCCATGCCGACCTGCTTTGCATCGATGTGCTAGCCCACTTGGGGTTTGCTATGGTTAAAAGGCCAACCCATGTAAGGTCTTTTAAGCTTTGTCGGGCCGGTCTTTCTCCCTTGCATCAGACTACCGATTTCAATGGAGCAGAAGCGTAAGATTGAGGAGATTCCTGATTGCTACCACCAGTCCATGGGGTGGGGCAACCTCCACTACCCGGTGGTGGAGAACATGGCCGAGCGGGCAGACATCCTCATCACTGGTCGCCTCGCTCGAGGCATGATTGGCATGCGACATGCGATTCGTGGAGCTCATAAGCTTCCGTTCGGAGTACCGAGCCTGCTCCACTACCCAGTGGTGGAGAACATAGCCGAGCGGGTAGACATCCTCATCACTGGTCGCCTCGCTCGAGGCATGATTGGCATGCGACATGCGATCCGCGGAGCGCATAAGCTGTTCGGTGTATCGAGCCTGTTCCACTACGACCCGGAGACATGGCTAGACGACCGCGAGAATACTGTAAGAGTATTTATTTATTTAGTCATCTCATTTCAGCTTGTGTCAATCAACTTTTCTTATTGCCGAACATCATGCATGTATTTAGACTGAACATCACCTAATTTGGGAGTACTGTAGGTTTTGCTGTCTTCACTATGCACATGACTCTTCCAAATTGCTTTACTTATCCATTATATGTGTGCTTTAGTTCCGCGCAATCCGTTCTTTATTCTGTCGAATACCTTGCATCCATAGACAATTTTGAAACAAATCCTATTTGCAGGACATTAAGGCGTTGTTGATGCCATTAGACAAGCCCACAGTTCCAACATTTATCCATACCAAGGATGAACTGGATAGACATGGACCCATGCACTGGATGGGCTGTAACGGCGACTGGGTGACATTTGTCTAGCGGGACGGGCACTTGACGATCCGCAACATATACAGATCAGATACCTATATATCTCTTCCATCTCTGGAAGCTGTAGGAATTTCTTTGTGCCCTCATGGTGCCTGCTGGCTGCGCAGCCACCATTCCTCTTCAAATACAAATTTTAAAAAATAGAACTGTTCAAAATACAGATCGTCAAGAGGCCGTACCAAGATGAACTAGGAGGGCCATGTCGTTACGAGATAATCGCTGTATTTGAAAATTTGATCGTTATCGTACTCGCGCCCCTAGACAAGGAGTGGAATATCCTATCAAACCCCGACTTTGAAAGAAGACACTATGTCGATGCCATCGGCATTCGTGGGTATGGTACAAGTTCAGACCTGCATCGTGTATACGCGGTTACATATCCGGAAGGAGATGTTATGGTTTGGGAACCATATACCTAGGGTGAGTCTTGTTTTATGTCTTAACTAGTAAATGGCATATGCTTCACATGTTGGACCAATTACGATTTTCAATATTGTTGTACAAAACTTGCGTTCTAAATGTTGTTCAAACTTTCAGTACAACTAATAATTTGGTTATACCATCAAAATAAGTGTGACCATGCAGTTGAGAAATAGGAACAAAAACTTAGAACCTTTGTTAATCACCATCAAGTGGGACGTGTGATATCGGTGTGAGCCTTCTTTGATTTTTCTACATAATGGATACATGACGGTTCTAGAAACACGTGGACGCTAATGTGGTATTTTTTCACACGAATACATCTAATCTCAACCGTTAAATTTTGGACACCAACATTTAGAATTGTTGCTTGATGGTGCTTGACGTAGCGTGGGGGAACCCCAACAGAAAGGTATGATGAGCACATCAACAAGTTTTCCCTCAGTAAAAAATCAAGGTTTAATCGATCAGCAGGAGAAATGCGTGACTTCTGAAGGTGTTGCTAGCTGACTTGTGGCAGGACGCACTACCGGCGTCAACAACAACGTGGCTGCACACAACATAACCAAAGTACTTTGCCCCAACTTACAGTGAGGTTGTCAATCTCACCGATTTTGCTGAACACAAAGGATTAAATGTATCGTGTGGAAAGATGATGATTGTTTACAGCGGAATTTAAAGAGAACAATGCTTGCAGTAAGTAAACAAAACATGATTGCAGTAGATGAATTTATCAGTGTAAAAGAAAGGACCAGGGTCCATAGTTCACTAGAGGTGTCTCTCCATAAAGATAAATAACATGCTAGGTGAACAAATTACAGTTGGGCAATTGACAGAATACCGATCATACATGACAAGATGATTACTATGAGATTCGTTTGGGCATTACAACGTAATACATAGACCGTAATCCAACTGCGTCTATGACTAATAATTCACCTTCAGGTTATCGTCCGAACCCCTTCCAGTATTAAGTTGCAAGCAACAGATTATCGCATTAAACAATGTGTGTAAAGTAAACAATAGAATCACCCTTAGATAAAACATTGTTATTTTCTCCCTAGTAGCAACATCATATCTACAATGTTAGAAGTTATTGTCACTCTTCCAGAAAAATAGAGGCATGAACCCACTATCGAGCATAAATACTCCCTCTTGAGTCACAAGCATTTACTTGGTCACAGCAGTTACTAGCAACGAAGAGCATGCAAGATCACAAATAACATATGACAAGTACATATAATCGATCTCAACATAGTATTCAATATTCATCGGATCCCAGCAAACACAAAATGTAGCATTACATAAAGATGATCTTGATCATGATAGAAAACTCACAAGATCTAAACATGAGGCACAAATTGGAGAAGACAACCATCTAGCTACTGCTATGGACCCATAGTCCAGGGAAGAAGTACTCACACATCACTTTGGAGGCAGACATGGCGATATAGAGGCCTCCGATTATGATCTCCCTCTCGGCAGGGTGCCGGAAGAGCTTCGAACCCTCCCGAGTTAGGGTCTGCGATGGCGGCCACGACGGAACTTTTCGTGGATGGAGGCTCGGGTGTTTAGGTTTTTCCCGAGATCGTGAATAAATATGTGGAAGGGCAAGGTCGATGGAGGCTAGGAGGGCCCACACCACCCCTTGGCGCGGCTAGGCCTGGGCCCGCGCCAAGGCATGGTCTGGCCGCCCTGTGCCTCCTCTTTGTCTCCCCTCCGGACTTCGTCTTCGTTACGGTAAAATATTGACTTCGGCTTTTGTTTCGTCCAATTCCGAGAATATTTCCTGTACAACTTTTCTGAAATACAAAACAACAGAAAACAGGAAACTGGCACTGTGGCATCTTGTCAATAGGTTAGTGCCAGAAAATGTATAAAAGTGCAACGAAGTCTAATCAAAACATATATAAATTGGTGTAAAACAAGCATGGAGCATCAAAAATTATAGATACGTTTGCGACGTATCAAACATCCCCAAACTTAAATCCTGCTCGTCCTGGAGTAGGTAAGTGATAACAAAATAATTTTTGAGGTGACATGAAGCCAACACAATCTTGATCAAGTTATTGTAAAGCATTGTAAGCTTGGATCAAAGTAGTCTAAACATAGGCATGATAGATACTCCCTCCGTTCTTTTTTAATTGACTCGGATTTAGCACAAAGTTATGCTAAATTCGAGTCAATTAAAAAGGAACGGAGGGAGTATAATTCTAACAATAGAAATTAGCAACTAAGTTATAACATGAGAAGTAACTCAAACAAATGATCATTAATAATAGTGCATTGAAAGCAACTGTTTGTTTATGAGCATAGAGAAAACATAGCAAAGTCGTACTCAACATGTCCTTTATGAAGTAGCAAAACATAAATGCTAGGACACCTTTAAAGTTCATATGGTGACTAGATACAAGAAATTTAAGAACAAACAATAGCATAATCATGAATCAATCAATAATAATTTTGAGACTAGGCACATTGCACTAAGAATGAAAACTATGCTCTCTTAATTGGTGCATAAAGAAGAAGATGAAGACTCAACATAAAAGTAAAAGAAAAACTCTTTGCAGAGGAAGCAAGATTAACAAGTTTTATAACCTTTCAAAAAGTATGGTACTCATTAGTTTTGAACTCTCATTGCCCCTATCATAAGCATCTTAAATGGTTAAAGTCATGGACACAGGAAGTCAGGTAATTCACTAGCTATATAATTCGAGTTTATTAATCCTTTTATTAATGTCTTTGCATCAAGAATAGGGAAAATATCTGACTATATGATTTTGCATTGACTCATGTTGAATTTGTGGTAAAGTAACTAACATTTGCCTGATTATTTATTTGTTTTCACAGGATTTTCACCTTCTACATGTCATGAGAATATTGCGGATGGTAGGTTTTTAATTATAACTTAGCTCGTAATGTATTACGTTCATGGCAATCGCGGAACATGCAAGCATAGTGAAAACGAGTATCTAGATTGTTTGTATGGGTGGTGGAGGGTTCTTATACTGCATGTTAGGTTAGTTCACCGGGTGCGACGCACGGACAATTATGCTAGTGTAATAGTAAAGACGGATATAGATTTATTTATTTAATTAAACAATCAATCTTATACATAGTAGATCATGCCTACTTCGATGAGGCTGATATGCGGTATGTTGAGCGCCACGGCGGGGCCCCTGCTGTTTTTCCGGAGGAAGTTGTATGCCACATCGATGGCGAACTTCTTAAACACGTTGGAGCTCTTCCTTGCCTTGATGTACGAGTGCCCCATGATGTACGCCACGCCGGCGTGCTTGGCCTCCACGATCACGCTCAGCTCCTCCTTCACCCTCGGGTCCACGTACTCGCCCGCCACCTCTGACATCTCGAACCGGACACGACGTTGGTTGGCAAACCCCGGCGACTCGGACTCGTACATGTTTTGCAGCGACTGGAGCGTATCCGACTTGTGCACGTCCGCGGCAGCCGTGGCCGCGCGCACCACCACGCTCTCCTCACCGTCCACTGGCTCCCGTACCAGGAGCCCCGTACGTGCGAGGTCGCTTGGGCGCGTGATCACGGTCATCCTGCCCTCAACCGACGCGGCGCCGTCGCTGTTGCGGTTGGCGTTCTCGGCGGCCTCGGCTGCCTCCATCTGCACAAACTCGGCGATGCGGAGCACGAGGTCGTTCTCGAAGTCGCTGTCGTCGCCGAGCACGTCCTTGTAGCCGTAGCGGACGACGCAGCGGTACATGTGGAAGTCGCGCGGGCCGACGCGGCCCACCAGGTGCCGCTCCTCCGGCCGGACGTGTGGGATGGGCACGGCCTTGACGCACACGAAGACGAGCACCTGGTGGAACGCCGGAAGGTTGGTGACGAAGTGCGAGAACACTGCCGGCACGCCGGTGGCGAGCTCGCTGTAGATGAGGCCGATGCCGGGCACGCGCACGATGCCGAGGCTGGGGCCCAGCGCGTGGATCCACCTCAGGGACACCTTGTTCTGCACGTCGAACGTGTGCTTTAATCGCGTGCCGTAGTGCCACACGTACATGATAGCCACGAACACGAGTGACAGTGCCAGCGGCAGCCACCCGCCCTGTGGCACCTTCATCAGGGCCGCCGACAGGTACGCCGCCTCCACGACGCCAAAGGCCAACAGGAAGAGCGTCGCCAGGATGAAGCCCTGCTGCCACACAAAGACGATCACCAGCGACATGAGGAGCGTGGTCACCACCATCACACCGGCGCACGCCATTCCTGCATTCAAATAGAGAGCCTTTCATTCTCAGCCAAACAAATGTACTCAACGCGAGGCCCGTTGGCGTTACTTACCGTATGCGTTACCGATGAGCATGGTGTCGCGGAAGCCGACCGTGACGGCGAGACACACGAGCATGAGGATCCAGTTGATCTCGGGGCTATAGATCTGACCGTGGATGCGGTTGGAGGTGTGGACGATCTTGACACGCGGGAAGCAGCCCAGTGCAGTGCACTGCCGCACGATGGAGAAGGTGGCCGAGATCACTGCCTGGCTTCCCACGATCGCCGCTAGCGTCGCGATCACCAACACCGGCCAGAACAAAGTCCCTGCAGCAAAATTTCATTCACGTCGTCGTTTGGTCACATCCCCTCGTAAAGCAAAATCAACTTGCTTATATAGCTTGTGTGATTTAACTGTTTTCATGGTGAATAGGCATTTTAATTACTGGGTATGGACTGGAAGAATATGAAGTGGATGTCGCAGTCTGGAGTTTTGGACAGGAAGGCCGCCTGCCCCATGTACTGCAGCACCAAGCACGGATAGATCAGGCCAACAAAGGCTACCTGTTAATGACACGTACATGACATCGATGGTTCATGATACTTTTTAGATAAACGGTATATAGAAACTATCAATTACATCCAGCTCTCTGCCAATATCACGTCAGGAGCTAGTTAGAGCAATTCAAGCAGATCCCCTAAACTTACCTAAACTGTAAAATAACCAATAGTTTTCGGTTTTCGTGAAAAAAAGACGTGTAGATCAGACCCCATGCACGTAATATAGTTTTTTTTTTACACGGGTCAGAAAAAACTCCTCGCCCGAACTGGGCATTCGCGTGTTGCGCGGCCAAACCGAGCGCGACCTCTATCCGTGCGGAGCCAGTTGGCGTGCTGAATTTTTCCATCCCCTCCTCCGCCTTCTTCTTCCTCGCCTCTTCCTTCCATTGCGATGCCGTCACCGCATCTCGCCATCTATCTCGGCCACAATGACCATGCCCCACCGCTTGTGAATGCCTCGCATCCCGCCGCATCGGTAGAAGGTCGAATATCGCGGGTTGGCCATGTTTTATTCCATGGCGGAGGACTCTTCGCCGGCAGACATGGATGTGTCGCGGGGCTTCGTTTCGGCCACGCCCTTGACCTTGGCCACCGGATTCGACCTCTCCGGAGCTCCTTCTTTCGCCTTGGGCATTTCCGCTGCCGGAATCGACCGCATCGACCCACCTCCGTAGGGTATGGTCTGTGCTTGTTCTTGGAGTTCGACCTATTCCGCTGGATTCAATTTTGAGTTGTAATTTCTTTCTAAGGACTCATCGTCTTCAGACGATTCAGACCTCGACGATTTTCTCAACGACGATGACACCGAACATATGATCCTCATCCTCGCTGTGAAGGAGCTTCAAGATAGATTCAACGTCAACAAGCGGTGCGTACCAATGGCTGGACACGCTTTCATCAAGCGGAACCGAGCACTCAGCCACGCCGCACCCATGAAAGACTACTTGCCGAGGTACCGACATACCCGCCACATCTTTTTTGTAGAAGGTACCGGACGGGCCGTAGTTTGTTCGTCGGCATAGTCAAAGCTTGCGAGGCCAATGCTCGATATTTTACTCGCATGTGAAACGTTGCCGGCTCCATATGGGATTTAGCCCCTATTAAGAAATCTCGACAGCTATGCATATGCTTGCATATGGCATCCACGCACTGGTGAAGATACAACCATTGAAGATGTTTGGATGTTTGCCAAAGTGATGATTCATGTGTTTGGTCTGTTGTATCTTCGATCTCCAAACAATGAAGATATACAAAGGTTGATGGCAATGAATGAAAAGAGAGAGTGGCCAGGAATGATCATGAGTGTTGATTGTATGCATCGGAGGTGGAACAATTGCCCGATGGCATGACATGGTGAATATTGCGGTAAAAGTTGTGATGCCACCATTGTGCTTGAGGCCATGGCATCAACATACTTGTGGATTTGGCATTGCTTCTTTGGATTGCGGGGATCACTCAATGAAATCAATATCTTGCATAGATCCTATTTGTTTGCTAGTGAAGATGCTCTGGCTTGCAACTACAAAATCAATGGGCATAAATACACCATGTGCTACTATCTTGCTAGCGGTATCTATCCAGCTTGGGCAATGATTGTGAAGACCATCCAACCCCCCTCCCCCCAAAAAGCTCACTTTGCGAAGGAACACGAAGCATTCCGAAAGGACATTGAAAGAGCTTTTTTGGTGTTTAGAAAGCTCGGATTGTCATTATACAAGGTCAAACTCGTTTTTGGGACAAAAACCCTAAACAACATCATGATATGTGTGATTCTTCATAATATGATCATCGAAGATGAGAGAGGGTTAAACTTGGAGTTCTTCTATGACAATGTTAGTAGCCGCGTGGAACCACGAAGAAACCCTCATAGTCAAGCATTTATTGAGACACATCGGGTAATTCAAGATTCGGCCACACATACGTAGCTCAACCTTGAACTCATCGATCACCAGCGTTAGATACATGACATAAATTGGTGTTCCTCCTTCATTTATTTCATTTCCTATTTATTTGTGTGTGAGGTGAAAATTTTATTTGGCCCCGGAACCATTCATTATTTGTTTAATATTTGGTTTGAACTATTGTTGTAATGTGATTTGAGGAGCATTGTAATTTGGATGATTATTGTCAGTTGTGATGTTTAAAATATTCATTTGTTTTGTTCAATTTGATGTCATATTGTCGAATTTGATGTTTACGGTTTTGGTTTGAAGTCCGCGGCAACCAATTAGATGTCATAAACAAAAATTATAAAACAGAATATTTGAATATTCTGTTTTACAGTCTTGGTTTAGGGGATCTGAATTGCCATGGCCCACGCAAGTGCATAAATGCGTTTACCGCGACATGTACTCGTGTTTTAACAGGTCAAGATTTATGGGATCTACTAGAGTTTCTCTTAAAACATCAAGTATGCACACAGCCAATTTATTCATTTAAAAAAAGACCAAGAAAACATCTACAACAAACTTTAGCATCAACGACCAACTTGAGAGGTACACCAATAAGGAAGCTTTCAAGAAAGGAATGACGAACGAAAAGCCAAATCATGGTTTTCCACCCAAAGAGAAATCTGAAAAACTTTAGGCAATGTGTGCAATAAGGAAATGTCGTGTAAAGGACAACATTGCTAGTTTCAACCAATAAAGGTCGGACCTAGAACATTCACCCTTGGGACTCGAGACCCAACACTCAAGAGTGTGCCACGTAATCGAGGTGGATCTATGCTGCCACTACCTCCTGATCCATCATTTCACAACTGCATAGTATGGTCTTGATGGATTGGTGATTGCATTTTGCATCGTGTTATTTCTTAAGATTTTTTTTGCATCAGTAGTGTTAGGATTTATTTTTATTTTGGGATGCTCGCGTGCACCTATTATGTTTGTTTACCAGGATCCCACAAATAAATAGGATGGTGGAAAAAATCAATTAGAGAAATTGTTCTTTGACAAAAACATGTTGATCTAAAGCAATAAATACCTTTCTTACAATTATCCAAGCGAGGGAGCAAATTAATTGAATTCCACCTCCGGCTAGTTTAATGACCAATAGTACGACGGGGGCCTGCCGTACCCGCCGTCGTACCATACACCATTCGAACATGCTTCTTATATACTTTCACCCTATGCGATCGGATTAGAAGTTAGACATACATAGAAGCCACATAACAGAAAAACCTCACCTCCCGACAGGATCTAGAGGGTGAACCCGCAGAAGGGCATCCATCTCCACCATAGCTTGGATCTTGTAGGCTCTGATATCGATCTTCATCATCATCTACATCGCCATCACCTGTCATCCATCTTGTTGTAATTCCTAACCGTAGTGTGGATTTGCATTTGTACTCATTTAATCCTTCATACTCCATTTATATCATTATTTGGTTGATTTTGTTTGCCTAGTTCCCTTTGTTCCTGGGGAGGTGGAGAAACCCTTGCGCAACCATGAATTGAAATAAATATAATTTTTTTTAATTGTATAAGTATGTAGTAAATTTACTCAATTTTATTGTGTGAACATCGATTGCATAATATTTTGGCCCCCGGGGAGTTGAAGGAAGTTATCGTTGTGCCTGGTTAGTGTTTGGTGTGCACCTGGGAGATGATTCGTCGCTAGCATTAGCCATGTATTAATGATAAATCACGGATACCCAATAGTGTATATCCATAACCATGGGTAGACCCTTAATTTCTAGTATACTCATGTTGCTTGCTATGGAGGACTGGCTATGGTAAGGAGGGGTGTGATGAGCGAGACTTCTGGGCACACCTTTATGTGGGTCTTTGTGCATGCAGACACATACAAAGAAGACATACTACACCATAATCATATTCTATTAATTCTAGTGGTGATTCTCCAACTCCCAGAGAATAATTTTAGCCATGTTGTAGTTTCATTACTATTTACATCACTTAATCACTATTTGCACTTTCTACTTGCTTTCTTTTAACATTGCTTTGCTCTCAACACAAACACTTCAACACACTCTTACTTGGGATCGAGGATAACTTGCAGGTACAGTTTTATAAAACCATAACAAGGGGCATAAAGACCTCTCATGGTTTGATATTAGCTTTTAATTTGAAACTAGAACCATAGAAGATGTGCACTTGTAGGCATCAATGAAATTACATAGACACATAGATGGAACCATGCGAGTGCAACATGTTGTTGAGCAGCCCTTGTAGATGTCCAACATCGACCTCGATCATTTGATGTCGGTGATCCATCCATGTAGAGTTGATATCTACGACAACCATGTGAGTCACCTTGGACACTACACAAATTCCCCCATACTCGGCAGATTTTTTTGGATGGCACAAGCGAATAGTACCTAAACGAGTTTTTTAGCCAGCCGATGCTATTTCTCAGTGGCTATCAAGGAGGCGAATGGTTATGCATCGTGACAAACTGCATACCGACACATAATTTATAGTGTTGTGCTAGCTCGCATACGGTAGAAATGCTTTTTTATGCCGCGCTCGGGCGACAGTAGGGGCATTATAGATGTGTGTTGTCCATTCTAAGGAATATTAAAAGTTGATTGAGTGATGTAGAGTGGTCAAGCACTTCCAACTGATTGGTCAACAATGTCTCGCAGCCAAGCATGGCCCACCAACACAGAGCAGAGCCTATCCTTTAGGGTCAATCATTATGGACCCCATGTTCAAATGGGACCCACATAGTTGGTTGTCTTTCTTCTAGGAACTATAAAACAAACCCTAACCCCCACTTCCTAGTACCATTGTCTATATAAATACATGGAAACCCTTGTCCCAGGCTCCACCCCTCTTTTATTCCACCGTATGATTCCCACTCAAACCCTAGATCTCATCCACTCTGGTCCACCACTTTTACACACACTCTCCATTTCTCCCTCCATTCCCTAATCGACAAGGAAAATCGTATATCTCACCAACTACCGTCCCATGTGTTCAGAATATTCCCTAGAGGCAATCATGTGTATGATGTAATTATAGTACATCCCAAATGTATCTACTTTTCCAAGCACTTTGCTTAATGAATTACTCCAGAATCTCACCATACTTGGATAAAAACTGCTGAATATGATGTTGTTTTTAGCAAAGTATCCTTTTTGTCAAGTTTTCGCAGGAAATAAAATCGGGGAAAATACCACGAAAGTTTTTCACCAAAAGAACAGACCTGGAGCTTTGGATCATGAGAGGGGAGCCACGAGGCCCGAACGAGGCCAGGTGGCGCGCCCTAACTCTTTGGGCGCGCCACCCACCCAGGCCTGTTCGGCCCTCGGTCGTTGTCTTGCCTCCCCCCTTCGCGTGGTGCCTTATATACCCTAAAAACCTACCCCTGGAGGGATACGATGTTTCGCGAAACAAAGTGCCGCCAAGACCACGATCTTCGTTTCGGGAGTCAGATTTATCCTGCTCTCCACCCCAGAGAGAGGGATTTTGAGGGCTTCTTCATCATCACCGCCACCGACATCATCACCAACCATCATGGACTCAGTCTCCATCACCATGAGTGAGTAGTTCTCTGTAGGCTTAAGAGGTGGATGGGTTTTGGATGAGATTGATCATGTAATCCTCTATATGTATCGATATTTTAGGTGTTCGTCTTGAAGATATTCACTTATGAGTGTTGGTACACCTTTGCTATGTTTAATGCTTGTTACTAGGGCCCGAGTGACATGATTTCAGTACTGAACCTATATTGCTTTATCATATATATGAGGTTGATATTTATCTACAAGGTGTATTACTTGTTATTATGTTGATCGACCCTGCGAATCCCTAAGGTGACAGGAGGGGAAAAAAGGGGAAGATGTAATAATTTCGAGGGTTATGTGTGTTCATGAATCTTAATGCTTTGTTCTACGTAGACCTTAATTGCTTGTAGTTCCAAGTTGGACCCTGTGAAATGGGCAAGCAGGACAAAAGATGATATGAAAATTCTCTTAGTTAGTACCCATAACTATATTTGGATCACGCACCTACACACAAATAAATTAGAGATGAGTGCTATGTTAGTTGGATTACATTACATGATCAATACCATCCATACATTACCTTATTGCTGCCTCATGCCTACGCTTTTATCCACTCAAAGTTTCACATTACTTCTTCCAGTGAAAACTGGAAATCTGCTGTTGTTATTTACTGTTTTCTTTACTGCTTTGAATCTATACAGGTGCCATTGCCACTATGGTCTATGAGCACATTAAAGAAGAAATGGGATTACGTAACATTGGAACTAAAATTTTAGAATCCAACTTGTTGGATGCTAGCTTGTTGATTAACATGGATATTCTTGTTGGAGTGTGGTTGAAAGATTTCTATAAGTATAAGTATATGGTTAAGAAATATGTTTTTGCTTGCACTGTGCTTCGTCGCCTTGATTATTTTGACAGGTTATCAAACAAATGGATCATCAAGCAAGAGGATCATGACTGGGAGTTGGCTCCCGCGACTTCACAGGACGACGAATGGACCGAGGAAGCCCCTGAGCCTCCTCATCAGGAGGAGTCGGAGGAGGTACCTGTGTATCCACAAGCGGAGTGGTACGATCTAGCACCACAACAGCATGAGTGGTACGTCACTGCACCACCTCAGCAAGAGTGGCAAGCACCGCCTAAGCAAGAGTGGCAAGCACCGCCTGCACCGGATGCCTGGGGGTTCGCACCTGCCGCGCCCTACTACCAGCTTGGGGAAGGGTCTTCTTCCCAATGGGGCGAATGAAGATGCTTCTTCACAGTGGAGGCAGCCAGGACCCTTCTTCGATGATGGATTGCACGGGTGGGGGCCCGGCTTCTACCAACCTAGCTACTAGCTTCACCCCAAGCTTGGGGGAGTATGTGTCCTTCGCCTTTCTCTATTGTATATCTATTGTATATTGTCATGCTAGTTTCTATTTAGTTTTATTGCATTGTAGTTTTTGTTTAGTTCACCATTTGAAAAACCCAAAAAGATTTCCACTTCCTATTTTTTTGCATTTTGATTTCTTGCGAACAAAAACCTTAAAACACCAAAAGATTTTCGCTTTCTAGTTTTGCATTTTGCTTTCTTTTCAAACAAAAACCTCAAAAACCAAAAAGATTTGTTTTGCTTATTTTGCATGCTTGTTGCATCTTTGTTTTGTTTACAACTCCAAAAGTTCAAAAACACAAAATATTTTCGTTTTGCTTCTAAAAGAGAAAAATGAGTTGCAGATTTCTGCATGCTAGTCTTCACCGTTTGATTTTAATTCCTGGCCTGTAACTCCGATTGGGCTGAAATTTTTGCAGGCATAAATTCCTGGGATTTTTAAGTGGGGGATAAAAAGGGTTGCTCAGCTGCTGGAATTTATTGACATATTTTGTTTTTCGTCACTAGAGTGGCTAATTGAATTTTCTATTGGTCCAAAATGAATGCTATACTTCTATATGGATCCCAGGCACATGATAAACCTTATTGTAATCATATTTTTAAGACTTCTAACGTAATAATGAGATGCTTTGAGTGAACCAAGTTTAAATCTCGTAATTCTATATTTGAGCTTGTTGCGCAGTTCTAGCTGGGAGAGGAAGAACAACGATGATGAAACTATATGTGAGGATCGATAAAAGAGGTACGACACCTTTGCTATATTCATGTATGGAATTTAACGATAGCAAATACTTGTGCATAGTTTCATCAATACTTGGGAAAGTGATATTAGATGTCTACTATTTTCGTGTTCTCCTCTCTATTTATGATGCAAGTGAGATATTATTGAGGAATGCTATTTATACATGATTGAGAGATAGGCGTTTTGAGTAAAGTCTACGCGTCCCATCATACTTGTTATTGTGGAATTGGCACATACTCAATGATGAATTATATTCCTATGTGTCTTTAAAATATGAAGGTCGATGTCGGTGTGACAGTCCAGCCCTTTAAATGGCAGAACTCACGTTTAAACCTATATAAGTCGGTTGATAGTATATTTGGTTGACCAAAAGTTTTTCTTTTTAGCCCTGAACCATTGAGCCACATCCTAGAGAATGAAAAGTAAAAGAGAAAAGCAAAAAAGAGAAGGAAAAGAAAGAAAAATATTAAGAGAAAAAAGTGAGAGAGAGAGAGTTGGGAGGATGCTCGACTTCATGTTGTCCCATTATGGATGGCCTATAATAGATATATATGTCTGCTTTGGTCCTTTGTACATGCGGCATGGAGGTACCTCATTGCACTACTCGTGAGAGAAGAGCAATGGGCCGCTAACAAAAAGCCATGCCTAATCATGGTGAATGTTTTAGCAAAGAGCATCCTAAAATTAGAAGAGTGAAAAAATCAGAAATTCAGAAAATAAAGAAAAAAGTGAGGAAATAAGGAGAAGAAATAGAACCCAATAAGTTGGCTCATTTGAACGACAGAAAGGGCTAAAACTAAGAAGTGCCCGCTGACTTACACTTTTATGCTAAAAAGTGATGCACCCCTTCCACTCATAAGGTGCCTTGCCATTCCACCTTACGGCAACCAAAAATACTAGCTTCTTACTCGCGTATGAGTCCTCTATGAGAGTCTGAATGTTAAAAGACCGGAAGGACACGACATCTCCCATCATTTGGTTTTGCAATGCAAGTATGATGAAATTACTAGTCAATAATTGAAGGAATCGAAAGGTCTCAACAACCTTACTCATAATTCAATCAAATGCGATGCTAGAACTTTACTTTTTGCTACTACCAATTAATCTTGTCCAAATAGTGTTGCCATATAGTACCTCTTTTACACCATGCATAGATAGATGAACATGAACATAGTGCATATTTCGTAACACTTTGTCATTCATTTGTGAAGCTATGTATCGAATACTTGCCATGTTAAAGTCTTTTATCGCTTTTACACTGTGTTTGAGTTGTTTGAGGACAAACAACAAGCTAAGCTTGGGGGAGTTGGTACATCCCAAATGTATCTACATTTCCAAGCACTTTGCTTAATGAATTACTCCGGAATCTCACCATACTTGGATAAAAACTCCCGAATCTGATGTTGTTTTTAGCGAAGTCTCCTTTTTGTCAAGATTTCGTAGGAAATAAAATCGGGGAATATACCATGAAAGTTTTTCACCAAAAACCTACGTGTGGTGCCTCATATACCCTTAAAACCTACCCCCTGGAGGGAGATGATGTTTTGCGAAACAGAGCGCCCCCAAGACCACGATCTTTGTTTCGGGGGCCAGATTGATCCTGCTCTTCATCCCGGGGAGAGGAATTTCAAGGGCTTCTTCATCATCACCGCCACCGACATCATCACCAACCATCATGGACTCATTCTCTATAAGTGAGTAGTTCTCTGTAGGCTTAAGAGGTGGATGGGTTTTGGATGAGATTGATCATGTAATCCTCCATATGTATCGAGATTTTAGGTGCCCGTCTTGAAGATATTCATGTATGAGTGTTGGTACACCTTTGCTATGTTTAATGCTTGTTACTAGGACCCGAGTGACATGATTTCAGTACTAAACCTATATTGCTTTATCATATATATATGAGGTTGGTATTTATCTGCAAGGTGTATTACTTGTTATTATGTTGACCCTGCGAATCCCTAAGGTGAAAGGTGGGGAAAAACAAGGGGAAGATGTAATAATTTCGAGGGTTATGTGTGTTCATGAATCTTAATGCTTTGTTCCGGTCTATTGAAAAGGGTAGACCTTAATTGCTTGTAGTTCCAAGTTAGCCCCGGTGAAATGGGCAAGCAGGACAAAAGATGATATGCAAATTTCTTAGTTAGTATCCATAACTATATTTGGATCACGCATCTATACACAACTGAATTAGAGATGAGTGCTATGTTAGTTGGATTACATTACATGATCAATACCATCCATACATTATCCCATTTCTTCCTCATGCCTGCACTTTTAGCCACTGAAAGTTTCACATTACTTCTTCCGGTGAAAACTAGAAATCTGCTGCTGTTATTTATTGTTTTCTTTTACTACTTTGAATCAACTGCTATAAAATCACCACTTGCTTTGTGAGTTTAGTGATATACATGTGTGATTGAGAGTGACTTCTCAATTGCTAAAGTCTTATTGGTATTCTTGTGTTCCCCTTGAGTCGAACTATAAATTTGGGTAATACATCCTATCGAAGATTTCAGCGATCCCCTATACTTGTGGGCATCAAGTTCCCAATGTATCCATGAAGTTATTAAGTTTTCCTTGTGATGCGGGGTGGCCTTCGGACACCTCCTCACCAAGACCAACAAGTCCCCCAAGTGGACCAATGACACGGGCTCGAGCTAAAGCGCTACATGATAAGGTGAACTCGCTCCTCACTACCCTCGATCTCGGTACACCATTGGATGGAATGCTACCTCATGCCGACACACTTTGTGTTATTAGGTATGTGGCACATCAAGACCCCGGAGAGGAGGACACACCATGGACAAGAGAAGGAGAGAAGCCGCTGGACCTGGAGATGATCGAGAAGAAGGACGTGGAGCTGGACCCGACGTCATGCGAAGCGCGCCAAGGAAGGGAGAAGTTTGGCCGGCCCAGAACCCGGTTGACCGGCCCCCTGACCGGGCTGCCCGGTCCCAACCGGGTTTCCCGCTGGTGCAAACGGACAACATCCAGGGGCTTTGGGACCTATCGCCAGAAGACGGCCGGCCCAGGACCCGGTCCGACCGGACCCCTGACCGGGCTGCCCGGTCCAAACCGGGCACTCCGCTGACGCCAACCGGATGCTGTTCTGAGACGCGGGGACCCCCTCCGGTTGCTCTCCGGTCCAGGGTCCGGTTTGGACCGGACACCCCGGCGCCAGGTCCGGTCTGACCGGCCGCCTGACCGGATTCGTCGAATTGCTGTGTTAAAACTGCCTAAGTCGTGTATTCCGTACCTTTTTCGCCATGTGTCATTTTGTGGACCTATATATAGGCCTAGGACGCCCCCTTTACCTCTTTAGACTAAATCTGAACTTAAAACTACTTTTGAGCTTTGTCTCCCTAGGGTTAGATCCCCTTTGTAATCAAGGCTATCCTTGTTGTGGATTTGGATATTTGTGAGTGAGATTCAAGTGCATACACTCTCTCCCTCACCAATCTCCCTTATCAAACACCAATCTCTCCTCTCGGAATTCTACTTCGCGTCTCTTCCGGGTGGATTCTATTGGCGTGGTCCATCGAACCACGAGGGTAAGAATCGGTTGTATCGGGTTGGTGTGCGTGGGTTTGCTCGTTGAGTTCTTCGTGTTCTTCGTGTTCCTCATCACCTCCCTCTCTCCCCCTTTTGGATTTGGGTCAAATCGCGAGATCGGGCCACACACGGGATCTTAGATCTCATCATATGGTATCAGCAGCCTTTGGTTTCCGCGATTTGACCCCCCCCACCCAATTTCGTCCCTAGAAAATTTTCCAAAAAATTCCCCAAAAATAGCCCTAAATTGCCTTTTGATGGATCTGAGATTTTGTTGAGTTTTGAGTGGTCTTGATCTGTGGATTTGGTGTTCCTAGTGTTGATCTACTATTTCCCCCACCTTTTAGCCCCCAATTCCTTCGTTTCCCTTCGATTTGATCATTTGGTTTTGGTTTGGGGACGAACAAGAGAGAAAGCAGGCCGGTTGAGAAAACCGGTTGACCCCAGACCGGACGAGCCGGCCCAGCACCTGGCAGACCAGCCGCCAGACCGGACCAGCCGGCGCCAGACCCGGTCCGACCGGATCCCGACCAGGCTCACGTCTTCGACATCGACTAACACCACCGCCGCCACCACCACCACCATCATCTCGACCATCGCAGGTATAACTTGCAGTGACCTTGTAGCCCTCTTCTTTTTGCGATCTATCCCACGAGCGAAGCTTTCGAGTGTTGCGAAACATCGCACGAGGTCCCGACCGTGAGGGTGTGCATTGTGTGAGTAAAGCTCATAAGTGGAGCTTGGGAGTGGCAAGCAAAAGAGTAAGAGCATAGTGTGCTAGTGGAAAAAAAAGAGAAAATCAAAGTGCAAGTGCCACCGATACAAAAAGAGTTGAAAAGCTTTTAAGCAAGCAAGAGAGATAGAGAAGAGAGACCTCGTGTGAATCTCGGTGTTTCTTCTATATGCAACCTAGCTTCGATCTCTTCTTGCGTTAGTGTGACATTGAGCACCCTTGCCAAGGGGTTTTTCCTTTTTCCGCTCGTTCCTTGGTTGCACTAACCCCGATCATCTCGTGTGTGAGTTCCACATTTTTCCGTGTTTATAGTGATCTCCACTTTGACACTCGATTTTTGGACCTCATCCAGTTTAACAACATACTTAATTTTGGATTTCATCTTTTGGCTTTCCACCATTCTCGCCTACCACCATATTTGCTAAATTTTGTGTGTGCCTTTGTGTGTGTACCCGATACAATCGTGTTTGCTCTCGGTTCGGTTGATCGCCTCAATACCATCACACCAAGGTAAGGGGTGCGAGGTAGTTTTCTTCCACTAACATACACAAGATAGTTCTCGTCTTGTTATCATGGATAGGCAAGGAGACCAAGCAAAGGAGGATGAAGTCCTACGCAACACCGAGAGGTTGGCCACTCAACACAACCTATGGGCACAACGCCAAGAGTTCAAGGAGCAACTCACTTTGTTCGAGACACACATCGACGAGCAATATGAAGAAGTGGCCCACAACTTCTCCCAAGTGAACCAAGATATGGCTCTACTTCGTGAAGCTACGGACAACTTGCATGACCAAGTGACGGCCAATCTATACCTAATAATAAAGGCAAAAGGGCTTCTTGTTGGTCCGTTTTTTATTGCCCCCACTTTTCGTCCAAATTACAACACTTGCCACCGCTTACGAAATATAAAAAAACGGTTGGCACCGTTCCGATCGAGAAAAAAAAGACACGACCCTCCATCGCTATTCTGCCGCCGCCTATCCCCTGCCACTCCGGCAACCCGTCCTTAGAAGAAAGCTGCCGGATCTCCCCCAATCCCCCATCCTCCTCACTCCCACGTGCTTGCCGGATGACGCTCGCATTCCCGCCTCCGCGCGACCGGCCTGGGACGGGATCCTGCCATCGCTAGGTCGTGGGATCTGGTCGTCTTGAACTCTCACGTTTTCTCATCGATAACTCGGAAAGTGATGGATGCAGCGGGTGTACCGCATCCGTTCTATGAAGCACCATCGTGCTCTACTTCTGCTTGGCCAGATCCAGTGGCCGTGGAGGGCACATGAGCACATGGATTGGTGGAGCTCGCATGCGGCAATGGCCATGGCGGCAGCTGGGTCCAAGGTCATAGGTGGGCAGTCTAAGTGTAGGTGGAGACTAGGTAGGGGCAATGGGCATGGGTGGCGTCGGTGGCTAAAAAGGAAGGGAGAGGAGCCAGGTCTAGCTTGAGACGCAGCCGCATACGAGCTCTAGGCTTGGAGGCTTGGAGCAGCTCCACTGATTTTCTCCCAAAGACAGGGTCAACACGAATTTGTGCATCTCTGGTCAGTATTGATTTGCACCAAGAGAAGATAAGGAGATGGGTTCGTGGCTGTAAAAGTACAGTGTTAATTGTAGCATATACTCTATTTTCAGTATCTATTTGTTTGACTAATTGACTTCATGCTAATTAGCAGATGAGGCTACGATTGCATGCAACATCTTCAGATCCTGCACTGTATCCAGTTGCTTACTGTATTCTGTAAACATCAATTAGTACTTTAGTTCCGGTTCATTTTAATATGCCCTCCAGTTATGGTTCCATTATTTAAGCACACCAACTTTTGATAGATCGCTTTCTACTCCAGTATTCGGTTGATTTAGTAGGTACACAATAGGTAAAAAAATAGTAACTCATCACCTGTCTTCTCTTTGTAACATACAAGTCCTCTGAATGCGGTGATACACTTGACGCAGACTGAGAGAGACCAGTCCGATCAAAAGAATTTCCCTTTTGTTAGTATTGCTTCATACGTCTTAACAAAATCAGATCAGAGCAGTTCACTTTTCATGGGAGTGGCTTCATCCGACGCCAGGTCGCCAGCGGCCGTCGAGCAAGCCGGTCATCATCTTCTCCCATAGGTCCCGGCTCTCCCGCCCTTCTCTCCTATGATAGAGCGCCGCTACCGACTACGGTTTAGCTGCGCAACATCATTCTTCACCGCCGTCGACCGACTGGAACTAAGCTCTCCACCGCCATCCCTAATCCTATCTCGGCCCTCTCAACTTTGACCTTTCGGCTTGCCCCATCTAAAAAAGCTCGCCTCCCATTCCGTGATTTTCACCCATGCGTAGAGGTGTGAGTGGGCACTGCATTTTGTGATTTTCTCCCGGTGCAACGCACGGGTTCTTTTCCTAGTAATGCAAACATGGAGAGGCACATGGATAGTCTTGAGCGCGCCATCACCAACTTGGGTCATCGACATCGCCATCGCTCTACTTCCTCATCGTCATCAACCTCGTCACACGATGACTACTCTCATGATCGCCATTCGTCCTCAAGCTCCGACTCAGGGCATGGAGATCATCATCGACATCGTCGACCGCATGCTCGTCAAGAAGACTCCCGCTCAAACTCAAGGCGCGGAGAATTCCATCGCCATGCTCGTCCCCATGAACGTCCTCCACAAGAACAAGTTCTTCACCAAGATCGTCATCAAGCGGCTCGCCATGCCCACCATGGGCATGACGACCAACCCCACGACAACGTCCTCCACAACATGGAACCGGCACCTCATCATCAAGCCCATGTTGATGCTCAAGACCAAGGTCATCAAGATCCACCAAGGCGTGATCTCCGAAACCACCCTCGCCATGACCAAAGGGGCTGAGGACAACCACAACATGATCAAGATGAGAGGGCCATCATTGGACAACGCCAACAACCTCGTCAAGATCCGCAACAACATCATCAACGTGAACCAAGTGAAGCTAGTGTTCACCGCCAACCCAATGCTATGGTTGGCCGTGGAAGACCTCCTCTACCACCCCAAGCCGCAAGAGAAGAAGGTTTCCGTCCTCGCCGAAGGAATTTGGAAGATGAAGAGAACATGTATGGAAAGCTCAAGTTCAACATGCCCAAGTTCAAGGGTGAAGACGATGCCGAGGCCTACCTCTCATGGGCACTCAAGGTTGACAAGATCTTCCGTATCCACAACTACTCCGGTGCCAAGAAAGTGGCCATGGCCTCCCTTGAGTTTGAAGATTATGCCAACACTTGGTGGGAACAAGTAGTCACTCTAAGGGAAGAAAAGGGTGAGCCTCCAATTGACACTTGGGAAGAGATGAAGGAAGAGATGCAAGCTCGTTTTGTCCCCACACACTACACGACCGACCTCTTCAACAAGCTCCAAAAGTTGAAGCAAGGCACCAAGACCGTTGAGGAGTTCTTCAAGGAAATGGAGTTAACTATGATGCGAGAAACATCCAAGAATCCGAGAACCAAACCATTGCTAGGTTCTTCAATGGCCTCAATTACCCCATCAAGAGGATTGTGGAGTTCCAACAATACTCCAACATGGTTGAGTTGGTCCACCAAGCATCCAAGGCCGAGCGCCAAGTGAATGAGGACATCAAGTACTCAAAGTCCAAGCAATACTTCGCCTCCAAGCTAGCTACACCCACTCCTACAACAAGTGTCAAGCCCTCCGTATCCTCTACAACATCCAAGCAACCGACTATCCAAAGTCGCATGAAGCAAACGGTGACCTCCACCGCCTCATCAAAGGCCTCTACGGGACCCTCCAATGTCACTTGCTTCAAGTGTGGCACACAAGGCCACAAGTCCTTCGAGTGCAAGAATACCAAAGTCATGATCACTATGGATAATGGTGACATAGAGACGCTAAGTGAGGGTGAATATGAAGCCCTCGTACAAGCCGCCGTTGCTAATGAAGAAGACTATGATGAAGAAAGTGGAGAAGACCCTCTCTTATGTATACACGACACAAGCCCTTCACTTGTGGTCACAAGGGTGCTCACAACTCAACCCCAAGCTATGGAAGACCAAACATGCAACATCTTCCAAACCCGCGTCGGCATTGGTGGCAAGTCAATCAAGGTCATCATCGACGGTGGTAGTTGCCACAACTTGGCAAGCACCGAGTTGTGTGAGAAGCTCAACCTCACGCTTCGCAAGCATCCTCATCCATACCATGTCCAATGGTTAAGTGACAAGGGCAATGTCAAAATACAACACACCGTCACCGTCAACTTCAAGATAGGCCCCTATGAAGATACTATTGAGTGTGACGTGGTGCCCATGACCGTGTGCCACATGTTGCTTGGCCGCCCATGGCAATTTGACAAGAAGGCCATACACGACGGATACTCAAATGCATACACCTTCACGGTCAAGGACAAGAAGTTTGAACTTCGCCCAATGACTCCTAGCCAAATCATCGCGGACAATGCGAAGGCTTTAGCGAGGGCACAACAACACAACCACCATAGTGAGTTGAGAGGAGAGGGAGCGACCCACCAAAAGGAGAGCGAGCGCCACAAGCCATACATGAGTGAGCGAAAGAGCGTCCTCCTAGCCACCAAAAGCGAGAGAGAAGTGCAAGAAAACCCATCCACAACCTTGCACTATGTGCTCATTTGCAAGGGACCGTCTTCGGAGACTAACGACTTAACCAACATTCCTTCGTCTTTGTTGTCTCTTTTGAAGGAGTTTCAAGACGTCTTCCCGACGAGCTACCTCATGGACTTCCACCGCTCATCGAGCACCGCATCGACCTCATACCCGGTGCTCCCCTTCCAAACCGCGCCGCCTACCGCACCAACCCCGAAGATACGAAGGAGATTCAACGCCAAATACAAGATCTCCTCGCTAAAGGGTATGTTCGCGAAAGCCTTAGCCCTTGTGCCGTTCCGGTGATTCTTGTTCCTAAACCGGATGAGACGCAACGAATGTGTATGGATTGTCGTCCCATCAATGCCATTACCGTTCGTTACCGCCATCCCATCCCGCGTTTAGACGACATGCTTGATGAATTGAGTGGTGCCACCATTTTCTCTAAGATTGATTTGCGTAGTGGCTACCACCAAATTCGCATGGCAATTGGTGATGAATGGAAGACGGCATTCAAGACCAAGCTTGGTCTATATGAATGGCTCGTCATGCCATTTGGTCTTTCAAATGCTCCTTCGACTTTTATGCGTCTTATGAATCACATTTTGAGACCGCTCATTGGCAAGAGCGTGGTTGTTTACTTTGATGATATTCTCATCTATAGCAAAACTCTCGAGGACCATGTTCAACATGTGAGAGAAGTCTTATGCATCTTGCGCCAGAAGCTCTATGCCAACCTCCCAAAATGCACCTTTGCTCAAAACAAATTGGTTTTTCTTGGTTTTGTGGTTTCCGCCAATGGAATTGAGGTGGATTCTTCGAAGGTTGATGCCATACATAATTGGCCCACGCCTACCACCGTTGGGCAAGTTTGAAGTTTCTCGCCGGATTTCTACCACCGCTTTGTGAAAGATTTTAGCACCATTGCTTGCCCTTTAAATGAGCTTACCAAAAAGAATGTCCCATTTGTGTGGGGCAAAGCCCAACAAAATGCTTTTGATGAGTTGAAGAAACGCCTTACCGAAGCTCCTCTTTTAGTCCTTCCAAACTTTGCAAAAACTTTTGAGATTGAATGTGATGCGAGTGGGGTCGGTATTGGTGGAGTCCTTATGCAAGATGGAAAACCCGTGGCATATTATAGTGAGAAGTTGGACGGCGCACGCCTTAACTATCCTATTTATGACAAGGAACTTTATTCTTTGGTTCGTGTTCTTGAAGTTTGGCAACATTACCTTTGGCCAAAAGAGTTTGTTATCCATTCGGACCATGAATCTTTGAAGTATTTGAAAAGTCAACACAATTTGAACAAGAGACATGCTAAGTGGGTTGAGTTCATAGAGTCCTCCCCTTATGTTATCAAATACAAAAAGGGAAAGGAAAATGTGGTTGCGGATGCCCTTTCCCGCAAGAATACTCTTCTACTCACCCGCTTGGATTTTCACATTTTGGGTCTTGAGGAGATCAAAGAACTTTACCCTTTCGACTCTTTCTTTGGACCAATCTTTGCAAAGTGTTCCGTTGACCGAGGAATTGATGATTTCTATTTGCATGATGGATACTTGTTTAAAGCTAACAAAATTTGCATTCCCGAGTCTTCTCTTCGTAAGTTGCTTTTGCAAGAGTCACATGGAGGTGGTCTCATGGGTCACTTTGGACGAGAGAAGACATATGCCATGCTCTCAACCCACTACTATTGGCCAAGAATGTACCGCGACGTGGAACGCCTTTGCCGACGGTGTACAACGTGCTTACAAGCTAAGTCTACAACCAATCCTTATGGTCTTTACATGCCCTTACCCATTCCATATGCACCTTGGTCAGATATAAGTATGGACTTTGTATTAGGCTTACCACGCACAAAACATGGTCATGACTCAATATTTGTGGTAGTGGATAGGTTCTCTAAAATGGCTCATTTCATACCATGTCATAAGAGCGATGATGCTTCACACATTGCTTCATTGTTTTTCAGGGAAGTGGTTCGCCTACATGGAATACCCACAAGCATTGTGTCGGATCGAGACGTCAAGTTTATGTGCTATCTATGGAAGTCGCTCATGGCAAAGTTTGGAGTGAAGCTCTTGTTCTCATCGTCCTCGCACCCTCAAACCGATGGACAAACGGAAGTGGTCAATCGAAGCCTCTCTACCCTACTACGAACACTTGTGAAGACAAATTTGAAGTCATGGGAAGATTGCCTACCCCACGCGGAGTTCGCCTACAATCGAGCCAAGCACTCCACAACTTCACGGAGTCCCTTCATGATCGTCTATGGATTCGAACCTCCAACGGCACTCGACATCCTCCCACTACCTCTTCATGAAAGGACGAACATGGACTTCGACAAGCGCACCACCGCCATGAAGAAACTACATGAAGAAACAAGAGCAACCATACAAGAGCATGTACTTCGCCAAGCTAACCGCCTCAACGCCAAGAAGAAAGAATGATTGTTTGAAGAAGGAGACCTCGTTTGGATTCACCTACGGAAAGAAAGGTTCCCTCATGAACGCAACTCCAAGCTCAAGCCAAGAGGAGATGGGCCTTTCAAGGTACTCAAGCGCATCAACAACAACGCCTACGTCATCGACATACCAACCTCAAAGTACTTGGTGAGCAACACTTTCAACATCTCGGATCTCTCACCCTATCATGGAGATGAGGAGGAACAAGAGTCGAGGACGACTCTCTCCCAAGGGGGGTGAGATGATGCGGGGTGGCCTTCGGACACCTCCTCACCAAGACCAACAAGTCCCCCAAGTGGACCAATGACACGGGCTCGAGCTAAAGCGCTACATGATAAGGTGAACTCGCTCCTCACTACCCTCGATCTCGGTACACCATTGGATGGAATGCTACCTCATGCCGACACACTTTGTGTTATTAGGTATGTGGCACATCAAGACCCCGGAGAGGAGGACACACCATGGACAAGAGAAGGAGAGAAGCCGCTGGACCTGGAGATGATCGAGAAGAAGGACGTGGAGCTGGACCCGACGTCATGCGAAGCGCGCCAAGGAAGGGAGAAGCTCGGCCAGCCCAGAACCCGGTTGACCGGCCCCCTGACCGGGCTGCCCGGTCCCAACCGGGTTTCCCGCTGGTGCCAACCGGACAACATCCAGGGGCTTCGGGACCTATCGCTAGAAGACGGCCAGCCCAAGACCCGGTCCGACCGGACCCCTGACCGGGCTGCCCGGTCCAAACCGGGCGCTCCGCTGACTTCAACCGGATGCTGTTCTGAGACGCGGGGACCCCCTCCGGTTGCTCTCCAGTCCAGGGTCCGGTTTGGACCGGACACCCCGGCGCCAGGTCCGGTCTGACCGACCGCCTGACCGGATTCGTCGAATTGTTGTGTTAAAACTGCCTAAGTCGTGTATTCCGTACCTTTTTCGCCATGTGTCGTTTTGTGGACCTATATATAGGCCTAGGACGCCCCCTTTACCTCTTTAGACTAAATCTGAGCTTAAAACTACTTTTGAGCTTTGTCTCCCTAGGGTTAGATCCCCTTTGTAATCAAGGCTATCCTTGTTGTGGATTTGGATATTTGTGAGTGAGATTCAAGTGCCTACACTCTCTCTCCCTCACCAATCTCCCTTCTCCAACACCAATCTCTCCTCTCGGAATTCTACTTCGCGTCTCTTCCGGGTGGATTCTATTGGCGTGGTCCATCGAACCACGAGGGTAAGAATCGGTTGTATCGGGTTGGTGTGCGTGGGTTTGCACGTTGAGTTCTTCGTGTTCTTCGTGTTCCTCATCACCTCCCTCTCTCCCCCTTTTGGATTTGGGTCAAATCGCGAGATCGGGCCACACACGGGATCTTAGATCTCATCACCTTGCATGAACATATTATATGTACCGTTGAATATGCGATTCGGTTGTGGAACTATATATTAATGGTGTTCATACTATATTGTGCTTTTTCATCGAGGTTGTGATGGGCACACAACTTAGACTAATGTGAAAGTCGTCTAATGACTCAGCTCCACCTATCATGGGCATGATGATGCCAATCTAACTTACACAGACTTGGCTGAACTATTTAATGAGTCGGACTAACCCATATTAAGATACAACACAGTTATAATGGAATACTTAGTCGTCATTTGTATGTATCAATGGAATACTTAGAAATGAGGATATCGCACGGTCCGAGTTGTGGATTGGCCGACTTAGGTTCTATCAAGCATTATTTCGTGATAAGGAAATTATAAAGGCAGAGTTCGGCCGTTTGGGAATCACGCTCAGATTTTCCCCTTCAACTAGGGAGATATTCTCTAGGCTCTCTCAGATGATATGATTTGGAAGCATGCCATGTACGACCCGGTAAAGTGTTAACTGAGGCGGACGATTAAGGGTTAGTTGGATGAACAACATATTCTGAATCAAGAAGAGAATTGAGCTATTAAATGGGTGACTTAACTCAGATATAGCTTGGCAAGGTATATCTTGAGGATAAATATACTTGAACGAAGGTCACATTGGGAAGATTTTTCACCCTGACTCTATGATACTTGGTAGTTGGCATGTTATTCTAGGAGCCGCTATCAATTGATCAGTTGTAGTCGTGTCCGACTACCACGATCTTGTGGGGTCACACACTTAAGAGTAAGGAGCGAGTCGGGTGTGATCCAACTAAAAGTTAGTCGGCTAGGTTGGACCAGAGCCAGACTAGGATTGTGTCAGCGGGTTCGACTCACACTGACTAGATTAGGTTCCACACTTCCTCCCCTATATATTGTGGAGGTGGTGGCATGCGACAAAGACGGTGAAACCACATCCATGTGTTGGGAACTCTAATGCATCCATTCTAGTCCAGCCGCCGTCGTACCAGACTTAGCACCTCACCGCTGGCGCTCCTCCTTGTGCGTTGTGATCCCGACAGAGGTGATTGTCAGCATAATAAGACCGGGGGTCTTCCAGGTTACGCCGTGGCGCATGGGCCTGGGTCCACCGGTCGGAGACTTAGCCCGTGACAAGGCTAAGGCGTAAAGCGTGCTACACAAAAAATTATTCGGCGTGCACTTAGCACGTACGAATTGTGACAAGTTACGTGTGATACTACTAAATCTTGCCCTTATCGTAGGCACCCTTGTGGTGGACAAGCACTACTAGATAAGACCAAGCCAAGCCAACGAGTTTGGGACAAGAAGAACATGACAAAGGGATCGAGGAGCAACCCTGACCATACTCCCGGGGCACCCCCAGAAAGAGGCTGAATAGCGACGGATCCGGGAAACCAGACCAAGCCGTGGCCTAGATTGCCCCTAGAAGGACCATAATATCACCTCTCCTGGGCTAGGAGCGGCCCGAGAACGAAGGTCAACCGATCCCGACATGGCGTGTTAGGCTCAACCTTGGGAACAAGCGACACGCATGCGTCCCTACGTGTCATCATGGCGTAGGCAGACAGAGGTGACAACTCGCTGCCCCAGCTGTCACGCCGCCATCGAGTGCGTTAGCGTACCGCTCGTGGCCATCTATTGGGCACCGGCACCACCCATCTGCCTGACGGCCGCGTGGCCTCAATCGATTGATTCCGGAAACGCCCTTAGGCAGTGCTCGGACTAGCCGTTGTGGTGGCCCTTGTGGTATAAAAGGAGGCGCCTCACCGGCGTAGGAGAGGTTCGGCCAATTCAAGTGAGCCATTCGAGAAGAGTGGTTAGGCCAATTCAAGTGGGCCATTCGAGAAGAGAAGAGCTTAGTTGTTAGAAATGAGAGAACCAAAGTTGTGTTGAGGAGATCATACTGAGAAAGAGGAAGCCCCGGAGGTGTAGAAGCTAGTGAAAGCGTCCTCCTAGCACCAGAGTGTTCATCATCTTGTACACTATCCACCCCAGATAATCCACCAAAGCAGGACGTAGGGTTGTTAGCCAAAGGGCGGCCCGAACCTGGGTAATAATGCTCGTGTGTGCTTTGTGTGTGCTCTTTGCCCGTCTTAGCAGATTCCTAAGGCGGCATTGAGGTTGGAATACCTTCGTGCCCACTACCGAACAAAACAGGGGTGTGATCATCCGCGATGTCAGCGTAGGCGAGACGCGACATCTGGCGCACCAAGTAGGGGGAGCTCATGTTTCGGCTTCGACAACCTTCGTCATCAAGAACAACTTCCTGAGCATCGGCGTCAGCATCGTCGATAGCGTCATCGGTATCTTCTTCGGCTGCACCGTCATCAACCATGGCCAAAGAAGGGTTTCGGTGCTCGGACCAGCACTGCTGCGGCAGACACGCCCGTTGTCGGGACTCGCTCTCATGGTCTTGCTACGGCAGGGGCTTAGGAGCTGAGCCTCGCGCGCAACGCACGGACGCCTTTATGGGCTATGTAGAGCACTCCAACCCATGAACCGAGTGAGGGACGACCAACCACTAGCTCTCTCTGACGGGTACCTCAAATCGGAGGACGAAACCCACCGACGTCGGTTGTAATCCTTAGAGACTTAGTCTATGATCCCGCCGCCGAGAGAAACACAACCAATGCATGCGTGAGCCTCTCGAAGGTAGCCCGCATCCGACCAGATCGAGCAAGTCACGGAAGGCTGCAAATTTCCTCTAGCCAGGGATTGGAAAGATTCACCACCGTTGTCGTTGCCGAGAAACCGGAACAAATAAGGTTCACCGTCGCCGCAAAGAAGAGATCGAATAGTCTCCGCTATGTGACCCTCGTTGTTGTCGACTCCACGCTCTGCTGCCACCTGGCCCCTGCAGCCACAGTGGCACATCTACCATCCAGAAAACCTGGAGCTGCCGCCCCAACGTCCAAACTCCGCCAATGTGCATATCGTCCAAGGCCATTGCAATGCGCCAGCCACGAGGACTCCTAATGCGCCAGTAGACCAGCGCGTCAACGTTGTCTGCCGAGGACGATTTGTCTACTGGCTTCCTCCTCCATCTTCAAGGTAGACTGGAAAGGGGATGAGAAAGGTGTGGCAGTTAGGATTTCACCCGGCCGCCGCCGTGGGAGCAACTTGGGCGACTCACGGAAAGGTCACAACCAATCTAATAAATACAAGACATGGTCCATTAATATCACTCCATTCCGAAATGTAAGGCTTCTACTTTAGAACAGAGGTAATACCTCTTAACGGAGCTGAATCCTTGAATACCATGACACCGTTATGATAAAAATAGACTGGAAAGGTAACAAATATAAAGCTTAGGAGGCATGCATGCGGATGTACCCTTATGGATGTGGCTGTGAAGTGACCCAGATCTGCAAACATAGCTTCTGTGCCTGCATATATTGAAATGTACAAATTGATAGTGATCATTTCAGTTTAATAAACAAAACAAAAATAAGTCGGTCCATGTTTATTTATAGTACTGCATTTGTTCCACATTAACTGACGCAGCTTTGATCAAATTTAGTTTAGATATGTATGTATCATCTAGACATGATTTAATACCGTTAATTTTGGGGGGAAAATGGGTGACTTAATTTAGAACGTATGGAATACCTGTCATGGAGAGTAGCACTCCTCCAAGTGCAATCCAGCCTTCTTTGCCGGTCCTCAGGAAGAACCTGACAAGGTACGTCGGAGAGAGCGCGTACAAAACCCGGGGGTTCCACACGACGATGTTGTAGACGCCGATCCCTCCCAAGCAGAGGAGCCAGACGATCACGACGGGCGCGAACAAGAAGGCGACGCGCTGCGTCCCCCACTGCTGCAGGGTGAAGAGGCACACCAGCACAATGCACGACATGATCACCACCTCACCTGCTTTTTTTGCAGCAAATTAGCAGTGACGGTTAATTGCTCCAAGAAGTAATAAAATTGCACGCAAACGCTCACCGTTTGTCAAAGCATGGCAATGGACTTGCAAGCCAGAGAAGGACGAGAGCACTGGGACATACACGTACAATATCCGCCAAGGTCAGCAAGCATTGAAATCATGAAACTAGATAGCAGCAGGCAGCATCTAGCTAGCAAACTGAAATATTGTGGAGCAAGAAAATTTCGGGCACGCACCGGACATGGCCGGCGTGAGGACGCCATCACCGATGACCAGCGAGGCGCCGAAGAGGACCATGAGGAGCAGGAACGTGCGCGACTTGCTGTGCTTCTCGAGGAAGTGCCTAAGCGCCCTCAGGATGGGCGTGTCCTGCGCCGTGTAGCCTGGCTTGTAGTAGGTGGAGAGCTCCTCGTCGGCGGCCTGCTGGTTGGGCATCAGGCTGAACTTGGCATGCCGTACCAGTAGTGAGTAGAGCGCGAACGTGCCCCCTTCGCCGTTGTCGTCGGCGCTGAGGACGATGAAGACGTACTTGAGGAGAGGGATGAGGGTGATGGTCCAGAAGACGAGGGAGAAGACGCCGAAGATGGTCTCCTCGTCCTCGAAGCGCCGGAGCGAGCCGGAGAATGTGCTCTTGTACACGTACAGAGGCGACGTGCTCAGGTCGCCATACACCACGCCGCAGCTCTGGTACGCGAGAAGCAGCACGTGCTTGTAGTAGGATCTCCAGTGGCGCTGCAGCATCCATCGATTCAACTCATTAGCGAACAGATATCGCTGGAATCGGCTGCTTAATTACAAGTTCAGCTTGAGTCAGAGATACGCTGTCTGACTCTGTCGTAAGCTATTTTTAGCGAGGGTGTTAGGAATTAGCGGTGGAAAATAACTAAGATGTGTGAGCTAGTTCTTCGTGGTATGCCATGCTCAGGCTCAGGTATCCACGATCGCAGGATTCCATGAAGAATATAACGGCCGTGGTAGTCATGATTATCCCTTCTATCCATCGGATATTCGGATGTTCTTGTTCGTCCTTTTGCAGATGATATATACCAGCAGAACACATTCAAATCCAGAAGGCCGGGTAAATTTAACACGTCAACATTAGCACATCCCCAGCAAGGAAAAATACATGAGCACATATAGTGTAAACTCATTGCTGGATGTACTACATTCATCCCAAAATATGTGACTCATGCAGATATATCAGTATCTATACTCTATCAGATCTATAACATTTGTCGCTTAATCCATAATATGTAGATACATTAGTGTGTCTATTCGTTCATTTCAGCGACAGCCATGATGATTCGGAGGGAGGAACTTATTTGGAACGGAGGAAATATGTACTTACGAGCAACTATCAGAAAAAAAAATCACTTGAAGATGAAATTCCACTACGATTGTTCATGACACAAACATGTCAGAAGCAGGTTTAATGATCGTCAATCATGTGGTTAGATCGGTGATGGAAACTCGAGATCAAAAGCCTCGAAATACATCATCGTACCATTTTGTCAACCAGGCAGGGAGAGGAAGGATAGCTCACTCACCGGGTTTCCATGCGGGTCGTCGTCGGGGTACGCGCCTGCGATGTTCTCCGGTGAAGATCCCCTCTCGCAGTCCGTCGACTGCATTTTATTTTATTATTCAAGGGTGAAGGGGTTGGGGGTTCCGGACAGGGCACACAACACACGGGCTATGGCTCGTACTCACTGCGTGTTTCGATTCTGCATGCAATGTCCACTCTGTTTTCTATTCGCATGGATGGATTCGTTAGCAATCGGAGTTCTTGGAGCCCTTTCGTGTTCCGGGGAGAAATAAGCGGGGAGAGAGAGCGCGCCCGATTTCTTAGGAGGACGTTGACAGTTCAACGTGGGCTGCATGCAGGGCCGGCCCTGTGGGGGGTGCGGGATTCGTACAGGCCACGTGGCTGTACCACCTCCCACGGGCGACACCTGTTCATGGCCACTCAGTATGTGTTCTCCCCCTGCGAGTCCCCTACGTGCTCTGCCGCCGCCACTGCTGGCGAGCCGTCCCCGGTCCTCTCCCTCGCCGTAGAAGACAACAATTTTGTCCCGCTACTCTCCGCCGTCTTCCATGGGAAAACGCCACGGGTACTACCACCGGTCAACCACCGTCGTTATCCATCCTCGACAGTCGACACATCCGCTCGCTCCCTCCTCGACTCATCCGCTCGCTGGACTGCCGGCAGACAGCCATGTGTGCTTACACCCGTCAGATCCGATGTGGAGTGCTGTGATGCTTGGCTTGCTGCGTGATTTCATTATCTACTGCCACTCCGTGTGACATTTTTTCACTAAGCAAGATGGCTGAATCTGAATCAATTTGTTAAGGATAGTAGGTGCGATCTTATTTTCCTTCTGAATTTTATTCCGCCACAGGGGGACAGTTTGCCAGCAGGGTACAACACCGGGGGTGGCTCGCCGGCGGCCAGCTGAACATGCAGGGAAATCGTGGAGAGCACTCGAATTTTACCTGGCTTCTTTGAGATTCGGATAGACATATGTCGCCTGCTGGAGGTGGTCCAGCGACTTGGCCTGAACGACCCAGTAAGTTAAGAGCTATTTTATGGTGATTGACACTGAATTTAGGTTCCGTCTTATTCTGTTTAATCTAAATTATTGTGGCCGTCGATTAAATCAACCGATAACTAGTATGGTACTTTGACAATCACATGAATGTACATTCCTGCGGGCAAAAAGAGCTCGACCATTATTTTTCCGTTTTCAAAGAAAAAGAGCTCGGTTCGTCTTCATCTCCAACCTGACGAGCGTCACCGCCGCCTCCACAGCCTTCTCCGCCGTCATCTGAGCCAGCCACCACAGTCCTCTGATCCACCCTCCACAGCCAGGTCGAGCAAGTCCCCTCATCATTTGCGAGATCCTGGCCACCCTATAACCCGAGATCGCGACCCAGTCCGGTGGAACGCCGTCACTCTCCTTACTGGCAGGATCAGACCCCAGCCTCAAGTCCTCAACAGCGGAATCAGAGTCGGCGGCCACCGCCATCCTCACCAGCGGGATCAGACGCCACTGTCGCAAGGTGAGCAGATTATCGGAAAAGGACGAAGATCATGGGTTGTCTAGGGCATCTCCAGCGGGCCGACCCAAACGGTCATGGGCTGTCCGTTTCGGTCCACGCGGATGGGCGGACAGCCCGCACACGCTCTAGCGGGGCGACGCAAACGGGCCGACTCGCCTAGACCGACGCATCCGCGCCCCAAATTTGGGACGGTGATGCGTCGGGACGGACAATTCGCGCGCCCTCCCGTGTCCTCCCTAGAAGACCCTATGATGTAGCCCCGCTGAAGGACGACACTACATCAAGACCGACAAGCCCTCCTCGTGGCCCAATGACACGAGCTCGGGCCAAAGCCATACACCAAGAGGTGAATTCGCTCCTTTCCACGTATGCATTTGATACCTCATTGGATGGCATGCTACTTCATGCAAATACCTTGTGTTCAATAAGGTACATCGATCAAGACGCAAGCCATGGAGGCCAAGCCAATGGAGAGGGAGCTGGAGATGGAGACCCAGCGCTCCAGCCGGAAGTTCCGCCCCCAGGACCGGAACTTCCGCCCAGATGCCTCCCAGATGCTGTCCATCGCCCAGAAAAGAGGATCCAGCCGAAACTTCCGCCCCAGACCGGAACTTCCGCCCACCGGAACTTCCGCTCAAGTTCCGCCCCAGTTCCGGAAACGCGCCGAAACGCCCCTGGATGTTACTGCAAGGAAATCAGTCATTTTCGGAACTAGGCCGGAAGTTGACCGGAAGTACCGTCCCGACCGGAACTTCCACCCCTCAGGACCGGAACTTCCGCCTGCACGTGTTACAGCACCAAAACTGGCAAATTCAGCATGTAACCTATAAATAGCCTTGTTGGCTCCGATCTGAGATCAGATTTGAATTGAGAAAGAACTTGAGCCTTTCTCTTGCCCCCATGTGGGAACCCTACCATAGATCCTAGATCTTGTATCACTCGATCTCCTTGTTGAATCCTTGTGATCTCTTTGGTGACGTCTATCAATTGTTGGTCTTTTTCTTGCACTTCTACCTTTGGGTCTTTTGCTTGCACTTCTACCAACCTTGATCTTTTCACCCTTCTAGATCTCTTGGATTCGATTCATCGATATCTTTGCGGGACTTCTACCAAAGGTCTTTTCCTGCAACCTCTATCGAGTTGGTGGTTCGGGCCAACGAGGACAAACCGATTTGTGTGTGTGTGAGTTTGTATCCCCGATCCCCTTCGTGTTCTTCGTGTTCTACCACCTCCCCCACGAATCCCACCCAAATCCGTGAAGATCGGGCCTCCCCTAGGGCTTAGCCCTTATCATATGGTATCAAGAGCTCCTTTGTTGCCATGGATTTGACCCCCACACCCCCAAAAAAATTCATGAGAAATTTTTCGAAAATCCCAAAAATAGCCCCAAATTGGCCTTGGTTGGATCTTGCGATTTGTTGAGTTTTTGGTGGTTTTGTTCCAATAGAAACCTGTCTGTGGTGTTGATCTACAACTCCCCCACCTTCCCACAGCTTTTAGTGCCAAATTTTCCTCGAATTCGAAGGATTTCAGACCAGATTTCCGCCCAAATCGACGAACAGCCCGCAGATCTGATTGCGACCGGAAGTTCCGCCCGGCAGGACCGGAAGTTCCGCCCGGGACCGGAAGTTCCGCCCGCCCAAATTTTTGATAGCTACCTTCGTTTTTCGTTTTGGCACTACCCCTTTTGTGTTTGCACTTCGGTTTTGAGTGTGATTTCAGCTACGACAAGCTTCCAAACATCAACAACGATGACGGCACCCCGAGGATCCAAGCGGTTCATTTGATACCACCCACCACCATAGCAAGTTCGAGATCGTCGGTGATGAGGTCTAAGACCCCGATTGTGGCCCGATCTCGCGAATGACCCAAGAATCAAAGGGGAAAGAGAGGGAGAGCGGAAGAACACGAAGAACGCGAAGAACACAACGCACACCAACCCGATACAATCGATACTTACCCTCGTGGCTCGATGGACCACGCCAATAGAATCACCACGGGAGAGACTCGAGGTAGAATCCCGGAGTGAGAGATCGGTGTTGGGGACGGAGACCGGTGAGGGAGAGAGAGTGGGCTACACTAGAATCTCACTCACATAGATCCAATCATCCAACATGGGGTGCCTTGATACAAAGGGGATGAAACCCTAGGGAGACAAAGCTCAAAGTCATGTTTAAGCCTAAATCTTGTCTAATCTCAGATCTGAGCCAACTAGGCTATTTATAGTAGGGGGCGAAGGGGTAAGTTACACGCTGAAAAGTATTGTTGTGCTGAAGTTCGCGGTGGCGGAAGTTCCGGCCGTCTTGGGCGGAAGTTCCGGTCGGCGGAAGTTCCGGTCCTGGGGGAAGTCCGGCCGGAGTTCCGGTCCGGCCGTTCGGTCAAATTCCGGCCAAGTTCCGATAATGGCCAATTTCCTTGCAGTAACATCCAGGGGCGTTTCGGCGTTATTTCGGAACTTGGGCGGAACTTGGGCGGAAGTTCCGAGTGGGCGGAAGTTCCGGTCCCTCGGGGCGGAAGTTCCGGCCTGATCCATTTCTGGGCGCTGGAAGGCATCTTGGCGGCATCTGGGTGGAAGTTTCGGTCCTTGGGGGCGGAAGTTCCGGTGGGGCGGAAGTTCCGGCCATCGGGGCGGAAGTTCCGGCCTGGAGCGTCCAGCTCCTCTTCCTCCTTCTCTTCCATGCTTCCGTGACATCGGCCTTGCGTCCTCGGGTCTCCATGGCATCCTCTCTTGGCGATGAAGTATATGATGCGGTGTAGACCGAAGGTCGGGCTGCATCATGCACCATGGGAGTTCCTTCTCTCTTGGTCCTTGTCGAAGTCGGCACCTATAGACACCATGATGATAGGCATGAGGTAGCATACCATTCAAGTTGGTGTTGAGGTCGATCATAGAGAGGAAAGAGTTCACCTTGACATATATGGCGGGGGTTTGTGTTGTTGGTCATGGTGTAGCATCGACGATAGGCGGGGCTACATCATCTCCCCCCCCTTGGGGAAGAGTCGTCCTCGACTCTTGCTCCTCCTCACCGATGAGGTAGACGGGAAGGACTTGTATAGGTGCCCTTGTGTCCTTAGGGATGCTCGTCGTAGTGCGGGCGTCTTTGTTGTAGTCCATAACGGGTCTCCCATGTAGTGGTGGAGGGGCCAAGTCTCGGTCGAAGAAGAACAAGGGGAAAAACAACTTGCAAAAGGAAAGCTTGTGGATGCCAATTTGGTGACCGGCGAACAAGAGGCTCTCAATCAAATACGAAGCATCAAGTCGTTTTTCCAAAAGGCATTGGGCAAAAATGGTGATCAAAAGAGTGTCGATGTATCCAAAATTTGGTGGGGCAAAAGTTTGTGCATGTAAGAGTTTGGTTTGTAAAGTGTCAAAAATGTGATGTGTCGTATTGTCCCACACAAATGGAACAACCAAAAGGCAAGTATCGGCGGCAAAATTTGGGGCAAAATTGTTATGTGCAATGGCAAAGCTATGGAGACTTCTAGCTTGGGAAAGTATGGTTGGCGTGAGCCGATTATGGGTATCCTCAAGTGTCAAAGAATCCATTGCAAATGCCAAAGATGAAATTAGAAATCCAAAGGAGAGCAACTTTTTGTGTAACTTGTGGCACAAGGTGCATAATGTGTCTCTCACATGTATGACATGATCCTTGAGATTCTCGGAGTGTATGATGATATCATCAATACATACAACAACCATTGTGCCAACAAGATGTTTCAAGATATGTTGCGTAAGAAGCAAAAGAGGTGACGAGGAGTTGGACCAAACCGAAAGCTCAACAAACCAAGTCGGAAACACATGAGGGCGAAGGCTTGTGGGAACATACCCTTTGGTGTGATTCCCGCGGGTTAGGTCCTTGATGGGGTAGCTCTCAATTGCGCGTTTCGTGAGCTCATGCTCCGTAGCGGTGGAAGTGGTCGTCCGTGTACCTACACATGGAAGAAACAAGACAAAAAGCGTGTGTGCATGGTAGATGAATACATCATCCATCATGATGTTCCATGTCTTGTGCACATCACCATTAGTGTCAAGCAAGATAGTATGAAATGCATGGTGATGGTGCATATGGCAAGAAGGTGCATTCATGGCATGTGGTAACTCATGATCATCAAAAATTGAGAAGGCTATGGGGGCCATCTCGTGAACAATAAAATAAGCATTCTTGCATTCCAAGCATAAGAAAGAGCAATTGTTCACAATCTTGGATGCAAGGATCATGGAGCGGTGTAAACATTTGGGGCAAAGCATGTGAAAGCTAATTTCATCATTGTTGTCGACAACCCTATGGAAAGAGCAAGTGTTCATCAAGGGTGTCACAACACAAGCATGAGCATAATCATTATCATTGCAAGCAAGCGGAACAAATATGAAACTTTCATAGCATGGCATGTTCATGGTATCACAATCAATCAACTCCACATGATCAACAATGTTAGGAAGCAAAGCATCACATGGGAATATGAAAGAATCAAGTGACGTAGCAAATGTATCATCAAGATCATGCATGCACTCATAAGTCATCATGTCCACTAGTGGGATCATGGCATCATCAACACCTATGTTGTTACCTTTGTAGGCCGACTCATTTGAAGTAGGTGTTGTGGAAGTAGGAGGATCCATGTGGTCGACATGTCCATCTTGGAGCAAGCATGGTGAGATATCATCATCTTCATGCACCATGTACATCGTCTCCATGAGCGGGAACTCGTCCTCCGTGGAACCTAGTGCAACATAAGAAGACACAAACGAGGGAGAGGTTAATGTGTTAGCAAATGCGATGTCCTCCATGGACCTATCATCTACCTCTCTCAACTCACTTTGTGTATCACTCATGTCCTCCAAATGGAAGCACTCAAACTCACATATGGGGTGGAAGTCACTCAACTCACTATCACTCTCGCTCAAGTGGGCTAAGTGGCTCTCATGCTCACATGGGATTGGTACCAACTCATCAATCAAGCATGTAGGAGTAGGTTCGACTTGCTCATCTCTATGCGCCTCCTTGGTTGAAGGGAACATCCCATGCTCAACCATCTCAACTCCATGCGCCTCCGTGGGTGAAGGGAGAATCCCATGCTCACCATGCTCAACTCCATCGCCTCCTAAGTCGTCCTCAAGTGGTGGCATCTTGGAGACTTGTGCATTGAGCTCGTCGAAGTAGAGCTTCTTGGCGCTTGGCGTTGTGCATTGCCATGCCACGTGACCCTTGGTCTTGCACACCTCACATAGGAGATTGGGACATTCCCGTGGAAGGTGGCCTTGTTGCTTGCACTTGTAGCATCGGAGTCCATAGGCATATGACGAGGTAGGGGCCATTGTGGTGGTGGCACAAGAGGTAGAAGTCGCCTTATGAGGAAGGTCTTCATGTCGAGGCTCTCGTCTTCTTGCCTCATCACCATGTCTTGAGTGGTGTCGTCGAAGATCATGTGTGGAAGGATGTCGATGTAGACCATGAGGTGGTGGTGGTCGACGACGATCATGAGATGGTGTGAGTCGATGACGGTCCTTGCCTTGCCTAGGTGATGGCTCATGTTGGGGGCGCTCTTGATGCTCCATGTGATGTCCGTGATGTCGATGATCATGTGCATAAGCACTCTCATGGTGGCGCCTTGTGGAGCTCGGAGAAGTGTGTCGATGCCGAACATGTTGGGGACGCTCTTGATGATCCACATGATGATGCCATCGTGGAGGTCCTCGATCTTCATATGTAGCTCCATTGGCCAAGTAGGGGTATGTGGGAGCATCGGCGGTGTGCATGGTGGGGTCGATGTCGTCCTCGTGGTGGTGCTCCACCATGTCGTCCATGCTTGTTGAGCAAGTGTCGATGTAGAGCTCGTCGATGTCGTCCATGTTGGCGATGCTCGTGGAGCCATAGTCGGTGTAGAGCTCCTCGATGTCGGTCATGTTGGCGATGCTCGCGGAGCCATAGTCGGTGTAGAGCTCCACATGTTCCTCCACATCCGCGGTGCTTGAAGAGGCATCCTCCTCAAAGTGCTCCGTGTACTCCTCCGTATCTTCGTCTTCGCTATCCATGTTAGCACGACAATATCTATATGGTGTATGTTAGTGGAAGAACACTACCTCGCAATCTTACCGTGGTATGACAAGATTGGGGTGATCCAACAAACCGAGAGTTAGAACAATTGTATCGGGCACTCACACAAAGACACACGCAAAAGCTAGCAAATATGGTGTTAGGTGTGGATGGTGGAAAGCCAAAAGACGAAATCCAAAATCGAGTATGTTGTTAAAAGTGGGTAAGATCCAAAAGTCACAAGTCAAGAGCGGTGATCACAAAAGGCATACACAAGGTGGAACACACACGTGGGACAAAATGGGGTTAGCGCGACGGAAAATGAGCACGAACAAAATGGTCCTAACAAAGACTACTAGCTCGGTGTCACGCTAACGCAAGAGAGACCGTGGCTTGGTTGCAAAATTGAGAAGCAACAAGATTTGCGCAAGACGCCTCTCTTCTCTTTTCTCTCTTTTGCTTATAAGCTTTGGACTCTTTTGTGTATAGGTGTCACTCACACTCTTTTTCTTTTTCTTTTTCTTTTTCTTTCTTTTTCTCACTATGGAAGGCTACTACTATCTATGTAAGTATGTCACACTTCTCTTGCTTATCTTTTCACAACGAGCTTGCTTCGTAGCTTTGCTCAACACACGCACACCCTCACGGTCGGGACGCTTGCGCAATGCTTCGCAACACTAGAAAGCCACTCTCGATAGGAAAGGTACGCAAAGGAAGCTAAGGCTACAAGTTAGGGGGCAAGTTATACCACTTGATGACGGTGGCCGACGATGTTGAACTTGCTATGGTGGAAGGTGTCAAATGAACCGCTTGGATCCTCGGGGTGCCGTCGTCGTCGTTGATGTTGCGGAAGCTTTGTGGTAGCTGAAATGGCACACTCGACGAAGTCCAAACACAAGGGGTTAGTGCCAAAACGAAAAACGAAGTTAGCTGTGAAAATTTCGGCCAGGCGGAAGTTCCGGTCTTGAGGGGCGGAACTTCCGGTCCCGGGGTGGAACTTCCGGTCCTTCCGGCGGAACTTCCGGTCGCAATCAGATCTGCGGGCTGTTCTTCGATTTGGGCGGAAATCCGGGCCGAAAATCTTCGAATTCGCGGAAAATTTGGCACTAGAAGCTGTGGGAAGGTGGGGGAATTGCAGATCAACACCAAAGACAAGTTTCTATTGGACCAAAACCACTCAAAACTCAACCAAATCACAGATCGGTCCAAAGGCAATTTGGGCTATTTTTTGGAAAATTTTCTAGAAACGAAATCGGGTGGGTGGAGGGTCAAAATCGCGGTAACCAAAGGCTGCTGATACCATATGATGAGGTATCTCTGGCTCTGATTACCATATGATGAGGTCTAAGACCCCGATTGTGGCCCGATCTCGCGAATGACCCAAGAATCAAAGGGGGAAAGAGAGGGAGAGGCGGAAGAACACGAAGAACGCGAAGAACACAACGCACACCAACCCGATACAATCGATACTTACCCTCGTGGCTCGATGGACCACGCCAATAGAATCACCACGGGAGAGACTCGAGGTAGAATCCCGGAGTGAGAGATCGGTGTTGGGGACGGAGACCGGTGAGGGAGAGAGAGTGGGCTACACTAGAATCTCACTCACATAGATCCAATCATCCAACATGGGGTGCCTTGATACAAAGGGGATGAAACCCTAGGGAGACAAAGCTCAAAGTCATGTTTAAGCCTAAATCTTGTCTAATCTCAGATCTGAGCCAACTAGGCTATTTATAGTAGGGGGCGAAGGGGTAAGTTACACGCTGAAAAGTATTGCTGTGCTGAAGTTCGCGGTGGCGGAAGTTCCGGCCGTCTTGGGCGGAAGTTCCGGTCAGGGCGGAAGTTCCGGTCTGGGGCCGGAAGTTCCGGTCCGGCCGGAAGTTCCGGTCAAGTTCCGGCAAGTTCCGAAAATGGCCAATTTCCTTGCAGTAACATCCAGGGGCGTTTCGACGGAACTTGGGCGGAACTTGGGCGGAAGTTCCGAGTGGGCGGAAGTTCCGGTCCCTCGGGGCGGAAGTTCCGGCCTGATCCATTTCTCTGGGCGCTGGAAGGCATCTTGGCGGCATCTGGGCGGAAGTTCCGGTCCTTGGGGGCGGAAGTTCCGGTGGGGCGGAAGTTCCGGCCATCAGGGGCGGAAGTTCCGGCCATCAGGGGCGGAAGTTCCGGCCTGGAGCGTCCAGCTCCTCTTCCTCCTTCTCTTCCATGCTTCCGTGACATCGGCCTTGCGTCCTCGGGTCTCCATGGCATCCTCTCTTGGCGATGAAGTATATGATGCGGTGTAGACCGAAGGTCGGGCTGCATCATGCACCATGGGAGTTCCTTCTCTCTTGGTCCTTGTCGAAGTCGGCACCTATAGACACCATGATGATAGGCATGAGGTAGCATACCATTCAAGTTGGTGTTGAGGTCGATCATAGAGAGGAAAGAGTTCACCTTGACATATATGGCGGGGGTTTGTGTTGTTGGTCCACTTGGGGGACTCCTTGGCCATGGTGTAGCATCGACGATAGGCGGGGCTACATCAGTCGGCCACCATCATCAAGTGGTATAACTTGCCCCTTTCCTCGTAGCCCTAGCCTCCTTTGCGTACCTTTCCCATCGAGAGTGGCTTTCTAGTGTTGCGAAGCATTGCGCAAGCGTCCCGACCGTGAGGGTGTGCGTGTGTTGAGCAAAGCTACGAAGCAAGCTCGTTGTGAAAAGATAAGCAAAAGAAGTGTGACATACTTACATAGATAGTAGTATCCTTACATAGCAAGAAAAAGAAAGAAAATGCAAAAAAAAAGTGTGAGTGACACCTATACACAAAAGAGTCCAAAGCTTATAAGCAAAAGAGAGAAAAGAGAAGAGAGGCGTCTTGCGCAAATCTTGTTGCTTCTCAATTTTGCAACCAAGCCACGGTCTCTCTTGCGTTAGCGTGACACCGAGCTAGTAGTCTTCGTTAGGACCAATTTTGTTCGTGCTCATTTTCCGTCGCGCTAACCCCATTTTGTCCCACGCGTGTGTTCCACCTTGTGTATGCCTTTTGTGATCACCGCTTTTGACTTGTGACTTTTGGATCTTACCCACTTTTGACAATAGACTTTTCGTTTGGTTCTTCCATTTGGCTTTCCACATCCATACCTAACACCATATAGAGTTTTTGTTTTGTGTGTGTGCATACATATCGGTTGTTCCTCGACTTGAAACACCTTTTCGATTTTGGTTTGCAAGTTTTGACACTTTTGGTAGTTTTCCTAACCACCCACAACATAGTTCTTGTTTTAGTTTGTAACCATGTCTAGTGGAGAAGGGAACCAACTACCCATGACGCGGCACCAACATTGGATAGCTACTCAAGCCGTCAACAAGAGTATACATGATCTCACGGCAAGGATGGATGAGACCGTCTTACGCTATGAAGAACGAGCTCAAGTGCAAAGAAGGGACCTCAATGTCCAAGTGCAAGACCTCCATGACAAGCTTGATGCTCAAGGCCACGATATGAAGGCTACACTCGCTACTCAAGGTCAACAAAACATGGCGAGCATGAGAAGACAAGAAGAAAGGTTGGCACGCCTTGAAGAAGCTATTGCCAACTGATACGTCTCCAACGTATCTATAATTTCTGATGTTCCATGCTTGTTTTATGACAATACCTACATGTTTTGTTCACACTTTATATCGTTTTGATGCGTTTTCCGGAACTAACCTATTGACGAGATGCCGAAGTGCCAGTTCCTGTTTTTGGTTTCAGAAATCCTAGTAAGGAAATATTCTCGGAATCGGACGAAATCAACGCCCAGTACCCTATTTTCACCGGAAGCTTCCAGAACACCCGAGAGGGACCGGAGGGGGCCAGGGGCCCCACACACTAAGGCGGCGCGGCGAGGGGGCACGCCGGCTGTTGTCTGCCCCACCAGGGCCCCTCCGAGGCTCCCCTTTCGCCTATATAAGCTCCCTGACCTAAAACCCCGAGAGGAATAAGCCACGGTACGAGAAACCTTCCAGAGCCGCCATCGCGAAGCCAAGATCGGGGACAGGAGTCTCTGTTCCGGCACGCCGCCGGACGGGGAAGTGCCCCGGAAGGCTTCTCCATCGACACCGCTGCCATCTCCACCGCCATCTTCATCGCTGCCGTCTCCCATGAGGAGGGAGTAGTTCTCCATCGAGGCTAAGGGCTGTACCGGTAGCTATGTGGTTAATCTCTCTCCTATGTACTTCAATACAATAATCTCATGAGCTGCCTTACATGATTGAGATTCATATGATGATGCTTGTAATCTAGATGTCATTATGCTAGTCAAGTGGGTTTTACTTATGTGATCTCCGGAGACTCCTTGTCCCACGTGTGTAAAGGTGACAGTGTGTGCACCGTGTGGGTCTCTTAGGCTATATTTCACAGAATACTTATTCACTGTTATGAATGGCATAGTGAAGTGCTTATTTATATCCCTTTATGATTGCAATGTGATTTGTATCGCTACTAGTTTATGTGCTACTCATGTGATGTTATTAAAGTAGTCTATTCCTCCTGCATGGTGTAATGGTGACAATGTGTGCATCGTGTAGTTCTTGTCGTAGATTATGATCATAATCTCTTGTAGGTTATGGAGTTGATTATCGCTATGATAGTATTGATGTGATTTATTCCCCCTTCATAGTGTAAAGGTGACAGTGTGTATGCTATGTTAGTACTCGGTCTATTTTGCAAAGATCTATTATGCTCTAAGGTTACTTAAACATGAATATCGAATGTTGTGGCGCTTGTTAACTCCGGCTTGAGGGAGCTCTTGTAGCCCTACACAACGAATGGTGTTTATCATCCAACAAAAGAGTGTATGTAGCACAAATGAGAAGAAGTTATTATTTATTATGCGATCAATGTTGAGAGTGTCCACTAGTGAAAGTATGATCCCTAGGCCTTGTTTCCACCACAAAGAATTGCTTCCCACGCCAGCAAGCTATTTTCTGGCGCCGCTTGTTTACTGTTTTACTACATCTTTACTTTCTGCAATATTACCACCATCTATACCACCTGTGTTTTACTATCTCTTTGCCGAACTAGTGCACCTATACATCTGACAAGTGTATTAGGTGTGTTGGGGACACAAGAGACTTCTTGTATCGTGATTGCAGGGTTGCTTGAGAGGGATATCTTTGACCTCTTCCTCCCTGAGTTCGATAAACCTTGGGTGATCCACTTAAGGGAAAACTTGCTGCTGTTCTACAAACTTCTGCTCTTGGAGGCCCAACACTGTCTACAAGAATAGAAGCACCCGTAGACATCAAGCTATTTTGGCGCCGTTGCCGGGGAGGAAAGGTAAAAGGTACTAACACTCCGGATCTCGGCTACTAAGCTATTTTCCAGCGCCGTTGTAAGTACTCGAAGCTATTTCCTTTAGATCCTGCAATTGCATCTTTTGGTTTCTTGTTTACACTAGTTAGGCATAATGGAAAGCAACAGTGAGCTTTTATTTCTATTTCCTGAGTTAAGACATGGATTGTTTGCTGCGAAAATTAAAAAACCTATGGAATCTTATTTGCATGCTGGTAACAATGATATTAGTATGAACGCTTTGAACACCATTGTTGTTAATGATATGGAAAATTCTAAGCTTGGGGAAGCTGGTTTTGATGAGCATGATATTTTTAGTCCCCCAAGCATTGAGGAGAAAATTTTCTTTGATGATACTTTGCCTCCTATATTTGATGATGAGAATAATAATGATAGCTACTTTGTTGAATTTGCTCCCACTACAACTAATAAAATTGATTATGCTTATGTGGAGAGTAATAATTTTATGCATGAGACTCATGATAAGAATGCTTTATGTGATAGTTATATTGTTGAGTTTGCTCATGATGCTACTGAAAGTTATTATGAGAGAGGAAAATATGGTTGTAGAAATTTTCATGTTACTAAAACACCTCTCTATGTGCTGAAATTTTTGAAGCTACACTTGTTTTGTCTTCCTATGCTTGCCACTATACTCTTCATGAACTTGTTTATTTACAAGATTCCTATGCATAGGAAGCATGTTAGACTTAAATGTGTTTTGAATTTGCCTCTTGATGCTCTCTTTTGCTTCAAATACTATTTCTTGCGAGTGCATCATTAAAATTGCTGAGCCCATCTTAATGGCTATAAAGAAAGAACTTCTTGGGAGATAACCCATGTGTTTATTTTACTACAGCAATTTTTGTTTTGTTGAGTCTTGGAAGTTGTTTACTACTGTAGCAACTCTCCTTATCATGTTTTTGTGCCAAGTAAAGTCTCTATGGTAAAGTTGATGCTAGATTTGGATTGCTGCGCAGAAACAGATTTGCTGTCTGTCACGAATTTGAGCAGAAGTCTCTGTAAAAAAATCAAACAAATCTGCAAATTTACGTGTGTGATCCTCAGATATGTACGCAACTTTCATTAGTTTTGAGTTTTTCCGTTTGAGCAAGTTAAGTGCCCCTTCCAGGTTCGTCTTTACGGACTGTTCTGTTTTTGACAGATTCTGCCTTTTATTTCGCATTGCCGCTTTTGCTATGTTGAATGGGTTTCTTTGTTCCATTAACTTTCAGAAGTTTTGTGCAATGTCCAGAAGTGTTAAGAATGATTGTGTCACCTCTGAACATGTGAATTTTTGATTGTGCACTAACCCTCTAATGAGTTTGCTCGAAGTTTGGTGTGGCAGAAGTTTTCAAGGGTCAAGAGAAGAGGGTGATATATGATCAAGAAGAGTGAAAAGCCTAAGCTTGGGGATGCCCCCGTGGTTCATCCCTGCATATTTTAAGAAGACTCAAGCGTCTAAGCTTGGGGATGCCCAAGGCATCCCCTTCTTCATCAACTTATCAGGTTTCTTCTATTGAAACTATATTTTTATTTGGTCACATCTTATGTACTTTACTTGGAGCGTCTGTGTGCTTTTATTTTCGTTTTGTTATTTTCATTCTCTGAATAAGTTCATCCTTGTGTGGGAGAGAGACACGCTCCGCTTTTTCATATGAACACTAGTGTTCTTCATTCATGCTTTTAATGTTCAAGGGCGAAAGTTGATCGCTTCACTTGTTGATATTTTGTTGGAATCAGAAAATGCTTCATATGGTCTTGAATAATTTGATACTTGGCAATTGTTTTGAGCTCTCATAAATCATGTTTAAGCTCTTGCATCATGTAGTTTAAATCTAGTAGTGGAGAACTACTGTAGAGCTTGTTGAAATTTGGTTTGCATGATTGGTATCTCTAAGGTCTAGATATTTTCTGGTAAAAGTGTTTGAGCAACAAGGAAGACAGTGTAGAGTCTTATAATGCTTGCAATATGTTCTTATGTAAGTTTTGCTGTACCGGTTTATACTTGTGTTTGCTTCAAACAACCTTGCTAGCCAAAGCCTTGTACTGAGAGGAAATGCTTCTCGTGCATCCAAAACCTTGAGCCAAAACCTATGCCATTTGTGTCCACCATATCTACCTACTATGTGGTATTTCCTGCCATTCCAAGTAAATACTTCATGTGCTACCTTTAAACAATTCAAAAGCTATTACCTCTTATTTGTGTCAATGTTTTATAGCTCATGAGGAAGTATGTGGTGTTTTATCTTTCGATCTTGTCATTTATTTTGACAGACTTTCACAATGGACTAGTGGCTTCATCCGCTTATCCAATAATTTTGCAAAAAGAGCTGGCAATGGGGTTCCCAGCCCCAATTAATTAACTTGCATTAATAATTCTCTTCACATGTTTTGCTCTGATCTATCAGTAAGCAACTTAAATTTGCAAATAGACACTCCTCCATGGTATGTGAATGTTGGAAGGCACCCGAGGATTCGGTTAGCCATGGCTTGTGTAAGCAAAAGGTTGGGGGAGTGTCATCTAATAAATAAAACTAAAGTACATGTGTAAACAAAAGAGAAGAGGGATGATCTACCTTGCTGGTAGAGATAACGTCCTTCATGGGAGCCGCTCTTGAAAGTCTGGTTGATAAGGTAGTTAGAGTACCCATTACCATTCGTTGACAACAACAAACACCTCTCAAAATTTTACTTTTATGCTCTCTATATGATTTCAAAACTTGAAAAGCTCTAGCACATGATTTAATCCCTGCTTCCCTCTGCGAAGGGCCTATCTTTTACTTTATGTTGAGTCAGTTTACCCATTTCCTTCCACCTTAGAAGCAAACACTTGTGTCAACTGTGCATTGATTCTTACATACTTGCTTATTTGCATTCATCATATTACTTTATGTTGACAATTATCCATGAGATATGCATGTTGAAAGTTGAAAGCAACCGCTGAAACTTATATCTTCCTTTGTGTTGCTTCGATGCCTTTACTTTGAATTTATTGCTTTATGAGTTAACTCTTATGCAAGACTTTTTGATGCTTGTCTTGAAAGTACTATTCATGAAAGGTTTTGCTATATGTTATCTATTTGTTAGCAAACTATAGATATTGCTTTGAATCACTCCATTCATGTCATATGCTTTACAATAATGTTGATCAAGATTATGATGGTAGCATGTCACTTCAGAAATTATTCTTGTTATCGTTTACCTACTCGAGGACGAGTAGGACCTAAGCTTGGGGATGCTGATACGTCTCCAACGTATCTATAATTTCTGATGTTCCATGCTTGTTTTATGACAATACCTACATGTTTTGTTCACACTTTATATCGTTTTGATGCGTTTTCCGGAACTAACCTATTGACGAGATGCCGAAGTGCCAGTTCTGTTTTCTGCTGTTTTTGGTTTCAGAAATCCTAGTAAGGAAATATTCTTGGAATCGGACGAAATCAACGTCCAGTACCCTATTTTCACCGGAAGCTTCCAGAACACGAGAGGGACCAGAGGGGGCCACAGGGCCCACACAAAGCGGCGCGGCCTGAGGGGGCGCCGGCTGTTGTCCGCCCCACCGGGGCCCTCCGAGGCTCCCCTTTCGCCTAAGCTCCCTGACCTAAAACCCCGATAAGAATAAGCCACGGTACGCGAAACCTTCCAGCCGCCGCCATCGCGAAGCCAAGATCTGGGGACAGGAGTCTCTGTTCACGCCGCCGGACGAGGAAGTGCCCCGGAAGGCTTCTCCATCGACACCGCTGCCATCTCCACCGCCATCTTCATCACCGCTGCTGTCTCCCATGAGGAGGGAGTAGTTCTCCATCGAGGCTAAGGGTTGTACCGGTAGCTATGTGGTTAATCTCTCTCCTATGTACTTCAATACAATAATCTCATGAGCTGCCTTACATGATTGAGATTCATATGATGATGCTTGTAATCTAGATGTCATTATGCTAGTCAAGTGGGTTTTACTTATGTGATCTCCGGAGACTCCTTGTCCCACGTGTGTAAAGGTGACAGTGTGTGCACCGTGTGGGTCTCTTAGGCTATATTTCACATAATACTTATTCACTGTTATGAATGGCATAGTGAAGTGCTTATTTATATCCCTTTATGATTGCAATGTGCTTTGTATCGCTACTAGTTTATGTGCTACTCATGTGATGTTATTAAAGTAGTCTATTCCTCCTGCATGGTGTAATGGTGACAGTGTGTGCATCGTGTAGTTCTTGTCGTAGATTATGATCATAATCTCTTGTAGGTTATGGAGTTGATTATCGCTATGATAGTATTGATGTGATTTATTCCCCCTTCATAGTGTAAAGGTGACAGTGTGTATGCTATGTTAGTACTCGGTCTATTTTGCAAAGATCTATTATGCTCTAAGGTTACTTAAACATGAATATCGAATGTTGTGGCGCTTGTTAACTCCGGCTTGAGGGAGCTCTTGTAGCCCTACACAACGAATGGTGTTTATCATCCAACAAAAGAGTGTATGTAGCACAAATGAGAAGAAGTTATTATTTATTATGCGATCAATGTTGAGAGTGTCCACTAGTGAAAGTATGATCCCTAGGCCTTGTTTCCACCACAAAGAATTGCTTCCCACGCCAGCAAGCTATTTTCTGGCGCCGCTTGTTTACTGTTTTACTGCATCTTTACTTTCTGCAATATTACCACCATCTATACCACCTGTGTTTTACTATCTCTTCGCCGAACTAGTGCACCTATACATCTGACGGGTGTATTAGGTGTGTTGGGGACACAAGAGACTTCTTGTATCGTGATTGCAGGGTTGCTTGAGAGGGATATCTTTGACCTCTTCCTCCCTGAGTTCGATAAACCTTGGGTGATCCACTTAAGGGAAAACTTGCTGCTGTTCTACAAACCTCTGCTCTTGGAGGCCCAACACTGTCTACAAGAATAGAAGCACCCGTAGACATCAAGCTATTTTCTGGCGCCGTTGCCGGGAGGAAAGGTAAAAGGTACTAACACTCCGGATCTCGGCTACTAAGCTATTTTCGGCGCCGTTGTAAGTACTCGAAGCTATTTCCTTTAGATCCTGCAATTGCATCTTTTGGTTTCTTGTTTACACTAGTTAGGCATAATGGAAAGCAACAGTGAGCTTTTATTTCTATTTCCTGAGTTAAGACATGGATTGTTTGCTGCGAAAATTAAAAAACCTATGGAATCTTATTTGCATCACTACAAGAAAAGTTGCCATGGCCGACGAAGTTGAAGTCGCGCCGTGGTTGGTGGTGCACCAAGGCCGACGATTTTTGGTCCCTCCGTGGTTCATGTCAAAACTTTTTTTCTCGTTTTTGAGGCCACCTAGCCCGACGAAAGCGGCCAAAACGTCGCGTATGGTGGCCCGGGACGTGGTGCATCGCGAATTCTCGGGTTCGCCGGCCGAGTCAACGCAAATCCGCACCGCCCAGGGATGTAGGGCCCACATGGCAGCCTCTCTAGCATTGTTTTTTTCTTGATCGCGCCATCTCGTTCAACGCTCTCCGATCGAGCCGTTTACGATGTAGGATCATGGGTCCCGCTTATCATCCTCTATGAACCAAAATTCCTTCTTTTCTTGGATTTTTTTTGACCCCCTTTCTGGCTACTTCCTTTTTCTTGTGATCCCTTGCCGCCTTGGAAACGTTGAGACCGCTGCACTAAATGGGACCCGCATGTCATCCTCTATGAGCTATCAACTTTCTTTTCTTGGAGTTATTTTTGGCACCTCATATTTGGTCACTTGCCTTTTTCTTTCGATCCCCTGCCGCCTCTCAAACGGTGATACCGCTGATGATAAATGGGACCCGCATGTCATCCTCTGTACTATAAAGCTTTCTTTTCCTGGATTATTTTTGGCACCTCATATTTGGTCACTTGCCTTTTTCTTTCGATCCCCTGCCGCCTCTCAAACGGTGATACCGCTGCTGCTAAATGGGACCCGCATGTCATCCTCTATGTACTATAAAATTTCTTTTCTTGGATTTTTTTGGCACCTCATATTTGGTCACTTGACTTTTTCTTTCGATCCCCTGCCTCTCAAACAGTGATACCGCTGCTGCTAAATGGGACCCGCATGTCATCCTCTATGTACTATAAAACTTTCTTTTCTTGGATTTTTTGGCACCTCATATTTGGTCACTTGACTTTTTCTTTCGATCCCCTGCGCCTCTCAAACAGTGATACCGCTGCTGCTAAATGGGACCCGCATGTCATCCTCTATGTACTATAAAACTTTCTTTTCTTGGATTTTTTTGGCACCTCATATTTGGTCACTTGACTTTTTCTTTCGATCCCCTGCTGCCTCTCAAACGGTGATACCGCTGCTGCTAAATGGGACCCGCATGTCATCCTCTATGTACTATAAAACTTTCTTTTCTTGGATTTTTTGGCACCTCATATTTGGTCACTTGACTTTTCTTTCGATCCCTGCTGCCTCTCAAACAGTGATACCGCTGCTGCTAAATGGGACCCGCATGTCATCCTCTATGTACTATAAAACTTTCTTTTCTTGGATTATTTTTGGCACCTCATATTTGGTAACTTGACTTTTTCTTTCGATCCCCTGCTGCCTCTCAAACGGTGATACCGCTGCTAAATGGGACCCGCATGTCATCCTCTATGTACTATAAAACTTTCTTTTTTTGGATTATTTTGGCACCTCATATTTGGTCACTTGACTTTTTCTTTCGATCACCTGCTGCCTCAAACGGTGATGTTGCTAAATGGGACCCGCATGTCATCCTCTATGTACTATAAAACTTTCTTTTCTTGGATTATTTTTGGCTCCTGATATTTGGTAACTTGCTTTTTCTTTCGATCTCATGCCGCCTTTGAAACATTGAGTAAGCTGTTGGCTCATGGGTCCCGCATGTCATCCTCTACGAACAATAAAAGTTTCCTTTATTGGAGTTATTTTTGACCCCTAATTTCTGGCTATTTGCCTTTTTCTTTTGATCCTGTCCCCTTTGAAACGGTGACGCAGTTGGCAGTCGGTCCCACATGTCATCCTCTATGAACAATAAAAGTTTCCTTTGGTGGATTTATTTTTGACCCCTAAATAATTTCTGGCTATTTCCTTATTTTTCTTTTGATCCCCTTGGAAACGTTTGAGGATGCTGCTGCCTCATGGGTCCCGCATGTCATCCTCTCAGAACGATAAATGTTTTCTTTTCTTGGATTTTGTTACCAACTGACTTTTGGTTTTTTATTTTATTTTCGATCCCCTGCCGCCTTTGAAACGTTGACGACGCTGCTGGCTCATGGGTCCCCGATGTCAGCCTCCCCGTACAAGAAACATGTGATATCTTGATTATTTTGCAGACAATAAACAGTGTATTTCGCTCTGAGCTATTGCAAACGGATAAATTAAATCTTTATTTTTACATAAACAAACTTATATGTTGAGTGTCCTTGTTTTTTGTTTTTGCGAAGCATAGGACTTTCCTGTTTTTTTAGAAAAATCCGAACTTTCCTGTTTTGGAGTGGGCTGAAATTGTACGAGACAAAAGGCCCAGCAGGATAGTTCGAAGGCCCAGATGTCCAGATCAGCCCAATTGAAATCTTTCTTTTCTTGGATTTTTTTCCCTGATTTCTGGCTACTTCATTTTTCTTTTGGTCTGTGCCGCCTTGGAAACGTTGAGACCGCTGCTGCAAAATGGGACCCGCATGTCATCCTCTATGTACAATAAAGTTTCTTTTCTTGGATTATTTTTGGCTCTTGATATTTGGTCACTTTCCTTTTTCTTTCGATCTCATGCCACGTTTGAAACGTTGAGGAACCTGCTGGCTCATGGGACCCGCATGTCATCCTCTATGTACAATAAAGTTTCTTTTCTTGGATTATTTTTGGCTCTTGATATTTGGTCACTTTCCTTTTTCTTTCGATCTCATGCCACGTTTGAAACGTTGAGGAACCTGCTGGCTCATGGGACCCGCATGTCATCCTCTATGTACAATAAAGTTTCTTTTCTTGGATTATTTTTGGCTCTTGATATTTGGTCACTTTCCTTTTTCTTTCGATCTCATGCCACGTTTGAAACGTTGAGGAACCTGCTGGCTCATGGGACCCGCATGTCATCCTCTATGTACAATAAAGTTTCTTTTCTTGGATTATTTTTGGCTCTTGATATTTGGTCACTTTCCTTTTTCTTTCGATCTCATGCCACGTTTGAAACGTTGAGGAACCTGCTGGCTCATGGGACCCGCATGTCATCCTCTATGTACAATAAAAGTTTTTTTCTTGGATTTTTTTCACCATCTGATTTTTGGCTATTTCCTTTTTCTTTTGATCCCACCTGCCGCCTTTGAAACAGAGTAAGCTGCATGCTCATAGGTCCCACATGTCAGCCTGTATGAACGATAAAGCTTTCCTTTCTTGGAGTTTTTTTACCCCCTAATTTCTGGCTATTTTCTTTTTCTTTTGATCTCAAGCCGCATTTGAAACGTTGAGACCGCTGCTGCTAAATGGGACCCGCATGTCATCCTCTATGTACAATAAAGTTTCTTTTTTTCTTGGATTATCTTTGGCTCCTGATATTTTGTCACTTGCGTTTTTCTTTCGATCTCATGCCGTCTTTGAAACGTTGAGTAAGCTGCTGAATCATGGGTCCCGCATGTCATCCTCTACGAACAATAAAAGTTTCCTTTTTTGGAGTTATTTTTGACCCCTAATGTCTGGCTATTTGCCTTTTTCTTTTGATCTCCTGCCCCCTTTGAAACGATGAGGATGCTGTTGGCACGTCGGTCCCACATGTCATCCTCTATGAACAATAAAAGTTTCTTTTGATGGATTTATTTTGAACCCCTAATTAATTTCTGGATATTTCCTTTTTTTTCTTTTGATCCCCTGCCGCCTTGGAATCGTTGAGGATGCTGCTGCCTCATGGGTCCCGCATGTCATCCTCTCAGAACGGTAAATGTTTCTTTTCTTGGATTTTGTTTACCAAATGATTTTTGGCTTATTTTATCTTTCGATCTCGTGCCGCCATTAAAACGTTGAGGACGCTGCTGGCTCAGAGGTCCCACATGTCAGCCTCTATGAACAATAAACCTTTCCTTTGTTTGATTTATTATTGACCCATAATTTCTGGCTATTTGCCTTTTTCTTTCGATCTCATGCCGCCTCTGAAACGTTGAGACGCTGCTGGCTCATGGGTCCCACATGTCAGCCTCTATGAACAGTCAAAGTTTCCTTTGTTTGATTTTTTTTACCCTAATTACTGGCTATTTGCCTTTTTTTATCCCCTGCCGCCTTTGAAACTAAGAGGACGCTGCTGGCCCATGGGTCCCACATCTCAGCCTCTCTGAACGATAAACCTTTCCTTTCTTTTTTTTCGATCCCGTGCCGCCTTGGAAACGGTGAGACGGCTCCTGCAAAACGGGACCCATATGTCATCCTCTATGTACAATAAAATTTCTTTCCTTGGATTATTTTTGGCACCTGATATATGGTCACTTGCCTTTTTTTCGATCCCCTGCCGCCTTTGAAACGTTGAGGACGCTGCTCGCTCGTGGGTCCCATATGTCAGCCTCTAGGAACAATAAACATTTCGTTTCTTGGATTTATTTTTGACCGCTGATTTCTGGCAACTTTGCTTTTTCTTTCGATCCCCTGCCGCCTTTGTTAAAGTTGAGGACGCTGCTGCAAAATGCGTCCCACATGTCAGCTTCTCTGTACGATAATTGTTTCCTCTCTTTGATTTTTTTTCCACTGCTGGCCAATGGGTCCCCGATGTCAGCCTCTATGTACAAGAAATATGTGAATTCTCGATATATTTTAAGCCGAGATATGTAGGATGCTTTTTTTTCGATCCCTTCTGTTTGTTTTTACCTTCAAATGTTGAGGGACGCTACTGGCAAATGGGTCCTGCTCTAGCATTCTCAACTGAAGGAAAAACTGAAATATTGCCTATTCATTTGTTTTTCGTACTCCATGCATCTAATCCATACTAATTGTTGATCCGGGTTTTAGTTCAACTTAATTAGATCAAATTTGATCTACGAGGGAGTATGTAATATATTTTGGGTTCACAACACTGCACTTGTTAACAACAATCTGATGAAGAGGTTTGTCATTTTTTTTAAACTACAAATACACTCTAAGATCTTGCACACTAATAGAATAAATCTTGGAACTTTATATAATTAATGACAATTTTGAAATCGACTATATGAATATATCAAAATATAGAGCCCATGTAGATGCGCATACTGGCTATGCGCATTTAAAAAGAATCATAATCATAATTGATACGAAATAAAAATAACTTTATATGTAGAATCTCGGTTTCTAGAGGGCCAATCATAGGATCTCCGTGTTTAAATTAGGAAGGGCCCCAATGGCATGAGTCGGAGGCCCATTAAGTGTTTTTGGATTGTTATCAGCGAAGTAAGCAGGCTGACAGCAATCACCATGTACATGGCCGGCGGCAGCCCAAAAGTACAAACAATTGGCCCATGCAGGGAAGGTAGTACTTTTTTTTATTGGGAAGGTTGTCTGGCTAACCCAAAAAAAAAGTGGTGCTACATGGGGTAATACTTGAACCCGGAATGAGATCGAGTGCCTTGATGAAGGCGAGGCACACATAAATAGTACTCCGTACCATGCCTTGCCCCTCCCTTTCAACCGTTGGATAAAAAATAATTAGACAGATGACTATTAACTAGTAACTGCTACAGTACCAACCAATGTACATGACATGTGCTACAGTACGTCGTCCACAGTGCATGTGCTTTAGAACCATGAACAGTACATATGCTACATGCTACAGTACTTAGATCTTAGCTATCTATTTTCAATCCAACGGCCAAATCTACAAGTCACCGTACTGTTCATCTGTGCCTTGCTTATGTCAAGGCACTGGATCCTGGACACTTGAACCCATGATCGTTGCTGAGGGTTGCCTATTTGCGCATAATATGTTTTGTCAGCGGGCACTTCACTAGTTTGTGCAAAACATATCCAGCGCAGGATTCAAAAAAACATCACGTTTTTTTCTTTACGTAAACAACAAAACATCTCATGTTCATCACAATCCAGCCAACATAAGCACATAATAATTAATAGTACAACTAGAGAGCTGTACACATAAATAAGGTTTGTCAAGCTTCATGCACTAGCCAACGCAACCAAAAGTCCGAACTAATGGAAAGGGCTAGGCAATCCAATTATACATTTCAACATCCCCCCTCACATGTGACCACAATCCAGTAATGGTACCATCATGTTCACCACAATGCATCATTAAAGAGAGCAGTATACTATTATAGACCAGCTCTCTCTAAAGAACATTTGTAAGACAACTTAATACAGCTGTGATTCATATTGTTGCCCCAGCGATGGGTGATAACCTGAACACCATATAACCTTCTCACAGCAATTGTAACCAAATATGAGCACCTGCAATGATTTGGTGTCAAGCTTCTTGAAGGTCAGGAGGTATCCTACCTTCAAGTCATGTGCTTTGACAAACTCTGGCCATCCTTCGTCCATTAAAACATTGCCATCTTGTTGCTTCAGGTCCACAATCCAGGTGCATGCAGTGGACATCTTCAGGTTGATGGACTCTGGACACCCACCGTAAAACCAGGGTAGAACACGACTGGGGATGGAAATCACCTCTAACTCCGATGTACATAGTACCTTGCAGAAGCTGTCAGGGGTATTCTCCTCATCGATGCGCCCAAACACCTTGCACACTGGGGCTGGCTCTACAGATGTCTCCTTCCATGATAAGCTCTCTCCAAGCTTGAGCTTCTTGTTTGAACACTGCAAAAAAGAGGCCTCAATTAGATAATGCCTCTAGCTTCTGACCGTAATTCCAAGCAAATGCATAATCAAAGGCACCTAGCAAACTCAGCGGATCATTGTTCTTATCAAACACACAGTCTGAACAATAAGCTTCTGAATCTAGCTAGGCTGATATGTACAACCTTGTATCATCAAATTATTCAGCATAGTGTATCATTGTATCGCAGAAGCCAAATCGATATAAATAGTAGCTATGAGAATAGAAATCAAGCTAGCATGAGCCATGCATGCTTGCTGGCTATGTCTAGCATCAGAGTAATGCATCTGCAGTTCATCATCCGCCAGTACAGATTGACCAAGCAAACAAAAAAAATCAGCGTCGGCCTAAAGAGTCCACAAGCCAGACATGCATGCTCGGTGTCCTCATATGTGATCATCGGCCGTGGATTGACCAATATCATATTTGAACGATTATTACTGCACACATTAGATCCAGTCCCAACATAGCTAGCATGGGTGCATGTGTAACCCGAGTCTTTACCAGAGGATTAATATATACACTGGCTGAGAGAAGTACTGTATATCAAACAATGCTAAGCAACCGGCAATACAGCTTAGATATAATAAAGATGTGACCGGCAACGCTAGTGATTCGGGGGAAACATACCGCCATTGCAGCCATGGACCGAGAGAATCGGGGATGCCGCGCCGCCTTAGTGGAGTTTTTAGATGCGACGTCGCCGCATCCGTAGAGGACGGAGTCCAAGCCGCGTAGTCCGAGCGGTGGTGGACGCCGGTGGTGTAGAGAGAGGACTCAGGGGAGATGGACGGCGAGGGATCTGGGGAGATCTGAAGTTCTGAACATGAGGGGGCTGTGAGAAACTGAGAATGATACATCAGCAATCAGCAAGGGAATAAATGCGCGTGTCCCCCGGTCAAAAAAAATGCGCGTGTCTAGGAGGAACGAAGCCAGGTACGCAGGAATCCACACACAAAACTTCACCCGGCGGGTCACTGGGCTTTATCAGTATCTGGTGGGGTCCGGACCTACAGACCAGTGAGACATGTCGTGTGGGTTATGATCCGTTCAGTGTGCACACAGAAATTGCATTCAGAGCTCAGGGCTTCAGGCTACGTTGTACTATACAGTAATATATCCATTTCTTTTGGTAAAATGAAAACGATACTCCATCTGATCCTCATTACATGATGATAAAATGGATGTCTCTACAACTAATATGTGTCTAGATACATCTATATGAGAGCGTCTGTGTTTGTACTGTGTATCTAAAAAAAATATGGATCGGAGGGAGCATTAAGAGGTGTCAAAAAAAACTGCAAACAAACATGGATGTAAGCAGTTGAGTATTAAACCAGTGCGTGAAATACCTTTATATCTCGACCATGTAACAATGAATATGAGAAGTTTTTGGGGTTTGACCATCTGCACTTGTGTTTGCTACAATCAGATCAAAAAATTGGTCACTTTTACACTTTCTAAAATAAAATGTATTTTTCCCTGAGATTTTACAAGTTCGTACAAGATAGCATTGACTACATCTGGGATATATCACATTTACACTTACAAATCTATGAATATTTCAAAATATTGAGCTCCGTGTACCTACATATAATACAAATCATCAGACCGCACATTGAAACTACCGCAGCATATCACAGTAAATTAAAATAAAATAAAACAAGTCTAACATATACTATATTAGCTAATTAACAAAGTCTCATCACAGTGTATCTGATCCCCAGTTCAGCTTAATACAAAAACCAAGTTCAGCTTGAACATCAGCAGGGGAGTAACCCAGGTCCAAAAGCAGCATCTAGTTAATTCAATAAAATATTGAGGTTATTCTGATCCCCTCTTCCTAAAAACACTGCAGATCATGCATGCAACTAAGGGTGATCAGCACAAAATATTATCCTCTGGGTGGAGGTGTTACTGTCGTAGATCAACACATTCATCAAGGAAGTGTCTTTCACCTCGAAGACGAGAAGGTCATCAAGCTGCAGTTCATGCGCCTCTGCAAACCCGAACCAACCATCCTTCAAGACCAGTTCACCCTGGTACTCATCGATGTGCACATACCAGGCGCAGCCTACGCTGGTCTTGAGCTTGATAGGCCTGGGAAGAATCCCTTTCAGACATTGCTTGAATTCTCTGGGGATGACCAACATATACATGTCATCGTTGCCGTCCAGTTGCACATAGAAGCGCGAGGGCTGAGGAGGGTCCGCCGAGTGACCAACCCGTTTAGGGCGGCCTTTCCCTCGCCCTTTTAATATACAACGTTGAATTGCTGCATCACGCCTGCCCGTCACCTTTGGCTTTTTGGCTAGTGAATTTCTTTGAATTCTGAACTCGGGGCGGTGCAGAGGACATGTACAATCGACAGTCCTAAGACGTAGTTGCTCATTGACGTTGGAGCGAGTTTGCTTCTGCATCTAGTTAAGCACGGTATATATCAATCAACAGCATATAAATCAGAACGTAGCATACATGGAGAAAATGCATCTAGCTATCTCTTTAATTAGTTTGCACAAAATCTAGCAGCAGCAAGACAATTTGATTTTACAGGTACTGAGCAAGCTTTCAGACTTTCTGAAACAGGTAACATGGAGCATATATTTGTATGTTCAGACTGCGAAACCCTGCTCTGTGATGGATACTATTACTAAACATCTTTTTTTGCCAGAACTAGTACTTAACATCTACTGTTTCCCGTCATTAAAAAAACATTTGCAGAAGAATACTACGGTTTCCCGTCATTAAATTTTAAAGAAAAAAGAACTTGTTTAAGATCCCAACTATCATTGACTACTTACACCTGCATCCTAGTGAGTTCAGGACAACTTACAGCCACTTTTGGTGGTGCCGCCACCGGAGAAGACCGTGCCGCGGGGGTTGGGGTCGGCGCAGCCGGAGAAGCTGGTGCCGCCGCCAGGGAAATCAGTGCCGAGCCAGATGGTGCTTCCAGCGGAGAAGAAAGTACCGCGAGAGATGGAACCGACGCTGCCAAAGGGTAAGAAACGGATGTACTCGTAGATCCTTCTCTAGTCACGATCTGGATAGAAGAGACTGGACGTCCATCAAGCTGCTGGAGGATGCGGTGGATCAAATCGGCTGAGTTCAGGAAATATCGGTGATGTTCATCTGTGTCGGCGAAGCAGCTGCCGGTGGAAGGAGGAGGCGAGCCGTTCATGGCAGTCATTAGTGTAAAAGAGGTGAAGTGGGTGGGAGAGAGAGGGTTCGGGACTGAAGTAATTGTAGTCTGCTCTCTCTTTTTTACAAGCATGCGTCCTCAGGCTGATATTTTTTTTAGATACGTACTCAGGCTGCTTTGTCAAACCAGGGCCTCAATGAAGCTAATAGCGCGCTATAGCATATCTAGAGGGTCCACGCTTAGTAATTTTGCTCGCTGTGGCGCTATTTGCGAAACAGCATGCTATATCGCCCTAAAACTTCATAGCGTTAGCGCGCTATTTTTTTCAGGCAAGTTGCTTTCACTTTTTCGTGGTGATGAACTACAATCTGTTGGTTCCACTTCTAAATCAGAAGATAATATCGCTAATGCTAATATTTTTAATAAATAATTTATACTATGTTGTTGCCTTGTGAAATGTTGATGTTAGCCTTCTAATATACTTGAGATCTATTTCTATATGTGGTTATGTATGTATGATTCAATCACTTTTGGACTATATATATCTATTCGTTCTAGTAAAATTATTTATTTTTAGGCTATATTTAGTATTATTTTGAAAATGCTATTTAAAATATACCACACTATTACCACGATATAGCGTCCATATCGTTTGAAGGTGGCTGCCGCTAATTCATTTAGCACGCTATTTTAAACCTTGGTTAAGACGCGTTTGGCGGCCTGCATCCAGGCTGGTGGGGAAATACCGTACCCAAGTGCTTAAAAGATTGCATCTTTTAGCTGGAAAACATTAGGGCATGTCCAACACAGGCGCTACTGCAAGGGCGCTAGGAATTATTTCCTCGTCGTTTGGCGGTTGGAGAGGCTAATCCCAGCGGTAGTCCTAGCGTCGACGCAAAAGAAAGCAGGGGCGTGAAACTCTTTTCACCTGTCCTAGCTAAAGCACCGGAACCAACAGGAAGTCAGTCTGTCATCAGCAATTAGCGCTGCAAGGAGAGTACCTGGAGGATTTTACAATCTTTTGACATTCATTTGTTCTCTATTAGCGCCATATAGTATATAGCATTGTAATGCCCTTATACTCCTCTCAACATTAAAAAAAGGTGTGCATATACTAATAACAGTTGCTGAAATGAAACTAAAAATAAACAGACATGCACGGTTTACGAAGGATGGAAATACAGAGTTCATCACCATCCGTTTTAAATTATAAGATTAGATTACTTCAATGTGGGCTTACATACGCACTAAAATGAGTAAACAGACACACTGAAATGGGTCCAGGTATATAAGATTCAGAAAAAAGGAAGAGCATCTTAAGATACAGAACAGGTTACTAAATTGTTCAAACATATCGTACAAAAAAGATTATTTGCTCCAGAAAGATTCATGGCTCAGTTTAGGGTTGCATCAACATGCGGATATTTTTCAGACTAGGCTTAAACCACATTGTCGCCTGTCGGGGAAATCCCCAACCATCTTCTGGAAGGGTGATAACTCCCATGAGCTCATTTTCCCCTTGCTGCAGGTTACAACGACAAATACAACTAAATGCTGGTTCCCGAAATGCATAGTACGCGATGTACACACAATTTGACCTCATGAATGGAGTCAATGTTCCATCAGGAGCATTGCCATCATTTATCTTCAGGTTCAATGGATAATTCAGTCCAATGAACAGAGAGTGTGTGCCAAGGCTGTCAACTCGACTCCAATTGGGTCCAATCAGGGATAGATCTTTCTCAAAAACATGTATGACAGGGGCAGGACACTCCCGCAGGATAAGGCCATTACCATGATGCAGAACTTCTGCAGGCTCAAGGTGATCATTGCTACGTATATACCGATCTTCATGGATGATCATCAAGCGCTTGCCATCGGCTGATCGAGCTAAAAACCATCTGCCAGATGGTTCCTTCATCGGTGATGGGATCACGAATGGCGGGGCAAGGTGTGCATCTGCATTGTAAACGGAGACAACAAAAAATAGTGTTTGAATGGCTCGGGAAGACAATAATACCAGTAGCTGCAACTTCACATTTGTAGGATCAAATGGAGGATGCAGTCATTATACTTGTATAAAATCTCGAAGAAATAAAATTGTTCCCATTTGAGATGTATGTTAATTACACTCATATTCATTGATGGTAGATACATGTCTCAACCTTATCTGATCCATGATTGTAATGCTTTGAGTACATCGAATATTGAAATAAATTGAAAGTTTGCATGCATCAATTGATGAAGAGGCCAGGGCTAAGCTCCTTATTCATATTCTGACAAGAGCATGCAGTAACTAATTCAGGAATGCATTCATATACTGCAATAATCTGGTTTGGGTTGACAGATTAGTGCACAGCATATACTACTGTAATTCGTTTGTAGCAATGGTTCAGTCAGGTTAGGATAATTTAATGGTGCACAGTCATTTGAAAGGTGAAAAAAAGTCTTAGTGAGCAATTAGTTATTTCAGTTACAATATATCATGAATGGGCTTGATATTAAAATTTATTGCGAAGTATATCATATGGATTGAAGAATTACCAGCCTGTGATTGATCCCAGCAATATGTGGTGCCGGTCCACCCATCCACCGCAACAATGAAGCCGTTGTGCTCGATGGCGTCACTGTAATCTACACCCCAACTAGCAAGAGAGAATAACCTCCACTCCTGGCTACCATTAGCCAGGTAAGCGAGTCCAGAATTGAATAGAGCGATGAGCTTGTAATCTGAGTAATGTCCAGCTTTTGTGGGCACTTCGCAAATTACAATCTTCAACAAAAACATGGCACGCCCATACGTCATGTACCTTTCAGGAGGCAAGTCGGGGAAGCCAATCCATTCCTCCCGAAAAATGTTGCAAGTTTCCGACGATGGTAGGGAGATTTCTTGGTGCGTGTAGATGTTCGCGAGGAACCAGTTCCCACCACTGTCCACGCCGGCGATCCAGTCGCCATTCATGCCAACCCAGAATCTATTGTCCATGAACGGCAGGATGGCTGTGCGCCGAGGATGGTCGAGGGGCACAACGTGGTACACCGTGTGGTGCGCACTACTATCATCATAGTGCCAATGGGCAGAATCGGGCATCAGCAAGCAGGGTCCATCCCAATGGTGTAGATTCATGTTGTCGGCGACATGGCGGCACAGCGTTTTGGAGCATGCGGCCAGCCGGACGTCGACTGTAACGTCCAGACTCTGGGCAATGAGATTGAACAGCTCGGCGGGGAGCTTCCCCCAGTCGCCATCCAGCTGGTCGTCGTTCGATGCCGCCATGGAGACGAGATGGATTTAAAAGGGCGGATGCAAGTATGTGTGATTGGAGTTTTGTAGGAGAGTCGAGCGGGAAGGAGGAGTGCTGCGGTTCTGCGGAGGGGTGAGGAGAGAAAGCTATGCAAATGGGAGATCTAGAGGATGAAAAAACTTGCTAGCAGCGGTTGGCGAGTGGAGAACGATGATGGAAGTGGAGAGCCAAGGATGGAAACGATGGACATGAAGAGTAGGAGTGGATATGACTTTTTTTATTCTTCAGCAGCTGCATCGAGGCGCCGAGTAAAACTTCGGCTAGGATAGCACGCCACTACGTCCTGGTGCAGTTACTGTCCCGTCAAATCAGTTTGACCACAGAAATGGTTTCTTTATTACAGTATAACTTAATTTTTTCGAACAATATATACTACTCCATTTAATATACTCACTCCGATTCATATTACTTGTCAAATGATATGGATGAATCTAGAACTAAAATGTGTCTAGATATATCTATATTATAGTCAACTAATATGAATCCGAGTTTGTTTGGTTCAAAGGATTTCTAAAGGTATCTTGTACGGAGTAGGATTTTTACACATAGGGATTTTTCCTATAGAGCTTGCTTGATTCAAAGGATTGAGAACCCTCCAAAATACCTATGGATTGCTTTCTCTACAATCCTATCTCTCGGTAATATTGCTATGTGTCTATAACAACTATGAAATGAACTCAATCTCAATAGAAATTTCCTTTGTCTTTCCTAATCAAACAACTAGTTATTTTATGTCTTCGTTTACAAATTAAGATAATTTTTAGGTTATAGGTAATCGTCGAGCTTATGTGATCATCTTTTATGATCAAACTTACTTGATCAGCCGCGGAGGCGCAAAGGAGCAGTGGTGTGCATTAATACGGCCGCATGGGGAAGGCACAGCTAGCGACGATGAGACGTATCGCCAGCATTGGCCTAGGGAACCGTCGCCACCATTAATAAAAGCTATCCCTTTGGGCACCATGTCTCCCACTACTCGTGTCACGCGCGCATGTGGGTTACGGATGGATGGGCTGGGGAAGCCGGACAGAAAACATGACAACCAGGGGGGAAATGAATAAAAATAATACAAAGTCGAAAATATTTCGAAAAATAAACTTTGTAAGAAACTCCATGCGTTTAGCAAATGCGAAGGCAATATGTTGAAACACGTCTAGACCACGTCTAGAACCACCGTCCCAAAGCTTAAGGATTATATTGATTTTTAGAAAGTCAAACTATGTTAAGTTTGACTAAGTTTTTACCAAAAGCATTAATATGCAAGATACAAAATCAATATTATTAGATAGAAAATAAATTATATTTTCATATGGTGTCTACAAAATATTATATGTGCTGATAGATTCTTCTAAGAGTTTGGTCGAACTTTACTTGGTTTGACTTTTCAAGAAAAATATACAAAGCTTTAAGCATTGGAACGGAGGTATTTTTCGAAGCACCTACTTGTCTTTAGAAGACAAAAGAAAACATGGAGTAAGGTTGTTTTTTGTGCAAAAGTTTACGTCAAAATCTGGTTATTTGTGTAAAAAGAATCTCAAATTGTGTTATGTGCAAAAACTGCACCAAGAAGTGGTGGTATGTGCAATTTCCTCCGTCACACAAAAGGCAAGCCATTGATACATACATAATTGTGAATAATTACAAAAGTAGTAGGCAGCTAATAAGCGCACATGATTAAACTGCTATGCGAGATCTTCAGCCACCAGAAGTCGTTCCCGCGCCTCTCTAGCATTGAAAATCACGCGTTCTGCGACTTCCATCAAAGAGACAAGCTGAGCTTTGATCCGTTCTCCCAGATGAATGGCCTCGTCACAACTCCTACGAGCACAGGCCGTGATCTCATCCACTTCTAGGAAAGACACCGCCTGCCTGTACCGAAATATCTTGATCCCTAACTCTCTGTTCTCCTCCCGCATGCTGGCAAGATCCAACTTCATCCTCCGACAAGATAAGCAAGGGGAGTGATCCTGCCAAAGGTAACAACAAACATATCGAGCGTTACCGGCAAACGAAGGGCACAAATTGGCTGATTAACGAATATGGTCACTAACATGTAGGACAGACTTAAGTGGTGTCTACATGTCAGTGACTCGAAGTACCCAAAAACCAGCAACCCAAAGTCAGCTAGTAATATTAACCTCCGTCTTCAGCTCCTTCATCCTCTTGAACGGCGGGGAAGCTGGCAACTTATCTTCTTCTACGACCTCTCGCTGGAACCTGACGTCGAAGGATGAGAGATCCTGCGAACGGATGTGCTGCGCCTGCGCGTGCGATTCCCCAGGGCGCTTCTGGCGTAACTCGGAGTTCTCCGCGCCGAGATGCGGAAGTTCCGCTCCCGGGGCCTTGTTGACCCTAAGCCGAGATAGCTCCTGTGTAAGCCGACGAAAAATGTTCAAAATGTTACAGATCAGGCATATCATTACCAGTGCAAACGAGGTAAGTGAATCTCCGGGATCTCGCCCAACGACCGCGGTTGGTCCAATGCCACCACATCTTCTCCGAGATTGACTAACTCCTTTACATCATCTTCTCCGACATTGACTATCTCCTTTACATCATCTTCTGCTCCGAGCTTGACCATCTCCTTTACATCATCTTCTCCTGCGAGCTTGATCATCTGCCTCACATCATCTTCTCCGGCGATATCGACCCTCTCCTGCGGAAGATAACAGATATAAGTCCGAGTATTACCAGCAAAACGAAGGTAATTAAAAGAGGCGTAGTAACCCTTGTGTCCTGGCTAATCAACGGCGGGGACGCTGAGCCCGCATCGTCTCCTCCGAGATCTCCCTTCGCAGGCAGGATTGTTAGAGACAGTGTACTTCTGGTAGTAGTATTTATGCGTGGGGCGCCAGGGGGTCGAGAAGCTAGGACTGCATCTTCTCCTCCGAGCTCTTCCTTGGTAGACATGACAAATGAAACGAGGTGTGGGGGGCGTAAAAGGTATAAAATGGCGGACGGCCGCCCCGCCTCGGCCCTCCAAGGCTTAATTTTTTTGCCTTACTAAACTAAAAACCCTATTTTGCGTCTCACACGGACTGCCCTCAGAGGGCTGCAGGGTCCCATATGCGTGCAGGTCCCACACTTTAGTGAGCACAAATCATATGCGGTAGGTAGGCAAACTTCCAACAATCTTCTTTGTCAAGTGAAGACACGTCGTCAAGACTCTCTCTCTCTCTCCCCCCTTTTGTCATTGAAAAAAAAAGAATATTAGACGGGCGCGTAGCCTGCACTGCAGGGGGGCGATTTTGACAAAAGTAATCCTTTTGGCGAAGAAAAACACAGAAAGCCACACAAAAAGGTTAGTCCAGTGAAATAGATTGCTCAGAGGGTCAGTCCGTGCTTTTCTTTGCCAAAAGGGTTATTTCTGTCAAAATCGCCGCACTGCAGGTTTGCAGCACTGAAAAACCTTGCGTGCCAGTCAACATCACTTCCCGGATAGGTTGAAGCATTTCGAGGCCGTGACTGCTCTCCCTTCCTCTTCTCCTTCCGTGTGATGCCGCTTCCACCTTTTATCCTTTGCAACATTTGCAAAAAATTGTCCGTGACTTGTGCTCACTGAAGTGTGGGACCTCACGCATGGGAACCACACGTAAGTGACAGACATGTTGGTGTAATAATTCGGGTGATCATTATACTGTATTAGAACTCCGTACAAAGTTTCGTATGGATTCAAGGGTAGGAAAGCCAAGTTAACTTATTTACATGACATTATTTTTTCCATGAAGCCAAGTTAACTCATCTAACACTTGGTACATTTTGGTTATATATTCGAAATTTTACTTGAAACTTGTTGGTCATGCCATTTTACTACTCGCCTAACACTTTTTCCGCGCGTGAAGGGATGGGGTGGGCGTGATGCTACCCTAAATTTGTGGGACCCCAAAAAACTTGCAAATACGAGCGCTTCATCCAAAAGAAACACACTCTTGTCCCCTACCCCCCCCCCATGATTTTGACCTAAATTTGAAATCAAGCCAAAGGTGGTTCAAAAACGGCAATCGGAAATCATGGATTGTTCATCATTTTTCTATATAGCTAGGGAAAATAGCAGACATGCCATACCAATGTTTTAGAAAAGAGCCCTTCAAAAAAGTGTGGCAACATGTTGGAATTCGACCATCTTAATTTCTTCCCACGTGTGAGCTTTGGTACTACTACTACACAAGAACCATGTCAAACTTTTGAATCATGGCCCATTTTATGTATATATTTGCAACTTTTCATGCACGCATGAAAACTTTGCAAAATATGTGCATTTTGGGTTGTCGCACATAAATGTGTGTTTACTTGTCTGCCACCAATTAATCCAATTCTCATTTGTGGGGAAACATGACACGAGATGGCCATTTCCAAAGTTTCATGAATTATCTCAATGTGAATCCATATATGTACAATTTTTGGGGGCTAAATTTCATGTTTTAAACCTAGCTAGTATTTGACCAAGATTCAAATGGGCATAAAATTCAAAAAAAAAACAGAAAAATGAAAAACCAAAGCACATAGCCTTCTTATGTCATATAGTAAGAATTCAAGTTGATAAACAAGGTCTAGACATATTCAAACTAGAAAAATCATGTATCTACCCCTAACACTCTAAACTCTGTCTTATGAAGTCAAGCATGAAGAGAAGTGGTTTTTGGGTTTCAAACATGGAAATTTCAAAAACCTCCCAAAAGCTTCATTTTAGAGTGACTAAGAAGGATCCATGCTTACCTTTTAATTTTCAGATTTTAAACTTGTTTAAATCTTTGTGAAACCTAGGATTTGACCAAGATTCAAATGGGCATAAAAATTCAGGAAAAAACCAAAAGAATGATAAACCAAAGCACATAGCATTCTTATGTCATAGAGTAAGCATTCAAGTTGATTAACAAGGTCTAGACATATTCAAACTAGAAAATCATGTATATATCTATTCCTAACCTTAAACTCTGTCTTATGAAGCAATCATGAAGAGAAGTGGTTTTGGGTTTCAAACATGAAAATTTCAAGAACATCCCAAAAGTCGCTTCATTTTAGAGTGACTAAGAAGGATCCAGGCTTACCTTTTCGTTTTCATATTTTATACTTGTTTAAATCCAGGTCAAACATAGGATTTGACCAAGATTCAAATGGGCATAAAATAAAAAAAAATAGAAGAATGAAAAACAAAAGCACATAGTCTTCTTATGTCATATAGTAAGCTTTCAAGTTGATAAACAAGGTTTAGACATGTTCAAACCAGACAAATCATGTATCTAGCCCCTAACCATAAACTCGGTCGATCTTATGAAGTCTAGCATGAAGAGAAGTCGTATTGGTTTCAAACATGAAAATTTCAAGAACCACCCAAAATCTTCAAATGGGCATAACATTCAAAAAACCAGAAAAAATGAAAAACCAAAGCACATAGCCTTCTTATGTCATATAGTAAGCATTCAAGTTGATAAACAAGCATGTCTAGACATATTCAAACCCGACAAATCATGTATCTACCCCTAACCCTAAACTCTGCATGTCTTATGAAGTCAACCATGAAGAGAAGTGGTTTTGGGTTTCAAACATTGAGATTTCAAGAACCCCCCAAAAGCTTCATTTTAGAATGACTAAGAAGGATCCAGGCTTACCTTTTCATTTTCATGTTATAGACTTGTTTAAATCTTGGTCAAACCTAGGATTTGACCAAGATTCAAATGGGCATAAACATTCAAAAAAATCAAAAAATCAAAAACCAAAGCACATATAGTCTTCTTATGTCATATAGTAAGAATTGAAGTTGATAAACAAGGTCTAGACATATTCAAACCAGACAAATCGTGTATCTACACCTAACCCTAAACTATATCTAATGAAGTCAAGCATGATGAGAAATGGTTTTGGGTTTCAAACATGGAAATTTCAAAAACCTCCCAAAAGCTTCATTTTAGAGTGACTAAGAAGGATCCAGGCTTACCTTTTCATTTTCATGTTTTAAACTTATTTAAATCCTGGTCAAAACTAGGATTTGATCAAGATTCAAATGGGTATAAAATAAAATAAAAAACGCACATAGCCTTTTTCTGTCATATAATGATCATTCAAGTTGATAAACATGGTCTAGACATATTCAAACTAGAAAATCGTGTATCTACCCTGTCCCTGGCTAACCCTAAACTCTGTCTTATGAAGTCAAGCATGAAGAGAAGTGGTTTTGGGTTTCAGACATGGAAATTTTGAAAACCTCCCAAAAACTTCATCTTAGAGTGACAAAGAAGGATCCAAGCTTACCTTTTCATTTTCATGTTTTAAGCTTGTTTAAATATTGGTCAAGCCTAGGATTTGACCAAGATTCAAATGGGCATAAAAATTCTGGAAAAATAAAAAAAAACCAAAGCACATAGTCTTCTTACGTCATATATATCTATAGTAAGCATATTCAAGTAGATAAACAAGGTATAGACATATTCAAAACAGACAAATCCTGTATCTACCCCCTAACCCTAAACTCGGTCTTATGATGCCTAGCATGAAGAGAAGTCGTTTTGGGTTTCAAACGTTTAAGCCAAAAGCCCCATTTCATATATTTCAAATTTGGTTCAAATTTGAAAGACATACAAGTTATAGCACACATAGTGCATACATGTTCACACATACTGCACTAGATGCTAATTAACCCTATAGTTTGAGGCCATTTGGATGAGGTCGAAAAAATTCTTGGATTAGAAATGGGGTTGTTCGAACCCCGTAGTTGGATTTTTTATGAACTTGATCTGTAGTACTGGGAAAAACCCTAGTTTAACGTATTTAATTATAGATTCGTAGGTTGATTTTTCTACCTTTTTATTATTATTACTATGCAGCACATGTGTGTTTGCCCGTCGAGTGAAACTCGGAGGAAGAGGGATCACTCGGAAGGAGAGAAGAAGGGAGAGAATTATGGTGTCTCCCCTTTTTCGGGTGATTATGTTGACTTTTGTGCAGGGTTTGTCAGTGAGCAGGAGGTGCGAGCGAGCGAGTCGAGCGAGGCCGAGAATGAGAGAGATTTGTTTTTTTGTGAGAGGGACAACCGAAGGATCCAGAAGGACCCACAGACTTCCAAACGCATCCTGATGCGTCTTCTCTTGACAAAGAAGATGGCTTGGAGTTTGCGTACCTACTGCACTTGACTTGTGCTCACTGAAGTGTGGGACCTCACGCATGGGCACCACACGTAAGTGACAGACCTGTTGGTGTAAAAACTCGGTTGATTATTATAGTGCATTAGAACAAAGTTTCCTATGGATTCAACGGTAGGAAATCCAAGTTAACTCATTTACATGACATTAATTTTTCCATGAAGCAAAGTTAACACATCTATCAATTGGTACATTTTGGAGTGACTAAGAAGGATCCATGCTTATTCGTTTTCACGTGTTAAATTTGTTTAAATCTTGCTCAAACCTAGGATTTCACCAAGATTGAAATGGGCATGAAAATTCAAAAAAAAATGAAATACCAATGCACATAGTCTTCTTCTGTCATATAGTAAGCATTCAAGATGATAAACAAGGTCTAGACATATTCAAACCAGGCAAATCATGTATCTACTCCCTAACGACCCTAAACTCCGTCTTATGAAGTAAGGCATGAAGAGAAGTGGTTTTGGGTTTCAAACATGCAAATTTCAAAAACCTCCCAAAAGCTTCATTTTAGAGTGACTAAGAAGGATCGAGGCTTACCTTTTCATGTTCATGTTTTAAACTTGTTTAAATCTTGGTCAAACCTAGCTAGTATTTAACCAAGATTCAAATGGGCATAAAATTCAAAAAAATCAAAAAAATGAAAAACCAAAGCACATAGCCTTCTTATGTCATATAGTAAGAATTCAAGTTGATAAACAAGGTCTAGACATATTCAAACTAGACAAATCATGTATCTACCCCTAACACTCTAAACTCTGTCTTATGAAGTCAATTAAGCATGAAGAGAAGTGGTTTTGGGTTTCAAACATGGAAATTTCAAAAACCTCCCAAAAGCTTCATTTTAGAGTGACTAAGAAGGATCCATGCTTACCTTTTAATTTTCAGATTTTATACTTGTTTAAATCTTTGTGAAACCTAGGATTTGACCAAGATTCAAATGGGCATAAAAATTCAGGAAAAAACCAAAAGATTGATAAACCAAAGCACATAGCATTCTTATGTCATATAGTAATCATTCAAGTTGATAAACAAGGTCTAGACATATTCAAACTAGAAAATCATGTATATATCTGCCCCTAACCTTAAACTCTGTCTTATGAAGTCAATCATGAAGAGAAGTGGTTTTGGGTTTCAAACATGAAAATTTCAAGAACATCCCAAAAGCCGCTTCATTTTAGAGTGACTAAGAAGGATCCATGCTTACCTTTTTGTTTTCATATTTTATACTTGTTTAAATCCAGGTCAAACATAGGATTTGACCAAGATTCAAATGGGCATAAAATAAAAAAATAGAAGAATGAAAAACAAAAGCACATAGTCTTCTTATGTCATATAGTAAGCTTTCAAGTTGATAAACAAGGTTTAGACATGTTCAAACCAGACAAATCATGTATCTACCCCCTAACCATAAACTCGGTCGATCTTATGAAGTCTAGCATGAACAGAAGTCGTATTGGTTTCAAACATGAAAATTTCAAGAACCTCCCAAAATCTTCAAATGGGCATAAAATTCAAAAAACCGGAAAAATGAAAAACCAAAGCACATAGCCTTCTTATGTCATATAGTAAGCATTCAAGTTGATAAACAAGCATGTCTAGACATATTCAAACCCAACAAATCATGTATCTACCCCTAACCCTAAACTCTGCATGTCTTATGAAGTCAACCATGAAGAGAAGTGGTTTTGGGTTTCAAACATTGAGATTTCAAGAACCCCCCAAAAGCTTCATTTTAGAATGACTAAGAAGGATCCAGGCTTACCTTTTCATTTTCATGTTATAGACTTGTTTAAATCTTGGTCAAACCTAGGATTTGACCAAGATTCAAATGGGCATAAACATTCAGAAAAAATCAAAAAATCAAAAACCAAAGCACATATAGTCTTCTTATGTCATATAGTAAGAATTGAAGTTGATAAACAAGGTCTAGACATATTCAAACCAGACAAATCGTGTATCTACACCTAACCCTAAACTATATCTAATGAAGTCAAGCATGATGAGAAATGGTTTTGGGTTTCAAACATGGAAATTTCAAAAACCTCCCAAAAGCTTCATTTTAGAGTGACTAAGAAGGATCCAGGCTTACCTTTTCATTTTCATGTTTTAAACTTATTTAAATCCTGGTCAAAACTAGGATTTGATCAAGATTCAAATGGGTATAAAATAAAATAAAAAACGCACATAGCCTTTTTCTGTCATATAATGATCATTCAAGTTGATAAACATGGTCTAGACATATTCAAACTAGAAAATCGTGTATCTACCCTGTCCCTGGCTAACCCTAAACTCTGTCTTATGAAGTCAAGCATGAAGAGAAGTGGTTTTGGGTTTCAGACATGGAAATTTTGAAAACCTCCCAAAAACTTCATCTTAGAGTGACAAAGAAGGATCCAAGCTTACCTTTTCATTTTCATGTTTTAAGCTTGTTTAAATATTGGTCAAGCCTAGGATTTGACCAAGATTCAAATGGGCATAAAAATTCTGGAAAAATAAAAAAAAACCAAAGCACATAGTCTTCTTACGTCATATATATCTATAGTAAGCATATTCAAGTAGATAAACAAGGTATAGACATATTCAAAACAGACAAATCCTGTATCTACCCCCTAACCCTAAACTCGGTCTTATGATGCCTAGCATGAAGAGAAGTCGTTTTGGGTTTCAAACGTTTAAGCCAAAAGCCCCATTTCATATATTTCAAATTTGGTTCAAATTTGAAAGACATACAAGTTATAGCACACATAGTGCATACATGTTCACACATACTGCACTAGATGCTAATTAACCCTATAGTTTGAGGCCATTTGGATGAGGTCGAAAAAAATCTTGGATTAGAAATGGGGTTGTTCGAACCCCGTAGTTGGATTTTTTATGAACTTGATCTGTAGTACTGGGCAAAACCCTAGTTTAACGTATTTAATTATAGATTCGTAGGTTGATTTTTCTACCTTTTTATTATTATTACTATGCAGCACATGTGTGTTTGCCCGTCGAGTGAAACTCGGAGGAAGAGGGATCACTCGGAAGGAGAGAAGAAGGAGAGAATTATGGTGTCTCCCCTTTTTCGGGTGATGATGTTGACTTTTGTGCAGGGTTTGTCAGTGAGCAGGAGGTGCGCGCGAGCGAGTCGAGCGAGGCCGAGAATGAGAGAGATTTGTTTTTTTTTTGTGAGAGGGACAACCGAAGGATCCAGAAGGACCCACAGACTTCCAAAACGCATGATGCGTCTTCTCTTGACAAAGAAGATGGCTTGGAGTTTGCGTACCTACTGCACTTGACTTGTGCTCACTGAAGTGTGGGACCTCACGCATGGGCACCACACGTAAGTGACAGACCTGTTGGTGTAAAAACTCGGTTGATTATTATAGTGCATTAGAACAAAGTTTCCTATGGATTCAACGGTAGGAAATCCAAGTTAACTCATTTACATGACATTAATTTTTCCATGAAGCAAAGTTAACACATCTATCAATTGGTACATTTTGGAGTGACTAAGAAGGATCCATGCTTATTCGTTTTCACGTGTTAAATTTGTTTAAATCTTGCTCAAACCTAGGATTTCACCAAGATTGAAATGGGCATGAAAATTCAAAAAAAAATGAAATACCAATGCACATAGTCTTCTTCTGTCATATAGTAAGCATTCAAGATGATAAACAAGGTCTAGACATATTCAAACCAGGCAAATCATGTATCTACTCCCTAACGACCCTAAACTCCGTCTTATGAAGTAAGGCATGAAGAGAAGTGGTTTTGGGTTTCAAACATGCAAATTTCAAAAACCTCCCAAAAGCTTCATTTTAGAGTGACTAAGAAGGATCGAGGCTTACCTTTTCATTTTCATGTTTTAAACTTGTTTAAATCTTGGTCAAACCTAGCTAGTATTTGACCAAGATTCAAATGGGCATAAAATTAAAAAAACAGAAAAATGAAAAACCAAAGCACATAGCCTTCTTATGTCATATAGTAAGAATTCAAGTTGATAAACAAGGTCTAGACATATTCAAACTAGACAAATCATGTATCTACCCCTAACACTCTAAACTCTGTCTTATGAAGTCAATTAAGCATGAAGAGAAGTGGTTTGGGTTTCAAACATGGAAATTTCAAAAACCTCCCAAAAGCTTCATTTTAGAGTGACTAAGAAGGATCCATGCTTACCTTTTAATTTTCAGATTTTAAACTTGTTTAAATCTTTGTGAAACCTAGGATTTGACCAAGATTCAAATGGGCATAAAAATTCAGGAAAAAACCAAAAGATTGATAAACCAAAGCACATAGCATTCTTATGTCATATAGTAAGCATTCAAGTTGATAAACAAGGTTTAGACATGTTCAAACCAGACAAATCATGTATCTACCCCCTAACCATAAACTCGGTCGATCTTATGAAGTCTAGCATGAAGAGAAGTCGTATTGGTTTCAAACATGAAAATTTCAAGAACCTCCCAAAATCTTCAAATGGGCATAAAATTCAAAAAACCGGAAAAATGAAAAACCAAAGCACATAGCCTTCTTATGTCATATAGTAAGCATTCAAGTTGATAAACAAGCATGTCTAGACATATTCAAACCCAACAAATCATGTATCTACCCCTAACCCTAAACTCTGCATGTCTTATGAAGTCAACCATGAAGAGAAGTGGTTTTGGGTTTCAAACATTGAGATTTCAAGAACCCCCCAAAAGCTTCATTTTAGAATGACTAAGAAGGATCCAGGCTTACCTTTTCATTTTCATGTTATAGACTTGTTTAAATCTTGGTCAAACCTAGGATTTGACCAAGATTCAAATGGGCATAAACATTCAGAAAAAATCAAAAAATCAAAAACCAAAGCACATATAGTCTTCTTATGTCATATAGTAAGAATTGAAGTTGATAAACAAGGTCTAGACATATTCAAACCAGACAAATCGTGTATCTACACCTAACCCTAAACTATATCTAATGAAGTCAAGCATGATGAGAAATGGTTTTGGGTTTCAAACATGGAAATTTCAAAAACCTCCCAAAAGCTTCATTTTAGAGTGACTAAGAAGGATCCAGGCTTACCTTTTCATTTTCATGTTTTAAACTTATTTAAATCCTGGTCAAAACTAGGATTTGATCAAGATTCAAATGGGTATAAAATAAAATAAAAAACGCACCTAGCCTTTTTTCTGTCATATAATGATCATTCAAGTTGATAAACATGGTCTAGACATATTCAAACTAGAAAATCGTGTATCTACCCTGTCCCTGGCTAACCCTAAACTCTATCTTATGAAGTCAAGCATGAAGAGAAGTGGTTTTGGGTTTCAGACATGGAAATTTTGAAAACCTCCCAAAAACTTCATCTTAGAGTGACAAAGAAGGATCCAAGCTTACCTTTTCATTTTCATGTTTTAAGCTTGTTTAAATATTGGTCAAGCCTAGGATTTGACCAAGATTCAAATGGGCATAAAAATTCTGGAAAAATAAAAAAATTAAAAACCAAAGCACATAGTCTTCTTACGTCATATATATCTATAGTAAGCATATTCAAGTAGATAAACAAGGTATAGACATATTCAAAACAGACAAATCCTGTATCTACCCCCTAACCCTAAACTCGGTCTTATGATGCCTAGCATGAAGAGAAGTCGTTTTGGGTTTCAAACGTTTAAGCCAAAAGCCCCATTTCATATATTTCAAACTTATTCAAATTTGGTTCAAATTTGAAAGACATACAAGTTATAGCACACATAGTGCATACATGTTCACACATACTGCACTAGATGCTAATTAACCCTATAGTTTGAGGCCATTTGGATGAGGTCGAAAAAATCTTGGATTAGAAATGGGGTTGTTCGAACCCCGTAGTTGGATTTTTTATGAACTTGATCTGTAGTACTGGGCAAAACCCTAGTTTAACGTATTTAATTATAGATTCGTAGGTTGATTTTTCTACCTTTTTATTATTATTACTATGCAGCACATGTGTGTTTGCCCGTCGAGTGAAACTCGGAGGAAGAGGGATCACTCGGAAGGAGAGAAGAAGGGAGAGAATTATGGTGTCTCCCCTTTTTCGGGTGATGATGTTGACTTTTGTGCAGGGTTTGTCAGTGAGCAGGAGGTGCGAGCGAGCGAGTCGAGCGAGGCCGAGAATGAGAGAGATTTGTTTTTTTTGTGAGAGGGACAACCGAAGGATCCAGAAGGACCCACAGACTTCCAAAACGCATCCTGATGCGTCTTCTCTTGACAAAGAAGATGGCTTGGAGTTTGCGTACCTACTGCACTTGACTTGTGCTAACTGAAGTGTGGGACCTCATGATGGCGTGTAACTCACACGTTCGTTGGGAACCCCAAGAGGAAGGTATGATGCGCACAGCAGCAAGTTTTCCCTCAGAAAGAAACCAAGGTTTATCGAACCAGGAGGAGCCAAGAAGCACGTTGAAGGTTGATGGTGGCGAAATGTGATGCGGCGCAACACCAGGAATTCCGGCGCCAACGTGGAACCTACAACACAAAGTACTTTGCCCCAACGAAACAGTGAGGTTGTCAATCTCACCGGCTTGCTGTAACAAAGGATTAACCGTATTGTGTGGAAGATGATTGTTTGCGAAGAAAATAGTAAAACAAGTATTGCAGTAGATTGTATGCGATGTAAAGAATAGGACCGGGGTCCACAGTTCACTAGAGGTGTCTCTCCCATAAGATAAAAGCATGTTGGGTGAACAAATTACAGTCGGGCAATTGACAAATAGAAAAGGGCATAACAATGCATATACATGATATGATAAATATAGTGAGATTTAATTGGGCATTACGACAAAGTACATAGACCGCCATCCAACTGCATCTATGCCTAAAAAGTCCACCTTCAGGTTATCATCCGAACCCCTTTCAGTATTAAGTTGCAAAGCAACAGACAATTGCATTAAGTATGGTGCGTAATGTAATCGACAACTACATCCTTAGACATAGAATCAATGTTTTATCCCTAGTGGCAACAAGCACATCACAACCTTAGAACTTTCTGTCACTGTCCCAGGTGTCAATGAAGGCATGAACCCACTATCGAGCATAAATACTCCCTCTTGGAGTTAAGAGTAAAAACTTGGCCAGAGCCTCTACTAATAACGGAGAGCATGCAAGATCATAAACAACACATAAACAATAGATTGATAATCACCATAACATAGTATTCTCTATTCATCGGATCCCGACAAACACAACATATAGAATTACAGATAGATGATCTTGATCATGTTAGGCAGCTCACAAGATCCAACAATGAAGCACAATTAGGAGAAGACGACCATCTAGCTACTGCTATGGACCCATAGTCCAGGGGTGAACTACTCACTCATCACTCCGGAGGCGATCATGGCGATGAAGAGTCCTCCGGGAGATGAATCCCCTCTCCGGCAGGGTGCCGGAGGCGATCTCCTGAATCCCCCGAGATGGGATTCGCGGCGGCGTCTCTGGAAGGTTTTCCATATCGTGGCTCTCGGTACTGGGGTTTCGCGACGGAGGCTTTAAGTAGGCGAAAGGGTAGGTCAAAGGGCGTCACGGGGGGCCCACACACTAGGGCGACGCGGCCAGGGCTTGGGCCGCGCCGCCATGGTGTGTCCCCACCTCGTGGCCCCACTTCGTCTCCTCTTCGGACTTCTGGAAGCTTCATGCAAAAATAGGACCCTGGGCGTTGATTTCGTCCAATTCCGAGAATATTTCCTTACTAGGATTTCTAAAACCAAAAACAGCAGAAAACAGCAACTGGCTCTTCGGCATCTTGTTAATAGGTTAGTTCCAGAAAATGCGTAAATACGACATATAATGTGCATAAAACATGTAGATATCATCAATAATGTAGCATGGAACATAAGAAAGTATCGATACGTTGGAGACGTATCAGCATCCCCAAGCTTAGTTCTGCTCGTCCCGAGCAGGTAAAACAATAACAAAGATAATTTCTGAAGTGACATGCCATCATAATCTTGATCATACTATTGTAAACATATGTAATGAATGCAGCGATCAAAACAATGGTAATGACATGAGTAAACAAGTGAATCATAAAGCAAAGACTTTTCATGAATAGTACTTCAAGACAAGCATCAATAAGTCTTGCATAAGAGTTAACTCATAAAGCAATAAATCAAAGTAAAGGTATTGAAGCAACACAAAGGAAGATTAAGTTTCAGCGGTTGCTTTCAACTTATAACATGTATATCTCATGGATATTGTCAACATAGAGTAATATAAAAAGTGCAATATGCAAGTATGTAGGAATCAATGCACAGTTCACACAAGTGTTTGCTTCTTAAGGTGGAGAGAGATAGGTGAACTGACTCAACAATAAAAGTAAAAGAAAGGTCCTTCAAAGAGGAAAGAATCGATTGCTGTATTTGTGCTAGAGCTTTTATTTTGAAAACATGAAACAATTTTGTCAACGGTAGTAATAAAGCATATGAGTTATGTAAATTATATCTTACAAGTTGCAAGCCTCGTGCATAGTATACTAATAGTGCCCGCACCTTGTCCTACTTAGCTTGGACTACCGGATCTTTGCAATGCACATGTTTCAACCAAGTGTCACAAAGGGGTACCTCCATGCCGCCTGTACAAAGGTCTAAGGAGAAAGCTCGCATTTTGGATTTCTCGCTTTTGATTATTCTCAACTTAGACATCCATACCGGGACAACATGGACAACAGATAATGGACTCCTCTTTAATGCATAAGCATGTAGCAACAATTATTATTCTCATATGAGATTGAGGATATATGTCCAAACTGAAACTTCCACCATGATTCATGGCTTTAGTTAGCGGCCCAATGTTCTTCTCTAACAATATGCATGCTCCAACCATTAAGGTGGTAGATCCCTCTTACTTCAGACAAGACGGACATGCATAGCAACTCACATGATATTCAACAAAGGGTAGTTGATGGCGTCCCCAGAAGCATGGTTATCGCACAACAAGCAACTTAATAAGAGATAAAGTGCATAAGTACATATTCAATACTACAATAGTTTTTAAGGCTATTTTGTCCCATGAGCTATATATTGCAAAGGTGAATGATGGAATTTTAAAGGTAGCACTCAAGCAATTTACTTTGGAATGGCGGAGAAATACCATGTAGTAGGTAGGTATGGTGGACACAAATGGCATAGTGGTTGGCTCAAGGATTTTGGATGCATGAGAAGTATTCCCTCTCTATACAAGGTTTAGGCTAGCAAGGTTATTTGAAGCAAACTCAAGGATGAACCGGTGCAGAAAAACTCACATAAAAGACATATTGTAAACATTATAAGACTCTACACCGTCTTCCTTGTTGTTCAAAACTCAATACTAGAATTATCTAGACCTTAGAGAGACCAAATATGCAAACCAAATTTTAGCAAGCTCTATGTATTTCTTCATTAATGGGTGCAAAGTATATGATGCAAGAGCTTAAACATGAGCACAACAATTGCCAAGTATCACATTATCCAAGACATTTTAGAATTACTACATGTAGCATTTTCCAATTCCAACCATATAGCAATTTAACGAAGAAGAAACTTCGCCATGAATATTATGAGTAAAGCCTAAGGACATATTTGTCCATATGCAACAGCGGAGCGTGTCTCTCTCCCACATGAATGCTAGGATCCATTTTATTCAAACAAAACAAAAACAAAAACAAACCGACGCTCCAAGTAAAGAACACAAGATGTGACTGAATAAAAATATAGTTTCAGGGGAGGAACCTGATGATGTTGTCGATGAAGAAGGGGATGCCTTGGGCATCCCCAAGCTTAGACGCTTGAGTCTTCTTAAAATATGCAGGGATGAACCACGGGGGCATCCCCAAGCTTAGAGCTTTCACTCCTCTTGATCATAGTATATCATACTCCTCTCTTGACCCTTGAAAACTTCCTTCACACCAAACTTCAAGCAAACTCATTAGAGGGTTAGTGCACAATTAATAATTCACATATTCAGAGGTGACACAATCATTCTTAACACTTCTGGACATTGCACAAAGCTACTGGACATTAATGGATCAAAGAAATTCATCCAACATAGCAAATACGGCAATGCGAAATAAAAGGCAGAATCTGTCAAAACAGAACAGTCCGTAAAGACGAATTTTAAAATGACACCATACTTGCTCAAATGGAAAAACTCCAAACTAATGAAAGTTGCGTACATATCTGTGGATCACGCTCGTAAATTGGCAGATTTTTTAGAATTTTCTACAGAGACTTGTGCCCAGATTCGTGACAGACAGCAATGCTGTTTCTGCGCAGCGATCCCAAATATAAAATCAACTTTAACATAGAAACTTTACTTGGCACAAAAACATGATAAGGAGAGGTTGCTACAGTAGTAAACAACTTCCAAGACTCAAATATAAAACAAAGTACTGTAGTAAAAACATGGGTTGTCTCCCATAAGCGCTTTTCTTTAACGCCTTTCAGCTAGGCGCAGAAAGTGCAAATCAAGTAACATCAAGAGTAGAAGCATCAACATCATAAATTGTTCTAATAATAGAATCAAAAGGCAACTTCATTCTCTTTCTAGGGAAGTGTTCCATACCTTTCTTGAGAGGAAATTGATATTTAATATTACCTTCCCTCATATCAATAACAGCACCAACGGTTCGAAGAAAAGGTCTTCCCAACACAATAGGACAAGATGCATTGCATTCGATATCCAAGACAACAAAATCAACGGGGACAAGGTTATTGTTAACCGTAATGCGCACATTATCAATCCTCCCCAAAGGTTTCTTTTTAACATTATCGGCAAGATTAACATCCAAATAACAATTCTTCAATGGTGGCAAGTCAAGCATATCATAAATCTTTTTAGGCATAACAGAAATACTTGCACCAAGATCACATAAAGCATTACATTCAAAGTCATTGAATTTCATTTTAATGATGGGCTCCCAACCATCTTCTAACTTTCTAGGAATAGAAGTTTCAAGTTTTAGTTTCTCTTCTCTAGCTTTTATGAGAGCATTTGTAATATGTTTTGTAAAGGCCAAATTTATAGCACTAGCATTAGGACTTTTAGCAAGTTTTTGTAAGAACTTTATAACTTCAGAGATGTGGCAATCATCAAAATCTAAATCATTATGAGCTACAGCAATGGAATCATTGTCCCCAAGGTTGGAAAAAATTTCAGCAGTTTTATCACAAGCAGTTTCAGCAGTTTTAGCAATTTCAGGCAGTTTTGTACGCTTTGCACTAGGAGTAGAAACATTGCCAACACCAATTATTTTACCATTGATAGTAGGAGGTGCAGCAACATGTGAATCATTATCATTACTAATGGTGGTAATAGTCCAAACTTTAGCTACATTATTCTCTTTAGCTAGTTTTTCATTTTCTTCTCTATCCCACCTAGCACGCAATTCAGCCATTAATCTTATATTCTCATTAATTCTAACTTGGATGGCATTTGCTGTAGTAGTAATCTTATTATCAATATCCTCATTAGGCATAACTTTCAATTTTAATAGATCAACATCAGAGGCAAGTCTATCAACTCTAGAAGCAATAATATCAATTTTATCAAGCTTTTCCTCAACAGATTTGTTAAAAGCAGTTTGTGTACTAATAAATTCTTTAAGCATAGCTTCAAGACCAGAGGGTACACTCCTATTATTATTGTAAGAATTCCCATAAGAATTACCATAACCATTACCATTAGCAGAAGGATATGGCCTATAGTTATTACCAGAATTGTTCCTATAAGCATTGTTGTTGAAATTATTATTTTTAATGAAATTCACATCAACATTTTCTTCTTGAGCAACCAATGAGGCTAAAGGAACATTATTTGGATCAACATTAGATCTACCATTCACAAGCATAGACATAATCACATCAATCTTATCACTCAAGGAAGAGGTTTCTTCAACAGAATTTACCTTCTTACCTTGTGGAGCTCTTTCCGTGTGCCATTCAGAGTAATTTATCATCATATCATCAAGAAGCTTTGTAGCCGCCCCCAAAGTGATGGACATAAAGGTACCTCCAGCAGCTGAATCCAATAAATTCCGCGAAGAAAAATTTAGTCCTGCATAGAAGGTTTGGATGATCATCCAAGTAGTCAGTCCATGGGTTGGGCAATTCTTTACCAAAGATTTCATTCTCTCCCATGCTTGAGCAACATGTTCAGTATCTAATTGCTTAAAATTCATTATGCTACTTCTCAAAGATATAATTTTAGCGGGAGGATAATATCTACCAATAAAAGCATCCTTGCATTTAGTCCATGAATCAATACTATTCTTAGGCAAAGATAGCAACCAATCTTTAGCTCTTCCTCTTAATGAGAAAGGAAACAATTTCAATTTAATAATATCACCATCTACATCCTTGTACTTTTGCATTTCACATAGTTCAACAAAATTATTAAGATGGGCAGCAGCATCATCAGAACTAACACCAGAAAATTGATCTCTCATAACAAGGTTCAGTAAAGCAGGTTTAATTTCAAAGAATTCTGCTGTAGTAGCAGGTGGAGCAATAGGTGTGCATAGGAAATCATTATTATTTGTGTTTGTGAAGTCACACAACTTAGTATTTTCAGGGGTATTCATTTTAGCAACAGTAAATAAAGCAAACTAGATAAAGTAAATGCAAGTAACTAATTTTTTTGTGTTTTTGATATAGAGAGCAAGACAGTAAATAAAGTAAAGCTAGCAACTAATTTTTTTGTGTTTTGTTTAGGTGCAGCAAACAAATTAGTAAATAAAATAAAGCAAGACAAAAACAAAGTAAAGAGATTGAGAAGTGGAGACTCCCCTTGCAGCGTGTCTTGATCTCCCCGGCAACGGCGCCAGAAAAAGAGCTTGATGGCGTGTAACTCACACGTGCGTTGGGAACCCCAAGAGGAAGGTATGATGCACACAGCAGCAAGTTTTCCCTCAGAAAGAAACCAAGGTTTATCGAACCAGGAGGAGCCAAGAAGCACGTTGAAGGTTGATGGTGGCGAAATGTGATGCGGCGCAACACCAGGGATTCCGGCGCCAACGTGGAACCTGCACAACACAACCAAAGTACTTTGCCCCAACGAAACAGTGAGGTTGTCAATCTCACCGGCTTGCTGTAACAAAGGATTAACCGTATTGTGTGGAAGATGATTGTTTGCGAAGAAAATAGTAAAACAAGTATTGCAGTAGATTGTATGCGATGTAAAGAATAGGACCGGGGTCCACAGTTCACTAGAGGTGTCTCTCCCATAAGATAAAAGCATGTTGGGTGAACAAATTACAGTCGGGCAATTGACAAATAGAAAAGGGCATAACAATGCATATACATGATATGATAAATATAGTGACATTTAATTGGGCATTACGACAAAGTACATAGACCGCCATCCAACTGCATCTATGCCTAAAAAGTCCACCTTCAGGTTATCATCCGAACCCCTTTCAGTATTAAGTTGCAAAGCAACAAACAATTGCATTAAGTATGGTGCGTAATGTAATCGACAACTACATCCTTAGACATAGAATCAATGTTTTATCCCTAGTGGCAACATCACATCACAACCTTAGAACTTTCTGTCACTGTCCCAGGTGTCAATGAAGGCATGAACCCACTATCGAGCATAAATACTCCCTCTTGGAGTTAAGAGTAAAAACTTGGCCAGAGCCTCTACTAATAACGGAGAGCATGCAAGATCATAAACAACACATAAACAATAGATTGATAATCACCATAACATAGTATTCTCTATTCATCGGATCCCGACAAACACAACATATAGAATTACAGATAGATGATCTTGATCATGTTAGGCAGCTCACAAGATCCAACAATGAAGCACAATTAGGAGAAGACGACCATCTAGCTACTGCTATGGACCCATAGTCCAGGGGTGAACTACTCACTCATCACTCCGGAGGCGATCATGGCGATGAAGAGTCCTCCGGGAGATGAATCCCCTCTCCGGCAGGGTGCCGGAGGCGATCTCCTGAATCCCCCGAGATGGGATTCGCGGCGGCGTCTCTGGAAGGTTTTCCGTATCGTGGCTCTCGCACGGGGGTTTCGCGACGGAAGCTTTAAGTAGGCGAAAGGGTAGGTCAAAGGGCGTCACGGGGGCCCACACACTAGGGCGGCGCGCCGGGCTTGGGCCGCGCCGCCATGGTGTGTCCCCACCTCGTGGCCCCACTTCGTCTCCTCTTCGGACTTGGAAGCTTCGTGCAAAAATAGGACCCTGGGCGTTGATTTCGTCCAATTCCGAGAATATTTCCTTACTAGGATTTCTGAAACCAAAAACAGCAGAAAACAACAACTGGCTCTTCGTCATCTTGTTAATAGCTTAGTTCCAGAAAATGCGTAAATACGACATATAATGTGCATAAAACATGTAGATATCATCAATAATGTAGCATGGAACATAAGAAATTATCGATACGTTGGAGACGTATCACCTCACGCATGGGCACCACACGTAAGTGACAGACCTGTTGGTGTAAAAACTCGATTGATTATTATAGTGCATTAGAACAAAGTTTCCTATGGATTCAATGGTAGGAAATCCAAGTTAACTCATTTACATGACATTAATTTTTCCATGAAGCAAAGTTAACACATCTATCAATTGGTACATTTTGGAGTGACTAAGAAGGATCCATGCTTATTCGTTTTCACGTGTTAAATTTGTTTAAATCTTGCTCAAACCTAGGATTTCACCAAGATTGAAATGGGCATGAAAATTCAAAAAAAAATGAAATACCAATGCACATAGTCTTCTTCTGTCATATAGTAAGCATTCAAGATGATAAACAAGGTCTAGACATATTCAAACCAGGCAAATCATGTATCTACTCCCTAATGACCCTAAACTCCGTCTTATGAAGTAAGGCATGAAGAGAAGTGGTTTTGGGTTTCAAACATGCAAATTTCAAAAACCTCCCAAAAGCTTCATTTTAGAGTGACTAAGAAGGATCGAGGCTTACCTTTTCATGTTCATGTTTTAAACTTGTTTAAATCTTGGTCAAACCTAGCTAGTATTTGACCAAGATTCAAATGGGCATAAAATTCAAAAAAATCAGAAAAATGAAAAACCAAAGCACATAGCCTTCTTATGTCATATAGTAAGAATTCAAGTTGATAAACAAGGTCTAGACGTATTCAAACTAGACAAATCATGTATCTACCCCTAACACTCTAAACTCTGTCTTATGAAGTCAATTAAGCATGAAGCGAAGTGGTTTTGGGTTTCAAACATGGAAATTTCAAAAACCTCCCAAAAGCTTCATTTTAGAGTGACTAAGAAGGATCCATGCTTACCTTTTAATTTTCAGATTTTAAACTTGTTTAAATCTTTGTGAAACCTAGGATTTGACCAAGATTCAAATGGGCATAAAAATTCAGGAAAAAACCAAAAGATTGATAAACCAAAGCACATAGCATTCTTATGTCATATAGTAAGCATTCAAGTTGATAAATAAGGTCTAGACATATTCAAACTAGAAAATCATGTATATATCTGCCCCTAACCTTAAACTCTGTCTTATGAAGTCAATCATGAAGAGAAGTGGTTTTGGGTTTCAAACATGAAAATTTCAAGAACATCCCAAAAGCCGCTTCATTTTAGAGTGACTAAGAAGGATCCATGCTTACCTTTTCGTTTTCATATTTTATACTTGTTTAAATCCAGGTCAAACATAGGATTTGACCAAGATTCAAATGGGCATAAAATAAAAAAATAGAAGAATGAAAAACAAAAGCACATAGTCTTCTTATGTCATATAGTAAGCTTTCAAGTTGATAAACAAGGTTTAGACATGTTCAAACCAGACAAATCATGTATCTACCCCCTAACCATAAACTCGGTCGATCTTATGAAGTCTAGCATGAAGAGAAGTCGTATTGGTTTCAAACATGAAAATTTCAAGAACCTCCCAAAATCTTCAAATGGGCATAAAATTCAAAAAACCGGAAAAATGAAAAACCAAAGCACATAGCCTTCTTATGTCATATAGTAAGCATTCAAGTTGATAAACAAGCATGTCTAGACATATTCAAACCCAACAAATCATGTATCTACCCCTAACCCTAAACTCTGCATGTCTTATGAAGTCAACCATGAAGAGAAGTGGTTTTGGGTTTCAAACATTGAGATTTCAAGAACCCCCCAAAAGCTTCATTTTAGAATGACTAAGAAGGATCTAGGCTTACCTTTTCATTTTCATGTTATAGACTTGTTTAAATCTTGGTCAAACCTAGGATTTGACCAAGATTCAAATGGGCATAAACATTCAGAAAAAATCAAAAAATCAAAAACCAAAGCACATATAGTCTTCTTATGTCATATAGTAAGAATTGAAGTTGATAAACAAGGTCTAGACATATTCAAACTAGACAAATCGTGTATCTACACCTAACCATAAACTATATCTAATGAAGTCAAGCATGATGAGAAATGGTTTTGGGTTTCAAACATGGAAATTTCAAAAACCTCCCAAAAGCTTCATTTTAGAGTGACTAAGAAGGATCCAGGCTTACCTTTTCATTTTCATGTTTTAAACTTATTTAAATCCTGGTCAAAACTAGGATTTGATCAAGATTCAAATGGGTATAAAATAAAATAAAAAACGCACCTAGCCTTTTTCTGTCATATAATGATCATTCAAGTTGATAAACATGGTCTAGACATATTCAAACTAGAAAATCGTGTATCTACCCTGTCCCTGGCTAACCCTAAACTCTGTCTTATGAAGTCAAGCATGAAGAGAAGTGGTTTTGGGTTTCAGACATGGAAATTTTGAAAACCTCCCAAAAACTTCATCTTAGAGTGACAAAGAAGGATCCAAGCTTACCTTTTCATTTTCATGTTTTAAGCTTGTTTAAATATTGGTCAAGCCTAGGATTTGACCAAGATTCAAATGGGCATAAAAATTCTGGAAAAATAAAAAAAAACCAAAGCACATAGTCTTCTTACGTCATATATATCTATAGTAAGCATATTCAAGTAGATAAACAAGGTATAGACATATTCAAAACAGACAAATCCTGTATCTACCCCCTAACCCTAAACTCGGTCTTATGATGCCTAGCATGAAGAGAAGTCGTTTTGGGTTTCAAACGTTTAAGCCAAAAGCCCCATTTCATATATTTCAAACTTATTCAAATTTGGTTCAAATTTGAAAGACATACAAGTTATAGCACACATAGTGCATACATGTTCACACATACTGCACTAGATGCTAATTAACCCTATAGTTTGAGGCCATTTGGATGAGGTCGAAAAAAATCTTGGATTAGAAATGGGGTTGTTCGAACCCCGTAGTTGGATTTTTTATGAACTTGATCTGTAGTACTGGGCAAAACCCTAGTTTAACGTATTTAATTATAGATTCGTAGGTTGATTTTTCTACCTTTTTATTATTATTACTATGCAGCACATGTGTGTTTGCCCGTCGAGTGAAACTCGGAGGAAGAGGGATCACTCGGAAGGAGAGAAGAAGGGAGAGCATTATGGTGTCTCCCCTTTTTCGGGTGATGATGTTGACTTTTGTGCAGGGTTTGTCAGTGAGCAGGAGGTGCGAGCGAGCGAGCGAGCGAGTCGAGCGAGGCCGAGAATGAGAGAGATTTGTTTTTTTGTGAGAGGGACAACCGAAGGATCCAGAAGGACCCACAGACTTCCAAAACGCATCCTGATGCGTCTTCTCTTGACAAAGAAGATGGCTTGGAGTTTGCGTACCTACTGCACTTGACTTGTGCTCACTGAAGTGTGGGACCTCACGCATGGGCACCACACGTAAGTGACAGACCTGTTGGTGTAAAAACTCGGTTGATTATTATAGTGCATTAGAACAAAGTTTCCTATGGATTCAACGGTAGGAAATCCAAGTTAACTCATTTACATGACATTAATTTTTCCATGAAGCAAAGTTAACACATCTATCAATTGGTACATTTTGGAGTGACTAAGAAGGATCCATGCTTATTCGTTTTCACGTGTTAAATTTGTTTAAATCTTGCTCAAACCTAGGATTTCACCAAGATTGAAATGGGCATGAAAATTCAAAAAAAATGAAATACCAATGCACATAGTCTTCTTATGTCATATAGTAAGCATTCAAGATGATAAACAAGGTCTAGACATATTCAAACCAGGCAAATCATGTATCTACTCCCTAACGACCCTAAACTCCGTCTTATGAAGTAAGGCATGAAGAGAAGTGGTTTTGGGTTTCAAACATGCAAATTTCAAAAACCTCCCAAAAGCTTCATTTTAGAGTGACTAAGAAGGATCGAGGCTTACCTTTTCATTTTCATGTTTTAAACTTGTTTAAATCTTGGTCAAACCTAGCTAGTATTTGACCAAGATTCAAATGGGCATAAAATTCAAAAAAATCAGAAAAATGAAAAACCAAAGCACATAGCCTTCTTATGTCATATAGTAAGAATTCAAGTTGATAAACAAGGTCTAGACGTATTCAAACTAGACAAATCATGTATCTACCCCTAACACTCTAAACTCTGTCTTATGAAGTCAATTAAGCATGAAGAGAAGTGGTTTTGGGTTTCAAACATGGAAATTTCAAAAACCTCCCAAAAGCTTCATTTTAGAGTGACTAAGAAGGATCCATGCTTACCTTTTAATTTTCAGATTTTAAACTTGTTTAAATCTTTGTGAAACCTAGGATTTGACCAAGATTCAAATGGGCATAAAAATTCAGGAAAAAACCAAAAGATTGATAAACCAAAGCACATAGCATTCTTATGTCATATAGTAAGCATTCAAGTTGATAAATAAGGTCTAGACATATTCAAACTAGAAAATCATGTATATATCTGCCCCTAACCTTAAACTCTGTCTTATGAAGTCAATCATGAAGAGAAGTGGTTTTGGGTTTCAAACATGAAAATTTCAAGAACATCCCAAAAGCCGCTTCATTTTAGAGTGACTAAGAAGGATCCAGGCTTACCTTTTCGTTTTCATATTTTATACTTGTTTAAATCCAGGTCAAACATAGGATTTGACCAAGATTCAAATGGGCATAAAATAAAAAAAAATAGAAGAATGAAAAACAAAAGCACATAGTCTTCTTATGTCATATAGTAAGCTTTCAAGTTGATAAACAAGGTTTAGACATGTTCAAACCAGACAAATCATGTATCTACCCCCTAACCATAAACTCGGTCGATCTTATGAAGTCTAGCATGAACAGAAGTCGTATTGGTTTCAAACATGAAAATTTCAAGAACCTCCCAAAATCTTCAAATGGGCATAAAATTCAAAAAACCGGAAAAATGAAAAACCAAAGCACATAGCCTTCTTATGTCATATAGTAAGCATTCAAGTTGATAAACAAGCATGTCTAGACATATTCAAACCCAACAAATCATGTATCTACCCCTAACCCTAAACTCTGCATGTCTTATGAAGTCAACCATGAAGAGAAGTGGTTTTGGGTTTCAAACATTGAGATTTCAAGAACCCCCCAAAAGCTTCATTTTAGAATGACTAAGAAGGATCCAGGCTTACCTTTTCATTTTCATGTTATAGACTTGTTTAAATCTTGGTCAAACCTAGGATTTGACCAAGATTCAAATGGGCATAAACATTCAGAAAAAATCAAAAAATCAAAAACCAAAGCACATATAGTCTTCTTATGTCATATAGTAAGAATTGAAGTTGATAAACAAGGTCTAGACATATTCAAACTAGACAAATCGTGTATCTACACCTAACCATAAACTATATCTAATGAAGTCAAGCATGATGAGAAATGGTTTTGGGTTTCAAACATGGAAATTTCAAAAACCTCCCAAAAGCTTCATTTTAGAGTGACTAAGAAGGATCCAGGCTTACCTTTTCATTTTCATGTTTTAAACTTATTTAAATCCTGGTCAAAACTAGGATTTGATCAAGATTCAAATGGGTATAAAATAAAATAAAAAACGCACCTAGCCTTTTTCTGTCATATAATGATCATTCAAGTTGATAAACATGGTCTAGACATATTCAAACTAGAAAATCGTGTATCTACCCTGTCCCTGGCTAACCCTAAACTCTGTCTTATGAAGTCAAGCATGAAGAGAAGTGGTTTTGGGTTTCAGACATGGAAATTTTGAAAACCTCCCAAAAACTTCATCTTAGAGTGACAAAGAAGGATCCAAGCTTACCTTTTCATTTTCATGTTTTAAGCTTGTTTAAATATTGGTCAAGCCTAGGATTTGACCAAGATTCAAATGGGCATAAAAATTCTGGAAAAATAAAAAAATAAAAACCAAAGCACATAGTCTTCTTACGTCATATATATCTATAGTAAGCATATTCAAGTAGATAAACAAGGTATAGACATATTCAAAACAGACAAATCCTGTATCTACCCCCTAACCCTAAACTCGGTCTTATGATGCCTAGCATGAAGAGAAGTCGTTTTGGGTTTCAAACGTTTAAGCCAAAAGCCCCATTTCATATATTTCAAACTTATTCAAATTTGGTTCAAATTTGAAAGACATACAAGTTATAGCACACATAGTGCATACATGTTCACACATACTGCACTAGATGCTAATTAACCCTATAGTTTGAGGCCATTTGGATGAGGTCGAAAAAATCTTGGATTAGAAATGGGGTTGTTCGAACCCCGTAGTTGGATTTTTTATGAACTTGATCTGTAGTACTGGGCAAAACCCTAGTTTAACGTATTTAATTATAGATTCGTAGGTTGATTTTTCTACCTTTTTATTATTATTACTATGCAGCACATGTGTGTTTGCCCGTCGAGTGAAACTCGGAGGAAGAGGGATCACTCGGAAGGAGAGAAGAAGGGAGAGCATTATGGTGTCTCCCCTTTTTCGGGTGATGATGTTGACTTTTGTGCAGGGTTTGTCAGTGAGCAGGAGGTGCGAGCGAGCGAGCGAGTCGAGCGAGGCCGAGAATGAGAGAGATTTGTTTTTTTTTGTGAGAGGGACAACCGAAGGATCCAGAAGGACCCACAGACTTCCAAAACGCATCCTGATGCGTCTTCTCTTGACAAAGAAGATGGCTTGGAGTTTGCGTACCTACTGCACTTGACTTGTGCTCACTGAAGTGTGGGACCTCACGCATGGGCACCACACGTAAGTGACAGACCTGTTGGTGTAAAAACTCGGTTGATTATTATAGTGCATTAGAACAAAGTTTCCTATGGATTCAACGGTAGGAAATCCAAGTTAACTCATTTACATGACATTAATTTTTCCATGAAGCAAAGTTAACACATCTATCAATTGGTACATTTTGGAGTGACTAAGAAGGATCCATGCTTATTCGTTTTCACGTGTTAAATTTGTTTAAATCTTGCTCAAACCTAGGATTTCACCAAGATTGAAATGGGCATGAAAATTCAAAAAAAAATGAAATACCAATGCACATAGTCTTCTTATGTCATATAGTAAGCATTCAAGATGATAAACAAGGTCTAGACATATTCAAACCAGGCAAATCATGTATCTACTCCCTAACGACCCTAAACTCCGTCTTATGAAGTAAGGCATGAAGAGAAGTGGTTTTGGGTTTCAAACATGCAAATTTCAAAAACCTCCCAAAAGCTTCATTTTAGAGTGACTAAGAAGGATCGAGGCTTACCTTTTCATTTTCATGTTTTAAACTTGTTTAAATCTTGGTCAAACCTAGCTAGTATTTGACCAAGATTCAAATGGGCATAAAATTCAAAAAAATCAGAAAAATGAAAAACCAAAGCACATAGCCTTCTTATGTCATATAGTAAGAATTCAAGTTGATAAACAAGGTCTAGACGTATTCAAACTAGACAAATCATGTATCTACCCCTAACACTCTAAACTCTGTCTTATGAAGTCAATTAAGCATGAAGAGAAGTGGTTTTGGGTTTCAAACATGGAAATTTCAAAAACCTCCCAAAAGCTTCATTTTAGAGTGACTAAGAAGGATCCATGCTTACCTTTTAATTTTCAGATTTTAAACTTGTTTAAATCTTTGTGAAACCTAGGATTTGACCAAGATTCAAATGGGCATAAAAATTCAGGAAAAAACCAAAAGATTGATAAACCAAAGCACATAGCATTCTTATGTCATATAGTAAGCATTCAAGTTGATAAATAAGGTCTAGACATATTCAAACTAGAAAATCATGTATATATCTGCCCCTAACCTTAAACTCTGTCTTATGAAGTCAATCATGAAGAGAAGTGGTTTTGGGTTTCAAACATGAAAATTTCAAGAACATCCCAAAAGCCGCTTCATTTTAGAGTGACTAAGAAGGATCCAGGCTTACCTTTTCGTTTTCATATTTTATACTTGTTTAAATCCAGGTCAAACATAGGATTTGACCAAGATTCAAATGGGCATAAAATAAAAAAATAGAAGAATGAAAAACAAAAGCACATAGTCTTCTTATGTCATATAGTAAGCTTTCAAGTTGATAAACAAGGTTTAGACATGTTCAAACCAGACAAATCATGTATCTACCCCCTAACCATAAACTCGGTCGATCTTATGAAGTCTAGCATGAAGAGAAGTCGTATTGGTTTCAAACATGAAAATTTCAAGAACCTCCCAAAATCTTCAAATGGGCATAAAATTCAAAAAACCGGAAAAATGAAAAACCAAAGCACATAGCCTTCTTATGTCATATAGTAAGCATTCAAGTTGATAAACAAGCATGTCTAGACATATTCAAACCCAACAAATCATGTATCTACCCCTAACCCTAAACTCTGCATGTCTTATGAAGTCAACCATGAAGAGAAGTGGTTTTGGGTTTCAAACATTGAGATTTCAAGAACCCCCCAAAAGCTTCATTTTAGAATGACTAAGAAGGATCCAGGCTTACCTTTTCATTTTCATGTTATAGACTTGTTTAAATCTTGGTCAAACCTAGGATTTGACCAAGATTCAAATGGGCATAAACATTCAGAAAAAATCAAAAAATCAAAAACCAAAGCACATATAGTCTTCTTATGTCATATAGTAAGAATTGAAGTTGATAAACAAGGTCTAGACATATTCAAACCAGACAAATCGTGTATCTACACCTAACCCTAAACTATATCTAATGAAGTCAAGCATGATGAGAAATGGTTTTGGGTTTCAAACATGGAAATTTCAAAAACCTCCCAAAAGCTTCATTTTAGAGTGACTAAGAAGGATCCAGGCTTACCTTTTCATTTTCATGTTTTAAAATTATTTAAATCCTGGTCAAAACTAGGATTTGATCAAGATTCAAATGGGTATAAAATAAAATAAAAAACGCACCTAGCCTTTTTCTGTCATATAATGATCATTCAAGTTGATAAACATGGTCTAGACATATTCAAACTAGAAAATCGTGTATCTACCCTGTCCCTGGCTAACCCTAAACTCTGTCTTATGAAGTCAAGCATGAAGAGAAGTGGTTTTGGGTTTCAGACATGGAAATTTTGAAAACCTCCCAAAAACTTCATCTTAGAGTGACAAAGAAGGATCCAAGCTTACCTTTTCATTTTCATGTTTTAAGCTTGTTTAAATATTGGTCAAGCCTAGGATTTGACCAAGATTCTAATGGGCATAAAAATTCTGGAAAAATAAATCTATCTACACTACTTAAAAAGGAGGAACATGTTCCCTATTCTGCCTCACCCAGCACTACGACCAAAATTTGGTCGTCCTGGTTTCACCCGCTCGCTCGCCTCCACCGCTCGGACAAATATTCGCTGACAAGTGGGCCACCAAAAACGACCAGAACACATTTCCCTTCCATCGCCTTTCCTTCGTGCGGAGCGAGTGTGAGCGGGCTAGGGTTCCACGGCGCCGCCATGCCCCATCCCCGTCCCCAACTCACCCCACCGACAAATCCCCACTCCGGTGCTACTCGCTCCGCCTCCTCGCGCTCGTCGCCGTTGCATGCTCGTCACGCACATCCTCGTCGGCGTCGCGACCAGGATTCGTCCATGGCGCCCAGGAAGGGGCTCCTCGCTGGTGCCCCGTGTCATAGAAGATGCGCTCGATTTGGTGGAGACATGAGCTCGGACTCAGGGAAAAGACCTAGCTCCACCTTCCGCAGCCTGCTCTCCGGCCGTCCGACGGCGCTCCCCCTTGCGCCGCCCCCAATTTGCCGGCTGGCCCCGTGGTCCGGCTCGGCCTCCGCCAGTCCGCCGCCAACTCACCGGCAGCAGCGGAGAGCCCCCCCGCCCGCTCGGCCCTCCTCTGCTTTAGATCTCGCCGTCACTCGGTCGCCGAGCAAGCCGTTCGCCGCCGCACGCCCGCAAAGCATGCAACAAGGTATATATACCTACCTTTGTCTGCTGTGTATTTTTCCCAAAGAACAGTCTGTTGTTTATTTGGGATCGGTGATCTATGTGCTGTAATGTCAACGTCTTGTATATGTGATAAACTACCTCACGTTGTACACTTTTATCTAACCAGATATGTTAGTATCTCCTCTAAATTAGTTTTACCTAATTTTTTTAAATAATTTGGCCACAAAATGTTCACTATCAAGATAATTTGCAAACTGATGATCACGTCTCATTACTGTTTTTTTTGGAATGACTACGCCACAGATGAAGCCGCCATGGTGCTCGACCGACCACAACATAAGCTGTTGTTCACCCATGGAAACGCACCACGATCTGAAAAACTCTTGCCTGCTTTTTTTTGCATGAGTGCATGTTCCTTTTTTTTTACTCAATTCTGATTCTTCTGCGATTTGATTGGCCCAGATGATGGCGGAGGAGGCTAAGGCACGGTACGAGAAAGGAAACCTCTGTTGGAGATGGACTGCCATTTTCCAACTGGAAGTTTGAGCTACCGTCGTCCGAATTAGATTCGCCGAAGAGGGGGCCGCCGTCGCTGGACGCGGCAGCAGTTTGCGGTGCTGACCTATCTAGGTCGACGAGTCACGCCCCCATGAAGGGACGGGACAGAGACGACGGTGCCGCGCTTGAGAGGAGAAGGGTCGTCTACGGTGGGTGGGGCAGAGGAGGCAGTGTTGGGGCTGGGCAGTGAGGGTGCTCGAGGTGGTGACCAGAGAGGAGAAGGCGAAGAGCGTGACACATTTGTAGTTCGGTACTATCATTGCTGATTGGAAGAGTATATCAGCTGGTTGAGATTATCTGGTAAAATCTTGTCTTACATCTAAAATATTGTCTTGCAAGCGATGGACAGGTTGGTCATGTGGGACAACAAGGAGATGTAGGCGGGGAAGGAGGTGCTGCGTGAGATCGACCTCGAGATTTGGAGTGGCAAGCTGGCGGCTGTGGTTGGTATGGTTGGCTCCAAGTCATCGCTGCTCGGATGCATCCTCGGCGAGATGCGCAAGGTCTCTAACAAGGTTCGTACAATCATGCTGATTTTCTAAGATCCAACTTCGTTTCATAAATTCTCAAGAGTACATAGTGCATATATTGATCTGAAGCAAGCACGTTCATAATACCAGTGGTTGCGTCTGCACATGTTGGTGGATTCGGAATTTGAAACAAGGCCGGCCCTTTTATGCGCAAGATAAGTGGTTCTACCAATGGTTGCATGCTATCAACCATGTAGGGGTGCCACTTCCTCATTTTCTGAAATTAGGAGCATGCTCAGTGATGGATCATGTTGAAGTATATAGTACTGTATGACCAGTTTTGGACGAAAAATAAGTAAACAATTGTGCTGGTTATGCTTTGGCTCGTTGTTGGGCGGCTTGGTGATAGCCCCAGCTTTAGATGTTGAGGTCAGTCACATGGCCCCGATATAGCCACCTCCTTCTCGATCTCGTAGGTATAGCAACAATTGTTGCTAAATTAGTGATGGGCTTTGGCATGTTCAAAACCGGTAAAACACGTAACTACGAGACTATAACGGAATTTCGTAAAAAGCCTCTGTAATTTTTTTAACTACCTAAGCATGGGGCTAATCGGATGCTTCAGGAAATCATTGCTATATTTGCCCCTTTGGTTTTGCCAAATGTTACAGATCATGCACTATGTTTTGCCCCTTTTGTTTTTGATGAATTATTGGTACAAAAATGTAAAACCCGGAAATACAACTACGCTTCAACAATTCGTTGTACTATACAACCTCTAAGCATGAAGTGCGAGTATAAATTTTTGGGTTCCCCCTTTCTGGCTCTAGGTATTTGTTTTTTAGCAGATACTTAATAATCTAGATATTTGTTATTTTACTTGTTTAATCTGTCAACCCTATATAGATGCAAAAGCTGCTTATGGACTTTCGTTTGCAGCTGGTTATGTTAGTGGCACTAGCAATCACCTTGGAATTTGTAATATGCATAAGCAGTGTAGGATGGTGTTTTGTTTGCTGATTGTTGCATCAGTACTGACTGTTTAACTGTGTTTGTCTACACTTAATTATCCTTTTTCTAACACCAACGTCAAGCTGCTTATGGATATTTTATATCAAGGCAAGAAGATCTTAAAGATTTAGAAGTTCAGAAAATGCGTATGTTCATGCAGAATTGGCCTTTTTTCCATTATTACAAACCTTCTCACTTATTATTCTTATCTGCCAATATCATTTTCTCTGTGGTGCCGATTATTGTGCATCCTAACTTCTTATACTGATCTACTAAATGACACCTTCTCTGTGGTGCATATATTATATTTGGTTGACCCATATGCACTTATAACTATATAAAACTAATTTTGACACTTCTGACACAGTTGCCCTTATTTAAAACATTAATTTTGATTGATAATTATGCCCACTGAAGATTGTATATGTATTTCTCTTGCTGTAGCTCTAGATGAACCAAGACATCAACAATTTAATGACATGACGGGCTTGATAAAAGGCGAGAAATGAAGCAATATATCCATTGTTCTGTCATTTATTTTCCTCGTTCAAATGTCAGTGCATTTGTATAGCTCTCTTATGTGTTGTTGGTGTCAGCTGCAAAGCTTGCATCAAGAAGTGAATAAACTCAGTGTGCATAAACTCTATGGTTGGTTTTCCTTTTGGTAAATAACTCTGCGAAGTTTTTTTTTGTGTGCGGCTCCAATACGACCCAACTGATCATTTTTCGGTGCACTATCTTATAGTTCGGTTATTCAAAGCATAGCAGGTTGTCTCAGTGATGTTTCTGTACATTTGTCATATCGTTTTTGTCAAAATGCATGTTTGACATTTGGTTATTTTCTAGGTTGTGTGATTAAGTTATACGGAAACTTTTTTCGTTAAATATGATTTATTTAGGATGCCATAACTGACATCTCCAGCTCCTACACTAAGACATTGGCCAAGGTAAGTAATCCAGCTACTACAGAAGTTTCAAAAGTATATGAACTATTTCTTTGACTACAAACAGGATAGTGCTTACATGGGTTAGAATTCCTTCTTCTGTTAGAAACCTGGGCATGGCCAGTCAAATAGCTGTGAGATATGAATATTCACTCGTATGACAGACAATTGGTGAAAAAACAAAGTGTTGCCGATTCAAGTATTGAAACCAGGGCATTTCTCAGTTCTCTCTTCATTATAGTTGGTTGCTCCTTTTATTTTATAAATAAATTATCTATGACAATTTTTATATTCGAAGTACACCTAAGTACATATTGTACAGTAATTGGTTACTACAACAGTCTCATATAGTACATGTTTCAGTACCTTAAGATACTGCACTTAGACAAAATATTTTAGCACCAGGGTCTGACCTCCTAATTTAATATCTCCATATGCAAACCTATATCACCATGATCTCTCAAGCATAACACCATCAGTACCTAGCTACCTTGACTAGGCCCGAAGATTTTGTAAGCACTTCACACAATGGGGAGCTTACTTTGTGAAATTGGGAGCATTTAGAAACAATCGCAAAGATATGATATTACAAGCTACTTACGAATTATGAGTTATATGTTGGTGTAATATATTTGGATGGTCATGTATTTATTTGCTTTGTATCGGTATCATATTTTTTATTATAAGATAGTGATGAGAAAGAGTGGAGATGAGCTGCCACACAGATGGGTAGTGATAGTCTCCCCACTGTTTTTCTGTAATCTACTTTAATCACCTCTGCAATTGTCGGTTCAACGGCTCTATTTGTGGATTTAGTTCTTGATATCAGAAATTATGTTTTATCCAGCAGGTGCATATGCAAGGTGACAAGTACAAAAGAATATGTACATATGCAAGGTGACAAGGGCAGAAGAACATGTACATATGCAAGGTGACAAGGACAGGGAGAACTCAAAAGTTGGTATTATGTGAGCTAAAAAATGGTGTTCTTTTAATGCTTCCTTTTTGCTATTTAAGGTTAGTTCAGATTTGGGATGATGTACTGTGTTGTTTTGCAAATTAGTTGATTTAATAGTTAGTTCAAGTATGTGATGATTTGTGAGGAGTGGAACTGCTATGCAGCTTTGTTGTTAAACCTAGATGCTAATCCAGTCACCGTAATGTTGAAAGAAATAGTATGCTAATCTAACAAAATAGATTTAGCTACCTACCATACCAATAATATAACAGGATTCATTTCTGATCTCTGGATGTGATGTTTGCACTTCATATATACCATTAATTATTAAATGAGCTGTCACCATTTTATTAGGTTTCGCATTGTCTTGGAGCCTCCAGTTTATGTGGAAGGCCATCGACGAGGTCCCATTTCTGTCGTCGTCTACCGATTTTCTTGCACAATGCATACAATCAAAATATTGAGTTTATCTTGATTTGACGCATGAAGTCTGTACTATCTGTGTGATACTTCTAATTGCTCGTTGTTGAGGTAACAGTTATGACGACATAGAACACAGGTATGAGACTGACTGCGGAAGAATAACAAGAAGAGCTAGATCTTCGAACCACGTAGAGGCACAATAATGTCTACAATAATGTTGTCTGATTGCTTTGGTGTTATCATGTTGTATATTATATTATCCCTGATTTTGTTTCAAATTTTCAGAGTGAGTTGTAAATTACTACGTGCACGCGTATTTTAAGACAAACTTTGACCATAAAAATTGAGCAAAATCTTGATTATATTATATGTAATTAGTATCATTGGATTCGTATTGAAAAGAACTTTTTAACGATATTAATTTCATACAAATAATCTTTATCTATTTGAAGTAATTCTTGGTCAAACAAAAAGCACGTAAAACGAGGGCGCCTTATTCCTTGAACCTAGGTAGTATGACCAACATTAACAAATAAATTAAAACTGGCAAAATAAAAAAAAATAAAAACCAAAGCACATAGTCTTCTTACGTCATATATATCTATAGTAAGCATATTCAAGTAGATAAACAAGGTATAGACATATTCAAAACAGACAAATCCTGTATCTACCCCCTAACCCTAAACTCGGTCTTATGATGCCTAGCATGAAGAGAAGTCGTTTTGGGTTTCAAACGTTTAAGCCAAAAGCCCCATTTCATATATTTCAAATTTGGTTCAAATTTGAAAGACATACAAGTTATAGCACACATAGTGCATACATGTTCACACATACTGCACTAGATGCTAATTAACCCTATAGTTTGAGGCCATTTGGATGAGGTCGAAAAAAATCTTGGATTAGAAATGGGGTTGTTCGAACCCCGTAGTTGGATTTTTTATGAACTTGATCTGTAGTACTGGGCAAAACCCTAGTTTAACGTATTTAATTATAGATTCGTAGGTTGATTTTTCTACCTTTTTATTATTATTACTATGCAGCACATGTGTGTTTGCCCGTCGAGTGAAACTCGGAGGAAGAGGGATCACTCGGAAGGAGAGAAGAAGGGAGAGCATTATGGTGTCTCCCCTTTTTCGGGTGATGATGTTGACTTTTGTGCAGGGTTTGTCAGTGAGCAGGAGGGCGAGCGAGCGAGCGAGTCGAGCGAGGCCGAGAATGAGAGAGATTTGTTTTTTTTGTGAGAGGGACAACCGAAGGATCCAGAAGGACCCACAGACTTCCAAACGCATCCTGATGCGTCTTCTCTTGACAAAGAAGATGGCTTGGAGTTTGCGTACCTACTGCACTTGACTTGTGCTCACTGAAGTGTGGGACCTCATGCATGGGCACCACACGTAAGTGACAGACCTGTTGGTGTAAAAACTCGGTTGATTATTATAGTGCATTAGAACAAAGTTTCCTATGGATTCAATGGTAGGAAATCCAAGTTAACTCATTTACATGACATTAATTTTTCCATGAAGCAAAGTTAACACATCTATCAATTGGTACATTTTGGAGTGACTAAGAAGGATCCATGCTTATTCGTTTTCACGTGTTAAATTTGTTTAAATCTTGCTCAAACCTAGGATTTCACCAAGATTGAAATGGGCATGAAAATTCAAAAAAAAATGAAATACCAATGCACATAGTCTTCTTCTGTCATATAGTAAGCATTCAAGATGATAAACAAGGTCTAGACATATTCAAACCAGGCAAATCATGTATCTACTCCCTAACGACCCTAAACTCCGTCTTATGAAGTAAGGCATGAAGAGAAGTGGTTTTGGGTTTCAAACATGCAAATTTCAAAAACCTCCCAAAAGCTTCATTTTAGAGTGACTAAGAAGGATCGAGGCTTACCTTTTCATTTTCATGTTTTAAACTTGTTTAAATCTTGGTCAAACCTAGCTAGTATTTGACCAATATTCAAATGGGCATAAAATTCAAAAAAAATCAGAAAAATGAAAAACCAAAGCACATAGTCTTCTTATGTCATATAGTAAGAATTCAAGTTGATAAACAAGGTCTAGACATATTCAAACTAGACAAATCATGTATCTACCCCTTACACTCTAAACTCTGTCTTATGAAGTCAATTAAGCATGAAGAGAAGTGGTTTTGGATTTCAAACATGGAAATTTCAAAAACCTCCCAAAAGCTTCATTTTAGAGTGACTAAGAAGGATCCATGCTTACCTTTTAATTTTCAGATTTTAAACTTGTTTAAATCTTTGTGAAACCTAGGATTTGACCAAGATTCAAATGGGCATAAAAATTCAGGAAAAAACCAAAAGATTGATAAACCAAAGCACATAGCATTCTTATGTCATATAGTAAGCATTCAAGTTGATAAATAAGGTCTAGACATATTCAAACTAGAAAATCATGTATATATCTGCCCCTAACCTTAAACTCTGTCTTATGAAGTCAATCATGAAGAGAAGTGGTTTTGGGTTTCAAACATGAAAATTTCAAGAACATCCCAAAAGCCGCTTCATTTTAGAGTGACTAAGAAGGATCCAGGCTTACCTTTTCGTTTTCATATTTTATACTTGTTTAAATCCAGGTCAAACATAGGATTTGACCAAGATTCAAATGGGCATAAAATAAAAAAAATAGAAGAATGAAAAACAAAAGCACATAGTCTTCTTATGTCATATAGTAAGCTTTCAAGTTGATAAACAAGGTTTAGACATGTTCAAACCAGACAAATCATGTATCTACCCCCTAACCATAAACTCGGTCGATCTTATGAAGTCTAGCATGAAGAGAAGTCGTATTGGTTTCAAACATGAAAATTTCAAGAACCTCCCAAAATCTTCAAATGGGCATAAAATTCAAAAAACCGGAAAAATGAAAAACCAAAGCACATAGCCTTCTTATGTCATATAGTAAGCATTCAAGTTGATAAACAAGCATGTCTAGACATATTCAAACCCGACAAATCATGTATCTACCCCTAACCCTAAACTCTGCATGTCTTATGAAGTCAACCATGAAGAGAAGTGGTTTTGGGTTTCAAACATTGAGATTTCAAGAACCCCCCAAAAGCTTCATTTTAGAATGACTAAGAAGGATCCAGGCTTACCTTTTCATTTTCATGTTATAGACTTGTTTAAATCTTGGTCAAACCTAGGATTTGACCAAGATTCAAATGGGCATAAACATTCAGAAAAAATCAAAAAATCAAAAACCAAAGCACATATAGTCTTCTTATGTCATATAGTAAGAATTGAAGTTGATAAACAAGGTCTAGACATATTCAAACCAGACAAATCGTGTATCTACACCTAACCCTAAACTATATCTAATGAAGTCAAGCATGATGAGAAATGGTTTTGGGTTTCAAACATTGAGATTTCAAGAACCCCCCAAAAGCTTCATTTTAGAATGACTAAGAAGGATCCAGGCTTACCTTTTCATTTTCATGTTATAGACTTGTTTAAATCTTGGTCAAACCTAGGATTTGACCAAGATTCAAATGGGCATAAACATTCAGAAAAATCAAAAAATCAAAAACCAAAGCACATATAGTCTTCTTATGTCATATAGTAAGAATTGAAGTTGATAAACAAGGTCTAGACATATTCAAACCAGACAAATCGTGTATCTACACCTAACCCTAAACTATATCTAATGAAGTCAAGCATGATGAGAAATGGTTTTGGGTTTCAAACATGGAAATTTCAAAAACCTCCCAAAAGCTTCATTTTAGAGTGACTAAGAAGGATCCAGGCTTACCTTTTCATTTTCATGTTTTAAACTTGTTTAAATCTTGGTCAAACCTAGGATTTGGCCAAGATTCAAGTTGATAAACATGGTCTAGACATATTCAAACTAGAAAATCATGTATCTACCCCTAGCCCTAACCCTAAACTCTGTCTTATGAAGTCAAACATGAAGAGAAGTGGTTTTGGGTTTCAAACATGGAAATTTCGAAAACCTCCCAAAAACTTCATCTTAGAGTGACTAAGAAGGATCCATGATTACCTTTTCATTTTAATGTTTTAAACTTGTTTAAATCTTGGTCAAACCCTAGGATTTGGCCAAGATTCAAATGGGCATAAACATTCAGAAAGAACAAAAAATGAAAAACCAATGCACATGCATAGTCTTCTTAGGTCATATAGTAAGCATTCAAGTTGATAAACAAGCATGTCTAGACATATTCAAACCCGACAAATCATGTATCTACCCCATAACCCTAAACTCATCTGTCTTATGAAGTCAACCATGAAGAGAAGTGGTTTTGGGTTTCAAACATTGAGATTTCAAGAACCCCCCAAAAGCTTCATTTTAGAATGACTAAGAAGGATCCATGCTTACCTTTTCACTTTCATGTTTTAAACTTGTTTAAATCTTGGTCAAACCTAGGATTTGACCAAGATTCAAATGGGCATATATAAACATTCAGAAAAAACAAAAACCAAAAACCAAAGCACATATATATATAGCCTTCTTATGTCATATATATATATATATAGTAAGCATTCAAGTTGATGAACAAGGTCTAGACATATTCAAAACAGAAAAGGCATGTATCTACCCCTAACCCTTAACTTTGTCTTATGAAGTCAAGCATGAAGAGAAGTGGTTTCGGGTTTCAAACATGGAAATTTCTAAAACTTCCCAAAAGCTTAATTTTAGAGTGACTAGGAAGGATCCAGGCTTACCTTTTCATTTTCATGTTTTAAGTTTGTTTAAATCCTAGTCAAACCTAGGATTTGACCAAGATTCAAATGAGCATAAAAATTCAGAAAAAATCAAAAAAAATGAAAACCCAAAGCACATAGCCTTCTTACGTCATATATATAGTAATTAAGCATTCAAGTTGATAAACAAGGTCTAGACATATTCAAAACATACAAATCATGTACTCCGTATCTACCCCCAACCCTAAACTATGTTTTTGGGGGATTTCTTTGACGAAGTTATAACACCCCCACATTTCACATTGGAATTACTTTCAGTAAATCAGCATAAAGTCGTTTAAATGTGCGAAACTATCTTGAAAGTACTAAAACCGTAAAAGTTGGGAATTGGCACTAAAATATGGCGTAATTTATCTAAAAAATGTAGAGTTGCCAGTTTGACCCGTATCTTATGTACACCATTCACAAAATAAACATATTTTGTCATCTAGAAAATGAAAAAAATATTTTTTATACCGAAAAGTTGAAAAGTCTAGTCATTAACATTGTTGGGAATGGCAAGATGCACCACCATGCCCAATTTGGGCACATTGTAACAAACTGTGCCACAAATATGGCCATAACTATATCATTTGGCTTGCAAACCATGAATCTTCATACACGATAGTCCGCTTTGTGAAGACATTTTGTTTTTCACTACCCTATCACATGTTTCTTATTTTCCCTGTCAACTAACACATACAAGCACACTCCATGCAGAAGGGTTTCATTTTTCAGGTTTTCTTCAGTTTCATTTATTTATTTCAAAACCAGGTCAAAATGTTTTACATGATTATCCTGCAAAGGGGTTGAATATTTCAGTACTATCACTGGTTTCTATATATAGTAAGTAATATGTATATAAAAATTATTTATGGGGACTTGTAGGACCAAGTTATAACACATCTACAATTCAAATTTGAATTACTTTCAATAAATCAGCATAAAGTCATTTAAATGTGCGAAACTAGCTAGAAAGCACTAAAAACCGTAAATTTGGGAATTGTCATTAAAATATGGCGTAATTTATTTAAAAAATGTAGATGCGCCATTTTGACCCATATCTTTTCTACCCCATGCACAAAAAAACATATTTTATCATCTAGAAAATGAAAAACGATTTTTTATACCGAAAACTTGAAAAGTCTAGTCATCAACATTGTTAGAAATGGCAAGATGCACCACCATGCCCAATTAGGGAACACTATAACAAACAATGTTGTCCAGGGATAATCAAACTTGGTAATATGAACTATGAGATTGAACAAAACGTTATATTTGGTTTACCCTTTGAACCTCCTAACTTACCACAACATTGACTTCTTATTTTTATTTACAAATAGATATTTTAATATCCCATTGTTGTGCAATAATATATGTTTTTTTATTATCTCAAATCAATTAGCATTTGATTTTAAAAAACTACCATAATAATTCATGAGAAAGCGTTGAACAAGTTTCAGAATGTAATTTTAGACTTGATAGTTGATATGACCAATAATAGACTTAAATTAAATTGGATTTCAAAGTTCAGATTTTATAAGCGAATATAGTTTCATGTTGCAGACTATGTATTAGCTTGAGGGGCACCCCTAGAATAAAGTAGGTCGGTCACTTACGTGTGGTCCCATGCGTGTAGGTCCCACACATCAGTGAGCACAAGTCACGTGCGGTAGGTAGGCAAACTCCCAGCAATCTTCTTTGTTAAGTAAAGACGCATCGTCAAGACTCTCTCTCTCTCTCTCTCTCCCTTTTGTCGCTGAAAAAAATGAATATTAGACGGGCGCGTAGCCTGCACTGCAGGTCTACATAACTGAAACCCTGTGTGCCAGTCAACATCACTCACCGAAAAAAGTGAAGCATTTCTTTTCACCATAAATAACAGCGGCCCCGTGAGGCACTGCTCTCCCTTTCTCTTTCTCCTTCCGTGTGATCCCTCTTCCACCTTTTATCCTTTGCACGATCGAAACTCCACTTATTGTTGTCATTGTTGCACAAAACACTCACTTAACCTGTTCTTTTGCACATATCACCAACTCATGTATTTGTTGCACAAAGGTCTAAATCTGTCGCTAAGCTACTTTACTCTAAATCTGATGACCGGGACCTAGAAGGTAGTGATATCCATTGTCATTGTGTAGTGTGTTTTTTAGAACTCTAAAAGAATATGAAAATATTTTAGCAATTGAAATAATATAAATTAACTAATATGGGATCGATAGTCATGAAATATATTTTCTACTATCCGGCCAATATCAAGTGTCATGAAATATATTCATTGTAAACTTAGTGATAATCACTCGAGTTTGATATGAATGGCCTAGCTAGCTATGGGCATCTCCCACTATATATGTTGTCCACACGACCAAGCAACAAGCATCCATGAGGAAAGTTTCTTATGGGTGACTTTCATCTCTGCCGCAAAACACGCGCCGAAATTGTTGGCGCGTCCCATTTTCAAGCTACCCCAAAACCTGCGGTTTGCCCGTCGGCCTATAAACATCGGTCCACAGAGGATATTTCCCTGTAGAGCACAATTCGAACACCACATCTTTCTCATGCTTCTACCAGGCACACTCCCACGACGACGGCCGTGCCCCACCGCCCCTCCTCACCATCACTGCCTTCTCACCGGCCACCGTAGTGACCGACCACGTTTTACCGGCTCCCTTGCTGCCTAGCAAGCCGGATTAGCTTCCTCGACGCCGACGTTCACCGCGCCATATCTCCTCCGGATCTGCTTCCCCGACTCTGTAGTCCACCTCACCGGAGATCGAGATGGGCAAAAAACGCGGCCCCAAAGTCGACCACCCCCAACCAAAGAGTAAATCCGCCCGGGCCTCAGACGAAGGTTGATGAATACTTTACATGTCCGCTTTTGTTATATGCATTTGATTTCTTACACTAGTTTTCGTTGCTTTCTTGCAATGCATTCTTGCTGATATTAGATCAGTGTAGATAGTTGTTTGCCGCGTAGCTATATGAGATCTTAACCTTACATCTGCTGATCGAGAGGAAGATCGAGGTTATGTCCGCTTTCGTTATGCATTTCTTTTCCGAGAATCACTTCTGTGTGATATGTTTTGGGGGTTTGAAGTATGCATTTTACAAAGGTTATGATAGCAGTCAAGCTAGCAGAGCAATTTGTTGATAGTATTAAACTGCCTGTATTTTTTTTATCTCGGAACTCTGCTGATCGTAACCTTACATCTGCTGATGGAGAGGCAGAGCTTATGTCCGCTTTCGTTACGCATTTCTTTTCCAAATATCACTTCTGTGCGGTACTTTTTTGGGGTTTGAAGTATACTACATTACTACCTCCACCCCAAACCTGAAGGCTTATTTATAAAAGTCAAACCAAGTAAAGTTTGACCAAACTTTCAGAACAATCTATCAAGAAATATAATATTTTGTAGATACCGTACGAAAATATATTCGTTATCTATTTAATGATATTAAATTTGTATTTTGCATGTTAATGATTTTTGATAAAAACTTCGGGATGGTGGTAGTACGTATTACAAAGGTTATGATAGCAGTCAAGCTAGGAGAGCAATTTATTGATAGTATTAAACTGCCTGTATTTTTTTCTATTTGCAACTCTGTGTGCGCCATGTGGAATTGCATGCTCTAGCCAGTTCATCCAATGAGGTTTTATCACTTAACACCAGAAGTTCAGGATTTTTTTTATCACAGAACCACAACCCTAGAAATTTGTATCACAAAACACTAACATTTGGGGTAATTGTTTCGCAGAATACATGATCTCTGTTTGATAGCCCATTAGTGACCTCCGGCCACCGTCAGTTTAAGAGTGACCGCAGGAGAAAGACAATTAGACTTTATTTTGTGGTATTTGCTGTTAAACGCAAATACAAAGCTGTTTGTCAACACTAGTTGTTAAATCTTATGTCCAGACAGTTCAAAATAAAATCTTATGTCCAGGGTAGTTGTATTGGTAAACATTATCAAAACCTTATGCTGGTACAGAATATATTACCCAAATCTCATGTTCTTGTGTGGTTATAATTTCTTGTGGATATTTGTCATATGGTAATTCATTTGTGTGTAGCATATGTAACAAGTGTGACTCATATTCTCATTTCCACAGAGTGTCTACAAAATTTCACACCAAAATTCATTTGTTTGTAGCAAACATGCTCACGTACTGTAAATTGGTGTCACGCTGTAGGGTCATGCTCTTGTCAAGCCGACTAATGACAAATAATGTGTTATGTGAAATAATTTCCCCAAATGTTGGTGTTTTGTGATTAAAAATCCCCAACTTGTGGTGCTAAGTGATAAAACCACTCATTCAATAGACCGAGCCTTAGGCATGTATCATTAGATATTTTTTTAGGAAGGCTGCAAATATTTATTTTGAATACTGCGTTGCTACTTGCTAGGATTTGAACTCAGGACCTTGTAGGTCTGATACCATTTCGAATTGCATGCTCTAGCAAGTTCATCCAATAGATCGATCTGTTGGAACTTGGAAGACCCTAGGCAATTATATTAAGCACACGCCATTCCATATGGTTAACCATTGGCATGAAAATGACACTTATATGTGTTTGAGTCTATATGTGGATTGCTTAGCCCTTTCCATCAGTTCGGACTTTTGGTTGCGTTGGCTACTGCATGAAGCTTGACATCATACTTATCCTAAAAATTGTTGCTGCTGCCCTTTGTTGCCCAACATAAATTATTTTTGAGCCATAATTTGTTTGCCCTTTCCATCAGTCCGGACTTCCGGTTGCGTTGGCTAGTGCATGAAGCTTGACAATATGAACATCAATTATTTTTGAGCCATAGTTTGTTTGTCATTACACCTTTTGAGCAGTCTCACTGCTACTATTAATTTGTTCTTATATGCACAGTTCCATGATAAATCTCATCTGCATTTCTCGCCAATGCATGTTAGGTCTTCCACTCGAGAATGAGTACGAAGAGCAACGGAGGCAAACTATTCTGCATAATAGCCGAGTTGCAGCCTCGTTGGGCCTAACACTACATCCTTCTACAAGGTCTAGTGCAAAAACGCCACCCACCTCCCTCACAAAGGATACGGAACATTCCTCTGATTCAGAATTTGATCCTGCTGATTGTGATGGCGAGCTGACTCAGGAAGATGCCCTGGTCGACTATCGTCTGCAACACAACAAGGTGAGTTTTCTCTGTCCTGTCATCGAATTATTTGTCCCAACTTCCATTTGTTGTATCCCAGTCCTACCAAATATGTTACCCATGCCATGTTCAATCTCATTACTACAATTTTTCCTGCTTAGTTAACGCCTCATATATGTTTTGGCATATGTTGCCTTACTGTTTTTCCATTCCATCTGCATATCATCATCATATAATATTGTACATTGAAATATCATTTATGTGTGACAGGCATCTGCAGATTCGGGCAAGAACTTTTCAAGAACGAATAGGAGGAAGAACACTCAACAGGAACCTCAGGCTGATACCGGAGGATGGGTGACAGTGCGTAATAAAAAAAGAGTTAAGCCTGATGCTCGTGCTGCTCCTCCTATTACAAGGTCTAACAAGAGACTGACACGAGGTGGCGAACAGGCCAAGAATGATAACAGTAAAAGGTCTCGTAAAAACCACAAACCATCGAATCAGACAGAAGTAGCCCCAGCATGTACCAGCCCACACATTCCACAACCACCAGTTGCCAATACTGTTTCTCAGCAACAATTGCCAACAGAACCAGTTTCCACAGCAAATTCTAGCCAAGAATTGGCACCATCAGGAGTGGTGGTAGGTAATAATGGCCAAGGACACATGATGCTAGTCCCAGATGATACAGCCTCAAATGTCCAAACAGTGCTGCCACAACACCAGCAAACTGGTGATGATCTCCCTCCGACCCTTAGTCCTGCGAAAGACAACTCCTCTCCCGATGATGAGACCCACGCCAAAAAAGGTAATACTTTTTTCAAGACTTGTAGTTTAATGCTCCCTTATGTATCTATATACCATGATAGCTTGATGTAATGCTTAACTTGGTAGGTTCGCCACGATCAATAAAAACGAGGGGGCCAACGGTAGGAAAAAAACTTGCAGCTAAGATTTCCGGAATGGGTTCAAGATTTCGCATCACATCTATTGTAGGTGGCAGAAGGCCACTTCATCCGCATGAATCTTCATATCTTGTATCACAGGTTGGCCATTTTATCAGGAATGAACTTCCTACCTTCCCATTGTGGAAGCAGCACGTTGACACCCCTTCACAGTTCGAGAGTTTAGTGCATAATTTACACGTAAGTCATGCTTCTCCTGGTAATGATAAATTATTCCACATTGATCTGTCCCATTTCTTGTAGCTTACTGTTGTTTCTATGCTATATAACTCACCAATCATTCCACCGTTGTGAGCAGTTAAGGTTTGAATTCGATGAGGATAATGAGGATGTAAAGTTTGTCATCGCTTCCATATTCAAAGAATTGTTGCGCCAGCACCGCTATAAGCTTAAGGCGACATACTTCACTGGCCAGATTACTGCCAATGTTCGAACAAAGTCTCCTGCACCCTGTATGACTGACGAGCAGTGGGGAGATCTTGTCAAGCATTGGTCTGATCCAAAGAATGTGGTATGGCTTATGAGGACCGTGAAACCAGATTAAATTCCGAATACTTATTTTGCGCCAGTGTCTCACTAGTCTCCTTTTGCAGACGTTGTCTAAAAGGAACCAGGCTAACCGCTTGAAACAACGTTTACCAAGCCGTACAGGATCTCGTCACTTGGTTGGGCATCTCTGGCAAAAAGTAATGCCCCGCTGGTCTGTACTGCTACATATGTTACTCGTAAATTGTGTAGAACTCCGTGTGCATGTTATATTTCCATCCTCCATTTCAACCACGTTATTTGATCTCCATATGATTGTACAAAAATGCAGAAAGTAGATCATGCAAACAACATGCAACCAGACAAAGAGATGACTCTGGCAGAGCAGTTCGAGGCATGCCAGAAGAACAAACATAATGTGATAGGAGAACTTGCAGAAAGTGTTATTGTAAGTCTTCTTTATGATTTAAATTTTTTAACTACACACTTGCCAATTTGTAGGAGCAATAATGGGCATGTCAATATGATCTTGTAGGCGTTTTTGTGAAAATGCATTTGATGTGTAATCAGGCATACCAACTTGTAGGATTAGAAGTAGTTCATACACATTAAATCTACCGTCTGCATGTTTCTCTGTAATAACTTTTATTTTTACACGACTCAAAACTTTTCAGGCAAATATGAAATTGGAGATGGCAAAACCCGGGAAAGATGGTATGGAAAAAACTCTAGAAGAATGTATGGAGACATTTACCATGGTACTTAAAAATAAAGATATCACCAAAAACACTTTCCTGCGAAATGCTGGGTTTTTGCAGTCCAAGTCCAAGTCCAAGTCTTTCTCTGCACAAGTTCTGGAGGAACAAATCCAAATAGAACGAGCTGCAGCAGATGTGTTAAGAAACCAAGTTGACATGTTGAGATCGAGATCAGAAGCATGTGATGCCCTACTGCAGGAGGCCAATCAAGTTTGTTATAATCTCTCAAAGACTAATAAAATGCCATAGATAATTGGAGATGAAAACACTGACATTGACATGTGAGTACCTTGGTATTGTGAAATGTTTACTGAGACTGAGGCACTGTTCCTATTTTGTTGGTGGATGCATTTATCTACGGCTGGGATCAACTTGGTAGTTGTTCCTGTGGATGTTTTAGAAATTGGTTGCCTAGCCTTTTCAATCCGTTCGAACTTAAATGGTATTAGAGCCAAGGTCTCGAGTTTGAATTGTTGACGGTGTGGTTCAATTCATCCTTAAATTGTTGGTGCCCCATTGGCCCTTGTAAAGCTTCATGTGCCTACCTCCGAATCCAGTGTTGAATTTCTCTTGTCACACACGAGGATGGCTGTTAATGTGTGTATAAGTGGGTTGCATAGCCCCTTTTATATAAGGTTGCAAGTTTCCTTATTGTGTTGTGCCTTTGGGATTCAGCCTGCACTTCTGACTTTTGGTTGCGTTGGCTACTGCATAAGTTTAATATAGTTCCATGTGGTTTTTGTTGAGTTCTATAATAAGTGGATTGCCTAGCCCTTTCCATCATTTCGGACCTGTGGTGTGCTATTCTGTTTTCCACGTATTAGACCTCCTCTTCTTAACAAGACTCCATGAGTAGGAGGCACTATGATTTTTTTTGCGCATGAAATTACTCAATTAGATAGCTTAATCCCATTTGTTGACTCTCTGTTGATCAGCCACTTGAGGGTAAAACTGAGTATATTGCACTAGCCAGTATTAGTACTCGAGGGGAAAACTGAGTGCAGATATTTTTCCAGTGTAAGGCTAACTGAGTACACGTAACGGTGCAGACGTGCAGTACCACGGACGCGTGTCGCGGTGCACAGCGGTTAGGCGGTGCGCGTGTTGAGACCAAACGTCTAGCTTTTTTGAGAAACTGCCGAGACCAACCGTCACGTTGCCAGAGCCCCCTCTCTCCCTCCCTCTGCACACAGTCTCATTCTCACTCACGCACGCAACCACGCCTCTCACGTCCCATCAACTTCTCCAAATCGAAGGAAAAAACACCAACCGCCCACGCGCGCTCCCTGCCGGCGATGGACAAGAAGAATGCGCCGGCGGCCGTCGCCTCCGTGAACTGGGCCTCTCTCTCGGCTGATGGACCACTTCACAAGATCGGCGAATGCTTACTGGCGAACGAGCAGTACGCTGACACCTACTCTGCTATGAGGCAAGTCTGTAGAAATTGGCGCTCAGGTTTACCTGAGCCCGACGTGCACCTGCACGAATGGATCATGCTAGACCACGGCCTTCCACGCGCTGCTGATTTCACCTTCCTCCACCTCCGCACATCCCGCTACGTCACCATCGATCTAACGGAAGTTCATGCAAGGTTCAAATTCCTCCATATCTATAGAGTTAATCTATTTTTATTTTCAATCGTAAACATCTTAGTGCTGAATGTTATCTTCATCAATATATTTTAGATACTACTTTGTCGGCTTTTGCCGTGGCGTCATCGTGCTTGCCCAGAAGAACCAGCCGCACAAGATACGGCTTCTGAACCCACTCACAAAGACATTGAATACTATGTTTGAGGCGCATATGCCAAACGTTATTCTGAAGTCAGTCGCTGTGATGAAGTCCCCGACTATGGTCTTCGTTTCCAAAGATTACCCGGCGGAAATTGCTTGGGTCGATGAGAGCACTCCAACTAAGGGTATAGATGAAGATTGGGGAGAAGGAAGATTTTCGATCGAGCACCATTGTCTGCGTTGCATTACCCCGTTCAATGGTGAATTGTATGCAATAGCTGTGAACAATTTTGAGTTCGGAAAATTAGTGTGCACCAACAATGTCCAGTTGGAGCAGCGTGCGAGCACTGTCAAAATGGATACACTATTTTCATTTCCAGAACTTGGAAATAACAAGTTCTACCTTGTGAAGTCGGATGGTGCTCTGCTGCTTGTGTTGTTGGACAACAAGCATTTGGAGGAAGGTCAACCATTGGTGTACCGTGTGGACACTGAGAGCCGCTCTCTCCATGCCGTCAATAACATTGGCAGTCGTGCCTTCTTCGTCCATTATATCCGGTGTATCTCCGTCGACACCAGAGTGCACCCGACACTTCGACCTGGCTGCATCTACTACACAGATTTTGGTTATATCAGAGAGTACTTTGATGATATAAAGGCCTGGGATGAGTGGCCAATACATGTGAATAGATTAGGAAACTACGGTATGAGAAATGAACAAAGGCCATACCGTTTGGAGGATGTATTGGCTGCACACTGCAGACGGAAGGAGTTCAATGAAAATTTCCTTCAATGGAGTGACGAAGAAATATATGCTGAATGAAGAACATATTCGTTCATCCTGGGGTATCCTAATCTTCATGTTGGCCATACATTGTGTCTTGTATTATTTTCAGATTAGTTTGTCGTGAACATTAACATTGTTATTGGCTGCTTTTGGCTCTTGTATGCAGTTTATGTAGTATTATACTTAGTTTTCTGGATTTATTATGCTGCTGTGAATTTATCCTATACTAGCTTCTAGATTTGACTGATTTTGTTTGTAATGATGATGGCTTGATGTGGCTGCTGGCCTTAACTGCCGGAGCAGAGCAATTAGTACTTAACCAGGTGTACCGTCTTTATATTAGTATTATATTATATTACTTGACCATAGCCATATTCAAAATCAAATCTCAGTCGGGCGGCAAAATCTCCCGCCAATCTAGAAATATTTCAGACGTGTTTTTGAATGGGATAAGAAGATAGAACACGATGATAGTAACCGATATTCAAGGTGATGATGATTTGATTTTGCACTCGGCCTTGAACAGAGGTACTAGTACGGTCTCACAATTTTTTATCATTATACTTGGACCTTAGCCAAATTCAAAATCTCATAGCGGCAAAACTTCCCGCCCACAAAATACAAAAAATTCACACGCTTTCAAATTCCCATTCTACCCTTGTGGAGATGACAGCAAAGTCGGTTGGTGGGGGGGTCTGCCCGTCATTTTTTGGATCACCACCTCCCTAGCCCCGGAAACCCTCCCAAAAAAATTCATTTCCCTCAGACCACCCACCGGAACTTCTCAAGTCCCTCTCTCTACCACCTCCACGACCACCGCACCGGAACATCCCCGCCGGACTTCCCTGGCCTACCCGAGCCCTCGCGATCCTCGTCATCCGGCTGCCTGCCGGAGCCGCTTCATCGACGCCGTCATCAACCGGACCGGATCATCCCCGCCGAACCTCGAAACCATATGCTCATCCAGCAGCCTACCGCAGTCGCTTCAGCTGCGGCATCGTCCACCGCATCGGATCTTGCTCACCGACACCGATGTGCATGAACCGAATCTGCTTCACCGGCGCCGTGCATGATCTAAACTCTTCTACTGTCGCTTTTCTATTGCTTGCCTGCAAGTTCTTGTTTAATCTTGGGGGAACCTGTTTGTGCTAACGACGCGCCGTTACGTCTTTGCAGATTAGATGAGTAACCATGAAGTTTAATGGCCGTCTCTCCAACCCCAAGGAGCACATGTAGTGTACTTCATCACCGGATCTATCAACCCCAGGAAGATCTGCTGTGATTCCCACAGAGTGCTTCTCCTAATGTAAGTCCCTTGTTTTAGCGCCATGTTCTGGGTTCAGATGCTTGTTTGTCTGAAGCTCTTTTAGTTCATTCCTAGTTATGACCGTAACACCTTGCTATTTTCTAGTTCATTGCTAACTTCAAGCGATTGAACATTTTGGTTTGCATTCCCTGCTCTGTAGATGTAGCCATCATAACTTCTATCTTGCTCATTCGTTGTTCATGCCAATCTTGTTCTCCCTGAACATGTTGGTTTGCATTCCCTGTACTACGGTGATGCCATTGTTATTTCTATCTACTTCGTCGTAAGCTAACAAATTAACTGCCTGCTATTAGTTCCTGCATGCTATCGCTCTGCCATCCTGCAGTACAAATTTATTTGAACTCGTCACAGCAGCAACTTCCATCATAATTTTGTCTGCCATCTGATTCTTCAAAAGCTGCAATATTAACTTGTTTCTCTTAATTGGCATGGCGCTCACATATAGAATTGTGAACATATTGGTGTGCATTCCCTTTTCTACAAGTTCAGATCCCACTATATTCCGTTTCTGGTCCATCCTAAGCCGTAGCATTAACTATCCTCTATGTGTTGCTCATTACAACTTTATATCCCGAAACAAATTGATTTGTTTCCCTTATCTACAAGTTTATCAGTGATGCCATTATAACTCCTATCTGTTTTATTCCTAGCTATTATAGTAACATCCTGCTATTATTTAGTTCATGGCCAATTTTAAGTAATTGCACATGTTGGTTCGCATTCCCTGCTCTATAGCTTTTGGCATCGTAACTTCTATATTTGGTTTACATTCCCTGCTCTGTAGATCTAGCCATCATAACTTTATCTTGCTCAGTTGTTGTTACAAAAATTATGGCCTGCTACTATGTTGTTTGTGCCAATTTTTTACTCCATGAACATGTTGGCTTGCATTCCCTGTACTACAGGTGATGCCATTGTTTTGTATCTAGTTCATTGTAAGCTAACAAAGTAAGGACTTAGTTTGGCATGCTATCACTCTGCTATCTAAGCCTGTAGTACAAATAAACTTGTCATATTACTAGATAATAATTTTGTGTGCCATCTTGTTCTTCAAAAGCTGCATTATCGACTTGTTTCTCTGACTTGGCATGACGCTCACATATGGAATGCTGAACATATTGGTTTGCATTCCCTCTTATACAAGTTCACAGGTGATCCCACTATATTCTGTATCTTGCTCAGTCGTCGTTACAAAATTTATAGCCTGCTACTATGTTGTTCATGCCAATTTTGTACTCCCTGAACATGTTGGTTTGCATGGGACTCGACAGTAGTAAGTCTGCTGTTTCATTCTAACATGCTCTGTTATATTGGCTGTTGGTATGCGGCATGCACTCTTTGTTTGCTTATTGTGCGCATTACAATGATCTTGTTATAACGATGAAATGATGAGTTCCAAATTCTTTGGCAAACAATATTGTAGTGTCTTTGCCTTTCCATTGTTGTTGTCTTAACTTGTAATGTCTTTGTTTCAGATATAGGTGCTGCATGGACAACTTAAAAGATTGCCGGATCGCTTCATTGTATTGCTAGGTTTAATTACCATTCAATTTCTCTGGGTTCTGTAATATTTTTTCAATGCCTTGCAGCTGATGTAATATTTAGTTAGTTTTTATAGTTCTTTCGCGCATTTTTTCTTTGGTGCTTGTGGTAAGTGAGGCTATCCGACAGAAATCAATGCTGCGTAAATATTCTCAGTATCTAAATCACGAATTCCCATCCCTTAAACGGCCCAATTAAGCGAAATCACATATGTGCCTGCCCGCAAAATCCTAAAGCGCATATTATGCCGGCATATCAACGGGCTGGCCCACTTACTTCTTGGGCCAGGCCGATTTGATTTACGGTGGACCCCACACTCTAATTGGGCTGGCCCACTTGCTTTAAGGTGGACCCACCCACTACTGGGCCAGCCCACTAATTAGTTGGGCCAGCCCATTTGCTTTTGTGATGGACCCCACATACTAAATGGGCCGGCCCTTTAAGAGGAAAGTGGGACCCACCTGTGTTTTTGGCCCGACCCACTATCTTGTTGGGCCGGCCCACTTGCTATATGGTGGACCCCACATACTAATTGGGCCGGCCCTTTAACAGAAAGTGGGGCCCACTGTGCTTTTGGCCCGGCCCACTATCTTGTTGGGCCAGCCCACTTGCTATATGGTGGTCCCACATGGTAAATGGGCCGGCCCTTTAATACGAAGGTGGGACCACTGTGTTTTGGCCCGGACCACTATCTTGTTGGGCCGGCCCACTTTCTATATGGTGGACCCCACATACCAAATGGGCCGGCCCATTAACAGGAATGTGGACCCACCTGTGTTTTGGCCCGGCCCACTATCTTGGTGGGCCAGCCCACTTGCTATATGGTGGACCCCACATACTAAATGGGCCGGCCCTTTAACGGGAAGGTGGGACCCGCCTGTGTCTTTGGCCCGGCCCACTATCTTGTTGGACCGGCCCACTTGCTATATGGTGGACCCCACATACTAAATGGGCCGACCGTGTAACTGGAAAGTGGGACCCACCTGTGTTTTTGGCCCGGCCCACTAGCTTGTTGGGCCGGCCACTTGCTATATGGTGGACCCCACACACTAAATGGGCCGGCCTTTTAACAGGAAAGTGGGACCCACGTGTTTTTGGCCCGGCCCACTTGCTTCTTGGGCCGGCCGAGTTGCTAGGTGGACCCCACATGTTAAATGGGCCGGCCCATTTAAGTTTTGACCAGTCAACCTTAGAGGTTAGGCCCGGCCCACGTAACTAATGGACCAGCCCAGCTATATAGTTGACCGGTCAAACTATGTCATCTGGTCCGGCCCGCTTAAGACGTGGCAGGCCTCGTGTGGGCCTACCATCTACCACGGGGTTTCAGCGGTTAACGCCGTTAACCCAGTTAACGGCGTCTGCCACGTGTCGGTTTGCATGACGTCGGCAGTCAACGGGCTCCCGGAAACACTTGGGCAACGGTCCGATTTTCCGTGGCGGAAGGGCGCCCAAGCGCGACGGACCGAAAAAATCATCGTTGGACTTTGCCTGACGCAGTTTCGACAACAGAACCCATATCGTCGGGTTAGGCCCATAGGCGACGAAAAATACCCCTTAGTGGACGATTTTGGGACGTTGTCTATCAGAACTTTTCTTGTAGTGCATCTGGTAACAATGATATTGGTATGAACGCTTTGAACACCATTGTTGTTAATGATATGGAAAATTCTAAGCTTGGGGAAGCTGGTTTTGATGAGCATGATATTTTTAGTCCCCCAAGCATTGAGGAGAAAATTTTCTTTGATGATACTTTGCCTCCTATATTTTATGATGAGAATAATAATGATAGCTACTTTGTTGAATTTGCTCCCACTACAACTAATAAAATTGATTATGCTTATGTGGAGAGTAATAATTTTATGCATGAGACTCATGATAAGAATGCTTTATGTGATAGTTATATTGTTGAGTTTGCTCATGATGCTACTGAAAGTTATTATGAGAGAGGAAAATATGGTTGTAGAAATTTTCATGTTACTAAAACACCTCTCTATGTGCTGAAATTTTTGAAGCTACACTTGTTTTGTCTTCCTATGCTTGCCACTATACTCTTCATGAACTTGTTTATTTACAAGATTCATATGCATAGGAAGCATGTTAGACTTAAATGTGTTTTGAATTTGCCTCTTGATGCTCTCTTTTGCTTCAAATACTATTTCTTGCGAGTGCATCATTAAAACTGCTGAGCCCATCTTAATGGCTATAAAGAAAGAACTTCTTGGAAGATAACCCATGTGTTTATTTTACTACAGCAATTTTTGTTTTGTTGAGTCTTGGAAGTTTTTACTACTGTAGCAACCTCTCCTTATCATGTTTTTGTGCCAAGTAAAGTCTCTATGGTAAAGTTGATGCTAGATTTGGATTGCTGCGCAGAAACAGATTTGCTGTCTGTCACGAATTTGAGCAGAAGTCTCTGTAAAAAAATCAAAAAAATCTGCAAATTTACGTGTGTGATCCTCAGATATGTACGCAACTTTCATTAGTTTTGAGTTTTTCCGTTTGAGCAAGTTAAGTGCCCCTTCCAGGTTCGTCTTTACGGACTGTTCTGTTTTTGACAGATTCTGCCTTTTATTTTGCATTGCCGCTTTTGCTATGTTGAATGGATTTCTTTGTTCCATTAACTTTCAGAAGTTTTGTGCAATGTCCAGAAGTGTTAAGAATGATTGTGTCACCTCTGAACATGTGAATTTTTGATTGTGCACTAACCCTCTAATGAGTTTGCTCGAAGTTTGGTGTGGCAGAAGTTTTCAAGGGTCAAGAGAAGAGGGTGATATATGATCAAGAAGAGTGAAAAGCCTAAGCTTGGGGATGCCCCGTGGTTCATCCCTGCATATTTTAAGAAGACTCAAGCGTCTAAGCTTGGGGATGCCCAAGGCATCCCCTTCTTCATCAACTTATCAGGTTTCTTCTATTGAAACTATATTTTTATTCGGTCACATCTTATGTACTAACCTCCGTCTATAAAAGGATGTCTCAACTTAGGACAAATTTGAATGTATCTAGATACTAAAATGGGTCTAGATACATTCAAATTTTAACAAAGTTGAGACACACTACAAGAAAAGTTGCCATGGCCGACGAAGTTGAAGTCGCGCCGTGGTTGCTGGTGTACCATGGCCGACGATTTTGGTCCCTCCGTGGTGCATGTCAAAACTTTTTTTTCTCGTTTTTGAGGCCACCTAGCCCGACGAAAGCGGCCAAAACGTGGCGTATGGTGGCCCGGGACGTGGTGCATCTCGAAATCTCGGGTTCGCCGGCCGAGTCAACGCAAATCCGCACCGCCGAGGGATGTAGGGCCCAGATGGCAGCCTCTCTGGCATTGTTTTTTTCTACATCGCGCCATCTCGTTCAACGTTCTCCGATCGAGCCGTTTACGATGCAGGATCATGGGTCCCGCATGTCATCCTCTATGAACCAAAATTCTTTCTATTCTTGGATTTTTTTGACCCCCTGATTTCTGGCTACTTCCTTTTTCTTTTGATCCCTTGCCGCCTTGGAAACGTTGAGACCGCTGCTGCTAAATGGGACCCGCATGTCATCCTCTATGTGCAATCAACTTTCTTTTCTTGGAGTTTTTTTTGGCACCTCAAATTTGGTCACTTGCCTTTTTCTTTCGATCCCCTGCCGCCTCTCAAACGGTGATACCGCTGCTGCTAAGGGACCCGCATGTCATCCTCTATGTACTATAAAACTTTCTTTTCTGGATTATTTTTGGCACCTCAAATTTGGTCACTTGCCTTTTTCTTTCGATCCCCTGCCGCCTCTCAAACGGTGATACCGCTGCTGCTACCCCGCATGTCATCCTCTATGTACTATAAAACTTTCTTTTCTTGGATTTTTTTGGCACCTCATATTTGGTCACTTGACTTTTTCTTTCGATCACCTGCTGCCTCTCAAACGGTGATACCGCTGCTGCTAAATGGGACCCGCATGTCATCCTCTATGTACTATAAAACTTTCTTTTCTTGGATTTTTTTGGCACCTCATATTTGGTCACTTGACTTTTTCTTTCGATCACCTGCTGCCTCTCAAACGGTGATACCGCTGCTGCTAAATGGGACCCGCATGTCATCCTCTATGTACTATAAAACTTTCTTTTCTTGGATTTTTTTTGGCACCTCATATTTGGTCACTTGACTTTTTCTTTCGATCCCCTGCTGCCTCTCAAACAGTGATACCGCTGCAGCTAAATGGGACCCGCATGTCATCCTCTATGTAAATCACGTTTCTTTTCTTGAATTATTTTTGGCTCCTGATATTTGGTCACTTGCCTTTTTCTTTCGATCGCATGCCACGTTTGAAACGTTGAGGAACCTGCTGGCTCATGGGACCCGCATGTCATCCTCTATGTACTATAAAAGTTCATTTTCTTGGTTTTTTTCACCCTCTGATTTTTGGCAATTTCTTTTTTCTTTCGATCCCCTGCCGCCTCTCAAACGCTGATACCGCTGCTGCTAAATGGGACCCTCATGTCATCCTCTATGTACTATAAAACTTTCTTTTCTTGAATTATTTTTGGCTCCTCATATTTGGTCACTTGCCTTTTTCTTTCGATCTCATGCCAAGTTTGAAACGTTGAGGAACCTGCTGGCTCATGGGACCCGCATGTCATCCTCTATGTACTATAAAAGTTTATTTTCTTTATTTTTTTCCACCCTCTGATTTTTGGCTATTTCCTTTTTCTTTTGATCCCCTGCCGCCTTGGAAACGTTGGGTAAGCTGCTGACTCATGGGACCCGCATGTCATCCTCTATGTACAATCAACTTTCTTTTTCTTTTGATCTCAAGCCGCATTTGAAACGTTGAGACCGCTGCTGCTAAATGGGACCCGCATGTCATCCTCTATGTACAATAAAGTTTTTTCTTGGATTATCTTTGGCTCCTGATATTTTGGCACTTGCCTTTTTCTTTCGATCTCATGCCGCCTTTGAAACGTTGACCAAGCTGCTGGCTCATGGGTCTCGCATGTCATCCTCTACGACAATAAAAGTTTTCTTTCTTGGAGTTATTTTTGACCCCTAATTTCTGGCTATTTGCCTTTTTCTTTTGATCTCCTGCCCCCTCTGAAACGATGAGGACGCTGTTGGGAGGTCGGTCCCACATGTCATCCTCTATGAACAATAAAAGTTTCCTTTGATTGATTTATTTTGAACCCCTAATCAATTTCTGGATATTTCCTTTTTTTCTTTTGATCCCCTGCCGCCTTGAAATCGCTGAGGATGCTGCTGCCTCATGGGTCCCGCATGTCATCCTCTCAGAACGGTAAATGTTTCTTTTCTTGGATTTTGTTTACCAAATGATTTTTGGCTTATTTTTTCTTTCGATCTCCTGCAGCCTTTAAAACGTTGAGGACGCTGCTGGCTCACGGGTCCCACATGTCAGCCTCTATGAACAATAAACGCTGAGGATGCTGCTGCCTCATGGGTCCCGCATGTCATCCTCTTAGAACGAAAATGTTTCTTTTCTTGGATTTTTTACCAACAGATTTTTTGGTTTATTTTTTTTCTTTCCATCCCCTTTAAAACGTTGACGACGCTGCTGGCTCATGGGTCCCCGATGTCAGCCTCCCCGTAGAACAAACATGTGATATCTTGATTATTTTGCAGACAATAAACAGTGTATTGCGCTCTGAGCTATTTCAAACGGATAAATTAAATCTTTATTTTTACATAAACAAACTTATATGTTGAATCTCCTTGTTTTTTTGTTTTTGCGAAGCATAGGACTTTCCTGTTTTGTTTAGAAAATTCCGAACTTTCCTGTTTTGGAGTGGGCTGAAATTGTACGAGTCAAAAGGCCAAGCACGATAGTTCGAAGGCCCAGATGTCCAGATGCAGCCCAATTGAAATCTTTCTTCTTGGAATTTTTTTCACCCCCTGATTTCTGGCTACTACATTTTTCTTTTGGTCCTGTGCCGCCTTGGAAACATTGAGACCGCTGCTGCAAAATGGGACCCGCATATCATCCTCTATGTACTATAAAACTTTCTTTTCTTGAATTATTTTTGGCTCCTGATATTTGGTCAATTGCCTTTCTCTTTCGATCCCATGCAGCCTCTCAAACGGTGATACCGCTGCTGCTAAATGGGACCCGCATGTCATCCTCTATGTACAATCAAGTTTCTTTTCTTGAATTATTTTTGGCTCCTGATATTTGGTCACTTACCTTTTTCTTTCGATCTCATGCCACGTTTGAAACGTTGAGGAACCTGCTGGCTCATGGGACCCGCATGTCATCCTCTATGTGCTATAAAAGTTTATTTTCTTGGATTTTTTTTCACCCTCTGATTTTTGGCTATTTCCTTTTTCTTTTGATCCCTGCCGCCTTGGAAACGTTGAGTAAGCTGCTGACTCATGGGACCCGCATGTCATCCTCTATGTACAATCAAGTTTCTTTTCTTGAATTATTTTGGCTCCTGATATTTGGTCACTTGCCTTTTTGTTTCGATCTCATGCCACGTTTGAAACGTTGAGGAACCTGCTGGCTCATGGGATCCGCATGTCATCCTCTATGTGCTATAAAAGTTTATTTTCTTGGATTTTTTTTCACCTTCTGATTTTTGGCTATTTCCTTTTTCTTTTGATCCCCTGCCGCCTTGGAAACGTTGAGTAAGCTGCTGACTCAATGGACCCGCATGTCATCCTCTATGTACAATCAAGTTTCTTTTCTTGAATTACTTTTGGATCCTGATATTTGGTCACTTGCCTTTTTGTTTCGATCTCATGCCACGTTTGAAACGTTGAGGAACCTGCTGGCTCATGGGACCCGCATGTCATCCTCTATGTGCTATAAAAGTTTATTTTCTTTGTTTTTTTTCACCCTCTGATTTTTGGCTATTTCCTTTTTCTTTTGATCCCCTGCCGCCTTGGAAACGTTGGGTAAGCTGCTGACTCATGGGATCCGCATGTCATCCTCTATGTACAATCAACTTTCTTTTTCTTTTGATCTCAAGACGCATTTGAAACGTTAAGACCGCTGCTGCTAAATGGGACCCGCATGTCATCCTCTATGTACAATAAAGTTTCTTTTCTTGGATTATCTTTGGATCCTGATATTTGGTCACTTGCCTATTTCTTTCGATCTCATGCCACGTTTGAAACGTTGAGGAACCTGCTGGCTCATGGGACCCGCATGTCATCCTCTATGTACTACAAAAGTTCATTTTCTTGGGTTTTTTTCACCCTCTGATTTTTGGCTATTTCCTATTTCTTTTGATCCCCTGCGGCCTTTGAAAGTTGAGGACTCTGCTGCCTCATAGGTCCCACATGTCAGCCTGTATGAACGATAAAGCTTTCCTTTCTTGGAGTTTTTTTACCCCCTAATTTCTGGCTACTTTCTTTTTCTTTTGATCTCAAGCCGCATTTGAAACGTTGGGACCGCTGCTGCAAAATGGGACCCGCATGCAATTCTCCATGTACAATAAAAGTTTCTTTTCTTGGATTATTTTTGACCCTCATTTTTGGTCACTTGCCTTTTTCTTTTGATCCCCTACCGCCTTGGAAACGTTGAGTAAGCTGCTGACTCGTGGGACCCGCATGTCATCCTCTATGTACAATCAACTTTTTTTTCTTTTGATCTCAAGCCGCATTTGAAACGTTGAGACCGCTGCTGCTAAATGGGACCCGCATGTCATCCTCTATGCACAATAAAGTTTCTTTTCTTGGATTATCTTTGGCTCCTGATATTTTGTCACTTGCCTTTTGCTTTCGATCTCATGCCGCCTTTGAAACGTTGAGTAAGCTGCTGGCTCATGGGTCCCGCATGTCATCATCTACGAACAATAAAAGTTTCCTATCTTCGAATTATTTTTACCCCTAATTTTTGGCTACTTCCTTTTTTCTTTTGATCACCTGCAGCCTTAGAGGATTCTGCTGGCTCATGGGTCCCACATGTCAGCCTCTATGAACAATAAACCTTTCCTTTCTTGGAGTTATTTTGACCTCTAATTTCTGGCTATTTCGCCTTTTTTAAAATCCTGTGTCGCCTTGGAAACGTTGAGAATGCTGCTGCCTCATGGGTCCCGCATGTCATCCTCTCAAAACGATAAATGTTTCTTTTTTTTTGGATTTTTTTACCAACTGATTTTTTTCCGATCCTCTGCCGTCTTTAAAAACGTTGACGACGCTGCTAATACAAGCTCTTTCGCTCCAAGATCTTGCAAGTTAATAGAATAAATCATGGAATTATTAGGATATGTTTTAAATTTCAAATCCACTTTATGAATTTTTTAAAAATACCGTGATCCGTGTGGGTATGGAGCGATCAAGGATTTTCATATTGGCCATGAGCAGTTTCAAAAATTGCAACCGGATAATTCTAAATAAATAAAAACAACTTTTATGCAGAATCTCCGTGTTTTTGTTTTTTGCCATCATAGGATCTATGGTTCATTAGAAAAGGGCCGAAATTGCATGAGCAGAAAAGCCCATTTCTAGTTATTGGGCTTCAACAGCCTGAGCAAGTAGGCCTATAGCAAATACCATGTAGATGGCCGTTGAAACCCAAAAGTATTTGTTACCTAGACTTGACATGAACCTTGCTATGCACACGACAATTTCAGTCCGATCCGTGTACGCAACACAAGATCAAACCCAACGTGTGAGGAAGCAGGTGGCAGCACACCTCCAGATGCTCAATCGTACACATATCATATAGGAGTTGTCGTATGTACATTAGTTCCGTATTGACATGTTTGTTTCTTTGGTTAACATGTGGGGTCCGCACAGTCACCTAGGTCGCACATCAACTTCTTTGCTCATAGTTGATGCATGTTTAGTGGCCTGCAGCAAGAATCGCTGCCCCCAGGGATGTACTTTACCCTTTAGCGGCGAAAAAATAGGAATGGTCCTCTCATGACTATGATCAACAAGAGGTGGCTATATTATAGTGCTGAAATAAAGTCAATCCTAAAACAGCCATGCATGGGTTATAATATGAAGGCAACACGAAATACAAAAGCAGGGCAGTGTTCAAATAAACTGATTCAAACTAGTACATACTAAAAGCAGTGTACTACTTCTCAACACTTCAAGCATAATAAAAAAGTGTGTCAGTGTTTTTTTAAAGGTAACACCGAACGGGCAATGTTTAAAGCAGGCTTAAACCACATAGCCGCTTGTCGGACACTACCCCAACTAACTCTGGGAAGGCTGATAACTCCCACAGTCTCACCTTCATCTGGCTGGAGGTTGCAGCGCAAAATTTTAGGGTATTGATTATGAAGATACTTCCGGTATGCTGTGTAGACGCAGTTTTTCCTCATGAATGGAACCAATGTGCCATCAGGAGCTTTGGATTCACGCTTCTTCAGGTTGGCAATGATCGGGTAATTGAGTCCGAGGAACAGAGAGTGGTCGCCGAGGCTGTTAACCTGCCTCCAATGAAAGTCCCCTGCACGTGCTGCAACGAACAGAGATATGGGATCCTGCTCAAAGACGTAGGTGGCAACAGGAGGATACTGCCGTAGCTGAAGCCCATTAGCAGCATAGGGAATGTCATGAGGTACTTCAGCATTGGCAATCCCAATGTTGTTTACTGTAAGGATGATCATCAATCGCTTGCCATCAGCAGTTGGAGCGAGGAACCACGCGTACTGCTGATCATCCACCACCGGTGGCGGGATTACGAACATGGACATCGGGTTTTCTGCAATATTAGAAATGGAGACGAATAGGGTGTTACTGGCAACCATATTCAAACAGCAGCATTGTTCATCGTTCATGCTCACAGTATAAATACGACTATGTAAGCTAAGGACATTGGTCATTCATGTGTTCAAATCGAGTGTCCAATATATCAGTTATACTGCATGCATCCCACGAAACAAGTCTTAACTTCGCCAAAACTAGACACTAGTTAGTGTATACACAGTTATATACTACCTCTGTCCCACCGAAAGTGTCTGAGATTTGTCCAAATTCAGATGTATCTAGACAGTGAAAGCATATAGATACATTCAAATTTTGACAAATATATCATCTTAAGTTTAAGTCCTGTGTTGTAGTTAATTCCCTTTGTCTTAAGTGATCCAACGGTGTATATGATTAGATATTTGTATACAATATAGGAGTACAGACAATCTACCAGTTGGTCCAGTTTTAAACTGAGTATAGAGCTTCAATCATGACCCTTGGAGTGCTAAATCTAACGGTGCACAACAGCAGGATTCTCTGTGAAGAGTGCACATAGCTAACTCTACAATATTTTAGAACCATCACGTGAGCCTTGGGTCTACCCCAAAAAATGACCAAATATCTGAAACCCCTGAAGCATATGAATAACCCCATCAAAGAAATCGCTATTCAGCACTGCTACATGGATCAATGGAAGGTTCTTACGGTCTCAACTCTCAAGGAAACATCAAAGGAAAAGGTAGATAAGAAATGAGTGAGTGTTAGATGTACACATATTTTTAATTTTTTATTTGTTCCCTTCGTTTGCCGACTGATGGGAAGAAACATCATTTTTTGTAGGACCACTCTTGTTTTCGTATTTTATATATGCATTGCTGGCAATATTTTCTTTCGAAAACCATGAATATAGCTCGAGCTACATGTAGCATGGTTTTTGAAAATTTTGAGAGCTGCATTTTGAAGTTCCAAAGAAAACGGAGATTAAATACGGGTGTCAACAATGTTGTGTTCTACCAACATTCAAATGTCCAAATCAAAATATCTTATATTTAAGGTTTTGCAACAACAAAAAAATCTGACATATATTTTCCAACATTTTGTAACTTCAAAATCTATCAGATTCTGTCATTTTTGTGCGGCCCGAATATAGGGTATCTCAATTTCAGATTTTACACTCTGGTAGAATAATACATTCTCTACATCTATTTTTTTAGATTTTTTATATATTCTTTCAAAACTTGCGAAAGGCATGCTATAAATATTCTTTTGATTATCAAACAGAATCTTTAATGGTTTGACGTGCATACATACTAGTAATATAAAAATATAAAAGTTCTCGCCTTGTACACATTTTGTTGATTTTTTGGAATGAATACAACATTCAATTTGGTAGATAGAGTACTAAACATTTCATGGGAAACTTAAAGCAGCTTGCCAAACAAAGGCTAATAGAAGAAAAAAATAGAGGTATGACAGGCATAACATCCACGATGGGGTTGAAATATGCATAAGCTTCGGGCAATTTGGCAAAGAAAAATCTAGCCGGATAAAGAACATAATTAAAAAAGGTACAGGTTAAACTAAGTAAATTAGGCATAACAAGTATTTCATTCTTGTTTAGTAAATAATTGGATTTTGATTGAGTTACTTTTCTAAGGGAAAAAAGGAGAAGGCAGATATTCAAGACACTTTTGGTGGGACGGAGGGAGTAAATCAAAAGTAAGAAAAAGTTATAACATGTTTCATGAGATGGAGTACTAAATAACGGCCATATGCATCTCTTCGATGCAGAGGCCGGGGTACCTCGCCCTCTATTTCGAGCAAAAATCAACTAGTTATATGAAACAATGGGTGTAAAAGTTAATCAAGAAGGGTGCCTTCATTGTGCTACGTTAACATTTGAGATACTTGTTAATTACATCCATATTCTGCAGTGGATAGAGTTAGTAATTCAGGATTGCATTCACATACGGAGTATACTATGTATGCTGATGACTGATTAGTACTAATTCGTTGCAAGCAACGGTTCATTCATATTCAGATAAAGGATGTGATCGTTAAGTCATATACTTATGAAAGTCCTTATGCATCTCTCTAATGCAGATGGCGGGGGTCTCTCGTCCTCCTTTTGGAGCAAAAATCAATTAGTTATATATGAAACAATGGGTGTAAAAGGTTATCAAAAAGGGTGCCTTCATAGTGCTACCTTATCTTTTGAGATACTGGGTAATTACATCCATATTCTGCAGTGGCGTAGAATTACTAATTCAGGAATGCAATCACATACTGAGCATACTATGTTTGTTGGTGACTAATTAGTACTAATTCATTGCAAGCAACGGTTCATTCATATTCAGCAAAAGGCGGTGTGATCATTAAGTCATTTATGAAAGGTAAAATATAAACAAGGTAGTTCATGAATAACTTCATTGATTAAGGCAGTGTATCATGCAATGCAACATAAGGACTGAAAAAATACCATTTGGGGTGTCCCAGCAGTACGTCCAGCCCCTAATTTCGTCCACCGCAAAAACTTGGCCACCGAGTTCAATGGCATCACAGAACGCCGGCACAATTTGTTCAGGTGTAGGGTTCTTCAGCATTCTCCAGTCGCCACCCCCTTCAAGGTAGAAAATCCTTTTGTCGAACAAGGCGATGAGCTTGTAATCTGCGTACCTCCCACCTTTTGTGGGCACTTGGCAGATTACAATCTTCAACAAATTAATTGCTCGACTCCAGCAAAGATAGTATAACCAATCTTTAGTAGCAGGTTGATATGTAACACCATGACCAATCTTCGGATCAGGTGGGGATGGAAGGGGGATATGTCGCTCGGTGTAGACGTTCACAAGGCACCACTGGCACCCACGATGATCGGCGGCGGCGATCCAGTCGCCGTTCGCGCCAAGCCATTTTCTGTCGTGCATGAACGGCAGGGTGACAGAACGGCGAGGATGGTCAAGGGGCACCAGGTCGTACACGGTAACATGCAGACGAGATGCTGTCGCCACGAACCAGGGATCATCGAACCAATAAGCAGGCGGAGGCATCAGCAGGCAGGGTTCATCCCAATGGTGCATCTTACCTTCATCATTGCTGATCTGGTCGTAGAGCTCCCTGGAACATGCGGCAAGTCGGACGGTGTAGGTAACGTCCAGATGCGCAGCGATGAGGTCGATGTTGTCGCCGGTGAGAGCCTCCAAGTGGCCGTCCCCGCCGCACCGGCAAAGCCTTGAATATTCCATCAGGTGAAGATGGATTTAGATGGATGGCGGATGCAACTTCGCTATGGAAGAAACGATGCGCGCCGCGGCCGGGTGGGGTGAGGAGAGAAAGGCCGGTATAGTACTAGTGATGCGGCGTGGTGGGGATCGAGATCCTGCGCGTGCGCGTGATTCTGCGAGGGTGAAGAAAAAGACGATAGACATGCAAGGGGCAAAACCTAGGCAGTACTCTAGGCTGCTGCTGCTGCGACTGGGCGCCGATTTGACTGTTGGTAGATGGTAGACTAGCACGCCACCCATCTATAAATTTGCGACGACGTTTGGTGCAGTGATGTCTCGTCACATCAGCTTGAGCAGAGAGGGCTTTTTTTACAGTTTCCATTACGATATATTTTTCGCCGATAATCGTAGTACTCTATGCCAGAGACACGTACCTTAACACGTGGGCAGCATGCAACCGCGCGAGCACCAAAATGAAATGAGAGATGTTTTAGAGCAGAACTTCATTTTCAATGCCTTTCCTAGCTTGGTTTGGAGGAGCTTCAGTGACTTGATGCTTCCAAGTCTCATTGTGACTAGGTGCCACCATCTACCATCTTTCGAGATCCAACGTTCCAAACTATCTGTTATTTCGAAGCTAAAAAAGAAAAAACTATTCAGAAAATTTTGAAAAAAATCCAGTAATATGTAGATGCCTTGTTTTAAAATCTATGAATATTTCATCCCATTCGGATGACTAGCTTGTGATTAAATAGCTTCTTACGTATTCGAGCACTAGTTTAAACTAAATATTATTTGCTCACAAACCAATTATTCAAATCGAATGAAACTCCACCAAAATATAAATCGAAATATGCATGATTTACTGCAATGTGAGCGGATAATTCAATCCCACGAAAAGACAATATGCTCCAAGACCAGTAATCTCTTCCCTAGCTTATCTGAACATAACTGACAGTGTCCTTAGAGAACATCTTGCAGCCTCAGTAAAGCCTCAGGTATGAACAAGAAGCATACTGCCATCTACAGATCACGCTAAGAACCACAACCCAGGATCATCCTCATAGCCTATATCATCAAGGTTTCCCTCCAAAATGCTTATGTTTTTGGAAAGTTTTCTTGACGATAGGGAAGATTCTGAAGGGCTTAGATTCGCTACAATAGCAAAAAATGGAAAATTTTCGCCGCTAAAAAGAGTATCCCGCCATTTTAATATACACTTACTAGTAGTTGATCAATTGTGCATTGCAAAACACAAAGTTCAGATCAAATGTGCAACATACCAACAGATAGTTAACTAGCAGTTTTACGAGCACATGGCGATACTAAGGTGATGAAGCAGTTAACTAGCAGAACAAGATCTCCTACTCAGGGACGCTCTTGGTGGACGCCGAGATATAGGTCGCTAGCTGTGCACGGAGATCCTCCTTCTCCTTGATAATCGCATTAAGGACGGCGGTTTGTCCGCGCATTAGCACCCTCGAGATCTGCCTCTTGAGCTTTAATTTCAACTTCTGTTCCATGAGATACTTGATGAGGTTGCTTCCAGTATCCATCCATGTGACGCTCTTGTTGTTCAGTTCCACCCAGTAGGCGTTCTGCTGCTTAAGCATGTCGACGCATTGCGCAAGATGAAAGGAGATCTCCTTCTCAGACGCCAAAACTCTGTGAAGACGATCACACTCCAGGGTGAGGGAGTGTTCATTCTCCAGCTGGCTGCCTATGTGGGCCTTGTTCTCTTCCTTTTGCTACAACAATAATTGTATGAAAAAAAAAGAAATCAACCCATTCATATATGAGTATTAGTTACCCGCAAACAATAGGACTACTAATTTCTAGCATGGATATTGATAAAGGAATGGACAACACTCGGACGCTCCACAAATACCACAGGGTTCATCAACACATAATTAATCGGAAAGCAGTGATTACATAAACTATAAAAAAACAAGTGGACAGAGGCATACAGCCTACCTGGCTTGGCCGGGAAACGGGGCCGAACTTAGCTTCGGACGGCCGGACTTGGGGCGCCACCGTCGTTGTGGTTACCGGGGAGACATTTGAACCGCCGGCCCTTTGAGATGTAAATAAATGTAAAAACGGTTAGAAAATAAGAATCAACTGAAGGACACCCCGCTAGAAACTTACCCGGACGAACCCTCGCCCTTGATGGTGGTGTTTGCATCATCATCATTCATCAATGTGACGCTCTGGTTATGCAGTTCCACACAAACGCGGTTCTGCTCATTAAGCCTGTCGAGCTCGGCAGTAAAGGTATTGATGCCTTGCTGAAGATTATGGCAGATCTTGTTCTCGGACGCCAAATCTACGTGAACAGGCTCAAACTCTGGGGTAAGGGAGAGTTCATTCCCCAGCTGGCTGCCTATGTGGGCCATGTTCACCTCCATTTGCTGGCACGATCATTGTATGGAACAAAAAAGAATCCAACCAATTCATATATGAGTAATTACACGCAAAAAAATAGGAGTACTACTAATTTCTAGCACAGATCTTGATACAGGAATGGACATCACATGGACGCTCCACAAATATCACAGTGTTCATCAACACATAATTAAAAGGAAAGCCGTGATTACATAAACTACTCCATCCTATCCCTTTTAGTAGTAGTAGTAGTAAACACGGATTTAGTAAAGTTGTATTCTCCCTATGATCCCTTTTAGTTGACTCGGATTTAGTACAAAGTTGTACAAATTTTATTTGACTCAAATTTCAAATAAAATGGATCGGAGGGAGTACTAAATCAGAGTCTATTAAAATGGATTGGAGGGAGTATTAAAAAAAAGTGGATAGAGGCATACAGCCTACCTGGCTTGGCCGTGAAACGGGGCCGAACTCAGCTTCCGACGACCGGACTTGGGGCGCCACCGTCGTGGGGGTTACCGGGTAGACGTTTGAACCGCCGGCCCTGTGAGATGTAAATAAATGGAAAAAACAGTTAGAAAATAAGAATGAACTGGAGGACACGCCACTAGAAACCTACCCGGACGAACCCTCGCCCACTGGCTCGCTCTCCATCGAATAGAGGATAGACTGCTCTGCGAGAATGCTCAGGCGATCATAAGTGGCCATACAACGACGCGCTAGCTGGCTAGATGAGTTTTTCTCGGCGGTCCTAGTCCTCATCGTCTTCCCTAGGATATCCTGCCGCCGGGCCGCCCGGCTCAATGGAGCCATGGCTTGCGAGGTACGTAGTACTTTACTACTCAGTAGTTAGGGTGGAGGGCTGGTGAAGGCTAGTTACTAGCTACCAGCAGAACAGAAAGAGAAGAAGGGCGGAGGGCTGGTCAAGGATAAATCTTACATACACCCAGAAAAGACCATCGTGCCCTCGCGGGGCTTCTGAGCAATTATAGGGACGTCTGTTCTCAAATGGGCAAGATAGGGTACCTTCCCGAGGAAGCATCTAGCACCCAAGCCAATGGACTGCGCGTTGATCAATGGTTACAGTATGTGTGGCATACTGTAAAAGAAAAGATAACAAGGGAAATGCCTGGCAGGGTCCAGAGGTGCATTTAATCGGACATGGGATTCCATAGTACAGTATACACCATAGAGTATGTGAACATAAACACAGAATACAATCAAGTGTTGGACCCTCTCCGCCAAATAAGATCATATATCGTCGTTAGGGCCGCCCTGGTGAATCCTCTGAATGAAAAAAGCCCATAGTTGGCAACCTAAACCCGCCGCTCCGAATAGGAACTTCCGTCCGACGATAACTTTCTGACAACAAAAAATAATTAATTCAGTACTGCATAAACCGCAATTTCAATTAGATAACCACGAAGATTAAGATAGGCGCATGTATCACCTGTCGATGCGAACCCAGATAGTCAGCTCCGTGCACGGTTGATACCATTGCAACGACCGCTCTAGTTCCGACCATTTGGCGGCGCCCGGCGTGGTCGTGCTGTTCGCCAGAATAGTGGCCGTATAGTTGGGGAGCATTAAACCAATCTCAGAGCGATTAAGTAATGGCTTGCCGTGCGACGACATACTCACATTGTACTCCGGCCACACGCACGCCGCCGACCTAACGCACTCAACGGATAGGCAGGCCAGCACGCATCCATTTTTCGGCTGGACTTGCGTATATGTGTGCCAGACGAACACGGTACCATCGTTCCCGTAGAAGATGACCGGACGTCTTGGCTCTGGCGGTGCCAGCACCGGGATGATGAACGCCATCGCGGTGCCGTACGGGATCATGTCCACACAAATCGAATGGATTTCTCTGAGGTGGGCGATGAGCGCTGCTGGCGAGGCGGAGAAGTCGCAGCCGGCCTCTGTGCAGTCGCACGGGCTGTGCGGGCACGCGAGCTCGTGGTCGTGGAGCTCGTTGTAGGCGACCACGCTCCCGCACCCGTCGTGGGGGCACTCCATCCTCTTTAATCTGCTTTGAAGAAGATATTGATGGGGAGGGGAGGGGAGGGGCGAGTGGAGAAGAAGGAAGGTGGTGGCTATTAATTCGGGCCTCACCGTCCCACCAGTTTGGCTAATTAAGGTGACGCTGAAAGTTTCACTGTCTATGTTTTCACACGCAGTACACCTTATATGATGGCCAAAAATGGGATATGAAGATTTTCTCGAAATATCAAAAAAAAAGATTGATGTTTGACATATGTGTGATGTTACTCAAAATTGAACTACATGTTACGAATGGACGGTCGGCAATTTTTAGGGAAGAAAATGAATTTTAAAATATTGAAATACTTTGAGTGTCTCTGTGTGAAGCCTTGCACTAAGATCATAGAAATTTCCATTACCCTTGGACTAGCTTGTGTCGTCATATGAGATATAGATGGTATAAAAATAACAAACTACAATACTAAGAGTGATTTATATAAATCAAGTTTGATTTCTTGCTTTCATGTATGAGTTAATTTATTAACATGGCTTTCTACCCCCCCCCCCACACACACACACACAAACACACAAACACACTCTCTCTCTCTCTCAAATGGGGGTGAGAGGAGAAGAAGGATGTTCGTAACTCATGCCTCACCATCCTACCAGACTTTGGTCGATGCCCAACACATTCATGACCTAAAAAGGTGACGTTGACTATTTCATAGTCTACATTTTCACAAGCATTATACAATGTATATTGGCCAAAATGTGATGTGTAGATTTTCTCGAATTGTACCTTATTTGGATTCATGTTTGACGTATGAGCGGTTTTACTCAAAATTCAACTACATGTTCAAATGCCAGGTCGGAAAATTTGAATGAAGAAAATATAGTTTAAATATTGAAATAAGTGAGCATATGTGTGCGTGTGTGCGTGTGTGTGTGTGTGTCTTTTGTGCACTACGATACGTAAAATTGGCACTACCATTTTACGAATGTGGTGGGTCCTAGAATATTGAAGCAAATTCAAAAAAAATGTGCTAGCTTGAGTCATCGTATGAGATAAAATCGCTATACAAATAACAAACTTACAACCTTAAGGTAATTTAAGAAAGATTTATTATCTTGCTTGCACATGTGTGGTCATGTTGATTGCATTGTATATTAGTATGAACTTAATAATAATTATCCCAAATATTGGCAGCAATGTGCATCTTACCGTTCACATATATTTTATTCAACTTCATTTCACACATAAATACATTCTACTTTATTAGTGTAAAATAAGAGCTTTATGTGAGCTTTATTGTGAAGTGGCTGCCTGAGAGAAGGGCCAAATTTTCAAGGTAACAATTTTGAAACATGGCATACTTCATAAGATGACCATTTAGGTGATATATATGTTGATTATTTCTCGAGTTTGTAATATATGTGGACTTATGTTGAGTTTTAACCAATTTTAGTCAATTTAAAATTGCATGTTCTTTAAAGTTCGGCACGAGTTTTGGTAGAAAATATGCAGATTTTACCATGGTAAGGTGTTATGCTTCATGCATGAAAAATCTACAAAGAAAAGATGAACAATTTGTACGAATGGTGAAGCCGGTGAATTTGAAGCAAATTGAATGCAACCAAAGGAAATTCATTAAAACTAAAAAAAAGATGAAGAGTTCACGAGGAAATGGTATGGCGATTTGAAAAGAAAATGAATCACTACATATGTGAATCTGGTCATAGTAAACGAAAATGCCAAGTAGAGTTTCCAATTTTGTTCATAAAAATAGATCAAATTTGAACTAGATTTGTGATGTAGATTGGTCATAGAAACCGCTATAAGCCATCGCAATGTACGGAAGTGAATAATTCTAGGCATCCATATTTTAATTACTTCATGTAATGTAATTGAACAAGCTAGATTGGGTATTGCCCCATGAAATTGTACCACACATGCCAACAATAGTAAACCTGGTTGCTTACAAGTACGCCAACATTATGTGGCTTGATTAAATGTGCATTAAACTTAAAATGCCTATTTATTTATATTGTTTTAGTAGTCGTATGACAGTGAAGGATCCAGAGTTGCATTAATCGGCGAATTGGGTTACATATTACATAGAATAATTCATGGTAAACATAAAATACATCCAATCCGTCAATATTTTTAGATAAAGGTCTAAGTAGTCCTTCCCCACCGAAGTAGATGACCACCTCCAACACTACGGCCGTCCTGACAAGAACCATCAGCAAAACGTCTCTTTTAGTCCTTGTACTGAGTACTTTGAAGCAGGAAGCCCCAGACACACCCTTCCTTTTACGGTGATGAAGCAATATTAAACATCAAAAGAAGAGGCAGAACAAGATCTCCTACTCAGGGACACTTGGTGGACGCCGAGATATAGGTCGCTAGCTGTGCACCGAGATCCTCTTCTCCTTGCTAATCGCCCTGTCACAAGAAAAACAAATTAATTCAGCATTACTTAAATCCGCATTAGCATCGTCCCAATAAGATTGAGGGTAGTGTTATGTTCACTCACTCCTTATCGATGCGCAAATAGATAGTCAGCTGCTTCGATGATTCATTGCCGCACAGGTACCGCGGCGGCACCGAGAGGAAGGAAGTGACATCTCCCAAAGAAACTGTGCCCGGAGTCGGGCTGCTCGTCGGCTCTAATACCGCCTTCACCACGTCAAACAAGTGTTCCCCGGTAAGCTTACGCGGCCCCGGCATCGGCGGGCCGTTCGCCCACATTGTCACCCTATACCGGGGCAAGTTGCACGCCGCCGGCCTGACGCACACGAAGGATACCGCGGTGTCCATGCCGCAAGGGTGGATGTGCAAGGCGAACACTGCGCCATCCGTCCCGTAGCCGATGAGCTGTAGTTTTGGCGAGCCCGGTGCCGGCACCTTCAGATGAACAAATCCGAAGTCCTCGTCGTACGGGAACCTATCCACAGCGGTCAAGTGGGCTTCTCTGAGGTGTAGGATGAACGGTACCTTCGAATCGGCGAATTCGCAGCCGGGGTGCGTGCAGAAGCAAGAGCCGTGCGGGCACGCCATCATGTGCTTGTCTTCCTCGTTGTAAGGGATCTCCCTCCCGCACCAGTCGTTGATACACTGGATCGTCGGCTTCAGAGGCTGCTTCTTCGGCACAGGCAACTCCATAGTCTAAGGTCTGATGAGGGATCGGAAAGGGGCGCGGGGGGTTGTGGCGGCGGCGGCGCGAGCGAGGGGGGAGCAGTGAGAAGCTGAGAACTGAGAAGGGAGATTGATGTTTATGGAGATTGATGTTTCTTTATAATAATATAGAGGGCTCTTCTTTTAACGGGAGCCTCTAGACTGGTGGACACATGACCTGTGCTCACTGAAGTGTGGGACCTCACGCATGGGAACCACACGTAAGTGACAGACCAGTTGGTGTACTCGGGTGATTATTATAATGTATAAGTACTCCATAGTTTCCTATAGATCCAAGGGTAGGAAAGCCAAGTTATCTCATTTACAAGACATTATTTTTTCCATGAAGCCAAGTTTATCCCCCTCCCCCAGTGATTTGACCTAGATTTGAAATCAAGGCACACGTGATTCAAAAAAGGCAATCTAAAAACATGGAGTATTCATCATTTTGTAGTACATATATCTAGGGAAAATACCAAACATGCCATACCAGTGTTTTAGAGAAGAACCCTCAAGTAGATTGGCACCATGTTGGAGTTCGTCTAGCTAAATTTCCTCCCACATGCATGTGAGCTTGGTACCACTACACAAGAACCATGCCAAACTTTTGAATCATGGCCCAATTTTATGTATATATTTGCAACTTTTCATCATGCAAGCATGAATACTTTGCAAAATATGTGCATTTTGGGTTGTCGCCCATAAATGTGTTTTTGCTTGTCTGCCACCAATCAAGTTTTCATTCGCGGGGAAACATGCATGACAGGATGACCATTTCCAAGGTTTCATGAATTATCTCAATGTGCATCTATATATATACAATTTCTTGGGCTAAATCCGATAAAATGCAAATTTGACACAGTGTGTAGATGAAGTACAGATCAAACAAATAATTTAAAAAATACATGGGTGTGTGGCCTGAATGTGTGGATCGAGCCAAGTACATTTTATATAATAATGGCCAAACACATGCACCGCACCCTCGTACTAGAGCAAATTAAAACAAGCAGGGTGAGAGCATCGTGAGATTGCTCGACCTAGCTAAATTTTAAAACAAGCCGAATTAATAAGTTATTGTGTGGGGATTGATAGAAAAGATCGAAACAAAGCATGCATAGTCATATCATTTGTGGTTTACATAATACCTCTATGAACAGTACCAAATAAACATGGCATATATACACTTCTATGTTTAGACAAGAACCCTGCATATTTTTTTGCACCATGTGTTTGAGGCCTCGCTTCCCCAGAAGTGTGTGTGAGAGCATTTTGCATGCTACGAGAAAACAATGCCAAACATTTGAATCGCATGACTCATTTTTTGGTAGTGATATATAGGTTTATGGTTTATATATATAAGGTTTAGTGTTAGGGTCTAGGGGTTTAATATAATTAGGGTTTAGGGTTTATAGAGATTCACATCATCTGTTTCATTTCACATTTGTGATGTACAATACTACATACCTAAGTAAAATCGATCCATTCTTAGTCACTCCAAAATGGAGCTCGTGGCCGGGAGGTTTTTGGAATTTCCATGTTTGAAACCCAATACCACTTCTCTTTGGTTCAAAAACCTCCCAAAATTAAGCCCGTTTTCAAATATTTCAAACTTATTCAAATTTGGTTCAAATTTGAAAGACATACAAGTTATATCACACATATTGCATACATTTTCACACAAACTGCACTAGATGCTAACCCTATAATTTGAGACCATTTGGATGAGGTCGAAAAAATTCTTGGATTAGAATCGTGTTGTTCAAACCCCGTAGTTGGATTTTTTTGAACCCTTGATCTGTAGAACTGGGCAAAACCCGAGTTTAACCTATTTAATTATAGATTCGTATATCGATTTTTCTACTACCTTTTTATTATTACTATGCAGCACATGGGTGTTTGCCCGTCGAGTGAAACACGGAGGAAGAGGGATCACTCGGAAGGAGAGAAGAAGGGTGTCTCCCCTTTTTCGGGTGATGATGTTGACTTTTGTGCAGGGTTTGTCAGTGAGCAGGAGGTGCGAGCGAGCGAGTCGAGCGAGGCCGAGAATGAGAGAGATTTGTTTTTTTTTGTGAGAGGGACAACCGAAGGATCCAGAAGGACCCACAGACTTCCAATACGCATCGATGCGTCTTCTCTTGACAAAGAAGATGGCTGGGAGTTTGCGTACCTACTGCACGTGACTTGTGCTCACTGAAGTGTGGGACCTCAAGGGTGGGCACCACACGTAAGTGACAGACCTGTTGGTGTAAAAACTCGGTTGATTATAATAGTGCATTAGAACAAAGTTTCCTATGGATTCAAGGGTAGGAAATCCAAGTTAACTCATTTACGTGTTAAACTTATCTAAATCTTGGTCAAACATAGGATTTGACCAAGATTCAAATGGGCAGAAAAATAAAAAAACAGAAAAATGAAAAACCAAATCACATAGTCTTCTTATGTCATGTAGTAAGCAGTAAAGTTGATAAAAAAAGGTCCATACATATTCAAACCACACAAATCATGTATCTATATATACCCCCTAACCCCTAAACTCCGTCTTATGAAGTCAAACATGGAAATTTCAAAAACCATCCTAAGAGCTACATTTTGGGGTGACTAAGAAGGATACATGCTTCCCTTTTCATTTTCATGTTTTAAACTTGTTTAAATTATCTTGGTCAAACCTAGGATTAGACAAGATTCAAATGGGCATCAAAATTGAAAAAAATTCAGCAAAAAAAAACCAAAGCAAATAGTTTTCTTATGTCATATAGTAAGCATTAAAGTTGATAAACAAGGTCTAGACATAATCAAACCAGACAAATCATGTAGCTATACCCCCTAACCCCTAAACTCTGTCTTATGAATTGAAGTCAAGCATGTGAAGAGAAGTGGTTTTGGGTTTCAAACATGGAAATTTCAAAAACCTCCCAAAAGCTTCATTTTAGAGTGACTAAGAAGGATCCATGCTTACCTTTTCATTTTCATGTTTTAAACTTGTTTAAATTATCTTGGTCGTCAAACCTAGGATTTGACAAGATCCAAATGGGCATCAAAATTGAAAAAAAAATCAGAAAAAAGAAAAACCAAAGCAAATAGTTTTCTTATGTCATATATATAGTAAGCATTGAAGTTGATAAACAAGGTCCATACATATTCAAACAACACAAATCATGTATCTATACCCCTAACCCCTAAATTGATTAACTATGTCTTATGAAGTCAAGCATGTGAAGAGAAGTGGTTTTGGGTTTCAAACATGGAAATTTCAAAAACCTCCCAAAAGCTTCATTTTAGAGTGACTAAGAAGGATCCATGCTTACATTTGCATTTTCATATTTTAAAATTGTTTAAATCATTATCAAACCTAGGATTTGACCAAGATACAAATGGGTGGGCACAAAATTCAAAAAAATCAGAAAAATGAAAAACAAAAGCACATAGTCTTCTTATATATGTCATATCGTAAGCATTCGAGTTGATAAACGAGGTCTAGGTATATATATCCAAACCAGACAAATCATGTATCTACCCCCCATCGATCTTATGAAGTCTAGCATGAAGAGAAGTCGTTTTGGGTTTCAAACATGGAAATTTCAAGAACATCCCAAAAGCTTCATTTTAGAGTGACTAAGAAGGATACATGCTTACCTTTTAATTTTCATGTTTTAAACTTGTTTAAATCTTGGTTGAACCTAGGATTTGACCAAGATTCAAATATATGGGCATAAAATTCAAAAAAAATAGAAAAATGAAAAACCAAAGCACATAGTCTTCTTATGTCTATAGTTAGCATTAAAGTTGATAAACATGTCTAGACATATTCAAACTAGAAAATCATGTCTATATCTACACCCCTAACCCTAAACTCTGTCTTATGAAGTCAAGCATGCATGAAGAGAAGTGGTTTTTTTGTTTCAAACATGGAAATTTCAAAAACCCTCCCAAGAGCTACATTTTGGGGTGACTAAGAAGGATAGATGCTTATTTTTTCATATTCATGATTTAAACTTGTTTAAACCATGGTCAAACCTAGGATTTGACCAAGATTCAAATGGGCATCAAAATTGAAAAAAAATCAGCAAAAAGAAAAACCAAAGCAAATAGTTTTCTTATGTTATATAGTAAGCATTAAAGTTGATAAACAAGGTCTAGACATATTCAAACCAGACAAATCATGTAGCTATACCCCTAACCCCTAAACTCTGTCTTATGAAGTCAAGCATGAAGAGAAGTGGTTTTGGGTTTCAAACATGGAAATTTCAAAAACCTCCCAAAAGCCCCTTTTCAAATATTTCAAACTTATTCAAATTTGGTTCAAATTTGAAAGACATACAAGTTATAGCACACATAGTGCATACATTTTCACACAAACTGCACTAGATGCTAACCCTATAGCTTGAGGCCATTTGGATGAGGTCGAAAAAATTCTTGGATTAGAATCGTGTTGTTCGAACCCCGTAGTTGGATTTTTTTGAACCCTTGATCTGTAGAACTGGGCAAAACCCGAGTTTAGAGTGACTAAGAAGGATACATGCTTCCCTTTTCATTTTCATGTTTTAAACTTGTTTAAATTATCTTGGTCAAACCTAGGATTAGACAAGATTCAAATGGGCATCAAAATTGAAAAAAAATCAGCAAAAAGGAAAACCAAAGCAAATAGTTTTCTTATGTCATATAGTAAGCATTAAAGTTGATAAACAAGGTCTAGACATATTCAAACCAGACAAATCATGTAGCTATACCCCCTAACCCCTAAACTCGATCTATCTTATGAAGTCAAGCATGTGAAGAGAAGTGGTTTTGGGTTTCAAACATGGAAATTTCAAAAACCTCCCAAAAGCTTCATTTTAGAGTGACTAAGAAGGATCCATGCTTCCCTTTTCATTTTCATGTTTTAAACTTGTTTAAATTATCTTGGTCGTCAAACCTAGGATTTGACAAGCAGATTCAAATGGGCATCAAATTTGAAAAAAAAATCAGAAAAAAGAAAAACCAAAGCAAATAGTTTTCTTATGTCATATAGTAAGCATTGAATTTGATAAACAAGGTCCATACATATTCAAACCACACAAATCATGTATCTATACCCCCTAAGCCCTAAATTAATTAACTATGTCTTATGAAGTCAAGCATGTGAAGAGAAGTGGTTTTGGGTTTCAAACATGGAAATTTCAAAAACCTCCCAAAAGCTTCATTTTAGAGTGACTAAGAAGGATCCATGCTTACATTTGCATTTTCATATTTTAAACTTGTTTAAATCATTATCAAACCTAGGATTTGACCAAGATACAAATGGGTGGGCACAAAATTCAAAAAAATCAGAAAAATGAAAAACAAAAGCACATAGTCTTCTTATATATGTCATATCGTAAGCATTCGAGTTGATAAACGAGGTCTAGGTATATCCAAACCAGACAAATCATGTATCTACCCCCGTCGATCTTATGAAGTCTAGCATGAAGAGAAGTCGTTTTGGGTTTCAAACATGGAAATTTCAAGAACATCCCAAAAGCTTCATTTTAGAGTGACTAAGAAGGATACATGCTTACCTTTTAATTTTCATGTTTTGAACTTGTTTAAATCTTGGTTGAACCTAGGATTTGACCAAGATTCAAATATATGGGAATAAAATTCAGAAAAAAACAGAAAAATGAAAAACCAAAGCACATAGTCTTCTTATGTCTATAGTTAGCATTAAAGTTGATAAACAGGTCTAGACATATTCAAACTAGAAAATCATGTATATATCTACACCCCTAACCCTAAACTCTGTCTTATGAAGTCAAGCATGCATGAAGAGAAGTGGTTTTTTTTGTTCCAAACATGGAAATTTCAAAAACCCTCCCAAGAGCTACATTTTGGGGTGACTAAGAAGGAAAGATGCTTATTTTTTCATATTCATGATTTAAACTTGTTTAAACCATGGTCAAACCTAGGATTTGACCAAGATTCAAATGGGCATCAAAATTGAAAAAAAATCAGCAAAAATAAAAACCAAAGCAAATAGTTTTCTTATGTTATATAGTAAGCATTAAAGTTGATAAACAAGGTCTAGACATATTCAAACCAGACAAATCATGTATCTATACCCCCTAACCCCTAAACTCTGTCTTATGAAGTCAAGCATGAAGAGAAGTGGTTTTGGGTTTCAAACATGGAAATTTGAAAAACCTCCCAAAAGCCCCTTTGCAAATATTTCAAACTTATTCAAATTTGGTTCAAATTTGAAAGACATACAAGTTATAGCACACATAGTGCATACATTTTCACACAAACTGCACTAGATGCTAACCCTATAATTTGAGGCCATTTGGATGAGGTCGAAAAAATTCTTGGATTAGAATCGTGTTGTTCGAACCCCGTAGTTGGATTTTTTTGAACCCTTGATCTGTAGAACTGGGCAAAACCCGAGTTTAACCTATTTAATTATAGATTCGTATATCGATTTTTCTACTACCTTTTTATTATTACTATGCAGCACATGGGTGTTTGCCCGTCGAGTGAAACACGGAGGAAGAGGGATCACTCGGAAGGAGAGAAGAAGGGGGTGTCTCCCCTTTTTCGGGTGATGATGTTGACTTTTGTGCAGGGTTTGTCAGTGAGCAGGAGGTGCGAGCGAGCGAGCGAGCGAGCGAGTCGAGCGAGGCCGAGAATGAGAGAGATTTGTTTTTTTGTGAGAGGGACAACCGAAGGATCCAGAAGGACCCACAGACTTCCAATACGCATCTGATGCGTCTTCTCTTGACAAAGAAGATGGATGGGAGTTTGCGTACCTACTGCACGTGACTTGTGCTCACTGAAGTGTGGGACCTCAAGGGTGGGCACCACACGTAAGTGACAGACCTGTTGGTGTAAAAACTCGGTTGATTATAATAGTGCATTAGAACAAAGTTTCCTATGGATTCAAGGGTAGGAAATCCAAGTTAACTCATTTACGTGTTAAACTTGTCTAAATCTTGGTCAAACCTAGGATTTGACCAAGATTCAAATGGGCAGAAAAATAAAAAAACAGAAAAATGAAAAACAAAATCACATAGTCTTCTTATGTCATATAGTAAGCATTAAAGTTGATAAACAAGGTCTAGACATATCAAACCATACAAATCATGTATCTACCCCTAACCCCTAAACTCCGTCTTATGAAGTCAAGCATGAAGAGAAGTGGTTTTGGGTTTCAAACATGGAAATTTCAAAATCCTCCCAAAAGCCCCTTTTCAAATATTTCAAACTTATTCAAATTTGGTTCAAATTTGAAAGACATACAAGTTATAGCACACATAGTGCATACATTTTCACAAAAACTGCACTAGATGCTAACCCTATAGCTTGAGGCCATTTGGATGAGGTCGAAAAAATTCTTGGATTAGAATCGTGTTGTTCGAACCCCGTAGTTGGATTTTTTGAACCCTTGATCTGTAGAACTGGGCAAAACCCGAGTTTAGAGTGACTAAGAAGGATACATGCTTCCCTTTTCATTTTCATGTTTTAAACTTGTTTAAATTATCTTGGTCAAACCTAGGATTAGACAAGATTCAAATGGGCATCAAAATTGAAAAAAAATCAGCAAAAAGGAAAACCAAAGCAAATAGTTTTCTTATGTCATATAGTAAGCATTAAAGTTGATAAACAAGGTCTAGACATATTCAAACCAGACAAATCATGTAGCTATACCCCCTAACCCCTAAACTCGATCTATCTTATGAAGTCAAGCATGTGAAGAGAAGTGGTTTTGGGTTTCAAACATGGAAATTTCAAAAACCTCCCAAAAGCTTCATTTTAGAGTGACTAAGAAGGATCCATGCTTCCCTTTTCATTTTCATGTTTTAAACTTGTTTAAATTATCTTGGTCGTCAAACCTAGGATTTGACAAGCAGATTCAAATGGGCATCAAATTTGAAAAAAAATCAGAAAAAAGAAAAACCAAAGCAAATAGTTTTCTTATGTCATATAGTAAGCATTGAATTTGATAAACAAGGTCCATACATATTCAAACCACACAAATCATGTATCTATACCCCCTAAGCCCTAAATTAATTAACTATGTCTTATGAAGTCAAGCATGTGAAGAGAAGTGGTTTTGGGTTTCAAACATGGAAATTTCAAAAACCTCCCAAAAGCTTCATTTTAGAGACTAAGAAGGATCCATGCTTACATTTGCATTTTCATATTTTAAACTTGTTTAAATCATTATCAAACCTAGGATTTGACCAAGATACAAATGGGTGGGCACAAAATTCAAAAAAATCAGAAAAATGAAAAACAAAAGCACATAGTCTTCTTATATATGTCATATCGTAAGCATTCGAGTTGATAAACGAGGTCTAGGTATATCCAAACCAGACAAATCATGTATCTACCCCCCGTCGATCTTATGAAGTCTAGCATGAAGAGAAGTCGTTTTGGGTTTCAAACATGGAAATTTCAAGAACATCCCAAAAGCTTCATTTTAGAGTGACTAAGAAGGATACATGCTTACCTTTTAATTTTCATGTTTTAAACTTGTTTAAATCTTGGTTGAACCTAGGATTTGACCAAGATTCAAATATATGGGAATAAAATTCAGAAAAAAACAGAAAAATGAAAAACCAAAGCACATAGTCTTCTTATGTCTATAGTTAGCATTAAAGTTGATAAACAGGTCTAGACATATTCAAACTAGAAAATCATGTATATATCTACACCCCTAACCCTAAACTCTGTCTTATGAAGTCAAGCATGCATGAAGAGAAGTGGTTTTTTTTGTTCCAAACATGGAAATTTCAAAAACCCTCCCAAGAGCTACATTTTGGGGTGACTAAGAAGGAAAGATGCTTATTTTTTCATATTCATGATTTAAACTTGTTTAAACCATGGTCAAACCTAGGATTTGACCAAGATTCAAATGGGCATCAAAATTGAAAAAAAATCAGCAAAAATAAAAACCAAAGCAAATAGTTTTCTTATGTTATATAGTAAGCATTAAAGTTGATAAACAAGGTCTAGACATATTCAAACCAGACAAATCATGTATCTATACCCCTAACCCCTAAACTCTGTCTTATGAAGTCAAGCATGAAGAGAAGTGGTTTTGGGTTTCAAACATGGAAATTTGAAAAACCTCCCAAAAGCCCCTTTGCAAATATTTCAAACTTATTCAAATTTGGTTCAAATTTGAAAGACATACAAGTTATAGCACACATAGTGCATACATTTTCACACAAACTGCACTAGATGCTAACCCTATAATTTGAGGCCATTTGGATGAGGTCGAAAAAATTCTTGGATTAGAATCGTGTTGTTCGAACCCCGTAGTTGGATTTTTTTGAACCCTTGATCTGCAGAACTGGGCAAAACCCGAGTTTAACCTATTTAATTATAGATTCGTATATCGATTTTTCTACTACCTTTTTATTATTACTATGCAGCACATGGGTGTTTGCCCGTCGAGTGAAACACGGAGGAAGAGGGATCACTCGGAAGGAGAGAAGAAGGGGTGTCTCCCCTTTTTCGGGTGATGATGTTGACTTTTGTGCAGGGTTTGTCAGTGAGCAGGAGGAGGAGCGAGCGAGCGAGCGAGTCGAGCGAGGCCGAGAATGAGAGAGATTTGTTTTTTTTGAGAGGGACAACCGAAGGATCCAGAAGGACCCACAGACTTCCAATACGCATCTGATGCGTCTTCTCTTGACAAAGAAGATGGATGGGAGTTTGCGTACCTACTGCACGTGACTTGTGCTCACTGAAGTGTGGGACCTCAAGGGTGGGCACCACACGTAAGTGACAGACCTGTTGGTGTAAAAACTCGGTTGATTATAATAGTGCATTAGAACAAAGTTTCCTATGGATTCAAGGGTAGGAAATCCAAGTTAACTCATTTACGTGTTAAACTTGTCTAAATCTTGGTCAAACCTAGGATTTGACCAAGATTCAAATGGGCAGAAAAATAAAAAAACAGAAAAATGAAAAACAAAATCACATAGTCTTCTTATGTCATATAGTAAGCATTAAAGTTGATAAACAAGGTCTAGACATATCAAACCATACAAATCATGTATCTACCCCTAACCCCTAAACTCCGTCTTATGAAGTCAAGCATGAAGAGAAGTGGTTTTGGGTTTCAAACATGGAAATTTCAAAATCCTCCCAAAAGCCCCTTTTCAAATATTTCAAACTTATTCAAATTTGGTTCAAATTTGAAAGACATACAAGTTATAGCACACATAGTGCATACATTTTCACAAAAACTGCACTAGATGCTAACCCTATAGCTTGAGGCCATTTGGATGAGGTCGAAAAAATTCTTGGATTAGAATCGTGTTGTTCGAACCCCGTAGTTGGATTTTTTGAACCCTTGATCTGTAGAACTGGGCAAAACCCGAGTTTAGAGTGACTAAGAAGGATACATGCTTCCCTTTTCATTTTCATGTTTTAAACTTGTTTAAATTATCTTGGTCAAACCTAGGATTAGACAAGATTCAAATGGGCATCAAAATTGAAAAAAAATCAGCAAAAAGGAAAACCAAAGCAAATAGTTTTCTTATGTCATATAGTAAGCATTAAAGTTGATAAACAAGGTCTAGACATATTCAAACCAGACAAATCATGTAGCTATACCCCCTAACCCCTAAACTCGATCTATCTTATGAAGTCAAGCATGTGAAGAGAAGTGGTTTTGGGTTTCAAACATGGAAATTTCAAAAACCTCCCAAAAGCTTCATTTTAGAGTGACTAAGAAGGATCCATGCTTCCCTTTTCATTTTCATGTTTTAAACTTGTTTAAATTATCTTGGTCGTCAAACCTAGGATTTGACAAGCAGATTCAAATGGGCATCAAATTTGAAAAAAAATCAGAAAAAAGAAAAACCAAAGCAAATAGTTTTCTTATGTCATATAGTAAGCATTGAATTTGATAAACAAGGTCCATACATATTCAAACCACACAAATCATGTATCTATACCCCCTAAGCCCTAAATTAATTAACTATGTCTTATGAAGTCAAGCATGTGAAGAGAAGTGGTTTTGGGTTTCAAACATGGAAATTTCAAAAACCTCCCAAAAGCTTCATTTTAGACAGACTAAGAAGGATCCATGCTTACATTTGCATTTTCATATTTTAAACTTGTTTAAATCATTATCAAACCTAGGATTTGACCAAGATACAAATGGGTGGGCACAAAATTCAAAAAAATCAGAAAAATGAAAAACAAAAGCACATAGTCTTCTTATATATGTCATATCGTAAGCATTCGAGTTGATAAACGAGGTCTAGGTATATCCAAACCAGACAAATCATGTATCTACCCCCCGTCGATCTTATGAAGTCTAGCATGAAGAGAAGTCGTTTTGGGTTTCAAACATGGAAATTTCAAGAACATCCCAAAAGCTTCATTTTAGAGTGACTAAGAAGGATACATGCTTACCTTTTAATTTTCATGTTTTAAACTTGTTTAAATCTTGGTTGAACCTAGGATTTGACCAAGATTCAAATATATGGGAATAAAATTCAGAAAAAAACAGAAAAATGAAAAACCAAAGCACATAGTCTTCTTATGTCTATAGTTAGCATTAAAGTTGATAAACAGGTCTAGACATATTCAAACTAGAAAATCATGTATATATCTACACCCCTAACCCTAAACTCTGTCTTATGAAGTCAAGCATGCATGAAGAGAAGTGGTTTTTTTTGTTCCAAACATGGAAATTTCAAAAACCCTCCCAAGAGCTACATTTTGGGGTGACTAAGAAGGAAAGATGCTTATTTTTTCATATTCATGATTTAAACTTGTTTAAACCATGGTCAAACCTAGGATTTGACCAAGATTCAAATGGGCATCAAAATTGAAAAAAAATCAGCAAAAATAAAAACCAAAGCAAATAGTTTTCTTATGTTATATAGTAAGCATTAAAGTTGATAAACAAGGTCTAGACATATTCAAACCAGACAAATCATGTATCTATACCCCCTAACCCCTAAACTCTGTCTTATGAAGTCAAGCATGAAGAGAAGTGGTTTTGGGTTTCAAACATGGAAATTTGAAAAACCTCCCAAAAGCCCCTTTGCAAATATTTCAAACTTATTCAAATTTGGTTCAAATTTGAAAGACATACAAGTTATAGCACACATAGTGCATACATTTTCACACAAACTGCACTAGATGCTAACCCTATAATTTGAGGCCATTTGGATGAGGTCGAAAAAATTCTTGGATTAGAATCGTGTTGTTCGAACCCCGTAGTTGGATTTTTTTGAACCCTTGATCTGCAGAACTGGGCAAAACCCGAGTTTAACCTATTTAATTATAGATTCGTATATCGATTTTTCTACTACCTTTTTATTATTACTATGCAGCACATGGGTGTTTGCCCGTCGAGTGAAACACGGAGGAAGAGGGATCACTCGGAAGGAGAGAAGAAGGGGGTGTCTCCCCTTTTTCGGGTGATGATGTTGACTTTTGTGCAGGGTTTGTCAGTGAGCAGGAGGTGCGAGCGAGCGAGCGAGTCGAGCGAGGCCGAGAATGAGAGAGATTTGTTTTTTTGTGAGAGGGACAACCGAAGGATCCAGAAGGACCCACAGACTTCATCCATGATGCGTCTTCTCTTGACAAAGAAGATGGATGGGAGTTTGCGTACCTACTGCACGTGACTTGTGCTCACTGAAGTGTGGGACCTCAAGGGTGGGCACCACACGTAAGTGACAGACCTGTTGGTGTAAAAACTCGGTTGATTATAATAGTGCATTAGAACAAAGTTTCCTATGGATTCAAGGGTAGGAAATCCAAGTTAACTCATTTACGTGTTAAACTTGTCTAAATCTTGGTCAAACCTAGGATTTGACCAAGATTCAAATGGGCAGAAAAATAAAAAAACAGAAAAATGAAAAACAAAATCACATAGTCTTCTTATGTCATATAGTAAGCATTAAAGTTGATAAACAAGGTCTAGACATATCAAACCATACAAATCATGTATCTACCCCTAACCCCTAAACTCCGTCTTATGAAGTCAAGCATGAAGAGAAGTGGTTTTGGGTTTCAAACATGGAAATTTCAAAATCCTCCCAAAAGCCCCTTTTCAAATATTTCAAACTTATTCAAATTTGGTTCAAATTTGAAAGACATACAAGTTATAGCACACATAGTGCATACATTTTCACAAAAACTGCACTAGATGCTAACCCTATAGCTTGAGGCCATTTGGATGAGGTCGAAAAAATTCTTGGATTAGAATCGTGTTGTTCGAACCCCGTAGTTGGATTTTTTTGAACCCTTGATCTGTAGAACTGGGCAAAACCCGAGTTTAGAGTGACTAAGAAGGATACATGCTTCCCTTTTCATTTTCATGTTTTAAACTTGTTTAAATTATCTTGGTCAAACCTAGGATTAGACAAGATTCAAATGGGCATCAAAATTGAAAAAAAATCAGCAAAAAGGAAAACCAAAGCAAATAGTTTTCTTATGTCATATAGTAAGCATTAAAGTTGATAAACAAGGTCTAGACATATTCAAACCAGACAAATCATGTAGCTATACCCCCTAACCCCTAAACTCGATCTATCTTATGAAGTCAAGCATGTGAAGAGAAGTGGTTTTGGGTTTCAAACATGGAAATTTCAAAAACCTCCCAAAAGCTTCATTTTAGAGTGACTAAGAAGGATCCATGCTTCCCTTTTCATTTTCATGTTTTAAACTTGTTTAAATTATCTTGGTCGTCAAACCTAGGATTTGACAAGCAGATTCAAATGGGCATCAAATTTGAAAAAAAATCAGAAAAAAGAAAAACCAAAGCAAATAGTTTTCTTATGTCATATAGTAAGCATTGAATTTGATAAACAAGGTCCATACATATTCAAACCACACAAATCATGTATCTATACCCCCTAAGCCCTAAATTAATTAACTATGTCTTATGAAGTCAAGCATGTGAAGAGAAGTGGTTTTGGGTTTCAAACATGGAAATTTCAAAAACCTCCCAAAAGCTTCATTTTAGACAGACTAAGAAGGATCCATGCTTACATTTGCATTTTCATATTTTAAACTTGTTTAAATCATTATCAAACCTAGGATTTGACCAAGATACAAATGGGTGGGCACAAAATTCAAAAAAATCAGAAAAATGAAAAACAAAAGCACATAGTCTTCTTATATATGTCATATCGTAAGCATTCGAGTTGATAAACGAGGTCTAGGTATATCCAAACCAGACAAATCATGTATCTACCCCCCGTCGATCTTATGAAGTCTAGCATGAAGAGAAGTCGTTTTGGGTTTCAAACATGGAAATTTCAAGAACATCCCAAAAGCTTCATTTTAGAGTGACTAAGAAGGATACATGCTTACCTTTTAATTTTCATGTTTTAAACTTGTTTAAATCTTGGTTGAACCTAGGATTTGACCAAGATTCAAATATATGGGAATAAAATTCAGAAAAAAACAGAAAAATGAAAAACCAAAGCACATAGTCTTCTTATGTCTATAGTTAGCATTAAAGTTGATAAACAGGTCTAGACATATTCAAACTAGAAAATCATGTATATATCTACACCCCTAACCCTAAACTCTGTCTTATGAAGTCAAGCATGCATGAAGAGAAGTGGTTTTTTTTGTTCCAAACATGGAAATTTCAAAAACCCTCCCAAGAGCTACATTTTGGGGTGACTAAGAAGGAAAGATGCTTATTTTTTCATATTCATGATTTAAACTTGTTTAAACCATGGTCAAACCTAGGATTTGACCAAGATTCAAATGGGCATCAAAATTGAAAAAAAATCAGCAAAAATAAAAACCAAAGCAAATAGTTTTCTTATGTTATATAGTAAGCATTAAAGTTGATAAACAAGGTCTAGACATATTCAAACCAGACAAATCATGTATCTATACCCCTAACCCCTAAACTCTGTCTTATGAAGTCAAGCATGAAGAGAAGTGGTTTTGGGTTTCAAACATGGAAATTTGAAAAACCTCCCAAAAGCCCCTTTGCAAATATTTCAAACTTATTCAAATTTGGTTCAAATTTGAAAGACATACAAGTTATAGCACACATAGTGCATACATTTTCACACAAACTGCACTAGATGCTAACCCTATAATTTGAGGCCATTTGGATGAGGTCGAAAAAATTCTTGGATTAGAATCGTGTTGTTCGAACCCCGTAGTTGGATTTTTTTTTGAACCCTTGATCTGCAGAACTGGGCAAAACCCGAGTTTAACCTATTTAATTATAGATTCGTATATCGATTTTTCTACTACCTTTTTATTATTACTATGCAGCACATGGGTGTTTGCCCGTCGAGTGAAACACGGAGGAAGAGGGATCACTCGGAAGGAGAGAAGAAGGGGGTGTCTCCCCTTTTTCGGGTGATGATGTTGACTTTTGTGCAGGGTTTGTCAGTGAGCAGGAGGTGCGAGCGAGCGAGCGAGTCGAGCGAGGCCGAGAATGAGAGAGATTTGTTTTTTTGTGAGAGGGACAACCGAAGGATCCAGAAGGACCCACAGACTTCCAATACGCATCTGATGCGTCTTCTCTTGACAAAGAAGATGGATGGGAGTTTGCGTACCTACTGCACGTGACTTGTGCTCACTGAAGTGTGGGACCTCAAGGGTGGGCACCACACGTAAGTGACAGACCTGTTGGTGTAAAAACTCGGTTGATTATAATAGTGCATTAGAACAAAGTTTCCTATGGATTCAAGGGTAGGAAATCCAAGTTAACTCATTTACGTGTTAAACTTGTCTAAATCTTGGTCAAACCTAGGATTTGACCAAGATTCAAATGGGCAGAAAAATAAAAAACAGAAAAATGAAAAACAAAATCACATAGTCTTCTTATGTCATATAGTAAGCATTAAAGTTGATAAACAAGGTCTAGACATATCAAACCATACAAATCATGTATCTACCCCTAACCCCTAAACTCCGTCTTATGAAGTCAAGCATGAAGAGAAGTGGTTTTGGGTTTCAAACATGGAAATTTCAAAATCCTCCCAAAAGCCCCTTTTCAAATATTTCAAACTTATTCAAATTTGGTTCAAATTTGAAAGACATACAAGTTATAGCACACATAGTGCATACATTTTCACAAAAACTGCACTAGATGCTAACCCTATAGCTTGAGGCCATTTGGATGAGGTCGAAAAAATTCTTGGATTAGAATCGTGTTGTTCGAACCCCGTAGTTGGATTTTTTTGAACCCTTGATCTGTAGAACTGGGCAAAACCCGAGTTTAGAGTGACTAAGAAGGATACATGCTTCCCTTTTCATTTTCATGTTTTAAACTTGTTTAAATTATCTTGGTCAAACCTAGGATTAGACAAGATTCAAATGGGCATCAAAATTGAAAAAAAATCAGCAAAAAGGAAAACCAAAGCAAATAGTTTTCTTATGTCATATAGTAAGCATTAAAGTTGATAAACAAGGTCTAGACATATTCAAACCAGACAAATCATGTAGCTATACCCCCTAACCCCTAAACTCGATCTATCTTATGAAGTCAAGCATGTGAAGAGAAGTGGTTTTGGGTTTCAAACATGGAAATTTCAAAAACCTCCCAAAAGCTTCATTTTAGAGTGACTAAGAAGGATCCATGCTTCCCTTTTCATTTTCATGTTTTAAACTTGTTTAAATTATCTTGGTCGTCAAACCTAGGATTTGACAAGCAGATTCAAATGGGCATCAAATTTGAAAAAAAAATCAGAAAAAAGAAAAACCAAAGCAAATAGTTTTCTTATGTCATATAGTAAGCATTGAATTTGATAAACAAGGTCCATACATATTCAAACCACACAAATCATGTATCTATACCCCCTAAGCCCTAAATTAATTAACTATGTCTTATGAAGTCAAGCATGTGAAGAGAAGTGGTTTTGGGTTTCAAACATGGAAATTTCAAAAACCTCCCAAAAGCTTCATTTTAGACAGACTAAGAAGGATCCATGCTTACATTTGCATTTTCATATTTTAAACTTGTTTAAATCATTATCAAACCTAGGATTTGACCAAGATACAAATGGGTGGGCACAAAATTCAAAAAAATCAGAAAAATGAAAAACAAAAGCACATAGTCTTCTTATATATGTCATATCGTAAGCATTCGAGTTGATAAACGAGGTCTAGGTATATCCAAACCAGACAAATCATGTATCTACCCCCCGTCGATCTTATGAAGTCTAGCATGAAGAGAAGTCGTTTTGGGTTTCAAACATGGAAATTTCAAGAACATCCCAAAAGCTTCATTTTAGAGTGACTAAGAAGGATACATGCTTACCTTTTAATTTTCATGTTTTAAACTTGTTTAAATCTTGGTTGAACCTAGGATTTGACCAAGATTCAAATATATGGGAATAAAATTCAGAAAAAAACAGAAAAATGAAAAACCAAAGCACATAGTCTTCTTATGTCTATAGTTAGCATTAAAGTTGATAAACAGGTCTAGACATATTCAAACTAGAAAATCATGTATATATCTACACCCCTAACCCTAAACTCTGTCTTATGAAGTCAAGCATGCATGAAGAGAAGTGGTTTTTTTTGTTCCAAACATGGAAATTTCAAAAACCCTCCCAAGAGCTACATTTTGGGGTGACTAAGAAGGAAAGATGCTTATTTTTTCATATTCATGATTTAAACTTGTTTAAACCATGGTCAAACCTAGGATTTGACCAAGATTCAAATGGGCATCAAAATTGAAAAAAAATCAGCAAAAATAAAAACCAAAGCAAATAGTTTTCTTATGTTATATAGTAAGCATTAAAGTTGATAAACAAGGTCTAGACATATTCAAACCAGACAAATCATGTATCTATACCCCCTAACCCCTAAACTCTGTCTTATGAAGTCAAGCATGAAGAGAAGTGGTTTTGGGTTTCAAACATGGAAATTTGAAAAACCTCCCAAAAGCCCCTTTGCAAATATTTCAAACTTATTCAAATTTGGTTCAAATTTGAAAGACATACAAGTTATAGCACACATAGTGCATACATTTTCACACAAACTGCACTAGATGCTAACCCTATAATTTGAGGCCATTTGGATGAGGTCGAAAAAATTCTTGGATTAGAATCGTGTTGTTCGAACCCCGTAGTTGGATTTTTTTGAACCCTTGATCTGTAGAACTGGGCAAAACCCGAGTTTAACCTATTTAATTATAGATTCGTATATCGATTTTTCTACTACCTTTTTATTATTACTATGCAGCACATGGGTGTTTGCCCGTCGAGTGAAACACGGAGGAAGAGGGATCACTCGGAAGGAGAGAAGAAGGGGGTGTCTCCCCTTTTTCGGGTGATGATGTTGACTTTTGTGCAGGGTTTGTCAGTGAGCAGGAGGTGCGAGCGAGCGAGCGAGCGAGCGAGTCGAGCGAGGCCGAGAATGAGAGAGATTTGTTTTTTTGTGAGAGGGACAACCGAAGGATCCAGAAGGACCCACAGACTTCCAATACGCATCTGATGCGTCTTCTCTTGACAAAGAAGATGGATGGGAGTTTGCGTACCTACTGCACGTGACTTGTGCTCACTGAAGTGTGGGACCTCAAGGGTGGGCACCACACGTAAGTGACAGACCTGTTGGTGTAAAAACTCGGTTGATTATAATAGTGCATTAGAACAAAGTTTCCTATGGATTCAAGGGTAGGAAATCCAAGTTAACTCATTTACGTGTTAAACTTGTCTAAATCTTGGTCAAACCTAGGATTTGACCAAGATTCAAATGGGCAGAAAAATAAAAAAACAGAAAAATGAAAAACAAAATCACATAGTCTTCTTATGTCATATAGTAAGCATTAAAGTTGATAAACAAGGTCTAGACATATCAAACCATACAAATCATGTATCTACCCCTAACCCCTAAACTCCGTCTTATGAAGTCAAGCATGAAGAGAAGTGGTTTTGGGTTTCAAACATGGAAATTTCAAAATCCTCCCAAAAGCCCCTTTTCAAATATTTCAAACTTATTCAAATTTGGTTCAAATTTGAAAGACATACAAGTTATAGCACACATAGTGCATACATTTTCACAAAAACTGCACTAGATGCTAACCCTATAGCTTGAGGCCATTTGGATGAGGTCGAAAAAATTCTTGGATTAGAATCGTGTTGTTCGAACCCCGTAGTTGGATTTTTTTGAACCCTTGATCTGTAGAACTGGGCAAAACCCGAGTTTAGAGTGACTAAGAAGGATACATGCTTCCCTTTTCATTTTCATGTTTTAAACTTGTTTAAATTATCTTGGTCAAACCTAGGATTAGACAAGATTCAAATGGGCATCAAAATTGAAAAAAAATCAGCAAAAAGGAAAACCAAAGCAAATAGTTTTCTTATGTCATATAGTAAGCATTAAAGTTGATAAACAAGGTCTAGACATATTCAAACCAGACAAATCATGTAGCTATACCCCCTAACCCCTAAACTCGATCTATCTTATGAAGTCAAGCATGTGAAGAGAAGTGGTTTTGGGTTTCAAACATGGAAATTTCAAAAACCTCCCAAAAGCTTCATTTTAGAGTGACTAAGAAGGATCCATGCTTCCCTTTTCATTTTCATGTTTTAAACTTGTTTAAATTATCTTGGTCGTCAAACCTAGGATTTGACAAGCAGATTCAAATGGGCATCAAATTTGAAAAAAAATCAGAAAAAAGAAAAACCAAAGCAAATAGTTTTCTTATGTCATATAGTAAGCATTGAATTTGATAAACAAGGTCCATACATATTCAAACCACACAAATCATGTATCTATACCCCCTAAGCCCTAAATTAATTAACTATGTCTTATGAAGTCAAGCATGTGAAGAGAAGTGGTTTTGGGTTTCAAACATGGAAATTTCAAAAACCTCCCAAAAGCTTCATTTTAGACAGACTAAGAAGGATCCATGCTTACATTTGCATTTTCATATTTTAAACTTGTTTAAATCATTATCAAACCTAGGATTTGACCAAGATACAAATGGGTGGGCACAAAATTCAAAAAAATCAGAAAAATGAAAAACAAAAGCACATAGTCTTCTTATATATGTCATATCGTAAGCATTCGAGTTGATAAACGAGGTCTAGGTATATCCAAACCAGACAAATCATGTATCTACCCCCCGTCGATCTTATGAAGTCTAGCATGAAGAGAAGTCGTTTTGGGTTTCAAACATGGAAATTTCAAGAACATCCCAAAAGCTTCATTTTAGAGTGACTAAGAAGGATACATGCTTACCTTTTAATTTTCATGTTTTAAACTTGTTTAAATCTTGGTTGAACCTAGGATTTGACCAAGATTCAAATATATGGGAATAAAATTCAGAAAAAAACAGAAAAATGAAAAACCAAAGCACATAGTCTTCTTATGTCTATAGTTAGCATTAAAGTTGATAAACAGGTCTAGACATATTCAAACTAGAAAATCATGTATATATCTACACCCCTAACCCTAAACTCTGTCTTATGAAGTCAAGCATGCATGAAGAGAAGTGGTTTTTTTTGTTCCAAACATGGAAATTTCAAAAACCCTCCCAAGAGCTACATTTTGGGGTGACTAAGAAGGAAAGATGCTTATTTTTTCATATTCATGATTTAAACTTGTTTAAACCATGGTCAAACCTAGGATTTGACCAAGATTCAAATGGGCATCAAAATTGAAAAAAAATCAGCAAAAATAAAAACCAAAGCAAATAGTTTTCTTATGTTATATAGTAAGCATTAAAGTTGATAAACAAGGTCTAGACATATTCAAACCAGACAAATCATGTATCTATACCCCCTAACCCCTAAACTCTGTCTTATGAAGTCAAGCATGAAGAGAAGTGGTTTTGGGTTTCAAACATGGAAATTTGAAAAACCTCCCAAAAGCCCCTTTGCAAATATTTCAAACTTATTCAAATTTGGTTCAAATTTGAAAGACATACAAGTTATAGCACACATAGTGCATACATTTTCACACAAACTGCACTAGATGCTAACCCTATAATTTGAGGCCATTTGGATGAGGTCGAAAAAATTCTTGGATTAGAATCGTGTTGTTCGAACCCCGTAGTTGGATTTTTTTTTGAACCCTTGATCTGTAGAACTGGGCAAAACCCGAGTTTAACCTATTTAATTATAGATTCGTATATCGATTTTTCTACTACCTTTTTATTATTACTATGCAGCACATGGGTGTTTGCCCGTCGAGTGAAACACGGAGGAAGAGGGATCACTCGGAAGGAGAGAAGAAGGGGTGTCTCCCCTTTTTCGGGTGATGATGTTGACTTTTGTGCAGGGTTTGTCAGTGAGCAGGAGGTGCGAGCGAGCGAGCGAGCGAGCCGAGAATGAGAGAGATTTTTTTTTTTTGTGAGAGGGACAACCGAAGGATCCAGAAGGACCCACAGACTTCCAATACGCATCTGATGCGTCTTCTCTTGACAAAGAAGATGGATGGGAGTTTGCGTACCTACTGCACGTGACTTGTGCTCACTGAAGTGTGGGACCTCAAGGGTGGGCACCACACGTAAGTGACAGACCTGTTGGTGTAAAAACTCGGTTGATTATAATAGTGCATTAGAACAAAGTTTCCTATGGATTCAAGGGTAGGAAATCCAAGTTAACTCATTTACGTGTTAAACTTGTCTAAATCTTGGTCAAACCTAGGATTTGACCAAGATTCAAATGGGCAGAAAAATAAAAAAACAGAAAAATGAAAAACAAAATCACATAGTCTTCTTATGTCATATAGTAAGCATTAAAGTTGATAAACAAGGTCTAGACATATCAAACCATACAAATCATGTATCTACCCCTAACCCCTAAACTCCGTCTTATGAAGTCAAGCATGAAGAGAAGTGGTTTTGGGTTTCAAACATGGAAATTTCAAAATCCTCCCAAAAGCCCCTTTTCAAATATTTCAAACTTATTCAAATTTGGTTCAAATTTGAAAGACATACAAGTTATAGCACACATAGTGCATACATTTTCACAAAAACTGCACTAGATGCTAACCCTATAGCTTGAGGCCATTTGGATGAGGTCGAAAAAATTCTTGGATTAGAATCGTGTTGTTCGAACCCCGTAGTTGGATTTTTTTGAACCCTTGATCTGTAGAACTGGGCAAAACCCGAGTTTAGAGTGACTAAGAAGGATACATGCTTCCCTTTTCATTTTCATGTTTTAAACTTGTTTAAATTATCTTGGTCAAACCTAGGATTAGACAAGATTCAAATGGGCATCAAAATTGAAAAAAAATCAGCAAAAAGGAAAACCAAAGCAAATAGTTTTCTTATGTCATATAGTAAGCATTAAAGTTGATAAACAAGGTCTAGACATATTCAAACCAGACAAATCATGTAGCTATACCCCCTAACCCCTAAACTCGATCTATCTTATGAAGTCAAGCATGTGAAGAGAAGTGGTTTTGGGTTTCAAACATGGAAATTTCAAAAACCTCCCAAAAGCTTCATTTTAGAGTGACTAAGAAGGATCCATGCTTCCCTTTTCATTTTCATGTTTTAAACTTGTTTAAATTATCTTGGTCGTCAAACCTAGGATTTGACAAGCAGATTCAAATGGGCATCAAATTTGAAAAAAAATCAGAAAAAAGAAAAACCAAAGCAAATAGTTTTCTTATGTCATATAGTAAGCATTGAATTTGATAAACAAGGTCCATACATATTCAAACCACACAAATCATGTATCTATACCCCCTAAGCCCTAAATTAATTAACTATGTCTTATGAAGTCAAGCATGTGAAGAGAAGTGGTTTTGGGTTTCAAACATGGAAATTTCAAAAACCTCCCAAAAGCTTCATTTTAGACAGACTAAGAAGGATCCATGCTTACATTTGCATTTTCATATTTTAAACTTGTTTAAATCATTATCAAACCTAGGATTTGACCAAGATACAAATGGGTGGGCACAAAATTCAAAAAAATCAGAAAAATGAAAAACAAAAGCACATAGTCTTCTTATATATGTCATATCGTAAGCATTCGAGTTGATAAACGAGGTCTAGGTATATCCAAACCAGACAAATCATGTATCTACCCCCTCGATCTTATGAAGTCTAGCATGAAGAGAAGTCGTTTTGGGTTTCAAACATGGAAATTTCAAGAACATCCCAAAAGCTTCATTTTAGAGTGACTAAGAAGGATACATGCTTACCTTTTAATTTTCATGTTTTAAACTTGTTTAAATCTTGGTTGAACCTAGGATTTGACCAAGATTCAAATATATGGGAATAAAATTCAGAAAAAAACAGAAAAATGAAAAACCAAAGCACATAGTCTTCTTATGTCTATAGTTAGCATTAAAGTTGATAAACAGGTCTAGACATATTCAAACTAGAAAATCATGTATATATCTACACCCCTAACCCTAAACTCTGTCTTATGAAGTCAAGCATGCATGAAGAGAAGTGGTTTTTTTTGTTCCAAACATGGAAATTTCAAAAACCCTCCCAAGAGCTACATTTTGGGGTGACTAAGAAGGATAGATGCTTATTTTTTCATATTCATGATTTAAACTTGTTTAAACCATGGTCAAACCTAGGATTTGACCAAGATTCAAATGGGCATCAAAATTGAAAAAAAATCAGCAAAAATAAAAACCAAAGCAAATAGTTTTCTTATGTTATATAGTAAGCATTAAAGTTGATAAACAAGGTCTAGACATATTCAAACCAGACAAATCATGTATCTATACCCCCTAACCCCTAAACTCTGTCTTATGAAGTCAAGCATGAAGAGAAGTGGTTTTGGGTTTCAAACATGGAAATTTCAAAAACCTCCCAAAAGCCCCTTTTCAAATATTTCAAACTTATTCAAATTTGGTTCAAATTTGAAAGACATACAAGTTATAGCACACATAGTGCATACATTTTCACACAAACTGCACTAGATGCTAACCCTATAATTTGAGGCCATTTGGATGAGGTCGAAAAAATTCTTGGATTAGAATCGTGTTGTTCGAACCCCGTAGTTGGATTTTTTTGAACCCTTGATCTGTAGAACTGGGCAAAACCCGAGTTTAACCTATTTAATTATAGATTCGTATATCGATTTTTCTACTACCTTTTTATTATTACTATGCAGCACATGGGTGTTTGCCCGTCGAGTGAAACACGGAGGAAGAGGGATCACTCGGAAGGAGAGAAGAAGGGGTGTCTCCCCTTTTTCGGGTGATGATGTTGACTTTTGTGCAGGGTTTGTCAGTGAGCAGGAGGTGCGAGCGAGCGAGTCGAGCGAGGCCGAGAATGAGAGAGATTTGTTTTTTTGTGAGAGGGACAACCGAAGGATCCAGAAGGACCCACAGACTTCCAATACGCATCTGATGCGTCTTCTCTTGACAAAGAAGATGGCTGGGACTTTGCGTACCTACTGCACGTGACTTGTGCTCACTGAAGTGTGGGACCTCACGCGTGGGCACCACACGTAAGTGACAGACCTGTTGGTGTAAAAACTCGGTTGATTATAATAGTGCATTAGAACAAAGTTTCCTATGGATTCAAGGGTAGGAAATCCAAGTTAAATCATTTACGTGTTAAACTTGTCTAAATCTTGGTCAAACCTAGGATTTGACCAAGATTCAAATGGGCAGAAAAATAAAAAAACAGAAAAATGAAAAACAAAATCACATAGTCTTCTTATGTCATATAGTAAGCATTAAAATTGATAAACAAGGTCTAGACATATCAAACCATACAAATCATGTATCTACCCCCTAACCCCTAATCTCCGTCTTATGAAGTCAAGCATGAAGAGAAGTGGTTTTGGGTTTCAAACATGGAAATTTCAAAAACCTCCCAAAAACTTCATTTTAGAGTGACTAAGAAGGATACATGCTTCCCTTTTCATTTTCTTGTTTTAAACTTGTTTAAATTATCTTGGTCAAACCTAGGATTTGACAAGATTCAAAGATACATGCTTCCCTTTTCATTTGACATGAATCCTTGTGGCACGACCATGTTGGGGTCACTCCTGGCTGTCTACCCAGCCGAGCATGCGGGCTCTATTACCTTGTACGAATCCTCGTTTTAAACAAAGAAGTGAACAAACGCCCCCCCCCCCACGGACACACACACACACTCTTTCTCTCTCTCTCTCTCTCTCTCTCTCTCTCTCTCTCTCTATCGCATCATTTGTCTGTCAGACTCCATTGATTTGCCCCAAGTTCAACAAGGTCGCCCCCTTTTCCTCTGAGAGTCCATTGATTTTTATTTGCTGGTGTCACTTGTGCTAAACTGTCATTCCTTGTACTCCCTCCGATTCATATTATTTGATGGTAATATAGATGCATCTATACACATTATAGTTGTAGATACATCCATTTTACCATCAATTAATATTGATCGGAGTTGCAGCGTGGTATGAGGCCTGCCGCCTGCCACCGTCGGCGAGGTTCCAAGTAAACGGCGCCAGAAGAAGAGTAGCGCGGCTCCGGATTCAACCAACTGGCGGCGATGGACGGCACTATGGAAATAAACGCTACGAATTTGGAGGCCATCGCGTACAACATCGCTGGAACGGCGCAGGTCATGTGCTCCCACGACGGCTGCGGGGTCATCGTCAGCTACCACGAGTCCCTAAGCCACCAGATCGCGTGCCCGCACGGCCGGTGCAACTGCACGGAGCAGGGCTGCGACTTCGCCGCCCCACCGTCAGCGCTCCTCGTTCACCTCGCAGAGGCCCACTCGATTCAGGTGCACAGGTTAGAGTATGGCAAGTCCATAGAGTTCCGGGTGACCATGACGCACCCGTGCTCGCCGTGCAGGCTGCTCGTCGTCGAAGGGGATGACGGCTCCGTGTTCGTCCTGTACATCGACGCGCTCGGCCCGGCCATTGTCTTGTCTTTGGTATGCGTCAGTTCGGCCACATCCGTGTGGCCGCTCTACAGGGTGAAGATCTGGGCGCACGGCCCGCCGCCGTCCTCGAAATCGGACTGCAGGCGGGATGTCGTGAAGATGTCTGCCGATGCTTCTGGCAGCGCGTCGCCGGGCGCTGTCGTGTTTGAGGAGCTCACGTCGTTCCTCGTTGTGCCGGGGCCATACCTCGTTGGTGCTGGATCGTCCAAGGAGCTGCGTTTCTACATTCGCATATGCAAGCAGATGTAGCTACTGCTACTTTGCGTAGTTGAAAAAACTGTCAATTTGTCATGAGGAATGATAAATTTCGATGAAAAGTACTTGATTGTTCGTACGGCTGCTATTTTTTTATGGATTCTTCGTTTCATATTTGTGCTGAACTGTTTGTAGTAGTACTTATACTGTACTTAATAATAATGCAGCGTGGAAGTGAATACTCCTTTTTTTTGTGAATCGGAAGTGAATACTCCAACTATATGTAATTGTAACCCCTCCATCTGATTTATATAAAACTATGTGCACTTCCAGATCATTTCTCCTGTTTTTTAGATGTCCTTTCACTTACTATAAAAAACAAAGAAGCACTGCTGCTTTGATTCAAAGGAATGTGGAGAGTGTAGAAATAGGAAAGGTGTAGGATTGAAATTTTCCCATAGGAATCAAATCCAACATAATTCCTATGTCAATCCTATGAATCAAAGAAGCCCTAAGTGGTTACCGGTGCTTAATGCACAGTTCCAAAAAGTTCATCCCGCAGTCCAAATAACTAATAATCAGATGATGTCAATTTTTGTGTATGTAGTTGTGCCTATTACCATCACAAATATAGTCTCAAATAGTATGATGGTGGAGATACACATTTTTTAACTACCATGATTTTCGGTAAATGCTTAGTCAATTTTGACATAATTTGACTTTCTAAAAATAATATAAGCTAAGCTTTGAGATGGAGGTACTATATTGGGTTTTCCTCGTCTTAAGCAAAATCCCTTCCCATCCCCTTAAATAGAGTACTCCAGCCTCGAGGCTAGGAGATAAGAGAGGCCATCGATAGGCCACATACTCCTCGCGCGCTCGCAATGCTGGAAACTGTCACCGTTACCCTGAAGATGGACTCCACCGTGCTTCACTGCATTTTCTGCTCCCAGCCCCTCAAGCCCCCCGTCTTCAAGGTCGATCCCTTTCCCTCCCACACTCCATTGATGTTTCTTTTGTGGGTTCACTACTGCAAAAATGGCAATCCACGAACTTTGATTTGTGCAGTGCAAGGGTAATCATTTGGCCTGCGGCCGCTGCCTCAGCGAGCTTCCCGGGAACCGGTGCCATAGGTGCGTGGAACCCCGCGGCGGATTCGAGCACGACCCGGCAATGGACGCCGTCGTATCAGCGGCGACGGTTGAGTGCCCCCACAGCAGCTGCGGGAGCTTGGTGGCCTACCACCAGGTCCACGACCACAAGATTGCATGCCCGCACGCCCCTTGCGCTTGCACGGAGCCCGGCTGCGACTTCGCCGCCCCGCCAACAGCGCTCGTCGCCCACTTTGCAGCGGCCCACTCGATCCAAGTGCACAAGCTCCCGCCGTACAACACGACCAAAGTGTTCGAGGTGCTGGTGCCGGTGCCGGGTTCGCCGTGCCTGCGGATCATCGCCGAAGGGGAGGACGGCGCCGTGTTCGTCCTGATCATCGGCGTGCTCGGTTCGACTTCGACCACCATCGTGTCTACCGTGTGCGTTAGGGCGGCCGCGTGCGTGTGGCCTCTGTACACGGCAAAGATGTGGGCGAATGGGCCGGCGTCGTGCTCGTTGGCGCACTCGAGGAGCAGGGCGGACACCGTGAATGTGTCATTGGAGGCGTCGAGCTGCGCCTTGCCGGGCGACGTCGCGTTTGATGAACTCACGTCGTTCCTCTCGGTACCGCCGCTGTACCAGGTGCTTGGTGGACCTTCCAAGCTGCTGCGTTTCTACATTCGCATCGAGAAGGAGAACAATTAATCCTCAAAATAAGTACTCCTTATATAGAAAGGGACTAACTGTTTTTCGTCCTGCTAATGCAACCTTGAGGTGACCGGGACAACTTTGTACAAAGCATCGTGCTCATATAAATATACGTACTCTACAAAATCATCAGCAGTGGAGTACCTCGTAGGTGCCATGTCCATGGATCGACAAGACAAGACACATACATAGACTGGGTCACTGGGAGATGGATATTACTACTGGATCGTGATAGGATGCCTACATACACCCTACTCGGCAGGTGACGATACCTTCCCAACAAAGGTATCCAGTCCCATCCATTGATTATATTTTATTATGGACGGAGAGCATTCTACTACGTAGAAGAGATGTCATGTCTTGGGGCAGAGGTTCGGCTTAATCATGGTTTAGATGACTCTAATGTAGATGTATCTAGACATATTGTAACTATAGATACTTCCATTTTAGCATCAAGTAATGTGGATCGGAGGGAGTAATACTATAGTACAATATACTCAGTATAAGGTTAACTTTGGCACACGCTGGGACGCACATATTTGTTAGAAGTACACACATGCAAGACAGAGCACAGAGTAAAATAATTACTATTTACTTATGGGCAACCAAAAGCTTGTACGTGTCCACTCTATATATGGGCATGGACTACACTTATTGCTTGTGGACGAGGATAGCTGTTGTGGACAACACAGTGGATGCTGTTAGAGTGAAACGGCACACTTATTATGGATCGTAGGGAGTATGCAAGATAAAAAAAGATCTACCATACATATTAGTATTATTATCATCAGTTATGTACTCATGACACTGGGAGCATACACACACGATCGTACATACTACAGTAGTACTGTACTACTTTTAAAACTACTTGCAAGATAAAATATACTGTACTACTTATCACTGGGTGCATACACACACGATCGTATACATACTAGTACTGTACTACTTTTAACACTAGGCTATCCTTTTCAGTGGTCTTCCTCTTCAGCTTCCACAGCCTGTACCATGTTGCTCTTCTTCTTCTTCTTCTTCTTCTTCTTCTTCTTACTCCCGCTGTCCTGGAATTCCGCCAATTTTTGTTGACCCTTCTCAAAGTTCACTATTCGCCTGTATACCTCATATGTTGCGTATGCGTCGATGCTTGCATACAGGATATGCTTCATGGACAAGGGCACCTGCTTCCACAGCTTGTGTTCCTCTTTCGTAAGTTTTTTCATGATAGATTTGTACTGGCTGTCTATAATGGCCGCAGCATAGTCAGCCAACGAATCCTTATTGTTACTAGTGGAATCGGCAGGCTTCCACCTTTTCTGGATGTCCACGAAGTTCGCCACTGAGAGGTTGCAACGCCCAAGCCTGGTAATGTCGTTGCCGATGTCAACACCTGCAAATGTTATGTCAGGCCTGCCAAGAAAGTCAGCGAGTTTGGGGCAGGGCTGGTCGGCCGAGGAAATCTGGTACAGGAGGCAGTCTGTGCCCATGCACAACTGTATGAGGGCAGCCTTCTGTTCAGGCCCATAGGTGTACTCTACGTCTAGGCCAACAATTTTGTACGAGTCTTCTTTCTCCAGTATCAACTCGATTTTGTTGATGTGTTCCTCCACCTTAGACGCCATATTGGTATAGTTCGCCGTAATGGTGGTTGTTCCATGAGCGAGGAAAGTGTGTCCTTGGTAGAACGCTTCCATGGAGGGTAGCGAGAGAGGGGCACAGGCGAGAGTGTCAGGGAGAAGACGAAATGAGGAAGACGAAATGAGGAAGACGAATGTTAACCGCCACGCCAGGGCCTGGAAACCGCCCGTCGCTAGATGCATGCATTTGGACGGTTTTGAAGATGACGGGCCATAGGGCACGAATGCAGTTTCCCTGTTAAAATAATAATAACCGCCCACGTACTTAATTAATTGTATGCTTATTTGTTTCTCGAGAGGAGCCTAGTTTTTTTCTACGAAACTCTGAAGATCTATTAAAAATCATCAACATTAGTACAAAGAGATTCAAAATTAATATTACCTTCGTCTAAAAGGAGGTGTCTTAGTTTTGTCTAATACGGATGTATAAAGACATATCTAAGTTGTAGAAATTACAAATATGTCTTCTTTGCACCACTTAGCTACCACTACAAAGTACAAACACTAACGCAAGGTAGATCAGCATCATGCAATGTAGACATTACAGTATTTTTGTACTACTGTACTTGTCTTCCCTGGTCTATGATTCAATATCTAGTATACTGTACTGCTTATACACCAGGGAGATTCAAAATACGAGTTGAGCGCCAAAACTCCCGCCTCCATACACATATTTCGAATTCCCTTTCGACCCTATTAGCAATGACGCAAAGGCAGACAAGTGAAGCCGGCGTTGGTTGGGGTCTCGTTCGTAATTTACACACCCCCTCTGATATATATAGTCTACCGCCTTCCATTCGTCTTCCCCATTTCCGCAAAAAATCTGTCGCAATACTCCAGGCCCATCATCTCTCACCTGCCGGACCACCGCACCGGAATATCCCAGCCGTACTTAGCCGGCATACCACCTCACCTACCTGAGGCCACCGACTCCCTCGTCCGCAGCACCAGATCCGCTTCACCAACGCCGCCGTGTACTGCATCGGATCTGCTTCACCGACTGCTTCATCCGCAGCACCAGATCCGCTTCACCAACGCCGCCGTGCACTGCACTATCTGAGTTCACCGACTCCCTCGTCTGCCGTACCTGATCCGCTTCACCAACGACGCCGTGCACTGCACCGGATCTGCTTCACCGACTCCCTCGTTTCAGATCTGCTTCCCCGAACCCATCATCGACCGCCCCAGATCTGCTTCCTCGACGCCGACGCCCACCGCAACCGCAGCACCCCCGCCGTCGTCGACGTGACCCGCAAGGATGCCGAGTATGACTACACGAAGCCGCCGTCGAGGTAACCAGACCCCCTCCCCCCTACACGTTTTGGTCTGTTACCATAGAAGGTTCAAGCATGTCTTGGTCAACTAGAATGTGTCCCATAGATCCAGCTCCGCCCCGCTCTCAATGCGCGTGGCAGATGGCAGGATCCTGCGCATTTGCCCATGCCACTCCTCGAGCTCTCTGTCTTGATGTGCTTCACACACAGGGCTTATAATACTAGGAAGCTTGTGCCTCACATACACTTACACACAGGGCTACTACTACTAGGAAGCTTTATTGGATATCTCAGTGGTACAAAGCTTACTTACATGGGACGGGTGATACTCTATTTAAATTTTTGTACATGACCCTTTAGATTGTTGCCATGTGCCAGAATCCAAACCCTATACCATACTTCTAGAATACTCTACAAACTCTAGATATTTCATACTACTCGTAAATATCTTACTCTAGAACATTCCCCATTCTACAGTTCTCTCTACATACCTTGGATACTTCATGACTAAGCTAGCTCCTTTACTAGCCAACCACATTGATAAGATTACTACTAACAATCCCCCCATAATCTTGTCATATAAACTATCTTTACTATTAAATTTAAAATAGGCCGCGGTGGTTGGTGATGGTACGTCAAACGTGTATACAACTCACCCCGAACATAAAAAGTAAGGTCAGCGTGACCGGCTCCATGAGGAGTTCTTATCAGGATTAGTTAGGTCACGACCAAAATCCAATCCGTAGCACTAGGTAGCAAAATCAGCATCCCTTTCCTAATTCTAATCGGTAAGACAAGCATAGATCGGTCCAGCCACACATCTTTTTTGTTCGCTCCCCTTTTTATTCTCTAAGGAACCCTCTCCTTAACGAGCGTAGATTGATGGAGATGGTTTTTGTACCGGTCAATCTTTATATCCTTTCTGGCATAGTTCTGTAAAAGATCGGCAGGTGATCCGTCCTTTCTCCTCTGCCGTAGTTCATCAACGCGTGTCCGGCAATCCCGGTTAGATCGACACAATCGGCAAAAAAGAAAAAGGCCAAAAGAGACCCATTGATTAGGCTCCTCTTGCCGTGCTACTTTAAATTTTCTAACTTTTCTTTCATTCGCAAACATACAGTGACAATCTATATGACTCTAGGTTTCTTTTCCTAATTTTTGCACGTGCATGCATTTTCCCTTTAAAATTCGTAGGACATACAAATCTCAACACTTATGCAACTAAAAATCCTTAAAAAAACAAAGCTTTCATACCCTGCAGCTTTTAAGAGGTTAGTCACAAGAATCAACCACATGTTTTGGAGCGCAGTGACATTCTCCCTAAAAAAACATGTTTCATGCGTGGGTGTTTCATTAATAAAGAGAAATATCTGTTCAGTTGGGGCCACGTATCGACGTGTGTTCTCGACAAATCAGTTTCTCAGACAAAGTATCTTGAAGGTGTTCATAGAGATTGCATGTGCATTTGTGCGTTCGTAGGAGCGAGTATGCATTTAGTGAGCATTTATATTGTACCGTGTTTTGTTAAAAAAGATGGTGTAAAACGGGCACCTTTTACGATATACTCTCTCCGTCCCAAAATGTAAGGCGTCTAAGGATTGGTCAAAACTCAAAAGTCAAACCTTACGAACTTTGACCAAATATTTTAAAAAATATTTACATTTTCAATATCAAATTGACATATTAAGAAATTATACTTTAGGGTGACTCTATTGATAATGATTTAGTATTGTAAATATTTATATTTTTTGTGTGTAAACTTGGTCAAACTTTAAAAACATTGACTTTTAACTAATCCTTAGACGCCTTATTTTTGGCACGGAGGGAGTATCATTCAATAAATACTATGAATTATTCGATCGTCTGTTCAAACATGTTAATTAGATCGGTCGATTGATCAACTCGGATCGGTCGATCGAGCATCAGAGTTGTCTCAGTGATGACAAAAAATAAGCACATTGTATGATACTGACGTACCACAGATTCTAAAGAAAAATGAGGACCATGTGGCCACACATCCTGGACATAGACATTGCGATTATATTCCATTTATTCTATATTTGGAGGGAGCCATCTTTCGTTATTAACCCGTTGCAACACACGGGTATTATGCTAGTATCCCCTAATCCAGATCACATGGACCATGCACTTCATCTTGTGATGGCATCACACCGACTCACGTCAAGCAACGACGCCGCACCTTGCTTGTTAGCCTGACACCGACTTCATTTTAGATATCATGTAGTACATGTCAAGTACCAAATCACTGAGAACCAACCTGTGGTTGGATGGTTAGGAGGGCAGTGGCACCCCCAGATTTAACGCTTTGGTGTCTCAAAAATGGAGGAATATTCTTCTGTGGGACGCGGCGTTCCCGATGACATTGTGGTGCTAGTGGTGACTTCGTCAATCTCAATACCCGTCGGAACAGTTTCTTGGATGCAGTTTCCTGAAGGTGCTCGAAGGGGTAGTGTGTGTGCCTGAGTGATGAGTGTATGTATGTACGTGTGAGCGTCTATGATTGTACTGTGTGTTGCAAAAAATAGTATTAATTTTGTCTTGTTCATACTAAGACTAGCAAAGCGTTCCCTGCTCTATAAACTCTCAAGAAACACCCCTATAGTATCCATCTAGTTCGTCCTAATGTTAGAACAGTAATTGCATGCTATGTAATTCATCTATTTTTGTTAGGAAACCTACATGTTTGTTTGCTTTTCTTATTCTCAGGTGACAGGTTGTGTGCTGGGACCATAGCCGCCGTCTGTTTTGTTCGTTGCAAAATGTTGTTTTATATTCCGCCATTCTGTGCTCTTCTGTGTTCACAAGGTTTTACATTATAATTTCCATCTGTTTTGTTGTAAACAATGACGGTAAATGCCAATTACTATTTCCTTTCTGCTATCCTTTTGCCATCCTGTAGTACATGTGTGAACTCATTGCTCTGGTACATTTAAATTCTTCATTGTTTTTTTTCTTCAAGAGCTGCAACCCTAACTCTTTGCTGTAATTTCATGTTGCACTATCACATGGAACACAGCAAATCGTGGAGTGAATCACCCCTATAATCCAGTAAGTACCTTTCATTTTTGTATTGATATGCTTATCGTGCTGGAACCAGTTTGTGTTTAACACATTTACTCTCCATATAGATAGGATAACTGGTTTGAAATAAATCATGCTATTTGTATGACTGCACGTCTTCGTTCATTTTCCTGCTAGCTTCTCAAACTTGTTCTATTGCCTGTCTAATCTTTTTTTGTTTGATCGTGATTAAACCAATTTAATTGTTCTGCTTAACTTAAATGATCTGGCATTTTATTCTAGCCACATAATGTTTGATTGCTCATGCACTTCCTCATACTGTTATGTCTTCTGGATTTCTTCCATAATGATAAGAATGTTTTGCTTGGTGAATATGAGTCAGATGATGATTCAATTGGTTATTAGTCCTTGATTCATTGAGTTGACTGATGATTAAAACATATAAACCTTGCGACTATCTGGCATGCTTGTTGTGGGATATAATGAGCATATTTGTTTTTTGTAAGACTTTTTTCGGATTTCACTGTTGATTAATCCAATGCCACCTTCTGTAGTAGGAAATCCACCTTCAGTAGGTATCATAAATAAGATTTGTTGTTACTTTTTGGCTGACCCATCTTTTATTTTTAGGCACAAAATGGTTCATTTGTTTGTTTCTCCTTCCCTTATATTGCGCTCATGGGTTAAACATTGAAATAATATGTCAGTTTATATGAATCCCAGAATGGTTGCTGTCTAATCTGTCTTAATTGGTCCTGCTCGTTTATATTTGGCACCAAATGGATATATTTCTCTTTTATCTGAGGCATTCCCATGGCTGGCTGATGATTAAAATAATGAAATTTAGGGAATGTCTGGCTACCACTTTTGTGGAACTTAAGGGATCTGAAGCACCCCTTCCAAGTGTCAATTTTAATAGACAGCTGTTATGCAGTTTCCTGGCTTATTTTATTAGGCACAGACTGTCTAGTTACTTGATTTATTTTGTTCATATTTGCCATCCGGTTGCTCTGCCTGTTGCATTGGGGTTGATAGCTTGCTTTGTTATATTATGCCTTGTGCTTTGTGAAAATCTGCCATCTGTTTTGATGCTTTGCAAAAATCTGTGACAACTAATAGTATGGTTGTTTTCTCAAATTGTATGGTTCTGTAACTTGCACTGTCTTGTTTTCAGCCCCTGAATAGAGCAAGGAAGGCAGATGGCAGGGCATGTACATCAAGTGTCCAGGTCTTTCCACAGCACAGCCGTGACAATGCCAATTCATCTGATTGTCAGATGATAGCTACTGTCCCAGCCATTCCAGCGCAAACAATCGCTGCCTTTGCACACGAATCACTTGATATAATTCAGCAGCAAAGAGATGAAATAGATTCAAATATCATCATAACAGTCAATGAGATACATGAATTGAAAAATAGGCAAGCTTGGATTGAGCAGATCCTTAATAATCTACTCTGCAGATCTAATGGAAAGCCAGCTGTTACTTGCACTCCGATGAATTCTACCTAACAGAAATGCAGTTTTGCCGATGATGCCATTTGTATGGCTTGTATCATTTGAGTTATTTCGACTTGTTGTATTTGAGAATTTTTGCTGTTATTGTAATCCTTGAGCATTTTTTCCTGTTATTGCTATAGTTTGCAATCATTGTAACAAATTTTCAATGTAATGATTATTTTATCTTGCACTCGGCCTTAAACAGAACTACTAGTATGGTCTCACAATTTTTTTATCATTATACTATGCAAGATTTAGCGGTTGCCCCAAATTCAGAGCATCTCCACCGGCGGCCCGGCCTGATAGCGATTTGGGGGCCGGCGTCGTTTTATGGCTCGCACCGGTGCGCTCCAAACGGCGCCGGCCATTTTTCGAGCCCAGTAGAATCTCCGGCATCCCCGAGAGGACGCGACGGTTCGCATCGACTGGCCACGACGCGGGAAGGTTGGTCGTCGGCGTTTAAATGGCCTCCCGCGCGGAAACCGAGGCAGCGACTGGCCACGAGGGCAGCGACTGGCCACGCGGCGTCCAGTCGCCGTAAATGTGGGTAGTTGCCACCGCTAGATATATAGGACGTACGCCGTCCACCACCGCCGCTCCATTCTCTACTCTCCACATCAAGATGCCGCGCCGTCTGAAGACCACCTACTCGATGCTTGGCCTAAACGGCCGCGCGCTGCCTCCACCACCACGGCAGCCGCAGCCGGAGCCGGAGCCGGAGCTGCAGGCCGACGACGAGCACAGCTCCGACGAGGACGAGGACCCACGGTTCGAGTCCTGGCACGATGTCTACGTAGCAGAAGCGGAAGCAGAGGCGGCGGATCGAGGAGTCAGCGCAGTCGGGCGAGCCGCCGCAGGCCCCCACCGACCCGGAGCAGGCGGCGATCCTCGCGTCGCTGAACGCACAACGATACCAGCGGTTGAGGGAGGAGGAGCGCGAGTTCGTCAACGACGCGAACCTCGAGCACGTCCTCGAGATATCGCGCCAGCGAGCGGTCACGGAGGAGGCGGGACGCCGCCTCAAGGAGGCGGAGCGACAGAAGCTCGCAGAGCTCAACGCTCATCGCCACCAGGACGAGTTCGCTCGCCAGCAGGCGAGGCGCGCCGAGATCGAAGCTTCTCGGGAAAGGCTGGAAGCGCGGGGACAGCGCCGCCGGCCGCCATGCTCCACCGCCAGATGCGCGAAGCAACGAAGGAGAAGCGGGCACGAAAGCAGGCGGCAATGGCTAAGAACAACGACGAGGCAGTGCCGTCGAGCGCCCCAACCGACGGCCCGTAGACCAGGATTAAGTTTAAGTTTAGTTATGTTTAAAGTCGAGCTACTTTGGTATAAATTTCGTATGATTTTGGGTTTTTAAATGTCAATTTTAATTTTAAAATGGCTGCCGTTTGGGGCCGCTGGTGTGGTGTGGGAGCAGCATCCCCAAATAGAGGATCATGGTAACAGAAATTGTCAACGTGATGATGATTTGATGTTGCACTCGACCTTGAACATAAGTACTAGTACGGTCTCACAATTTTTTTAATCATTATACTTTGCAACATTTAGCGCGGATGCGCCAAATTCAGAGATAGATCATGATCATGGTAACAAATTTTCAACGTGATGATGATTTGATGTTGCACTCGGGCTTGAACAGAAGTACTACTATACTGTCTCACAAATTCTTTATCATTATACTTTGCGAGATTTAGCGGATGCGCCAAATTCAGAGATAGATCATGATCATGGTAACACACTTTTCAATGTAATGATGATTTGATGTTGCACTCGACCTTGAACATAAGTCCTAGTACGGTATCACAATTTTGTATCATTATAATTTGCAAGTTTTAGCGGATGCGCCCATTTTCAGAGGTAGATCATGATCATGGTAACAAATTTTAAACGTGATGATGATTTGATGTTGCACTCGACCATGAACAGAAGTACTACTACTGTCTCACAATTTCTTTATCATTATACTTTGCCAGATTTAGCGGATGCGCCAAATTTAGAGATAGATCATGATCATGGTAACAAATTTTCCACGTGATGATGATTTGATGTTGCACTCGGGCTTGAACAGAAGTACTAGTACGGTCACTAATTTTTTTAGCATTATACTTTGCAACGAATGCACCAATTTCAGGTGCATGTCACCAGATCTGTGTCCGATGATGATCATGGTAGTAACCGATGTTCAACTTGATGATGATTTGATTTTACAGTCGGCCTTGAACAGAGGTACTAGTACGGTCTCACAATTTTTTATCATTATACTTGTACCTTAGCGAAATTCAAAATCTCATAGCGGCAAAACTTCCCGCCCACAAAATACAAAAATTTCACACGCTTCCAAATTCCCATTCTACCCCTGTGGAGATGACAGCAAAGTCGGTTGGTGAGGGGTTTGCCCGTCATTTTTTCGATCACCACCTCCCTAGCCCGGAAACCCTCCCAAAAAAATACATTTCCTTCAGTCTCTCATCTGAGACCACCCACCGGAACTTCTCAAGTCCCTCTCTCTACCACCTCCACGACCACCGCACCGGAACATCCCCGCCGGACTTCCCTGGCCTACCCGAGCCCTCGCGATCCTCGTCATCCGGCTGCCTGCCGGAGCCGCTTCATCGACGCCGTCATCAACCGGACCGGATCATCCCCGCCGAACCTCGAAACCATATATGCTCATCCAGCAGTCTACCGCAGTCGCTTCAGCTGCGGCATCGTCCACCCCACCGGAGCCGCTTCGCCGGATCCGTCGTCCACCGCATCGGATCTTGCTCACCGACACCGCTGTGCATGAACCGGATCTGCTTCACCGGCGCCGTGCATGATCTAAACTCTTCTACTGTCGCTTTTCTATTGCTTGCCTGCAAGTTCTTGTTTAATCTTGGGGGAACCTGTTTGTGCTAACGACGCGCCGTTACGTTTTTGCAGATGAGATGAGTAATCATGAAGTGTAATGGCCGTCTCTCCAACCCCAAGTAGCACATGTAGCGTACTTCATCACCGGATCTATCAACCCCAGGAAGATCTGCTGTGACTCCCACAGAGTGCTTCTCCTAATGTAAGTCCCTTGTTTTAGCGCCATGTTCTGGGTTCAGATGCTTGTTTATCTGAAGCTCTTTTAGTTCATTCCTAGCTATGACCGTAACACGTTGCTATTTTCTACTTCATTGCTAACTTTAAGCGATTGAACATTTTGGTTTGCATTCCCTGCTCTGTAGATGTAGCCATCATAACTTCTATCTTTCTCAGTCGTTGTTACAAAAATTATACTGTAGGTATTATAGTAACATCCTGCTATTATTTAGTTCATGGCCAATTTTAAGTAATTGCACATGTTGGTTCGCATTCCCTGCTCTATAGCTTTTGGCATCGTAACTTCTATATTTGGTTTACATTCCCTGCTCTGTAGATCTAGCCATCATAACTTTATCTTGCTCAGTCGTTGTTACAAAAATTATGGCCTGCTACTATGTTGTTTGTGCCAATTTTTTACTCCATGAACATGTTGGCTTGCATTCCCTGTACTACAGGTGATGCCATTGTTTTGTATCTAGTTCATTGTAAGCTAACAAAGTAAGGACTTAGTTTGGCATGCTATCACTCTGCTATCTAGCCTGTAGTACAAATAAACTTGTCATACTACTAGATAATAATTTTGCGTGCCATCTTGTTCTTCAAAAGCTGCATTATTGACTTGTTTCTCTGACTTGGCATGACGCTCACATATGGAAAGCTGAACATATTGGTTTGCATTCCCTCTTATACAAGTTCACAGGTGATCCCACTATATTCTGTATCTGGTCCATCCTAAGCTCCAGCGTTAACTATCCTCCATGTGTTGCTCATTACAAGTTTATATCCCGAAACATCTTGATTTGCATCCCCTTCACTATAAGTTCAGGATTATTATTTAGTTCACGGCCAAAATGAAGTAATTGCACTTGGCACATGTTGGTTCACATTCCCTCCTCTTTAGCTTTTGCCATCGTAACTTCTATTTTTGGTTTACATTCCCTGCTCTGTAGATGTAGCCATCATAACTTCATCTTGCTCAGTCGTTGTTACAAAATTTATAGCCTGCTACTATGTTGTTCATGCCAATTTTGTACTCCCTGAACATGTTGGTTTGCATGGGACTCGACAGTAGTAAGTCTGCTGTTTCATTCTAACATGCTCTGTTATATTGGCTGTTGGTATGCGGCATGCACTCTTTGTTTGCTTATTGTGCGCATTACAATGATCTTGTTATAACGACGAAATGATGAGTTCCAAATTCTTTGGCAAACTATATTGTAGTGTCTTTGCCTTTCCATTGTTGCTGTCTTAACTTGTAATGTCTTTGTTTCAGATATAGGTGCTGCATGGACAACTTAAAAGATTGCCGGATCGCTTCATTGTATTGCTAGGTTTAATTACCATTCAATTTCTCTGGGTTCTGTAATATTTTTTTCAATGCCTTGCAGCTGATGTAATATTTAGTTAGTTTTTATAGTTCTTTCGCGCATTTTTTCTTTGGTGCTTGTGGTAAGTGAGGCTATCCGACAGAAATCAACTAAATCACGAATTCCCATCCCTTAAACGGCCCAATTAAGCGAAATCACATATGTGCCTGCCCGCAAAATCCTAAAGCGCATATTATGCCGGCATATAAACAGCACCTAAACAGGCTGGCCCACTTACTTCTTGGGCCAGCCCATTTGATTTACGGTGGACCCCACACACTAATTGGGCTGGCCCACTTGCTTTAAGGTGGACCCCACCAACTACTGGGCCGGCCCACTAATTAGTTGGGCCACCCCATTTGCTTTTGGGGGACCCCACATAATAAATGGGCCGGCCCTTTAAGAGGAAAGTGGGACCCACCTGTGTTTTTGGCCCGGCCATTATCTTGTTGGGCCGGCCCACTTGCTAAATTGTGGACCCCACGTACTAGTTGGGCCGCCCTTTAACAGTGGGGCCCACTGAGCTTATTGGGCCGGCCCACTATCTTGTTGGGCCGGCCCACTTGCTCTATGGTGGTCCCACATGGTAAATGGACCCTTTAAGTGGAAGGTGGGACCCACCTGTGTTTTTGCCGGCCCACTTTCTATATGGTGGACCCCACATACCAAATGGGCCGGCCCATTAACAGGAATGTGGGACCCACTGCGTTTTTGGCCCGGCCCACTATCTTGATGGGCCAGCCCACTTGCTATATGGTGGGCCCCACACACTAAATGGGCCGGCCCTTTAACAAAGTGGGACCCACCTGTGTTTTTGGCCCGGCCCACTATTTTGTTGGGCCGGCCCACTTGCTATATGGTGGACCCCACGAACTAAATGGGCCGACCCTTTAACAGAAAATGGGACCCACCTGTGTTTTGGCCCGGCCCACTAGCTTTGGGCCGGCCCACTTGCTATACGGTGGACCCCACACACTAAATGGGCCGGCTTTTAACAGGAAAGTGGGACCCACCTGTTTTCGGCCCGGCCCACTTGCTTTCTTGGGCCGGCCCAGTAGCTGTAAGGTGGACCCCACATGTTAAATGGGCCGGCCCATTTAAGTTTTGACCAGTCAACCTTAGAGGTTAGGCCCGGCCCACTTAACTAATGGACCAGCCCAGCTATATAGTTGACCGGTCAAACTATGTCATCTGGCCCGGCCCGCTTAAGACGTGGCAGGCCTCGTGTGGGCCTACCATCTACCACGGGGTTTCAGCCGGTTAACGCCGTTAACTGGCAGTTAACGGCGTCTGCCACGTGTCAGTTTGCATGACGTCAGCAGTCAACGGGCTCCCGAAAACACTTCCGCAACGGTCCGATTTTCCGTGGCGGAAGGGCGCCCAAGCGCGACGGACCGAAAAAATCGTCGTTGGACTTTGCCTGACGCAGTTTCCACAACGGAACCCATATCGTCGGGTTAGGCCCATAGGCGACGAAAAATACCCCTTAGCGGACGATTTTGAGACGTTGTCTATCAGAACTTGTAGTGACATCTATTTATAGACGGAGGGAGTACTTTACTTGGAGCGTCTGTGTGCTTTTATTTTCGTTTTGATATTTTCATTCTCTGAATAAGTTCATCCTTGTGTGGGAGAGAGACACGCTCCGCTTTTTCATATGAACACTAGTGTTCTTCATTCATGCTTTTAATGTTCAAGGGCGAAAGTTGATCGCTTCACTTGTTGATATTTTGTTGGAATCAGAAAATGCTTCATATGGTCTTGAATAATTTGATACTTGGCAATTGTTTTGAGCTCTCATAAATCATGTTTAAGCTCTTGCATCATGTAGTTTAAATCTAGTAGTGGAGAACTACTGTAGAGCTTGTTGAAATTTGGTTTGCATGATTGGTCTCTCTAAGGTCTAGATATTTTCTAGTAAAAGTGTTTGAGCAACAAGGAAGACAGTGTAGAGTCTTATAATGCTTGCAATATGTTCTTATGTAAGTTTTGTGTACCGGTTTATACTTGTGTTTGCTTCAACAACCTTGCTAGCCTAAAGCCTTGTACGAGAGGAAATGCTTCTCGTGCATCCAAAACCTTGAGCCAAAACCTATGCCATTTGTGTCCACCATATCTACCTACTATGTGGTATTTCCTTCCATTCCAAGTAAATACTTCATGTGCTACCTTTAAACAATTCAAAAGCTATTACCTCTTATTTGTGTCAATGTTTTATAGCTCATGAGGAAGTATGTGGTGTTTTATCTTTCGATCTTGTCATTTACTTCTGACAGACTTTCACAATGGACTAGTGGCTTCATCCGCTTATCCAATAATTTTGCAAAAAGAGCTGGCAATGGGGTTCCCAGCCCCAATTAATTAACTTGCATTAATAATTCTCTTCACATGTTTTGCTCTGATCTATCAGTAAGCAACTTAAATTTGCAAATAGACACTCCTCCATGGTATGTGAATGTTGGAAGGCACCCGAGGATTCGGTTAGCCATGGCTTGTGTAAGCAAAAGGTTGGGGGAGTGTCATCTAATAAATAAAACTAAAGTACATGTGTAAACAAAAGAGAAGAGGGATGATCTACCTTGCTGGTAGAGATAACGTCCTTCATGGGAGCCGCTCTTGAAAGTCTGGTTGATAAGGTAGTTAGAGTACCCATTACCATTCGTTGACAACAACAAACACCTCTCAAAATTTTACTTTTATGCTCTCTATATGATTTCAAAACTTGAAAAGCTCTAGCACATGATTTAATCCCTGCTTCCCTCTGCGAAGGGCCTATCTTTTACTTTATGTTGAGTCAGTTTACCCATTTCCTTCCACCTTAGAAGCAAACACTTGTGTCAACTGTGCATTGATTCTTACATACTTGCTTATTTGCATTCATCATATTACTTTATGTTGACAATTATCCATGAGATATGCATGTTGAAAGTTGAAAGCAACCGCTGAAACTTATATCTTCCTTTGTGTTGCTTCGATGCCTTTACTTTGAATTTATTGCTTTATGAGTTAACTCTTATGCAAGACTTTTTGATGCTTGTCTTGAAAGTACTATTCATGAAAGGTTTTGCTATATGTTATCTATTTGTTAGCAAACTATAGATATTGCTTTGAATCACTCCATTCATGTCATATGCTTTACAATAATGTTGATCAAGATTATGATGGTAGCATGTCACTTCAGAAATTATTCTTGTTATCGTTTACCTACTCGAGGACGAGTAGGAACTAAGCTTGGGGATGCTGATACGTCTCCAACGTATCTATAATTTCTGATGTTCCATGCTTGTTTTATGACAATACCTACATGTTTTGTTCACACTTTATATCGTTTTGATGCGTTTTCCGTAACTAACCTATTGACGAGATGCCGAAGTGCCAGTTCTTTTCTGTTGTTTTTGGTTTCAGAAATCCTAGTAAGGAAATATTCTCGGAATCGACAAAATCAACGCCCAAGACTTATTTTCACCGGAGCTTCCAACACCCGAGAGGGACCAGGAGGGGCCACAGGGCCCCACACACTAAGGCGGAGCGGCCTGAGGGGGTGCGCGCCGGCCTGTTGTCTGGCCCCACCAGGGCCCTCCGAGGCTCCCCTTTCGCCTATATAAGCTCCCTGACCTAAAACCCCGATAGGAATAAGCCACGGTACGCGAAACCTTCTAGAGCCGCCGCCATCGCGAAGCCAAGATCTGGGGGACAGGAGTCTCTGTTCCGGCACGCCGCCGGACGGGGAAGTGCCCCGGAAGGCTTCTCCATCGACACCGCTGCCATCTCCACCGCCATCTTCATCACCGCTGCTGCCTCATGAGGAGGAGTAGTTCTCCATCGAGGCTAAGGGCTGTACCGGTAGCTATGTGGTTAATCTCTCTCCTATGTACTTCAATACAATAATCTCATGAGCTGCCTTACATGATTGAGATTCATATGATGATGCTTGTAATCTAGATGTCATTATGCTAGTCAAGTGGGTTTTACTTATGTGATCTCCGGAGACTCCTTGTCCCACGTGTGTAAAGGTGACAGTGTGTGCACCGTGTGGGTCTCTTAGGCTATATTTCACATAATACTTATTCACTGTTATGAATGGCATAGTGAAGTGCTTATTTATATCCCTTTATGATTGCAATGTGCTTTGTATCGCTACTAGTTTATGTGCTACTCATGTGATGTTATTAAAGTAGTCTATTCCTCCTGCATGGTGTAATGGTGACAGTGTGTGCATCGTGTAGTTCTTGTCGTAGATTATGATCATAATCTCTTGTAGGTTATGGAGTTGATTATCGCTATGATAGTATTGATGTGATTTATTCCCCCTTCATAGTGTAAAGGTGACAGTGTGTATGCTATGTTAGTACTCGGTCTATTTTGCAAAGATCTATTATGCTCTAAGGTTACTTAAACATGAATATCGAATGTTGTGGCGCTTGTTAACTCCGGCTTGAGGGAGCTCTTGTAGCCCTACACAACGAATGGTGTTTATCATCCAACAAAAGAGTGTATGTAGCACAAATGAGAAGAAGTTATTATTTATTATGCGATCAATGTTGAGAGTGTCCACTAGTGAAAGTATGATCCCTAGGCCTTGTTTCCACCACAAAGAATTGCTTCCCACGCCAGCAAGCTATTTTCTGGCGCCGCTTGTTTACTGTTTTACTGCATCTTTACTTTCTGCAATATTACCACCATCTATACCACCTGTGTTTTACTATCTCTTCGCCGAACTAGTGCACCTATACATCTGACAAGTGTATTAGGTGTGTTGGGGACACAAGAGACTTCTTGTATCGTGATTGCAGGGTTGCTTGAGAGGGATATCTTTGACCTCTTCCTCCCTGAGTTCGATAAACCTTGGGTGATCCACTTAAGGGAAAACTTGCTGCTGTTCTACAAACCTCTGCTCTTGGAGGCCCAACACTGTCTAAAGAATAGAAGCACCCGTAGACATCAAGCTATTTTCTGGCGCCGTTGCCGGGGAGGAAAGGTAAAAGGTACTCACACTCCGGATCTCGGCTACTAAGCTATTTTCCGGCGCCGTTGTAAGTACTCGAAGCTATTTCCTTTAGATCCTGCAATTGCATCTTTTGGTTTCTTGTTTACACTAGTTAGGCATAATGGAAAGCAACAGTGAGCTTTTATTTCTATTTCCTGAGTTAAGACATGGATTGTTTGCTGCGAAAATTAAAAAACCTATGGAATCTTATTTGCATGCTGGTAACAATGATATTAGTATGAACGCTTTGAACACCATTGTTGTTAATGATATGGAAAATTCTAAGCTTGGGGAAGCTGGTTTTGATGAGCATGATATTTTTAGTCCCCCAAGCATTGAGGAGAAAATTTTCTTTGATGATACTTTGCCTCCTATATTTGATGATGATAATAATAATGATAGCTACTTTGTTGAATTTGCTCCCACTACAACTAATAAAATTGATTATGCTTATGTGGAGAGTAATAATTTTATGCATGAGACTCATGATAAGAATGCTTTATGTGATAGTTATATTGTTGAGTTTGCTCATGATGCTACTGAAAGTTATTATGAGAGAGGAAAATATGGTTGTAGAAATTTTCATGTTACTAAAACACCTCTCTATGTGCTGAAATTTTTGAAGCTACACTTGTTTTGTCTTCCTATGCTTGCCACTATACTCTTCATGAACTTGTTTATTTACAAGATTCCTATGCATAGGAAGCATGTTAGACTTAAATGTGTTTTGAATTTGCCTCTTGATGCTCTCTTTTGCTTCAAATACTATTTCTTGCGAGTGCATCATTAAAACTGCTGAGCCCATCTTAATGGCTATAAAGAAAGAACTTCTTGGAAGATAACCCATGTGTTTATTTTACTACAGCAATTTTTATTTTGTTGAGTCTTGGAAGTTTTTTACTACTGTAGCAACCTCTCCTTATCATGTTTTTGTGCCAAGTAAAGTCTCTATGGTAAAGTTGATGCTAGATTTGGATTGCTGCGCAGAAACAGATTTGCTGTCTGTCACGAATTTGAGCAGAAGTCTCTGTAAAAAAATCAAACAAATCTGCAAATTTACGTGTGTGATCCTCAGATATGTACGCAACTTTCATTAGTTTTGAGTTTTTCCGTTTGAGCAAGTTAAGTGCCCCTTCCAGGTTCGTCTTTACGGACTGTTCTGTTTTTGACAGATTCTGCCTTTTATTTCGCATTGCCGCTTTTGCTATGTTGAATGGATTTCTTTGTTCCATTAACTTTCAGAAGTTTTGTGCAATGTCCAGAAGTGTTAAGAATGATTGTGTCACCTCTGAACATGTGAATTTTTGATTGTGCACTAACCCTCTAATGAGTTTGCTCGAAGTTTGGTGTGGCAGAAGTTTTCAAGGGTCAAGAGAAGAGGGTGATATATGATCAAGAAGAGTGAAAAGCCTAAGCTTGGGGATGCCCCGTGGTTCATCCCTGCATATTTTAAGAAGACTCGAGCGTCTAAGCTTGGGGATGCCCAAGGCATCCCCTTCTTCATCAACTTATCAGGTTTCTTCTATTGAAACTATATTTTTATTCGATCACATCTTATGTACTTTACTTGGAGCGTCTGTGTGCTTTTATTTTTGTTTTGTTATTTTCATTCTCTGAATAAGTTCATCCTTGTGTGGGAGAGAGACACGCTCCGCTTTTTCATATGAACACTAGTGTTCTTCATTCATGCTTTTAATGTTCAAGGGCGAAAGTTGATCGCTTCACTTGTTGATATTTTGTTGGAATCAGAAAATGCTTCATATGGTCTTGAATAATTTGATACTTGGCAATTGTTTTGAGCTCTCATAAATCATGTTTAAGCTCTTGCATCATGTAGTTTAAATCTAGTAGTGGAGAACTACCGTAGAGCTTGTTGAAATTTGGTTTGCATGATTGGTCTCTCTAAGGTCTAGATATTTTCTGGTAAAAGTGTTTGAGCAACAAGGAAGACAGTGTAGAGTCTTATAATGCTTGCAATATGTTCTTATGTAAGTTTTGCTGTACCGGTTTATACTTGTGTTTGCTTCAAACAACCTTGCTAGCCAAAGCCTTGTACTGAGAGGAAATGCTTCTCGTGCATCCAAAACCTTGAGCCAAAACCTATGCCATTTGTGTCCACCATATCTACCTACTATGTGGTATTTCCTGCCATTCCAAGTAAATACTTCATGTGCTACCTTTAAACAATTCAAAAGCTATTACCTCTTATTTGTGTCAATGTTTTATAGCTCATGAGGAAGTATGTGGTGTTTTATCTTTCGATCTTGTCATTTACTTTTGACAGACTTTCACACAGGACAGTTGCCATGGCCGACGAAGTTGAAGTCGCGCCGTGGTTGCTGGTGTACCATGGCCGACGATTTTGGTCCCTCCGTGGTGCATGTCAAAACTTTTTTTTCTCGTTTTTGAGGCCACCTAGCCCGACGAAAGCGGCCAAAACGTGGCGTATGGTGGCCCGGGACGTGGTGCATCTCGAAATCTCGGGTTCGCCGGCCGAGTCAACGCAAATCCGCACCGCCGAGGGATGTAGGGCCCAGATGGCAGCCTCTCTGGCATTGTTTTTTTCTACATCGCGCCATCTCGTTCAACGTTCTCCGATCGAGCCGTTTACGATGCAGGATCATGGGTCCCGCATGTCATCCTCTATGAACCAAAATTCTTTCTATTCTTGGATTTTTTTGACCCCCTGATTTCTGGCTACTTCCTTTTTCTTTTGATCCCTTGCCGCCTTGGAAACGTTGAGACCGCTGCTGCTAAATGGGACCCGCATGTCATCCTCTATGTGCAATCAACTTTCTTTTCTTGGAGTTTTTTTGGCACCTCAAATTTGGTCACTTGCCTTTTTCTTTCGATCCTGCCGCCTCTCAAACGGTGATACCTGCTGCTAAATGGACCCGCATGTCATCCTCTATGTACTATAAAACTTTCTTTTCTTGAATTATTTTTGGCACCTCATATTTGGTCACTTACCTTTTCTTTCGATCCCCGCCGCCTCTCAAACGGTGATACCGCTGCTGCTAATCGGACCCGCATGTCATCCTCAATGTACTATAAAACTTTCTTTTCCTGGATTATTTTTGGCACCTCAAATTTGGTCACTTGCCTTTTTCTTTCGATCCCCTGCCGCCTCTCAAACGGTGATACCGCTGCTGCTAACTGGGACCCGCATGTCATCCTCAATGTACTATAAAACTTTCTTTTCATGGATTATTTTTGGCACCTCAAATTTGGTCACTTGCCTTTTTCTTTCGATCCTGCCGCCTCTCAAACGGTGATACCGCTGCTGCTAAACGGGACCCGCATGTCATCCTCTATGTACTATAAAACTTTCTTTTCCTGGATTATTTTTGGCACCTCATATTTGGTCACTTACCTTTTTCTTTCGATCCCCCGCCGCCTCTCAAACGGTGATACCGCTGCTGCTAAATGGGACCCCCATGTCATCCTCTATGTACTATAAAACTTTCTTTTCTTGAATTATTTTTGGCACCTCATATTTGGTCACTTGACTTTTTCTTTCGATCACCTGCTGCCTCTCAAAGTGATACCGCTGCTGCTAAATGGGACCCGCATGTCATCCTCTATGTACTATAAAACTTTCTTTTCTTGGATTTTTTTGGCACCTCACATTTGGTCACTTGACTTTTTCTTTCGATCCCCTGCTCAAACAGTGATACCGCTGCTGCTAAATGGGACCCGCATGTCATCCTCTATGTACTATAAAACTTTCTTTTCTTGAATTATTTTGGCTCCTGATATTTTTTCACTTGCCTTTTTCTTTCGATCTCATGCCACGTTTGAAACGTTGAGGAACCTGCAGGCTCATGGGACCCGCATGTCATCCTCTATGTACTATAAAAGTTCATTTTCTTGTTTTTTTTCACCATCTGATTTTTGGCAATTTCTTTTTTCTTTTGATCCCCTGCCGCCTCTCAAACGCTGATACCGCTGCTGCTAAATGGGACCCGCATGTCATCCTCTATGTACTATAAAACTTTCTTTTCTTGAATTATTTTTGGCTCCTCATATTTGGTCACTTGCCTTTTTCTTTCGATCTCATGCCAAGTTTGAAACGTTGAGGAACCTGCTGGCTCATGGGACCCGCATGTCATCCTCTATGTACTATAAAAGTTTATTTTCTTTATTTTTTTCACCCTCTGATTTTTGGCTATTTCCTTTTTCTTTTGATCCCCTGCCGCCTTGGAAACGTATGGTAAGCTGCTGACTCATGGGACCCGCATGTCATCCTCTATGTACTATAAAACTTTCTTTTTTTGGATTATTTTTGGCACCTCATATTTGGTCACTTGACTTTTTCTTTCGATCCCCTGCCAAACGGTGAGACCGCTGCCTAAATGGGACCCGCATGTCATCCTCTATGAGCAATCAACTTTCTTTTCTTGGAGTTTTTTTGGCACCTCATATTTGGTCACTTGCCTTTTTCTTTCGATCTCATGCCATGTTTGAAACGTTGAGGAACCTGTTGGTTCAAGGGACCCGCATGTCATCCTCTATGTCCATCAAGTTTCTTTTCTTGGATTTTTTTCACCCCCTAATTACTAGCTACTTTCTTTTTCTTTTGATCTCAAGCCGCATTACAAACATTGAGACCGCTGCTGCAAAATGGGACCCACATGTCATCCTCTATGTACAATAAATCTTGGATTATTTTTGGCTCCTGATATTTGGTCACTTGCCTTTTCTTTCGATCTCATGCCGCCTTTGAAACGTTGAGTAAGCTGCTGGCTCATGGGTCCCGCATGTCATCCTCTACGAACAATAAAAGTTTCCTTTATTGGAGTTATTTTTGACCCCTAATTTCTGGCTATTTGCCTTTTTCTTTTGATCCCCTGCCCCCTTGAAACGATGAGGACGCTGTTGGCAGGTCGGTCCCACATGTCATCCTCTATGAACAATAAAAGTTTCCTTTGGTGGATTTATTTTTGACCCCTAAATAATTTCTGGCTATTTCCTTTATTTTTCTTTTGATCCCCTGCCGCCTTGGAAACGTTTGAGAATGCTGCTGCCTCATGGGTCCCGCATGTCATCCTCTCAGAATGATAAATGTTTTCTTTTCTTGGATTTTGTTACCAACTGACTTTTGGTTTTTTATTTTATTTTCGATCCCCTGCCGCCTTTGAAACGTTGACGACGCTGCTGGCTCATGGGTCCCCGATGTCAGCCTCCCCGTACAAGAAACATGTGATATCTTGATTATTTCGCTCTGAGCTATTGCAAACGGATAAATTAAATCTTTATTTTTACATAAACAAACTTATATGTTGAGTGTCCTTGTTTTTTGTTTTTGCGATGCATAGGACTTTCCTGTTTTTTTTAGAAAAATCCGAACTTTCCTGTTTTGGAGTGGGCTGAAATTGTACGAGACAAAAGGCCCAGCAGGATAGTTCGAAGGCCCAGATGTCCAGATACAGCCCAATTGAAATCTTTCTTTTCTTGGATTTTTTTCACCCCCTGATTTCTGGCTACTTCATTTTTCTTTTGGTCCTGTGCCGCCTTGGAAACGTTGAGACCGCTGCTGCAAAATGGGACCCACATGTCATCCTCTATGTAACATAAAGTTTCTTTTCTTGGATTATTTTTGGCTCTTGATATTTGGTCACTTTCCTTTTTCTTTCGATCTCATGCCACGTTTGAAACGTTGAGGAACCTGCTGGCTCATGGGACCCGCATGTCATCCTCTATGTACAATAAAAGTTTCTTTTCTTGGATTTTTTTTCACCATCTGATTTTTGGCTATTTCCTTTTTCTTTTGATCCCCTGCCGGCCTGCCGCCTTTGAAACGCTGAGTAAGCTGCAGGCTCATAGGTCCGACATGTCAGCCTGTATGAACGATAAAGCTTTCCTTTCTTGGAGTTTTTTTTTTAATTTCTGGCTATTTTCTTTTTCTTTTGATCTCAAGCCGCATTTGAAACGTTGAGACCGCTGCTGCTAAATGGGACCCGCATGTCATCCTCTATGTACAATAAAGTTTCTTTTTTTCTTGATTATCTTTAGCTCCTGATATTTTGTCACTTGCGTTTTTCTTTCGATCTCATGCCGCCTTTGAAACGTTGAGTAAGCTGCTGAATCATGGGTCCCGCATGTCATCCTCTACGAACAATAAAAGTTTCCTTTTTTGGAGTTATTTTTGACCCCTAATGTCTGGCTATTTGCCTTTTTCTTTTGATCTCCTGCCCCCTTTGAAACGATGAGGATGCTGTTGGCACGTCGGTCCCACATGTCATCCTCTATGAACAATAAAAGTTTCTTTTGATGGATTTATTTTGAACCCCTAATTAATTTCTGGATATTTCCTTTTTTTCTTTTGATCCCCTGCCGCCTTGGAATCGTTGAGGATGCTGCTGCCTCATGGGTCCCGCATGTCATCCTCTCAGAACGGTAAATGTTTCTTTTCTTGGATTTTGTTTACCAAATGATTTTTGGCTTATTTTATCGTTCGATCTCGTGCCGCCATTAAAACGTTGAGGACGCTGCTGGCTCAGAGGTCCCACATGTCAGCCTCTATGAACAATAAACCTTTCCTTTGTTTGATTTATTATTGACACATAATTTCTGGCTATTTGCCTTTTTCTTTCGATCTCATGCCGCCTCTGAAACGTTGAGACGCTGCTGGCTCATGGGTCCCACATGTCAGCCTCTATGAACAGTCAAAGTTTCCTTTGTTTGATTTTTTTTACCCTAATTACTGGCTATTTGCCTTTTTTTTATCCCCTGCCGCCTTTGAAACTAAGAGGACGCTGCTGGCCCATGGGTCCCACATCTCAGCCTCTCTGAACGATAAACCTTTCCTTTCTTTTTTTTCGATCCCGTGCCGCCTTGGAAACGGTGAGACGGCTCCTGCAAAACGGGACCCATATGTCATCCTCTATGTACAATAAATTTCTTTCCTTGGATTATTTTTGGCACCTGATATATGGTCACTTGCCTTTTTTTCGATCCCCTGCCGCCTTTGAAACGTTGAGGACGCTGCTCGCTCGTGGGTCCCATATGTCAGCCTCTAGGAACAATAAACATTTCGTTTCTTGGATTTATTTTTGACCGCTGATTTCTGGCAACTTTGCTTTTTCTTTCGATCCCCTGCCGCCTTTGTTAAAGTTGAGGACGCTGCTGCAAAATGCGTCCCACATGTCAGCTTCTCTGTACGATAATTGTTTCCTCTCTTTGATTTTTTTTCCACTGCTGGCCAATGGGTCCCCGATGTCAGCCTCTATGTACAAGAAATATGTGAATTCTCGATATATTTTAAGCCGAGATATGTAGGATGCTTTTTTTTCGATCCCTTCTGTTTGTTTTTACCTTCAAATGTTGAGGGACGCTACTGGCAAATGGGTCCTGCTCTAGCATTCTCAACTGAAGGAAAAACTGAAATATTGCCTATTCATTTGTTTTTCGTACTCCATGCATCTAATCCATACTAATTGTTGATCCGGGTTTTAGTTCAACTTAATTAGATCAAATTTGATCTACGAGGGAGTATGTAATATATTTTGGGTTCACAACACTGCACTTGTTAACAACAATCTGATGAAGAGGTTTGTCATTTTTTTAAACTACAAATACACTCTAAGATCTTGCACACTAATAGAATAAATCTTGGAACTTTATATAATTAATGACAATTTTGAAATCGACTATATGAATATATCAAAATATAGAGCCCATGTAGATGCGCATACTGGCTATGCGCATTTAAAAAGAATCATAATCATAATTGATACGAAATAAAAATAACTTTATATGTAGAATCTCGGTTTCTAGAGGGCCAATCATAGGATATCCGTGTTTAAATTAGGAAGGGCCCCAATGGCATGAGTCGGAGGCCCATTAAGTGTTTTTGGAATGTTATCAGCGAAGTAAGCAGGCTGACAGCAATCACCATGTACATGGCCGGCGGCAGCCCAAAAGTACAAACAATTGGCCCATGCAGGGAAGGTAGTACTTTTTTTTATTGGGAAGGTTGTCTGGCTAACCCAAAAAAAAAGTGGTGCTACATGGGGTAATACTTGAACCCGGAATGAGATCGAGTGCCTTGATGAAGGCGAGGCACACATAAATAGTACTCCGTACCATGCCTTGCCCCTCCCTTTCAACCGTTGGATAAAAAATAATTAGACAGATGACTATTAACTAGTAACTGCTACAGTACCAACCAATGTACAGGACATGTGCTACAGTACGTCGTCCACAGTGCATGTGCTTTAGAACCATGAACAGTACATATGCTACATGCTACAGTACTTTGATCTTAGCTATCTATTTTCAATCCAACGGCCAAATCTACAAGTCACCGTACTGTTCATCTGTGCCTTGCTTATGTCAAGGCACTGGATCCTGGACACTTGAACCCATGATCGTTGCTGAGGGTTGCCTATTTGCGCATAATATGTTTTGTCAGCGGTCACTTCACTAGTTTGTGCAAAACATATCCAGCGCAGGATTCAAAAAAACATCACGTTTTTTTCTTTACGTAAACAACAAAACATCTCATGTTCATCACAATCCAGCCAACATAAGCACATAATAATTAATAGTACAACTAGAGAGCTGTACACATAAATAAGGTTTGTCAAGCTTCATGCACTAGCCAACGCAACCAAAAGTCCGAACTAATGGAAAGGGCTAGGCAATCCAATTATACATTTCAACATCCCCCCTCACATGTGACCACAATCCAGTAATGGTACCATCATGTTCACCACATGCCTATTATGTCATACATCGCAATCCCAGGAATATTGTTGTTGCGAGGCATAATAGTTAAGTATCACAGTCATCATTCATTACAACTCATAAAGTCTTACAAATTGGAATCACATGATCCATATTACACAAATAGTTGATCTAGCGATCAACGAACTGGTCAACGAACAAACATAAGTTCATAGCGGAAGCGTAAGATACAAGGACTCTATAGTCCACAGGCCAACGCTTGACGTTAGCAGACTCCTAGTTGTTGTAGACTTCCTGCTGACCGTCCTCCTCGTACTGCTGCTCCTCTTCATAGTCTGGCCATTTGAATAGCCAGGGACACAGCCGTGAGTACTTGATGTACTCGCAAACTAATACTAGTGTAAGTGCTAACATTTCTAGTAAGGGGGTGCTAAGCTCTAGTTTCTTTGCATAAAGCTAGTTTTAGTTCACAAGTATTTACTAAAGACTTATTCATATACTAACTAACTCAAGTGGGAACATTAGTGTCATTCCCACAACTCTGTTGTGTTTCAAAATACTCAAGTCACCATTCACCATTCATATCAACAACATGATCAAATTCTAATACTGGAAACTGTATGGCCTTTCCAACCGTCCGTAACCGTGGACACGGCTATTCGAATAGATTTACACTCTGCAGAGGTTGCACACTTGTGCCACAACATTTGATTTCATCCGTCGGGATTTCCCCGAATCATCGTAACACAGTACGCGGATCATCAACCATAACCTTTCATTTACTAACCCTAGTATGAGCACCTCTCCCCATGAGCTTGGCCTCCCAGTGATGACCAACTGTCATCCTGGGAACTGCACAGGGCTTGGCCGTACAATTCACCTTCAATTCACATCATTCACCAACAACGGAGGCAGCCTCGGCATAACCCCTATGATGTGTGTTCAGAGGGAACTCATACTAAGATACATAAACTTCTAGTTAAGCCCTACCCATAATCAGGTATTGTGGGGGTACTCAATAATTGGAAAGGTATCGCATCCAAACCAATACTAGTTTTTAATCAAAAATCACCATCTTCTCTTGGTCATATTCACCTTCAAAAGTCATTTCAACATTTCACCACACATGTTCCCATCTAGAGTAGTCATGTTTAATTTAGCACTAGCATCTAAGGATGAGGGGTGCTAAGTAATTTGCTTTGCTCCTAGGCTAACTTTGATACTCTTGTACTAATCTAACATTTACCCTATGGAATTACGAATCAATAGTACAAAATAACAGTAAGTAAAACTTAAAATAAAACTGGGAATTAGGCTCATAATATAAAGTAAATGGGTGGTGCTTGGCTCAGGATGAGCTAACACTTGCAAGAGTATTATCTTGCCTTGGTTGGGAAACTGGTCAAAGTGGTCTTCTTCTCCTTGACAGTAGACCTCCTCCTCCTCTGGATACTCCTCGGTACTAGCGTCTAAAATACGAATACGGGATACACAATCATCACACCAATCTATTTACTAAACTAAGCACACACATGATTCACACAAATTAAACTAGCATCACATATCACTATTATGTTGGTGGATGGGTTTTTCTTATTAATTAGGAAAAATAATTTCCTCTCATAATAATCTTAAATGTTACTTTTGAATTATTCAGAGAAATAATTTCCTCTCATTATCTTTTTAAGATTTAATTTCTCTTATGTATAATATGTGACCTAGGTTGACCCAAGTCAACCTCTTCACACTTATCATTTTGAGAAAATGATTTAAATGGGGTGTAGCACCCCATACAATTTAATTCTAACATGGTAATGATTTAATATCATCAACAAACCATATGAGATTTTTATGATCAGAGTCTTCACCTCATATTGGATTGTTCATGACAAGATTTAAATGGAAGAAAAGCTCCCATATGATTTACTAATATTTTTGGACAATACCATTTAGGGAAAAATAGCCATATTGTCCACTACTTAAACTAGGGCATGATCATGCAAGGTGACCATACCATTTTATTGCATAATCAATTAGTGTAAGTAATATGTGAACTACCAGAGTTGGAACTAACTTAATATCTATTTTATTTGATTTTTAATAATTAATTGAGTAGGGAAAAGTCCCTGCCTTGTTATTTTTGTCGAATTAATTCTACAACGAATCTGGTCATGAGACCAGTGGCATATTGTAGATAATTTTAATAGCTTTCCAAATATATAAAATTTGTTAAATTTGGCCAAGCCAAACAATTTCTATGCAATTTCAAAGTTGGGTCCAGTGGGGTAATTCAACTAAATTATTTAAATGAAATTTGAATAAAAGGGCCGGCGGGAAAAGCTAACGGGCCGAAACGGCGTGAAATGGCCCAGGTCCAGCCCACCACGGTCCACCGACGCGTGGGCTGCCTGACAGGGTGGGGCTGGCCTGTCAGCGGCTCACCGCACCCGAATCGGTACGGGGCCGTGGGACGCACGACAGATCGTGATCCGACGGATCACGTCCATCGTCGTCGACGAGGAGAAGAGCTCGCCGGCGCGGCTCGGGTAGGGGGTCGGAGGGCTAACCAGGGCTCCCGCGGTGGCTGGCAGTGTGCTCGGGGAAGGTGTAGACGACGGCGAAGCTCCTGGCACCGGCGGCAGCTCCAGGGGCGGCTCCAATCGTCGGCGGCGAGGTGAGGTACTCGGGCTCCGGCGGCTAAATTGGCGAGTTCCGGTGGTGAATCGAGAAGGGGAAGTGGTCGAGGAGGTCGAGGGAGAAGAGGGGATGGTGCTGGTGTGCTCGAATGGCCAGGGAGGTCTCCTTTATAGCTGAGCAAGGGTGCTGCGCGGGGGGCAAGGTCGACATGGGCGCGGCTCTCCGGCGAGCCGGCTAGGCGAGGGCGGCATCCTGTTCAGCACGTCGTGGCGGTCCGAGCGTCAACGGCGACGCGGGCGGTGCCTAACTTGGTCGGGCGCATGCGTGTACTGTCGCGGCAACCGCACGACGCGGTCGTCGTCTCCCGTGGCGGCGGTCCGGGCAGCGTGGGTGAGCGTGTCGGGCGGCGTCGTGGTGGCGTGCCGATGCTCGTCTCGCTCGAAGGGGTCCAGGGCTGGCGTGTGGTGCCGCGGCGCGGCGGGTGTGGCTGCCGCGCATGTCCATGCGCGATGGCAGCAAGGCCCGAGCGCGTCGGCCGGCCAGGGTCGGCCTCCTCCTCGACAATGGGCATGCTAGGCGTTGCTAGGGGAGCGAGGTGGAGTGCCAGGCATCGGGCTGAGGAGGGTGAAGGAGAGGAGGTGGTGCTCGGCATGGCCGGCATGGCCATGCCATGGCTTGCCATGCCTCTCCTCCTAGGGTTCCTGGGTCCTTGGTGAGAGGGGGCAGGGAACCAGAGGTTAGGTTTGGGCGTAGGGGTAGTGTAGATCACTATTTGCAATAGTTGCAAATAGTGCCCGAGTTTGAAAAATTTGAAAATATCCAATTTTGGAAGAATTCAAAAGGTGAAAGTTTTTGAAATGTGATTGTTGATATATGTTGTAAATGATCAGAGAGGATTTGAGGTGATGATGGAATTTTTAAATTCAAGAATTCTCAAAAATGTCAAGTGTGAGATTGTTCACTTTAATAAAAAGTTCCAACTTTGCATGTGTGTAGATTTTGATCCAAAAAGAATTTGGCATATATTTCTTCACATAAAGTGTTCACCTTGATGTCCTCTTGGATGACATGCAAAGAGTGGAAAGAGTTTAGTTTGAAAATTTTGAAATACAGGGGCTCAAAGTGGTGACCAGATTATAATGGGCAGATTTGACCATTATTCTATGTGACCTCAATTTTTATTTGAATTTGATTTAATGGGTGTTTCTATGATTCACAAAGTTGTAATATGAGTTTAGTAATGTATTTCAACTAATGGTGAAGATCAATTTGGTCTAGGGTCAAAATTTATGAAAATGGCATAATGTCTATGTGAGGGTTTTAGGGTTTTAGCAATTGATTTTATTTTATTTTATTTTATTTTCTTTGTGATCTTCACTTGATCACCTTAGGGTTTTAGGGTTTAGCATATACACAAGGTAACAAGCATCATGGCATATCACTCAAATGCACAAGTCCTATGCATGGTACTATATGTAAGAAAAAGTTTTTGTTGGTTTGAAATTTTTACTTTCTGGCATTCTTCTAATTTTCTTTTATTGAAATTTGGGGTGTTACAAATGGTACCATCATGTTCACCACAATGCATCATTAAAGAGAGCAGTATACTATTATAGACCAGCTCTCTCTAAAGAACATTTGTAAGACAACTTAATACAGCTGTGATTGATATTGTTGCCCCAGCGATGGGTGATAACCTGAACACCATATAACCTTCTCACAGCAATTGTAACCAAATATGAGCACCTGCAATGATTTGGTGTCAAGCTTCTTGAAGGTCAGGAGGTATCCTACCTTCAAGTCATGTGCTTTGACAAACTCTGGCCATCCTTTGTCCATTAAAACATTGCCATCTTGTTGCTTCAGGTCCACAATCCAGGTGCATGCAGTGGACATCTTCAGGTTGATGGACTCTGGACACCCACCGTAAAACCAGGGTAGAACACGACTGGGGATGGAAATCACCTCTAACTCCGATGTACATAGTACCTTGCAGAAGCTGTCAGGGGTATTCTCCTCATCGATGCGCCCAAACACCTTGCACACTGGGGCTGGCTCTACAGATGTCTCCTTCCATGATAAGCTCTCTCCAAGCTTGAGCTTCTTGTTTGAACACTGCAAAAAAGAGGCCTCAATTAGATAATGCCTCTAGCTTCTGACCGTAATTCCAAGCAAATGCATAATAAAAGGCACCTAGCAAACTCAGCGGATCATTGTTCTTATCAAACACACAGTCTGAACAATAAGCTTCTGAATCTAGCTAGGCTGATATGTACAACCTTGTATCATCAAATTATTCAGCATAGTGTATCATTGTATCGCAGAAGCCAAATCGATATAAATAGTAGCTATGAGAATAGAAATCAAGCTAGCATGAGCCATGCATGCTTGCTGGCTATGTCTAGCATCAGAATAATGCATCTGCAGTTCATCATCCGCCAGTACAGATTGACCAAGCAAACAAAAAAAAATCAGCGTCGGCCTAAAGAGTCCACAAGCCAGACATGCATGCTCGGTGTCCTCATATGTGATCATCGGCCGTGGATTGACCAATAGCATATTTGAACGATTATTACTGCACACATTAGATCCAGTCCCAACATAGCTAGCATGGGTGCATGTGTAACCCGAGTCTTTACCAGAGGATTAATATATACACTGGCTGAGAGAAGTACTGTATATCAAACAATGCTAAGCAACCGGCAATACAGCTTAGATATAATAAAGATGTGACCGGCAACGCTAGTGATTCGGGGGAAACATACCGCCATTGCAGCCATGGACCGAGAGAATCGGGGATGCCGCGCCGCCTTAGTGGAGTTTTTAGATGCGACGTCGCCGCATCCGTAGAGGACGGAGTCCAAGCCGCGTAGTCCGAGCGGTGGTGGACGCCGGTGGTGTAGAGAGAGGACTCAGGGGAGATGGACGGCGAGGGATCTGGGGAGATCTGAAGTTCTGAACATGAGGGGGCTGTGAGAAACTGAGAATGATACATCAGCAATCAGCAAGGGAATAAATGCGCGTGTCCCCCGGTCAAAAAAAATGCGCGTGTCTAGGAGGAACGAAGCCAGGTACGCAGGAATCCACACACAAAACTTCACCCGGCGGGTCACTGGGCTTTATCAGTATCTGGTGGGGTCCGGACCTACAGACCAGTGAGACATGTCGTGTGGGTTATGATCCGTTCAGTGTGCACACAGAAATTGCATTCAGAGCTCAGGGCTTCAGGCTACGTTGTACTATACAGTAATATATCCATTTCTTTTGGTAAAATGAAAACGATACTCCATCTGATCCTCATTACATGATGATAAAATGGACGTCTCTACAACTAATATGTGTCTAGATACATCTATATGAGAGCGTCTGTGTTTGTACTGTGTATCTAAAAAAAATATGGATCGGAGGGAGCATTAAGAGGTGTCCAAAAAAAACTGCAAACAAACATGGATGTAAGCAGTTGAGTATTAAACCAGTGCGTGAAATACCTTTATATCTCGACCATGTAACAATGAATATGAGAAGTTTTTGGGGTTTGACCATCTGCACTTGTGTTTGCTACAATCAGATCAAAAAATTGGTCACTTTTACACTTTCTAAAATAAAATGTATTTTTCCCTGAGATTTTACAAGTTCGTACAAGATAGCATTGACTACATCTGGGATATATCACATTTACACTTACAAATCTATGAATATTTCAAAATATTGAGCTCCGTGTACCTACATATAATACAAATCATCAGACCGCACATTGAAACTACCGCAGCATATCACAGTAAATTAAAATAAAATAAAACAAGTCTAACATATACTATATTAGCTAATTAACAAAGTCTCATCACAGTGTATCTGATCCCCAGTTCAGCTTAATACAAAAACCAAGTTCAGCTTGAACATCAGCAGGGGAGTAACCCAGGTCCAAAAGCAGCATCTAGTTAATTCAATAAAATATTGAGGTTATTCTGATCCCCTCTTCCTAAAAACACTGCAGATCATGCATGCAACTAAGGGTGATCAGCACAAAAGATTATCCTCTGGGTGGAGGTGTTACTGTCGTAGATCAACACATTCATCAAGGAAGTGTCTTTCACCTCGAAGACGAGAAGGTCATCAAGCTGCAGTTCATGCGCCTCTGCAAACCCGAACCAACCATCCTTCAAGACCAGTTCACCCTGGTACTCATCGATGTGCACATACCAGGCGCAGCCTACGCTGGTCTTGAGCTTGATAGGCCTGGGAAGAATCCCTTTCAGACATTGCTTGAATTCTCTGGGGATGACCAACATATACATGTCATCGTTGCCGTCCAGTTGCACATAGAAGCGCGAGGGCTGAGGAGGGTCCGCCGAGTGACCAACCCGTTTAGGGCGGCCTTTCCCTCGCCCTTTTAATATACAACGTTGAAATGCTGCATCACGCCTGCCCGTCACCTTTGGCTTTTTGGCTAGTGAATTTCTTTGAATTCTGAACTCGGGGCGGTGCAGAGGACATGTACAATCGACAGTCCTAAGACGTAGTTGCTCATTGACGTTGGAGCGAGTTTGCTTCTGCATCTAGTTAAGCACGGTATATATCAATCAACAGCATATAAATCAGAACGTAGCATACATGGAGAAAATGCATCTAGCTATCTCTTTAATTAGTTTGCACAAAATCTAGCAGCAGCAAGACAATTTGATTTTACAGGTACTGAGCAAGCTTTCAGACTTTCTGAAACAGGTAACATGGAGCATATATTTGTATGTTCAGACTGCGAAACCCTGCTCTGTGATGGATAATATTACTAAACATCTTTTTTTGCCAGAACTAGTACTTAACATCTACTGTTTCCCGTCATTAAAATTTTTTTGCAGAAGAATACTACGGTTTCCCGTCATTAAATTTTAAAGAAAAAAGAACTTGTTTAAGATCCCAACTATCATTGACTACTTACACCTGCATCCTAGTGAGTTCAGGACAACTTACAGCATCTTTTGGTGGTGCCGCCACCGGAGAAGACCGTGCCGCGGGGGTTGGGGTCGGCGCAGCCGGAGAAGCTGGTGCCGCCGCCAGGGAAATCAGTGCCGAGCCAGATGGTGCTTCCAGCGGAGAAGAAAGTACCGCGAGAGATGGAACCGACGCTGCCAAAGGGTAAGAAACGGATGTACTCGTAGATCCTTCTCTAGTCACGATCTGGATAGAAGAGACTGGACGTCCATCAAGCTGCTGGAGGATGCGGTGGATCAAATCGGCTGAGTTCAGGAAATATCGGTGATGTTCATCTGTGTCGGCGAAGCAGCTGCCGGTGGAAGGAGGAGGCGAGCCGTTCATGGCAGTCATTAGTGTAAAAGAGGAGAAGTGGGTGGGAGTATGGGTGGGAGAGAGAGGGTTCGGGACTGAAGTAATTGTAGTCTGCTCTCTCTTTTTTACAAGCATGCGTCCTCAGGCTGATATTTTTTTTAGATACGTACTCAGGCTGCTTTGTCAAACCAGGGCCTCAATGAAGCTAATAGCACGCTATAGCATATCTAGAGGGTCCACGCTTAGTAATTTTGCTCGCTGTGGCGCTATTTGCGAAACAGCATGCTATATCGCCCTAAAACTTCATATCGTTAGCGCGCTATTTTTTTCAGGCAAGTTGCTTTCACTTTTTCGTGGTGATGAACTAATCTGTTGGTTCCACTTCTAAATCAGAAAATAATATCGCTAATGCTAATTTTTTTAATAAATAATTTATACTATGTTGTTGCCTTGTGAAATGTTGATGTTAGCCTTCTAATATACTTGAGATCTATTTCTATATGTGGTTATGTATGTATGATTCAGTCACTTTTGGACTATATATATCTATTCGTTCTAGTAAAATTATTTATTTTTAGGCTATATTTAGTATTATTTTGAAAATGCTATTTAAAATATACCACACTATTACCACGATATAGCGTCCATATCGTTTGAAGGTGGCTGCCGCTAATTCATTTAGCACGCTATTTTAAACCTTGGTTAAGACGCGTTTGGCGGCCTGCATCCAGGCTGGTGGGGAAATACCGTACCCAAGTGCTTAAAAGATTGCATCTTTTAGCTGGAAAACATTAGGGCATGTCCAACACAGGCGCTACTGCAAGGGCGCTAGGAATTATTTCCTCGTCGTTTGGCGGTTGGAGAGGCTAATCCCAGCGGTAGTCCTAGCGTCGACGCAAAAGAAAGCAGGGGCGTGAAACTCTTTTCACCTGTCCTAGCTAAAGCACCGGAACCAACAGGAAGTCAGTCTGTCATCAGCAATTAGCGCTGCAAGGAGAGTACCTGGAGGATTTTACAATCTTTTGACATTCATTTGTTCTCTATTAGCGCCATATAGTATATAGCATTGTAATGCCCTTATACTCCTCTCAACATTAAAAAAAAGGTGTGCATATACTAATAACAGTTGCTGAAATGAAACTAAAAATAAACAGACATGCACGGTTTACGAAGGATGGAAATACAGAGTTCATCACCATCCGTTTTAAATTATAAGATTAGATTACTTCAATGTGGGTTTACATACGCACTAAAATGAGTAAACAGACACACTGAAATGGGTCCAGGTATATAAGATTCAGAAAAAAGGAAGAGCATCTTAAGATACAGAACAGGTTACTAAATTGTTCAAACATATCGTACAAAAAAGATTATTTGCTCCAGAAAGATTCATGGCTCAGTTTAGGGTTGCATCAACATGCGGATATTTTTCAGACTAGGCTTAAACCACATTGTCGCCTGTCGGGGAAATCCCCAACCATCTTCTGGAAGGGTGATAACTCCCATGAGCTCATTTTCCCCTTGCTGCAGGTTACAACGACAAATACAACTAAATGCTGGTTCCCGAAATGCATAGTACGCGATGTACACACAATTTGACCTCATGAATGGAGTCAATGTTCCATCAGGAGCATTGCCATCATTTATCTTCAGGTTCAATGGATAATTCAGTCCAATGAACAGAGAGTGTGTGCCAAGGCTGTCAACTCGACTCCAATTGGGTCCAATCAGGGATAGATCTTTCTCAAAAACATGTATGACAGGGGCAGGACACTCCCGCAGGATAAGGCCATTACCATGATGCAGAACTTCTGCTGGCTCAAGGTGATCATTGCTACGTATATACCGATCTTCATGGATGATCATCAAGCGCTTGCCATCGGCTGATCGAGCTAAAAACCATCTGCCAGATGGTTCCTTCATCGGTGATGGGATCACGAATGGCGGGGCAAGGTGTGCATCTGCATTGTAAACGGAGACAACAAAAAATAGTGTTTGAATGGCTCGGGAAGACAATAATACCAGTAGCTGCAACTTCACATTTGTAGGATCAAATGGAGGATGCAGTCATTATACTTGTATAAAATCTCGAAGAAATAAAATTGTTCCCATTTGAGATGTATGTTAATTACACTCATATTCATTGATGGTAGATACATGTCTCAACCTTATCTGATCCATGATTGTAATGCTTTGAGTACATCGAATATTGAAATAAATTGAAAGTTTGCATGCATCAATTGATGAAGAGGCCAGGGCTAAGCTCCTTATTCATATTCTGACAAGAGCATGCAGTAACTAATTCAGGAATGCATTCATATACTGCAATAATCTGGTTTGGGTTGACAGATTAGTGCACAGCATATACTACTGTAATTCGTTTGTAGCAATGGTTCAGTCAGGTTAGGATAATTTAATGGTGCACAGTCATTTGAAAGGTGAAAAAAAGTCTTAGTGAGCAATTAGTTATTTCAGTTACAATATATCATGAATGGGCTTGATATTAAAATTTATTGCGAAGTATATCATATGGATTGAAGAATTACCAGCCTGTGATTGATCCCAGCAATATGTGGTGCCGGTCCACCCATCCACCGCAACAATAAAGCCGTTGTGCTCGATGGCATCACTGTAATCTACACCCCAACTAGCAAGAGAGAATAACCTCCACTCCTGGCTACCATTAGCCAGGTAAGCGAGTCCAGAATTGAATAGAGCGATGAGCTTGTAATCTGAGTAATGTCCAGCTTTTGTGGGCACTTCGCAAATTACAATCTTCAACAAAAACATGGCACGCCCATACGTCATGTACCTTTCAGGAGGCAAGTCGGGGAAGCCAATCCATTCCTCCCGAAAAATGTTGCAAGTTTCCGACGATGGTAGGGAGATTTCTTGGTGCGTGTAGATGTTCGCGAGGAACCAGTTCCCACCACTGTCCACGCCGGCGATCCAGTCGCCATTCATGCCAACCCAGAATCTATTGTCCATGAACGGCAGGATGGCTGTGCGCCGAGGATGGTCGAGGGGCACAACGTGGTACACCGTGTGGTGCGCACTACTATCATCATAGTGCCAATGGGCAGAATCGGGCATCAGCAAGCAGGGTCCATCCCAATGGTGTAGATTCATGTTGTCGGCGACATGGCGGCACAGCGTTTTGGAGCATGCGGCCAGCCGGACGTCGACTGTAACGTCCAGACTCTGGGCAATGAGATTGAACAGCTCGGCGGGGAGCTTCCCCCAGTCGCCATCCAGCTGGTCGTCGTTCGATGCCGCCATGGAGACGAGATGGATTTAAAAGGGCGGATGCAAGTATGTGTGATTGGAGTTTTGTAGGAGAGTCGAGCGGGAAGGAGGAGTGCTGCGGTTCTGCGGAGGGGTGAGGAGAGAAAGCTATGCAAATGGGAGATCTAGAGGATGAAAAAACTTCTAGCAGCGGTTGGCGAGTGGAGAACGATGATGGAAGTGGAGAGCCAAGGATGGAAACGATGGACATGAAGAGTAGGAGTGGATATGACTTTTTTTATTCTTCAGCAGCTGCATCGAGGCGCCGAGTAAAACTTCGGCTAGGATAGCACGCCACTACGTCCTGGTGCAGTTACTGTCCCGTCAAATCAGTTTGACCACAGAAATGGTTTCTTTATTACAGTATAACTTAATTTTTTCGAACAATATATACTAGTACTCCATTTAATATAATCACTCCGATTCATATTACTTGTCAAATGATATGGATGAATCTAGAACTAAAATGTGTCTAGATATATCTATATTATAGTCAACTAATATGAATCCGAGTTTGTTTGGTTCAAAGGATTTCTAAAGGTATCTTGTACGGAGTAGGATTTTTACACATAGGGATTTTTCCTATAGAGCTTGCTTGATTCAAAGGATTGAGAACCCTCCAAAATACCTATGGATTGCTTTCTCTACAATCCTATCTCTCGGTAATATTGCTATGTGTCTATAACAACTATGAAATGAACTCAATCTCAATAGAAATTTCCTTTGTCTTTCCTAATCAAACAACTAGTTATTTTATGTCTTCGTTTACAAATTAAGATAATTTTTAGGTTATAGGTAATCGTCGAGCTTATGTGATCATCTTTTATGATCAAACTTACTTGATCAGCCGCGGAGGCGCAAAGGAGCAGTGGTGTGCATTAATACGGCCGCATGGGGAAGGCACAGCTAGCGACGATGAGACGTATCGCCAGCATTGGCCTAGGGAACCGTCGCCACCATTAATAAAAGCTATCCCTTTGGGCACCATGTCTCCCACTACTCGTGTCACGCGCGCATGGCTGGGGAAGCCGGACAGAAAACATGACAACCAGGGGGAAAATGAATAAAAATAATACAAAGTCGAAAATATTTCGAAAAATAAACTTTGTACTTCGTAAGAAACTCCATGCGTTTAGCAAATGCGAAGGCAATATGTAGAAACACGTCTAGACCACGTCTAGAACCACTTCCCAAAGCTTAAGGATTATATTGATTTTTAGAAAGTCAAACTATGTTAAGTTTGACTAAGTTTTTACCAAAAGCATTAATATGCAAGATACAAAATCAATATTATTAGATAGAAAATAAATTATATTTTCATATGGTGTCTACAAAATATTATATGTGCTGATAGATTCTTCTAAGAGTTTGGTCGAACTTTACTTGGTTTGACTTTTCAAGAAAAATATACAAAGCTTTAAGCATTGGAACGGAGGTATTTTTCGAAGCACCTACTTGTCTTTAGAAGACAAAAGAAAACATGGAGTAAGGTTGTTTTTTGTGCAAAAGTTTACGTCAAAATCTGGTTATTTGTGTAAAAAGAATCTCAAATTGTGTTATGTGCAAAAACTGCACCAAGAAGTGGTGGTATGTGCAATTTCCTCCATCACACAAAAGGCAAGCCATTGATACATATATAATTGTGAATAATTACAAAAGTAGTAGGCAGCTAATAAGCGCACATGATTAAACTGCTATGCGAGATCTTCAGCCACCAGAAGTCGTTCCCGCGCCTCTCTAGCATTGAAAATCACGCGTTCTGCGACTTCCATCAAAGAGACAAGCTGAGCTTTGATCCGTTCTCCCAGATGAATGGCCTCGTCACAACTCCTACGAGCACAGGCCGTGATCTCATCCACTTCTAGGAAAGACACCGCCTGCCTGTACCGAAATATCTTGATCCCTAACTCTCTGTTCTCCTCCCGCATGCTGGCAAGATCCAACTTCATCCTCCGACAAGATAAGCAAGGGGAGTGATCCTGCCAAAGGTAACAACAAACATATCGAGCGTTACCGGCAAACGAAGGGCACAAATTGGCTGATTAACGAATATGGTCACTAACATGTAGGACAGACTTAAGTGGTGTCTACATGTCAGTGACTCGAAGTACCCAAAAACCAGCAACCCAAAGTCAGCTAGTAATATTAACCTCCGTCTTCAGCTCCTTCATCCTCTTGAACGGCGGGGAAGCTGGCAACTTATCTTCTTCTACGACCTCTCGCTGGAACCTGACGTCGAAGGATGAGAGATCCTGCGAACGGATGTGCTGCGCCTGCGCGTGCGATTCCCCAGGGCGCTTCTGGCGTAACTCGGAGTTCTCCGCGCCGAGATGCGGAAGTTCCGCTCCCGGGGCCTTGTTGACCCTAAGCCGAGATAGCTCCTGTGTAAGCCGACGAAAAATGTTCAAAATGTTACAGATCAGGCATATCATTACCAGTGCAAACGAGGTAAGTGAATCTCCGGGATCTCGCCCAAAGACCGCGGTTGGTCCAATGCCACCACATCTTCTCCGAGATTGACTAACTCCTTTACATCATCTTCTCCGACATTGACTATCTCCTTTACATCATCTTCTGCTCCGAGCTTGACCATCTCCTTTACATCATCTTCTCCTGCGAGCTTGATCATCTGCCTCACATCATCTTCTCCGGCGATATCGACCCTCTCCTGCGGAAGATAACAGATATAAGTCCGAGTATTACCAGCAAAACGAAGGTAATTAAAAGAGGCGTAGTAACCCTTGTGTCCTGGCCAATCAACGGCGGGGACGCTGAGCCCGCATCGTCTCCTCCGAGATCTCCCTTCGCAGGCAGGATTGTTAGAGACAGTGTACTTCTGGTAGTAGTATTTATGCGTGGGGCGCCAGGGGGTCGAGAAGCTAGGACTGCATCTTCTCCTCCGAGCTCTTCCTTGGTAGACATGACAAATGAAACGAGGTGTGGGGGGCGTAAAAGGTATAAAATGGCGGACGGCCGCCCCGCCTCGGCCCTCCAAGGCTTAATTTTTTTGCCTTACTAAACTAAAAACCCTATTTTGCGTCTCACACGGACTGCCCTCAGAGGGCTGCAGGGTCCCATATGCGTGCAGGTCCCACACTTTAGGTAGGCAAACTTCCAACAATCTTCTTTGTCAAGTGAAGACACGTCGTCAAGACTCTCTCTCTCTCTCCCCCCTTTTGTCATTGAAAAAAAAAGAATATTAGACGGGCGCGTAGCCTGCACTGCAGGGGGGCGATTTTGACAAAAGTAATCCTTTTGGCGAAGAAAAACACAGAAAGCCACACAAAAAGGTTAGTCCAGTGAAATAGATTGCTCAGAGGGTCAGTCCGTAATTTTCTTTGCCAAAAGGGTTATTTCTGTCAAAATCGCCGCACTGCAGGTTTGCAGCACTGAAAAACCTTGCGTGCCAGTCAACATCACTTCCCGGATAGGGGGAAAATATCTAGTGATACCATCCCTTACATGATACCATGATACCACTTCATAATATTTGAATTCTAAGTGTCGAAAAATTTAGAAAAAAAACCTTGTGATGCTACCCTAAATTTGTGGGACCCCAAAAAACTTGCAAATCAAGCCAAAGAAACACGATCTTGTCCCCTACCCCCCCATGATTTTGACCTAAATTTGAAATCAAGCCAAAGGTGGTTCAAAAACAGCAATCGGAAATCATGGATTGTTCATCATTTTTCTATATAGCTAGGGAAAATAGCAGACATGCCATACCAATGTTTTAGAAAAGAGCCCTTCAAAAAAGTGTGGCAACATATATGTTGGAATTCGACCATCTTAATTTCTTCCCACGTGTGAGCTTTGGTACTACTACTACACAAGAACCATGTCAAACTTTTGAATCATGGCCCATTTTATGTATATATTTGCAACTTTTCATGCACGCATGAAAACTTTGCAAAATATGTGCATTTTGGGTTGTCGCACATAAATGTGTGTTTACTTGTCTGCCACCAATTAATCCAATTCTCATTTGTGGGGAAACATGACACGAGATGGCCATTTCCAAAGTTTCATGAATTATCTCAAAGTGAATCCATATATGTACAATTTTTGGGGGCTAAATTTCATGTTTTAAACCTAGCTAGTATTTGACCAAGATTCAAATGGGCATAAAATTCAAAAAAAAACAGAAAAATGAAAAACCAAAGCACATAGCCTTCTTATGTCATATAGTAAGAATTCAAGTTGATAAACAAGGTCTAGACATATTCAAACTAGAAAAATCATGTATCTACCCCTAACACTCTAAACTCTGTCTTATGAAGTCAAGCATGAAGAGAAGTGGTTTTGGGTTTCAAACATGGAAATTTCAAAAACCTCCCAAAAGCTTCATTTTAGAGTGACTAAGAAGGATCCATGCTTACCTTTTAATTTTTAGATTTTAAACTTGTTTAAATCTTTGTGAAACCTAGGATTTGACCAAGATTCAAATGGGCATAAAAAATCAGGAAAAAGCCAAAAGAATGATAAACCAAAGCACATAGCATTCTTATGTCATACAGTAAGCATTCAAGTTGATTAACAAGGTCTAGACATATTCAAACTAGAAAATCATGTATATATCTGTCCCTAACCTTAAACTCTGTCTTATATATGAAGTCAATCATGAAGAGAAGTGGTTTGGGTTTCAAACATGAAAATTTCAAGAACATCCCAAAAGCCGCTTCATTTTAGAGTGACTAAGAAGGATCCAGGCTTACCTTTTCATTTTCATATTATATACTTGTTTAAATCCAGGTCAAACATAGGATTTGACCAAGATTCAAATGGGCATAAAATAAAAAAATAGAAGAATGAAAAACAAAAGCACATAGTCTTCGTATGTCATATAATAAGCTTTCAAGTTGATAAACAAGGTTTAGACATGTTCAAACCAGACAAATCATGTATCTAGCCCCTAACCATAAACTCGGTCGATCTTATGAAGTCTAGCATGAAGAGAAGTCGTATTGGTTTAAAACATGAAAATTTCAAGAACCTCCCAAAATCTTCAAATGGGCATAAAATTCAAAAAAACCAGAAAAATGAAAAACCAAAGCACATAGCCTTCTTATGTCATATAGTAAGAATTCAAGTTGATAAACAAGGTCTAGACATATTCAAACTAGACAAATCATGTATCTACCCCTAACACTCTAAACTCTGTCTTATGAAGTCAAGCATGAAGAGAAGTGGTTTTGGGTTTCAAACATGGAAATTTCAAAAACCTCCCAAAAGCTTCATTTTAGAGTGACTAAGAAGGATCCATGCTTACCTTTTAATTTTTAGATTTTAAACTTGTTTAAATCTTTGTGAAACCTAGGATTTGACCAAGATTCAAATGGGCATAAAAATTCAGGAAAAAACCAAAAGATTGATAAACCAAAGCACATAGCATTCTTATGTCATACAGTAAGCATTCAAGTTGATTAACAAGGTCTAGACATATTCAAACTAGAAAATCATGTATATATCTGTCCCTAACCTTAAACTCTGTCTTATATATGAAGTCAATCATGAAGAGAAGTGGTTTGGGTTTCAAACATGAAAATTTCAAGAACATCCCAAAAGCCGCTTCATTTTAGAGTGACTAAGAAGGATCCATGCTTACCTTTTCGTTTTCATATTATATACTTGTTTAAATCCAGGTCAAACATAGGATTTGACCAAGATTCAAATGGGCATAAAATAAAATAAAATAGAAGAATGAAAAACAAAAGCACATAGTCTTCGTATGTCATATAGTAAGCTTTCAAGTTGATAAACAAGGTTTAGACATGTTCAAACCAGACAAATCATGTATCTACCCCCTAACCATAAACTCGATCGATCTTATGAAGTCTAGCCTGAAGAGAAGTCGTATTGGTTTCAAACATGAAAATTTCAAGAACCTCCCAAAATCTTCAAATGGGCATAATATTCAAAAAAACCAGAAAAATGAAAAACCAAAGCACATAGCCTTCTTATGTCATATAGTAAGAATTCAAGTTGATAAACAAGGTCTAGACATATTCAAACTAGACAAATCATGTATCTACCCCTAACACTCTAAACTCTGTCTTATGAAGTCAAGCATGAAGAGAAGTGGTTTTTGGTTTCAAACATGGAAATTTCAAAAACCTCCCAAAAGCTTCATTTTAGAGTGACTAAGAAGGATCCATGCTTACCTTTTAATTTTCAGATTTTAAACTTGTTTAAATCTTTGTGAAACCTAGGATTTGACCAAGATTCAAATGGGCATAAAAATTCAGGAAAAAACCAAAAGAATGATAAACCAAAGCACATAGCATTCTTATGTCATATAGTAAGCATTCAAGTTGATAAATAAGGTCTAGACATATTCAAACTAGAAAATCATGTATATATCTGCCCCTAACCCTAAACTCTGTCTTATATATGAAGCAATCATGAAGAGAAGTGGTTTTGGGTTTCAAACATGAAAATTTCAAGAACATCCCAAAAGTCGCTTCATTTTAGAGTGACTAAGAAGGATCCAGGCTTACCTTTTCGTTTTCATATTTTATACTTGTTTAAATCCAGGTCAAACATAGGATTTGACCAAGATTCAAATGGGCATAAAATAAAAAAATAGAAGAATGAAAAACAAAAGCACATAGTCTTCTTATGTCATATAGTAAGCCTTGCAAGTTGGTAAACAAGGTTTAGACATGTTCAAACCAGACAAATCATGTATCTAGCCCCTAACCATAAACTCGGTCGATCTTATGAAGTCTAGCATGAAGAGAAGTCGTATTGGTTTCAAACATGAAAATTTCAAGAACCACCCAAAATCTTCAAATGGGCATATAACATTCAAAAAACTAGAAAAATGAAAAACCAAAGCACATATATAGCCTTCTTATGTCATATAGTAAGCATTCAAGTTGATAAACAAGCATGTCTAGACATATTCAAACCCGACAAATCATGTATCTACCCCTAACCCTAAACTCTGCATGTCTTATGAAGTCAACCATGAAGAGAAGTGGTTTTGGGTTTCAAACATTGAGATTTCAAGAACCCCCCAAAAGCTTCATTTTAGAATGACTAGCTAGGAAGGATCCAGGCTTACCTTTTCATTTTCATGTTATAGACTTGTTTAAATCTTGGTCAAACCTAGGATTTGACCAAGATTCAAATGGGCATAAACATTCAAAAAAATCAAAAAATCAAAAACCAAAGCTAGCACATATAGTCTTCTTATGTCATATAGTAAGAATTGAAGTTGATAAACAAGGTCTAGACATATTCAAACTAGACAAATCATGTATCTACCCCCTAAAGCCCTAAACTAGCTTTGTCTTATGAAGTCAAGCATGAAGAGAAGTGTTTTTGGGTTTCAGACATGGAAATTTTGAAAACCTCCCAAAAACTTCATCTTAGAGTGACAAAGAAGGATCCAAGCTTACCTTTTCATTTTCATGTTTTAAGCTTGTTTAAATATTGGTCAAGCCTAGGATTTGACCAAGATTCAAATGGGCATAAAAATTCTGGAAAAATAAAAAAAAACCAAAGCACATAGTCTTCTTACGTCATATATATCTATAGTAAGCATATTCAAGTAGATAAACAAGGTATAGACATATTCAAAACAGACAAATCCTGTATCTACCCCCTAACCCTAAACTCGGTCTTATGATGCCTAGCATGAAGAGAAGTCGTTTTGGGTTTCAAACGTTTAAGCCAAAAGCCCCATTTCATATATTTCAAATTTGGTTCAAATTTGAAAGACATACAAGTTATAGCACACATAGTGCATACATGTTCACACATTCTGCACTAGATGCTAATTAACCCTATAGTTTGAGGCCATTTGGATGAGGTCGAAAAAATCTTGGATTAGAAATGGGGTTGTTCGAACCCCGTAGTTGGATTTTTTATGAACTTGATCTGTAGTACTGGGCAAAACCCTAGTTTAACGTATTTAATTATAGATTCGTAGGTTGATTTTTCTACCTTTTTATTATTATTACTATGCAGCACATGTGTGTTTGCCCGTCGAGTGAAACTCGGAGGAAGAGGGATCACTCGGAAGGAGAGAAGAAGGGAGAGCATTATGGTGTCTCCCCTTTTTCGGGTGATGATGTTGACTTTTGTGCAGGGTTTGTCAGTGAGCAGGAGCGAGCGAGCGAGCGAGCGAGCGAGTCGAGCGAGGCCGAGAATGAGAGAGATTTGTTTTTTTTGTGAGAGGGACAACCGAAGGATCCAGAAGGACCCACAGATTTCCAAAACGCATCCTGATGCGTCTTCTCTTGACAAAGAAGATGGCTTGGAGTTTGCGTACCTACTGCACTTGACTTGTGCTCACTGAAGTGTGGGACCTCACGCATGGGCGCCACACGTAAGTGACAGACCTGTTGGCAATGTTGGTGTAAAAACACGGTTGATTATTATAGTGCATTAGAACAAAGTTTCCTATGGATTCAACGGCAGGAAATCCAAGTTAACTCATTTACATGACATTATTTTTTCCATGAAGCAAAGTTAACACATCTATCAATTGGTACATTTTGGAGTGACTAAGAAGGATCCATGCTTATTCGTTTTCACGTGTTAAATTTGTTTAAATCTTGCTCAAACCTAGGATTTCACCAAGATTGAAATGGGCATGAAAATTCAAAAAAAAATGAAATACCAATGCACATAGTCTTCTTCTGTCATATAGTAAGCATTCAAGATGATAAACAAGGTCTAGACATATTCAAACCAGGCAAATCATGTATCTACTCCCTAACGACCCTAAACTCCGTCTTATGAAGTAAGGCATGAAGAGAAGTGGTTTTGGGTTTCAAACATGCAAATTTCAAAAACCCCCCAAAAGCTTCATTTTAGAGTGACTAAGAAGGATCGAGGCTTACCTTTTCATTTTCATGTTTTAAACTTGTTTAAATCTTGGTCAAACCTAGCTAGTATTTGACCAAGATTCAAATGGGCATGCATAAAATTCAAAAAAAACAGAAAAATGAAAAACCAAAGCACATAGCCTTCTTATGTCATATAGTAAGAATTCAAGTTGATAAACAAGGTCTAGACGTATTCAAACTAGACAAATCATGTATCTACCCCTAACACTCTAAACTCTGTCTTATGAAGTCAATTAAGCATGAAGAGAAGTGGTTTTGGGTTTCAAACATGGAAATTTCAAAAACCTCCCAAAAGCTTCATTTTAGAGTGACTAAGAAGGATCCATGCTTACCTTTTAATTTTCAGATTTTAAACTTGTTTAAATCTTTGTGAAACCTAGGATTTGACCAAGATTCAAATGGGCATAAAAATTCAGGAAAAAACCAAAAGATTGATAAACCAAAGCACATAGCATTCTTATGTCATACAGTAAGCATTCAAGTTGATTAACAAGGTCTAGACATATTCAAACTAGAAAATCATGTATATATCTGTCCCTAACCTTAAACTCTGTCTTATATATGAAGTCAATCATGAAGAGAAGTGGTTTGGGTTTCAAACATGAAAATTTCAAGAACATCCCAAAAGCCGCTTCATTTTAGAGTGACTAAGAAGGATCCATGCTTACCTTTTCGTTTTCATATTATATACTTGTTTAAATCCAGGTCAAACATAGGATTTGACCAAGATTCAAATGGGCATAAAATAAAATAAAATAGAAGAATGAAAAACAAAAGCACATAGTCTTCGTATGTCATATAGTAAGCTTTCAAGTTGATAAACAAGGTTTAGACATGTTCAAACCAGACAAATCATGTATCTACCCCCTAACCATAAACTCGATCGATCTTATGAAGTCTAGCATGAAGAGAAGTCGTATTGGTTTCAAACATGAAAATTTCAAGAACCTCCCAAAATCTTCAAATGGGCATAATATTCAAAAAAACCAGAAAAATGAAAAACCAAAGCACATAGCCTTCTTATGTCATATAGTAAGAATTCAAGTTGATAAACAAGGTCTAGACATATTCAAACTAGACAAATCATGTATCTACCCCTAACACTCTAAACTCTGTCTTATGAAGTCAAGCATGAAGAGAAGTGGTTTTTGGTTTCAAACATGGAAATTTCAAAAACCTCCCAAAAGCTTCATTTTAGAGTGACTAAGAAGGATCCATGCTTACCTTTTAATTTTCAGATTTTAAACTTGTTTAAATCTTTGTGAAACCTAGGATTTGACCAAGATTCAAATGGGCATAAAAATTCAGGAAAAAACCAAAAGAATGATAAACCAAAGCACATAGCATTCTTATGTCATATAGTAAGCATTCAAGTTGATAAATAAGGTCTAGACATATTCAAACTAGAAAATCATGTATATATCTGCCCCTAACCCTAAACTCTGTCTTATATATGAAGCAATCATGAAGAGAAGTGGTTTTGGGTTTCAAACATGAAAATTTCAAGAACATCCCAAAAGTCGCTTCATTTTAGAGTGACTAAGAAGGATCCAGGCTTACCTTTTCGTTTTCATATTTTATACTTGTTTAAATCCAGGTCAAACATAGGATTTGACCAAGATTCAAATGGGCATAAAATAAAAAAATAGAAGAATGAAAAACAAAAGCACATAGTCTTCTTATGTCATATAGTAAGCCTTGCAAGTTGGTAAACAAGGTTTAGACATGTTCAAACCAGACAAATCATGTATCTAGCCCCTAACCATAAACTCGGTCGATCTTATGAAGTCTAGCATGAAGAGAAGTCGTATTGGTTTCAAACATGAAAATTTCAAGAACCACCCAAAATCTTCAAATGGGCATATAACATTCAAAAAACTAGAAAAATGAAAAACCAAAGCACATATATAGCCTTCTTATGTCATATAGTAAGCATTCAAGTTGATAAACAAGCATGTCTAGACATATTCAAACCCGACAAATCATGTATCTACCCCCTAACCCTAAACTCTGCATGTCTTATGAAGTCAACCATGAAGAGAAGTGGTTTTTGGGTTTCAAACATTGAGATTTCAAGAACCCCCCAAAAGCTTCATTTTAGAATGACTAGCTAGGAAGGATCCAGGCTTACCTTTTCATTTTCATGTTATAGACTTGTTTAAATCTTGGTCAAACCTAGGATTTGACCAAGATTCAAATGGGCATAAACATTCAAAAAAATCAAAAACCAAAGCTAGCACATATAGTCTTCTTATGTCATATAGTAAGAATTGAAGTTGATAAACAAGGTCTAGACATATTCAAACTAGACAAATCATGTATCTACCCCCTAAAGCCCTAAACTAGCTTTGTCTTATGAAGTCAAGCATGAAGAGAAGTGTTTTTGGGTTTCAGACATGGAAATTTTGAAAACCTCCCAAAAACTTCATCTTAGAGTGACAAAGAAGGATCCAAGCTTACCTTTTCATTTTCATGTTTTAAGCTTGTTTAAATATTGGTCAAGCCTAGGATTTGACCAAGATTCAAATGGGCATAAAAATTCTGGAAAAATAAAAAAAAAAAAACCAAAGCACATAGTCTTCTTACGTCATATATATCTATAGTAAGCATATTCAAGTAGATAAACAAGGTATAGACATATTCAAAACAGACAAATCCTGTATCTACCCCCTAACCCTAAACTCGGTCTTATGATGCCTAGCATGAAGAGAAGTCGTTTTGGGTTTCAAACGTTTAAGCCAAAAGCCCCATTTCATATATTTCAAATTTGGTTCAAATTTGAAAGACATACAAGTTATAGCACACATAGTGCATACATGTTCACACATTCTGCACTAGATGCTAATTAACCCTATAGTTTGAGGCCATTTGGATGAGGTCGAAAAAATCTTGGATTAGAAATGGGGTTGTTCGAACCCCGTAGTTGGATTTTTTATGAACTTGATCTGTAGTACTGGGCAAAACCCTAGTTTAACGTATTTAATTATAGATTCGTAGGTTGATTTTTCTACCTTTTTATTATTATTACTATGCAGCACATGTGTGTTTGCCCGTCGAGTGAAACTCGGAGGAAGAGGGATCACTCGGAAGGAGAGAAGAAGGGAGAGCATTATGGTGTCTCCCCTTTTTCGGGTGATGATGTTGACTTTTGTGCAGGGTTTGTCAGTGAGCAGGAGGTGCGAGCGAGCGAGCGAGCGAGTCGAGCGAGGCCGAGAATGAGAGAGATTTGTTTTTTTTGTGAGAGGGACAACCGAAGGATCCAGAAGGACCCACAGATTTCCAAAACGCATCCTGATGCGTCTTCTCTTGACAAAGAAGATGGCTTGGAGTTTGCGTACCTACTGCACTTGACTTGTGCTCACTGAAGTGTGGGACCTCACGCATGGGCGCCACACGTAAGTGACAGACCTGTTGGCAATGTTGGTGTAAAAACACGGTTGATTATTATAGTGCATTAGAACAAAGTTTCCTATGGATTCAACGGCAGGAAATCCAAGTTAACTCATTTACATGACATTATTTTTTCCATGAAGCAAAGTTAACACATCTATCAATTGGTACATTTTGGAGTGACTAAGAAGGATCCATGCTTATTCGTTTTCACGTGTTAAATTTGTTTAAATCTTGCTCAAACCTAGGATTTCACCAAGATTGAAATGGGCATGAAAATTCAAAAAAAAATGAAATACCAATGCACATAGTCTTCTTCTGTCATATAGTAAGCATTCAAGATGATAAACAAGGTCTAGACATATTCAAACCAGGCAAATCATGTATCTACTCCCTAACGACCCTAAACTCCGTCTTATGAAGTAAGGCATGAAGAGAAGTGGTTTTGGGTTTCAAACATGCAAATTTCAAAAACCCCCCAAAAGCTTCATTTTAGAGTGACTAAGAAGGATCGAGGCTTACCTTTTCATTTTCATGTTTTAAACTTGTTTAAATCTTGGTCAAACCTAGCTAGTATTTGACCAAGATTCAAATGGGCATGCATAAAATTCAAAAAAAATCAGAAAAATGAAAAACCAAAGCACATAGCCTTCTTATGTCATATAGTAAGAATTCAAGTTGATAAACAAGGTCTAGACGTATTCAAACTAGACAAATCATGTATCTACCCCTAACACTCTAAACTCTGTCTTATGAAGTCAATTAAGCATGAAGAGAAGTGGTTTTGGGTTTCAAACATGGAAATTTCAAAAACCTCCCAAAAGCTTCATTTTAGAGTGACTAAGAAGGATCCATGCTTACCTTTTAATTTTCAGATTTTAAACTTGTTTAAATCTTTGTGAAACCTAGGATTTGACCAAGATTCAAATGGGCATAAAAATTCAGGAAAAAACCAAAAGATTGATAAACCAAAGCACATAGCATTCTTATGTCATACAGTAAGCATTCAAGTTGATTAACAAGGTCTAGACATATTCAAACTAGAAAATCATGTATATATCTGTCCCTAACCTTAAACTCTGTCTTATATATGAAATCAATCATGAAGAGAAGTGGTTTGGGTTTCAAACATGAAAATTTCAAGAACATCCCAAAAGCCGCTTCATTTTAGAGTGACTAAGAAGGATCCATGCTTACCTTTTCGTTTTCATATTATATACTTGTTTAAATCCAGGTCAAACATAGGATTTGACCAAGATTCAAATGGGCATAAAATAAAATAAAATAGAAGAATGAAAAACAAAAGCACATAGTCTTCGTATGTCATATATATAGTAAGCTTTCAAGTTGATAAACAAGGTTTAGACATGTTCAAACCAGACAAATCATGTATCTACCCCCTAACCATAAACTCGATCGATCTTATGAAGTCTAGCCTGAAGAGAAGTCGTATTGGTTTCAAACATGAAAATTTCAAGAACCTCCCAAAATCTTCAAATGGGCATAATATTCAAAAAAACCAGAAAAATGAAAAACCAAAGCACATAGCCTTCTTATGTCATATAGTAAGAATTCAAGTTGATAAACAAGGTCTAGACATATTCAAACTAGACAAATCATGTATCTACCCCTAACACTCTAAACTCTGTCTTATGAAGTCAAGCATGAAGAGAAGTGGTTTTGGGTTTCAAACATGGAAATTTCAAAAACCTCCCAAAAGCTTCATTTTAGAGTGACTAAGAAGGATCCATGCTTACCTTTTAATTTTCAGATTTTAAACTTGTTTAAATCTTTGTGAAACCTAGGATTTGACCAAGATTCAAATGGGCATAAAAATTCAGGAAAAAACCAAAAGAATGATAAACCAAAGCACATAGCATTCTTATGTCATATAGTAAGCATTCAAGTTGATAAATAAGGTCTAGACATATTCAAACTAGAAAATCATGTATATATCTGCCCCTAACCCTAAACTCTGTCTTATATATGAAGCAATCATGAAGAGAAGTGGTTTTGGGTTTCAAACATGAAAATTTCAAGAACATCCCAAAAGTCGCTTCATTTTAGAGTGACTAAGAAGGATCCAGGCTTACCTTTTCGTTTTCATATTTTATACTTGTTTAAATCCAGGTCAAACATAGGATTTGACCAAGATTCAAATGGGCATAAAATAAAAAAATAGAAGAATGAAAAACAAAAGCACATAGTCTTCTTATGTCATATAGTAAGCCTTGCAAGTTGGTAAACAAGGTTTAGACATGTTCAAACCAGACAAATCATGTATCTAGCCCCTAACCATAAACTCGGTCGATCTTATGAAGTCTAGCATGAAGAGAAGTCGTATTGGTTTCAAACATGAAAATTTCAAGAACCACCCAAAATCTTCAAATGGGCATATAACATTCAAAAAACTAGAAAAATGAAAAACCAAAGCACATATATAGCCTTCTTATGTCATATAGTAAGCATTCAAGTTGATAAACAAGCATGTCTAGACATATTCAAACCCGACAAATCATGTATCTACCCCCTAACCCTAAACTCTGCATGTCTTATGAAGTCAACCATGAAGAGAAGTGGTTTTTGGGTTTCAAACATTGAGATTTCAAGAACCCCCCCAAAAGCTTCATTTTAGAATGACTAGCTAGGAAGGATCCATGCTTACCTTTTCACTTTCATGTTTTAAACTTGTTTAAATCTTGGTCAAACCTAGGATTTGACCAAGATTCAAATGGGCATATATAAACATTCAGAAAAAACAAAAACCAAAAACCAAAGCACATATATATATAGCCTTCTTATGTCATATATATATATATAGTAAGCATTCAAGTTGATGAACAAGGTCTAGACATATTCAAAACAGAAAAGGCATGTATCTACCCCTAACCCTTAACTTTGTCTTATGAAGTCAAGCATGAAGAGAAGTGGTTTCGGGTTTCAAACATGGAAATTTCTAAAACTTCCCAAAAGCTTAATTTTAGAGTGACTAGGAAGGATCCAGGCTTACCTTTTCATTTTCATGTTTTAAGTTTGTTTAAATCCTAGTCAAACCTAGGATTTGACCAAGATTCAAATGAGCATAAAAATTCAGAAAAAATCAAAAAAAATGAAAACCCAAAGCACATAGCCTTCTTACGTCATATATATAGTAATTAACAATCAGGTTGATAAACAAGGTATAGACATATTCAAAACATACAAATCATGTACTCCGTATCTACCCCCAACCCTAAACTATGTTTTTGGGGGATTTCTTTGACGAAGTTATAACACCCCCACATTTCACATTGGAATTACTTTCAGTAAATCAGCATAAAGTCGTTTAAATGTGCGAAACTATCTTGAAAGTACTAAAACCGTAAAAGTTGGGAATTGGCACTAAAATATGGCGTAATTTATCTAAAAAATGTAGAGTTGCCAGTTTGACCCGTATCTTATATGTACACCATTCACAAAATAAACATATTTTGTCATCTAGAAAATGAAAAAAAAAATTTATACCGAAAAGTTGAAAAGTCTAGTCATTAACATTGTTGGGAATGGCAAGATGCACCACCATGCCCAATTTGGGCACATTGTAACAAACTGTGCCACAAATATGGCCATAACTATATCATTTGGCTTGCAAACCATGAATCTTCATACACGATAGTCCGCTTTGTGAAGACATTTTGTTTTTCACTACCCTATCACATGTTTCTTATTTTCCCTGTCAACTAACACATACAAGCACACTCCATGTAGAAGGGTTTCATTTTTCAGGTTTTCTTCAGTTTCATTTATTTATTTCAAAACCAGGTCAAAATGTTTTACATGATTATCCTGCAAAGGGGTTGAATATTTCAGTACTATCGCTGGTTTCTATATATAGTAAGTAATATGTATATAAAAATTATTTATGGGGACTTGTAGGACCAAGTTATAACATATCTACAATTCAAATTTGAATTACTTTGAATAAATCAGCATAAAGTCATTTAAATGTGCGAAACTAGCTAGAAAGCACTAAAAACCGTAAATTTGGGATTTGTCATTAAAATATGGCGTAATTTATTTAAAAAATGTAGATGCGCCATTTTGACCCATATCTTTTCTACCCCATGCACAAAAAAACATATTTTATCATCTAGAAAATGAAAAACGATTTTTTATACCGAAAACTTGAAAAGTCTAGTCATCAACATTGTTAGAAATGGCAAGATGCACCACCATGCCCAATTAGGGAACACTATAACAAACAATGTTGTCCAGGGATAATCAAACTTGGTAATATGAACTATGAGATTGAACAAAACGTTATATTTGGTTTACCCTTTGAACCTCCTAACTTACCACAACATTGACTTCTTATTTTTATTTACAAATAGGAGGCGACGTTCCCGTCGACAGCGAGGCGCCTGTGGTGACTTCGTCAATTTCAAGATTCAATCCGCCGGCTCAGTCTTCCGGAGGTGCTCATAGGGGTAGGGTGTGCGTGTGTGTGTTCATAGGGATGAGTGTATACGCGTGTATGTGAGCATCTGCGTTTGTACTGTGTTGTGCAATAATATATGTTTTTTATTATCTCAAATCAATTAGCATTTGATTTTAAAAAACTACCATAATAATTCATGAGAAAGCGTTGAACAAGTTTCAGAATGTAATTTTAGACTTGATAGTTGATATGACCAATAATAGACTTAAATTAAATTGGATTTCAAAGTTCAGATTTTATAAGCGAATATAGTTTCATGTTGCAGATTATGTATTAGCTTGAGGGGCACCCCTAGAATAAAGTAGGTCGGTCACTTACGTGTGGTCCCATGCGTGTAGGTCCCACACATCAGTGAGCACAAGTCACGTGCGGTAGGTAGGCAAACTCCCAGCAATCTTCTTTGTCAAGTAAAGACTCGTCGTCAAGACTCTCTCTCTCTCTCTCTCTCTCTCTCTCTCTCTCTCTTTTGTCGCTGAAAAAAATGAATATTAGACGGGCGCGTAGCCTGCACTGCAGGTCTACATAACTGAAACCCTGTGTGCCAGTCAACATCACTCACCGAAAAAAGTGAAGCATTTCTTTTCACCATAAATAACAGCGGCCCCGTGAGGCACTGCTCTCCCTTTCTCTTAATTTCTCCTTCCGTGTGATCCCTCTTCCACCTTTTATCCTTTGCACGATCGAAACTCCACTTATTGTTGTCATTGTTGCACAAAACACTCACTTAACCTGTTCTTTTGCACATATCACCAACTCATGTATTTGTTGCACAAAGGTCTAAATCTGTCGCTAAGCTACTTTACTCTAAATCTGATGACCGGGACCTAGAAGGTAGTGATATCCCTTGTGTAGTGTGTTTTTTAGAACTCTAAAAGAATATGAAAATATTTTAGCAATTGAAATAATATAAATTAACTAATATGGGATCGATAGTCATGAAATATATTTTCTACTATCCGGCCAATATCAAGTGTCATGAAATATATTCATTGTAAACTTAGTGATAATCACTCGAGTTTGATATGAATGGCCTAGCTAGCTATGGGCATCTCCCACTATATATGTTGTCCACACGACCAAGCAACAAGCATCCATGAGGAAAGTTTCTTATGGGTGACTTTCATCTCTGCCGCAAAACACGCGCCGAAATTGTTGGCGCGTCCCATTTTCAAGCTACCCCAAAACCTGCGGTTTGCCCGTCGGCCTATAAACATCGGTCCACAGAGGATATTTCCCTGTAGAGCACAATTCGAACACCACATCTTTCTCATGCTTCTACCAGGCACACTCCCACGACGACGGCCGTGCCCCACCGCCCCTCCTCACCATCACTGCCTTCTCACCGGCCACCGTAGTGACCGACCACGTTTTACCGGCTCCCTTGCTGCCTAGCAAGCCGGATTAGCTTCCTCGACGCCGACGTTCACCGCGCCATATCTCCTCCGGATCTGCTTCCCCGACTCTGTAGTCCACCTCACCGGAGATCGAGATGGGCAAAAAACGCGGCCCCAAAGTCGACCACCCCCAACCAAAGAGTAAATCCGCCCGGGCCTCAGACGAAGGTTGATGAATACTTTACATGTCCGCTTTTGTTATATGCATTTGATTTCTTACACTAGTTTTCGTTGCTTTCTTGCAATGCATTCTTGCTGATATTAGATCAGTGTAGATAGTTGTTTGCCGCGTAGCTATATGAGATCTTAACCTTACATCTGCTGATCGAGAGGAAGATCGAGGTTATGTCCGCTTTCGTTATGCATTTCTTTTCCGAGAATCACTTCTGTGTGATATGTTTTGGGGGTTTGAAGTATGCATTTTACAAAGGTTATGATAGCAGTCAAGCTAGCAGAGCAATTTGTTGATAGTATTAAACTGCCTGTATTTTTTTTATCTCGGAACTCTGCTGATCGTAACCTTACATCTGCTGATGGAGAGGCAGAGCTTATGTCCGCTTTCGTTACGCATTTCTTTTCCAAATATCACTTCTGTGCGGTACTTTTTTGGGGTTTGAACGTCCCAAATTAGTTGTCCCAAATTTTTTTAAATATGAATGTATCTAGACATGTTTTAGTGTCTTGATGCATCCATATTTTAACAAACTTGAGACAACTAATTTAGGACGGAGGATAGTACATTACTACCTCCACCCCAAACCTGAAGGCTTATTTATAAAAGTCAAACCAAGTAAAGTTTGACCAAACTTTCAGAACAATCTATCAAGAAATATAATATTTTGTAGATACCGTACGAAAATATATTCGTTATCTATTTAATGATATTAAATTTGTATTTTGCATGTTAATGATTTTTGATAAAAACTTCGGGATGGTGGTAGTACGTATTACAAAGGTTATGATAGCAGTCAAGCTAGGAGAGCAATTTATTGATAGTATTAAACTGCCTGTATTTTTTTCTATTTGCAACTCTGTGTGCGCCATGTGGAATTGCATGCTCTAGCCAGTTCATCCAATGAGGTTTTATCACTTAACACCAGAAGTTCAGGATTTTTTTTATCACAGAACCACAACCCTAGAAATTTGTATCACAAAACACTAACATTTGGGGTAATTGTTTCGCAGAATACACGATCTCTGTTTGATAGCCCATTAGTGACCTCCGGCCACCGTCAGTTTAAGAGTGACCGCAGGAGAAAGACAATTAGACTTTATTTTGTGGTATTTGCTGTTAAACGCAAATACAAAGCTGTTTGTCAACACTAGTTGTTAAATCTTAAGTCCAGACAGTTCAAAATAAAATCTTATGTCCAGGGTAGTTGTATTGGTAAACATTATCAAAACCTTATGCTGGTACAGAATATATTACCCAAATCTCATGTTCTTGTGTGGTTATAATTTCTTGTGGATATTTGTCATATGGTAATTCATTTGTGTGTAGCATATGTAACAAGTGTGACTCATATTCTCATTTCCACAGAGTGTCTACAAAATTTCACACCAAAATTCATTTGTTTGTAGCAAACATGCTCACGTACTGTAAATTGGTGTCACGCTGTAGGGTCATGCTCTTGTCAAGCCGACTAATGACAAATAATGTGTTATGTGAAATAATTTCCCCAAATGTTGGTGTTTTGTGATTAAAAATCCCCAACTTGTGGTGCTAAGTGATAAAACCACTCATTCAATAGACCGAGCCTTAGGCATGTATCATTAGATATTTTTTTAGGAAGGCTGCAAATATTTATTTTGAATACTGCGTTGCTACTTGCTAGGATTTGAACTCAGGACCTTGTAGGTCTGATACCATTTCGAATTGCATGCTCTAGCAAGTTCATCCAATAGATCGATCTGTTGGAATTTGGAAGACCCTAGGCAATTATATTAAGCACACGCCATTCCATATGGTTAACCATTGGCATGAAAATGACACTTATATGTGTTTGAGTCTATATGTGGATTGCTTAGCCCTTTCCATCAGTTCGGACTTTTGGTTGCGTTGGCTACTGCATGAAGCTTGACATCATACTTATCCTAAAAATTGTTGCTGCTGCCCTTTGTTGCCCAACATAAATTATTTTTGAGCCATAATTTGTTTGCCCTTTCCATCAGTCCGGACTTCCGGTTGCGTTGGCTAGTGCATGAAGCTTGACAATATGAACATCAATTATTTTTGAGCCATAGTTTGTTTGTCATTACACCTTTTGAGCAGTCTCACTGCTACTATTAATTTGTTCTTATATGCACAGTTCCATGATAAATCTCATCTGCATTTCTCGCCAATGCATGTTAGGTCTTCCACTCGAGAATGAGTACGAAGAGCAACGGAGGCAAACTATTCTGCATAATAGCCGAGTTGCAGCCTCGTTGGGCCTAACACTACATCCTTCTACAAGGTCTAGTGCAAAAACGCCACCCACCTCCCTCACAAAGGATACGGAACATTCCTCTGATTCAGAATTTGATCCTGCTGATTGTGATGGCGAGCTGACTCAGGAAGATGCCCTGGTCGACTATCGTCTGCAACACAACAAGGTGAGTTTTCTCTGTCCTGTCATCGAATTATTTGTCCCAACTTCCATTTGTTGTATCCCAGTCCTACCAAATATGTTACCCATGCCATGTTCAATCTCATTACTACAATTTTTCCTGCTTAGTTAACGCCTCATATATGTTTTGGCATATGTTGCCTGACTGTTTTTCCATTCCATCTGCATATCATCATCATATAATATTGTACATTGAAATATCATTTATGTGTGACAGGCATCTGCAGATTCGGGAAAGAACTTTTCAAGAACGAATAGGAGGAAGAACACTCAACAGGAACCTCAGGCTGATACCGGAGGATGGGTGACAGTGCGTAATAAAAAAAGAGTTAAGCCTGATGCTCGTGCTGCTCCTCCTATTACAAGGTCTAACAAGAGACTGACACGAGGTGGCGAACAGGCCAAGAATGATAACAGTAAAAGGTCTCGTAAAAACCACAAACCATCGAATCAGACAGAAGTAGCCCCAGCATGTACCAGCCCACACATTCCACAACCACCAGTTGCCAATACTGATTCTCAGCAACAATTGCCAACAGAACCAGTTTCCACAGCAAATTCTAGCCAAGAATTGGCACCATCAGGAGTGGTGGTAGGTAATAATGGCCAAGGACACATGATGCTAGTCCCAGATGATACAGCCTCAAATGTCCAAACAGTGCTGCCACAACACCAGCAAACTGGTGATGATCTCCCTCCGACCCTTAGTCCTGCGAAAGACAACTCCTCTCCCGATGATGAGACCCACGCCAAAAAAGGTAATACTTTTTTCAAGACTTGTAGTTTAATGCTCCCTTATGTATCTATATACCATGATAGCTTGATGTAATGCTTAACTTGGTAGGTTCGCCACGATCAATAAAAACGAGGGGGCCAACGGTAGGAAAAAAACTTGCAGCTAAGATTTCCGGAATGGGTTCAAGATTTCGCATCACATCTATTGTAGGTGGCAGAAGGCCACTTCATCCGCATGAATCTTCATATCTTGTATCACAGGTTGGCCATTTTATCAGGAATGAACTTCCTACCTTCCCATTGTGGAAGCAGCACGTTGACACCCCTTCACAGTTCGAGAGTTTAGTGCATAATTTACACGTAAGTCATGCTTCTCCTGGTAATGATAAATTATTCCACATTGATCTGTCCCATTTCTTGTAGCTTACTGTTGTTTCTATGCTATATAACTCACCAATCATTCCACCGTTGTGAGCAGTTAAGGTTTGAATTCGATGAGGATAATGAGGATGTAAAGTTTGTCATCGCTTCCATATTCAAAGAATTGTTGCGCCAGCACCGCTATAAGCTTAAGGCGACATACTTCACTGGCCAGATTACTGCCAATGTTCGAACAAAGTCTCCTGCACCCTGTATGACTGACGAGCAGTGGGGAGATCTTGTCAAGCATTGGTCTGATCCAAAGAATGTGGTATGGCTTATGAGGACCGTGAAACCAGATTAAATTCCGAATACTTATTTTGCGCCAGTGTCTCACTAGTCTCCTTTTGCAGACGTTGTCTAAAAGGAACCAGGCTAACCGCTTGAAACAACGTTTACCAAGCCGTACAGGATCTCGTCACTTGGTTGGGCATCTCTGGCAAAAAGTAATGCCCCGCTGGTCTGTACTGCTACATATGTTACTCGTAAATTGTGTAGAACTCCGTGTGCATGTTATATTTCCATCCTCCATTTCAACCACGTTATTTGATCTCCATATGATTGTACAAAAATGCAGAAAGTAGATCATGCAAACAACATGCAACCAGACAAAGAGATGACTCTGGCAGAGCAGTTCGAGGCATGCCAGAAGAACAAACATAATGTGATAGGAGAACTTGCAGAAAGTGTTATTGTAAGTCTTCTTTATGATTTAAATTTTTTAACTACACACTTGCCAATTTGTAGGAGCAATATGTCAATATGATCTTGTAGGCGTTTTTGTGAAAATGCATTTGATGTGTAATCAGGCATACCAACTTGTAGGATTAGAAGTAGTTCATACACATTAAATCTACCGTCTGCATGTTTCTCTGTAATAACTTTTATTTTTACACGACTCAAAACTTTTCAGGCAAATATGAAATTGGAGATGGCAAAACCCGGGAAAGATGGTATGGAAAAAACTCTAGAAGAATGTATGGAGACATTTACCATGGTACTTAAAAATAAAGATATCACCAAAAACACTTTCCTGCGAAATGCTGGGTTTTTGCAGTCCAAGTCCAAGTCCAAGTCCAAGTCTTTCTCTGCACAAGTTCTGGAGGAACAAATCCAAATAGAACGAGCTGCAGCAGATGTGTTAAGAAACCAAGTTGACATGTTGAGATCGAGATCAGAAGCATGTGATGCCCTACTGCAGGAGGCCAATCAAGTTTGTTATAATCTCTCAAAAGACTAATAAAATGCCATAGATAATTGGAGATGAAAACACTGACATTGACATGTGAGTACCTTGGTATTGTGAAATGTTTACTGAGACTGAGGCACTGTTCCTATTTTGTTGGTGGATGCATTTATCTACGGCTGGGATCAACTTGGTAGTTGTTCCTGTGGATGTTTTAGAAATTGGTTGCCTAGCCTTTTCAATCCGTTCGAACTTAAATGGTATTAGAGCCAAGGTCTCGAGTTTGAATTGTTGACGGTGTGGTTCAATTCATCCTTAAATTGTTGGTGCCCCATTGGCCCTTGTAAAGCTTCATGTGCCTACCTCCGAATCCAGTGTTGAATTTCTCTTGTCACACACGAGGATGGCTGTTAATGTGTATATAAGTGGGTTGCATAGCCCCTTTTATATAAGGTTGCAAGTTTCCTTTTTGTGTTGTGCCTTTGGGATTCAGCCTGCACTTCTGACTTTTGGTTGCGTTGGCTACTGCATAAGTTTAATATAGTTCCATGTGGTTTTTGTTGAGTTCTATAATAAGTGGATTGCCTAGCCCTTTCCATCATTTCGGACCTGTGGTGTGCTATTCTGTTTTCCACGTATTAGACCTCCTCTTCTTAACAAGACTCCATGAGTAGGAGGCACTATGATTTTTTTTTGCGCATGAAATTACTCAATTAGATAGCTTAATCCCATTTGTTGACTCTCTGTTGATCAGCCACTTGAGGGTAAAACTGAGTATATTGCACTAGCCAGTATTTTTTTTATGAGGTAATGCACTAGCCAGTATTAGTACTCGAGGGGAAAACTGAGTGCAGATATTTTTCCAGTGTAAGGCTAACTGAGTACACGTAACGGTGCAGACGTGCAGTACCACGGACGCGTGTCGCGGTGCACAGCGGTTAGGCGGTGCGCGTGTTGAGACCAAACGTCTAGCTTTTTTGAGAAACTGCCGAGACCAACCGTCACGTTGCCAGAGCCCCCTCTCTCCCTCCCTCTGCACACAGTCTCATTCTCACTCACGCACGCAACCACGCCTCTCACGTCCCATCAACTTCTCCAAATCGAAGGAAAAAACACCAACCGCCCACGCGCGCTCCCTGCCGGCGATGGACAAGAAGAATGCGCCGGCGGCCGTCGCCTCCGTGAACTGGGCCTCTCTCTCGGCTGATGGACCACTTCACAAGATCGGCGAATGCTTACTGGCGAACGAGCAGTACGCTGACACCTACTCTGCTATGAGGCAAGTCTGTAGAAATTGGCGCTCAGGTTTACCTGAGCCCGACGTGCACCTGCACGAATGGATCATGCTAGACCACGGCCTTCCACGCGCTGCTGATTTCACCTTCCTCCACCTCCGCACATCCCGCTACGTCACCATCGATCTAACGGAAGTTCATGCAAGGTTCAAATTCCTCCATATCTATAGAGTTAATCTATTTTTATTTTCAATCGTAAACATCTTAGTGCTGAATGTTATCTTCATCAATATATTTTAGATACTACTTTGTCGGCTTTTGCCGTGGCGTCATCGTGCTTGCCCAGAAGAACCAGCCGCACAAGATACGGCTTCTGAACCCACTCACAAAGACATTGAATACTATGTTTGAGGCGCATATGCCAAACGTTATTCTGAAGTCAGTCGCTGTGATGAAGTCCCCGACTATGGTCTTCGTTTCCAAAGATTACCCGGCGGAAATTGCTTGGGTCGATGAGAGCACTCCAACTAAGGGTATAGATGAAGATTGGGGAGAAGGAAGATTTTCGATCGAGCACCATTGTCTGCGTTGCATTACCCCGTTCAATGGTGAATTGTATGCAATAGCTGTGAACAATTTTGAGTTCGGAAAATTAGTGTGCACCAACAATGTCCAGTTGGAGCAGCGTGCGAGCACTGTCAAAATGGATACACTATTTTCATTTCCAGAACTTGGAAATAACAAGTTCTACCTTGTGGAGTCGGATGGTGCTCTGCTGCTTGTGTTGTTGGACAACAAGCATTTGGAGGAAGGTCAACCATTGGTGTACCGTGTGGACACTGAGAGCCGCTCTCTCCATGCCGTCAATAACATTGGCAGTCGTGCCTTCTTCGTCCATTATATCCGGTGTATCTCCGTCGACACCAGAGTGCACCCGACACTTCGACCTGGCTGCATCTACTACACAGATTTGGGTTATATCAGAGAGTACTTTGATGATATAAAGGCCTGGGATGAGTGGCCAATACATGTGAATAGATTAGGAAACTACGGTATGAGAAATGAACAAAGGCCATACCGTTTGGAGGATGTATTGGCTGCACACTGCAGACGAAAGGAGTTCAATGAAAATTTCCTTCAATGGAGTGACGAAGAAATATATGCTGAATGAAGAACATATTCGTTCATCCTGGGGTATCCTAATCTTCATGTTGGCCATACATTGTGTCTTGTATTATTTTCAGATTAGTTTGTCGTGAACATTAACATTGTTATTGGCTGCTTTTGGCTCTTGTATGCAGTTTATGTAGTATTATATTAGTTTTCTGGATTTATTATGCTGCTGTGAATTTATCCTATACTAGCTTCTAGATTTGACTGATTTTGTTTGTAATGATGATGGCTTGATGTGGCTGCTGGCCTTAACTGCCGAAGCAGAGCAATTAGTACTTAACCAGGTGTACCGTCTTTATATTAGTATTATATTATATTACTTGACCATAGCCATATTCAAAATCAAATCTCAGTCGGGCGGCAAAATCTCCCGCCAATCTAGAAATATTTCAGGCGTGTTTTTGAATGGGATAAGAAGATAGAACACGATGATAGTAACCGATATTCAAGGTGATGATGATTTGATTTTGCACTCGGCCTTGAACAGAGGTACTAGTACGGTCTCACAATTTTTTATCATTATACTTGGACCTTAGCCAAATTCAAAATCTCATAGCGGCAAAACTTCCCGCCCACAAAATACAAAAAATTCACACGCTTTCAAATTCCCATTCTACCCTTGTGGAGATGACAGAAAGTCGGTTGGTGGGGGGGTCTGCCCGTCATTTTTTGGATCACCACCTCCCTAGCCCCGGAAACCCTCCCAAAAAAATTCATTTCCCTCAGACCACCCACCGGAACTTCCCAAGTCCCTCTCTCTACCACCTCCACGACCACCGCACCGGAACATCCCCGCCGGACTTCCCTGGCCTACCCGAGCCCTCGCGATCCTCGTCATCCGGCTGCCTGCCGGAGCCGCTTCATCGACGCCGTCATCAACCGGACCGGATCATCCCCGCCGAACCTCGAAACCATATGCTCATCCAGCAGCCTACCGCAGTCGCTTCAGCTGCGGCATCGTCCACCGCATCGGATCTTGCTCACCGACACCGATGTGCATGAACCGAATCTGCTTCACCGGCGCCGTCCATGATCTAAACTCTTCTACTGTCGCTTTTCTATTGCTTGCCTGCAAGTTCTTGTTTAATCTTGGGGGAACCTGTTTGTGCTAACGACGCGCCGTTACGTCTTTGCAGATTAGATGAGTAACCATGAAGTGTAATGGCCGTCTCTCCAACCCCAAGTAGCACATGTAGCGTACTTCATCACCGGATCTATCAACCCCAGGAAGATCTGCTGTGACTCCCACAGAGTGCTTCTCCTAATGTAAGTCCCTTGTTTTAGCGCCATGTTCTGGGTTCAGATGCTTGTTTGTCTGAAGCTCTTTTAGTTCATTCCTAGCTATGACCGTAACACGTTGCTATTTTCTACTTCATTGCTAACTTTAAGCGATTGAACATTTTGGTTTGCATTCCCTGCTCTGTAGATGTAGCCATCATAACTTCTATCTTGCTCAGTCGTTGTTACAAAAATTATACTGTAGGTATTATAGTAACATCCTGCTATTATTTAGTTCATGGCCAATTTTAAGTAATTGCACATGTTGGTTCGCATTCCCTGCTCTATAGCTTTTGGCATCGTAACTTCTATATTTGGTTTACATTCCCTGCTCTGTAGATCTAGCCATCATAACTTTATCTTGCTCAGTCGTTGTTACAAAAATTATGGCCTGCTACTATGTTGTTTGTGCCAATTTTTTACTCCATGAACATGTTGGCTTGCATTCCCTGTACTACAGGTGATGCCATTGTTTTGTATCTAGTTCATTGTAAGCTAACAAAGTAAGGACTTAGTTTGGCATGCTATCACTCTGCTATCTAGCCTGTAGTACAAATAAACTTGTCATACTACTAGATAATAATTTTGCGTGCCATCTTGTTCTTCAAAAGCTGCATTATTGACTTGTTTCTCTGACTTGGCATGACGCTCACATATGGAAAGCTGAACATATTGGTTTGCATTCCCTCTTATACAAGTTCACAGGTGATCCCACTATATTCTGTATCTGGTCCATCCTAAGCTCCAGCATTAACTATCCTCCATGTGTTGCTCATTACAAGTTTATATCCCGAAACATCTTGATTTGCATCCCCTTCACTATAAGTTCAGGAGTATTATTTAGTTCACGGCCAAAATGAAGTAATTGCACTTGGCACATGTTGGTTCACATTCCCTCCTCTTTAGCTTTTGCCATCGTAACTTCTATTTTTGGTTTACATTCCCTGCTCTGTAGATGTAGCCATCATAACTTCATCTTGCTCAGTCGTTGTTACAAAATTTATAGCCTGCTACTATGTTGTTCATGCCAATTTTGTACTCCCTGAACATGTTGGTTTGCATGGGACTCGACAGTAGTAAGTCTGTTGTTTCATTCTAACATGCTCTGTTATATTGGCTGTTGGTATGCGGCATGCACTCTTTGTTTGCTTATTGTGCACATTACAATGATCTTGTTATAACGACGAAATGATGAGTTCCAAATTCTTTGCCAAACAATATTGTAGTGTCTTTGCCTTTCCATTGTTGTTGTCTTAACTTGTAATGTCTTTGTTTCAGATATAGGTGCTGCATGGACAACTTAAAAGATTGCCGGATCGCTTCATTGTATTGCTAGGTTTAATTACCATTCAATTTCTCTGGGTTCTGTAATATTTTTTTCAATGCCTTGCAGCTGATGTAATATTTAGTTAGTTTTTATAGTTCTTTCGCGCATTTTTTCTTTGGTGCTTGTGGTAAGTGAGGCTATCCGACAGAAATCAATGCTGCGTAAATATTCTCAGTATCTAAATCACGAATTCCCATCCCTTAAACGGCCCAATTAAGCGAAATCACATATGTGCCTGCCCGCAAAATCCTAAAGCGCATATTATGCCGGCATATAAACAGCAACTAAACGGGCTGGCCCACTTACTTCTTGGGCCAGCCCATTTGATTTACGGTGGACCCCACACACTAATTGGGCTGGCCCACTTGCTTTAAGGTGGACCCCACCAACTACTGGGCCGGCCCACTAATTAGTTGGGCCAGCCCATTTGCTTTTTGGTGGACCCCACATAATAAATGGGCCGGCCCTTTAAGAGGAAAGTGGGACCCACCTGTGTTTTTGGCCCGGCCCACTATCTTGTTGGGCCGGCCCACTTGCTATATGGTGGACCCCACATACTAGTTGGGCCGGCCCTTTAACAGGAAAGTGGGACCCACATGTGTTTTTGGCCCGGCCCACTATCTTGTTGGGCCGGCCCACTTGCTATATGGTGGTCCCACATACTAAATGGGCCGGCCCTTTAAGAGGAAAGTGGGACCCACCTGTGTTTTTGGCCCGGCCCACTATCTTGTTGGGCCGGCCCACCGCTATATGGTGGACCCCACATACTAACTGGGCGGCCCTTTAACAGAAAAGTGGGACCCACCTGTGTTTTGGCCCGGCCCACTATCTTGCCGGCCAGCCCACTTGCTATATGGTGGACCCCACATACTAAATGGGCCGGCCCTTTAACAGAAAGTGGGACCCACCTGTGTTTTTGGCCCGGCCCACTATTTTGTTGGGCCGGCCACTTGCTGTATGGTGGACCCCACAAACGAAATGGGCCGGCCTTTAACGGAAAGTGGGACCCACCTGTGTTTTGGCCCGCCCACTAGCTTGTTGGGCCGCCCACTTGCTATACGGTGGACCCCACATACTAAATGGGCCGGCCCTTTAACAGAAAGTGGGACCCACCTGTGTTTTTGGCCCGGTCCACTTGCTTCTTGGGCCGGCCCAGTTGCTGTAAGGTGGACCCCACATGTTAAATGGGCCGGCCCATTTAAGTTTTGACCAGTCAACCTTAGAGGTTAGGCCCGGCCCACGTAACTAATGGACCAGCCCAGCTATATAGTTGACCGGTCAAACTATGTCATCTGGCCCGGCCCGCTTAAGACGTGGCAGGCCTCGTGTGGGCCTACCATCTACCACGGGGTTTCAGCCGGTTAACGCCGTTAACTGGCAGTTAACGGCGTCTGCCACGTGTCAGTTTGCATGACGTCAGCAGTCAACGGGCTCCCGAAAACACTTCCGCAACGGTCCGATTTTCCGTGGCGGAAGGGCGCCCAAGCGCGACGGACCGAAAAAATCGTCGTTGGACTTTGCCTGACGCAGTTTCCACAACGGAACCCATATCGTCGGGTTAGGCCCATAGGCGACGAAAAATACCCCTTAGCGGACGATTTTGAGACGTTGTCTATCAGAACTTTTCTTTCACAATGGACTAGTGGCTTCATCCGCTTATCCAATAATTTTGCAAAAAGAGCTGGCAATGGGGTTCCCAGCCCCAATTAATTAACTTGCATTAATAATTCTCTTCACATGTTTTGCTCTGATCTATCAGTAAGCAACTTAAATTTGCAAATAGACACTCCTCCATGGTATGTGAATGTTGGAAGGCACCCGAGGATTCGGTTAGCCATGGCTTGTGTAAGCAAAAGGTTGGGGGAGTGTCATCTAATAAATAAAACTAAAGTACATGTGTAAACAAAAGAGAAGAGAGATGATCTACCTTGCTGGTAGAGATAACGTCCTTCATGGGAGCCGCTCTTGAAAGTCTGGTTGATAAGGTAGTTAGAGTACCCATTACCATTCGTTGACAACAACAAACACCTCTCAAAATTTTACTTTTATGCTCTCTATATGATTTCAAAACTTGAAAAGCTCTAGCACATGATTTAATCCCTGCTTCCCTCTGCGAAGGGCCTATCTTTTACTTTATGTTGAGTCAGTTTACCCATTTCCTTCCACCTTAGAAGCAAACACTTGTGTCAACTGTGCATTGATTCTTACATACTTGCTTATTTGCATTCATCATATTACTTTATGTTGACAATTATCCATGAGATATGCATGTTGAAAGTTGAAAGCAACCGCTGAAACTTATATCTTCCTTTGTGTTGCTTCGATGCCTTTACTTTGAATTTATTGCTTTATGAGTTAACTCTTATGCAAGACTTTTTTATGCTTGTCTTGAAAGTACTATTCATGAAAGGTTTTGCTATATGTTATCTATTTGTTAGCAAACTATAGATATTGCTTTGAATCACTCCATTCATGTCATATGCTTTACAATAATGTTGATCAAGATTATGATGGTAGCATGTCACTTCAGAAATTATTCTTGTTATCGTTTACCTACTCGAGGACGAGTAGGAACTAAGCTTGGGGATGCTGATACGTCTCCAACGTATCTATAATTTATGATGTTCCATGCTTGTTTTATGACAATACCTACATGTTTTGTTCACACTTTATATCGTTTTGATGCGTTTTCCGGAACTAACCTATTGACGAGATGCCGAAGTGCAAGTTCGTTTTTGCTTTTGGTTTGTAAATCCTAGAAAGGAAACATTCTCAATCGGACGAAATCAACGCCCGCACCCTATTTTCACCGGAAGCTAACACCCGAGAGGGAGCAGAGGGGGCCACAGGGCCCCACACACCAAGGCGGCGCGGCCCGAGGGGCCGCCCCGTGTCCGCCCCACCAGGGCCCCTCCGAGGCTCCCCTTTCGCCTATATAAGCTCCCTGACCTAAAACCCCGATAGGAATAAGCCACGGTACGCGAAACCTTCCAGAGCCGCCGCCATCGCGAAGCCAAGATCTGGGGGACAGGAGTCTCTGTTCCGGCACGCCGGACGGGGAAGTGCCCCCGGAAGGCTTCTCCATCGACACCGCTGCCATCTCCACCGCCATCTTCATCACCGCTGCTGCTCCCATGAGGAGGGAGTAGTTCTCCATTGAGGCTAAGGGCTGTACCGGTAGCTATGTGGTTAATCTCTCTCCTATGTACTTCAATACAATAATCTCATGAGTTGCCTTACATGATTGAGATTCATATGATGATGCTTGTAATCTAGATGTCATTATGCTAGTCAAGTGGGTTTTACTTATGTGATCTCCGGAGACTCCTTGTCCCACGTGTGTAAAGGTGACAGTGTGTGCACCGTGTGGGTCTCTTAGGCTATATTTCACATAATACTTATTCACTGTTATGAATGGCATAGTGAAGTGCTTATTTATATCCCTTTATGATTGCAATGTGCTTTGTATCGCTACTAGTTTATGTGCTACTCATGTGATGTTATTAAAGTAGTCTATTCCTCCTGCATGGTGTAATGGTGACAGTGTGTGCATCGTGTAGTTCTTGTCGTAGATTATGATCATAATCTCTTGTAGGTTATGGAGTTGATTATCGCTATGATAGTATTGATGTGATTTATTCCCCCTTCATAGTGTAAAGGTGACAGTGTGTATGCTATGTTAGTACTCGGTCTATTTTGCAAAGATCTATTATGCTCTAAGGTTACTTAAACATGAATATCGAATGTTGTGGCGCTTGTTAACTCCGGCTTGAGGGAGCTCTTGTAGCCCTACACAACGAATGGTGTTTATCATCCAACAAAAGAGTGTATGTAGCACAAATGAGAAGAAGTTATTATTTATTATGCGATCAATGTTGAGAGTGTCCACTAGTGAAAGTATGATCCCTAGGCCTTGTTTCCACCACAAAGAATTGCTTCCCACGCCAGCAAGCTATTTTCTGGCGCCGCTTGTTTACTGTTTTACTGCATCTTTACTTTCTGCAATATTACCACCATCTATACCACCTGTGTTTTACTATCTCTTCGCCGAACTAGTGCACCTATACATCTGACAAGTGTATTAGGTGTGTTGGGGACACAAGAGACTTCTTGTATCGTGATTGCAGGGTTGCTTGAGAGGGATATCTTTGACCTCTTCCTCCCTGAGTTCGATAAACCTTGGGTGATCCACTTAAGGGAAAACTTGCTGCTGTTCTACAAACCTCTGCTCTTGGAGGCCCAACACTGTCTACAAGAATAGAAGCACCCGTACACATCACCAACAGAAGATAGAAGACACCATTCAAGGTCTTCGCGCTCTCATAGCTCAAGGTCACGAGCTCCTACATCGTCGCATCATGACTCCAATCAAGACCCACGCCACCATAATGTGGATGCTCAAGTGCTTCAACAACAAGCTCAAGAAGCGGAGCAAGCACGACTTCGACTTGTCCAAGAACGTCTACGCCTTGAAGAAGAACGCCTTCAACAAGAACATCTCCATGCTCAATTCCAAGAGGAACAACAACGTCTTCGTCATGATCAAGACCTCCTTCATGCACGTGAGCAAGAAAGGCTCCGCCAAGAGCAAGAGGCACGTCAACATCAAGGGCAACCTCGCCCATCTCAAGTGGCCAATGCTCAAAGGCACCACCATAATGCCGAACAAGAAGTGAACCAAGACCGCCGCATCATCAATGTTGATCAACCTCCTCGTGATAGGGCACCACGCCGTCAAGGTCAAGACAATCGTCGTCATCATGATGATCGCCCTCATGGTAGAAGACCACCTCATCAAGCACGAGATGTTGAGATAGATGAAGACTCAAGTCATCACCAAGCATCAAGTGAAGAAAGTGTGATGCCTCACAACGCCACAACAATGATGATCAAGATGAAGGTCATGGAAGACCACCTCCTCCTCAACAACAAAGAAACAACAATGAAGATGCTCAAGGTCCACAACCTCAACCTCAACAACGTCAAGCCCATGGTGAAGAAAGACCACCTCCTAGACGCAATGACCGCAATGAGGAAGAAATCTTTGGGAAGCTAAAATTCACCATGCCCAAGTTCCAAGGAGAGGAAGATCCCGACGCATACTTGTCTTGGGTCCTCAAGGTTGACAAGATCTTCCGCATCCACAACTTCTCCGAAGCAAAGAAAGTTGCCATGGCATCACTTGAGTTTGAAGGATATGCAAATGTTTGGTGGGAAGAGGTAAACAAGAAGCGTGAGAAGGAAGACTTAGCACCCATTGACACATGGGAAGAGATGCAAGAAGTCATGCACACCCGCTTTGTACCAACTCACCACAAGCGTGACCTCTTCAACAAGCTCACTCAACTCAAGCAAAGCTACAAGTCCGTTGAGGAATATTACAAGGAGATGCACATGACCATGATGAGTGCGAATGTGGATGAGCGAGAAGAGCAAACTATGGCAAGATTCTTGAATGGCTTGAACATCCCCGTCAAGAGGATAGTGGAATTCTTGCCTTACAAAAACATGGTTGAGTTACTCCACCAAGCAACAAGGGCCGAGCGCCAAGTGCGAGAAGACTTAGCAAGTGCAAAGACAAAGACCTTCTTCGCCGCAAGAAATGCAATGAATGCCTCCTCAAGCATCAAGAACACAAGTGCACTTGCCTCCAAGGATCCTCCAAAGCAAGCAAGAAGTGCCATCAAGACAACAAGCTTCAAGCCGGAACAATCAACCATGTCCTCCAAAGCTTCCACCGGATCTAGTAACATCACTTGCTTCAAGTGTGGTGCTCAAGGACATAAATCCTTTGAATGCAAGAACACAAGAGTTATGATAACTCGAGATGATGGAGATGTGGAGTACTTAAGTGAAGGTGAATATGAAGCCTTGGTACAAGCCGCAACCACTCATGAAGATGATGACTTGGAACACCAAGAGCAAGTCCTATGTGTGCATGATGCAAGCCCATCACTTGTGGTGACCAAAGTCTTGACAACCCATGCACTACCCAATGAAGACCAAAGATGCAATATCTTCCAAACAAGAGCCGGAATCAATGGCAAGTCAATCAAGGTCATCATTGATACGCTCCAACGTATCTATAATTTCTTATGTTCCATGCTAGTTTTATGACAATACCTACATGTTTTGTTCACACTTTATGATGTTTTGATGCATTTTCCGGCACTAACCTATTAACAAGATGCCGAAGCGCCAGTTCCTGTTTTCTGCTTTTGGTTTCAGAAATCCCACACAGAAATATTCTCGAATTGGACGAAACAAAAGCCCACGGTCTTATTTTTCCACGGAGCTTCCAGAAGACCGAAGAGGATACAAAGTGGGGCCACGAGGCGCCCTAACCATAGGGCGGCGCGGCCAAGGAGGGGCCGCGTTGGCCTATGGTGTGGGGCCCTCGAGCGCCCTCCGACTCTGCCCTTTCGCCTATATAAACTCTCCGTCGCGAAAACCCTAGTACCGAGAGCCACGATACGAGAAAAGTTACTGAGACGCCGCCGCCGCCAATCCCATCTCGGGGGATTCAGGAGATCGCCTCCGCACCCTGCCGGAGAGGGGAATCATCACCGGAGGGCTCTACATCACCATTCCCGCCTCCGGACTGATGCGTGAGTAGTTCATCCTTGGACTATGGGTCCATAGCAGTAGCTAGATGGTTGTTGATGTCTACGGGTGCTTCTATTCTTGTAGACAGTGTTGGGCCTCCAAGAGCAGAGGTTTGTAGAACAGCAGCAAGTTTTCCTTAAGTGGATCACCCAAGATTTATCGAACTCAGGGAGGAAGAGGTCAAAGATATCCCTCTCAAGCAACCCTGCAATCACGATACAAGAAGTCTCTTGTGTCCCCAACACACCTAATACACTTGTCAGATGTATAGGTGCACTAGTTCGGCGAAGAGATAGTAAAACACATGTGGTATAGATGGTGGTAATATTGCAGAAAGTAAAGATGCAGTAAAACAGTAAACAAGCGGCGCCAGAAAATAGCTTGCTGGCGTGGGAAGCAATTCTTTGTGGTGGAAACAAGGCCTAGGGATCATACTTTCACTAGTGGACACTCTCAACATTGATCACATAATAAATAAGTTCTCTTTCCTTTGTGCTACATATACTCTTGTTGGATGATGAACACCACTAATTGTGTAGGATTACACGAACCCTCAATGCCGGAGTTAACAAGCTCCACAACATTCGATATTCATGTTTAAGTAACCTTAGAGCATAATAGATCTTTGCAAAATAAACCGAGTACTAACATAGCATACACACTGTCACCTTTACACTATGAAGGGGGAATAAATCACATCAATACTATCATAGCGATAATCAACTCCATAACCTACAAGAGATTATGATCATAATCTACGACAAGAACTACACGATGCACACACTGTCACCATTACACCATGCAGGAGGAATAGACTACTTTAATAACATCACAAGAGTAGCACATAGACTAGTAGCGATACAAAGCTCATATGAATCTCAATCATGTAAGGCAGCTCATGAGATCATTGTATTGAAGTACATAGGAGAGAGATTAACCACATAGCTACCGGTACAGCCCTTAGCCTCGGGGGAGAACTACTCCCTCCTCATCATGGGAGCAGCATCGTTGATGGAGATGGTGGTGGTGTCGATGGAGGAGTCTTCCGGGGCACTTCCCCGTCCCGGCGGCGTGCCGGAACAGAGACTCCTGTCCCCCCATCTTGGCTTCGCGATGGCGGCGGCTCGGAACTTTTCTCGCACCGTGGCTTATTCGTCTCGGGGTTTTAGGTCAGGAGACTTTATAGGCGAAAGGGGAGCCTCGGAGGGGCCCCGGTGGGGCAGACAACAGGCCGGCGCCTCTCCGGCCGCGCCGCCTTAGTGTGTGGGGCCCCGTGGCCCCCTCCGGTCCCTCTCGGGTGTTCGAGACTTCCTGAAAATAGGTACCGGGCGTTGATTTCGTCCCATTCCGAGAATATTTCCTTACTAGGATTTCTGAAACCAAAAACAGCAGAAAACAGAACTGGCACTTCGGCATCTCGTCAATAGGTTAGTTCCGGAAAACGCATCAAAACGATATAAAGTGTGAACAAAACATGTAGGTATTATCATAAAACAAGCATGGAACATCAGAAATTATGGATACGTTGGAGACGTATCAGCATCCCCAAGCTTAGTTCCTACTCGTCCTCGAGTAGGTAAACGATAACACAAATAATTTCTGAGGTGACATGCTACCAACATAAACTTGATCAACATTATTGTAAAGCATATGACATGAATGGAGTGATTCAAAGCAATGATCTATAGTTTGCTAACAAATAGATAACATATAGCAAAACTTTTCATGACAAGTATCAAAAAATTCTTGCATAAGAGTTAACTCATAAAGCAATAGATTCAAAGTAAAGGCATCGAAGCAACACAAAGGAAGATATAAGTTTCAGCAGTTGCTTTCAACTTTCAACATGCATATCTCATGGATAATTGTCAACACAGAGTAATATGATGAATGCAAATAAGCAAGTATGTAAGAATCAATGCACAGTTGACACAAGTGTTTGCTTCTAAGATGGAAGGAAGTAGGTAAACTGACTCAACATAAAGTAAAAGATAGGCCCTTCGCAGAGGGAAGCAGGGATTAAATCATGTGCTAGAGCTTTTCAAGTTTTGAAATCATATAGAGAGCATAAAAGTAAAATTTTGAGAGGTGTTTGTTGTTGTCAACGAATGGTAATGGGTACTCTAACTACCTTATCAACCAGACTTTCAAGAGCGGCTCCCATGAAGGACGTTATCTCTACCAGCAAGGTAGATCATCCCTCTTCTCTTTTGTTTACACATGTACTTTAGTTTTATTTATTAGATGACACTCCCCCCAACCTTTGCTTACACAAGCCATGGCTAACCGAATCCTCGGGTGCCTTCCAACATTCACATACCATGGAGGAGTGTCTATTTGCAAATTTAAGTTGCTTACTGATAGATCAGAGCAAAACATGTGAAGAGAATTATTAATGCAAGTTAATTAATTGAGGCTGGGAACCCCATTGCCAGCTCTTTTTGCAAAATTATTGGATAAGCGGATGAGCCACTAGTCCATTGTGAAAGTCTGTCAAAAGTAAATGACAAGATCGAAAGATAAAACACCACATACTTCCTCATGAGCTATAAAACATTGACACAAATAAGAGATAATAGCTTTTGAATTGTTTAAAGGTAGCACATGAAGTATTTACTTGGAATGGCAGGAAATACCACATAGTAGGTAGATATGGTGGACACAAATGGCATGGGTTTTGGCTCAAGGTGTTTGGATGCACGAGAAGTATTCCTCTCAATACAAGGCTTTGGCTAGCAAGGTTGTTTGAAGCAAACACAAGTATAAACCGGTACAGAAAAACTTACATAAGAACATATTGCAAGCATTATAAGACTCTACACTGTCTTCCTTGTTGCTCAAACACTTTTACCAGAAAAATATCTAGACCTTAGAGAGACCAATCATGCAAACCAATTTTCAACAAGCTCTACAGTAGTTCTTCATTACTAGATTTAACTACATGATGCAAGAGCTTAAACATGATCTATGAGAGCTCAAAACAATTGCCAAGTATCAAGTTATTCAAAACCATATGAAGCATTTTCTGATTCCAACCAAATAGCAACAAGTGAAGCGATCAACTTTCGCCCTTGAACATTAAAAGCAAAAATGAAGAACACTAGTGTTCATATGAAAAAGCGGAGCGTGTCTCTCTCCCACACAAGGATGAACTTATTTAGAGAATGAAAATAACAAAACGAAAATAAAAGCACACAGACGCTCCAAGTAAAGTACATAAGATGTGACTGAATAAAAATATAGTTTCAATAGAAGAAACCTGATAAGTTGATGAAGAAGGGGATGCCTTGGGCATCCCCAAGCTTAGACGCTTGAGTATTCTTGAAATATGCAGGGATGAACCACGGGGGCATCCCCAAGCTTAGGCTTTTCACTCTTCTTGATCATATATCACCCTCTTCTCTTGACCCTTGAAAACTTCCTCCACACCAAACTTTAAGCAAACTCATTAGAGGGTTAGTGCACAATCAAAATTCACATGTTCAGAGGTGACACAATCATTCTTAACACTTCTGGACATTGCACAAAGCTTCTGAAAGTTAATGGAACAAAGAAACTCATTCAACTTAACAAAAGCGGCAATGCGAAATAAAAGGCAGAATCTGTCAAAAACAGAACAGTCCGTAAAGACGAACCTGGAAGGGGCACTTAACTTGCTCAAACGGAAAAACTCAAAACTAATGAAAGTTGCGTACATATCTGAGGATCACACACGTAAATTAGCAGATTTTTTTGATTTTTTTACAGAGACTTCTGCTCAAATTCGTGACAGACAGCAAATCTGTTTCTGCGCAGCAATCCAAATCTAGCATCAACTTTACCATAGAGACTTTACTTGGCACAAAAGGAGAGGTTGCTACAGTAGTAAACAACTTCCAAGACTCAAATATAAAACAAAAGTGCTGTAGTAAAATAAACACATGGGTTATCTCCTAAGAAGTTCTTTCTTTATAGCCATTAAGATGGGCTCAGAGTTTTAATGATACTCCGCAAGAAATAAGCGTTGAAGCAAAAGAGAGCATCAAGAAGCAAATTCAAAGCACATTTAAGCCTAACCCACTTCCTATGAAAAGGAATCTTGTACACAAATAAATTCATGAAGAACAAAGTGACAAGCATAGGAAGGCAACACAAGTGCAATTTCAAGATTCTCAACATAAAGAGGGGAAACTTAATATTATTAAGATGCATATAACCATGTTTCCCTCTCTCATAATAACTTTCAGTAGCATCATGAACAAACTCAACAATATAACTATCACATACAACATTCTTGTCATGAGCCATATGCATAAAATTATTACTCTCCACATAAGCATAATCAATTTTATTAGTTGTAGTGGGAGCAAATTCAACAAAGTAGCTATCATTATTATTCTCATCAAGTGTAGGAGGCATAGTATAATCATAATAAAATTTACTCTCCATAGTAGGCGGCACCAAAAGACCACTATCATTATAATCATCATAAATAGGAGGCAAAGTATCATCAAAGAAAATTTTCTCCTCAATGCTTGGGGGACTAAAAATATCATGCTCATCAAAACCAGCTTCCCCAAGCTTAGAATTTTCCATATCATTAACAACAATGGTGTTCAAAGCGTTCATACTAATATCATTGCTACTAGCATGCAAATAAGATTCCATAGGTTTTTTAATTTTCGCAGCAAACAATCCATGTCTTAACTCAGGAAATAAAATAAGAAGCTCATTGTTACTTTCCATTATGCCTAACTAGTGTAAACAAGAAACCAAAAGATGCAATTGCAGGATCTAAAGGAAATAGCTTCGAGTACTTACAATGGCGCCGGAAAATAGCTTAGTAGCCGAGATCCGGAGTGTGAGTACCTTTTACCTTTCCTCCCCGGCAACGGCGCCAGAAAATAGCTTGACGTCTACGGGTGCTTCTATTCTTGTAGACAGTGTTGGGCCTCCAAGAGCAGAGGTTTGTAGAATAGCAGCAAGTTTTCCCTTAAGTGGATCACCCAAGGTTTATCGAACTCAGGGAGGTAGAGGTCAAAGATATCCCTCTCAAGCAACCCTGCAATCACGATACAAGAAGTCTCTTGTGTCCCCAACACACCTAATACACTTGTCAGATGTATAGGTGCACTAGTTCGGCGAAGAGATAGTAAAACACAGTGGTATAGATGGTGGTAATATTGCAGAAAGTAAAGATGCAGTAAAACAGTAAACAAGCGGCGCCAGAAAATAGCTTGCTGGCGTGGGAAGCAATTCTTTGTGGTGGAAACAAGGCCTAGGGATCATACTTTCACTAGTGGACACTCTCAACATTGATCACATAATAAATAAGTTCTCTTTCCTTTGTGCTACATATACTCTTGTTGGATGATGAACACCACTAATTGTGTAGGATTACACGAACCCTCAATGCCGGAGTTAACAAGCTCCACAACATTCGATATTCATGTTTAAGTAACCTTAGAGCATAATAGATCTTTGCAAAATAAACCGAGTACTAACATAGCATACACACTGTCACCTTTACACTATGAAGGGGGAATAAATCACATCAATACTATCATAGCGATAATCAACTCCATAACCTACAAGAGATTATGATCATAATCTACGACAAGAACTACACGATGCACACACTGTCACCATTACACCATGCAGGAGGAATAGACTACTTTAATAACATCACATGAGTAGCACATAGACTAGTAGCGATACAAAGCTCATATGAATCTCAATCATGTAAGGCAGCTCATGAGATCATTGTATTGAAGTACATAGGAGAGAGATTAACCACATAGCTACCGGTACAGCCCTTAGCCTCGGGGAGAACTACTCCTTCCTCATCATGGGAGCAGCAGCGTTGATGGAGATGGTGGTGATGTCGATAGAGGAGCCTTCCGGGGGCACTTCCCGTCCCGGCGGCGTGCCGGAACAGACTCATGTCCCCCGCATCTTGGCTTCGCGATGGCGGCGCTCTGGAACTTTTCTTGTACCGTGGCTTATTCGTCTCGGGTTTTAGGTCGTGGAGACTTTATAGGCGAAAGGGGAGCCTCGGAGGGGCCCCGGTGGGGCCAGACAACAGCCGGCGCGCCCCTCTCGGCTGCGCCGCTTAGTGTGTGGGGCCCCTGTGGCCCCCCTCTGGTCCCTCTCGGGTGTTCTGGAGACTTCCGGTGAAAATAGGGTACTGGGCGTTGATTTCGTCCCATTCCGAGAATATTTCCTTACTAGGATTTCTGAAACCAAAAACAGTAGAAAACAGGAACTGGCACTTCAGCATCTCGTCAATAGGTTAGTTCCGGAAAACTCATCAAAACGATATAAAGTGTGAACAAAACATGTAGGTATTGTCATAAAACAAGCATGGAACATCAGAAATTATGGATACGTTGGAGACGTGTCAGTTGTCTTCTCCTCTTGTGCTATCATGTTTAGATCTTGTGAGCTGCCTAACATGATCAAGATCATCTATTTTTAATGCTACATGTTGTGTTTGGTGGGATCCGATGAATATGGAATACTATGTCAAGTTGATTATTGATCTATCATATATGTGTTGTTTATGTTCTTGCATGCTCTCCGTTGCTAGTAGAGGCTCTGGCCAAGTTGATACTTGTAACTCCAAGAGGGAGTATTTATGCTCGATAGTGGGTTCATGCCTCCATTGAATCTGGGACAGTGACAGAAAGTTCTAAGGTTGTGGATGTGCTGTTGCCACTAGGGATAAAACATCAATGCTTTGTCTAAGGATATTTGTGTTGATTACATTACGCACCATACTTAATGCAATTGTCTGTTGTTTGCAACTTAATACTGGAGGGGGTGCGGATGCTAACCCGAAGGTGGACTTTTTAGGCATAGATGCATGCTGGATGGCGGTCTATGTTCTTTGTCGTAATGCCCTGATTAAATCTCATAGTGATCATCATGATATGTATATGAATCTTTATTTGTCAATTGCCCACCTGTAATTTGTTCACCCAGCATGTTATTTATCTTATTGGAGAGACACCACTAGTGAACTGTGGACCCCGGTCCATTCTTTTACATCTGAAATACAATCTACTGCAATCTCTGTTCTCTGTTGTTCTTCACAAGCAAACATCATTCTCCACACCATACGTTTAATCCTTTGTTTTCAGCAAGCCGGTGAGATTGACAACCTCACTGTTAAGTTGGGGCAAAGTATCTTGATTGTGTTGTGCAGGTTCCACGTTGGCGCCGGAATCCCTGGTGTTGCGCCGCACTACACTCCTCCACCAACAACCTTCACGTGGCCTTCATCTCCTACTGGTTCGATAAACCTTGGTTTCTTACTGAGGGAAAACTTACTGTTGTGCTCATCATACCTTCCTCTTGGGGTTCCCAACGGACGTGTGACCGTCACAAGGAAGCTTCTACGCGCTAGCTACTTTTTCTGGCGCCGTTGCCGGGGAGATCAAGACACGCTGCAAGGGGAGTCTCTCACATCCAATCTCTTTACTTTGTTTATTGTCTTGCTTTACTTTACTTTATTTTCTGTCTTGTTTACTTTCTCTATATCAAAAACACAAAAAAATTAGTTACTTGTTTTTACTTTACTTTATTCGGTTTGCTTAGTTTACTTTTATACTGAAATGACTCCTGAAAATACTAAGTTGTGTGATTTCACTAGCACAAATAATAATGATTTTATAAGTACTCCTATTGCTCCACCTGCTACTACAGCAGAATTTTATGAAATTAAACCTGCTTTACTGAATCTTGTTATGAGAGAGCAATTTTCTGGTGTTAGTACTGATGATGCTGCTGCCCATCTTAATAATTTTGTTGAACTTTGTGAAATGCAAAAGTATAAGGATATAGATGGTGATATTATAAAACTGAAATTGTTTCCTTTCTCCTTAAGAGGAAGAGCTAAAGATTGGTTGCTTTCTTTGCCTAAAAATAGTATTGATTCATGGACTAAATGTAAAGATGCTTTTATTGGTAAATATTATCCTCCTGCTAAGATTATATCTTTGAGAAGTAGCATTATGAATTTTAAGCAATTTGATAATGAACATGTTGCTCAAGCATGGGAGAGAATGAAATCTTTGGTAAAGAATTGCCCTACCCATGGACTAACTACTTGGATGATCATCCAAACCTTTTATGCAGGATTGAATTTTTCTTCGAGGAACCTATTGGATTCAGCTGCTGGAGGTACTTTTATGTCCATCACTTTGGGTGCTGCAACAAAGCTTCTTGATGATATGATGATCAATTACTCTGAATGGCATACTGAAAGAACTCCTCAAGGTAAGAAGGTAAATTCTGTTGAAGAAACCTCTTCTTTGAGTGATAAGATTGATGTTATTATGTCTATGCTTGTTAATGGTAGATCTCATGTTGATCCTAATAATGTTCCTTTAGCTTCATTGGTTGCTCAAGAAGAGCATGTTGATGTGAATTTCATTAAGAATAATAATTTCAACAACAATGCTTATAGGAATAATTATGGTAACAACAACTATAGGCCATATCCTTCTAATAATGGTAGTGGTTATGGTAATTCTTACAACAATAATAAGAGTGTACCCTCTGGTCTTGAAGTCATGCTTAAAGAATTTATTAGTACACAAACTGCTTTTAATAAAACTGTTGAGGAAAAGCTTGGTAAAATTGATGTTCTTGCTTCTAAGGTTGATAGTCTTGCTCTTGATGTTGATCTTTTAAAATTGAAAGTTATGCCTGATGAAGTTAAAGATGCTAGGTTTGCTAAAACAAATGCCATCCAAGTTCAAATTAATGATAATATTAGAATGTTGGCTGAATTGCATGCTAGGTGGGAAAGAGAAGAAAGAAAAGAAAAACTTGCTAAAGAGAATAATGTAGCTAAAGTTTGGACTATTACCACCACTAGTAATGTTGATGCTTCACATGTTGCTAAACCTCCTACTATCAATGGTAAAATAATTGGTGTTGGCAATGTTTCTACTCCTAGTACAAAGCGTGCAAAATTGCCTGAAACTGCTGAAACTGTTTGTGATAAAAGTGCTGAAATTTTTCAGAATGTTGTAGATCATAATGGTTTAGATTTTGATAGTTGTCATATTTCTGAAGTTATTAAGTTCTTACAAAAACTTGCTAGAAGTCCTAATGCTAGTGCTATAAATTTAGCCTTTACAAAACATATTACAAATGCTCTCATTAAAGCTAGAGAAGAGAAATTAAAACTTGAAGCTTCTATTCCTAGGAAGTTGGAAGATGGTTGGGAGCCCATCATTAAGATGAAAGTAAATGATTTTGATTGTAATGCTTTATGTGATCTTGGTGCAAGTATTTCTGTTATGCCTAAGAAAATTTATGATATGCTTGACTTGCCACCATTGAAAAATTGTTATTTGGATGTTAATCTTGCTGATAATTCTATAAAGAAACCTTTGGGGAGGATTGATAATGTTCGCATTATGGTTAACAATAACCTTGTCCCCGTTGATTTTGTTGTCTTGGATATTGAATGCAATGCATCTTGTCCTATTGTCTTGGGAAGACCCTTTCTTCGAACTGTTGGTGCTATTATTGATATGAAAGAAGGAAATATTAAGTATCAATTCCCTCTCAAGAAAGGTATGAAACACTTCCCTAGAAAGAGAATGAAGTTGCCTTTTGATTCTATTATTAGAACAAATTATGATGTTGATGCTTCTTCTCTTGATGTTACTTGATTTGCACTTTCTGCGCCTAGCTGAAAGGCGTTAAAGAAAAGCACTTCTTGGGAGATAACCCATGTTGTTTTTATTTTTACTACTGTTTTGTTGAGTCTTGGAAGTTGTTACTACTGTAGCAACCTCTCCTTATCATGTTATTGTGCCAAGTAAAGTCTCTAATAGAAAGTTGATGCTAGATTTGGATTTCTGCACAGAAACATATTTGCTGTCTGTCACGAATTCGCGTTTTTCTCTCTGTAGAAGAATCAAAAAAATCAGCAAAAAATCATGCATGATCCTCAGATATGTACGCAACTTTCATTAGTTTTGAGTTTTCCATCTGAGCAAGTTAAGTGCCGCAGAAAAATCGTCTTTACGGACTGTTCTGTTTTGACAGATTCTGCCTTTTATTTCGCATTGCCTCTTTTGCTATGTTGAATGGATTTCTTTGTTCCATTAACTTTCAGTAGCCTTGGGTAATGTCCAGAAGTGTTAAGAATGATTGTGTCCTCTCTGAACATGTGAATTTTGATTATGCACTAACCCTCTAATGAGTTTGCTTTAAGTTTGGTGTGGAGGAAGTTTTCAAGGGTCAAGAGAAGGGGATGATATAATATGATCAAGAAGAGTGAAAGTCTAAGCTTGGGGATGCCCCGTGGTTCATCTCTGCATATTTCAAGAAGACTCAAGCATCTAGCTTGGGATGCCCAAGGCATCCCCTTCTTCATCGACAAATCGTCACTTCTAGTGAAACTATATTTTTATTCCGTCACATCCTATGTTCTTTACTTGGAGCATCTGTTTGTTTTTGTTTTTGTTTTGGTTTGAATAAATTCGGATCCCAGCTATCCTTGTATTGGAGAGATACACGCTCCGCTTTTTCATTTGAACACTTGTGTTCTTAGTTTTGCTTTAATGTTCATGGCGAAGGCTGAAAACTGCTTCGTTGATTGCTATTTGGTTGGAATCAGAAAATGCTTCATATGGTCTTGAATAATTTGATACTTGGCAATTGTTTTGAGCTCTCATAGATCATGTTTAAGCTCTTGCATCATGTAGTTTAAATCTATTAGTGGAGAACTACCGTAGAGCTTGTTGAAATTTGGTTTGCATGATTGATCTCTCTAAGGTCTAGATATTTTCTGGTAAAAGTGTTTGAACAACAAGGAAGACAGTGTAGAGTCTTATAATGCTTGCAATATGTTCTTGTGTAAGTTTTGTTGTACCTGTTCATACTTGTGTTTGCTTCAAACAACCTTGCTAGCCAAAGCCTTGTACTGAGAGGAAATGCTTCTCGTGCATCCAAACACCTTGAGCCAAAACCCATGCCATTTGTGTCCACCATAACTACCTATATGTGGTATTTTTCTGCCATTCCAAAGTAAATTGCTTGCGTGCTACCTTTAAAATTTCATTCCTTTGTCTTTACAATACATAGCTCATGGGAAAATAGCTTAAAAACTATTGTGGTGATGAATATGTAGCTATGTATCTTAGTTCTTATAAGTTGCTTGTTGAGCGGTAACCATGTTTCTGGGGACGCCATCAACTTTTACACCTTTGTTGAATATCATGTGAGTTGCTATGCATGTTCGTCTTGTCTGAAGTAAGGGTGATTTATCATGATTAAATGGTTTGAGTATGCATATTGTTAGAGAAGAACATTGGGCCGCTAACCAAAGCCATGTATCATGGTGGAAGTTTTCAGTTTGGACATTAATCCTCAATCTCTTATGAGAATATTATCTGTTGTTGAATGCTTAAGCATTAAAGAGGAGTCCATTATCTGTTTTCTATGTTGTCCCGGTATGGATGTCCACAAGTTGAGATTTATCAAAACTGAGAAATCAAATGCGATCTATCTCCTTGGACCTTTGTACAGGTGGCATAGAGGTACCCCTTTGTGACACTTGGTTGAAACATATGTTATGCAATGATAATCCATGTAAATCCAAGCTAATTAGGACAAGGTGCGAACACTATTGGTATTCGATGCATGAGGCTTGCAACTTATAGGAAGTTTTATGCATAACACATATGAATTATTACTACCGTTGACAAAATTGTTTCCATGTTTTCAAAATAAAAAGCTCTAGCACATGAGTAATTGCTTCCCTCTGCGAAGGGCCTTTCTTTTACTTTATGTTGAGTCAGTTTACCTACTTCTTTCTATCTTAGAAGCAAACACTTGTGTCAACTGTGTGCATTGATTCTTACATGTTTACTTATTGCACTTGTTATATTACTTTATGTTGACAATTATCCATGAGATATACATGTTACAAGTTGAAAGCAATTGCTGAAACTTAATCATCCTTTGTGTTGCTTCAAAACCTTCTACTTTGAATCTATTGCTTTATGAGTTAGCTCTTATGCAAGTCTTTTTGATGCTTGTCTTGAAAGTACTATTCATGAAAAGTTTTTGCTATATGATTCAGTTGTTTAGTCATTATCTCTTTGTTAGCAATCTATTGCTTCGAATCACTCCATTCATCTCATATGCTTTACAATAATGTTGATCAAGATTATGATGGTAGCATGTCACTTCAGAAATTATTGTTTTTATCGTTTACCTACTCGAGGGCGAGTAGGAACTAAGCTTGGGGATGCTTGATACGTCTCAACGTATCTATAATTTCTTATGTTCCATGCTAGTTTTATGACAATACCTACATGTTTTGTTCACACTTTATGATGTTTTGATGCATTTTCCGGCACTAACCTATTAACAAGATGCCGAAGCGCCGCTTGTCTGTTTGGGAAATCCTACACAGAAATATTCTCGGAATTGGACGAAACAAAAGCCCACGGTCTTATTTTTCCACGGAGCTTCCAAGATAGAAGAGGATACGAAGGGGGCCACGAGGCGCCCTATCGATAGGCGGCGCGCCAAGGAGGGGCCGCGGCGGCCTATGGTGTGGGGCGAGCGCTCCGACTCTGCCCTTTCGCCTATATAAACTCTCCATCGCGAAACCCTAGTACCGAGAGCCACGATACGAGAAATTACCGAGACGCCACCGCCACCAATCCCATCGGGGATTCAGGAGATCGCCCGCCACCCGGCCGAGAGAGGAATCATCACGGAGGGCTCTACATCACCATGCTCGCCTCCGGACTGATGCGTGAGTAGTTCATCCTTGGACTATGGATAGCAGTAGCTAGATGGTTGTCTTCTCCTCTTGTGCTATCATGTTTAGATCTTGTGAGCTGCCTAACATGATCAAGATCATCTATTTGTAATGCTACATGTTGTGTTTGGTGGGATCCGATGAATATGGAATACTATGTCAAGTTGATTATTGATCTATCATATATGTGTTGTTTATGTTCTTGCATGCTCTCCGTTGCTAGTAGAGGCTCTGGCCAAGTTGATACTTGTAACTCCAAGAGGGAGTATTTATGCTCGATAGTGGGTTCATGCCTCCATTGAATCTGGGACAGTGATAGAAAGTTCTAAGGTTGTGGATGTGCTGTTGCCACTAGGGATAAAACATCAATGCTTTGTCTAAGGATATTTGTGTTGATTACATTACGCACCATACTTAATGCAATTGCATACTTAATGCAATTGTCTGTTGTTTGCAACTTAATACCGGAGGGGTGCGGATGCTAACCCGAAGGTGGACTTTTTAGGCATAGATGCATGCTGGATGGCGGTCTATGTTCTTTGTCGTAATGCCCTGATTAAATCTCATAGTGATCATCATGATATGTATATGAATCTTTATTTGTCAATTGCCCACCTGTAATTTGTTCACCCAACATGTTATTTATCTTATTGGAGAGACACCACTAGTGAACTGTGGACCCCGGTCCATTCTTTTACATCTGAAATACAATCTACTGCAATCTCTGTTTTTTGTTGTTCTTCAAGAAAACATCATTCTCCACACCATACGTTTAATCCTTTGTTTTCAGCAAGCCGGTGAGATTGACAACCTCACTGTTAAGTTGGGGTAAAGTATCTCGATTGTGTTGTGCAGGTTCCACGTTGGCGCCGGAATCCCTGGTGTTGCGCCGCACTACACTCCTCCACCAACAACCTTCACGTGGCCTTCATCTCCTACTGGTTCGATAAACCTTGGTTTCTTACTGAGGGAAAACTTGCTGATGTGCTCATCATACCTTCCTCTTGGGGTTCCCAACGGACGTGTGCTGTATCAATGGCAAGTCAATAAAGGTTATCATCGATGGAGGGAGTTGCCACAACCTTGCAAGCACCGAACTATGCACCAAGCTCAACCTTCCGCTCCGGAAACACCCCCATCCCTACCATGTGCAATGGCTAAGTGACAATGGAAATGTGAAGATCCAACACACCGTCACAATATCCTTCAAGATCGGCGCCTATGAAGACACCGTTGATTGTGATGTCGTGCCTATGACGGTGTGCCACATGTTACTTGGTCGCCCTTGGCAATATGACAAGAAAGCAAACCATGATGGCTACACAAATGCCTATAGCTTCAAGGTCAACGACAAGACCTCATCCTACGCCCAATGACTCCTAGCCAAGTAATTGCGGACAATGCAAAGGCTTTAGCGAGGGCTAAGGAAGCTACTATCACTAGTGAGATGAGAGGTGAGAGAGTGATCCACCAAAAAGAGAGTGAGCGCCACAAGCCATATGTGAGCGAGATGAAGAGTGTTCTCATAGCCACCAAGAGTGAGATGAGAGAAGTGCACCACAACCCATCCACCAAATTGCACTATGTGCTCATTTGCAAGGGACCACTTTAGGAGACTAACAACTTAACAACACTTCCTTCGTCTTTGTTGTCTCTTTTGAAGGAGTTCCAAGATGTCTTCCCCGACGAGCTACCTCATGGACTACCACCGCTTCGAGGAATCGAGCACCGCATCGACCTCATACCCGGCGCTCCTCTACCAAACCGCGCCGCCTACCGCACCAACCCCGAAGACACAAAGGAGATTCAACGACAAATACAAGATCTCCTCGAAAAGGGTATGTTCGTGAAAGCCTTAGCCCTTGTGCCGTTCCCGTCATTCTTGTGCCTAAACCGGATGAGACGCAACGAATGTGTATGGATTGTCGCCCCATCAATGCCATTACCGTTCGATACCGCCATCCCATTCCGCGTTTAGATGACATGCTTGATGAGTTATGTGGTGCCACGATTTTCTCTAAAATTGATTTGCGTAGTGGCTGATGCGCGTAGATGTACACGTCCGTTGGGAACCCCAAGAGGAAGGTATGATGCACACAATGGCAAGTTTTCCCTCAGAAAGAAACCAAGGTTATCGAACCAGTAGGGAGCCAAGAAGCACGTGAAGGTTGTTGGTGGAGGAGTGGCGGCGCAACACCTGAAACCGGCGCCAACGTGGAACCTGCACAACACAATCAAGATACTTTGCCCCAACGTAACAGTGAGGTTGTCAATCTCACCGGCTTGCTGAAAACAAAGGATTAAGCGTATCGAGTGGAAGATGGTGTTTGTTTGCAAAGAACAGTAAAGAACAATGATTGCAGTAGAATGTATTCAGATGTAAAAGAATGGACCGGGGTCCACAGTTCACTAGTGGTGTCTCTCCAATAAGATAACTAACATGCTGGGTGAACAAATTACAGATGGGCAATTGACAAATCAAGATTCAATACATATCAATGATGATTACTATGAGATTTAATCAGGGCATTACGACAAAGTACATAGACCGCTATCCAGCATGCATCTATGCCTAAATAATCCACCTTCGGGTTAGCGCACCCCCTCCAATATTAAGTTGTAAACAACAGATAATTGCATTAAGTATGGTGCGTAATGTAATCAACACAAATATCCTTAGACAAAGCATCGATGTTTTATCCCTAGTAGCAACAACACATCCACAACCTTAGAACTTTCTGTCACTGTCCCAGATTAAATGGAGGCATGAACCCACTATCGAGCATAAATACTCCCTCTTGGAGTTACAAGTATCAACTTGGCCAGAGCCTCTACTAGCAACGGAGAGCATGCAAGAACATAAACAACACATATATGATAGATTGATAATCAACTTGACATAGTATTCTAGATTCATCGGATCCCACCAAACACAACATGTAGCATTACAAATAGATGATCTTGATCATGTTAGGCAGCTCACAAGATCTAAACAATGATAGCACATGCGGAGAAGACAACCATCTAGCTACTGCTATGGACCCATAGTCCAAGGATGAACTACTCACGCATCAATCCGGAGGCGGGCATGATGATGTAGAGCCCCTCCGGTGATGATTCCCCTCTCCGGCAGGGTGCCGGAGGCGATCTCCGAATCCCCCGAGATGGATTGGCGGCGGCGGCGTCTCTGGAAGGTTTTCCGTATCGTGGCTTCGCACAGGGGTATTCGCGATGAAGGCTTTGGTAGGCGGAAGGGTAGGTCGTGGGCGTCACGAGGGCCCACACCATAGGCGGCGCGGGCCCCCTATGGCCGTGCGGCCCGTGGTGTGGCGCCCGTCGCCCCACTTCCTTATCCCCTCGGTCTTCCTAAGCTTCGTGGAAAAATAGGACCCGGGCGTTGATTTCGTCCAATTCCGAGAATATTTCCTTACTAGGATTTCGAAACCAAAACAACAAAACAGAACTCGCGCTCGGCATCTTGTTAATAGGTTAGTGCCGGAAAATGTATAATAATGATGTAAAGTATGTATAAAACATTCAAGTATTGTCATAAAAGTAGCATGGAACATAAGAAATTATAGATACGTTTGAGACGTATCACCATCCCCAAGCTTAGTTCCTACTCGCCCTCGAGTAGGTAAACGATAACACAAATAATTTCTGAAGTGACATGCTACCAACATAACCTTGATCAACATTATTGTAAAGCATATGAGATGAATGGAGTGATCTGAAGCAAAAGATTGCTAACAAAGATAATGACTAAACAAATGAATCATATAGCAAAACTTTTCATGAATAGTACTTTCAAACAAGTATCAACAAGACTTGCATAAGAGCTAACTCATAAGCAATAAATTCAAAGTAGAATGCATTGAAGCAACACAAAGGATGATTAAGTTTCAGCAATTGCTTTCAACTTGTAACATGTATATCTCATGGATATTTGTCAACATAGAGTAATATAACAAGTGCAATAAGTAAACATGTAAGAATCAATGCACACAGTTAACACAAGTGTTTGCTTCTAAGATAGAAAGAAGTGGGTAAACTGACTCAACATAAAGTAAAAGAATGGCCCTTCGCAGAGGGAAGCATGGATTACTATTTTTGTGCTAGAGCTTTTGTTTTGAAAACATAGAAACAATTTTGTCAACGGTAGTAATAATTCATATGTGCTATGCATAATACTTCCTACAAGTTGCAAGTCTCATGCATAGAGTACTAATAGTGCTCGCACCTTGTCCTAATCAGCTCGGATAACACGGATTATCATCACATGACATATGTTTCAACCAAGTGTCACAAAGGGGTACCTCTATGCCGCCTGTACAAAGGTCTAAGGAGAAAGCACGCATTGGATTTCTCGCTTTTGATTATTCTCAACTTAGACATCCATACCGGGACAACATAGACAACAGATAATGGACTCCTCTTTTAATGCTTAAGCATTCAACAAATAATATTCTCATAAGAGATTGAGGTTGTATGTCCAAACTGAAACTTCCACCATGATACATGGCTTTAGTTAGCGGCCCAATGTTCTTCTCTAACATATGCATACTCAAACCATTTGATCATGAAATCGCACTTACTTCAGACAAGACGAACATGCATAGCATCTCACATGATATCCAACAAAGGTAAAAAGTTGATGGCGTCCCCAGAAACATGGTTACCGCTCAACAAGCAACTTATAAGAACTAAGACACATAACTACATATTCATCACCACAATAGTTTTTAAGCTATTTGTCCCATGAGCTATATATTGCAAAGATAAAGGAATGAAATTTTAAAGGTAGCACTCAAGTAATTTACTTTGGAATGGCAGAAAAATACCACATAGTAGGTAGATATGGTGGACACAAATGGCATGGGTTTTGGCTCAAGGTGTTTGGATGCACGAGAAGCATTTCCTCTCAGTACAAGGTTTGGGCTAGCAAGGTTGTTTGAAGCAAACACAAGTATGAACAGGTACAGCAAAACTTATACAAGAACATATTGCAAGCATTATAAGACTCTACACTGTCTTCCTTGTTGTTCAAACACTTTACCCGAAAATATCTAGACTTAGAGAGACCAATCATGCAAACCAAATTAAACAAGCTCTACGGTAGTTCTCCATTAATAGATTAAACTACATGATGCAAGAGCTTAAACATGATCTATGAGAGCTCAAACAATTGCCAAGTTTCCAAACCATATGCAGCATTTTCTGATTCCAACCAAATAGCAATTTAACGAAGCAATTTCAGCCTTCGCCATGAACATTAAAGCACAATTAAGAACACAAGTGTTCCATATGAAAAAGCGGAGCGTAATATCTCCAATATAAGGATGATGGGATCCAACTTTATTCAAACCAAAACAAAAATAAAAGCAAAAGACGCTCCAAGTAAAGAACATAAGATGTGATGGAATAAAAATATAGTTTCACTAGAAGTGACCTGATAAGTTGTCGATGAAGAAGGGGATGCCTTGGGCATCCCCAAGCTTAGATGCTTGAGTCTTCTTAAAATATGCAGGGATGAACCACCGGGGCATCCCCAAGCTTAGACCTTTCACTCTTCTTGATCATAGTATATCATCCTCTTCTCTTGACCCTTGAAAACTTCCTCCACACCAAACTTCAAGCAAACTCATTAGAGGGTTAGTGCATAATCAAAAATTCACACATTCAGAGGTGACACAATCATTCTTAACACTTCTGGACATTGCACAAAGCTTCTGAAAGTTAATGAAACAAAGAAACTCATTCAACATAACAAAAGCGGCAATGCGAAATAAAAGGCAGAATCTGTCAAAACAGAACAGTCCGTAAAGACGAATTTTGCAGGGGCACTTAACTTGCTCAAACGGAAAAACTCAAAACTAATGAAAGTTGCGTACATATCTGAGGATCACGCACGTAAATTTGCAGATTTTTTTGATTTTTTTACAGAGAGATCTGCGCGAATTCGTGACAGACAGCAATGCTGTTTCTGCGCAGCAATCCAAATCTAGCATCAACTTTAACATAGAAACTTTACTTGGCACAAAAACATGATAAGGAGAGGTTGCTACAGTAGTAAACAATTTCCAAGACTCAACAATACAGTAAATAAAATGAAACTTGGGTTATCTCCCAAGAAGTGCTTTTCTTTAATGCCTTTCAGCTAGGCGCAGAAAGTGCAAATCAAGTAACATCAAGAGAAGAAGCATCAACATCATAGCTTGTTCTAATAATAGAATCAAAATGCAACTTCATTCTCTTTCTAGGGAAGTGTTCCATACCTTTTTTGAGAGGAAATTGATACTTAATATTACCTTCCTTCATATCAATAACAGCACCAACGGTTCGAAGAAAAGGTCTTCCCAACACAATAGGACAAGATGCATTGCATTCAATATCCAAGATAACAAAATCAACGGGGACAAGGTTATTGTTAACCGTAATGCGAACATTATCAATCCTCCCCAAAGGTTTCTTTTTAACATTATCAGCAAGATTAACATCCAAATAACAATTTTTCAATGGTGGCAAGTCAAGCATATCATAAATCTTCTTAGGCATAACAGAAATACTTGCACCAAGATCACATAAAGCATTACATTCAAAATCATTGAATTTCATCTTAATGATGGGCTCCCAACCATCTTCTAACTTTCTAGGAATAGAAGCTTCAAGTTTTAATTTCTCTTCCCTAGCTTTAATGAGAGCATTTGTAATATATTTTGTAAAGGCTAAATTTATAGCACTAGCATTAGGACTTCTAGCAAGTTTTTGTAAGAACTTTATAACTTCAGTAATATGACAATCATCAAAATCTAAACCATTATGTTCTACAGCAATGGAATCATTGTCACCAATATTTTGAAAAATTTCAGCAGTTTTATCACAAGCAGTTTCAGCAGCAGGCAATTTTGCACGCTTTGCACTAGGAGTAGAAACATTGCCAACACCAATTATTTTACCATTGATAGTAGGAGGTGTAGCAACATGTGAAGAATCAACATTACTAGTGGTGGTAATAGTCCAAACTTTAGCTACATTATTCTTTTTAGCAAGTTTTTCTTTTTCTTCTCTATCCCACCTAGCATGCAATTCAGCCAACATTCTAATATTATCATTAATTCGAACTTGGATGGCATTTGTTTTAGCAAACCTAGCATCTTTAACTTCCTCAGGCATAACTTTAAGTTTTAAAAGATCAACATCAAGAGCAAGACTATCAACCTTAGAAGCAAGAACATCAATTTTACCAAGCTTTTCTTCAACAGTTTTATTAAAAGCAGTTTGTGTACTAATAAATTCTTTAAGCATCACTTCAAGACCAGAGGGTACACTCTTATTATTGTTGTAAGAATTACCATAAGAATTACCATAACCATTACCATTATTAGAAGAATATGGCCTATAGTTGTTGTTACCATAATTATTCCTATAAGCATTGTTGTTGAAATTATTACTCTTAATGAAATTCACATCAACATTTTCTTCTTGAGCAACCAATGAAGCTAAAGGAACATTATTAGGATCAATATGAGATCTACCATTTGCAAGCATAGACATAATAGCATCAATCTTATCACCCAAAGAAGAGGTTTCTTCAACAGAATTTACCTTCTTACCTTGAGGAGTTCTTTCAGTGTGCCATTCAGAGTAATTGATCATCATATCATCAAGTAGTTTAGTCGCGGCGCCCAAGGTGATGGACATAAAAGTACCTCCAGCAGCTGAATCCAATAGGTTCCTCGAGGAAAAATTCAATCCTGCATAAAAGGTTTGGATGATCATCCAAGTAGTCAGTCCATGGGTTGGGCAATTCTTTACCAAAGATTTCATTCTCTCCCATGCTTGAGCAACATGTTCATTATCAAATTGTTTAAAGTTCATAATGCTACTTCTCAAAGATATAATCTTAGCAGGAGGATAATATTTACTAATAAAAGCATCTTTACATTTAGTCCATGAATCAATACTATTCTTAGGCAAAGAAAGCAACCAATCTTTAGCTCTTCCTCTTAATGAGAAAGGAAACAATTTCAGTTTTATAATATCACCATCTATATCCTTATACTTTTGCATTTCACAAAGTTCAACAAAATTATTAAGATGGGCAGCAGCATCATCAGACTAACACCAGAAAATTGCTCTCTCATAACAAGATTCAGTAAAGCAGGTTTAATTTCATAAAATTCTGCTGTAGTAGCAGGTGGAGCAATAGGAGTACATATAAAATCATTATTATTTGTGCTAGTGAAATCACACAACTTAGTATTTTCAGGAGTACCCATTGTAACAGTAGTAAAGTAAACTAAGCAAATAGAATAAAGACAAGTAACTAATTTTTTTGTGTTTTTGATATAGAGCTAGTAAATAAGACAGAAAGTAAAGTAACTAATTTTTTTGTGTTTTTAGATATGAAGCAAACAAGACAGAAAATAAAATAAAGTAAAGCAAGACAAAAACAAAGTAAAGAGATTGGATGTGGAGACTCCCCTTGCAGCGTGTCTTGATCTCCCCGGCAACGGCGCCAGAAAAAGTTGCTTGATGCGCGTAGATGTACACGTCCATTGGGAACCCCAAGAGGAAGGTATGATGCACACAGCGGCAAGTTTTTCCCTCAGAAACAAACCAAGGTTATCGAACCAATAGGAGCCAAGAAGCACGTGAAGGTTGTTGGTGGAGGAGTGTAGTGCGGCGCAACACCAGTGAAACCGGCGCCAACGTGGAACCTGCACAACACAATCAAGATACTTTGCCCCAACGTAATAGTGAGGTTGTCAATCTCACCGGCTTGCTGAAAACAAAGGATTAAGCGTATCGAGTGGAAGATGGTGTTTGTTTGCAAAGAACAGTAAAGAACAATGATTGCAGTAGAATGTATTCAGATGTAAAAGAATGGACCGGGGTCCACAGTTCACTAGTGGTGTCTCTCCAATAAGATAACTAACATGCTGGGTGAACAAATTACAGATGGGCAATTGACAAATCAAGATTCAATACATATCAATGATGATTACTATGAGATTTAATCAGGGCATTACGACAAAGTACAGAGACCGCTATCCAGCATGCATCTATGCCTAAATAATCCACCTTCGGGTTAGCATCCGCACCCCCTCCAGTATTAAGTTGTAAACAACAGATAATTGCATTAAGTATGGTGCGTAATGTAATCAACACAAATATCCTTAGACAAAGCATCGATGTTTTATCCCTAGTAGCAACAACACATCCACAACCTTAGAACTTTATGTCACTGTCCCAGATTAAATGGAGGCATGAACCCACTATCGAGCATAAATACTCCCTCTTGGAGTTACAAGTATCAACTTGGCCAGAGCCTCTACTAGCAACGGAGAGCATGCAAGAACATAAACAACACATATATGATAGATTGATAATCAACTTGACATAGTATTCTAGATTCATCGGATCCCACCAAACACAACATGTAGCATTACAAATAGATGATCTTGATCATGTTAGGCAGCTCACAAGATCTAAACAATGATAGCACAAGAGGAGAAGACAACCATCTAGCTACTGCTATGGACCCATAGTCCAAGGATGAACTACTCACGCATCAATCCGGAGGCGGGCATGATGATGTAGAGCCCCTCCGGTGATGATTCCCCTCTCCGGCAGGGTGCCGGAGGCGATCTCCTGAATCCCCCGAGATGGGATTGGCGGCGGCGGCGTCTCTGGAAGGTTTTCCGTATCGTGGCTCTCGGTACAGGGGTATTCGCGACGAAGGCTTTAAGTAGGCGGAAGGGTAGGTCGGGGGGGCCACGAGGGCCCACACCATAGGGCGGCGCGGGCCCCTCTGACCGCGCGGCACTGTGGTGTGGGCGCCTCGTCGCCCCACTTCGTTATCCCTTCGGTCTTCCGGAAGCTTCGTGGAAAAATAGGACCCTAGGCGTTGATTTCGTCCAATTCCGAGAATATTTCCTTACTAGGATTTCTGAAACCAAAAACAGCAAACAGGAACTGGCGCTTCGGCATCTTGTTAATAGGTTAGTGCCGGAAAATGTATAATAATGATGTAAAGTATGTATAAAACATTCAAGTATTGTCATAAAAGTAGCATGGAACATAAGAAATTATAGATACGTTTGAGACGTATCAAGCATCCCCAATCCGCATGGCAATTGGTGATGAATGGAAGATGGCATTCAAGACCAAACTTGGTCTCTCATGCCATTTGGTCTATCCAATGCTCCTTCAACTTTCATGCGCCTCATGAACCACATCTTGAGACCTCTCATTGGCAAGAGTGTGGTTGTATATTTTGATGATTTCTCATTTATAGCAAAAATCTCGAGGACCATGTGCAACATGTGAGAGAAGTCTTATGCATCTTGCGCCACGAGAAGCTCTTTGCCAACCTCCCAAAATGCACCTTTGCACAAAACAAATTGGTTTTTCTTGGGTTTGTTGTTTCCTCCAATGGCATTGAAGTGGACTCTTCGAAGGTTGAGGCCATACACATTTGGCCCACACCAACCAACGTTGGTCAAGTTCGAAGTTTCCATGGACTTGCCGGCTTCTACAGACGTTTTGTGAAAGATTTTAGCACCATTGCTTGCCCTTTAAACGAGCTTACTAAAAAGAATGTTCCATTTGTGTGGGGCAAGGCCCAACAAAATGCTTTTGATGAGTTGAAAAACGCCTTACCGAGGCACCACTCGTTCTTCCGAACTTTGCAAAAACTTTTGAGATTGAGTGTGATGCGAGTGGACTCGGTATTGGTGGAGTCCTTATGCAAGATGGAAAACCCGTGGCATACTATAGCGAGAAGTTGGATGGCGCACGCCTCAACTATCCTACGTATGACTATTCTTGTAGACAGTGTTGGGCCTCCAAGAGCAGGTTTGTAGAACAGCAGCAAGTTTCCCTTAAGTGAATCACCCAAGGTTTATCGAACTCAGGGAGGTAGAGGTCAAAGATAGTCCTCTCAAGCAACCCTGCAATTAAGATACAAGAAGTCTCTTGTGTCCCCAACACACATAATACACTTGTCAGATGTATAGGTGCACTAGTTCGGCGAAGAGATAGTAAAACACAGGTGGTATAGATGGTGGTAATATTGCAGGAAGTAAAGATGCAGTAAAACAGTAAACAAGCGATGTTTGCAGTATTTGGAAACAAGGCCTAGGGATCCTACTTTCACTAGTGGACACTCTCAACATTGATCACATAACAAATAAATAACTTCTCCTCACTTGTGCTACATACACTCTCTTGTTTGATAACAAACACCATTCATTGTGTAGGGCTACAAGAGCTCCCTCAAGCCGGAGTAAACAAGCTCCACAACATCCGGAGTTCATATTTAAGTAACCTCTAGAGCATAATAGACCATTGCAATTTAGACCGAGTACTAACATAGCATACACATTGTCACCTTTAAGCTATGAAAGGGGGAATAGATCACATCAATACTATCATAGTAATAGTTAACTCCATAATCTACAAGAGATTACAATCATAACCTACGCCAAGTACTACATGATGCACACACCGTCACCATTACATCATGAAGGAGGAATAGACTACTTTAATAACATCACTAGATTAGCACATAGATTAATAGTGATACAAAGCTCATCATATGGATCTCAATCATGTAAGGCAGCTTATGAGATCATTGTATTGGAGTACATGAGAGAGAGATTAACCATAGCTACCGGTAGAGCCCTTAGCCTCGAGGGAGAACTACTCCCTCCTCATCATGGGAGATAGCAACGGCGATGAAGATGGCGGTGGTGTCGATGGAGATGGCTTCCGGGGGCAATTCCCCGTCCCGGCGGCGTGCCGGAACAGAGACTTCTGTCCCCCGAACTTGACTTCGCGATGGCGGCGGCTGCGTAACTTTTCTCGTCCCGTGGCTTATGTTTTTAGGGTTTTCGAGGCGGAGAGACTTTATAGGCGGAAGGGCAGCCTCGGAGGGGACCTGGTGGTCCCACACCATAGGGGGCGCCCCCCCTTGGCCGCGCCGCCCTGTGGGGTGGGGCCCCCAGGGCTCCCCTCTGGTGCCTCTCTGGCTCTCTGGAAGCTTCCGGGAAAATAAGGTCCTGGGCGTTGATTTCGTCCAATTCCGAGAATATTTCCTTTGTAGGATTTCTGAACCAAAAGCAGAACAGAACTGGCACTTCGGCATCTTGTTAATAGGTTAGTTCCGGAAAATGCATCAAAACATCATAAAGTGTGAACGAAACATGTAGGTATTGTCATAAAACTAGCATGGAACATAAGAAATTATAGATACGTTGGAGACGTATCAAGCATCCCCAAGCTTAGTTCCTACTCGCCCTCGAGTAGGTAAACGATAACAAGGATAATTTCTGAAGTGACATGCTACCAACATAATCTTGATCAACATTATTGTAAAGCATATGAGATGAATGGAGTGATTCAAAGCAATAGATTGCTAACAAAAGATAATGACTAAACAACTGAATCATATAGCAAAACTTTTCATGAATAGTACTTTCAAGACAAGTATCAAAAAGACTTGCATAAGAGCTAACTCATAAAGCAATAGATTCAAAGTAGAAGGCATTGAAGCAACACAAAGGATGATTAAGTTTCAGCAATTGCTTTCAACTTGTAACATGTATATCTCATGGATAATTGTCAACATAGAGTAATATAACAAGTGCAATAGGTAAACATGTAAGAATCAATGCACACAGTTGACACACGTGTTTGCTTCTAAGATAGAAAGAAGTAGGTAAACTGACTCAACATAAAGTAAAAGAATGGTCCTTCGCAGAGGGAAGCATGGATTACTATTTTTGTGCTAGAGCTCTTATTTTGAAACATAGAAACAATTTTGTCAACGGTAGTAATAATTCATATGTGTTATGCATAAAACTTTCTACAAGTTGCAAGCCTCATGCATCGAATACCAATAGTGCTCGCACCTTGTCCTAATTAGCTTGGATTTACATGGATTATCATTGCATAACATATGTTTCAACCAAGTGTCACAAAGGGGTACCTCTATGCCGCCTGTACAAAGGTCCAAGGAGATAAATCGCATTTGATTTCTTGTTTTTAATAGATCTCAACTTAGGACATCCATACCGGGACAACATAGAAAACAGATAATGGACTCCTCTTTAATGCATAAGCATTCAACAACAGATAATATTCTCATAAGAGATTGAGGATGAATGTCCAAACTGAAAACTTCCACCATGATACATGGCTTTGGTTAGCGGCCCAATGTTCTTCTCTAACATATGCATACTCAAACCATTTGATCATGATAAATCACCCTTACTTCAGACAAGACGAACATGCATAGCAACTCACATGATATTCAACAAAGGTATAAAAGTTGATGGCGTCCCCAGAAACATGGTTACCGCTCAACAAGCAACTTATAAGAACTAAAACACATAGCTACATATTCATCACCACAATAGTTTTTAAGCTATTTTCCCATGAGCTATATATTGCAAAGACAAAGAAATGAAATTTTAAAGGTAGCACTCAAGTAATTTACTTTGGAATGGCAGAAAAATACCACATAGTAGGTAGATATGGTGGACACAAATGGCATGGGTTTTGGCTCAAGGTGTTTGGATGCACGAGAAGCATTTCCTCTCAGTACAAGGCTTTGGCTAGCAAGGTTGTTTGAAGCAAACACAAGTATGAACAGGTACAACAAAACTTACACAAGAACATATTGCAAGCATTATAAGACTCTACACTGTCTTCCTTGTTGTTCAAACACTTTACCAGAAAATATCTAGACCTTAGAGAGACCAATCATGCAAACCAAATTTCAACAAGCTCTACGGTAGTTCTCCACTAATAGATTTAAACTACATGATGCAAGAGCTTAAACATGATCTATGAGAGCTCAAAACAATTGCCAAGTATCAAGTTATTCAAAACCATATGAAGCATTTTCTGATTCCAACCAAATAGCAATCAACGAAGCAATTTTCAGCCTTCGCCATGAACATTAAAGCATAACTAAGAACACAAGTGTTCCATATGAAAAAGCGGAGCGTAATATCTCCAATACAAGGATTGTGGGATCCAACTTTATTCAAACCAAAACAAAAATAAAAGCAAACAGACGCTCCAAGTAAAGAACATAAGATGTGATGGAATAAAAATATAGTTTCACTAGAAGTGACCTGATAAGTTCTCGATGAAGAAGGGGATGCCTTGGGCATCCCCAAGCTTAGATGCTTGAGTATTCTTAAAATATGCATGGATGAACCACGGGGGCATCCCCAAGCTTAGACTTTTCACTCTTCTTGATCATATTGTATCATCCTCTTCTCTTAACCCTTGAAAACTTCCTCCACACCAAACTTTAAGCAAACACATTAGAGGGTTAGTGCATAATAAAAAGTTCACATGTTCAGAGAGGACACAATCATTCTTAACACTTCTGGACATTGCACAAAGCTACTGAAAGTTAATGGAACAAAGAAATCCATTCAACATAGCAAAAGAGGCAATGCGAAATAAAAGGCAGAATCTGTCAAAACAGAAAAGTCCGTAAAGACGAATTTTTCTGATGCACTTAACTTGCTCAGATGGAAAAACTCAAAACTAATGAAAGTTGCGTACATATCTGAGGATCACGCACGTAAATTTGCATATTTTTTTGATTTTTCTACAGAGAGATCTACGCAAATTCGTGACAGACAGCAATTCTGTTTCTGCGCAGTAATCCAAATCTAGCATCAACTTTACCATAGAGAGTTTACTTGGCACAAAAACATGATAAGGAGAGGTTGCTACAGTAGTAACAACTTCCAAGACTCAACAAAACAGTAGCAAAAATAAACACATGGGTTATCTCCCAAGAAGTGCTTTCTTTACAGCCATTAAGATGGGCTCAGTAATTTCAATGATACTCGCAAGAAATTGGAGTTGAAGCAAAAGAGAGCATCAAGAAGCAAATTCAAAAAACATTTAAGCCTAACCCGCTTCCTATGCATAGGAAACTTATACACAAATAAATTCAAAAAGAGCAAAGTGACAAGCATAGGAAGATAAAACACGAGTAACTTCAAGATTCTCAACATAAAAAGGGGAAACTTAATATTATTAAGATGCATATAACCTTGTTTCCCTCTCTCATAATAACTTTTAGTAGCATCATGAACAAACTCAACAATATAACTATCACATAAAGCATTCTTGTCATGAGCTACATGCATAAAATTATTACTCTCCACATAAGCATAATCATTACTATTAATTGTAGTGGGAGCAAATTCAATAAGATAGCTATCATTATTATTCTCATCACCATAATCATCATATATAGGAGGCATATTGTAATCATAATTAATTTTCTCCTCAATAGTAGGTGGACTGAAAATATCATATTCATCATTGTAATCATCATAAATGGGAGGCAAAGTATCATCAAAGTAAATTTTCTCCTCCATGCTTGGGGGACTAAAAATATCATGCTCCTCAAAACCAGCTTCCCCAAGCTTAAATTCTTCCATAGCATTAGCAATAATAGTGTTCAAAGAGTTCATGCTAATAACATTGCTACAACTATTTTGCAAACAAAGTTCCATGGGTTTTTAAATTTTCTCTTCAAACACATCATGTCCTAATTCAAGATAAATACTATAAAGATATAATTGCAGAATCTAAAGGAGATACTGATGCGCGTAGATGTACACGTCCGTTGGGAACCCCAAGAGAAAGGTATGATGCGCACAACAGCAAGTTTCCCTCAGTATGAAACCAAGGTTATCGAACCAGTAGGAGCCAAGAAGCACGTGAAGGTTGTTGGTGGAGGAGTGTAGTGCGGCGCAACACCAGTGAAACCGGCGCCAACGTGGAACCTGCACAACACAATCAAAGTACTTTGCCCCAACGTAACAGTGAGGTTGTCAATCTCACCGGCTTGCTGAAAACAAAGGATTAAACGTATCGAGTGGAAGATGGTGTTTGTTTGCAAAGAACAGTAAAAACAGTAGAATGTATTCAGATGTAAAAGAATGGACCGGGGTCCATAGTTCACTAGAGGTGTCTCTCCAATAAGATAACTAACATGTTGGGTGAACAAATTACATGCGGGAAATTGACAAATAAAGATTCAATACATATCAACGATGATTACTATGTGATTTAATCAGGGCATTACGACAAAGTACATAGACCGCTATCCAACATGCATCTATGCCTAAATAATCCACCTTCAGGTTATCATCCGAACCCCTTCCGGTATTAAGTTGCGAACAACAGATAATTGCATTAAGTATGGTGCGTAATGTAATCAACACAAATATCCTTAGACAAAGCATCGATGTTTTATCCCTAGTAGCAACAACACATCCACAACCTTAGAACTTTCTGTCACTGTCCCAGATTCAATGGAGGCATGAACCCACTATCGAGCATAAATACTCCCTCTTGGAGTTACAAGTATCAACTTGGCCAGAGCCTCTACTAGCAATGGAGAGCATGCAAGAACATAAACAACACATATATGATAGATTGATAATCAACTTAACATAATATTCTATATTCATCGGATCCCGCCAAACACAACATGTAGCATTACAAATAGATGATCTTGATCATGTTAGGCAGCTCACAAGATCTATAACAATGATAGCACAAGCGGAGAAGACAACCATCTAGCAACTGCTATGGACCCATAGTCCAAGGATGAACTACTCACGCATCAATCCGGAGGCGGGCATGATGATGTAGAGCCCCTCCGGTGATGATTCCCCTCTCCGGCAGGGTGCCGGAGGCGATCTCCTGAATCCCCCAAGATGGGATTGGCGGCGGCGGCCTCTCAGTAATGTTTTCCGTATCGTGGCTCTCGGTACAGGGGGTTTCGCGATGAAGGCTATTTGTAGGCGGAAGGGTAGGTCAGGGGGTCACGAGGGGCCCACACAACAGGGCCGCGCGGCCAGAGCCCGGCCACGCCGCCTAGTGTGTCGCCACTCGTGGCCCCACTTCGTTTCCCTTCTGGTCTTCGGAAACTTCGTGTAAAAATAGGACCCCGGGCGTTGATTTCGTCCAATTCCGAGAATATTTCCTTACTAGGATTTCTGAAACCAAAAACAGAAAACAAAGAGGCGCTTCGGCATCTTGTTAATAGGTTAGTGCCGGAAAATGTATAATAATGCTGTAAAGTATGTATAAAACATTCAAGTATTGTCATAAAAGTAGCATGGAACATAAGAAATTATAGATACGTTTGAGACGTATCAAGCATCCCCAAGCTTAGTTCCTACTCGCCCTCGAGTAGGTAAACGATAACACAAATAATTTCTGAAGTGACATGCTACCAACATAATCTTGATCAACATTATTGTAAAGCATATGAGATGAATGGAGTGATCTGAACAAAAGATTGCTAACAAAGATAATGACTAAACAAATGAATCATATAGCAAAACTTTTCATGAATAGTACTTTCAAACAAGTATCAATAAGACTTGCATAAGAGCTAACTCATAAGCAATAAATTCAAAGTAGAATGCATTGAAGCAACACAAAGAATGATTAAGTTTCAGCAATTGCTTTCAACTTGTAACATGTATATCTCATGGATATTTGTCAACATAGAGTAATATAACAGGTGCAATAAGTAAACATGTAAGAATCAATGCACACAGTTAACACAAGTGTTTGCTTCTAAGATAGAAAGAAGTGGGTAAACTGACTCAACAATAAAGTAAAAGATTGGCCCTTCACAGAGGGAAGCATGGATTACTATTTTTGTGCTAGAGCTTTTGTTTTGAAAACATAGAAACAATTTTGTCAACGGTAGTAATAATTCATATGTGCTATGCATAATACTTCCTACAAGTTGCATGTCTCATGCATAGAGTACTAATAGTGCTCGCACCTTGTCCTACTTAGCTCGGAAACATGGATTATCATTGCATAACATATGTTTCAACCAAGTGTCACAAAGGGGTACCTCTATGCCGCCTGTACAAGTGTCTAAGGAGAAAGCACGCATTGGATTTCTCGCTTTTGATTATTCTCTACTTAGACATCCATACCGGGACAACATAGACAACAGATAATGGACTCCTCTTTTAATGCTTAAGCATTCAACAACTTAATATTCTCATAAGAGATTGAGGTTGTATGTCCAAACTGAAACTTCCACCATGATACATGGCTTTAGTTAGCGGCCCAATATTCTTCTCTAACATATTCATACTCAAACCATTTGATCATGAAATCGCACTTACTTCAGACAAGACGAACATGCATAGCATCTCACATGATATCCAACAAAGGTAAAGTTGATGGCGTCCCCAGAAACATGGTTACCGCTCAACAAGCAACTTATAAGAACTAAGACACATAACTACATATTCATCACCACAATAGTTTTTAAGCTATTTGTCCCATGAGCTATATATTGCAAAGGTAAAGGAATGAAATTTTAAAGGTAGCACTCAAGTAATTTACTTTGGAATGGCAGAAAAATACCACATAGTAGGTAGATATGGTGGACACAAATGTCATGGGTTTTGGCTCAAGGTGTTTGGATGCACGAGAAGCATTTCCTCTCAGTACAAGGTTTGGGCTAGCAAGGTCGTTTGAAGCAAACACAAGTATGAATAGGTACAGCAAAACTCACACAAGAACATATTGCAAGCATTATAAGGCTCTACACTGTCTTCCTTGTTGTTCAAACATTTTACCCGAAAATATCTAGACTTAGAGAGACCAATCATGCAAACCAAATTAAACAAGCTCTACAGTAGTTCTTCATTAATAGATTAAACTACATGATGCAAGAGCTTAAACATGATCTATGAGAGCTCAAACAATTGCCAAGTTACCAAACCATATGCAGCATTTTCCGATTCCAACCAAATAGCAATTTAACGAAGCAATTTCAGCCTTCGCCATGAACATTAAAGCAAAATTAAGAACACAAGTGTTCCATATGAAAAAGCGGAGCACAATATCTCCAATATAAGAATGGTTGGATCCAACTTTATTCAAACCAAAACAAAAATAAAAGCAAACCTACGCTCCAAGTAAAGAACATAAGATGTGATGGAATAAAAATATAGTTTCACTAGAAGTGACCTGATAATGTTGTCGATGAAGAAGGGGATGCCTTGGGCATCCCCAAGCTTAGATGCTTGAGTCTTCTTAAAATATGCAGGGATGAACCACCGGGGCATCCCCAAGCTTAGACCTTTCACTCTTCTTGATCATAGTATATCATCCTCTTCTCTTGACCCTTGAAAACTTCCTTCACACAAACTTCAAGCAAACTCATTAGAGGGTTAGTGCATAACCAAAATTTCACATATTCAGAGGTGACATAATCATTCTTAACACTTCTGGACATTGCACAAAGCTTCTGAAAGTTAATGGAACAAAGAAACTCATTCAACATAGCAAAAGCGGCAATGCGAAATAAAAGACAGAATCTGTCAAAAACCGAACAGTCCGTAAAGATGAATCTGGCAGGGGCACTTAACTTGCTCAAATGGAAAAACTCAAAACTAATGAAAGTTGCGTACATATCTGAGGATCACGCTCGTAAATTTGCAGATTTTTTCGATTTTTTTACAGAGACTTCTGCGAGAATTCGTGACAGACAGCAATGCTGTTTCTGCGCAGCGATCCCAAATATAGTATCAACTTTAACATAGAAAATTTACTTGGCACAAAAACATGATAAGGATAGGTTGCTACAGTAGTAAACAACTTCCAAGACTCAACAATACAGTAAATAAAATAAAACATGGGTTATCTCCCAAGAAGTGCTTTTTTAACGCCTTTCAGCTAGGCGCAGAAAGTGCAAATCAAGTAACATCAAGAGAAGAAGCATCAACATTATTATTTTTCTTACAAACACAACTTGTTGCAGAGGGTACCTTAGATGTTCCATTATCTAAATTTCCTATGGTGGTGCTAGGGGTTTTATCAATTTTAGGCCTATAATAATTCTTTTGTTTAGGCACCTTAGAGGCATACATGAATTTTTGCTCTTTACCCACATAAGCTTTCTCCTTATACTTGAGAGAAGAAAAGGTTGAACCCAAGGTTCCCATAGCTTTTTCAAGTTCATCAATCCTATTGGTTTGATTATCCTGGACAACACAAGTTCCTAGGACACTAATTCTTTCATCAATTCCTCCTAAGGATTTATCAAGTTCATTAGTTTTATCAAGTAGCATTCCCAATTTAGTTTCAACACTTGGAAAATTTTTCTCTATGGTTTCCAATTTTTTCATAACATCCTCAAGAGAGATTTCAATTTTAACTTCATTAACAGGTGGTATTCCAACTAGACTCTCAATGATGCAGCTAGCTTCTAAAGCAGGAGTACCTAGGAAATTACCTCCCGAAAGAGTATCAAGAACATACCTATTCCAACTAGATAAACCAACATAAAAGTTCCTAAGAAGGATAGTAGTGGAGTGTTTCTTAATGCACCTATGATGAGCATTACTAATTCTGTACCAAGCATCTTTAAAACTTTCTCCACCTTGTTGCTTAAAAGAACGAACTTCAACTTCAGGATTACTCATTTTAGCAGCAATAAAGTAAACTAGGCAAATAAAGTAAAGACAAGTAACTAATTTTTTTGTGTTTTTGATATAGAGAACAAGACAGTAAATAAAGTAAAGCTAGCAACTAATTTTGTGTGTGTTTTGTTTAAGTGCAGCAAACAAAGTAGTAAATAAAATAAAGCAAGACAAAAACAAAGTAAAGAGATTGGAAGTGGAGACTCCCCTTGCAGCGTGTCTTGATCTCCCCGGCAACGGCGCCGAAGTGCCTTGATGCGCGTAGATGTACACGTCCGTTGGGAACCCCAAGAGGAAGGTATGATGCGCACGGTGACAAGTTTTCTCAGAAAGAAACCAAGGTTATCGAACCAGTAGGAGCCAAGAAGCACGTGAAGGTTATTGGTGGAGGAATGTAGTGCGGCGCAACACTGAAACCGGCGCCAACGTGGAACCTGCACAACACAATCAAAGTACTTTGTCCCAACGTAACAGTGAGGTTGTCAATCTCACCGGCTTGCTGAAAACAAAGGATTAAGCGTATCGAGTGGAAGATGGTGTTTGTTCGCAAAGAACAGTAAAAGCAGTAGAATGTATTCAGATGTAAAAGAATGGACCGGGGTCCACAATTCACTAGAGGTGTCTTTCCAATAAGATAACTAACATGCTGGGTGAACAAATTACAGGCGGGCAATTGACAAATAAAGATTCAATACATATCAACGATGATTACTATGTGATTTAATCAGGGCATTACGACAAAGTACATAGACCGCTATCCAGCATGCATCTATGCCTAAATAATCCACCTTCAGGTTATCATCCGAACCCCTTCCAGTATTAAGTTGCGAACAACAGATAATTGCATTAAGTATGGTGCGTAATGTAATCAACACAAATATCCTTAGACAAAGCATAAATGTTTTATCCCTAGTAGCAACACACATCCACAACCTTAGAACTTTCTGTCACTGTCCCAGATTAAATGGAGGCATGAACCCACTATCGAGCATAATTACCCCTCTTGGAGTTACAAGTATCAACTTGGCCAGAGCCTCTACTAGCAACGGAGAGCATGCAAGAACATAAACAACACATATATGATAGATTGATAATCAACTTAACATAGTATTCTCTATTCATCGGATCCCGCCAAACACAACATGTAGCATTACAAATAGATGATCTTGATCATGTTAGGCAGCTCACAAGATCTATAACAATGATAGCACAAGCAGAGAAGACAACCATCTAGCTACTGCTATGGACCCATAGTCCAAGGATGAACTACTCACGCATCAATCCGGAGGCGGGCATGATGATGTAGAGCCCTCCGGTGATGATTCCCCTCTCCGGCAGGGTGCCGGAGGCGATCTCCTGAATCCCTCGAGATGGGATTGGGCGGCGGCCTCTCGCAATGTTTCCGTATCGTGGCTCGACAGGGGTTTCGCGACGAAGGCTATTTGTAGGCAGGGTAGGTCAAGGTCACGAGGCGCCGACACAACAGGCCGCGCGGCCAGGGCCTAGGCCGCGCCGCCCTGGTGTCTGGCCACCTCGTGGCCCCACTTCATCTCCCTTTCGGTCTTCTGGAAGCTTCGTGTAAAAATAGGCCCCTGGGCGTTGATTTCGTCCAATTCCGAGAATATTTCCTTACTAGGATTTCTGAAACCAAAAACAGCAGAAAACAGCAACTGGCACTTCGGCATCTTGTTAATAGGTTAGTGCCGGAAAATGTATAATAATGTTGTAAAGTATGTATAAAAAAATCAAGTATTGTAATAAAAGTAGCATGGAACATAAGAAATTATAGATACGTTTGAGACGTATCAAAGACACAAGGGCAACCATACAACAACATGTACTTCGCCAGGCTACCTGCCTCAATGCCAAGAAGATGGAAAGGATCTTAAATGAAGGAGTCCTAGTGTGGATACACCTTCGCAAAGACCGGTTCCCTCAAGAACGCAACTCAAAGCTCAAGCCCCGAAGTGATGGTCCCTTCAAGGTCCTCAAGCGCATCAACAACAACGCCTACGTCATCGACATTCCAACATCCAAGTACTTGGTGAGCAACACATTCAATGTGTCAGATCTTTCACCCTATCATGAAGATGAGGAGACCATAGAGTCTAGGACGACTCTTTCTCAAGGGGGGGGGAGATGATTGTCAACACCCGGATTTTTAAGTCCAGATGCCTATTATGCCATACATCGCAATCCCAGGAATATTGTTTTTGCGAGACATAATAGATTGATATCACAACACATCATTCATTACAACACATAATTGTCTTACATAGAGGGATCACATGATCCAGTCTTAATACAACATAGTGGATCTAGAGATCCTATTACAAAACACATAGCGGAAGCGAAGTAACGGTCCCATCTGTTCCACAGGCAACTGTTGACGTCAGGAGTGATCCTAGTTGTCGTAGACGTCCTGCTGTCCATCTTCCTCGCTCCTCCTTCATAGTCTGGCCATTTGAATAGCCAGGGACAAAGCCATGAGTACTTTAAAGTACTCGCAAACTAATACTAGTGTAAGTACTATCAACTATAGTAAGGGGTGCTAAGCTCTAGGTTTATTTGCATAAAGCCGTTTTATTTCATAAGCATTTAGTAAAGGACTCTTCATTTGCTAACTAACTCAAGTGGGAACATTAGTGTCATTCCCACAACTCTGTTGTGATTCAAGTCAAAGTCACCATTCACCTTCCAAATTCAAGTCCCAAGTCACATGTCATATTTTTGAAAAGAGTCTGATGACGGAACAGTATGGCCTTCCCAATTGTCTGTAACCGTGGACACGGCTATTCGAATAGTTCTACACTCTGCAGAGGTCGTACACTTGTGCCACAACATTTGCAATAATCCGTCAGGGTTAACTGGCCCTGATTTATCACACTCCGTGTGCGGACTACCAACCATAACCTTTCACTTACATACCCTAGTATAGGCACCTCTCCCCATGAGCTTGGCCTCCCGGTGAAGACAGACGGAAACTGCACAGGGCTTGGGCCGGACAATTCACCTCATTCACGTCATTTCACATCATTTCACATTTCAATTGGAGGCAGCCTCGGCATAACCCCGATGACGCTTGCTTAGAGGGAACCCATACTAAGATACAAACTTCCAGTTAAGCCCTTACCCATAATCAGGTATTGTGGGGGTACTCGTAAAATTGGAATGGTATTGCATCCGAACCCAACCATCAGTTTTTGTAAAGTTCACCATGTCATTCACAATTCACATTCACCTTCAAAATCTTTCAATAGAATGACTTCTCATTCCAAGGTTTTCAAAGTCATGTCATTTCACATGTTCCCATCTAAAGTAGTCAATTTTATTTATTTAGCACTAGCAACTAGTCATGAGGGGTGCTAACTAGCTTTGATTGTTCTAGGCTAACTTTGATACTCTTGTAGTATTCTATCTCTAGACCAAAGTTAACTATAAAAGCAAGTTATAATAATCAAAGTAAAAGCTTGTAAGAATAAAACTTGGGATGGGATCATGAAGCATAAAGTAAATTGGTGAGTGTGCCTTGCTCTAGTAGAGCTTTGCACTTTGCAAGAATATTAGCTTGCCTTGGTTGGGGTAGTGATCAAGGTTCTCTTCTTCTTCTTCAAAGTAGCCCTCCTCTTCTTGGTAGTCTCCGGTACTAGCGTCTATAAACGAATACGAGGATAACAATCACCAATCAATACTTATGGTCTAGACTAATCACACACATGGTTCACACAAGCTATTCTAGCATCACCACATTATTAACATGTTGGTTGACTTTGTTTTCATTTAAAGAAAAATAATTTCCTCTCATTACAAATATTGATTAGGGTTTCTCTTTAGTTTGGGGAGAAATAATTTCCTCTCATTGAATCTTATTAAAATTTAATTTCCTTCATGAAAAAGATATGACCTAGGTTGACCAAAGTCAACCTCTTCATACTCATCATTTAAGAAAATGATTTAAATGGGGTGAAGCACCTCATACAATTTAATCCTAACATGGTAAAGATTTAATATCATCAAACAATTCATATGAGACCTAAATGACCAGAGTCTCTACCTCAATTTGAATTGTTTGTGACAAGATTTAAATGAGATAAACACTCCCATATGATTTATTAATAGTTTTGGACAATATCTTTGACTAGCAATAGCCATATAGTCGTTTAATTAAACTAGGCCATTATCATTCAAAGTAAGAATGGCATATCTTTGCAGAAACAATTAGTACAAGTTTAATGTGACTTATAGGAGTTGGAATTAACTTAAAAGCATTTGTGGTTGATTTTTAATAATTATTCTAAGGCAGAAAAGTCCCTGCCTTGTTTATTTTCCTACTTTAATTCTATAGTAGATCTAGGGTTCAATCCAGTGGCATTGTGTAGATAAAATTCTAAGCTTTCCAAATATATAAAATTTGTAAAATTTGGCCAACTGGATTTGTCCCTATTTAATTTTAAAGTTGACATCATATTGATATACTTCTCTATTCTGGATTTTTGAATTTGAAACATGGGCTGGCGGGAGAATTAATGGGCGGTGCAGAGCGAGAGAGAGATGGGCCGGCCCAGCTTCGCAGCAGGCCAGCTGACAAGGTGGGGGCCACCTGTCTGTGAGGGTTAAGCAGCGAAATGGTATGGGGAAAGGATGGCCATGCGATTAGAGGCGAGATCGACGGCCGAGGATGGTCGTCTTCTCCGGCGAGAGGGAAGATTACGGGAGGCGGAGGTTGGGGTCGGAGCGGTCGTCGGAGCTCCGGCGATCGTCGGAGTTGTGCGCCGCGAAGTTGGAGTAGATGAGGAAGGGCCTGGAAGCAGTGGCGTCGTCTGGGGCGGCCTCCTTCTCCGGCGAGCTTCGGCTACTGTGGGCGGCGACAATCTTGCAATTGGAGCGGTGCGGTGGCTAATCAAGCGAGGTAAGGTGGCGAGGAGAGTCAGGGTGAGGAGAGGAAGCTGTGGGCGTGCTCAATTTGATCGGAGGGCGCCTCTATTTATAGGGCGAGGGGGTGGCCGTGGCGGAGCGGGCAGGTCGTCGACGAGCTCGTCGTTCCAGGGCGACGAAGGGGCAAGGCATGGGCGTGGCGTGTTGGCGACATCCAGGCGAGTCTGACGCGCTTCGTGGCGAGGCCAAAGATGGAGTGGTCGCGTCTTCATCATCCGCGCATCATGGCAGTACGGTGGCGATCGATCGTTGTCCGTGACGACGGCTACAGGGCGAGCGCGTCCAAGTGGAGATGTTCGTGAGGTAGCTGACGTCGAGGTGAGTGTGCATGCGCCAGGGGAGAGGGAGGGGAGTGCTGTGTCGACGGGGCACGGCGGCGTCCTGTCGCGCTCCGGGGCGTCATCGTGCGTGTCCTGGCGAGCGTGGGCATTCTCTGGGCGTGTCTGGGCGTGCGTGGCCTGGGCATTGTCGACGTCTCCTGGGGTCAGGGTGGGCATGGTCGTGGTCAGAGAGGTTAGGGCAAGCTCAGGGACATGATGTGGCTCAGCTGAGGTGAAGGGAGATGGTGATGGCATGGTGGGTGACAAGAGGGCCGGCATGGTTGTGTTCTTGTCAAGTTGAGCAAGGTGCAGGGCTGGCAGGTGGATGGATTGATGCTGAGGGGTGAGAGGAGGTTCCAGGGCAGCAGAGAAGGGCCAGGGTTGGACTTGGTCCAACCAAGAAATTCAGCATGGGCTTCATATTTGATTCTGCTCACAAGGTGTTTGTGAAAATGGCCGCAAGAGAAATTTTGTTGAATTTTGGGAATTCCTTTGGTGGATCTCATTCATATAATCAGAGAGGTAGAATGGAGGTGGTGGTGGTCAAATTGGTGTTGATTTGCAAAGTTTCAAATTGGGGGTGAATCTTCTCTTTATTTCAATGTCTCTACTTGCCTCCTCTATTCTGGTCAACCTAGGCAGAGTCAACCCTGATGGTCAACATCAAACTTGTTCATCTTGATGAGGTCTTGGATGACATGGCAAGAGTTGGTCAAGGTTGGTTTAGGAAAAGTCAAAACCAAGGGTGCAAAGTGGGTAACATTTTATAAATGGGCAAAGTGACCATTATCTTATGTGAGTTGAACTTGCATTTTTCTTTGATTTGATTCTGGTTTCTTTGATGCATTTGTGTTTTTTATTGATATATAAGTGTTTTACAACCAATGGCACAAGCCAAAGTGGCCTTGGTTGAAGATTTGCAAAAATGGCTAAATGTGTATGTGAGTGAAAATGGGATTTTCTCCCTATTTGTTTTCTCTCTTTTTGATTTGATTTTTCTTGACTTCAAAGTGATTCTTACTAGTTTAGGAACATTTCCCAACCATTGAAACCATTCCAAAAGTTCTAGCTCAAAGATTTGCAAAAATGGCCATAACACATAAGAGGTGATGTGTCAATTTTTCTTAATCTTCTAAATTGTTTCTCTTGCTTTACTTGGGCAAGGTTGAGGGTCAATTTAGTGTTAGATTTGGTTTAGATATGGTTTCACACCATTTGGGTAAGGTACAAGTGCATAGAACAAGAATTGGGTATTATGGCTATGTGTCACATATGCCTCTATGCATATGTTGCATTTGATTTTTAATTTGATTTTTCTTGGCCCAATTGATGTTGTTGAGTGTTGAAATGGTATATAGGAGTGATCCAACCATTCACCACAAGTCTTAGGGTCAAGATCCTCAATTTCACAAATTTGCATTTTACTCTCATATGCCTCTATGGCATTTTTAGTTTCTTTTTATTTTCTTTGGTTTCAACTTGGAAATGGTTTGAGAAGTACTAGATAAGGTTTATGTAGGTTTTCCAATCCTCTAAATAAAGTGGAAAGGCCTAGGGTACAGTTTTACAAAAATAGCCATAGGCACATATGCCTTTTTCTTATTTAAAATCTTTTTATTTTATTTTAACTTGGATGGAAAAAGGGGATGTGAGGTTTAGGGTTTAAGAGTATTTCAAAAACTAATTAAACAATCATGGCAAAAGCACAAGAATTAAGCAAGATCACTATGTATCAAACTTAATTTAACAAAAGTTTTTGTTGGTTCCAAAATTTGGAACTAGGGAAATTCATTTTGTTTGTTTTGAAAATTTGGGATGTTACAATGATGTAGCCCCGCTCAAGGATGACACTACATCAAGACCAACAAGCCCTCCTCGTGGCCCAATGACACGAGCTCGGCGAAGTATGCATTTGATACCTCATTGGATGGCATGCTACTTCATGCAAATACCTTGTGTTCAATCAGGTACATCGATCAAGACGCAAGCCATGGAGGCCAAGCCAATGGAGAGGGAGCTGAAGATGGAGACCCAGCGCTCCAGCCGGAAGTTCCGCCCCCCAGGACCGGAACTTCCGCCCAGATGCCTCCAGAGATGTCCAGCGCCAAAAAGAGGATCCAGCCGGAACTTCCGCCCCCAAGGACCAGAACTTCCGCCCACCGGAACTTCTGCTCAAGTTCCGCCCCAGTTCCGGAAACGCGCCAAAACGCCCATGGATGTTACTGCAAGGAAATCGGTCATTTTCGGAACTAGACCGGAAGTTGACTGGAAGTACCGCCCCAACCGGAACTTCCACCCCTTAGGACCGGAACTTCCGCCCGACCGGAACTTCCGCCTGCATGCGTTACAGCACCAAAACTGGCAGATTCAGCATGTAACTTACCCCTTTGCCCCCAACCTATAAATAGCCTTATTGGCTCAGATCTGAGATCAGATTCGAATTGAGAAGAACTTGAGCCTTGCTCTTGCCCCCATGTAAGAACCCTACCATAGATCCTAGATCTTGTATCACTCGATCTCCTTGTTGAATTGTCACATCCCAAAAATTGGAATGTGAAAATAAAATAAAGCGAGTGTTTGTTTGAGTGTTTGTTTGTTTGTCATAGTTGAATTTTCATAAGGAATTAAAACTTTTTGCAGTGATTAAAAGTAAATTCCAAAATGGTGATTCCAAATACTTTGTTTTCAAAGTATTTTCAAACCAAACCTATTTCTATTTTTATGATTTTGAAATCATATAAGATTTTATTTTGAGACAAAAGGCCCAAACCTTATTTTGATATATCAATGCTTAAGTAGCCATATAAAGTGTTATATGCATAATAATATTTTCGTAGTTTGGTTTTGACCAATATTACTTTTATAAAGTTATTTGAATCGTTTCGAATTTAATATAAAATCCATGTTCAAATAAAACTTGCGAGAGGTTTCAGTTTTGGTAAAAAAAAAATTTCGAGAGTACGCGAACGCGTACCATAATTTTATAGAAGGCAGAATAATATGTACAAGAGAGGCTCCCACTGCGAACAGGGGGTGCCAGCAACTCCGAGCAACAGGGAAACACTACTCACCCATTATCTAGGACTCCGACTCCATCAGCTACCCTAAACCTAGCCGAGATGTAGCTACACTCCTCCAAGATCAACTGTGTCATGGTCCTGGCCGAGAGCTGTCGCGATGGGTTATCAAAACACCAGGCGTTTCTGTTTTTCCAGAGGGTGTAAGCCGTGGTGCAGACAAGACCATCGAAGAGCTTTGTGTCCGCAGCCCTGAATCTCTGTCTCTCCGTAACCCACCAATCAACTACAAGGCTGTGTATCGTGGGCACCTGGAAGTTCAAACCAAGGGCACGTCCGCAGCGGTGCCAGGTTTCCCTAGCCACCACACACTGGAGGATGATATGATCCGCTGTGTCCTCCTCCTGGTCGCACACAAAGCATGCCGATGAGTGTAGCTGAAGTCCGAATCTGGCACGCCTGTCCGAGGTCCAGATCCTCTTCTGTGTCGCCAGCCAACTAAACAACTTGCTCTTGGGCGTGGCCTTGCTTCTCCATATAGCTTCCCCAAGCTGGGACCTCTCGCCTCCTTGCATGAGCATGCAATAAGTGGATTTAGCGCTGTACTCCCCCGAGCTAGACCAGGGCCAGGAGAAACGGTCAGGGGTGTTGTGGTCGCGCTGAATGCTGTTAACGGCGAGCCACAACGCTATTACTTCTCTAGCCCCCCTGGTTGCCAACGTTCCCGGGATGTCTAGCAGCCACCGATTCTCCACAAGTGCTTGGGCGACGGTCCTAGAATTCTTTGCCCTAGTGCTGACGGTTAGCGATAATCCAGGGGCAAAGTCCTCCGCCGCACGTCCGTCAATCCATCTATCGCGCCAAAACAGGATCTTGCTGCCGTTGCCAACAGAGATGCTGACAAGGCTGTCAAACACCTGTCGGGCCTCCAAATCCTTGTCCATCGGCAGTCCTTGCCACGGTCGGCTCTCATCCGTTCTCTTGAGCCATTCCCACCGGACGCGGAGTGCCAACCCCTGGGATCTCAGGCACTTGACACCCAGGCCGCCGTACTCGAAAGGTTTGCAGACGCGGTTCCATGCAACCAAACATTGTCCACCAGCGGCCCTGTCTTTGGCGGCCCAAAAGAAGCCGCGCAGACTCCTGTCGATCTCCTCCAACAGCCAGACTGGCGCTTCCGCCACCAGGAGGTGATGGATGGGGCGGGCGGCCATCACAGCCTTGACAATCGTCAGCCTCCCAGGTTTGGCGATTAACCCCTTCTGCCAGGCAGGGACTATGCGCACAGCCGCGTCGAGCATGGGCTGCCATTGGGCTTTTGTCAACGGCCTGAGCGCCAGCTGAAGCCCTAAGTACCTTATGGGGAAGTCCTTGATGGGGCAATGAAGCAAATCCTCGATCAGCACCCTGTGGTGCTCCCCTCCTCTGATCATCGTAGCGGAGGTCTTGAGATAGTTGACGTGAAGCCCCGAGGCCTGTCCAAACAGTTGCAGCAGCTCTCGAATGACCACCAGATCATTCACCGAGGGTTTGGTGAAGATCACGACGTCGTCAGCGTAGATGGACAGGCGTTGTATGTTAGTGCAGTTTCCAATTGGCAAAAGTAGCCCAGCCTCCGCAGCTCTGCACACTAGGATCGTGACCACTTCCATCGCTAGCACAAAGAGCTGGGGGGATAACGGATCCCCCTGTCGCAAACCCCTGGCATTGGCGATTGTCTCTCCAGGAATTCCGTTGACGAGGACCCTGGTGCTGGCGGTTCGCAAGGAGACCGCAATCCAAGTAAGCCAAATCTCCGGGAAACCCATCTGTCGCAGGACTTCAGCAAGAAACGCCCAAGATAACGAATCGAAAGCTCGCGAGATATCCAGTTTCAGAAGTGTCCCCACCTCCCTCCTGCCATTGATCTTCCTCGCCATCTGTCGAACTAACAGGAAGTTGTCATGCAGATTGCGGCCTTTGATGAATGCCGACTGATTAGCACTGACAAGAATCTCCATCTTGGGGCGCAGCCGATTAGCCATAATCTTGGAGAAGAGTTTCCCGAAGCTATGAACTAGGCTAATGGGGCGGTAGTCCCCAACTTCCTCCGCATCTGCACGCTTGGGGATCAGGGTGATGAGTGCACGATTTAAACGGCCAAAATTTCTGCCATCCCCCACATACAGTTTCAACACCGCCGCCATAATTTCGTGCTTGATCACCGGCCAAGCGCGCTGGTAGAAGGCGCCCACAAAACCATCGGGCCCAGGTGCTCGGTCAGGCGGCAGCTCTCTGATGACGCTCCATACCTCCTCTTCTGAAAAGATCTCCCCCAGATCACGGAGTTCCTCCGCCTTGCACTGCATCCCCAATTCGCGAAGATCGAGGGTTAGCTCCCTGTTCTCGATCGTGCCAAGCAGCTGCAGATATGCCTGATGGAAGGCATCCTCCTTCTCACGCTGATCGGTCACACGCTCCGTCCCAATCCTGACTGCAGGTATGAAGTTCTTGGCCTTTCTCCCGTTCGCCACAGCGTGGAACAACCGTGTGTTGGCGTCGCCCTCTTTGATCCAACGTACTCTGGAACGCTGCCTAGCGACAGTTCTCTCAAGCGACGACAGGGCTAGGACAGTGTGCTTTAGGGTTCGCCGTAGCCATCCTTCCTCCAGTGTTAGCACACGGGTGTCCTGCGCAGCCTCCAAACGATGGATCACAATGTTGGCCATGGCAATTTGCAGTTTGAGGTTGCCCACGGTACGATCAGCCCATGCTTGCAAAAGAGGGGCGAGGTTCCTCAGACAAGCATCCAATCGCAAGAAAGGATCCAGGATGGAAGGGGCACAACGCCAGCCCTCTTTGACGACGTCATCAAACCCATCAAGTTTCAGCCAAAACATCTTGCTTGATTTCATAATATCCAAATTATGTTTCTAGTTTCACTAAAAATGGCTATAAAGCCAAGTGCACGAAATCTATTCTTGTATTTCCGTTTGAATAGCAAAATAATCGAACAATGTGCTAAAATAATATTCAAGAACTTACAAATTTATTTATGATAATTTGGAGCCTAAGTCTAAATCTAGATTTTAGAACAAACAAAAAAAGGTGAAACTTACCTCGATCAGGTGAAGCGACCAGGGAACCGACCAGGCCAGCTCAAACGAGCCAACCCAGCTAGCTCCCGCTAGCGTGCACGCTTGCGACCGTGCGACGTGCGACGCGAGCCATGCCGGCATCAGCACACGCAGCAGCGGGTCGCACACACCGCATTTTCCTGACAGGCGGGCCCACCCCTTAGCGCGCGTCAGCGTCTTCTTCATCCAGATTCATCGTGCGAAGACACCGCGAAACTGCCGCGAGGCAGTGATGGCCGCCATCAAACCCCGCCGATTCCTGCCCGTTTCCCCTTCGAGTTGAGCCTATAAAGAGCGCCCCAACCTCCTTGTTCTCCCCGTATCACTTCCCCAGTTCTCCGTCGCTAGGCCGTGCGAATCAGAGGTCATCGTATTCCCATTGCCGACGAACTTGGACGACATTTTCTGTAAGACTAGGCTATTCCGCGTTTCCTTTTTGTGTCTATCGTCCTATCTCATTGAGGCGCATCTCACAGACATCTTCGTTTGCCTCCATGAGTCCCAGACCGACGTATTCTTTCGCGTCTGCATCTTGCGGTCCGCCGGAATTTCAACGGCGAGCAACACCGGGAGGCGCACGTCTTCACCGAGGCCACCATCGAGTTCCCATCGCAGAGAAGGTCTCCGTGGTCTGCTTCACGGTCGCCATGGACCACGGGAGCGTGGTCATCCTCGTCAATCCTCCACGTCCTGCCACCGGCGGTAATTGCTTCGTGACGTGCTTAAGTCTGTATGCAGTTTAGAGTAGATCAAGCCCAAATTCATCTTGGACTGTTAGATCAAGATCTGAAGGTCCATACTATCCATTAACCTAACCTGTTTTAACTACGCCGTGGATGGGACGATCGATCGTTCGTATGAGTCAGCTCAAACCTGATCAACAACTTGTAAAATTCATAGCTTGAGTTTTATAACTCCGATTAAATTGATTATTTTTGCTTTAGATTCGTAATTAAATTCTCTAAAACATTCGTGTAGGAAGTTTTTCCGTCCAAGAAACTTTTTCTGACAACTTTTCGTACAACATTAAATTTTAACCACGACATGTTTAATCTTGTAAAACTTATAGAAAAACAATTACAAGCCCAAAATTAGAACAGGGTATACCCCTGAACTCAAAAAAGTGTAGAATACAAATGTAAAATAAAATTTGACTTTTGAGTATTTTTTTAAAATATTCAAATTTGAATATGTAAATTTGAGTATTTTTCATCATAGGTTTAATTCTATTAATAATTATAACATAGTTCTTTTTTGCCAAAATGATCCTTATGACCATACCCATCTACCAAAAATATTTCTACATTATCTTCATGTTCCAAGATCATATCTATCCCGATTATCCATGCTTTTGTAGCCTATCTATTCGTTCACATATATCTAGATGGTTTATTTCTAAGTATTCTACTTTATCCATTCAATCTCTCAAAGTCATATCTTGCAAGCCATGCCTCATGCCATATCTTCCATATCTAAGGGCTAATATAAAAATAAATAACAACTTGTTGTTTGTCTTGCTTGATTTTGTTGTTGTTGGAATGTGTGTTTATGTTGTGCTATCTTTTATCTTATAGTTTGTACGGAGAGCTACGTGTTTTGATTAAGAGAAGTGAACGTTCTTGAACTACAAAAAGGCAAGTGACACACACCAAAAGTCCCAGTTTTAAATTCTTGCACAATAGTGTTTTTATAGTAGACATGTCTAGGGTTCATGCTTTTTGCTTGCTATTAAATCCTAATAGTTTAGCTACACCACTCCTAGACTCCCTTAGCCGCCATTAAATTTAGTTGTTACATGCTATGCCATGGAAAATGTTTTGATAGAGGTTAAGGAAAACAACTAAATTTAATGAATTACCTGGGTGAATGGTGGAGTTATGGAGAGGGTGGCTGTATCAGGGGGCAAGACCCTGGTGCTAGTGCACACTTGCGGAAAGTCACCCAAGCTTAAAGAGATTGTAGACAAATCTTGCTCATTAGCTTCACGTACAACCACATGCTACTATGGCTCTGGCTTGACAAAGTATGTTGTATGAACCCGGATCCTAGGGGCCAGGTGGTGGTAGAGGGATACTGTAGGTGGGGGCGTGGCCCTTAGGGAATGGTTCGGGCGATTACACACAGAAGGTCTCGGCCACGGTCTACACCTGTCCTTAAGCAAAATGTGCAACGAGGTAGAAGGATTGACCTGGCCATGTGGGTAAAGGTGTACAACCTCTCGAGAGTATAAAATCTAAGTACTTAGCCGTGTCCCCGGTTATGGACAACTTGAGCGAACTGACAAGTCCTTGTTCGAAGATCTCCGCATCCCAATTTCTTAAATAAAATTTGAATGGGTGAACAAGGGTAGGAAGGTACATTGGGGCTTTACCAATGCTACTGTTAATTTGGTACATTGGGGTTTTACCAATGTTACTGCTAATTAGATTGAAAGAAAATGTTTTGATAAACGATAGGAAAAAATTGGCTTTATGCAAAATGAACCTGAGCTCTACCAGCCAAATGTACACTTAAGTGTTAGGTTGCCATTTGAGTCCACTATAGTGTCATCTTGCCAATACAATTCCAAATGTATTGACCATTCGTGGCTGTAACTTTTCATGTTGCAGATGTTTTGAAAGACGAGTGAGTTACGATGGTTAGGGTTACGAGTCTATCCTCAACATGCTCTGTGGCACATGAAGACGAAGGACTCCATGCTGTCTATGTTTATTCGTTGTGAAACTCTGATGATATGCTAGCCTTATGCTATGCAATTTGTAACCATTTATGTAAATTCTGGATCATACAATGTAATAAAGACCTCTGTTTCTTGGTATTACATCTTGTACTGTGTGTGCTAGCGATTGATCCAGGGACTAGCACAGATACGCACAGAGATCGGCACCTAAAAAAGGTGAGGTCGCTACATGAATCCTTGTGATCTCTTTGGTGACTTCTATCAATTGTTGGTCTTTTGCTTGCACTTCTACCTTTGGGTCTTTTGCTTGCACTTCTACCAACCTTGATCTTTTCACCCTTCTAGATCTCTCGGATTCGATTCGTCGATCTCTTTGCGGGATTTCTACCGAAAGGTCTTTTCCTGCAACCTCTATCGAGTTGGTGGTTCAGGCCAACGAGGACAAACCGATTTGTGTGTGTGTGAGAGTTTGTATCCCCGATCCCCTTCGTGTTCTTCGTGTTCTACCACCTCCCCCACGAATCCCACCCAAATCCGTGAAGATCGGGCCTCCCCTAGGGCTTAGCCCTTATCACCCTAGCCCCTCCCACGAGTGGCCCGCAAATTGCCTCCAAAAACCCTCCCACATAAATTTTCCCCGCAGGAAAGGAAGCAGACGCAATGGATTCCGCTGCCACGCCTTCCATGGCCACCATCACGCCTGCCACGACCACCGTCGGGAACAAGCAGGCAAAGCCGAAGAAGGCGCCAAGGATATGACGGAGGAGGAGCGAAAGGCGGAGTCCAGCAAGCAAGCAAGCCGTATAGAAGTCGCCAAAGCTCGCAAGGTCATCGCCAAGCTGGAATAAGAGTGGATGAGGACGAACGACCGCATCATCGCCCAACGACAGCACGCCAACGGGCTCAGAAAGTCGCCCAGCAGGCCGTCATGTTTATGAAGCAAGAGGCGCTGAACATGGCCTTCGGCCATCATCTCCCTTTTTTATAAACAACTTTTCTTTTATTTATTTTTTCTGTTTTGTTTTAAAACCATTTCAAATAGTTTCTATATAGGAAAATAAAGAGAGAAAATATATTTTCATTTGACATAAGAAGAGAGTGAATATTTTTAACAACAAAATAAGGTTTAATAAAATTTAATTTTGGGATCCAAAATATGCATGATGACATGATGATGCATAAAAAGAAAAACAACATGCAAATCTAATAGGGATATTTTCCTGGGCCGCTACAATCGGCACCACTAACAAGGAACCTTGCCCCGAGGTTCCACGTTGGGATACGAGGGAGAGAGGTGAAGCTATCGGATCTTCTAGCGACGTGTTGATCTTCTCGACACCACTAACAAGAGATGTTCCTCCATGTTGTCCGGTCGACATCACTAACAAGGTTGTTGCTTGGGTAGATGGCGAGATGCTTCCGGCAGAATTCTTCAAAGATCGGTCATATTGGGAAAGGCAAAGATCATTCAACCCACGTGGAACTGAGACTCGGAAAAACTCAGATAAGAGAGAGGACTCAAAACTCGCAAAGATAAGAGGAGAAAGAATAGAGGTAAGGAGAAAAATGCAGAGCTAATCAGATCTATCCAATGAATTTCAAAAGAAAAATATAGTTTTGACGCTCTAAACTCAACGACCGTTGGCAAGGCTATCCTACAGGCAACTGGACCATGGGGTATCGACAACCAGTGCTCTGATATCTCCTTTGTGGCGCCCCAAAACCGGTACTATGCGGATTCATGCGTTTCTTCCAAAATCCGCACAATATCGATTTTACTAGACGCACCACCAAGCGCCTCGCACACGCCGAAGCATGCACGCAATGTGGATGGAATCAATCACAAGTAGTAATCATTACAACAAGTCACGATAGATCCCACAAGAGGACTTATATTACAACAACGACTCCAACGAGTCAAGAATACAAATATACAATACAAAGCCCAAATCATACATCAAGCCAAATACATCCGAGTACGTATAAGAATACAAATGGAACTAAGAGTCCTGAAGATAATCAATTGTCGTCTATAACCCCGCCTAGGCCAAGCCGGAAGGGTAACCTCGCTAACGTCGTCTTCATCGAACATATCTTCATACATGTCCGGTATTGTCCCAAAGCAGCAATAAGTACGGGTTCGTACTTAACAAGAATTCAAGATGTATACGCATTCGTCAACCAGTCGTCCTTTGTACTTGAGGCGCGAGGGGACTTAGAGGATGCAAAAGGACGTCATAGGCAATATGATGGCGTTAAGTGGCAGCGCGCAAGCACTGAAAACCTATAGAGACACTCACAGCTTACATGTGCTAGAACTAGATGAGAGAACGCACTAACAGTTCTACACTCTGCAAACATAACCCAGCCGATGTGTTCCCCCCTCGCAAAGGAAGTGCTTGCAACGACACTCACACGGTTGACAAATTTTAACCAGTTGTTATTAAAGTTGTCCTAACTTACTATGCAAGTTATTATTATTGAGATAACATGTGTAAGTTGTCTATGGTCGAGTTATACAGCTCCAAGTTGTCCATTACCACAAACACGATTTTCGAAAAGATTTAACCCTGTAGGGGTGCCCAAATGTGCCCACACGCACGATTAACCCAACCGAGCAAGGGAAGGATATCACGACACACTCTCTCCTTCACCACAACAATGTCTAGGAAGCCACCTAACTAAGTTAAACCCGTATCGAAGTCCGGCCGAATCTACGAAGCGGGCCTAGCTATGTGCGCCAGCGTGCTAGGTGGTTTAGCACACACTAGGGTGATGAACCACTTCACAGAGGCTTCGCGACCTATACGTGTATACCACAAACAAGGGATACAAGGCACCCATGGGCTTCCCAAAATAAATAAGTAACATGCTGGCATGCACACAATAACCAACGAAAAACATTACGAACTAATTGTGGCCAGTGGACAAAACTGTAGATTCTGGCAGTGGTCGAAGGGCAACCCATAGGCATACCCACATGTGGTTAGAGCGCTCAGTCTCGGAACAGATAACATGAACTCAGGGTCCTAAGATATTTAGGAAACACAAGTGAGGCGTCATAAAACAAACAGCTGGCCCGTCAATATCTCCGCTTAACAATTATTAACAACTAGAGTAACCATGATACCTCCAACTCATAGATCTATAAACCATGTGTCATGATTCCCTAATAGATAACCCAAAAACATAGCGATAACAGTAACAAGATATAAACAGCACTAAGCATGCTGATGTGGGCATTACCCTTCGGGTAACCAAAGTTATGCTACCTCCTACAGTCCAACCAGGGGCCCATGAAGATCGTCTACCAACCAAGTTGGACTGATACGTCGGTTCCAAAGAAGGATTCTTGACGAACAAGGCAAGAAGACGAGGGACAAGGAAAGTTTAGACATAGAACTCTTTGTAAACTAGTCGAACCCGGACAAGACTCTCGAGACCTGGCCTGCAATATAAGGGCCAGGAGAGGATCTGCCAAGGGACACAATCACCATAGCCAGATTCACCGCAAGTCTAGAGCTAGGCCATTAGAAATCTTAGCCTTCCGACGAGATCTTAGTCATAGTCTTCGGCTACCCCATTGTAAACCCGATAATTTCGATAATCAAGATCAGACACGCAGGAAGTAAGGGTTTTACCTCATCGAGGGCCCCGGACCTAGGTAAATCTCTCGTCATGTCTGTTTGGTATCCGATGTCTCGTGTCAGCCTGCAGGATTCCGTCAACCCTAAGCCCCAAAAGGTGGGCATTGCCGAGGAGCACCCTCGTCAATTGGCGCCGTCTGTGGGAAACCTGTCGGTACAAGGCATGTCATCGGCAGCTCCGGTCACATCAGCAACGTTCGTGCTGACTTCACCAACATCTTCAAGCCCAAAAAAATCGGCTCGTTGCGGGTCCTTCGAGTTCACTCCACGCGCTGAAGCACCGCATCCGATTCCTTCGGGTTGCGTAGCAATATGGATGCAACCTTCGGCGGTGTCCACTTCATCGTTGATTCTGGAGGGTTCCTTCGACTTCCAAATTCGGCTGCATCAAGCTTAAGGACTTCGGCTCCAGAAATCATTGTCCCACCGATAGCTTCATTGGGCTTGCCTGGGAACAGCAACGGGAGCAGCCGAAGTAATTTCGGTAGCAGAGAGGACCAACGGAAGAGGCAAAGTGATCTTCATAGCGAAGTAGAAGAAAGAGCTGCGAGTCGCCTCCGCCAGTGTGATAAAGGATGTTATAGCGTGCAATTAAGCAAGAATCGCAGCCGTGCACCTTATTTGCCAGCCAAGGAGCAGCTTGTCGCCCCATGTTACTTGCAAGCTTACATCGACCCAAAAGACAACATCGAGAAGGCTATGCATCTACTCAAAGATTGTCGGCAGTTCCTCGATATTCAGAAGCTATGTGAAGAGTTAAGGTTTGATTCGGAAGTAAAGGCTCGTTCGGTGGAAGGAAGAGCAGCGCTTACAATTATTCTCAGCAACAACAATATGTGCCAGACGAAGATATCTACATACCTACCGAAGTTTACCCTGCATCTCGAGGGAAAGTGAACATGATTCACAAGACTAGCTTTTCAAAGAGGGAGGCCAAGAAGTTTTCACGGGAGATGAAGTTTGTAGAAGTGGCTATGGCAGCGGTACCCGATTATATCGATTGGTCGGATCAGAACATCCTGTTCAGCAGAGCGGATCATCCGATAGCCGTCCCAAGGCCCGGTCACACTGCCCTAGTCCTTGAAGCATAGATCGGAGGATACAATATGAGCAAAGTGTTCATGGATGGAGGAAGTGGTCTAAACCTTTTGTTTGCAAGTAAAATGAAAGCAATGGGATTATCAGTCGATATGTTAAAAGAATCTGACACTGGTTTCCATGGCATCATCTCAACCCGACCCGCTTATCCCCTTGGTAAAATTTCATTGGATGTTATCTTCGGCACACCCAGCAACTTCAGGAAGGAGAAACTCGAGTTCGAGGTGGTAGATTGGGAATCGCAGTACCACGCCATCCTCGGCAGGCCAACGTTCGCCAAGTTCATGGCAGTTCCTCATTACGCATATTTGAAGCTGAAGATGTCAGGCAATAATGTTACAGCAATAACTGTTCACGGGAGTTTTTCTCGTTCTGATAACCGCGACAGAGATTTCTAGAAGATCGCTTCCAAGTTCGGAGTCACGGAAGAACTTAATACACTTGACGTAGTCACCAATCATACACAGCCACCTGCCGACAATCGGAACACAAAGTCCGACGAGTTTGACGTTGCGAAGGAAGCAAAGAAGCATCAAGTGCACCCCTCTAATCCGAATAAAACGGTCAACAGATCGGCAAATCTTACTGCTGCATAGGAAAGCGCGCTCATCGAGTTCCTCCGTGAGCGCTAGGAAATATTTGCACGGGAACCATCCGACATGCCAGGTATTTCCGAACTCGCTGAGCACGTTCTCAATGTTGACCCCAAAGCCAAACCTGTACAACAGACGAGGAGTCTGGCAAGATGTATTTTCAGAATTTTCCTGAGGTTTGCTTGTTGGATAAAAAGTGTCCTGGTATTTTCAATGTCATCCAGCTCCAAAATGGCCTTGTTGGAATTCTCAATATAGATAGACAACTTGGAAATTGATTTGCTCCAATATTTGAGATCATATCTTAATCTCTTGAACTTAGCATTAATATTTGCAGCACTATTGTGTTTATGAGTAGGCTTTGACCAGCTCTGTGTGACTATTTGCTTGAAACTAGGATGTGTTGTCCAAAAAGATTCAAACCTAAATATCTTTGATCCTGGAATAGTAGTCTGGATAGAAACCAAACAAGGAGTATGATCAGATGTAGGTTTGCCTTGTGGTGTGACAATAGTTGCTGGATAGCTAGCAGTCCAATGTACAGAAGTAAAGAACCAATCCAATTGTTCAAGCAAAGGATCCTCTTGCATGTTGCTCCAAGTGTATTTCCTTCCTTTTATAGGTAATTCTGTGAAATTTTGTGCTCTAATGACATCATTAAAAATGAGCATATCATCAATATTTACTCCTGGTTTATTTCTATTTTCTGGAGATCTAATGAAATTATAATCTCCCAAGATCAACCAGTCTTCATCAGCAGGGATATTTAAATTATATAACCATTGCACAAAAGCATCCCTGAGATCTCCATTACATGGTCCATACACATTCACTAGTGTCCATTTTTGGGTGGATTATTTTGAGGTAAAATGCACAGAAATAGCAAAAGGCTCACATTGCATTACCATACCAGAAAAAACAGAACTGTTCCAAATAATAATTAATCCACCAGAGGCACCAATTGAGGGGATGAAAACATATTCATCAAAATGACTAGGACAGCGTGCTTTAATAAAAGCCATATCAAAATCCTCCTTTTTTGTTTCTTGCAAACAGATGACAGAGCAACCACTATTATTAATAGCATTCATAAGTGCTAACTGCTTAGATTTAGCATTAAGACCCCTGATGTTCCAACATAACACAAACCACTTCTTAAGGAAGTTCATTACAATAAGGAGGGATACAAATAAAACAGATAGACTTAAACAGAGTCTCTGAATATCTTCTTCCTGCAGGGAAGCCAGTAGTTTCTTAGGGTGACACTTCATCAGGTGGCACTCCACACAGGTTCACGGCAATAGCTTGAATGGTAGGCACTGATGTTTCTTCAGGAATAGCAGTTGAGGGCCCAGCTTAATCAATCTGAGGAACAACAGTTGGATCCTTCCTAGGTTTTACCTTAGATGTCACTGCTTTTTTATCTGAATCATTCCTTGGTTTAAAACCAGTGTACTTATTACCCCTTGGACTCCTTCTAACCTGAGTAGTGCATTCAGGTGCCTGAGCTTGCATTACTTTCCTTTTGCTTCCTTTTCCTCCCAAAGGTACTAAAGTAGAGGAACTACTCTGGTCATCCAAATATGTATTATTCATAATCATGGGATTGTCATCAGAGCTTGCACTGTTTATAATCATGGGAGTTTCAGCCATAGACAAGGCAGTGGCTATCTCTCTGTTTTGTGTCAGGCTAGCAAATTTACCAATCATTTCAAAGAGTACTTGCCTGGACATTTCAACAGATGGCGAGATGTTTGCTATTGTCCTGAATTCCTGGCTGACCAAAAGAATTGACAATTGCCTTAACCAAAGTAATTCTAGCCTAGATTTCAGCATGCATGTGTGAGAAAGAGTTGACTGTGAAAGAGTTTATATGAAAAGCATCAAAGGCATCAATAGACATAGCACTTCCTCCTGAAGAAGAGCTGGAAATACTATCATTCCAGGCCTGCATTGGACTATCTATCAGACTATTAAAAGGAGGGTGAACACCAGCAGAAAAATGAACTTCTTGTTCAGCAAGAATGTGTTGGAAATTATATAGAGGAGTCTCTTCAAGCATCTGTTGCAGCTGTGCCACATTATTGTCTTCTTGTGCAGGTAAAGGCACTGGATCATGCACTTGCATATGCTGCACATTTTGATTGTTCCCTCCCTGATCCCCACCAAACTGCATGTTCTACTGAAGCCAGTGTGCCAGCTGTTGCTGGAAGAGCTGCTCTGCAGTAACTTCAGGTCCATACATAGGATGAGGGTTCCCATTTGCTGGAGCTGGGTCTTCTTGAGGAGGAGGTACATCATGTATGTGAGCATTCCAGTCAGCAGATCTCAGCATAATAACTAGCACTGTCCAGCTGCGCCTTGCTCCACCCAGTTGATGCATCACCAAGCTTTTGGGTACAAAATTTGGGTCCACAGTCCATTCTTTGACAAGAACAAACTTCTTATTGCCCCTAGGGTTGTGCCAGATAGACAATTTCCCAAAATCCTCCACAGCCCCATTAACATAGTAATCTGTCTGATAGTCCAATGGGAAACCAAGGTACATAAGCCAAGTCTCTCTACCAAAAGATGTCGAACACATATTTCTAGCAGCATCGTGGCGAACAAAAGTCACAGTAGTGATCTCATCTAGTTGTAATGTAATACCTATAACCGCATCTGCTGCCAAAGTCTCAGCAAAAGTGTAGACACCAATGCCAAAGGGGTGATCATCAAAGTAACGAACAATAAACCCATCTTCTACTAGCATGTCTCTAATGTCCTCTCTAACCGACTGCCTCAAGTGCACAAGTATGAATCTATTCGTCTCCGCAATAAGAACTCGATCATGCTGTAGAGGAGCAGTAGGAGGAACAACCAGATCAGTTCTAACCTTTCTGTCAGGAGGGCCTTGATCAACAATCATCCCCATGGCGGCAGCTGGACTAGGAGGAGAAGCAGAGGGAGGATACGAAACGACAAGAGGTAAAGGTGGCACAGAATCTCCCCTTCCCTTAACCACCCATATCTTTCGACCCATTAAATGATTCTTTTTGTTTATTGGCTTGTCTGTTTTGACTCTCCAAATTCCCGTGGGCCGCTTGGAACAGTTCGAGGCCCAATGCCCTAAAATTCGGCAGGATTTACACCTAAGACCAACAGAACATTCCTTGGAGTAATGACCAGGTGATAAGTGATACGCGCGAAGCACACGTCCGTTGGGAACCCCAAGTGGAAGGTATGATGCGTATAGAAGCAAGTTTCCTCGCATGAAACCAAGGTTATCGAACCGAGTGAAACCGGCGCCAACGTGGAACCTGCACAACACAATCAAGATACTTTGCCCCAACGTAACATTGAGGTTGTCAATCTCACCGGCTTGCGAAAACAAAGGATTAAACGTATCGAGTGGAAAATGGTGTTTGTTTGCAAAGAACAGTAAAGAACAATGATTGCAGAGAATGTATTCAGATGTAAAAGAATGGACCGGGGTCCACAGTTCACTAGTGGTGTCTCTCCAATAAGATAACTAGCATGCTGGGTGAACAAATTACAGATGGGCAATTGACAAATAAAGATTCAATACATATCAACGATGATTACTATGTGATTTAATCAGGGCATTACGACAAAGTACATAGAGCGCTATCCAGCATGCATCTATGCCTAAATAATCCACCTTCGGGTTAGCATCCGCACCCCCATCCAGTATTAAGTTGTAAACAACAGATAATTGCATTAAGTATGGTGCGTAATGTAATCAACACAAATATCCTTAGACAAAGCATCGATGTTTTATCCCTAGTAGCAACAGCACATCCACAACCTTAGAACCTTCTGTCACGATCCCAGATTAAATGGAGGCATGAACCCACTATCGAGCATAAATACTCCCTCTTGGAGTTACAAGTATCAACTTGGCCAGAGCCTCTACTAGCAACGGAGAGCATGCAAGAACATAAACAACACATATGTGATAGATTGATAATCAACTTGACATAGTATTCTAGATTCATCGGATCCCATCAAACACAACATGTAGCATTACAAATAGATGATCTTGATCATGTTAGGCAGCTCACAAGATCTAAACAATGATAGCACATGCGGAGAAGACAACCATCTAGCTACCGCTATGGACCCATAGTCCAAGGATGAACTACCCACGCATCAATCCGGAGGGGCATGATGATGTAGAGCCCTCCTGATGATTCCCCTCCGGCAGGGTGCCGGAGGCGATCTCCCGAATCCCGAGATGGGATTGGCGGCGGCGCGCTCTCGGAAGGTTTTCCGTATCGTGGCTCTCGCATGGTGGGTTTCACGACGAAGGCTTTAAGTAGGCGGAAGGGTAGGTCGGGGCGACGCGAGGGCCCCACACCATAGGGCGGCGAGGCCCACCGGCCGCGCGCCCCGTGGTGTGGGCGCCTGTCGCCCCACTCCGTTATCCCTTCGGTCTCCTAAGCTTCGTGGAAAAATAGGACCGGGCGTTGATTTCGTCCAATTCCGAGAATATTTCCTTACTAGGATTTCGAAACCAAAAACAGCAGAAACAAGAATTGGCGCTTCGGCATCTTGTTAATAGGTTAGTGCCGGAAAATGTATAATAATGATGTAAAGTATGTGTAAAACATTCAAGTATTGTCATAAAAGTAGCATGGAACATAAGAAATTATAGATACGTTTGAGACGTATCATCCCCAATTAGTTCCTACTCGCCCTCGAGTAGGTAAACGATAACACAAATAATTTCTGAAGTGACATGCTACCAACATAATCTTGATCAACATTATTGTAAAGCATATGAGATGAATGGAGTGATCTGAAGCAAAAGATTGCTAACAAAGATAATGACTAAACAAATGAATCATATAGCAAAACTTTTCATGAATAGTACTTTCAAGACAAGTATCAACAAGACTTGCATAAGAGCTAACTCATAAGCAATAAATTCAAAGTAGAATGAATTGAAGCCACACAAAGGATGATTAAGTTTCAGCAATTGCTTTCAACTTGTAACATGTATATCTCATGGATATTTGTCAACATAGAGTAATATAACAAGTGCAATAAGTAAACATGTATGAATCAATGCACACAGTTAACACAAGTGTTTGCTTCTAAGATAGAAAGAAGTGGGTAAACTGACTCAACATAAAGTAAAAGAATGGCCCTTCGCAGAGGGAAGCATGGATTACTATTTTTGTGCTAGAGCTTTTATTTTGAAAACATAGAAACAATTTTGTCAACGGTAGTAATAATTCATATGTGCTATGCATAATACTTCCTACAAGTTGCAAGTCTCATGCATAGAGTACTAATAGTGCTCGCACCTTGTCCTAATCAGCTCGAAAAACACGGATTATCATTGCATAACATATGTTTCAACCAAGTGTCACAAAGGGGTACCTCTATGCCGCATGTACAAAGGTCTAAGGAGAAAGCACGCATTGGATTTATCGCTTTTGATTATTCTCAACTTAGACATCCATACCGGGACAACATAGACAACAGATAATGGACTCCGCTTTTAATGCTTAAGCATTCAACAAATAATATTCTCATAAGAGATTGAGGTTGTATGTCCAAACTGAAACTTCCACCATGGCTCATGGCTTTAGTTAGCTGCCCAATGTTCTTCTCTAACATATGCATACTCAAACCATTTGATCATGAAATCGCACTTACTTCAGACAAGACGAACATGCATAGCATCTCACATGATATCCAACAAAGGTATAAAGTTGATGGCGTCCCCAGAAACATGGTTACCGCTCAACAAGCAACTTATAAGAATTAAGACACATAACTACATATTCATCACCACAATAGTTTTTAAGCTATTTGTCCCATGAGCTATATATTGCAAAGATAAAGGAATGAAATTTTAAAGGTAGCACTCAAGTAATTTACTTTGGAATGGCAGAAAAATACCATGTAGTAGGTAGATATGGTGGACACAAATGGCATGGGTTTTGGCTCAAGGTGTTTGGATGCACGAGAAGCATTTCCTCTCAGTACAAGGTTTGAGCTAGCAAGGTTGTTTGAAGCAAACACAAGTATGAACAGGTACAGCAAAACTTACACAAGAACATATTGCAAGCATCATAAGACTCTACACTGTCTTCCTTGTTGTTCAAACACTTTACCAGAAAATATCTAGACTTAGAGAGACCAATCATGCAAACCAAATTAAACAAGCTCTTCGGTAGTTCTTCATTAATAGATTAAACTACATGATGCAAGAGCTTAAACATGATCTATGAGAGCTCAAACAATTGCCAATTTTCCAAACCATATGCAGCATTTTCTAATCCCAACCAAATAACAATTTCACGAAGCAATTTTCAGCCTTCGCCATGAACATTAGAGCACAATTAAGAACACAAGTGTTTCAAATGAAAAAGCGGAGCGTAATATCTCCAATATAAGGATGATGGGATCCAACTTTATTCAAACCAAAACGAAAATAAAAGCAAACCGACGCTCCAAATAAAGAACATAAGATGTGATGGAATAAAAATATAGTTTCACTAGAAGTGACCTGATAAGTTGTCGATGAAGAAGGGGATGCCTTGGGCATCCCCAAGCTTAGATGCTTGAGTCTTCTTAAAATATGCAGGGATGAACCACCGGGGCATCCCCAAGCTTAGACCTTTCACTCTTCTTGATCATAGTATATCATCCTCTTCTCTTGACCCTTGAAAACTTCCTCCACACCAAACTTCAAGCAAACTCATTAGAGGGTTAGTGGATAATTATAAATTCACACATTCAGAGGTGACACAATAATTCTTAAAACTTCTGTACATTGCACAAAGCTTCTGAAAGTTAATGGAACAAAGAAACTCATTCAACATAGCAAAAGCGGCAATGCGAAATAAAAGACAGAATCTGTCAAAAAACAACAGTCGTAAAGACGAATTTTGCAGGGCACTTGACTTGCTCAAACGAAAAACTCAAAGCTAATGAAAGTTGCGTACATATCGAGGATCACGCACGTAAATTTTCAGATTTTTTTGATTTTTTTACGAGAGATCTGCGCGTTCGTGACAGACAGCAATGCTGTTTCTGCGCAGCAATCCAAATCTAGCATCAACTTTAACATAGAAACTTTACTTGGCACAAAAACATGATAAGGAGAGGTTGCTACAGTAGTAAACAACTTCCAAGACTCAACAATAAAGTAAATAAAATGAAACTTGGGTTATCTCCCAAGAAGTGCTTTTCTTTAACGCCTTTCAGCTAGGCGCAGAAAGTGCAAATCAAGTAACATCAAGAGATGAAGCATCAACATTATTACCTCGAGAGTTGGGAGTTTTCTCAACTATGCATTGTATCTTGTTTATGTATGGAACTCCCTTTTCAATATCTTTAGGCTTACTATCCTCATCAAATAAATTTTCAGGGACAATCCAATCAAAATTCTTTTCTAATGCCTCATGCATTCCTATGAGTTTATCAGGTATTGGTATTTTAATCTCCCCCTCACAATTGACTTTATTAGTGTATCTTAGCCTATCTTTTTCCCTTTTTCAAGGATATTTGCAAAATTGGTACACAAGCCTAGCATCTTATATCGAATAAAAACTTTCCTAGCTTCTCTAGCTACATCACCAAATTCTCTAAGAAGGGTTTCTAGAATAAAATCTTTCTTTTCTCCTTCTTCCATATCACCGAGTGTAAGAAACATATGTTGCATCATGGGATTAAGATTAACAAATCTAGCTTCCAACATGTGCACTAAAGAGGCAGTAGCAATTTCATAATCAGGAGCAAGTTCTACCAAGGATCTATCTTCAAAATCTTCAGTCTTACTAACATGAGTGAAAAATTCTTCTATATTATCTTTTCCAATGATAGACCCACTACCTACCGGTATATCTTTCAAAGTAAACTTAGGATGAAGCATGATGAAATAAAATAAAGTAAATGCGAGTAACTAATTTTTTTGTGTTTTTGGATACAAAGCAAGTAAACAAGACAGAAAGTAAAGTAACTAATTTTTTTGTGTTTTTGATATGAAGCAAACAAGACAGTAAATAAAATTAAGTAAAGCAAGACAAAAACAAAGTAAAGAGATTGGATGTGGAGACTCCCCTTGCAGCGTGTCTTGATCTCACCGGCAACGGCGCCAGAAATATAGCTTCATACGCGCGAAGCACACGTCCGTTGGGAACCCCAAGTGGAAGGTATGATGCGTATAGAAGCAAGTTTCCTCAGTATGAAACCAAGGTTATCGAACCAGTAGGAGCCAAGAAGCACGTGAAGGTTGTTGGTGGAGGAGTGTAGTGCGGCGCAACACCAGTGAAACCGGCGCCAACGTGGAACCTGCACAACACAATCAAGATACTTTGCGCCAACGTAACAGTGAGGTTGTCAATCTCACCGGCTTGCTGAAAACAAAGGATTAAACGTATCGAGTGGAAAATGGTGTTTGTTTGCAAAGAACAAGAAAGAACAATGATTGCAGAGAATGTATTCAGATGTAAAAGAATGGACCGGGGTCCATAGTTCACTAGTGGTGTCTCTCCAAAAAGATAACTAGCATGCTGGGTGAACAGATTACAGATGGGCAATTGACAAATAAAGATTCAATATATATCAACGATGATTACTATGTGATTTAATCAGGGCATTACGACAAAGTACATAGACCGCTATCCAGCATGCATCTATGCCTAAATAATCCACCTTCGGGTTAGCATCCGCACCCCTTCCAGTATTAAGTTGTAAACAACAGATAATTGCATTAAGTATGGTGCGTAATGTAATCAACACAAATATCCTTAGACAAAGCATCGATGTTTTATCCCTAGTAGCAACAGCACATCCACAACCTTAGAACCTTCTGTCACGATCCCAGATTAAATGGAGGCGATATCGAGCATAAATACTCCCTCTTGGAGTTACAAGTATCAACTTGGCCAGAGCCTCTACTAGCAACAGAGAGCATGCAAGAACATAAACAACACATATATGATAGATTGATAATCAACTTGACATAGTATTCTAGATTCATCGGATCCCATCAAACACAACATGTAGCATTACAAATAGATGATCTTGATCATGTTAGGCAGCTCACAAGATCTAAACAATGATAGCACATGCGGAGAAGACAACCATCTAGCTACTGCTATGGACCCATAGTCCAAGGATGAACTACTCACGCATCAATCCGGAGGTGGGCATGATGATGTAGAGCTCCTCCGGTGATGATTCCCCTCCCGCGGCGTCTGGAAGGTTTTCCGTATCGTGGCTCTCGCAGGGGGTTTCGCGACGAAGGCTTTAAGTAGGCGGAAGGTCGGGGCGACGCGAGGGCCCACACCATAGGCGCGCGGGCCCAACCTAGCCGCTGGTGTGGGCGCCTGTCGCCCCCACTTCGTTATCCCTTCGGTCTTCCGGAAGCTTCGTGGAAAAATAGGACCCGGGCGTTGATTTCGTCCAATTCCGAGAATATTTCCTTACTAGGATTTCTGAAACCAAAAACAACAGAAAACAGAACGCGCTTTGGCATTTTGTTAATAGGTTAGTGCCGGAAAATGTATAATAATGATGTAAAGTATGTATAAAACATTCAAGTATTGTCATAAAAGTAGCATGGAACATAAGAAATTATAGATACGTTTGAGACGTATCAATAAGCATTTAGAAGAAAAAAAATCTAGCCCAATAGGAGAGCATCGACTGCATTTGACTCCCAATTGACAACAATTATCACAAAATCCAGGGCAATTAATCCTGAGGTGAACTTTAAGTCGACAGCGATAACATCATCCAATAAATTCGAACACCAGATCTTTTGGCGGAATAAAAGGTAGATTCAATGCATGCATAATATCTTCCTCAGAATAGCCTGTCTCACGTTGATCTTCCAAAAATTCCAAAGTTTGAACGGGCAACTTTTGACACAATAACCGTGGAAAATTTGAACCCATAGTTGTCATCCTTGGAGAATGCACATGATCCTTTTTAAGCGGAATCATAAGCTGAACAACCATGAAAAATGGATCATCACATGTCGCCGTTGCAGAATCTGAATTTGCCAGGGGAATAGAAGAATATGTGCGTTTGAATCCAAATTTTGCCAATTCTCTTGTAGCAGAGAAATCATTAGCAGAACTAGCTGCAAGAACTTCCAGGTTTGGACGTAGCAGGGTAGGACTTCGTTGTGCCACGACCAGATCTTGTTTAGATGGAACCAAAGGTGATGAAACATGATCAAGAAAACCAGATCTCTTGGGTGAACTCCACGGAATAGAGAAAAATGACATACAAAATCCGGCCAGATCCGATCATGTAAACCATATATGAAATGTCCCACCTTATTAGAGGCCACAGAAAAACAAAAGCGCCGATCACTCAGTTGATAAACCCTAAAGCCACGGGCTTCACCGCCAATACAGCATTGAAGGGCCAAACCCACTGATTCCACCGAGAGAACAAAGGAAGCCGAGGAGAAGGAAACCACCAAGAAGAACTCTTTGCCAGGAGAGGAGGGAGAGAAGTGCACCGTAGATCCAAAACGATAACGAACCTGATCTGCCAGTGTAACACCCCAAATTTTCAAACAAAGAAGAAAAATGAATTTCCTTTTTCCAAATTTTGGAACCAACAAAAAACTTTTATTAAATTAAGTTCAGTGCATAGTGATCATGCATATATGTGTACATTTGCCATGATGCTTGTTTGAAGTGTTCACCAATGATATTAAACCCTAAACCTTGCTCTTTGAAGTCAACAAGAAACAAATAAAAAGAAAATAAAATAAAAGAAAAAGACATATGTGGCATATAGCCATAATTGCAAATCTTGGCTTATGCCATCATTACTTTACCCAAATGATTTGAAATCCTTACTAAACCCAATCTAACCCTAAATGGACCCTAAACCATGCCTAAGTGAATCAAGTGAAACAAAATAGAAGAAAAAGAAAATAAGAATATCACCCCATATGTGCTTATGGCTATGTTTGTGAATCTTTAAACTAGGCCATTTTGAATTGTTTCAATGGTTTGGAAATGTTACTAAACTAATAAGAATCACTTTGAATCAAGAAAACCCAAATCAAATCAAAAGAAAAATCAAATTCAAGTGACATGTGATAATGGTCACTTGTGCCATTTATATCATCTTACTCACTTTGAGCCCTTGTATTAAGAGATTTCTAAACCAAACATCCTCAACTCATTGCACCTCATCCAAGACCTCATCAAGGTGAACAACTTTAGTAAAGAACACCCCTGCAAATTCTTTATAGATTTCAAAATATGATCAAGCAAAGAGGCAACATCAAATCAGATTCTAGATTAGGTCACATTTGGTTTTTCACAAATCAACCCCATTTGCCACACCACCACCACCAACTTGTGTCAAATATGGTTTGAATCATCTCCATAAAAGATTTTGCAAAATTCAAAAATAAATTTCTTTCGGCCATTACATCAAACACTTGGTGGGCACTAACCTACCAACTCCACACATGCCTTTAACCAAAGGATTTTTGCCTAAACCAGCCAGCCCTTGGTCAGCACTAGCTCCCTCTTTCACCCAGCAAACAAAGCCAGGCCTTGGTACCCCCTGTACCTCAGTGATTTGGACCATGCCAAGCCATGCCGTGGCATGATGCCACCCACCATGCTCACCCTCTCTCCACTCACCTCCAGCCGACCAAACCATGTCATTGGTCTTTCCCCCTCTCTGCTGAGCAAGATAGACACGGCCACTGGCCCAGGAGAGCACGACGACGCCCAGAACGCGACGTGCCCCGACGCGCCCAGACGCGCCAGAGCACGCCAGACACGTCCCTGGGCGCGCCAGTTCATCACCTGCCCCCGTTGACTCCGACCACCTCCCGTCCTCTCCTCTTGCACCCACACTCACCACGACGCCAGCAATCACCTAGACAACCTCATTGGCCTGCGCTCGCCCTGTAGCCGACGCTCTCGTCGACGTCCTCTGCCACAGGCCCGACAGTACACGACGTCGCCGGCACGCCTCCGTCAACCCCTGTCCTCGCCATGACGCGCAAGAGGACCGCCAGGCCACGCTGACCAGTCCCCTGCCCTCGCCCACGCCGCTGAGCCCCTGTAGCAGCGTCGACGCCATCGCCCGCCGGTGACCTCCGCAGCACCTCCCAACCCTATAAATAGAGGCTGCCCCTGGATGATTTCTTCACACCACTCGCCTCCCCTCCTTCCTCTAGCTCGCCTCGACTCCTCTCCGCTCCACATTGCTCTCTCAGCCACCGGAATTTCACCAGAGCCGCCGCGGCAGTAGCAAGACGGCGCCGTCGAATTAGGCCACCTCAGCCCCTCCCGCGACCACCATTCGCCTCGCCGTCGTCTTCCACGTCAAACGCCGTCGACACCAAGCTTCGCCGACCACAGGTGAGCTCGCCAACCCCCAACCCTCGCCGCGCCAGTGAGCTGTGCTCGTCGTCGACGATGACGCATGCGGGCCGTCGGATTGGTTTCTAATCCAACGCCCCTCACTGAACCATACCGATTCGGGTTTAAACGTCGCTGACGGGTGGACCCTGTGGTCAGACGGCCTGCTGCGCGAGAAGCACAGTTGGGCCGGCCCGTTTTACTTTTTCTCCTGGCCCGTGAAGTTTTCCCGCCTAGCCCATCTAATTCAAATTCGAATTAAATTGTTTCAGTGAAATTCAATACTGGTGCTTTGCTAGAAATTAAATAACTTCAAATCTACTGAGCCAAATTTAATGAAATTTATATATCTGGAAAGCTTGTGAAATTATCTATCGAATTACACTGCTCTCAATCCTAGATTCCTTGTAGAGTTTATGTGATAAAAATAACAAGGCAGTAGGTTTTCAAAATTCAAATAATTATTAAAAATCATCCATAAAGAATTTTGAGGTGATTCAAATTCTCATAATTCCTATTTCAAATACGTAAATTGTTTATGCAAAAATATGACATGGTTGTTTCATATGATCATGGGCTAGATTCAAATAGTGGCTATGTGGCCATTTCTAGCTCATTTAAATTATTTCAAAAATAGTATTTAAATTATATGAGGTGTAGCATCTCATTTAAATCATTTCTTTAGGTAATTCAATGTGAGGTGATGACATTAATCCTCATGACCCCATATATTACTAGTACCGAGGAATACCAGGAGGAGGAGGGCTACTTTGAAAAAGAAGAAGAGAACTTTGATCACTACACCAATCAAGGCAAGCTATATTATTGCAAGCTATTACCAAGCTACCCTATTGCAAAGCTCTACTAGAGCAAGACACCATTACACTTTTATTTTGTATCCAATCCCAAGTTTTACTTTTGCAAAGCTTTTACTTTGGATTATCACAGTTTATTTTTGATTCATGATTCACTTTGGTCTAGATATGGAGTATTGCAAGAACATCAAAGTTAGCCTAGAGAGCTACAAGTTAGTTAGCACCCCTCATGACTAGATGCTAGTGCTAAAACTAAAAGTGACTACTCTAGATGGGAACATGTGAAATGAATTGACTTTGAAAACCTTGGAATGATGAGTCATTCTCATTGAAAGATTTTGAAGGTGAATATGACTGTGAATGACATGGTGAATTTTACAAAAACGATGGTTGGGTTCGGATGCGATACCATTCCAATTTTACAAGTACCCCCACAATACCTGATTATGGGTAAGGGCTTAACTGGAAATTTATGTTCTTTCGTATGGGTTCCCTCTAAACAAGCGTCATAGGGGTTATGCCGAGGCTGCCTCCATTGAAATGTGAAATGATGTGAAATGACGTGAAATGAGGTGAATGTCCGGCCCAAGCCCTGTGCAGTTCCCAGGCTGACGGTTTGTCTTCACTGGGAGGCCAAGCTCATGGGGAGAGGTGCAATATTAGGGTATGTAAGTGAAAGGTTATGGTTGGTAGTCCGCACACGGAGTGTGATAAATCAGGGCCAGTTAACCCTGATGGATTATTGCAAATGTTGTGGCAAAAGTGTGCGACCTCTGCAGAGTGTAAAACTATTCGAATAGCCGTGTCCATGGTTATGGACGATTGGAAAGGCCATATTGTTCCGTCATCAGACCATTTTCAAAAATAAATGTGACATGTGACTGGTGACTTGAACTTGAAAGGTGAATTTGACTTGATCACAACAGAATTGTGGGAATGACACTAATGTTCCCACTTGAGTTAGTTAGCCAATGAAGAGTCTTTTACTAAACGCTTACGAACTAAATTTGGCTTTATGCAAATAAACCAAGAGCTTAGCACCCCTTACTATAGTTGATAGTACTTACACTAGTATTAGTTTGCGAGTACTTTAAAGTACTCATGGCTTTGTCCCTGGCTATTCAAATGGCCAGACTATCAAGAGGAGTACCAGAACGAGGAAGATGGACAGCAGGACGTCTATGACAACTAGGACTACTCCTGGCGTCAACAGTTGCCTGTGGAACTGATGGACTGCAACCGCTACTTCGCTTCCGCTATGTGTTTTGTAATTGATCATTATATCAATTGTTGTTGTATTAAGAACTGGATCATGTGATCCTTTATTGTAAGACGATTATGGTATGTAATGAATAATGTGTTGTGATATCAATCTATTATGTCTCGCAAAAACAATCTTCCTGGGATTGCGATGTATGGCATAATAGGCATCTGGACTTAAAAATCCGGGTGTTGACACTTAGCACCCCTTACTATAGTTGATAGTACTTACACTAGTATTAGTTTAAGTACTTTAAAGTACTCATGGCTTTGTCCCTGGCTATTCAAATGGCCAGACTATGAAGAGGAGTACCAGTACCGTGAAGATGGACAGCAGGACGTCTATGACAACTAGGACTACTCCTGACGTTAACAGTTGCCTGTGGAACAGATGGACCGCAACCGCTACTTCGCTTTCGCTATGTGTTTTGTAATTGATCATTATATCAACTGTTGTTGTATTAAGAACTGGATCATGTGATCCTTTATTGTAAGACGATTATGGTATGTAATGAATAATGTGTTGTGAAATCAATCTATTATGTCTCGCAAAAACAATCTTCTTGGGATTGCGATGTATGGCATAATAGCCATCTGGACTTAAAAATCCGGGTATTGACACTTAGCACCCCCTTACTATAGTTGATAGTACTTACACTAGTATTAGTTTGCGAGTACTTTAAAGTACTCATGGCTTTGTCCCTGGCTATTCAAATGGCCAGACTATGAAGAGGAGTACCAGAACTAGGAAGATGGACAGCAGGACGTCTATGACAACTAGGACTACTCCTGACGTCAACAGTTGCATGTGGAACAGATGGACCGCAACCGCTACTTCGCTTCTGCTATGTGTTTTGTAATTGATCATTAGATCAACTGTTGTTGTATTAAGACTGGATCATGTGATCCTTTATTGTAAGACGATTATGGTATGTAATGAATAATGTGTTGTGATATCAATCTATTATGTCTCGCAAAAACAATCTTCCTAGGATTGTGATGTATGGCATAATAGGCATTTGGACTTAAAAATCCAGGTGTTGACAAGTTGGTATCAGAGCCATTGTTTGACCTTAGGAGACCCTAGTTAGAATGGACGTCTGAAAAACTTAGTTTCAAAACAAATGAAGTGAATATTTATGAAAACTTATTCTCACTCTTATCCTTGAGATCTTTTTCAACAAAAGAGAAATCCATGCTCTAATTTTCCTTGAAATTCTACATAAAATTTGGCACACTTGGTCACCTCTCTAACTTACTCATCCTCATTGTTCATAGATGGAGTACCAATGTGAGTCCTATCAGCTTGGCTACGGAGGAGACCTAATGTTCGAGAAGGATTTGGAGCAACTAGTTGAATATTTAGGACGCCCGTATCCCGAGTTCTTTGGAGTGCCACTCAACAATCAATCAGGAAGACAACCTCGGTGGGAAGTTACTGCAGATCTGAGAGGAAAGCTTGGAGCCCCAATATGGGAAACCATATGGTTTTCTGTAACGGGAAACACTTGGAAGGAAGGAATAGCCAAAGCCATGCAAGAAGCAATTGCCCGTCTGTGTGGACAGAATGTGAACAAGATCAAGAACACTCACTTCTTCTACTACCCAAGACATGACCCCATGGGAGACCAATAACCATGCCGCCGCACCCGGAGATGAACCACTATGTTGCATATCTGGACTTCATGTTGTACAAGACCCGCAAGGAGTTGGACAACGCTCGCGCCTTTCACCAAGCACATTACCCGTGAAGACGAAGAACCTACCGCTATGGATGAAGAGTAGTATCACTAGAACACTCGCGTAGGTGTAAGTGTGTATCTGTCCCCTGGTATCGTAGAGCGATGAATGATTCTTAAAACCAACGGTGTGTTAGCTTTGTAATATGTGATGTTTGGTATGAATGAAAAAGTGTTGTTGGTTTTTACCCCCTCAACACTACTCAAGTTTTGAAACTTTTTGAACTTTAAACCAAACAAACCCTAGATAATTTCCCTCTTATCTTATCATCTACCTCAATGTTCAGATGGCCCCACCAACCCGCAGCACCAACCAAGATGCAATGATGCAGATGCTCCAAATGATGATGGCAGATCGAGAAGCCGAGAGAGCTGAACGCCAAGCGAATATTGCAGCCCTGCAGCAAATAGCCCAGAACAACCAAGGCCACGGAAATCATGATCACCCTGGATCCAAGCTGAAGAATTTTCAAAACACCAACCCTCCCATGTTCAGCAAGACGAAGAACCTTTAGATGCGATGACTAGCTCCGACAATGGAGAACAACCTAGAAGTTGCGGGAGTAAGCCGCAGAGAAAGTCTTGTTGCCACCCACTACATCAGGACCACCGAGCTGGTGGACTAGTGCCCGCGCCATGAATGCGGCACAGATGATGACTTGGGCAGATTTCAAGCTCAAGTTTAGCGAATACATGTGCCCCAAGGACTGATCAAGAAGATGAGAGACGAGTTCAGGGAACTCAAGCAAGGAAGGATGTCGGTGGTGGAATACCGCGACAGATTCCTCACTCTGTCAAGGTAAGCCCCGGACGAGACCGACACCAACGAGAAGAGGAAGGAAAGATTCCTGAACGGACTGCATGATGAGATACTGGTGAATATCCCCTTTGCTGACCTAGAAGCCCTGGTGGACTCAGCCATACAAATGGAAGGGAAGCTGCACCAAGCCAACAAGAACCGCAAGCGTCGTATGATGCACCAGAATGGACCTAGCAATGCACAGAAGTACCGCAACAATTCATCTCGAGGATTTTCCCCAAGATACAACAAGCCACCTGCTCAGACGTACCGCCCAAATTACACCAAAAACAATGGAGGACCCCCGAAGCCCGGAGGCCACAACAACAGCAACCACAACAACAACAACAACAACAACAACAACAACAACAACAACAACAACAACAACAACAACCACCCCAATGGTAACAACAACAACCCCAATACTGCCCCAAGGACTGGGAGCAATGCTACCCCCATTGCCCCAAAGGACAAGTCAACGGTAACCTGCTATGAATGTGGAACTGTGGGTCACTACGCCAATGAGTGCCCCAAGAAGCTAGCCAAGACTGCCCCCAATGCGCCGCACCCGCCCAAGAACAGGCCGCTTGCGCCTAGAAGGAACCTGAACAACCGCAACGGCCGTCTCTACCCCATGAATACCACTGAAACCCAGGAAGCACCCCAGGCCATGCCAAGTATGTTTTCCTGTTAATTCATCTGCCCAATCACTCTTAGGAACCTAGCTTTTCTTAAATCTCGGGACGAGATTTGTTTAAGGGGGAAGGGTTTGTAACACCCCAAATTTTCAAACAAAGAAGAAAATGAATTTCCTTTTCCAAATTTTGGAACCAACAAAAACTTTTATTAAATTAAGTTCAGTGCATAGTGATCATGCATATATGTGTACATTTTCCATGATGCTTGTTTGAAGTGTTCACCAATGATATTAAACCCTAAACCTTGCTCTTTGAAGTCAACAAGAAACACATAAAAAGAAAATAAAATAAAAGAAAAAGACATATGTGGCATATAGCCATAATTGCAAATCTTGGCTTATGCCATAATTACTTTACCCAAATGATTTGAAACCCTTATTAAACCCAATCTAACCCTAAATGGACCATAAACCATGCCTAAGTGAATCAAGTGAAACAAAATAGAAGAAAAAGAAAATAAGAATATCACCCCATATGTGCTTATGGCTATGTTTGTGAATCTTTAAACTAGGCCATTTTGAATTGTTTCAATGGTTTGGAAATGTTACTAAACTAATAAGAATCACTTTTGAATCAAGAAAACCCAAATCAAATCAAAAGAAAAATCAAATTCAAGTGACATGTGATAATGGTCACTTGTGCCATTTATATCATCTTACTCACTTTGAGCCCTTGTATTAAGAGATTTCTAAACCAAACATTCTCAAATCTTTGCACCTCATCCAAGACCTCATCAAGGTGAACAACTTTAGTAAAGAACACCCCTGCAAATTCTTTATAGATTTCAAAATATGATCAAGCAAAGAGGCAACATCAAATCAGATTCTAGATTAGGTCACATTTGGTTTTTCACAAATCAACCCCATTTGCCACACCACCACCACCAACTTGTGTCAAATATGGTTTGAATCATCTCCATAAAATATTTTTGCAAAATTCAAAAATAAATTTCTGTCGGCCATTACATCAAACACTTGGTGGGCACTAACCTACCAAGTCCACACGTGCCTTTAACCAAAGGATTTTTGCCTAAACCAGCCAGCCCTTGGTCAGCACTAGCTCCCTCTTTCACCCAGCAAACAAAGCCAGGCCTTGGTACCCCCTGTACCTCAGTGATTTGGACCATGCCAAGCCATGCCGTGGCATGATGCCACCCACCATGCTCACCCTCTCTCCACTCACCTCCAGCCGACCAAACCATGTCATTGGTCTTTCCCCCTCTCTGCTGAGCAAGATAGACACGGCCACTGGCCCAGGAGAGCACGACGACGCCCAGAACGCGACGTGCCCCGACGCGCCCAGACACGCCAGAGCGCGCCAGACACATCCCTGGGCGCGCCAGTTCATCACCTGCCCCCGTTGACTCCGACCACCTCCCGTCCTCTCCTCTTGCACCCACACTCACCACGACGCCAGCAATCACCTAGACAACCTCATTGGCCTGCGCTCGCTCTATAGCCGACGCTCTCGTCGACGTCCTCCGCCACGGGCCTGACAGTACACGACATCGTCTGCACGCCTCCGTCAACCCCTGTCCTCGCCATGACGCGCAAGAGGACCGCCAGGCCACACTGACCAGTCCCCTGCCCTCGCCCACGCCGCTGAGCCCCTGTAGCAGCATCGACGCCATCGCCCACCGGCGACCTCCGTAGCACCTCCCAACCCTATAAATAGAGGCTGCCCCTGGATGATTTCTTCACACCACTCGCCTCCCCTCCTTCCTCTAGCTCGCCTCGACTCCTCTCCGCTCCACATTGCTCTTTCAGCCACCGAAATTTCACCGGAGCCGCCGCGGTAGTAGCAAGACGGCGCCATTGAATTAGTCCACCTCAGCCCCTCCCACGACCACCATTCGCCTCGCCGTCGTCTTCCACGTCAAACGTCGTCGACGCCAAGCTTCGCCGAAGCAGGTGAGCTCGCCAACCCCCAACCCTCGCCGCGCCAGTGAGCTGTGCTCGTCGTCGACGACGACGCACGCGGGGCGTCGGATCGGTTTCTAATCCAACGCCCCTCACTGAACCATACCGATTCGGGTTTAAACGTCGCTGACGGGTGGACCCTGTGGTCAGACGGCCTGCTGCGCGAGAAGCATAGTTGGGCCGGCCCGTTTTACTTTTTCTCCTGGCCCTTGAAGTTTTCCCGCCTAGCCCATCTAATTCAAATTCGAATTAAATTGTTTCAGTGAAATTCAATACTGGTGCTTTGCTAGAAATTAAATAACTTAAAATCTACTAAGCCAAATTTAAGGAAATTTATATATATGGAAAGCTTGTGAAATTATCTATCCAACTACACTGGTCTCAATCCTAGCTTCATTGTATAATTTATGTTATAAAAATAACAAGGCAGTAGGTTTTCAAACTTCAGATAATTATTAAAAATAAACCATAATGAATTTTGAAGTGATTCAAATTCTCATAATTCATATTTCAAATACTCTAATTGTTTATGCAAAAATATGACATGGTTGTTTCATATGATCATGGGCTAGATTCAAATAGTGGCTATGTGGCCATTTCTAGCTCATTTAAATTATTTCAAAAATAGTATTTAAATTATATGAGGTGTAGCATCTCATTTAAATCATTTCTTTAGGTAATTCAATGTGAGGTGATGACATTAATCCTCATGACCCCATATATTATTATTTGAGGATATTAAAACATGTCCATAGTAGTATTTAAATTGCATGAGGTATAATACCTCATTTAAATCATTTTCCCTAAATGATAAATACGAAGTGTTGACCTTGGTCAACATGCACTCATACTTTATTATTTGAGGAGATTAAATCTTAACAAGATTCAATGAGAGGAAATTATTTCTCAAGAATAATAAATAGAAACCCTAATAAATATTTCAATGAGAGGAAATTATTTTTCTACCACTAAATAGAAAACCCTAGTTGTTGGTTAATTAATGATTGTGATGATGATAGATAATCTTGAGTGAGCCATTAGGGCTACTCGTTAATAGACGCTAGTACCGAGGAATACCAGGAGGAGGAGGAGGAGGGCTACTTTGAAGAAGAAGAAGAAGAAGAGAACTTTGATCACTACACCAATCAAGACAAGCTATATTATCGCAAGCTATTACCAAGCTACCCTATTGCAAAGCTCTACTAGAGCAAGGCACCATTACACTTTTATTTTGTATCCAATCCCAAGTTTTACTTTTGCAAAGCTTTTACATTGGATTATCAAAGTTTATTTTTGATTCATGATTCACTTTGGTCAAGATATGGAGTATTGCAAGAACATCAAAGTTAGCCTAGAGAGCTACAAGTTAGTTAGCACCCCTCATGACTAGATGCTAGTGCTAAAACTAAAAGTGACTACTCTAGATGGGAACATGTGAAATGAATTGACTTTGAAAACCTTGGAATGATGAGTCATTCTATTGAAAGATTTTGAAGGTGAATATGACTGTGAATGACATGGTGAATTTTACAAAAACTGATGGTTGGGTTCGGATACGATACCATTCCAATTTTACAAGTACCCCCATAATACATGATTATGGGTAAGGGCTTAACTGGAAATTTATGTGCTTTAGTATGGGTTCCCTCTAAACAAGCATCATAGGGGTTATGCCGAGGCTGCCTCCATTGAAATGTGAAATGATGTGAAATGACGTGAAATGAGGTGAATGCCCGGCCCAAGCCCTGTGCAGTTCCCAGGCTGACGGTTTTTCTTCACTGGGAGGCCAAGCTCATGGGGAGAGGTGCCTGTACTAGGGTATGTAAGTGAAATGTTATGGTTGGTAGTCCGCACACGGAGTGTGATAAATCAGGGCCAGTTATCCCTGCCGGATTATTGCAAATGTTGTGGCAAAAGTGTGCGACCTCTGCAGAGTGTAGAACTATTCGAATAGCCGTGTCCACGGTTATTGATGATTGGAAAGGCCATAATGTTCCGTCATCAGACCATTTTCAAAAAAAAATGTGACATGTGACTGGTGACTTGAACTTGAAAGGTGAATTTGACTTGATCACAACAGTTGTGGGAATGACACTAATGTTCCCACTTGAGTTAGTTAGCCAATGAAGAGTCTTTTACTAAACGCTTATGAACTAAAATTGGCTTTATGCAAATAAACCTAGAGCTTAGTGTAACACCCCAAATTTTCAAACAAAGAAGAAAAATGAATTTCCTTTTTCCAAATTTTGGAACCAACAAAAACTTTTATTAAATTAAGTTCAGTGCATAGTGATCATGCATATATGTGTACATTTGCCATGATGCTTGTTTGAAGTGTTCACCAATGATATTAAACCCTAAACCTTGCTCTTTGAAGTCAACAAGAAACAAATAAAAAGAAAATAAAAGAAAAGAAAAGAAAAAAGACATATGTGGCATATAGCCATAATTGCAAATCTTGGCTTATGCCATCATTGCTTTTCCCAAATGATTTGAAACCCTTACTAAACCCAATCTAACCCTAAATGGACCCTAAACCATGCCTAAGTGAATCAAGTGAAACAAAATAGAAGAAAAAGAAAATAAGAATATCACCCCATATGTGCTTATGGCTATGTTTGTGAATCTTTAAACTAGGCCATTTTGAATTGTTTCAATGGTTTGGAAATGTTACTAAACTAATAAGAATCACTTTTGAATCAAGAAAACCCAAATCAAATCAAAAGAAAAATCAAATTCAAGTGACATGTGATAATGGTCACTTGTGCCATTTATATCATCTTACTCACTTTGAGCCCTTGTATTAAGAGATTTCTAAACCAAACATCCTCAACTCATTGCACCTCATCCAAGACCTCATCAAGGTGAACAACTTTAGTAAAGAACACCCCTGCAAATTCTTTATAGATTTCAAAATATGATCAAGCAAAGAGGCAACATCAAATCAGATTCTAGATTAGGTCACATTTGGTTTTTCACAAATCAACCCCATTTGCCACACCACCACCACCAACTTGTGTCAAATATGGTTTGAATCATCTCCATAAAAGATTTTGCAAAATTCAAAAATAAATTTCTTTCGGCCATTACATCAAACACTTGGTGGGCACTAACCTACCAACTCCACACATGCCTTTAACCAAAGGATTTTTGCCTAAACCAGCCAGCCCTTGGTCAGCACTAGCTCCCTCTTTCACCCAGCAAACAAAGCCAGGCCTTGGTACCCCCTGTACCTCAGTGATTTGGACCATGCCAAGCCATGCCGTGGCATGATGCCACCCACCATGCTCACCCTCTCTCCACTCACCTCCAGCCGACCAAACCATGTCATTGGTCTTTCCCCCTCTCTGCTGAGCAAGATAGACACGGCCACTGGCCCAGGAGAGCACGACGACGCCCAGAATGCGACGTGCCCCGACGCGCCCAGACGCGCCAGAGCACGCCAGACACGTCCCTGGGTGCGCCAGTTCATCACCTGCCCCCGTTGACTCCGACCACCTCCCGTCCTCTCCTCTTGCACCCACACTCACCACGACACCAGCAATCACCTAGACAACCTCATTGGCATGCGCTCGCCCTGTGGCCGACGCTCTCGTCGACGTCCTCCGCCACGGGCCCGGCAGTACATGACATCGCATGCACGCCTCCGTCAACCCCTGTCCGCGCCATGACGCGCAAGAGGACCGCCAGGCCACGTTGACCAGTCCCCTGCCCTCGCCCACGCCGCTGAGCCCCTGTAGCAGCGTCGACGCCATCGCCCGCCGGTGACCTCCGCATCACCTCCCAACCCTATAAATAGAGGCTGCCCCTGGATGATTTCTTCATACCACTCGCCTCCCCTCCTTCCTCTAGCTCGCCTCGACTCCTTTCCGCTCCACATTGCTCTCTCAGCCACCGGAATTTCACCGGAGCCACCGCGGCAGTAGCAAGACGGCGCCGTCGAATTAGTCCACCTTAGCCCCTCCCACGACCACCATTAGCCTCGCCGTCGTCTTCCACGTCAAACGCCATCGACACCAAGCTTCTCCGACTGCAGGTGAGCTCGCCAACCCCCAACCCTCGCCGCGCTAGCGAGCTGTGCTCGTCGTCAACGACGACGCACGCGGGCCGTCGGATCGGTTTCTAATCCAACGCCCCTCACTGAACCATACCGATTCAGGTTTATACATCGCTGACGGGTGGACCCTGTGGTCAGACGGCCTGCTGCGCGAGAAGCACAGTTGGGCCGGCCCGTTTAACTTTTTCTCCTGGCCCGTGAAGTTTTCCCGCCTAGCCCATCTAATTCAAATTCAAATTAAATTGTTTCAGTGAAATTCAATACTGGTGCTTTGCTAGAAATTAAATAACTTCAAATCTACTGAGCGAAATTTAATGAAATTTATATATCTGGAAAGCTTGTGAAATTATCTATCCAACTACGCTGGTCTCAACCCTAGATTCATTGTAGAATTTATGTGATAAAAATAACAAGGCAGTAGGTTTTCAAACTTCAAATAATTATTAAAAATCAACCATAATGAATTTTGAGGTGATTCAAATTCTCATAATTCATATTTCGAATACTCTAATTGTTTATGCAAAAATATGACATGGTTGTTTCATATGATCATGGGCTAGATTCAAATAGTGGCTATGTCGCCATTTGTAGCTCATTTAAATTATTTCAAAAATAGTATTTAAATTATATGAGGTGTAGCATCTCATTTAAATAATTTCTTTAGGTAATTCAATGTGAGGTGATGACATTAATCCTCATGACCCCATATATTATTATTTGAGGATATTAAAACATGTCCATAGTAGTATTTAAATTGCATGAGGTATAATACCTCATTTAAATCATTTTCCCTAAATGATAAATATGAAGTGTTGACCTTGGTCAACATGCACTCATACTTTATTATTTGAGGAGATTAAATCTTAACAAGATTCAATGAGAGGAAATTATTTCTCAAGAATAATAAATAGAAACCCTAATAATATTTCAATGAGAGGAAATTATTTTACTACCACTAAATAGAAAACCCTAGTTGTTGGTTAATTAATGATTGTGATGATGATAGATCATCTTGAGTGAGCCATTAGGGCTAAGTAGTCCCCTTAAGTATTGATTGGTGATTGTTATCCTTGTACTCGTTAATAGACGCTAGTACCGAGGCATACCAGGAGGAGGAGGGCTACTTTGAAGAAGAAGAAGAGAACTTTGATCACTACACCAATCAAGGCAAGCTATATTATTGCAAGCTATTACCAAGCTACCCTATTGCAAAGCTCTACTAGAGCAAGGCACCATTACACTTTTATTTTGTATCCAATCCCAAGTTTTACTTTTGCAAAGCTTTTACTTTGGATTATCAAAGTTTATTTTTGATTCATGATTCACTTTGGTCAAGATATGGAGTATTGCAAGAACATCAAAGTTAGCCTAGAGAGCTACAAGTTAGTTAGCACCCCTCATGACTAGATGCTAGTGCTAAAACTAAAAGTGACTACTCTAGATGGGAACATGTGAAATGAATTGACTTTGAAAACCTTGGAATGATGAGTCATTCTATTGAAAGATTTTGAAGGTGAATATGACTGGTGAATGACATGGTGAATTTTACAAAATCTGATGGTTGGGTTCGGATGCGATACCATTCCAGTTTTAGAAGTACCCCCACAATACCTGGTTATGGGTAAGGGCTTAATTGGAAATTTATGTGCTTTAGTATGGGTTCCCTCTAAACAAGTGTCATAGGGGTTATGCTGAGGCTGCCTCCATTGAAATGTGAAATGATGTGAAATGAGGTGAATGTCCAGCCCAAGCCCTGTGCAGTTCCCAGGCTGACGTTTTGTCTTCACTGGGAGGCCAAGCTCATGGGAGAGGTGCCTGTACTAGGGTATGTAAGTGAAAGGTTATGGTTGGTAGTCCGCACACGGAGTGTGATAAATCAGGGCCAGTTAACCCTGACGGAATATTGCAAATGTTATGGCAAAAGTGTGCGACCTCTGCAGAGTGTAAAACTATTCGAATAGCCGTGTCCACGGTTATGGACGATTGGAAAGGCCATACTGTTCCGTCATCAGACCATTTTCAAAAAAAAATGTGACATGTGACTGGTGACTGGTGACTTGAACTTGAAAGGTGAATTTGACTTGATCACAACAGAGTTGTGGGAATGACACTAATGTTCCCACTTGAGTTAGTTAGCCAATGAAGAATCTTTTACTAAACGCTTACGAACTAAATTTGGCTTTATGCAAATAAACCAAGAGCTTAGCACCCCCTTACTATAGTTGATAGTACTTACACTAGTATTAGTTTGCGAGTACTTCAAAGAACTCATGGCTTTGTCCCTGGCTATTCAAATGGCCAGACTATGAAGAGGAGTACCAAACCAGAAGATGGACAGCAGGACGTCTATGACAACTAGGACTACTCCTGACGTCAACAGTTGCCTGTGGAACAGATGGACCGCAACCGCTACTTCGCTTCCGCTATGTGTTTTGTAATTGATCATTATATCAACTGTTGTTGTATTAAGAACTGGATCATGTGATCCTTTATTGTAAGACGATTATGGTATGTAATGAATAATGTGTTGTGATATCAATCTATTATGTCTCGCAAAAACAATCTTCCTGGGTTTGCGATGTATGGCATAATAGGCATCTGACTTAAAAATCCGGGTGTTGACACTTAGCACCCCCTTACTATAGTTGATAGTACTTACACTAGTATTAGTTTGAGTACTTTAAAGTACTCATGGCTTTGGCTATTCAAATGGCCGACTATGAAGAGGAGTACCGAACCAGAAGATGGACATCAGGACGTCTATGACAACTAGACTACTCCTGACGTCAATAGTTGCCTGTGGAACAGATGGACCGCAACCGCTACTTCGCTTCCGCTATGTGTTTTGTAATTGACCATTAGATCAACTGTTGTTGTATTAAGAACTGGATCATGTTGTATTAAGAACTGGAGAGGAGGGGTGGAGAGGTGGAGAGAGCCATCACCAAAAATCGTGTGTCCACATGTTGTGTCAAGAAATCATGAATAACCTTCGACAAAATAGAAAAATACTTCGGCTGGATTTACGGTCCATCGATTTGTAATGGTTAAAAAAGAAGATCAATTACACATAATGTTTTAAAAGCATCGAGTTCTTGCAACGCAAGATCCTCTTAAAAAAGAAGAGAGAATGATTTCTTCCAATTACAAAAGCACACTATGTGCAAGGACATTTAAGAATTCTATCATGATGAGGTACCTTGATCCTCTTGGTTCTTCAAATCTCTTTCAGTACCTGCCTCCATCCTAGAAATAATAATATGAGCAGGATGCCTAGCTATGGGGTAGTACTGATTAAGTCTTACATTAGCATTGACTATGGATTCTAAATCCATGGTCGGGTGGTAAGCTAAAATAGAAGCAAGTGCTAGTTCGGCTCCAGCGAGAAGTTCTTTGCTCACCAAAGATCGAATTCTGGTAGGAGTCTTGAATCTATTGAACAAAGCTGACAGAGTCTCGGGTGCTAGATCCAAAGGAAACTGTAATATCCCAGGTATTGGGGTTACAAAAATAGAGGAAACAGATGTGTGCATTGCATTCATGCATAGAAAATCTGGGGAATTTTCGCGCTTTAAAGTAAAACAGTCACAGTAACTGAAGTTTCACTTGACCTTGGTGGAATTGAAGTAGCTCATCAAGTCAAGCGCTACAAACCTCAATGTGACTTTGCTAAAACCTTGTCTTGGGAAGAGATGATTTGATCTAAGGGGTTAGATCAAATGGAACTAACAATCAACACAACAACACCTTGCTCAATGATCAATTGCTTGATCTTATAAAAGATTATAATATGGTAATTCTTGTCATAACATATGAACATCCATTTAATGGGAAATCAAGTAACAATAATTGGTGAAACTATCCTTCACTTATCTTTTCCATGTCTTAAACTAATCCATGATCCTACCTTGAACCTCATGGTATTCATTTTACTTCATTCTTGGAAACATGACAAGGGGATCAACTCTAGAAATATATGTTCTTCTCTATTCCAAATAGTTAAGAATCAAACCTAGAGAGGTGAGAGTTCTATTATAATTATTATAGAAGCATTAACAAACCTTGAGTTAAACCTTGGATATGCATCCAAGTATTCAAATCATCATCTTTAAGAGAAACCCTAGGATATTATTTAAGACCTTTCCTAGAGAGAGAACCCAATTATATTAACCATAGATATTGGTGAACCATAGTTATCTTTGGAGAATAACCTTAGGTTAGTATTGAAGTCCTTCCCAAGTGAGAGAGCCTATTCATATCAATCCAAGCTTTACCTATTTCAGAATAAAGGACAACCTTTGAACTATAGTATTAGGAGGTAAACCATTTCATTTTTGGAGTGATGGGATAACCAAATACCAAGTAGAATAAGACTATATCCATGAATTAGGGAAATAAGGATTGGACTAATCCAACTAAGTTAGACAATTGAATCCTTAGCTTAGCTACCTAAATAAATATTAGGAGTACACCCTAAACCCTAGAATAACTATTCCTATATGAGAGAACTCAAGCTATGGTGTTACACTCAAGTTAATGAGGCAACACTTGGACTTGGGAAAGAGAACTATCCATATACCCAGATGATTATATCATCATTCCCTGGAAAGAACCCTAAGAATTATCTCAGGCAATCTCCTGGGATATAAACTATAGAGGCCACCATAATAGCTCATCCTAGAAAATAAAATAGAAGTGTTATACCTTAGTTCATCAAGACAATGCTTGATCATGGAAGTGAGAAACCCATTTAATGAGAGATCCCTTAGGAAGCCAAACCTTGATCATTATAAATTGAGTGATGACCATAAACCTTAAGAACCTGAGGTAGAGATATTTAGAACAAGTTGATCATGCCTAATCCATGATCATGCTCTTGAGGTATGTGCGGATAAGTTAAACCCTAATAGGATAAGTAGATATCATTCACCACATGAAATCATAGGGAGGTAACTAGTAAGCAACATAGACTTATATCCCAACCTTTACTTGTGAACCACATGATGATCATAAGTACAATTTTACCACATTTACATTCCACCTATTCTTCACTTCAGAACCACAAGAAAACCTTTAGAGTAAAAATCTATACTTTACATGATGAGAAACCATCCATCCATATGACCAAAGTTAACTATAAAAAGAACTATAACAACTTTAGTTACTTTAACAATAGCTTAAGGATATAATAGAGATCTATTGATATAAGATAAAACCAATTCTCAAGTCCTTAGTAATTAAAAGAGAACAAAAACAATTAAGCAAGAAACCATATTATTTTGGTTAGGGAGGAATAAACCCTAGCAAATGCAATATGATGTCATCCCAATTCTATAAATTAGAATTGTATCTCAACCCTAGTTTACACATCACTATGGAGATTGCAATATAAACCTAGACCATAATTGAGAATCAAACCCATGGCCATTATGTAAATATCATTAGGACCCTGGTATGGCATATTAATGAAATCTTATGCTTCACTTATTAAACCTGAGAAAACCCCTTGTGATACATCTTATAAATAAGACCATAAGGGTGATTATCAACTACTTACCTATCCAATCAAGACCCACTCTTGAGGAGAGTAATACTTACTCTAGATAGTTCAAAGTGTTAATAGATCATAACACAATTGCTAATTTAATATGAGATACCATCAAATCTACAAAACTATAATAAAATGTTACTCACATGAAATAACATGCAAGTGATTAAGTTCTCAAATAGGAACTAAGAAATAATCACAATTTCAGAAATATCTGGAGAAGAAAGTATCAACTCTTAGATTTCTAAATTGAATGGAATTTATAACAAAAAGGAAAATGAAGTGAAAATATCAATTCATGTCTAATTGCTATTTTGAATAAGACACCAATATGCAATATAATCCAATACCAAATAATTATTTCAAATGAAATAGTGATGAAATAGTCATTGCATTACATCCTCATTGAATTAACATAATGAAGTACCTACAAAATAGAAAAGTGTTAAAATCTGAATTTAAATTAGCAAATATAAAACAGAATTGAAAACAGAAAAATAAAAAAATAAAAACCAGAGAAAAAAATGGAGAGAAGGCTTACCTGTAGCAGAGCCCAGCAACGGAGCCCCATCAGCAGCCCAGCAAGCACGGGCCAGCACAGCCCAGGATCGGCCCGAGATACCCCTTCGTTAAAAAACAGAGGTGAGGAGCTCGTCCTCATCCTCTCCACCGTGCATGAGCGCCAGCACGACGGCGTGCTCGCCTTCCTCTCTCGCTGGCGGCTCCTCCTCGACCGAAGGCGTGACGAGGCGCGTCCGGGCGCCATATAAATCCCCACGGCGAACCCTAGCCTCAACGCTTTCTCCTCTGCTCCATTTTCTTGCCCTGCCGAAACCCTGGCCGAACCACTCCACCTCACCGCCGGTGAAGGAAGCCTCCCCGATCCAAACCAAGCACACCAGAGTGACCGCTGTCATCGACTTGCTACTCCTGTAGAAGGAATCGATCCGGAGTAGTCCGTAGCGCCGACGCCGATCTCATTCCCCCGACGGCCGGAGCTGGCAATCCCGGCGATGCCGACCACCCCTTGCCTCGCCATCAAGCCCTACATGCTCAGGGTGAGCTCCTCTTCCTCCTCGTGTGCTTGGCATGCTCGATAATCGCCTGTAACATCGCCGCGTTCGATCACCGGCGAGCACCGCCGCAGTACCCCGCCATTGGTCACGCTCCGACGACCAATTCGGGGCGGCGCCGCCACCATCTGGTCTGCCTCGGCGTGCTGGTTCGAAAGAACCCGGTAGCCCATCCTAGCTTGCCCGGAATCGCCGTCGATCGCCGACAAACCCACCGGCAGTGAGCTCCTCTGCCACCGTGGCGATTTTGACCCTGGTCAATGCCTGCGTGGCAGATGACCTGGTCACTGGCCCACCAGCCAGTGACTGTTTGGGTAGATAGCCGGGTGTGTTTAGCCTATTCATTTCAAATTTAAATTCCAAAAAATACTGCAACTTCAAATAATTATAGAAAAATCATATTAACTCAGAAAAATAAAAATAAGACATCAAAATTCTTATAAAAGTAAATTCTATTTAATAAAAATATAATATGAAATTTTTATTTTTAATAAAAATTTAATTGTTTAATACCTGTTAATTAAGCCTTTAATTTAATTCTAAATTCAATTAAAATTAAATAATTAGGAAAACTTTCCAAATTAAATAAAAACCAGTAAATAAATAAAGAAAACATTAAAAACTAATTTTCTTTATTTGTTTATTGTGTTAAATCCTTATTATAAGGATTTAAACCCTGATTAACAATTACCTTAATTATTAATTGTTTAAAAATAATAAATGACAAATTCAATACTATTTTTATTTCAAAGTTATTAATAACTTCAATTTTAAAAATAAAGTTATTAATCTTAGAACTATATGGTTAATAGCAAACCCTAATTCCTTATTGAATGGTATTACAACATTATCATTGCATGTGAAACCCTAGAACCCTAATACCATTAGGAACCTAGCTCCATTAATTCATATGAACCCTAATTTGTTTCTAACCTAAACCCTAGGTTAGGAGATGTGAACATGATACTTTCCTTTGATCCATAGAACCATATTTAGCAATTAAATACTTGCCATGTACACCTAAAATGTAGGAGTCCTATTATCCATAATTTAGTATTCCATGTATGCACACCTATCCTATCTAGATGATCAAATAGGATCAACCCTAGTCCTTATTACCAAGAATCTTATCCTTACTCAGCTTTAATTAGCATCACACCATTGTGATGAACTCCAATACCATCTATACCCAATATTTATCACTACATAACCATAGTCCACTAAACCCTACAAGTACTTCATAACTATGAACCATCCTATTTAGAAGCCAATCATTTCTTACTTAGTGGATCCAATAGCAAACCCTAGGCAACCTCAACCATAATTGTAATGCTTCTTATTACTTAAGAAGTATGTTCTTCCAAATTTATTCTTTGGAAGAAAATAAGGAATCATCACCAACCCTGCCTAATAAGACCTATACACAATAGCCAGCTATCACCAGCAATGTATACCAACCTTGATAGCATCTATTTATAGTAAATTGATCAAGATGCCTAGGCTTAACTCAACCTTGCAAGCCCTTGGTGTTGATGAATCCAACTAGGTTGTGATCCATCTAATACTTACTCCAGCAGCTACTTGGAACCATAGTCAACTATAGAACCCCACCAACCTAATTATCATACTTGTTCTTTATTAAAGAATATGTTCTTCAAAATTTATTCTTTTGAAGTATATGACAAGTAATCATCAACCATGTACTATAGGACTTAAAATTGACAACTGCTCTTTACTTATTATACAACTACTATTCCTGGGTGTGTATGATTGTTACTATGCATTTTACCACCTGCTTATGATTCTAAAACAACATAACCCTGAATAAGAACCTTGTTTGTGAATCACTCTAAAAGTGCAACACACCCTGAACTAATTATTACCACTCACTAATCCTAAATCATCGGGTTAGGTCACGCTTAGAACGATTGCATCTCATACTTATGCATTATTGCATCCTTGCCAATCTTTTAAACATCGTCTTATCGGACGATGATGCTATTTCGAATTTGGAGTTATTGCGTATCGAAGACCTTGACTGCATAATCTTGCATTCAAGAAAGGCAAGTTCATCGCTTGCTCATGTCATTTGAGTATTTTTACCAAATTACTTGCAAAGTACTATGTTTATCACTATTGCATAAAAAACAAAACCACTATTTTCATAACTATGAATATGACTATGTGGTGGGCAATGGAACCATGGATTGTGTTGATATGGTGGAGGTTCCATTGCAAGGGTTTATATCCATCTAGGATTAAACAACAAATGTCGTCCAGTGATTCTTGTGCCGTAATACCCGTGTTAACCATAAGATCTGGAATGGGACGGAGTAGTCAAAAGTGTTTCCACCTCTCGATCATCAACGGATGCTCATTACCGGGTGCACATGATCTCGAGAGACATGATGCAGGGGTGGGAACCCGTAGAAGTCCCAACGGGAATGAGGTCTATGATGGGTTGCAACTGCCGTAGGAATGTATGGTAGAGCCCCATTGTCGTCGTGGTCGGGGCCCACCTTAATTGGCGTAAGTGAACCGGCGTGGACCCAGGGTCGGAGATTGCAACAAAGGGTGGGTGTTCGAGGTAGCGGAGGAACATGATTGACTAGGACCTTATACCGGGCCTCACACCAAAGGAAGTGTGGACGAGAACTTAAGCTCGGTTGGCACCAAGGTTAAGATCTCTTATGGGTAAAGAAACACACCTCAGAGTGTAACGAATCGTGACCAGTCACTCCCTGTTCCGGATATGGAACGCGAACGCGCCAAAGGAGCTCCATGAAGTTCTAGTAAACCGGTGAAGGCTGACGGACATAGTTCTTCTGAATAAAAGCAACCTTTTGAAGAAATGTTTACAAAAACTTGCATTGCCTATGACTTTCTGGTCTATGGCCGTAGCTAGTGCATTAAACACCTCTTTCCTATAATGAACTTGTTGAGTACGCTCGTACTCATCCCACTCTTAAATCCCCGGCTTAGGTATGGAGGCATCAAAGGAGGATCTACAGTGCAACTCGAAGGCCGAGGAGTCAACAACTACTTCAGGAGACAGGACCATGTCAGGAGAGTCAGATACTATATTCAATAAGGAGAAAACCTAGATTAGCAATAGAAAGGAACTATCTTCCTAAACCTAGCTCCTATTTAGCTAGAATCTATTCTTAGCCTCTATAGCTAGTTAAGTACTCTACAAATAGAGTTCGTGATAGGATTAGACTACGAGTCGTTCTTCTGGAGTTTATTTGCAGTTTTACCTCATTGTAAAGTAGGAGGTCGTGATGATCTTATGTAACAGAGTATGTGTGTAATTATATAGACATGCCTTGGACCCGCATATGTTTCGTTGTACCACTCGAGCGATATAATACTAGTGGAACGGTGTTTCATTGGTGTTATATCGACTTGCATACTACACCATGCAGTGGTATGCCGGGTCACCACAGTTGGTATCAGAGCAAATGCTTTTACCTTAGGATTAAAACCCTTTAAAGGAGACCTATAGGATTGGTAGTGTCTATAGGAAGTTGTCTTAGATAAACCAAATCTTCTTGTGACTTGAGATGGATATTCACTTGAGAATAATCCTGACACACTCGAGTCAAACTTTCTTACTTATCTTTGATAAGTGAAGTTAGCTAGCTAATCCCAAGTATGTAGCACCCCATTAAGTCCTTAAAACAATAGATGAGTAGCTCACAGTTGGTATACAATACATGGTAGTCCAAAGAGAGGATACAACCATAAGGAAGATATCCTATTGGAAGATGTGTACCAACACCTGATATGGTTAAGTAAGAGTTATCCAGACTTGTAATAAGAGTAATATCAAGTGATAAAGATAAGTATATAAGAAAAATATCCTACTAGAAGGTGTATACCAAGACAAGTAATGGGTAAGAAAATTATCCAAACTTTTAAAACAACTGATAATAAGGGATGAATATAAGTTATATGAGGTAGTATAAACCATGATGAGTCAATCATGGGAGGTAAGGAAGAGTGATAGAAATAAAATATGTATACTCACATAGTAGAGGTAGTAATCATATATGATTCACTTGAGAATCATTATGTGATGGAGTAGAACATCATAAGTACTTAAGATAAGAAGTCAGTTGTCCAACGATAGTTCAAGATTTATATTCTAAAATCTTGGCAACTGTGCCAAGTATGCCAGAACTATAATTGATAGTTTGAAGAAGGCTTTATTAGAGTATAGCTTATAGAGAAACCCTGGAGTTATAGGTGATATACTCTAATAGTTATGAGTTTAGAGTAGCTATATTAGAATCTAGAGATAGCATGTATAGTAGTCCTCAATCAAATGGAAGTAAGTAGTACTTCCAGAGAAAATTAGGTTAACCACAACCATCCCAAACCACTTTGTTTCAAGTTTATCTCATTGCAAATGTGCAATTAAGGTAAAGGTTGAGACAAATAGTAGAAATCCACATATTCGTGCTAAGTATCACGATATAAACCTATTTTATGTGGTGTTGTATACTACACATCAGAGCCTGATGTCTAGAGATGTCTTACTCAACTAATATATTCAGGCTTATGATGGTGTGTATTATATGCACAACGCTGAATCTTCTTGGATTTTATTGGATTTTCATTGTTTGACTAGATCCAAACATGAAGTTTGACCTTGATATGCAAATGCATGTTGCAATATCAAGTTCCTACTTGATGCTATAGATCTAGAGGGTAATATATTCGTGTGAGGAAGTGACGAATTGTGAAGATTCTGGAGACAAGATGAAGGATCATCACTAGATAGAAGCAATATTGTGGGAAGTAACCACAATACTCTGAAGGAAGTACAATCAGAAACTCATGCTTACCTCAATAGAGGAGTACTTTAGTACGAAAGAAGCATGAAGGTGAGAAAGATAATGCATGATTATGGTGAAGCTAAAGCAGATCCATAATTATTATAGAAGAGGGAATGCATGGGAAATCACCTTGGATACTATATTCATAGTGGATTTCTTGCAAAATAAACCCTGAAGGAAGGAAGATGACTTATGAAACCATAGCAGATATAAGAAGACCACAGTTAGTAATAGAAGACCACAGTTGTGGTATAGGATCAATACTGCGAGATAAAGAAGAAGATGTCTCGTCCAGTTGATAAAAACCTATACTAGAATCCATTTTTAGATAACAAATAGCCACAATTGGTAACAAGTAGTCCACCATTGGATTATTTGTACCAAGAAGTTGAGAACAAATAAAATTTTGTTAGCCAAATAATAAGGACTTATAATCATTTAGTTGAAGTATTCACATTGGTTATCCACAATTGAGTGGATACACCACAAAGATTCTTCGCAAAACCTTAGAGGAATATAAACCATAAGTTAGACCCAGACCCATATTCTAACCATAAGTCCAATGGTTGGAAGAGAAGAAGTTGAAGACCATAAGAAAACTCTAAGGGGTAGAGTAAAGATTGAGTTGGATGTACAGTACCTCAATACTTTAGGCTATATAGAAGCAGAAGGTCTGAACTGAGAGGAAGTTCGATCTTATTTTCATAAGGGTGTTGAACACTACTTTCAGAAGGATGTCAGACCAGAAGCCGAGGTTTATACCTCGAGGTAGTAAGAAGTGGACTATATACTTGAGAAAGTGAGTAATATCTACTCAAAGTACGAAAGCCAAGTATGTCAAGCATGAAGTAGTTGGACGAAGGAAGTACTATAGGCCCAATAAAGCTCAACTAGGTCAAAGACTGAAGAAGATTGACCTTACCAAAACTAAAGTCTATTTGAAAGATTCCTTTCATGGAACCTAAAGAACCTAAAATAGATATAAGTCTCAACTATGATCCATGATTGGATAGACTAAATGAGTCTAATCCATTCTTAGGGAAATAAATACTCAAGACCATTCCTTTGGTAAGTACCTTACTAAGTACCATTATTGCAGTTTTGGTAGTAAGGGAAAACAAAGACCTATTAAGCAATTAGGAGTTTATTATCAAATTAGCCTTCAAATAAGACCAGCAGCACCAGAAGAAGTCTCAATCATTGAATCTTCAATGAGAAAGGAAACAAGCTTATAGAGTAGGAAGAAATCAATGAATCAAAGTAAGAACCATGGTTCAGAGACAAACCCTAATGGATTCCAGGAAGAATCTGGACAAGGGATATATTCAATTATATCCAGTGAGATCACCAGGGAGTTCGAGAAAAGTTTTAGTCTATACAAGTAAGATCCACACTCCGAAACGTGAGAGAGATCAAACTTCGAGGACGAAGTTTCGTTTAAGGGGTAGAGACTGTAATATCCCAGGTATTGGGGTTACAAAAATAGAGTAAACAGATGTGTGCATTGCATTCATGCATAGAAAATCTGGGAATTTTCGCGCTTTAAAGTAAAACAGTAACTGAAGTTTCACTTGACCTTGGTGGAATTGAAGTAGCTCATCAAGTCAAGCGCTACAAACCTCAATGTGACTTTGCTAAAACCTTGTCTTGGGAAGAGATGATTTGATCTAAGGGGTTAGATCAAATGGAACTAACAATCAACACAACAACACCTTGCTCAATGATCAATTGCTTGATCTTATAAAAGATTATAATATGGTAATTCTTGTCATAACATATGAACATCCATTTAATGGGAAATCAAGTAACAATAATTGGTGAAACTATCCTTCACTTATCTTTTCCATGTCTTAAACTAATCCATGATCCTACCTTGAACCTCATGGTATTCATTTTACTTCATTCTTGGAAACATGACAAGGGGATCAACTCTAGAAATATATGTTCTTCTCTATTCCAAATAGTTAAGAATCAAACCTAGAGAGGTGAGAGTTCTATTATAATTATTATAGAAGCATTAACAAACCTTGAGTTAAACCTTGGATATGCATCCAAGTATTCAAATCATCATCTTTAAGAGAAACCCTAGGATATTATTTAAGACCTTTCCTAGAGAGAGAACCCAATTATATTAACCATAGATATTGGTGAACCATAGTTATCTTTGGAGAATAACCTTAGGTTAGTATTGAAGTCCTTCCCAAGTGAGAGAGCCTATTCATATCAATCCAAGCTTTACCTATTTCAGAATAAAGGACAACCTTTGAACTATAGTATTAGGAGGTAAACCATTTCATTTTGGAGTGATGGGATAACCAAATACCAAGTGGAATAAGACTATATCCATGAATTAGGGAAATAAGGATTGGACTAATCCAACTAAGTTAGACAATTGAATCCTTAGCTTAGCTACCTAAATAAATATTAGGAGTACACCCTAAACCCTAGAATAACTATTCCTATATGAGAGAACTCAAGCTATGGTGTTACACTCAAGTTAATGAGGCAACACTTGGACTTGGGAAAGAGAACTATCCATATACCCAGATGATTATATCATCATTCCCTGGAAAGAACCCTAAGAATTATCTCAGGCAATCTCCTGGGATATAAACTATAGAGGCCACCATAATAGCTCATCCTAGAAAATAAAATAGAAGTGTTATACCTTAGTTCATCAAGACAATGCTTGATCATGGAAGTGAGAAACCCATTTAATGAGAGATCCCTTAGGAAGCCAAACCTTGATCATTATAAATTGAGTGATGACCATAAACCTTAAGAACCTGAGGTAGAGATATTTAGAACAAGTTGATCATGCCTAATCCATGATCATGCTCTTGAGGTATGTGCGGATAAGTTAAACCCTAATAGGATAAGTAGATATCATTCACCACATGAAATCATAGGGAGGTAACTAGTAAGCAACCATAGACTTATATCCCAACCTTTACTTGTGAACCACATGATGATCATAAGTACAATTTTACCACATTTACATTCCACCTATTCTTCACTTCAGAACCACAAGAAAACCTTTAGAGTAAAAATCTATACTTTACATGATGAGAAACCATCCATCCATATGACCAAAGTTAACTATAAAAAGAACTATAACAACTTTAGTTACTTTAACAATAGCTTAAGGATATAATAGAGATCTATTGATATAAGATAAAACCAATTCTCAAGTCCTTAGTAATTAAAAGAGAACAAAAACAATTAAGCAAGAAACCATATTATTTTGGTTAGGGAGGAATAAACCCTAGCAAATGCAATATGATGTCATCCCAATTCTATAAATTAGAATTGTATCTCAACCCTAGTTTACACATCACTATGGAGATTGCAATATAAACCTAGACCATAATTGAGAATCAAACCCATGGCCATTATGTAAATATCATTAGGACCCTGGTATGGCATATTAATGAAATCTTATGCTTCACTTATTAAACCTGAGAAAACCCCTTGTGATACATCTTATAAATAAGACCATAAGGGTGATTATCAACTACTTACCTATATAATTAAGACCCAACCTTGGGGAGAGTAATATCTACTCTAGATAGTTCAAAGTGTTAATAGATCATAACACAATTGCTAATTTAATATGAGATACCATCAAATCTACAAAACTATAATAAAATGTTACTCACATGAAATAACATGCAAGTGATTAAGTTCTCAAATAGGAACTAAGAAATAATCACAATTTCAGAAATATCTGGAGAAGAAAGTATCAACTCTTAGATTTCTAAATTGAATGGAATTTATAACAAAAAGGAAAATGAAGTGAAAATATCAATTCATGTCTAATTGCTATTTTGAATAAGACACCAATATGCAATATAATCCAATACCAAATAATTATTTCAAATGAAATAGTGATGAAATAGTCATTGCATTACATCCTCATTGAATTAACATAATGAAGTACCTACAAAATAGAAAAGTGTTAAAATCTGAATTTAAATTAGCAAATATAAAACAGAATTGAAAACAGAAAAATAAAAAAATAAAAACCAGAGAAAAAAATGGAGAGAAGGCTTACCTGTAGCAGAGCCCAGCAACGGAGCCCCATCAGCAGCCCAGCAAGCACGGGCCAGCACAGCCCAGGATCGGCCCGAGATACCCCTTCGTTAAAAAAGAGGTGAGGAGCTCGTCCTCATCCTCTCCACCGTGCATGAGCGCCAGCACGACGGCGTGCTCGCCTTCCTCTCTCGCTGGCGGCTCCTCCTCGACCGAAGGCGTGACGAGGCGCGTCCGGGCGCCATATAAATCCCCACGGCGAACCCTAGCCTCAACGCTTTCTCCTCTGCTCCATTTTCTTGCCCTGCCGAAACCCTGGCCGAACCACTCCACCTCACCGCCGGTGAAGGAAGCCTCCCCGATCCAAACCAAGCACACCAGAGTGACCGCTGTCATCGACTTGCTACTCCTGTAGAAGGAATCGATCCGGAGTAGTCCGTAGCGCCGACGCCGATCTCATTCCCCCGACGGCCGGAGCTGGCAATCCCGGCGATGCCGACCACCCCTTGCCTCGCCATCAAGCCCTACATGCTCAGGGTGAGCTCCTCTTCCTCCTCGTGTGCTTGGCATGCTCGATAATCGCCTGTAACATCGCCGCGTTCGATCACCGGCGAGCACCGCCGCAGTACCCCGCCATTGGTCACGCTCCGACGACCAATTCGGGGCGGCGCCGCCACCATCTGGTCTGCCTCGGCGTGCTGGTTCGAAAGAACCCGGTAGCCCATCCTAGCTTGCCCGGAATCGCCGTCGATCGCCGACAAACCCACCGGCAGTGAGCTCCTCTGCCACCGTGGCGATTTTGACCCTGGTCAATGCCTGCGTGGCAGATGACCTGGTCACTGGCCCACCAGCCAGTGACTGTTTGGGTAGATAGCCGGGTGTGTTTAGCCTATTCATTTCAAATTTAAATTCCAGAAAATACTGCAACTTCAAATAATTATAGAAAAATCATATTAACTCAGAAAAATAAAAATAAGACATCAAAATTCTTATAAAAGTAAATTCTATTTAATAAAAATATAATATGAAATTTTTATTTTTAATAAAAATTTAATTGTTTAATACCTGTTAATTAAGCCTTTAATTTAATTCTAAATTCAATTAAAATTAAATAATTAGGAAAACTTTCCAAATTAAATAAAAACCAGTAAATAAATAAAGAAAACATTAAAAACTAATTTTCTTTATTTGTTTATTGTGTTAAATCCTTATTATAAGGATTTAAACCCTGATTAACAATTACCTTAATTATTAATTGTTTAAAAATAATAAATGACAAATTCAATACTATTTTTATTTCAAAGTTATTAATAACTTCAATTTTAAAAAATGAAGTTATTAATCTTAGAACTATATGGTTAATAGCAAACCCTAATTCCTTATTGAATGGTATTACAACATTATCATTGCATGTGAAACCCTAGAACCCTAATACCATTAGGAACCTAGCTCCATTAATTCTTATGAACCCTAATTTGTTTCTAACCTAAACCCTAGGTTAGGAGATGAGAACATGATACTTTCCTTTGATCCATAGAACCATATTTAGCAATTAAATACTTGCCATGTTCACCTAAAATGTAGGAGTCCTATTATCCATAATTTAGTATTCCATGTATGCACACCTATCCTATCTAGATGATCAAATAGGATCAACCCTAGTCCTTATTACCAAGAATCTTATCCTTACTCAGCTTTAATTAGCATCACACCATTGTGATGAACTCCAATACCATCTATACCCAATATTTATCACTACATAACCATAGTCCACTAAACCCTACAAGTACTTCATAACTATGAACCATCCTATTTAGAAGCCAATCATTTCTTACTTAGTGGATCCAATAGCAAACCCTAGGCAACCTCAACCATAATTGTAATGCTTCTTATTACTTAAGAAGTATGTTCTTCCAAATTTATTCTTTGGAAGAAAATAAGGAATCATCACCAACCCTGCCTAATAAGACCTATACACAATAGCCAGCTATCACCAGCAATGTATACCAACCTTGATAGCATCTATTTATAGTAAATTGATCAAGATGCCTAGGCTTAACTCAACCTTGCAAGCCCTTGGTGTTGATGAATCCAACTAGGTTGTGATCCATCTAATACTTACTCCAGCAGCTACTTGGAACCATAGTCAACTATAGAACCCCACCAACCTAATTATCATACTTGTTCTTTATTAAAGAATATGTTCTTCAAAATTTATTCTTTTGAAGTATATGACAAGTAATCATCAACCATGTACTATAGGACTTAAAATTGACAACTGCTCTTTACTTATTATACAACTACTATTCCTGGGTGTGTATGATTGTTACTATGCATTTTACCACCTGCTTATGATTCTAAAACAACATAACCCTGAATAAGAACCTTGTTTGTGAATCACTCTAAAAGTGCAACACACCCTGAACTAATTATTACCACTCACTAATCCTAAATCATCGGGGTAGGTCACGCTTAGAACGATTGCATCTCATACTTATGCATTATTGCATCCTTGCCAATCTTTTAAACATCGTCCTTACCGGACGATGATGCTATTTCAGAATTTGGAGTTATTGCGTATCGAAGACCTTGACTGCATAATCTTGCATTCAAGAAAGGCAAGTTCATCGCTTGCTCATGTCATTTGAGTATTTTTACCAAATTACTTGCAAAGTACTATGTTTATCACTATTGCATAAAAAACAAAACCACTATTTTCATAACTATGAATATGACTATGTGGTGGGCAATGGAACCATGGATTGTGTTGATATGGTGGAGGTTCCATTGCAAGGGTTTATATCCATCTAGGATTAAACAACAAATGTCATCCAGTGATTCTTGTGCCGTAATACCCGTGTTAACCATAAGATCTGGAATGGGACGGAGTAGTCAAAAGTGTTTCCACCTCTCGATCATCAACGGATGCTCATTACCGGGTGCACATGATCTCGAGAGACATGATGCAGGGGTGGGAACCCGTAGAAGTCCCAACGGGAATGAGGTCTATGATGGGTTGCAACTGCCGGCGTAGGAATGTATGGTAGAGCCCTGCATTGTCGTCGTGGTCGGGGCCCAGCCTTAATTGGCGTAAGTGAACCGGCGTGGACCCAGGGGCGGAGATTGCAACAAAGGGTGGGTGTTCGAGGTAGCGGAGGAACATGATTGACTAGGACCTTATACCGGGCCTCACACCAAAGGAAGTGTGGACGAGAACTTAAGCTCGGTTGGCACCAAGGTTAAGATCTCTTATGGGTAAAGAAACACACCTCTCCAGAGTGTAACGAACTGTGACCAGTCACTCCCTGTTCCGGGATATGGAACTGCGAACGCGGCCGGAAAGGAGCTCCATGAAGTTCTAGTAAACCGGTGAAGGTGACGGACATAGTTCTTCTTAAAAGCAACCTTTTGAAGAAATGTTTACAAAAACTTGCATTGCCTATGACTCTATGGCCGTAGCTAGTGCATTAAACACCTCTTTCCTATAATGAACTTGTTGAGTACGCTCGTACTCATCCCACTCTTAAATCCCCTGCTTAGGTATGGAGGCATCAAAGGAGGATCTACGGCAACTCGAAGGCCGAGAGTCAACAACTACTTCAGAGACAGGACCATGTCAGGAGAGTCAGATACTATATTCAATAAGGAGAAAACCTAGATTAGCAATAGAAAGGAACTATCTTCCTAAACCTAGCTCCTATTTAGCTAGAATCTATTCTTAGCCTCTATATCTAGTTAAGTACTCTACAAATAGAGTTCGTGATAGGATTAGACTACGAGTCGTTCTTCTGGAGTTTATTTGCAGTTTTACCTCATTGTAAAGTAGGAGGCTGTGATGATCTTATGTAACAGTCTGTGTGTAATTATATAGACATGCCTTGGACCATATGTTTGTTGTACCACTCTGAGCGATATAATACTAGTGGAACGGTGTTTCATTGGTGTTATATCAGACTTGCATACTACACCATGCAGTGGTATGCCGGGTCACCACAGAAACATAGTTTTTCATACCATGGTTAGATGAGCATGGTACTTATCAAAGTAATAATGAACTTTCTCAGCTCGATAATAGAACTTCGCCACGATTATGGCCTTTGACCTATTTGACCATAATTCACACTTCGGGTGAGATATATCTGTCATCACTGCAATCTTCTCATGGGTCCGCCTATTTTCTTCTGATTCATCGGAAGCAACAACTTTTGAAGATGAAGAGCAAGTCAGCAGAAGATCATTTATAGAAGTATCCATAAAATAAAAAAGGTGATTGACTGCTTATAGATTAGGGTCTCGGTAGCCACACGAAGGCGATTTAAAGCATGTTATTCGACCGCAGCAACAATTTCGCTCTTCTTCTTCACCAATGCTGCCATAGTATAAAGACCAGCTATATCTTTATTTAGTCCAGAAATTTGATCGCGCAGACAACGCACAAGTTCGATTCATAAATAGTAGAAGAATGCAAAGAACTATCGACTCAGGAAGAAGTCGAAGGATTCTGCAACAAAATATTTAATATACATCCTCATAAAATCATCAAAAGGAAATTACCGAATGCAGAAAACTCCCATCGGGAGCCAGCAAAGCATTTCATTCAAAAGGTTATGATGAAAGTTAAGTGCCAACAACAGAGTCAGCTTAATTCATTACAGAGCAAGGGTCAAATGTATTCATGTTACAACTAAAAAAGTTAGTAAGTTCAGCTTGATCAAATCCGCGCCGATGAACTTGGTGCAGCTTCGGATGCAGCATTCTTCTTGTCTTCAGCAACTAATTTAAGGAGACGACTGGCGCATGACAATGAGGGTTGTTTAAAAGGATCAAGGTCGACAAGGCAACCATTTTTGCATCCACTGGTAGTGCTTTGGATAGTTTCTCCAGGTCAGAACCAAATCCATGCCCCATCAAAAGTTGAAAAGTGAGGACTGCTCCGTAAAGACGAGAACATCGCTTCAATACCTCAATAGCGTCAGAGGAGTCGACGAAGAAAGTATCCGCCATTTCTCCAAGAGTCTTGTTCTGGTTCAGTTTTGGGAACATCATCGAGAATAACCTCGACAAAGCTCCTTTGGTCTTCTTTAAGAGATCTTGGATCTGGTTGCTACATTCAGTTGCAATTGAAAGGGAATCCAACATAGAGTTCACTCGAAGCTTGTTTGTATGGTCAACATGCATGTCGGCGGTATCTGGAATATCATGGAGAAACAATTTATTACAATAATAAAATATTCCGAGGAAAAGAAGAAGCATACAAGCATGAAGAAATCTTACTTAACAAACTTTCAATGGACTCGCGGAGAGCGCCTTCTTTATTGTCCGCTTCAATGAAAGCCTTGTGTCTTGCCTCCTGCTCCTCCTTCATCTTCTTCTTCTTCAGCTTATTCAGTTCGTCCTTTAGGTTTGCGTTTTCGCTCTGTGCCTCGGCTGCTAGCCTGTTAGCCTCTAGCACTTGATGAGCCGAAGTTTTAGCAGCCTTGCAAAGTTGGACAAAGTTGGACGTTTTCTGCTTCTAGTCGAACGAACTGACCAGCAAAATCTACCACAATATCAACTACGGCATGAATTGGCCGCAATAAGAGAATCAAAGGACCGCGTTAGGTTATACAACAGGCATATCTTAACCTATGCTTGGCTTTTTTTTCAAAGAGCCAATCATCGACTCGCGGGCTGATGGATACTACGCTGGATACTATTTACTAAAAATAAATGCTTACATGATCACTCGAAGACGGAGGAGCAAAGGCGCTTGCTGAAGGATTAATTGTAGAAGCTTTAACCTTGGCCACAGTTGTTCTTGGCAGAGGAGTGGCGGTATGATCACTTTCGGTAGTCGAAGGCATCGATTCCTTTGCAGACTCTGCCTTATCAGAAATTATCTTTGCCCTCTTTGAAACATGAACGTCGTCATCTTCGTCGAAACTAGTCAAAGCAGAAATGAATTTTAGTAAGCTAAAAGAAGCTAAGTGGAAGTAAAAAGAAACAAAGGGAGAAAAGGAAGCTTACGAAATTGACTCCAAGTCATCCTCTTCTGCGAAGAGTCTTGATGGTTCTTTTATGACCTGAGGAGACGAAGTCTCTCGAGAAGGTGCAGGCGAAGGGATTGCATCAGCATCATCGTCATCCCGTCCGCTAGGACTCGACTCCGCTATTGTCATCAGATCTTCATTAATTTTCCTGCGATGCTTGGACTTGATAAGTGCATCATCTTCAGGGGCTTCATCACCCGAAGCATCGCTATCCTCGAGAACATTCCGGTCATCCTCAGTTTTTGGAAGCATCGTCATCTTCCGGAGCTGCTCCACTTTCGAGCGTCTGTGGATAGCATTGAGCGATGGTAGAAGCTTGTCGAAAGCAAAAGAACAAATCTTATGTTCCGGAGCAAAAAATGACATCGGATGCAAAGGCAATTAAAATAATTACCTCGGAAGGAAGGTGCTTAAAATCAAAAGGAGGGCGAGCTGAAGTCATAGATATGGTATCGTTCTGGCTGAAGCAAGTCAGACGCCTCACCTCGTCCCGAAGATCTTCTTCAGAAAAATCATTCAGGCTGGCCCTCGATTTATCCTTGGCACCAGTATACAACCAGAGTTGATGGGCTCTCGACATTACTGGCTGCACTCGACGCTTCAGGAACACTGTGACTACTTCAGTACCGCACATTGTCTGACCTCCTACACTCTTTAGATCTAAGATCTTTTCGTACAATTGGTCGGCTACCTCGCTTTCCTCAGCAGTCAAGGTGTTTTGCCAGGACTTCTTCGGCACAGCAGCGAGAACATATTCGAATGGTGGCAAATTAGATCGACGGTCTGGTGTCGGGATGTCCCGAAGATAAAACCACTTCTACCGCCAGCCTTGGACAGACTCTGTCATCGGAAAGTTGAAGTAGTTGACTTCCTTCCTGACGATGAAGCCGACACCACCGACCATGTGAGGGCCATCGTTTCCACTGTGGCATTTGACATAAAAAATCTTCCTCCACAGACCCCAGTGGGGATCAATGCTGATGTAGGCTTCGCACACAGTGATAAAGATGGAGAGGTGGAGAATGGAATTCGGGGTCAGCTGTTAGTGCTGGACCCCGTAGGAAAAAAGGAGGCAACAAAGAAATTCGTGGGCTGGAAGGGAAAGCCCACGCTGCAGAAAGGCAACGAACATGACAGTAAAGCGCTTTGGAGGCTTTGGGCGAGAAACAAAACCTGGATGAGCGAAGTCTCAGATTCGGCAGAAGAAATGAGCCCTAGCGACCTCATCTTGTTCTCCTCTTGCTTGGAGATGGTGGATGCTGTCCAATCAAGGCTAGCTTTGGGTGCGCCTGTGGCACCAGAGCTGGCAGTACCTGATACGTCCCAAACGTATCTATAATTTTTGACGCTCCATGCTTGTTTTGTTACAATTCTTATATGTTTTATGTGCACTTTTCCACACTTTTTAGCATTTTCTGGGTATAACCTATTAACGCGTCGTAGTGCCGCTGTTTCTGTGTTTTTGTAAAAGTTGTACATGAAAGTTTCTCAGAATTGGACGAAACAAATGCCCAGAGTCTTACTTTTCCGCTACGAAGACGGAGCCAGAAGGACACGCGCAGGAGAGCTGCCACGTGGTTGATGACCCACAAGTATAGGGGATCGCAACAGTCTTCGAGGGAAGTATTACCCAATTTATTGATTCGACACAAGGGGAGACAAAGAATACTTGTAAGCCTTAACAGCGGAGTTATCAATTCAGCTGCACAAACACTTGCTCGCAAGAGTTTATCATACAACCGTTTATGGCGTAGGAATAGTGAAATAACAGGCGGTGAAATAAAGACAGCGTAGTGATTATAGTAAACAACAGGATTAAAATACATAGGCACACGACGGATTAACGCGTTGCATGGATGAGAGAAACTCATATAACAATCAAAGCAGGGGCATTTGCAGATAATAATAAAACGGTATCCAAGTACTAATCAATCAATAGGCATGTGTTCCATATTTAGTCGTACGTGCTCGCAATGAGAAACTTGCACAACATCTTTTGTCCTACCAAAGGTGGCAGCCTCTAGGAAACTATTGAAATTAAGGTACTCCTTTTAGAGCACCGGAGCAAAGCATTAACACTCGTGAACACATGTGATCCTCACATCACTACCATCCCTCCGTTGTCCCGATTTATGTCACTTCATCCATTGTTCCCACAATGACATGTATACAACTTGCAAGTACAAACAACGAATATCTTCATGAATCAATAACATGTTCGGATCTGAGATGGCACTCGGGCCCTAGTGACAAGCATTAAGCATAACAAGTTGCAACAATATCATAAATGACATCTACGGATACTAGGCACTATGCCCTAACAATCTTATGACTATTACATGACCAATCTCATCCAATCCTACCATCCCCTTCACTACAGCAGGGGAATTACTCACACATGGATGGGGGAAACATTGCTGGTCGATGGAGAGGCGGTGATGGCGCGATGATCTCCTCAATTCCCGTCCGGCGGAGTGCCGGAACGGACTTCCGCTCCCGAGACGGAGTTTCGCGATGTGGCGTCTGGAGGGTTTCTGCGACTTCGACTTCTCTCCGTGCGTTTTAGGTCGAGGGCGATAAGTAGTCCGAAGGAGGGCGTCGGGGGCCACGAGGGGGCCACACACTGGGGGCGCCCCCTCCCGGGCCGCGCCGGCCTAGTGTGTGGGGCCGTGCTTACCGGCTTGCCCTCGGCTCCGTGAGTCTTCGGGGAAAATAGGGCCTTCAGTATAAATTCCGAGGTTTTCCGAAAGTTGGATTTCTGCACAAAAATGAGACACCGAGCAATTCTGCTGAAAACAGCGTTAGTCGTGTTAGTTGTATCCAAAATACACAAATTAGAGGCAAAACAATAGCAAAAGTGTTCGGGAAAGTAGATACGTTGGACGTATCAACTCCCCCAAGCTTAGCTTATTGCTTGTCCTCAAGCAATTCAGTTAACAACTGAGCGATAAAAGACTTTCACGAACACATTTGCTCATATGATGTATATATTCTCATGCTATGGCTAATACTTAAGCAGTTCATAATGAGATACATGCAAATAAGATCATCCAACAGCTATGTCAATCATGGAGAGGTACCAACAATTAATAATAAGCATCATGAATCATGTATATAAGCAGGATTGCAATGTTCATAAGAGAATATGATAAAGTGGTATCTCGCTTGCCCGTATTTGATCGGCAAAACATAAATGCCCAGGCACCTCTGAGTTCATAGAAAGACTAGAAGTAGTGATTGTCAAAGATAAAAGCATCAAAGTTATACCACAATCAATCATATTTTGAGACAAGCATATTATACTAAGAATGACAGTTGTGCTCTCAAGATAGTGCTCAAAGAAAGAATGGAGACACAACATAAAAGTAAAAGATTGACCCTTCGCAGAGGGAAGCAGGGATTAACATGCGCTAGAGCTTTTCATTTTTAAAAACAGGAGTAAAATTATTTTGAGAAGTGCTTGTTGTTGTCAACGAATGGTAATGGGTACACTAACTACCTCATCAACCGACTCCCAAGAGCGGCTCCCATGAATTATTTGTATGTTTATGTGGCACTCCTTCCAGCCTTTCTTACACAAACCATGGCTAACCGAATCCTCGGTGCTGCCAACAATCACATACCATGAAGGAGTGCCTTTTTATTTAAGTTTTATTATGATGATGACACTCCTCCCAACCTTGCTTACACAAGCCATGGCTAACCGAATCCCGGTGCCGTCCAACAATCACAAACCATGGAGGAGTGTCTATCTAAGTTAATTAATTTGGGACTGGGAATCCCATTGCCAGCTCTTTTTGCAAGATTATTGGATAAGCGGATGTGCCACTAGTCCATATGAGAGTCCGTCAAAAGTAAATGACAAGGTTGAAAGCTAAACACCACATACTTCCTCATGAGCTATGAAACATTAACACAAATTGAGAAGCATTTTGAAAGTTTTAAAGGTAGCACATGAGAATTTACTTGGAATGGTTTGAAATGCCATGCATAGGTATTTATGGTGGACACTTTGGAGCAACTTGGTTTTCAGGTGTTTGGAAGCACGAGCAGCGTTCCCGCTCAGTACAAGTGAAGGCTAGCAAAAGACTAGGAGCGACAAATCAAGAGGGCAGTAACTGTCATAATCATGCTTGCGGCAAAATAAATTAGGCATAAAAGTGATGCAAGAACTCTGCAATATAAATCATCGAGGCTTAATTGACTTTTTGTTCAGTCATATGCATGCGTGAGCATGTGCCAAGTCGATATAAATGAATTATTCAGAGGAGGATACCACAATGCCATACTTACTTATGAATAAAACAATGCAAGCGAACATCCATGATATGCTACTCATATTAATAAATTGGAGCTAAACATGAGAGATCATGAACTACTAGACTTTATCAAATATCATATACCTCACATGAACCAGCTAAGCATGCTCACATGGATGAGTATATGTACCAAAATGAAAAAAATAGAGTTCATACCAGCCTCTCACCACAATCCAATTGTTGTAGATCGTCATTATTGCCTTTCACTTGTGTAGCTTGGATAATATGAAATGAAAACCACGCTCCAGCCACCGAAGACCATTGAACTCATGATGAACTTTACAAACCAAATAAGAACAGCAAATATTTTTGGTGTTTCGAATTGGAAACAAGAACAAAAGAAACAAGCAAACAAAGCAAGATCTTTTTGGGTTTTCTCATAGCAAACCAACGATAGTAAATAAAGTAAACTAAGAGCAAGGAACCAAATAAACAAATGGTGAAGAGAAACAACAGAAATATTTTTGGTCTTTTTGTGTTTTAGGAAAGAAACAAAGCAAAAACAAGAGAATGCAAACTAAAAGAAACACAGAAAAGCAGGATGACAGAAATCTGCCAAAACCTGACAGCAGTACAGAAATCGAAATTAACAAAAATCTTCCATTGCTCAGCTCAAAAGTGTTCAACTAATGAAAGTTAGATAACAACCTGGGGCACATGCTCAAAAATTGGCAACTCAAAATAACGTTCTGGCTGTGCGTACGAATTTTTTTGGTAACAGCCCAGAATCTGTTTTTGGACAGCACTTCCCCAAATATCATCTCCTTCTCATTAGAAAACCACTCTAAGAAACTAAACAAGTATGTACAAGTATCCAGCAACCATAATATGCAAAGAATGAGTGATGCCGGTATACCTCCCCCAAGCTTAGGCTTTTGGCCCAAGTGGAGTTCATTCCCACGGTCCCCATGAAGTGGTGTCTCCGTAGTACGACGAAGAACGACCCTCCAGGTATGTGCTGGAGGAAACATCGGGGTATGTGACGGTGCAGTCGTAGGAGGGCTCGGCGTCCTCGGAGTCATGCTGCTGGTGGAAGTCTTGTATCTTCATATGTTCCTCCACCTCCTCCTTAGTGAGCGACCATGATTGCCTGTCAATATTGAACAAACTGGCTGGGGAAGAGGGATTTCCTTCTCATTCCCGTCAGCAAACAACATTCTATAGACCATATTATCTATAGTGGAATCAGTAGTAACAAAATGATGACTCTTCATAGCAGCAATATCAAGTCTCCTAGGAGTTAATGGCACATCATTAGAATCAAGAGGGAGTCTTAAATGTGTTAAAATGTGCAGTGCAATAGTTCCTCCAAAAATAGGCCCCCTGCTAGACAGGCGGCGAGCAATAAGAGAACCAAGATGATAAAGTGTCTGTCCAGTAAGTGCAGCATTCAAGAAAGCAAGATGGTAGCTAGAGATATTGCTAGTATTTTCTCTACCAAGAATGCTAGTAGCAATGTAATATGCAAAATATTTAATGGCGGGAGTTGAATGTTTCTTATCTTCCCGCGCTGAATGGTGCGCAATCATCTTCGGTGATCCCTCGATAGAGCTCAACGGGTCCCGGGGGTTGTCATCGATCCTCCTTGCTGTACCTACAGGGGCAATATCCAATGCACGACAAAATTCTTCCAATTCCATAGTAACAGGATTACCATAGATCTTGAATGCAACTGTCGGCTCATATTGTGTGTTGTGGAACTTGAAGCTCTCAACGAAAATTTTGGTGAGCATGTGGTATTGCTCCCTTTCATCTCCCACGTAGGTGGCTAAGCCTGCCCTGTGGACAAGGGTGAAGAAGTCATCCAATATCCCTGCATTTGTCAGAAAATCATAACATGGGAAGGATGAAGCATTAGGAGCCCCATTGTCCTCCTCGCGCGCGAAGCTAGGCGCGATGATATCCTCATTGTAGGATCGCCTAATCTGAGTGGACGCCCTCGAGGGCCTACCGGTGCTGGTTGTTCCTTTCTTGAACAATTCTCCAAATTTGAATTTCTTCATCTTCCTCTTCTAAAATTTTCAACAACCATTATAAAATTTGATTTCAAGGTATATAATTGAGGGGAGCTACTATAGGAACTTGCTAGAGTACTAAACATGCATCAAAACTAGTTTCTACCACTTAGAACAAGCATGCAAGCTCACTAAACATGTTATCTACATCAGCAAAATATTCAAGATATACTCAACCAAACAAAATTCTAATTAGACAATCAAAGGAGTCACATACCAAGGAGTAAATGTGCCAAATTTCAAAAGAAACTGGCTGAGCAAGGAGATCGAGAAATGCGAGTTCTTGAGCAAACGCGAGTGAGAGGAACACAGTGAGTTTTTTCGGAGAGAGAAGAGAGTGGGAAGAGAAGTGGGGCAAAGGGGGGCCCACACACTGGCGCGCCCCCCTTGCCGCACGGGGTGCCACTGGGGTGCCCCAGCTGGTCAGCCCAGTGCTCAGTGCCTCTTCGAAAAATAGGACTACCGTATAATTTTTGTAAATTTTTGAGAACTTCAAAAATGCACATTTTCGGGTGTTAAATTAATTATTACTGCGCAGGAAAATGATTTCAAAATCTTAAACAACTAAAGCATATTGCAAAACAAAAAGTGCTACAGCAAGTAAAACAAATGGAGGGAGAAAGAAAGAAAGAAATGTTGTTTAGCTCTCTTATGCATTAAAATATACTTGTTAACAAGGTTGATCAAGTCTTGCTACCAAATAAATTTTATATGACATAAGAAGAAATAAACCTCAAATCAATCATGTTACCTTATATTGAATTGATATGGATCCAATCACAAGAGTTTGATATTCTTCTTTAGGATCATATAGGACAATCGATGGATCCCACTTTGATATTTTTCACATTAAAAATTGTATTAACTCCATATACTTTATCAATCCTCTTGGGAAAATAGACAGTATGTTCCTTATCATCAACATTGAAAGTAACCATGCCTTTATTGCAATCAATAACAGCCCCTGCAGTATTAAGAAAGGGTCTTCCAAGAATAATAGACATATTATCATCTTCAGGCATTTCCAACACAACAAAATCAGTTAATATCAAGCAATGTTGAGTAACTTGAACAAGAACATTTTCACATACACCAACAGGAATAGCAGTAGATTTATCAGCCATTTGCAAAGATATATCAGTTGGTATTAACTTATCTAAATCAAGTCTCTTATAAAGAGAAAAAGGCATTACACTAACACCCGCTCCCAAATCACATAGAGCAGTTCTAACATAATTATTCTTGATGGAACAAGGAATAGTCGGTATACTGGTCTCCAAGCTTCTTTGGAATCTTACCACCTAAGGAGTAATTAGCGAGCATAGTGGAAATCTCCTCATTGGGAATTTTCCTTTTGTTAGAGACAATATCTTTCATATACTTTGAATAAGGAGGCAATTTAATAGCATCAGTCAAAGGTTTGCAAAAATAAAGGTTTCATCCAATCACAAAATTTATTATAATGTTCCTCCTCCTTTGATTTTAGTTTCTTAGCGGGAAAGGCATTTGCTTTTGAACCCAAGGTTCTCTTTCATTACCATGTTTCTCAGCAATAAAATCTTCTTTAGTGTACTTTTTATTTTTAGCAAGCTTTTCAGGTTCTTTTTCAACCTCTTCTTTATCGGAATCATCATGCTTATCATTATCTTTATCATGTTCATTACCACTTTCAGTTCAGCATCAGAAATACTATTAGGATCATTAACAGGTTCGGAGGATTCTACAACATTCTTATGTTTCTTTTTCTTAGATGGAGCACTAGTTTTAGTTAGTTGAGAATCTTGTTCAACTCTTTTGGGATGCCCTTCAGGATATAGAGGATCCTGGGTAGAAACACCACCTCTAGTTGTTACTTCATAAGCATGTTTTTCTTTAGAATTATTTCCCAACAAGTCATTTTGCACTTTAGTGAGTTGATCAATTTGAGTTTGAACCATATGAAAATGTTTAACAAGTATCTTAACATCATTGGAGGTTCTCTCCACAATATCATGCAATTCACTAATAGCTTGAGAATTTTCCATTAAATGATTCTCTACTCTCATATTAAAGTTTTCTTGCTTAACAATATAATTATCAAACTCATCTAGGCATTGAGCAGGAGGTTTTGAATACGGAATATCTTCCCTAGTAAAGCGTTGAAGAGAGTGTACCTCAATCATGGGTGAAGGGGGAGTTATCTCACATAAATCTTCTATAGGAGGCAAATTCTTCACATCTTCGGGTTTATACCCTTCTCTTTAAGAGACTTCTTGGCTTCCCTCATATCTTCATCATTTAATTTAATCATACCCTCTTCTTCACTATCGGTATCGGGGTTGGTTCAGGTGTTGACCAATCATCATGATTCCGGCCTATTTTAGCCAATACTTCTTCAGCGTCGTCTGGAGTTCTTTTCCTGAAAACACAACCAGCACAACTATCCAGGTATGCCCTAGACTCAATGGTTAGTCCACTATAAAATATATCAAGTAAATCATGCTTTTCCAAATCATGGTCAGGCAGAGCTCTAATAAGAGAACAAAATCTCGCCCAAGCCTTAGCAATTTCTCTCCATCTTCCTGGTCAAAATTATAAATTCTCTGCAAAGCAATATGTTGAGCACTAGCAGGAAAGTATTTCCAAGAAAACATCAAGCAATTCTTTTGGACTTTTAATAGAACCAGGGGGCAAATTATACCAAGTTTTAGCTATCCTTTAATGAGAAAGGAAAAAAATTAGCGACAAAATAAGTACGCATCTTAACATCATCAGAAAACAAGCCACTAAGAGTAGATAACTCAATCATGTGTTCAACAGCACTTTTTCAGTACCACAAAGGGTGTTTTCTCAACAATAGCTATATGAGATAGATCAAGAGAAAATCATAATCTTTATCCTTAATGTTTATAGGAGATGTGGCAAATTTAGGATCAGAGATAGTTTATATCTAACAGCATGTTCTGCAAGCAACTTTTTAATTTTTCTTGCATCATTAGTAGCATTGCATTTTTCAATAAAATCATCATCAAGCTCCACATAATCTTCATCAAGATCATCACTAGAGTATTCAACAAACACAGTGAATTAACAGTGTAGCAGCATTTTCATTAGGAGTTTTATTTTCAATTTGCCTAGACCTAGCAATTGTAGCATCTAGAAAAGATCCCAACGAACCATCATTATCAAGCACGGCAGAAGCATCATCACAATTATAAGAGGAATTTTCAGATTCATACCAGCATTTGAAGCTTGTGGTGGTGAAACAAGTTTACTTATCACAGATGGTGAATCAAGAGCAGCAGAGGTACTAAGAGTTGTACCTTTTCTTGTAGTGGATGGTAATATGGCGATCTTAGTATCGCGAGGTTTACCCATGATGGAGAATTGCAACAATATCAATCCAAGTGAACTTCCAAATAAAGCTATGCTCCCCGGCAACAGCGCCAAAAATAGTCTTGATGACCCACAAGTATAGGGGATCAGTCTTTGAGGGAAGTATTACCCAATTTATTGATTCGACACAAGGGAGACAAAGAATACTTGTAAGCCTTATCAATGGAGTTGTCAATTCAGCTGCACTGAAACACTTGCTCGCAAGAGTTTATCGAGTAGCTTTATGGCGTAGGAATAGTGAAATAATGTTAGCCATAAAATAAAGACAAAGTAGTGATTATAGTAAAATGGATTAAAACCGTAGGCACAGGACGGATTAACGGCGTTGCATGGATGAGAGAAACTCATATAACAATCAAAGCAGGGGCATTTGCAGATAATAATAAAACGGTATCCAAGTACTAATCAATCAATAGGCATGTGTTCCATATTTAGTCGTACGGGCTCGCAATGAGAAACTTGCACAACATCTTTTGTCCTACCAGCCGGTGGCAGCCGGGCCTCTAGGGAAACTACTGGAAATTAAGGTACTCCTTTTAATAGAGCAGGAGCAAAGCATTAACACTCCGTGAACACATGTGATCCTCACATCACTACCATCCTCCGGTTGTCCGATCTTCTGGGCCATTGGTTCCACAATGACATGTGTATACAACTTGGGTAAGATCATAAACAACGAATATCTTCATGAATCAATAACATGTTCAGATCTGAGATCATGGCACTCGCCCTAGTGACAAGCATTAAGCATAACAAGTTGCAACAATATCATAAAAGTGACATCTACGGATACTAGGCACTATGCCCTAACAATCTTATGACTATTACATGACCAATCTCATCCAATCCCTACCATCCCCTTCAGCCTACAGCGGGAATTACTCACACATGGATGGGGGAAACATTGCTGGTCGATGGAGAGGCGTTGGCGGTGATGGCGGCGATGATCTCCTCCCCTCGTCCGGTGAGTGCCGGAACGGAGACTGCCCCGAGACGGAGTTTCGCGCGTGGCGGCTCTCTGGAGGGTTTCTGCGACTGACTTCTCTCCGTGCGTTTTCGAGGGCGATAAGGTCCGAAGGAGGGCGTCGGGGGCCCGAGGGGGCCACACACTAGGGCCGCGCGGGCCCCTCCCGCCGCGCCGGCCTAGTGTGTGGGGCCTCGTGCCCCCAGGCTTGCCCTTCGGCTCCGTGAGTCTTCCGGGAAAATAGGGCCTTCGTATAAATTCCGAGGTTTTTCCGAAAGTTGATTTCGCACAAAAACGAGACACCGAGCAATTCTTGAAATAGCGTTAGTCCGTGTTAGTTGTATCCAAAATACACAAATTAGAGGCAAAACAATAGCAAAAGTGTTCGGGAAAGTAGATACGTTTGGACGTATCGGGTACATAGGGCGCGGTCGGCCCACACATGGCCACGCTTCGGTTTGGCGCCTTTGTTTCCATTTATTATCGGACCCCGGAGACGAGAGCCTCCATCCACGAAAAGTTCCGAAATAAAAAACCCTAGTTCGGGAGGAGGTTCCATTCGGCACCCTGCCGGGAGAGGGAAATCACCTTTCGGAGGCCTCTACATCGCCATGTCTTCATCCGATGTGATGCGTGAGTAGTCTCCACGGACCATGGGTCCATAGCGTATCTAGATGGTTGTCCTCTCCTTGTTGTGCTTCATGTATAGATCTTGTGAGCTGCCTAACATGATCAAGATCATCTATTTGTAATTGCTACATGTTGGTTTGATGTGGATCCGATTTATAGAGAGATTGCTTTGGTTGAGATTATGTATTATGTTATTATGATCTTGCATGCTCTCCGTTTCTAGTAGATGCTCTGGTCAAGTAGATGCTAGCGACTCCAAGAGGGAGTATTTATGCTCGATAGTGGGTTCATGCCTCTATTTAACCATGGGAAGTGACCTTGTTCTCTACCGTTGTAGATGTGTTGTTGCTAATAGGGAGAAAACAGCGGTGTTCTATTCAAGGGTAGTTTCATCGTATACTTTACACATTGCTTAAAGCGATAGTCCGTTGCTTGCAACTTAATACTGGAGGGTGTCACGGATGCAATCATGAAGGTGGATTATTAGTCATAGATGCGGTTGGATTACGGTCTATGTATATTGTTGTAATGCCTACATTTCATAGCATGTATTCTGCACCAACCATTAGCGTAGAATCTCTGTTTGTCAATTGCCCATCTGTAATTTGTTTACCCAAATATTTATTTTATTGGGGATGCGCCTCTAGTGAACTATGGACCCTGTCCTTCTTCTTTTAATTGCAATCTTCTACAACATTTTCCTGTTCTGTTCTCTGCAAACAATTCTTCTTCCACACTTCGTTTAATCCTTTGTTTTCAGCAAACCAGTGAGCTTGACAACCTCGCTAAAAGTTGGGGACAAAGTACTTGGTTGTTTGTGTGCAGTCCACGTTGCTGCCGACGTCAGTGCACCCTGCCACGAGTTCGTTCTCAACACCTCGGGAGAGAATGTTTTTCCTACTGGTCGATAAACCTTGGTTTCTTACTGAGGGAAAACTTCCGTTGTGCTCATCATACCTTCCTCTTGGGGTTCCACTCAACGTTGTGCATCAATTCTCCTTCATCAACTCCGCGCTCAGCAGACTCTTTCTGCCCATGGTTGCTGGAGAGGTTGCATAGGTGGAGGCAATGGTGAGGAGGAGGCAGAGGAAGAAGATGAGCAGTACGGGAGGTGTAAAAAGTTAAAACGTAAGAGTCCCCCTATTTATAACAAGAATTGGCTGACGATCATGGCCGTTATTTTTGCATCGTGGGGACTTGGACAAAGATTCAGTCATACACGTGTAAAGAAGGGAGAGAAACCGGCGGACCATTACCTCCACTACGTGCGGAAATTGAGGTGGCACCTCGGTCAACGCGCAAGGACTAGTCATTTCCTAACTGGCCGCGCAGAAGTAGGGTGGGGCCGTCGGGTCACATCGTGTCAATCGAGCCGCCGCAGTGGCCATGTCACTGATGATGTCACCAAAAATATCAGCTCCTCACGAAGCATCCGAAGAAATCTATAACATTGAGCTGCTTGACTTAAGTCTACGCACGATTGCAAGCATCCGTCCCTAGACTCGGGGGCTACTCCCATCGGGAGTGCTAGACGCGCACCTGATAGAAAGTTATTAAAGACAAAAAGGTGTGGACTCGAAGATTTTAAGAGATCCAGGATCATGCCCGGGGACTTGATCCTGAGTAGGGTAATGTTGTTTTGCCATCGGCAGTTAACCAGCATCGATTTGTCAAGTAAAAACTGGGCACATTACTCCAATCCCTTACGTACTATCAATTGACATGACTTTACTCGAAGTTATGGAGGACCCGATATAAAAAAGATATCAGGTGATTACGACAACTTGCGAAAAAACTTCGACATCCAATACATTTGAGTAGTACAACTTGAGTCAACACACGGTTGTAAGCATCCGTGCCTAGACTCGGGGGCTACTCCCATCGAGAGCGCTGGACGCGCACCCGATAAAAATGAGCTTTTGGTTTCAAGAGATCAAGACCTTCGGCAATTATGGGCATTCGACATAAGACAATTTTAGTCCCTGCCCGAAGCTTTACTTCGGCCAGTCACTCGGGGGCTATTGATGTGGGCATTACCCTTTGGGTAACCAAAGTTATGCTACCTCATACAGCCCAACCATGGGCCCATGAAGATCGTCTACCAACCAAGGTGGGCCGATACATCGGTTCCAAAGAAGGATTGTTGATGAACAAGGCAAGAATACGAGGGACAAGGAAAGTTTAGATATAGAACTCTTTGTAAACTAGTGGAACCCAGACAAGACTCTCGAGACATGGCCTGCAATATAAGGGCCAGGAGAGGGTCTACCGAGGGACACAATCACCACAGCCAGATTCACCGCAAGTCTAGAGCTAGGCCATTAGAAATCTTAGCCTCTCGACGAGATCTTAGTCATAGTGTTCGGCTACCCCATTGTAAACCCGATAATTTCGATAATCAAGATCAGACGAGCAGGAAGTAAGGGTTTACCTCATCGAGGGCCCCAAACCTGGGTAAATCTCTCTCCATGTCTGTTTGGTATCCGATGTCTCGTGTCAGCCTGCAGGATTCCGTCAACCCTAATCCCTAGAAGGTGGGCATTGCCGAGGAGCACCCTCGTCACATGCACTACGACTCACAAGGCAGAACCGATAACCAAACAACAACGCATCTATACAAAATATGAGAAACCATTGGCAGAGAGACGGGTAAAAAAGGCAAGTATCATGCAATATCACGAGTAAAAAATAATCAAGATATCACACCTTTCTTGTAGTATATTGAGGCTCACATGTGGTACCCATAAGCCAACAATGTCCCGCAAAGTTTGAAAGGTAAATTCAAATGGAAGGGATCGAAAAAAGGCAAGTATCCTTAATATCTCGGGTTAAAAAATAATGGAGATATCACACATTTCTTGTACATAGAGGCTGACATCGGGGACCCATCAGCCAACACTGAGAAAAAATACAAGAAAGGAAAAAATTATCGTTCAGAGAGGATAACATGTGGGACCGATTTTGCATCAGCGTCCTCAACGCTAACAAAGTGGCAGGGGATCCAAAGAAAAAAACCGTAGTAGCCAGAAATCACCGGTTAAAAAATCCAAGAAATGAAAGGTTTATCGTTGAGAGAGGGTGACATGTGGGACCCATGAGCCAACAATGTCCTCAACATTTCAAAGGCGGCAGGAGATCTAAAGAAAAAGGCAAGTAGCAAGAAATTAGGGGTAAAAAACAAATCCAAAAAAAGAAAACATTAATAGTTCAAAGATGCTGACATGTGGGACTGATCTGCCAGCAGCATCATCAACGTTAACAAAAGCGGCAGGGGATCGAAAGAAAACGCAAAGTAGCTAGAAATCATGGGTCAAAAATAAATCCGAGAAATGAAACATTTATTGAATAGAGAGGCTGACATGTGGGACCCATCTTGCAGCAGTGATGCGCGTAGATGTACACGTCCGTTGGGAACCCCAAGAGGAAGGTGTGATGCGCACAGCAGCAAGTTTTCCCTCAGAAAGAAACCAAGGTTATCGAACCAGAGGAGCCAAGAAGCACGTGAAGGTTGTTGGTGGAGGAATGTAGTGCGGCGCAACACCAGTGAAACCGGCGCCAACGTGGAACCCGCACAACACAATCAAAGTACTTTGCCCCAACGTAATAGTGAGGTTGTCAATCTCACCGGCTTGCTGAAAACAAAGGATTAAGCGTATCGAGTGGAAGATGGTGTTTGTTTGCAAAGAACAAAGAAATGAGAATGTATTCAGATGTAAAAGAATGGACCGGGGTCCACGTTCACTAGTGGTGTCTCTCCAATAAGATAACTAACATGTCGGGTGAACAAATTACAGTGTAATTGACAAATAAAGACTCAATACATATCAACGATGATTACTATGTGATTTAATCAGGGCATTACGACAAAGTACATAGACCGCTATCCAACATGCATCTATGCCTAAATAATCCACCTTCAGGTTATCATCCGAACCCCTTCCGGTATTAAGTTGTAAACAACAGATAATTGCATTAAATATGGTGCGTAATGTAATCAACACAAATATCCTTAGACAAAGCATCAATGTTTTATCCCTAGTAGCAACAAAGACATCCACAACCTTAGAACTTTCCACTCGTCCCTGATTCAATGGAGGCATGAACCCACTATCGAGCATAATTACTCCCTCTTGGAGTTACAAGTATCAACTTGGCCAGAGCCTCTACTAGCAACGGAGAGCATGCAAGAACATAAACAACACATATATGATAGATTTATAATCAACTTAACATAATATTCTCTATTCATCGGATCCCGCCAAACACAACATGTAGCATTACAAATAGATGATCTTGATCATGTTAGGCAGCTCACAAGATCTAAACAATGATAGCACAAGCGAGAAGACAACCATCTAGCTACTGCTATGGACCCATAGTCCAAGGATGAACTACTCATGCATCAATCCGGAGGCGGGCATGATGATGTAGAGCCCCTCGTGATGATTCCCCTCTCCCACAGGTGCCTGGAGGCGATCTCGAATCCTCCGAGATGGGATTGGCGGCGGCGGCCTCTCGAATGTTTTCGGTATCGTGTCTCTCGGTACAGGGGGTTTCGCGACGAAGGCTATTTGTAGGCGGAAGGGTAGGTCAAGGGCATCACGAGGGCCCACACAACAGGCGCGCGCCCAGGGCCGGCCGCGCCGCCCGGTGTGTCGCCACCTCGTGGCCCCACTTCGCTCCCTTTCGGTCTTCCGGAAGCTTCGTAAAAATAGGCCTCGGGCGTTGATTTCGTCCAATTCCGAGAATATTTCCTTACTAGGATTTCTGAAACCAAAAACAGCAATGGCACTTCGCATCTTGTTAATAGGTTAGTGCCGGAAAATGTATAATAATGTTGTAAAGTATGTGTCAAACATTCAAGTATTGTAATAAAAGTAGCATGGAACATAAGAAATTATAGATACATTTGAGACGTATCACAGAGGCCTCAACATTAATCGTTCAGAGAGGATAACATGTGGGTCCCATTTTGCAGGAGCGGCCACAACGTTTCAAAGGCGGCAGGGGATCGAAAGAAAAGACAAATAGGCAGAAATTAGGGATCAAAAATAAATCTAAGAAATGAAATGTTTATCGTTCAGAGAGGCTGACATGTAGGACCCACGATCCAGTAGCGTCCTCAACATTTCAAAGGTGGCAGAGGATCAAAAGAATAAAAGGAAAATAATCATAAATTAGGGGTCAAAAATAAATCCAACAAAGGAAACTTTTATTATTCATAGAGGCTGACATATGGAACCCATGAGCCAGTAGCGTCCTCAACGTTTCAAAGGGGGCAGGAAATCGAAAGAAAAATGCAAATAACCCAAAATTAGGGGTCAAAAATAAATCCAAGAAAGGAAACATTTATAGTTCACAAAGGCTGACATATGGGACCGATCTGCCAGCAAAGTCCTTAACTTCAACAATGGCGGCAGGGGGTTGAGAGAAAAAGCAAAGTAGCCAGAAATCAAGGGTTAAAAATATATCCGAGAAAGGAAACATTTATTGAATAGAGAGGCTGACATGTGGGACCTATCTTGCAACATCGGCCTCAACATTTATCGTTTAGAGAGGATGACATGTGGGTCCCATTTTGCAGGAGCGGCCTCAACTTTTCAAAGGCGGCAGGGATCGAAAGAAAAAGGCAAATATCTAGAAATTAGGGGTCAAAACAAAATCTAAGAAAGGAAAGGTTTATCATTCAGATAGGATGACATGTGGGACCCATGAGCCAACAACGTCCTCACATTTCAAATGCGGCAGGGGATCAAAAGAAAAAGGCAAATAGCCAGAAATTACGGGTCAAAAATAGATCCAACAAATGACACTTTTATTATTCATAGAGGCTGACTGTGGGACCCATGAGCCAGCAGCGTCCTCAACGTTTCAAAGGCGGCAGGGGACCGAAAGAAAAAGGCAAATAGCCCGAAATCAGGGGTCAAAAATAAATCCATGAAAGGAAACATTTATAGTTCAGAGAGGCTGACATGTGGTACCAATCTGCCACCAGCGTCCTCAACGTTAACAAAGGTGACCGGGGATTGAAAGAAAAAAAGCAAAGTATCCAGAAATCAGGGGTCAAAAATAAATCCGAGAAAGGAGACGTTTATTGAACAGAGAGAGGCGCACATGTGGGACCATTTTGCAGCAGCGGCCTCAACATTTATCGTTTAGAGAGGATGACATATGGGACCCATGAGCCAGCAACATCCTTAACATTTCAAAGGCGGAATGGATCAAAAGAAAAGGCAAATAGCCAGAAATTAGGGGTCAAAACTAAATCTAAGAAAGGAAAGGTTTATCATTCAGATAGGCTGACATGTGGGACCCATGAGCCAACAACGTCATCAATGTTTCAAAGGCGGCAGGGGATCAAAAGAAAAAGCCAAATAGCCAGAAATTAGGGGTAAAAAATAAATCCAACAAAGGAAAATTTTATTGTTCATAGAGGTTGACATATGGGACCCATGAGCCGGCATCGTCCTCAATGTTTTAAAGATGGCAGGGATCGAAAGAAAAAGGCAATAGCCAGAAATTAGGGGTCAAAAAATCCAAGAAAAGAAAGGTTTATTGTTCATAGAGATTGACACGTGGGACCCACGAGCCAACATCGCCCTCAATGTTTCAAAGGCAGAAGGGGATCAAAAGAAAAAAAAAGGCAAATATCTAGAAATTAGGGGTCAAAATAAATCCAACAAAGGAAAGGTTTGTTGAGAGGCTGACATGTGGGACCCATGAGACAACAACGTCCTTGATGTCTACGGGTGCTTCTATTCTTGTAGACAGTGTTGGGCCTCCAAGAGCAGAGGTTTGTAGAACAGCAGCAAGTTTCCCTTAAGTTGATTACCCAAGGTTTATCGAACTCGGGGAGGAAGAGGTCAAAGATATCCCTCTCATGCAACCCCGCAACCACAAAGCAAGAAGTCTCTTGTGTCCCCAACACACCTAATAGGTGCACTAGTTCGGCGAAGAGATAGTGAAATACAAGTGGTATGAATGAATATGAGCAGTAGTACGGCGCCAGAAAATAGCTTGCTGGCGTGCAGTTGATGGTAGTAATATTGTAGGAAGTAAACAAGCAGTAGTAACGCAAACAGTAACAAGCAGCGATAGCGTATTTAGGAACAAGGCCTAGGGAATAGACTTTCACTAGTGGACACTCTCAACATTGATCACATAACGAATAGATAAATGCATACTCTACACTCTCTTGTTGGATGATGAACACATTGCGTAGGATTACACGAACCCTCAATGCCGGAGTTAACAAGCTCCACAATTAAATGTTCATATTTAAATAACCTTAGAGTGCATGAAAGATCGACACGACTAAACCAAGTACTAACATAGCATGCACACTGTCACCTTCACGCCATGTAGGAGGAATAGATCACATCAATACCATCATAGCAATAGTTAACTTCATAATCTACAAGAGATCATAATCATAGCCTACGCCAAGTACTAACACGAGTGCAGGAATAAAACTACTTTAATAACATCACTAGAGTAGCACATAGATAAATTGTGATACAAAACACATTGCAATCATAAAGAGATATAAATAAGCACTTCACTACGCCATTCATAACAGTGAATAAGTATTCTGTGAAATATAGCCTAAGAGACCCACACGGTGCACACACTGTCACCTTTACACACGTGGGACAAGGAGTCTCCGGAGATCACATAAGTAAAACTCACTTGACTAGCATAATGACATCTAGATTACAAGCATCATCATATGAATCTCAATCATGTAAGGCAGCTCATGAGATTATTGTATTGAAGTACATAGAGAGAGATGAACCACATAGCTACCAATACACCCCGAGCCTCAATGGAGAACTACTCCCTCCTCATGGGAGCAGCAGCGGTGATGAAGATGGCGGTGGAGATGGCGGGCGTGTCGATGGAGAAGCCTTCCGGGGCACTTCCCCGTCCCGGCGGTGCCGAACAGACTCCCGTCCCCGGATCTTGGCTTCGCGATGGCGGCGGCTCGGAAGGTTTCGTGGGTTTCGTCCTCCGTAATAGGGTTTTCGCGACGGAGGCTTTAAATAGGCGGAAGGGCAGCCTCGGAGGGGGCCGGGCCACCACACCATAGGGCGGCGCGGCCGGCCGCGCCTGCAGTGTGGGGCCCTGTGGCCCTCGCGCTCTCGGTGTTCTGGATGGTTCGGGAAAAATAGGAACTCGGGCGTTGATTTCGTCCGATTCCGAGAATATTTCGTTACTAGGATTTGAAACCAAAAACAGCAGAAAACGGCACTTCGCATCTCGTCAATAGGTTAGTTCCGAAAACGCATAAATATGACATATAATGTGTATAAAACATGTAGGTATCATCAATAAAGTAGCATGGAACATAAGAAATTATCGATACGTTGGAGACGTATCAGTCCTCAACTTTAACCAAGAGGCAGGGGATCGAAAGAAAAAAAGGCAAGTAGCCAGAAATTAGGGGTCAAAAATAAATCAAAGAAAGGAAAGGTTTATCATTCAGAGAGGCTGACATGTGGGGACCCATGAGCCAACAGCGTGATGTCTACACATGCTTCTATTCTTGTAGACAGTGTTGGGCCTCCAAGTCCAGAGGTTTATAGAACAATAGCAAGTTTCCCTTAAGTGGATCACCCAAGGTTTATCGAACTCAGGGAGGTAGAGGTCAAAGATATCCCTCTCAAGCAACCCTGCAATTACGATAGAAGAAGTCTCTTGTGTCCCCAACACACCCAATACACTTGTCAGATGTATAGGTGCACTAGTTCGGCAAAGAGATAGTAAAATACAAGTGATATGGATGAATATGAGTGGTAAATGCAATCTGAAATAAATATGGCAGAAAGTAAACATGCAGTAAAACAGTAAATAAACGGTGATTCGATGCTTGGAAATAAGGCCTAGGGATCATACTTTCACTAGTGGTCACTCTCAACAATGATATCATAAAGAAATATAATTATTAGCACTTCACTATGCTACTCTGAAAGAATCTCCGGCTGGATAACGAACACTAATCCACTGCATAGGTCTGCAAAAGCGAACCTTAAAAATCTATTCCCAAGTACTAATGAACACCATGTGCTGCACTTTGAGCATTCATAGGCGGTACAAACACACCACAATTTCATAGAGACATCCAACTCAAATCATAATTCAGTGAACAAGTATTATGTGAAATATAGCCTAAGAGACCCACACGGTGCACACTCCACCTTTACACACGTGGGACAAGGAGTCTCCAGAGATCACATAAGTAAAGTTCACTTGAATAGCATAACGACATCTAGACTACAAAGCTCATGGTCACATAAAGATCACACCATGGGAGAGAGAGAGAGATAAACCACATAGCTACCGATAGAGCCCTCACTGGGAGAACTACTCCCTCCTCATCATGGGAGTCAACGGTGATGGAGATGGCGGTGAGTCGATGGAGATGGCTCCGGGGGCAATTCCCCATCCCGACAGGGTGCCGGAACAGAGACTTCTGTCCCCCGAATCTTGTCTGCGGCGGCGACGGAGCTACGGTACCTTTTCATGGATGGAGGCTTGTATCTTTAGGGTTTTTGCGTCGGGAGCTTTATATAGGCGGAAGGGCAAGGTTGGTGGAGGCCTGGTGGCCCCAGACCACCCCTAGGCGCTAGGGCTCATTCCGCACCTAGGGTAGGTCTGCCACCTGTGGCCCCCTTCGTCTCTCCTCCGGACTCCATCTTCGCTCCGGGAAAATAGGAACTTTAACTTTTGTTTCGTCCATTTCAGAATATTTCCTGCACATTTTGAAATACAAAAACAGCAGAAAACAAGGAATTGTCACCGTGGCATCTTGTCAATAGGTTAGTGCCGGAAAATGCATAAAAGTGCCACGAAGTGTAAACAAAACATATAATAATTGGTGTAAAACAAGCATGGAGCATAAAAAATTATAGATACGTTTGCAACATATCAGCGTCCTCGATGTTTCAAAGGCGGTAGGGGATCAAAAGAAGAAAAAAAGGCAAATAGCAAATTAGGGGTCAAAAATAAATCACGAAAGGAAATGTTTATTGTTCATAGAGGTGACATGTGGGACCCATGAGCCAGCAGCATCCTCAATGTTTCAAAGGCGACATTAGATCGAAAAAAGGCAAGTGGCCAAATATCTGGTGCCAAAAATAATCAAATAAATGAAAATTTATTGTACATAGAGGACGACTTATGGGTCCCATTTTGCAGGAGCAGTCTCAACGTTTCCATGGCGGCACGAGATCGAAAGAAAAAATAAGTAGCCAAAAATCAGGGGGTCAAAAAGTCCAAGAAAAGAAACATTTATCGTTCATAGAGGATTACATGCAAGACCCATGAGCTAGCAGCATAAACGGATCGATCAGAGAACGTGAACGAGAGGGCGCAATTGAAAAAAATACATCGCTAGAGACGCTGCCATCTGGGCCCTACAGCCCTGGGCAGTGCGGATTTGCGTTGACTTGGCCGGCGCACCCGAGAATTCATCCTGCACCATGTCCCGGGCCATCGCACGCTATGTTTTCCACGTTTCCGCGGTGCTAGATGACCTCAAAAACGAGAAAAAAAGGTTTTGACATGCACCACGGGGAGAGCAAAAATCTTCGGGTATGGTGGATCAGCAACCACGGCCCGACTTGAAATTCGTCTGCATGGCAACTTTTCTTGTAGTGTCTCCTACTCCGGGAGAGGGCAGATCCTGCAGCACTGGAGCCTTCGGTGAGGGGGAAATCGACGCCATTTTCATCACCACTTCTCCTTGGCGTAGGGGGAGGCCTCTTCAGCACCATCATCATCACCATGTCCATCTCCAAGATCCACCTCATACCCCTCATAGTTTGTGATTGATTGAACCCCTGATATTGTTTAAGAGCTATGTGCATGTTTGTGATTGGCAACTTGTCTTTATGTGGAGATATTGTATTTTTAGATTGTCTTGCAATCCATATTCCTCTGATCCATATCATGTTTGTCACTTGTGAGTAGATCCCCATGTTCCTGAGGGCATAGGATGAATTGGCTATGATTTCCATATAATATGCAATGAGTATTTGGTCAAGTTTTTATCTTTTATTTGGTTCTATGATGGTTTTATGCGAATGTCGACTGCATATTACTTCACCTATATGGGCTCATAGGGCTACACTTTGATGCAATGATGAGGGTTGGCAGGGACAAAATGACAGAAACCGTTTTCCAATACTTTGAGTTGCATTAGAGGTATTTATGCCGGTGACCAATGAACTAACTGCTATGGTGGGACATTTATGTCTCAATGATTCCTCTAATTGTTCGTCAAAATGGTTCTAGGACCCATCATAAGGGGTGTATTTGCTCATATCTACGGCTGCACCTAATCTAGGTTCCGTCCTAACGGAATGAAACTTGACAAGATATTCACCATATTGTATGGAGATCTAAATGCTTAGTAAATCCATGCCGCCCTTGGGAACGCTTGTCATATATAAGTTCACACACATTTGATATTGTCCTCTTGTTGCATAGAGGATTGGGCTTTCTCTCATTGAGAGCATTTACTTGTTGCTATTTACTTTCAATACTTTATTTTACTGCAAACTACAAACTACAAACCCAAAACACCAAAACCACTACACCCTTTTATAGTTTTACTTATCAAACTTACTAACCAATACCTTTAGCTCCTCGTCGGTTCGACAACCCTTATTATTGAAAGGTACTACAATTGATCTCCTGCACTTGGGAGTTATCAGGAGTCCGCTAATGAAAGGGTGGAAAAGGTCAAGAGAAAGAAGAAGAGGAAGAATGAGACCATGTACACCATCCACATTCTCTATTACCATGACTTGAGGAAGAAATACGTGTATGATGAACGGAGATCCTCAAGGGATGATTGGTTTTGGACTAAAGAAAAACAAATCATCAAGGCCAAAATTATGACACCTTCTCAACAAAGGTTAGGCCCATGAAGGTCTTCGATCTTGACGCCATGGGTAAAAAGGCATATTTTCTAGGAGATGATTTGGGTGACCATCAAGCTTGGACTTCACCCTTCGATGGAGCTTCGTCAAGTCTACAACATCCAACTCATCCACCAATTATTCTCCACTATCTACTTTAGTGACTCCGATGATGGTGATATATATTGGATGACCGGGAACCATCCCTACAAGTCAACTTTTCGCAAGTTTACCACCATTCTTGCATATCGCTTCAGCAGACAGAGTGTGGGCAAGTATGGGAGAGGGTGCCCACTATGTAAGTGGAGTCCGACAAGGACAAACTTGCTTATCTCTACATGCCAAATGGTACACCGGTCTCGCAAAAGGTTTGCTCCCACTATATGACATTCTCCTTCGTGATTTTTAGTGCAACATTTTACCAAGTGGAGGCAACAATGATGCCATTCATGGTGGTTTGGTCAACCTCCTCTACTATTCTTACCAAGTCTTCCACAATGGTGAGAACTATCACTACCGCCAAGAGATCCATATCATGGACTTCATTTATGAAGAGTTGTTCTACGCAGTGATGGAGATGAATATTTCTCCTTACGCTCCCTATGTCATGAAGCTACTTGTCTCTGATGTCACGGATCAAGGTGATATTTTGGAATTATCGGATATCCACCACTTTGGCACTCTCCAAGTGAATAAGGCACATGGTGCCCTGGAAGAGTATGCAGGCTTTGGCACATAGACGGTTGAAGATCCCATTTGGACTTCCACTCTCTCCAAGTAGATTGTCAACAAGCAAGTCAAGAAGCTCTCTTGATTCGAAAAGGTAATGCTTTGCATGGATGTGGAGACCCACAAGGAGAACTACTCGTGGTACCACCACTCTTGCATCATGTACAAGCAAAACAAGGAGATCTTGAAGAATCAACGGGATTTTTCTAATGATGCTCGACCACATGGCGTTGAAGCCATCATTCCTTCTCCTCCCATGAGCCCCAATCACAAGTCTTCCTCCACCATTCCATATGACGAGTGGAATACCTCCAAGATCCATTGGAGTGACTTCAAAGATGTTTCCTCCAACTACAAAGGCAAGGGCAAAGAGCCCATGTAAGAGGAAGGTGATGAAGAGGAAGGTGATGAGGAGGAAACCTATGATAATGAAGACGACGATGAAGAGGATGAAGACGAGGAGGACTACGAAGAGGAGTGATCCCATGGGACACTTAGTAGTATCTTCTCCCTTTTTGGTGTTTCAATGCCAAAGGGGGAGAGGTAGTTCCATTAGGTACCCTAGGAATTTGCATGGGTCGGGTACCAACTGCTCATGACTCCCTTTTTTGGTTCTCTTCGCATTTGTCCCCACTTTTATTACTCGATGCTTTGAACTTGTTTCCTTGAGATCTTAATTTTATTCATGATGTAATAACTCTTAAGTAGGTGGTGGTGTTGGTGAACTTTGGTTACTTTGGAATCTATGCTATGGTTCTGCTTATTGCCTATCTATTACCATCAAATTGCATGCATATTTGTTATATTTTCTCGAGTTTTCGGGGGCAGAGATAGGGACAAAAATTCCACCGGGGGGGAAGGATATCCGGCCTATGTGCCAAATGGCTAAGGCTTGGAATACCCCCTCCCCCACCCCCCTCCCCGAAATGTATGAGCCCTTATAACTCCGGACTTTCTGCCCGCCCCCCGACCGAGCAATGGGCAAATCAGTGTACGACCCTATAAATAGGGGTATTCTTCCCTAGCCAAATCTATCCATTTTTTTACGTTGGACACTCTCTCTTCTCCATTGTTGCTGAGCTTTAAATCCGTGGATCTCCATCTCCATCCAATCAAATCCCCAATACTTCGGGAATCGAAGGAGGAGGACCCGATCTACCTAACTACCCAAGAAATTTTGGATTCTCCCAACTATTACTTAGTGGAACTTGTAACCCTATATATCCTTTTGTGGAGGTCCTTGTGATGGGGTTCGTTGCATAGAAAAACAAAAAATTTCCTACCGCAAAGACGAATAAAACCAAGATCTAATCTATGGAACACCCAAGATCTAATCTACAAGATCGAAGCAACGAGATGGAGATGAGACTAACCCTCGAAGATTCCAAAGCCTACGAGATTAATCTCGTTGTTGGTGTAGACGATCGTCCCCCGTGCTGCAATCCGGCAGCACTTCCGTACTCGGTCGCGCGTACGGTGTCGATGAAGCCCTTCCTCCCCCCGTTCCAGCGGGCAGCGGAGGTGTGGTAGATCTCCTCCAAGTTCCGGCAGACGACGGCGTGGTGGTGGTGGTGGAGGAAGAAAAGCCGCAGGGCTTCGCCTGCGGACGTATGGGAGAGAGGCGGCCGAGGAGGGGAAAATGATGGGATGGTGGCTGGCCACCCCTCCCCTCTTTATAGGGGGCCAGGTCGGCTGGCCCCCTTTCCCATCTAGGGTTAGGGGGCGGCCAAGTGGGGGAAGAGGATTTCTTCCCCCTGTTGATCCCCTAGGGTTTTGGGGAAACCCTAGGGGTTGGCCGCTGGGCCTTGAGGGGCTTGTGCCCCTGGCCCATTAGGCTAGGGAGCACCCCTCGGCCCATGCTAGGCCTCCTAGGGTCGTGGGCCCACTGGGACCCCGAAACCTTCTAGAACCTTCCCGTCATCCACCGAAAAATCCCGAACTTTTCCGAAACCTAGAAATCAACTTCCCTTATATGAATCTTATTCTCCGAACTATTCTGGACCTCCTCGTGACGTCCTGGATCCCATCCGAGACTCAGAACAAACTTCGTCTCCATACCATATTCAAATCTACTTATGCGACATCAAACCTTAAGCGCGTCACCCTACGGTTCGCGAACTATGCGACATGGTCGAGACTCCTCTCCGAGCAATAACCAATAGCGGGATCCGGAGATCCATAATGGCTCCCACATATTCAACGATGACTTAGTGATCGATTGAACCATTTACATACGATGATTCCCTTGTCTCGATTTTACTTGTCCGAGGTTTGATCATCGGTATCTCCATACCTTGTTCAACCTCGTTACCGACAAGTACTCTTTACTCGTACCGTGGTATGTGATCTCTTATGAACCATTCATATGCTTGAAAGCTAATCATATGACATTCCACCGAGAGAGTCCAGAGTATATCTATCCCTCATCAGGATGGACAAATCCCACTATTGATCCATATGCCTCAACTCACACTTTCCAAATACTTAATCCCATCTTTATAACCACCCATTTACACAATGGCGTTTGATGTAATCAAAGTACCCTTCCGGTGTAAGTGATTTACATGATCTCATGGTCGAAGGACTAAGGCAACTATGTATCGAAAGCTTATAGCAAATTGAACTTAATGAGTTGATCTTATGCTACGTTCATTTGGGTGTGTGTCCATTATATCATTCAACTAATGACATAACCTTGTTATTAATAACATCCAATGTTCATGATCACGAAACCATGATCATGTATTGATCAACAAGCTAGTTATACAAGATGCTTACTAGGGACTCCTTGTTGTTTACATAACACACATGTATCAATGTTTCGGTTAATACAATTATAGCATGGTATGCAAACATTTATCATAAACACAAAGTTATTATAATAACCACTTTATTATTGCCTCTTGGGCATATCTCCAACACCTTGTTGGGAGGTCATCATGAAGCTAGCTTGGTATTTTACTAGTTCTTGGTGATGTTGGGAGCCTCCAATTGAGTTGTGGAGTCGTGCCCCAACCTTGTGTGAAGGCCTTGCCACCTCGACCGACAATATTAGTGGAGAAGCGGGTTCACATTGGTGGTGGACTCACCAGAGAACAAGGTGCGGCTTGTCCGGTGGTAGGTGGCCTTCGTGGAGCCTGCCTCTCCAATGTAGATGCACATCCCTTTAGGAAGGAACTTAGGGAAACAAATCTTTGTCTTGCGTCTTTGCTTAGTTGTATTGTTTCTCTTCACCCTTTCTCCTTTACTTGTTTCCATTTCTTGCTACTTGTATCTTGTTGTAGTTGTCTTACTTTGTGCTTGCATCATTTAAGTTTATCACTTTGCAAATTGGCCACCTTTAGTTGTCACACTTTCCCTAAAATTTTAAAAATACCAAAAATTGAATAGCTCCTATTCAGCCCCTCTAGTCGCTCAAACTACCCGTTCAACAGCGGGGTAGACCTTAAAGGATAGCCAAATCCAAGGTGTGAGGATTTATCTCGATGCACAACTATATATGGATTTATCTTCGAGCTTTACCCGAATTCGAACTGCATGTACATAAATTAAAATTCATTTTGGGAGAAATAATTGGAGGTACCCTGCAAGTGCGATACACCTAAATAATACCAAAACATGGGTCTTGCGTCCACCTAGTACAAATGGTGTAGACCGAAAGTTTGAGCCTAATTTGAAAGTTAACCAACCAAATGAGGTTTAAATAAAATCATAAAATTGTGAAACACGCGCATGGAGCCATCACCCATGCCATGTGTAGTTCATAGTAAAAATACCAAACAAGTCATACAAATGTTTCGGCGAAGAGTCAAAATTTTGTACCATGCATGTAAGATTTCGATTGGCTTTTGCCTATTTAAGCATGCTTCATGCAAGATCCATAGCAAACTTGCTTCACATGAGCACATCTTTGGCATAGATGTCTATCTTCTTGTGGCCAACAACTTTATCAGCTATATATTTTGCTTCTCCACACACAAAAAAGATTTTCCTTTTTATTTATGCACGTAGAAGGCACATTGAGTTTTTATGTGTGTGAAGTGGAGTTTTCATAGGTGGTAAACCTTTATGGGTGCCAAATCCAAGGTGCGAGGATTTATCTTGATGTGTAGTTGTATACGGATTTATTTTCAAGCTTTAGTCGATTAAATTTAATTTTAAACGGTTTATACATATATATATATTACAATTCATATTTTTTGGAAAACAATACTTGGAGGTTTCTGCAAGTGTGGTACCATACCCCAAACAATGGCCAAACATGGATTTGACGTGCACCTAGTACAAATGACGCAGAGTAAAAGTTTCTAGTAAAATACCAAACCAGTCATATAAAGGTTTTAGTGAAAAGTCATTCACAATATGTGGTGCCATGCATGTACAACTTCGTTTGGCTTTCTGCTCACATGAGGAATGCTCCATGCAAGATCCGTAGCAAAATTTCTTCAGGTGAGCCCATCTTTGGGAGAGATAAATACTTGCTTCAAATTTGAATTACACATACATAAATTACAATTCATAAATTTTTGAAGAAAATACTTGGAGGTGCCGTGAAAGCGTGGTACCCCAAACAATGCCTAAACATGGGTTTTGCATCCCCTTAGTACAAATTCCACAGACCAAAAGTTTGAGCTAAATTTGAATCCAACCAAATAAGGTTCCAGAGAAGGGAAGCATTCATAGATTTTTTTAGATGGCACCAAGTCTCCGTGTAGAAGTTAGCTCTTTGACGGTTTGACCAATTGATCTTATATGAATTGATACTCACGAGGAGACGTGGGTACCACATTTAAGGACATGACCTTAAGGTTCTGTCTGCCCGTCTTCCTCCATGTTCTACACTTTCTTACATCTTGGAGTACTTTGTCACTATGTCTTGGAATAAGCGTTGCTCGGGAACGACCCATGCGGCGGCGGTGAAGCTGGCGGAAGCCATGAAAATTTACCCCTCTTCTGCTAGCGAGGGGTCTTTAACGCAAGCGTCTTCAAGGTGTCGCAACCCACGATTTCCACCTTTAGGTAAGCCTATATTCTTGCGCATCTTTCTATGTCTTACATAGTTTTTTGATTTGCTCTTTTTATTGCCTTCTTTCTCAACTGTATTTTTAGGTAGGGCGACCTTATTTTCCCTGTAGTCCTCCTGTCCGTGGAAACATCTTCCTCGAATCCCACATCTTAAAGCCGCGAGGTAAACATTCATCCGAATTGGGATTCCCTTTATCTCTTCCTAGATTATTCTGTGTATAATTTTTTTGATTTTGTACTCTACTTTCGTCTAACAGAAGCCCTACTATAAGTTCGGAATCATGGGAGCGAGAAAGGTGTGAGGGGAAAAGAGTTCGCTATGGGGAGTATGAGGGGAAAAGAGTTCACTATGAATACAATGTTTTTTCTCTTTATAACATACTACCTCCATCCCAAAGCTCAAGGATTATATCATTTTTAGAAAGTTAAATTATATCAAGTTTGACTAAGTTTTTTTTACCAAAATTCATTAACATGTAAAATACAGATTGAATATCATTAGATAGACAATAAAATATATTTTCATATGGTATTTACAAAATATCATACTTTTTAATAGACTAGGAAAAGAACCCGTGCGTTGCACCGGGAGAAAATCACAAAATGCAGTGCCCACTCACACCTCTACGCATGGGTGAAAATCACGGAATGGGAGGCGAGCTTTTTTAGATGGGGCAAGCCGAAAGGTCAAAGTTGAGAGGGCCGAGATAGGATTAGGGATGGCGGTGGAGAGCTTAGTTCCAGTCGGTCGACGGCGGTGAAGAATGATGTTGCGCAGCTAAACCGTAGTCGGTAGCGGCGCTCTATCATAGGAGAGAAGGGCGGGAGAGCCGGGACCTATGGGAGAAGATGATGACCGGCTTGCTCGACGGCCGCTGGCGACCTGGCGTCGGATGAAGCCACTCCCATGAAAAGTGAACTGCTCTGATCTGATTTTGTTAAGACGTATGAAGCAATACTAACAAAAGGGAAATTCTTTTGATCGGACTGGTCTCTCTCAGTCTGCGTCAAGTGTATCACCGCATTCAGAGGACTTGTATGTTACAAAGAGAAGACAGGTGATGAGTTACTATTTTTTTACCTATTGTGTACCTACTAAATCAACCGAATACTGGAGTAGAAAGCGATCTATCAAAAGTTGGTGTGCTTAAATAATGGAACCATAACTGGAGGCTGGACATAGTCTCCTACTAAATTTTATCAATTTTGTAATTTACACGTCATGTAATAGTAATTTTTTGATTATGTTTCTTTTATCAAGAAAGCCATTATAACAAATAGGAACTGAATCCGTATTGTGTTCATCGGAGCACACTATATATACTAAAGGGAAGCATATTAAAATGAACCGGAACTAAAGTACTAATTGATGTTTACAGAATACAGTAAGCAACTGGATACAGTGCAGGATCTGAAGATGTTGCATGCAATCGTAGCCTCATCTGCTAATTAGCATGAAGTCAATTAGTCAAACAAATAGATACTGAAAATAGAGTATATGCTACAATTAACACTGTACTTTTACAGCCACGAACCCATCTCCTTATCTTCTCTTGGTGCAAATCAATACTGACCAGAGATGCACAAATTCGTGTTGACCCTGTCTTTGGGAGAAAATCAGTGGAGCTGCTCCAAGCCTCCAAGCCTAGAGCTCGTATGCGGCTGCGTCTCAAGCTAGACCTGGCTCCTCTCCCTTCCTTTTTAGCCACCGACGCCACCCATGCCCATTGCCCCTACCTAGTCTCCACCTACACTTAGACTGCCCACCTATGACCTTGGACCCAGCTGCCGCCATGGCCATTGCCGCATGCGAGCTCCACCAATCCATGTGCTCATGTGCCCTCCACGGCCACTGGATCTGGCCAAGCAGAAGTAGAGCACGATGGTGCTTCATAGAACGGATGCGGTACACCCGCTGCATCCATCACTTTCCGAGTTATCGATGAGAAAACGTGAGAGTTCAAGACGACCAGATCCCACGACCTAGCGATGGCAGGATCCCGTCCCAGGCCGGTCGCGCGGAGGCGGGAATGCGAGCGTCATCCGGCAAGCACGTGGGAGTGAGGAGGATGGGGGATTGGGGGAGATCCGGCAGCTTTCTTCTAAGGACGGGTTGCCGGAGTGGCAGGGGATAGGCGGCGGCAGAATAGCGATGGAGGGTCGTGTCTTTTTTTTCTCGATCGGAACGGTGCCAACCGTTTTTTTATATTTCGTAAGCGGTGGCAAGTGTTGTAATTTGGACGAAAAGTGGGGGCAATAAAAAACGGACCAACAAGAAGCCCTTTTGCCTTTATTATTAGGTATAGATTATTGTAAAAGTTTGATCAAACTTTACTTGGTTTGATTTTTTCTAAAAAAATATAAAACTTAAGTTTTGGGACGAAGGTAGTATACAAACTAACAGCGAAGCCGCCCACTAGGCAGACGCTCTTCCCTTGATGAAAACTTTTGAAATGTTCCGAAAAAGGACCATGTCTTGATTTCAGTCTTCGCGTAAAGAACAGAGTAGAAAAACATGGCCAACCATCCTCCCCTTTCTCTGCCCATTTTATTATTTCAAACTTGCCTCACCAACAGCAACAAACGTCAGAACGTCTCTCTCCATTTGAGAACCACCTTCAAACTCCTTCCTTCCTTGCTGCAATCGATCCCCCAAATCCCCTAGTCCTACCCTTTGCAATCCCACCACCACGAATTCGATCATCACCACACCACCAATCCCCCATTCGCGTTCGCCCCCAAACCCTGCTCGCTCCAATCCCACCCACATTGCTCGTCTCCCCCAGATCTGGCCTCCAGCTGCACAACCTCCAGATCCCGCGCTCTCTCCTAGCCGCCGCGCGCCGCCGGACGCCGAGCTGGCACCGCAGAAGCGGTCGCAGCGCGGCGGCGGGGGCGGCGGCGCGGCCGCCGCCACCGCTGCCGCGGCGTCGTCCGCCGCGGCTGACTCGGGGGACGCCGTGATGGCGCGGTGGCTGCAGTCCGCGGGGCTGCAGCACCTGGCCGTGTCTTCCTCCGCGACTGGGCCCGGCCCGGGGATGGCCGCAGACCTCCGCGGCGGTGCCGGCATCCTCCCCAACCTTCTCATGCAGGTTCGTACGTCCCTCCGGATCGCCCAAAATATCCATCCGCTGCTCACTTCCAGTAGTCGCACCCCCCCTGCACGTTTTGCCCCCCTCGCGGTAGTATATGTTCGTGTGGTCACCTGCATTTGTACGATCGCTAGCTTAGGCACGTGGATCTTGTGCGTGCCCTTGCTATACTTCCTTCATGTCTGTCCCTTTTTTGTTTCGATGATTGGATCGGTGATTAAATGGTCGGAAGCCTATCCGCCTCCAATTATCAAGGATCAACCCAAGTTCAGTAGGAATTGCTGGTCTTATATCCTACATCGCGCCATGAGTGATATATAAGTACATGCCTAGGGTTTCTGAGTTTGGCAAGCTAGGGTCTGCGGGATCTAATTGGAACATAGTGTTGTGAAATGGTTGCCTCCATAACATCTCAACGCCCCGAGTCATTGCTTTCACATCAAGTTCAGTTTAGAACTGCACACTGTTGACCTGGATGGTGGAACTATGCCTCTTCATCATTATGAAGAGCTTATCTGGATGGATTGAATCGAAAATGATTAGTACCCACTCTTTGAAAATATCAGTTAGTGGGAAAATATTATGCCTGCTATTTGTTGCATTATCTGCCCAACTGGAACTGTCAATATTTCTCGATCTTGAATTTCAAGGAATGCCTACTGTATTACCTATTTATATATACGTGGCATTACCTAGATTTTTTTTTTGAGTTTTGGCTGTGGCATCTAGTGCAAAGGTATGACCCTTACCGGTTGATAGTAATTTGTACCAGATGTATGCATCAGGTCCCCATGTTGAGGCCTTCCTAGATTTGTGCTTCTGTTCATGTTTCACACCAAGGGCACTTTGCACCTCTAGTATTGCTTATCATGTCTAATTTTGCCTATGATTAATAGTTATAGCCTTGAAGGCTTTTTATTTGTTCAGCGAGATGAGCTTCATCAATACGTATGTGTTGTTGCCAAGTGGTTATTTGTAGTTTTACAGATGTTACTATTATTATTTTTAGGGGTATGGGCCCCAATCGATTGAAGAAAAACAAAAGCTTTACATGCTATTAAGGAGCCTAAATTTTAATGGCGAATCAGCATCTGCACCTATATCTGAGCCATACACGCCAACAGCCCAGAGCTTAGGTGGCCATTCCATCGATGGATTCTATTCACCCGAACTTAGAGGTGAATTCGGAGCTGGCCTTTTGGATCTTCATGCAATGGATGACAGTGAGCTTCTTTCTGAGGTATGTCTATGGATAGTATAGGCAAAATAGCCATGTATCTCCACACAACAAATGATATATCTGCATCTGCTCATTTTTTGTTGCCTGCTCCTTCTAGAAACTAGGGAAACGAGCACATGATGCAAGTGACAAAGAGATTTGAACGCATTTCATGTTAAAATCTTGTTCTGCCACAACGTCTTCATGTGGTCTAATCCAGCTATGATTTCTTCTTTGACAGAATGTAGCATCAGAACCGTTCGAAGCCTCACCCTTCGTGCCAAAGGAAACTGATGACGATGAGGACGATGTAATGTCAGGAAGCCAGCAAGGTCTATCAGAAATTTACAGCGGCGCAGTCACCAGCGAAAAAGAGAACAATACTAGAGAAAGTAATGTAGCAAAGATTAAAGTTGTGGTATGTTGATCACTTCCAGTTTTCCAATTACTACTATTTTGTCTACAGTTGTGCACTGATATCATAATCCAATATTTTCTTTGTTTCTTAATGTTAATTAATATATCATGTGATTAAATAATTGTAACAATGTCAGGTGAGGAAGAGACCTCTGAACAGAAAGGAGATATCTCGAAAGGAGGAGGATGTCATAGACGTACATAATTCTCAGTTCCTGACTGTTCATGAACCTAAACTAAAGGTGCCATCTTTCATCTATTTATTGGTATTCTTCATTACGTCTGTTGGTAGTTCAATAGATAAAATTGTATGTTCCATTGGCCCCTATTTTTATAGGGTTATTATAGAATAGAGGCAACAGTTAACCATCATATGTACTTATCAAATGTACTTACCAAATCAGACGTCTTGATGGTTTGCCAGAAAACATACAACACTTGACCATCATATGTACTTATCAATAATAAAAAAATACAAAATTGCCCTTCATGGGCCCTTTTATTTTGTCCTGTGGTTAACTTGTGGTCTTGACTGGAAGGTGGATTTGACTGCTTACGTGGACAAACATGAGTTCTGCTTTGATGCTGTCCTGGATGAGGAAGTCACTAATGATGAGGTGTGTTTTTCCTAACCATCATCTGTGGCTGTAGAATGTCTTCTTTTCTCTTATAGCATATAAGTTACTTGGTTGTTTGAGCAGGTGTACCGGGAGACTGTGGAGCCCATTATACCAATAATTTTTCAAAGGACGAAAGCAACATGTTTTGCTTATGGCCAAACAGGTTCGATAACGTTGATTGTCAAGCTAAACACCTACTTACGTTTTTGTTAGAAGTTCCGGTAAATCATGTCTTCAGTGTAGTGTGCTTATAATTAGTCATGTTTTGATATGTCTCGTAGATTCTACAGAATTCTGTTCGGTGTGCTTCGAATTCTTGGTAGTGCTTATTTGTAAAGGGTCTGACTGTTAAGTGTTTTCCTTCACATGGTCTATACACAACTATCATGATTTCAGACTTCTTGGAAGGGATAAAGCTGAAAGCTTGAGTATTTGGACATTAATTGTAGCATAGAATCAATGTGACAGTTTGGTAGGTCAATATGTGTTCCCTGTTCTTGGAAGCATTATTAGAAAGGTGCTTAGAAAATCAACACAGGACTTTCTTTCTCAATGGTTTGTGAAGGTGCTATATGTGGTAGATGCGGTCCTTCATTCATTATGCTGTACAGGGAAATTGCTAACGAATTTGAAATTGAGAATTAGGAATCATTCTTGGACATCTACCGATTCCTTGTTTGATTGCCAGTCTTGCTTTGAATCATTGCTTATCCTCCTTCATATGCAGGTAGTGGCAAGACGTATACAATGCAACCCCTACCTATAAGGGCTGCACAGGATATGGTCCGTCTTTTGCATCAACCTGTGTACAGGACTCAAAATTTCAAGTTGTGGCTTAGCTACTTTGAGATATATGGCGGGAAGTTATTTGATCTTCTCAGCGAAAGGAGGTTGATTGCTGCATTGCATTCTTATATCATCTAATTGGGCATAATAATCTTCATGGTTCATCATCACCTTTGTGTGCTATCAGTGTGATGTTGACATTAGTTTTATGCATATTGTTTAGGGATGGTATGCAGCTATAAATGTAATTTGGGTTGTCACTTGGGTACTTTTCCATTTTTCTTTCCTTTTTTCCTTTGCATGCTGTGTGTTCATGTTCATGTTAACCCTGTATTCTTGTATGTTTAAGCATTTTAAAGATTGTATGATTGTATCTTAGGAGTGATGGAAAAACCTTTTCTGTTGTTGCATATAAGTGTGGGAACAAACACATACATGTACTAAGTGGTAATTACCAATTGGTAACTGGTTAACAATGGTAATTTGAGTAGGTTTGGGGTCAGTGCAACCAGGTTCTTGCTGATCATAGGAAATAGTGCCACCTTTTGTAGCTGCACTGATGCTCGTATTAAACACTATCATTTCTAAGTTTGCCATCTATAAAGAATTACTGGCATCTGAAATATCAAATTGATATATATATAGATTTATCTTATCATGAAATATTATTTTGTGCACTTATTTTTATGTTAGACAGCATGTTTGCACAGAAATTGATGGTCAAAGTACCATCTTAAAAACTGTGTCATGTCTTAACTTTTGGATCGAAGAATTACGAGAATTACTCAGCTACCCAATTTTTTTAAACTCGGCATTGAAATAAAACTTTGTTTTGGACATACAACTCAGTAACTCGCGTTCTGTGATTTGTTTTTGTATGCTTGAATGGGACTTTGTTTGTTTTCTTCCTTTTGGCCTAGTTATGTGGTTTAATGTGAGCTGGTTTTTGTAGGCCACTCTGCATTAGGGAGGATGGGAAGAAACAGGTCTGCATTGTTGGTTTACAGGAGTTCGAGGTTTCTGATGTCCAGATTGTCAAAGAATACATTGAGAGAGGAAATGCCTCGAGAAGCACAGGATCAACCGGGGCCAACGAAGAGTCATCACGATCTCATGCGATTTTGCAATTAGCTGTGAAGAAGCATATCCCAGTGGTAGAGACCAGAAGACAGAGAGAGCGTGATGCGAATGAAGCTAAAAGTACGAAGCTTGTTGGAAAATTATCATTTATTGACCTTGCAGGAAGTGAGCGTGGTGCTGATACAACAGATAATGACAAACAAACAAGGTACTTATTCATCCTATATATATATATATACTTCTGTTTTCTGGCATGTACGAGCTGTATCATTTTCATTTGCTTGCTATCCTTTCTGTGAATACCAACATAGAATAGTCATTTGCCATCTAACTTTCTTCTTGTGCCAGAATCGAGGGTGCAGAAATAAACAAGAGCCTTTTAGCTCTCAAGGAATGCATTCGTGCACTGGACAATGATCAAATACATATTCCTTTCAGAGGAAGTAAGCTAACTGAGGTGCTTCGTGATTCGTTTGTTGGCAACTCTCGAACAGTCATGATTTCTTGCATCTCACCGGGTTCAGGTTCATGTGAGCATACACTAAATACGTTACGATATGCTGACAGGTGATATTCCCTTTAAATTTCTTCAAATTTACACATTGTGTTTGATAATTGGTAAATTCATTTAGTTACCAGGTTTCATAATATTACTGCTCAACAAACAGGGTTAAAAGTCTATCGAAAGGTGGCAACTCGAAAAAGGAGCAATTCACCGGGCAGTTTGTGTCTTCCAGCAAGGAATCTACCAACACTTCATACCCATTATCAGCTGAAGGTGAAGAAACTATGGACCAGATTCAGGAGAACAGATATATTGATGCTTCAAAGAAAGTTGTTGAAATTAATGCGAGTTCTTCAGTGGATCCTGATAGGAACTCATTTAGTATGATTCCAAGTTATCCACATAGAGGTAAAGAAGAAACTAGTTCAACATCTGCTTTGAATGATAGGGAGAGAGTTGATTTGAAATCCAACCCAACTGGTTATAGTAGTAAAGCACAGTCACTTCAGAATTCAGTTAATTCACAAGAGGAGGATAAAGTTACAAAAGTTTCACCTCCTCGGAGAAAAGCTAATATATCAGAGAAATCTGAACGGCAGAGCAACTATGTGAAAAGGGAAAATGGGCCAGAGTTAAGTCGGATTGTCCATAAACAGCAACTGAAACAGCAGCAGCAGCAGCAGCAAAGACCCTCGTCTACCTCGGCATCACAGGTTTCGTCGAAACAATCTGAAAAGGAAAGTTCATGTGATGATATGGAAATAAATGCAATACTTGAGGTAATTTTTTTAAATCATATAATCAGCTTTGGTTTACTAAGTCGAGCTGTGATACCAAGGTTTATTGTTTGTTAGGAAGAGGAGGCATTGATAGCAGCCCACAGAAAGGAAATTGAAAACACTATGGAAATAGTGCGGGAAGTAAGTTCCATTTACTCAATTGCACATGAATTTACATAATGCATGTATCTGTTCTGTTGTCTCTATGTGATCATTGTTGAGCGTTGAGTTGCTTGTGGTGTAAATATGAACATGACTGAACTCGGTAATGTCACTTGACTAGATACTCAGAATAGTTCACTACATGTAACTGTCTTATTATAGTCTATCAAGCACTGTATACCACTGAGTGGTCAAGTATGTGCAGCCGCAGTGCCTGCAATTGATGCCTGCCTGAGCAACTGATCAGAACTGTTTGTTGCCAGCTATCTCAACCAGTCAGGCAGTCATTGATTAGAACTGTTTGATGCGAGTTGTGCCTGAATAGCTCGTATAGGAGTATTTTGAGTGTGTTTAGTTATTGGAAAGTGCAAACCTAAATTTTGCAGATTATACTTCTCATATATTTGTTATGCAACAGGCGTGAAATCTTCTGACCATAATTGTTACACTTGGAACAACTGCTTCACTCTTTTCATACCATTACTTATTTTAGATGTCCAGGTCACTGATATATCTTTCAGATATCATTTAGCCAATCACAAACTTGTAATGCAACCACTGGTGTTACAGATTATGTACCTTCAGACAATTTTTTACTGATTACCAAAAATGTCAATCCTTAAAACTAGTCACAGTTTTGATGTTATTTCAACACTACTTTATTTCTTAACACCACTTGCCATTATATTGCAGGAGATGAACCTCTTAGCAGAAGTGGACCAACCAGGTAGCCTTATTGACAATTATGTGGCACAACTGAACTTTCTCTTGTCACGGAAGGCTTCTGGCTTGGTCAGTCTCCAGGCACGCTTAGCAAGGTTTCAACAGCGCCTGAAAGAAGAGGAGATCCTTAGCCGTAAGAAACCATCAAGATAGTTTAACCTGAAAAGTTAAAACCATTTGGTATGTCATGAATTGCAATGAGCTCTGAGTGGGAGGTATGTTTTATTCTGATCTCCCATACGATCACACTTCACTTAGAAGCTCGAAGAACTCGAGAATGAGTAACAAACCTGAGATGTTGGCAGGTTGTGCAGGCGCTTTGGTTTGAGGTTTTGCTCTTTTTTTTTTTTCCTTCAAAGGTTTGTTTCATTGTTTTTCTTGGTAGCGGCATGGATTGTCATCATTGCCACTTTCTTTTTGTATGAATATAGTTCGACTGATGTTTGAAGATGAGGAAATTATCATTGTACCTCGTCAACATAGACAACATTGTTGTATCATCTGTATCAAGAAAAGGTAGCAGGCTGTAAGATCTTCAGAAATATTTTAGTGGCTTTTAACTGAATCGTGCACGGTTTGTCATTCATATGGTGGCAAGTCTTACGAACTGTACCATCGACGGACTTGATTATCGAACACTGGAAAACTTGAAGATTTGGGCATTCAGCCGTCTATTAAGTATTATTGATATACATATAGAAGTATTGTTTAATGTATAAGATGTCCAACATGTACACAAGCACTTGACGAAATTTGTACAAAAATATGTCACATTATTTGTTACTTACTCTGTTCACTAGTATAAGACGTTTTGGCATGATAAAATTGATAATTTAGCATGCCAACGCGACTTGCATTATGGAACCGAATGGAGGGAATATTGAAAAAGACAGAAAAGTAGATGATTATATATTTCTATCTCTGTATGGTTCACGTGTGGCCGTATTTTTTTAATGTTTTCTCTGTGTAAAGGCTCACGTCTAATATGCTCTAGCAATTTTTTCTGGATTGTTTCATGGACGTACTCTTAGTTTTGAGAAGGATGAAATAGTCATGTTCCTTATTTTTTGAGAGGCCTTCTATAAAATATTATATGGATTTTTCGTTAAGAATAATAAAACATATTAGGTCCAGTTCTTTTGGAGCTTTTAAACAGCTTAATGGTGAAAATAAGCTAAAGGTCAAAAGAACTGGAATTTTAAGCCGTTTTTGCGAGCAGCCGTTTTTGAGCATTCCTGTGTAGTGGGGGAAAGCCACCCTACCCCAGCTTCCCGAGCTCCACCGGAATCGGTATTTGAGGCTGCCCGTATTTCTTACGGTATTTACAAGCAATTGCCACCGCGTGGAACAGTTGTGCTTCCGAAGCGTTACTCGCATGTGACAGAAATTTATTTTCCTCTCCTATCTCTCGTCTCTGTCCCGAGCTAGGGTTCGTCAGTTCTCCGCCGCCGCCGCCGCCGCCCACTCTGGTCGCCGCCTCCTGGCCCGCCGCCACGCCGCGAGCCGCCAACAGAACCTTCCCCGCGCCACCCCACTTCCATTCCATGGCGGAAGGAGCCCCCGCCACTCCATCTCGTCGGCCCAGATCAAGCCGAACCCGAGCTCGCCGGCCGGGGCTCGATTCGGTGCGGTCATCCACCTGTGCTCCTCCGGCCGACGTTCTGCTCCCGCGGACGCCCATCTCAACCTCAGCCTGCATCGCTTGCTGCTGCCTGGGCTACACCGACCCGAAGTAACTTGGAAGCTGGAATATAATGTGTATTCACGGTGTGCATGACTGGGTAGCAGCAGCTGCTGCTGTCAAAGCATGGGTGACATTAGTGCTGCAATTTTATAGATTGCATTGTGTTGATTTGCGCTGCTCTTGCTTGCGGCAGAACAAATACGAGTAACATTTTTTTAGCTGAACAAAGTCACTATTCAGTGATGCTCTAGAATTAATTTACTCTCGAACTTGCCGCAAAAAAGTAATAAACAACTCAAAATTAGGTAGTCAAAGCACAAATCATTAGAGGGGCATTACAGACTTTTTATCATATAGCTCGGACAATAAGCTGAGAAATGGACCGCAGTTTCTCGCGAGCTTATTTTCATTGTGATTTCTCTGGACAGCTCAAGCCGGTGTGGCTTATGCACAAGCTAGTGCTGAAAAGAACTGGGCCTTAGTATTGCTCAAAAACTTGGTAAGTGAACATCTTAAGTAGGGATAAAAATGGAGTGGAAAGGGATGAACTAGGTGGTGCCACATTTGTTTTCGTTATTTTTTTTGGAAGCAAAAAAACAAATACAATAACCCTGGAAATAAAAAAGGAAGCAAATATTATTGAAAACAGATACATAATGAATACGGTGCTGACAACTATGTAAATATTCGTCGGAACCAAGAGAACACTTGAATCATGCAAAAAAACTCACACATTTTAAACGAATCAAAAAAATTATTCTCTAATTACGGATTACAACAAGATGGATGGCGGGATCATCGATGATGGCGCGTGGATGATGATGGTATTTATGGAGATCAATGTTGGTGCCTCCTTGCTCCTCGTACCCTTCTCTTTTCCCTTCAATTGTGTGATGGTGGTGTTAGTGAAGATCTATGGCCGCAGCGCGGCATGGTGGCAGGGCATCGCCATGCAAAGAGGTGGATGATGAGATTGGATCTTGTGGAGGCTCTCCCCTCCTTTTATAGCCTCATGGGCGTCGGTTCGCGTTTTGGGTAAGCCCCACACCAGATATGACATTCGGCCCTTCATTATTGTTGTTCGGTTTTATGAAACGGACCCGTCGGAGGGTGGTACGGTCATCTAGTATGGTGACCGTACCACTGGTTGTTAAAGTTCTAGTGCAGCAATTTGGGCGCCATTTCTTCATACGAATTTCGAATGTGGTGTTCTTCGGCTTGTTAGATTCGTATGGATGAGGGCTGCAACAACATGGTCTTGGATATTTATTTTCTCGTGATGGAAAATTGGGTTCTTTAACTCCTCCATATTGCATCCATTTGGCTCCTTTCTTCATGCTTTATCCATAGAGGTTCATAACACCTACACACACACCAAATAACAGAAAAAAATGATAAGATCCTACCTAAAATATTAGTTGTGCAAATTTCTCATGAAAATAAGCTTTACTTGTAATCATGCATTTTAAATATAGTCAAAGCTAGATAGAGCATGTAATGAGATAAAAGTATATGTTTATGTAGTGAAAAACACGCTGCTTTTTGGACTCATCAGTTATGAACACCGAGTGTCTTTCTGTAGTAGGCATTGGACGACCCTCCTGGAGTAACACAACCCCAATCCATGTTGCACCAACATCAGTTTCAATGTAGAATGGTTCCTCAAAGACTTGAAGACAAGGACATGAGTGTTGTTCATTGTGTCTTTCTACTATTGAAAAGCTAACTGAGCTTCTGCAGACCAATTCAAGCCTTGTTTTTGTAGTAATAGAGTTGGAGGTTTTGCAAAATGCCATACCCTTTGACAAACTTCCAGTAGTAGCCAGTGAGCCCTAGAAATCCCCTCAATTATGTGACATTTGTTGGTGTGCTTCACAAATAATTGGTGTGCTGCAAGGTCTCGAACACCACTTTCAGGTGCTCTACATGTTCTTCCAAGCTTTTACTGTAGACCAAAATATCATCCATAAATATCATAATGAATTTCCCGACATTGGTGCAAAAATAGGGTTCATTGCACACTGGAAGGTAGCGGGAGCATTGGTTAGCTCAAAGGGCATTACTCTGAACTGGTATTGTTCATTGTTGGTCTTGAAAGCAGTCTTTGCTTCATCATATTACACCATCCTGATCTAGTGGTAGCCAGCTCAAAGATCTAGCTTGGAAAACAATTTGTGCCAGCTAATTAGTATAACAACTCATCCACTACAGTCATGGGAAACTTGCTATTGCCAGTTATCAATTTTAGTCGTCGATAATCAATATAAAGATGCCAACTGCCATCTTTCTTCTTAACCAATAGCACAAGTGATGCATATGGGATCATAATTGGTACTATAGTTCAATTTTGTAACATCTCATCCACCTATCTTTCTATCTCATTTTTCTGCAATGGGAGAACATTTAGGGTCTTGCATTGACATGCTATGAGTCAGGCAAAAAAATTATCACATGATCGACTGTTCTGTGTGGAGGTAGATTATTTGAATCTTGGAACACCTCCTGGAATTGTTCTAACATCGCTTAAACTGCAGATGGGATGCCTACTATGAAAATTATATCTTGGCCCTCAACAACAATCACTTCTGCCACTGCCCACCCATGTTTCCCCTTGATTGCTTTGACAAACTAGTCAATTGTCACTTCGGTGAGCTCAGCTTGCTGCTTGGGTAGCATACTTTGTAGTCTAATCAATTTCCCTTGATGACTAATTTCAATCCACTTACTGGGCCAATCAGAAGTCATGAAGCCACGTTTCTTGAGTCAGTCCATACCCAAAATGCCATCATAACCGCCCAACTGATTCTCATAGTGTGCTTACTGTGCTGGAATGTATTTCCTTGAGCTCACCACGACATGTCAGGAATGGTTGTAGTAAAATTTATCACTTCCCCATTTCGTACTTTCAATTCAAGTTGAGGAATATCAATTGGCTTCAACTGCAGTTTTTCCACCAAGGACTTGTCTACAAAGCTATATGTACTTCCAGAGTCAATTAGTAATAACATAACTTTGTCACCCACCAATGCTCTTATCTGAATTCTATCATTATTTTCTACAATAGACAGGGCATTGAAAGAGGCATGGCCTTTGGGACTTTCTCCTCCACTATTAGTTCCTGGTGTATCAAGAATATCGTCTGACATGATCTCTATTGCTTCAATTTATTTTACTTGTGCTCCAGTAGGCAAAGTACACTGTTGTCTAGGGGCATAATTTTCTCCACATTTGAAGTATAGGCCACTTTCTATCCTGTAATCTTTCAATTGACTTACTCTCCATGATTCTGAAGGGTTCGTTGCATGGAAAACAAAAAATTCTACCGTGAACATGAATAAACATAAAGATCCAATCTAGGAAGAAGCAAGATCTAATCTACCAAGATCGAAGCAACAAGAAGAGTGTGAGACTAACCCTCGAAGATTCCAAAGCTTACGAGATTACATCTCGTTGTTGATGTAGTTGATCGTCCCGTGCTGCAATCCGGCATCACTTCCGTACTCGGTCGTGCGTACGGTGTCGATGAAACCCGTCCTCTCCCCGTTCCAGCGGGCAGCGGAAGTGTGGTCGATCCCGCGACGGCACGGCGGCGTGGTGGTGGTGGGGGAGAAAAGCAGGGCTTCGCGCCGAGAGGTGATGGCAGGGGAGGGGCGAGGGGTTGAAGGAGGTTGCGCCCCTGCCCCTCTCCTATAGGGGGGGACGGCCAGGGTTTGCCTTGGCCCCTCCTCCAAGCCTATGGCCGGCGGCCCAAAGGGGGAAGGGGGAAAACCCCCCCCCCCCCCCCCCAAGTTGATCCCCCTAGGGTTTGGGGAAACCCTAAAGGGGTTTGCCGGCTGGGCCTTGGGGGGCATGTGCCTTTGGCCCAATAGGCTAGGGTGCATCCCCTCGGCCCATGCTAGCCCTCCTAGGGTCGTGGGCCCACTGGTGGGACCCCCGGAACCTTCTAAAACCTTCCGAGTCTTTCACCGGAAAAATCCCAAACTTTTTCGAAACCTAGAAATCAACTTCCCTTATATGAATCTTATTCTCCGGACCATTCCGGACCTCCTCGTGATGTCCTGGATCCCATCCGAGACTCCGAAAAAACTTCGGTCTCCATCTCATATTTTGAATCTACTTATGCAACATCGAACCTTAAGCGCGTCACCCTACGGTTCGTGAACTATGCGGACATGATCGAGACTCCTCTCCGACCAATAACCAATAGCGGGACCTGGAGATCCATAATGGCTCCCACACATTCAGTGATAACTTAGTGATCGATTGAACCATTTTCATACGATACCGATTCCCTTTGTCACACGATACTTTACTTGTTCGAGGTTCGATCATCGGTATCTCCATACCTAGTTCAAACTCATTTCCGACAAGTACTATTTACTCGTACCGTGGTATGTCATCTCTTGTGACCTAGTCACATGCTTGCAAGCTAATTAGACAACATTCCACCGAGAGGGCCCAGAGTATATCTATCCGTCATCGGGATGGACAAATCCCACTCTTGATCCATATGCCTCAACTCACACTTTCTGAATACTCAATCCTATCTTTATAACCATCCATTTACACAATGGCGTTTGATGTAATCAAAACATCCTTCCGGTGTAAGTGATTTACATGATCTCATGGTCAAAGGACTAGGTAACTATGTATCGAAAGCTTATAGCAAGTTGAACTTAATGACTTGATCTCATTCTACGCTTATTTGGGTGTGTGTCCATTATATCATTCACCCAATGACATAACCTTGTTATTAAGAACATCCAATGTTCATGATCACGAAACCATGATCATCTATTAATCAAGAAGCTAGTTATACAAGAGGCTTACTAGGGACTCCTTGTTGTTTACATAACACACATGTATCAATGTTTCGGTTAATACAATTATAGCATGGTATGCAAACATTTATCGTAAACACAAAGATATAATAATAACCATTTTATTATTGCCTCTTGGGCATATCTCCAATAGTCTCCCACTTGCATTAGAGTCAATAATCTAGATTACATTATAATGTACCTAACACCCATGGCGTTCTGGTGTAGGTCATGCTTTGCCCTAGGGAGAGCTTTAGTCAACGAATCTGCCACATTCAGATCTGTGTGTACTTTGCAAATCTTTACGTCACCATCGTCGACGTGCTCGCAAATCACATGAAAACGTAGCTTGATATGCTTCAGCTTCTTGTGTGACCTTGGTTCTTGTGCATTGGCAATGTCACCCATGTTGTCACAATAAATGACTAATGGGTCCAACCCACTAGGAACCACACCAAGCTTAGTAATGAACCTGTTCATCCATATTGGTTCCGATGAAGCCTCCGAAGCCGCTATGTATTCAGATTCAGTTGAAGATTTCACCACCGTGCATTGCTTGGCACTCATCCAGCTTACTGCAGCACCATTCAATATAAACACGTACCCAGACTGAGACTTAGGGTCATCAGGATCAGTGTTCCAACTAGCATCGGTGTAACTGGTTACAACGAGCTCTTGGTCACCTCCATAACAAAGAAACATATCCTTAGTCATTTTTCAAGTACTTCAGGATATTCTTGACCGATGTCCAGTGTTCCATTCCTGGATCACTCTGATATCTGCCGGTCAAACTAACAGCATGTGCGATATCCGGTCTAGTACACAGCATGGCATACATGATAGAGCCTACTACCGAGGCATAGGGGATCTTGTTCATCCTCTCTCTTTCTTCTGCCGTACCAGGACCTTAAGTTTTACTCAAGACCTTACCTGGCAACATAAGCAAGAACCCTTTCTTGCTTTCATCCATTCTAAACTTCTTTAGAATCTTGTCCAGTATGTACTTTGTGAAAGCCCTATTAGGCGTCTTGATCTATCTCTATAAATCTTGATGCCTAAAATATACGCTGCTTCACCAAGGTCTTTCATTGAAAAACACTTATTCAAATAACCTTTAACACTGCTTAGTAGTTCTATATCATTCCCAATCAATAATATGTCATCTACATATAATATCAGGAATGCTACATAACTCCCACTCACTTTCTTGTAAATACAGGCCTCACCATGAGTCTCTATATACCGGAAGTCTTTGATCACCTTATCAAAGCGCCCCAACTCCGAGATGCTTGCTTCATCCATAAATGGAACGCTGAAGTTTGCATACCTTGTCGCATTTTTAGGATCGAACAAAACCTTTGGGTTGTACCATATACAACTCTTCCGAATGTCACCATTAAGGAACGTCGTTTTGACATCCATCTGCCAAATCTCATAATCGAAAAATGCAGCTATTGCTAACAAATCCTCCACTTTAGCTTCGCTACCGGTGAGAAAGTCTCATCATAGTCAACTCCTTGAATTTGTCGGAACCCCTTCGCGACAAGTCGAGCTTTATAGACAGTAATAATACCATCAGCATTTTTTTTTAGATCCATTTATTCTCGACAGCCTTGCGGCTATCAGGTAAGTCTACCAAAGTCCATACTTGGTTATCATACATGGATCCCATTTCGGATTTCATGGCCTCGTGCCATTTGTTAGAATCTGGGCTCATCATTGCTTCCTCATACATCGCAGGGTCTTCATCATTGTTATCCACAATCATGACATTTAGACAGGGATCATACCAATGAGTGGTACGAGCCCTAGTCGATCTGCGGTTCTTCTTCATTCAAACTTTCATGATCATCATCATTTGCTTCCTCTCTTATCGGTGCACAAGAACATCTTCCAACTGCGCTACTCTGATCTACGAGAGAAGGTTCAATAACCTCGTCGAGTTCTACTTTCCTTCCAATCACTTCTTTAGTGAGAAACTCTTTCTCAAGAAAGGATCCGTTCTTGGCAGCAAAGATTTTGCCTTCGGATCTGTGATAGAAAGTGTACCCAATTGTTTCTTTAGGGTATCCTATGAAGACACATTTCTCCGGTTTGGGTTCTAGCTTGTCAGGTTGTAACTTCTTTACATAATCTTCGCAGCCCCAAACTTTAAGGAACGACAGCTTAGGTTTCTTTCCAAACCATAATTCATATGGTGTTGTTTCAACGGATTTAGATGGCACCCTATTTAAAGTGAATGCGACTGTCTCTAATGCGTAGCCCAAAAACGATAACGGCAAATCGGTAAGAGACATCATAGACCGAACCATATCTAAGAGAGTTCGATTACGATGTTCGGACATACCATTGCGTTGTGGTGTTCCCGGCGGTGTCAACTATGAAAGTATTTCACATTTCTTTAAATGCATGCCAAACTCATAACTCAGATATTCGCCTCAGAACGTAGCAACTTAATCTTCTTGTTACGTTTATTTTCTACTTCACTTTGGAATTCCTTAAACTTCTCGAAAGTCTCGGACTTATGTTTCATAAAGTAAATATACCCATATCTACTCAGATCATCCGTGAAGGTTAGAACATAACGATAACCACCACGCGATGCTACACTCATTGATCCGCACACATCGGTATGTATGATTTCCAATAAGTCTATAGCTCGCTCCATTGTACCAGAGAATGGAGTCTTAGTCATTTTTCCCATTAGACATGCTTCGCATCTATCAAGTGACTCAAATTCAAGTGACTCAAGAAGTCCATCGGAATGGAGTTTCTTCATGCGCTTCACTCCAATATGACCAAGACGACAGTGCCACATATAAGTAGAATTATCATTCAATTTAATTCGCTTAGCATCAATGTTATGAACATGTGTATCACTACTATCGAGATTTAACAAATATAAACCATCCATCTCAGACGCATGACCATAAAAGATATTATTCATATAAATAGAACAACCATTATTCTCTGACTTAAACGAATAACCGTCTTGCATTAAACAAGATCTAGATATAATTTTCATGCTCAACGCAGGCACCAAATAACAATTATTAAGGTTTTAAACTAATCCCGAAGGTAGATGTAGAGTGCTGACGACGATCACATCGACCTTGGATCCATTTCCAACGCGCATCGTCACCTCGTCCCTCGCTAGTCTTTGTTTATTCAGTTCCTGTTTCGAGTTACAAATGTGAGCAACCGAACCATATCAAATACCCATGCACTACTACGATTACCAAAGATAAGATAGACATCAATAAAGTGTATATCAAATATACCTTCTTCTTGACAAGGCCGCTCTTCAGATCAGCCAGGTATTTGGAGCAATTGCGCTTCCAGTGCCCCTTCTTCTCAGTTAAAGCACACGATCGCTTAGGGCCAGCCTTGGGCTTCTCAGAGGCGACGCTTTCTTGCCGCCCTTCTTGAAGTTGTCCTTGTTGTTAGGTTTTCCCCGCTTCTTGAAACTGGTGGTCTTGTTGACCATCAACACTTGGTGCTCTTTCTGTATCTCCACCTCAGCAGATTTCAGCATGGAGAAGAGTTCAGGTAACTCTTTGTTCATGTTCTGCATGTTGTAGTTCATCAAGAAGTTCTTGTAACTAGGTGGCGGTGATTGGAGTACACGATGAATACCCAGCTGGTTAGGAATCACAATCCCCAAGTCACCGAGCTTCTTCGCGTGCCCAGACATCTTGAGCACGTGCTCACTTATGGAGCTACCCTCTTCCATCATGCAGCCAAAGAAATGTTTCGAGGCCTCATAGCTTTCCACGACCGCATGAGTTTCACGGATAGCTTTGAGCTCACGGACTAGTTCACAGGGGTCGTGGTGCTCAAAATGCTTTTGGATCTCTGCCTCTAGGCTACACAGGATGGCGCGCTGAACGTGGGAGTACTTAGTTTTCCGAGTCTGGTAAACATTCTTTACTTCATCGGTTTCAGTTTCTGCAGGTGGGGGACCTAGCGGTGCATCGAGCACATATTGCAGGTTTCCACCAGTGAGGAAAATCCTCACATGACGGAACCAGTCAGTGAAGTTGCTTCCATTGCTTTTAAGTTTTTCTTTCTAGGAACTGGTTAAAATTGATGGTGGGGGCCGCCATGATCTACAACATATTTGCAAAGAGTTTAGACTAAGTTTATGATAAACTGAGTTCAATTTTAATTCTTTAATTAACTAAGTGAACTCCCACTCAAAAAAACATCCCTCACATTGTCTTAGTGATTACACGAACCAAATCCATTACACCAAGTCCTATCTTCACGAGAAAATATTTAGTTTCAAAGGCAAACAATCAAAGTGTTCATCATATCATTCATATGACTCATGCTCTACCTTTCGGTATCCCGTGTTCCGAGACCATGTCTGTACATGCTAGGCTCGTCAAGGCTACCTTAGTATCCGCGTGTGCAAATCTGGCTTGCACCCGTTGTATGCACATGTAGAATCTATCACACCCGATCATCACGTGATGCTTCAAAACGAAAAGTCTTAGCAACGGTGCATACTAAGGATGAACACTTTATTATCTTGATATTTAGTGAGAGGGATCATCTTATAATACTACCGTCGCGAAGCAAAATAAGATGCATAAAGGATTAACATCACATGCAATTCATAATGTGTGATATGATATGGCCTTTCTTCTTGTGCTTTTGATCTCCATCTCCAAAGCACGAACATGATCTCCATCATCACCAAGATGGCGTCAAGGTTAGTGGCGCGCTTCATGGTTGTCCATCACTTATAGCTACTATAACAACTACTTGAAATAAAGCTATTACATGATGAATAGACACGTAGGTCTTTAACAAAAATTAAAGACAACCATTAGGCTCCTGCCGGTTGCCATAATACAATAATGAACATCTCATACATCAAACATAATCATCATCACATCATGGCGATATCACATCACCAAACCCTGCAAAAACAAGTTAGACGCCTCTAATTTGGTTTGCATATTTTACGTGGTTTAGGGTTTTCGAGTAAGATCCAATCTACCTACGAACATGAACCACAACGGTGATATTAGTGTTGTCAATAGAAAGGGTAGATTGTATCTCAACTATGGTGAGAGAGACAGATACCCGCAAAGCCACCTATGCAATACAAGTTGCATGTCAAGCGTGGAGCAAGTCTCATGAGACGCGGTCATGTAAAGTTAGCCCGAGCCGCTTCATCCCACCATCCCGCAAGATGCAAAGTACACTAACTAAAAACAACAAGAGCATCAACGCCCACAAAACCATTGTGTTCTACTCGTGCAACAGATCTATGCATAGACACGACTCTGATACCACTGAAGGGTTCGTTGCATGGAAAACAAAAATTTCTACCGTGAACATGAACAAAAGCCAAGATCCAATCTAGGAAGAAGCAAGATCTAATCTACCAAGATCGAAGCAACAAGAAGAGTGTGAGACTAACCCTCGAAGATTCCAAAGCTTACGAGATTAGATCTCGTTGTTGATGTAGTCGATCGTCCCATGCTGCAATCCGGCAGCACTTCTGTACTCGGTCGTGCGTACGGTGTCGATGAAGCCCGTCCTCCCCCTTCCAGCAGGCAGCGGAGGTGTGGTAGATCCCCGGAATCCCAGAACACGACGGCGTGGTGGTGGTGGTGGAGGAGAAAAGCTGCAGGGCTTCGCCTGCCGAGGCCCGAGCTTGCGTGGAGGAGAGAGGGGCGGCGAGGTCAGGGGGTGAAGGAGGGCTGCGCCCCCGCCCCTCCCCTTTATAGGGGGAGGCCTGCCAGGGTTTTCCTTGGCCCTTCCTCCAAGCCTATGGCCGGCGGCCCAAAGGGGGAAGGGGGAAACTTCCTCCCCAAGTTGATCCCCCTAGGGTTTGGGGAAACCCTAAAGGGGTTGGCCGGCTGGGCCTTGGGGGCATGTGCCCTCTGCCCATTAGGCTAGGGTGCATCCCCTCGGCCAATGCTAGCCCTCATAGGGTCGTGGGCCCACTGGTGGGACCCTTGTGACGGTAAAGCACACGTCCGTTGGGAACCCCAAGAGGAAGGTGTGATGCGTGACAAAGCAAAAGTTTTCCTCGCAAGAAACCAAGGTTGTCGAACCAAAGAGGAGATGGAGGCCACGTGAAGGTTGTTGGTGGAGGAGTGTAGTGCGGCGCAACACCAGGGATTTCGGCGCCAACGTGGAACCCGCACAACACAATCAAAATACTTCGCCCCAACTTAACGGGAGGTTGTCAATCTCACCGGCTTGCTGAAACAAAGGATTAAACGTATGGTGTGGAGTATTATGTTTGCTTGCAGAAAACAACAGAGAACAGTGATTGCAGTAGATTGTATTTCAGATGTAAAAGAAAGGACCGGGGTCCATAGTTCACTAGTGGTGTCTCTCCAATAAGATAAATACAAATTGGGCAATTGACAGAATAGAGATTCATATACATATCATGATGACTACTATGAGATTTACTTAGGGCATTACGACAAAGAACATAGACCGCCATCCAACATGCATCTATGCCTAAAAAGTCCACCTTCAGCATCCGCACCCCTTCCAGTATTAAGTTGCAAACAAGACAATTGCATTAAGTATGGTGCGTAATGTAATCAACACAAATATCCTTAGACAAAGCATCGATGTTTTATCCCTAGTGGCAACAGCACATCCACAACCTTAGGGGTTGCTATTGACATAGGCATCCCCAATGGGCCTGCCGAAGATGGTACCCGGGGTTTACTGAAGGCCCACAAGTCGAAGAATATGAAGTTCGGAAGCCCAGTTAATGTTAAGGAAGGTTAGAGTTGTATTAGGAAATATAGAGACTTGTAATTTTACGGGACGAAACCCTCCCGGACTCTGTAATTTGTGTATTATGAATCCCTCGGCTCCGCCTCCTATATAAGGGGGAGTCGACGGACAAAGAGAGGATCGAATCCATTGTCAACATAACCCTAGTTTCATAATCGTCGAGTACTTTTCGGCTGAAACCTTCGAGATCTACTTGCCTCTACTTCCAACAAAACCCTAGTCTACAATACGTAGGCATTGATAAGTTAATACCTTGTCAATTGGCGCCGTCTGTGGGGACTAGAGGCAACAAGGAGCTGATCTCGATGGCACGCTCAAGATCGTCGACTTTGTTGGTAGCAAGCAACGCGATGGATCGAGGTAAACAGGTCGAAACTGATCTAGTCGATTTTGTTCCTCACCCGCCCTCCCGTTTGGATGCATATGCGTATCTGGAGGAGCCCATGGAGATGACGTTCGGACAATTCCGATTCTGCGTCGAGAAAGAAGGTTCGTATCGTCTCGAAGTTCCGATCTCGTCGGGATTATTAGCGGTCGATTCCGACTCTTCATCAAGCGAAGAGGAGATTTCGTCGCCACGTTTCATCAACACCATGGCAAGCGACAAGCTTGCCAAGATCTTCAGCGACATGTCCTTCGAGTCGTCGGACTCTGATATAAGCAGAACTCAGCCGTCAACAATTTCATCGACGATCCATTGTTATTGGAAAGGTCTTCACCAATCTATACGATGGTCACCAATCCTGACAAAAATCAAAATTCAAAATATCATCAGATTTACGCAATTGAGGAAACAAACCGAGCAGAGCCGGAGACGTCAGAGGCTTTCGACGATGTGGGAAACCCATATGTTGATCCCTATAGATGCAGGTGGTCCGGTCCGACCCGCTGACCCGCTGTACCGCACCTCACTTTAGTTACCATCAGGGTAAAGGGCCGATACTAAAAAAATTAGGTCCAAAAGGAACCTCACCCGTTCGGCCCTAGGTTCTATCCTGGCCTCACATGCGTATGTACTGTCGTGGCCTTATGAGCTTGGGGGCGAGATGAATCGGGAAGGTGCGACGGTGGGAGGTGGAGAAGCTCGTGGCTGGCGGAGGACTTCGTGAATTCATGTCCGGAGGGACGAGCTCCGGCGGTGGCGGGTGTGGTTGGGGCCGACGGGACGAGCTCCGGTGCCGGTGTGCGGTCGGAGGCGGGACCATACCTGGCGCTGGCGCGTGGTCGGGGGCGAGAGCGCGATGAGCTCCAGCTAGAGGATTAGGTGGGGAGCTTGAGCTCCGAACAGTGGCAGAACGGAAGAGGCCGCCGACGGCCGATGGATGCAAGCCTTGGCCGCGTGGGTGTGTCTCCTGTTTTCTTTTGCATCAGAGATGCATCACATTAGGGCCGAACCAGGGGTTAACCCTTACCCTGTTAAAAGAGGTTCGGGCCGGCCCTTTAACCTGGAGTTCTCGTATAGGTGCACAGGTCCAGTAACAGGATCGATCCGGACCGGACCCATCGCATCCTGATTGATCCCGCTGATCTCAGGCGAGGTCTAGGCACTAAGTATGTTGGGCCTACACCACGTCTAAGGGTTCAGCTCCCGCAGGAAGCGTGGGACAGAGTCGCAAGAGCCATGGATGGTATAGAACCAATGACCACAACTGCTACGGCAGAAGAATTGCAAGCTTATCAATATAGACTCGCTGCGAGCGCAGAGTTAGAAAAACAGACAGCTGAACTAAATAGAAGGAAGGAGGTAGCTTCGCATCAAGCAGGCGCAGGCAGATCTAAGTCGACAATCGGAAATTGGGTCACGAGAAGCTCGAAGGCGAGCAAGATCTTACGCAAAATATACCCGAAGCAGAGGGAGAATTTAGTTCAAAACCTCGACATGAATTTTATGTCAATCGACACAAGGGGAAATATTATCCCTAAAACACCGGAGGGGTACATGGCAACGCAAGCTTTCATCCTTGCGTCCAGACCACCTCCTGGGGATCCGAGAGAAGCGTTATATAACATGGGAATGGCAGGAGTTGGAGCCATGGGAACAGTGTTCGCAGCTACACCTCCCGAAGGAACTGCAAGGCAAAATAGTCCGCGACCCATCGCGGGCAGGATCCACCGAGAGCAAGTGGAGCAAGAGATTCAGCGACTCAGGCAAGGGTGGATAGAGCGCGACAGAAAGAAGGGAACATCGGCATTCACCGGAAGTTGGAAGAAGATATGTGTGGACTCCCGTGTTTCACGAGACGAGTTCGAAAACTCGAGTCCCGTCAGGGTTTAAGTTGCCCGAAAATTTCAAAAAGTTCGATGGTCTACAGATCCCGAGGATTGGCTCGTTGATTACCTCGAGACGGTGAAGTTGATAGGCGGAACCAGGGCAACAACCATGCAGAGCATCCAAGTACACTTGAGCGGAGCCGCACGATCTTGGATAAATAAACTTCCCCCAGGTTCCATTGACAGTTGGGACAGTTTCGAGGATGTCTTCGTGAAGAATTTCCGATCTACCTGCAAAAAACCCGCGTCATTAGAAGAGTTGAGGTCGTGTAGACAGAGACATGATGAGTCAATGAGAAAATACATACAGAGGTGGAACATCATCAAAAACTCGGCAGAGAACATATCCGACGAGAGAGCAATAGATGCGTTCGTTGAATTCGACGAGGAGATTTCGTCGAAGACTTGGGGAGAACCAACCCAAAGACAATATCGCATTGATGGAAATAGCAAACAGATGAAGATGGAGAAGATGCTATACACAACAAGCGACATAGATCGCAGGAGGACCGCAGCTTGAAATTTCCAAAATAGACGACGATTCTCTTGACAGCTATAGTAATGATGCTCCCGGCCAAATATCGGCTGGTTTCCGAGGAAACACTGGAGGAAACAATGAGATGGTTATCAAAGAAGTAGCGAGCAGCAAGGTGACAACAGAGGTGATTTCCGTAATAATAGACAAAATAGTGGACCAAGGTTCCAGAGACCATATGTGTCTCCCGAGGATATGATGAATGGACCGTGTCAGATGCATTTTTATCTTGATAACAATGGGAAGAGACAGTCAGGGCATTTGCAAGGACTGTCGAAATTTTCAAGCAATGTTGAGGTTTGCAGGGCAAGCTAACGCTCACGCAAATAGAAACCCTCAGGGCCAAGGAGTGAAATCCACCTTCCACCTCCTCCCGCAACCGACAAAATCGACACCAGCTCAGAATAGCGGCAGCTACACCCACCTCCATATGTCGATCCTAACTCCAACGGCGCGGTCTCGATTCTAGAAAGCTAGGCCGTCTAATAGGGCTCAGAAAGTAATCACGACAAGTGTTCATGGCAGAGAAGATGCCTCCACCAACGATTGAGTACCTAAATTGGTCGGGACAGACATTGGCTTTACAATAGCGGATCACCCGTAGCAAGTTCTCGACCAGGGCAATCAGCACTTATCCTACCAGGTGATCGCAGGATTCGACGTTTCTCGAGTGTTCATAGATGGAGGCAACAGTTTAAACCTTATGTATGCAGATACACTAAGGAAGATGAACATATCCCTGACAAACCTAAAACCGACTGACACACGTTTCCATGGAATCACGACAGACAAGCCAAATTATCCGCTGGGAAAAATCAATCTTGATGTTCAGTTTGGAACCCAAGAAAACTACAGGATAGAGAGACTAGAGTTCGAAGTCGTGGATTTCCCGTCACAGTATCATGCTTTATTGGGGCGGCCAGCATATGCTAGGTTTATGGCGGTACCACATTATACGTACCTGCTATGGAGGCTCCCTAGACCCAAGGGACCAATTACAGTAAAAGGAAGTTTTGCGCTAGCTGATAAATGCGACAAGGACTTTCATCGACTGTCAGAGACTTTCGGGATGCAGGCAGAATACATGGCATCAAAGTTAACAACGGATTATGATGTGTTGCCGGATTCAGGGAGGCCACTCAGGGAACCAACCTTCGACACTACTAAGGATTCTAAGGAAGTCCAGATTCACCCGACAGATCCCAAGAAAACAACATCCATCGCAACAAACATGGATCTCGCATAGGAAAGCGCGCTCGTCGAGTTCCTCCGTGAGCGCTGGGAAATCTTCGCATGGTTTCTAGCTGACATGCCAGGAGTACCAGGAACTTGCCGAGCACCACCTTAATTTGGATCAAGTGGCGAAACCAATCAGACACCCTTGCGGCGTTTTCGGAGCCAAACCGCAAGGCTATGCTATCGTAAATCAATCGACTTAGGGAAGCTGGCTTTATCAAAGAAATACACACGGAGGCCACATGGGTAGCTAATCCAGTGCTGGTCCCGAAGAAAAACACGAAAGTCCTTCGCATGTGCTTCGACTTCACGTGTCTAAACAAACATTGCCCAAAGGATCACTTTCTCCCGAGGATCGATCAAATTATCGACTCCACGGCAGGCTGTGAACGTCTTTCCTTCTTGGATGCATATTTTGGTTATAACCAGATCAGACTAAAAGAAGACGACGAGGTCAAAACAGATTTTATAACACCTTATGGTGTGTTCTGCTATAGAACAATGCCTTTGGTCTGAAAAACGCGGGAGCAACATATCAGATGATGCAGTATGTCTTGCAACACAGATTGGTAAAAATGTACAAGTATATATTGACGATGTTGTCATAACAACAAAAAAGGGGTCAACCTTGATCGAGGATGAAGGAAACTTTCGACAACCTTGACAAGTTCTGCCTTAAGTTGAACCCGACAAAGTGCTCCTTTGGCGTTCGCGGGAGAACTTGTCTTCCTAGTTTCAGCAAGAGGGATCGAGGCCAATCCAGAAAAATCCAAGCCATCGTAACAATGAGGAAGCCAACAAAGTTGGAAGAAATACAACAGCATCGAAGCAGTCGCAGCTTTAAGCAGATTCGTCGCCAGGCTAGGAGAAAAGGCATTACCGTTCTACGCGTTGATCAAGCAAGGCGATAAATTTCAATGGAACGAGGAAGCGGACAGCTTTCGAGATCTCAAGCGCACAATCTCGACACCACCAATCTTGGTGGCGCCAAAGGAGAAGGAGCCTCTCCTGTTATATATCGCAGGCACACCTCAGGTGGTTAGCACAGTGCTAGTGGTTGAAAGAGAAGAAGAAGGAAAACTCCATGGAGTGCAACGGTATCCGCAGTACCATAAGTTAGCGTATGGGGTGTTTACAACCGCAAGAAAACTGCGACACTATTTTTCGGCGCATCCGATAGTAGTGGTCAATGAGGCGCCCTTATCCAATATACTAAACAATCCAGAGCTACAGCCGTGTCTCTATGGGGAATAGAGCTTTCCCCTCGGGACATCACGTACGAAAAAGAAAAGCAATAAAGTCACAAATTCTACCAGACTTCATCGCAGAGTGGATGGAGTTACAAAATACGGGACCCCCGGACTTATCAAGAACTTGGACTAGAACTTCGACGGATCCAAGAGATTAGAGGGAGCAGGAGCAGGCGTGATATTGATATCACCACAAGGCGATAAATTAAAGTATGTTTTGCGGATGACACTCCCAAACGCGTCTAATAACGAGGCAGAATATGAAGCTCTTATACATGGGATGAAGATGGCGAAGGCTTGTGGTGCAACTCGATTAAAAATCTTTGGCGACTCGCAATTGGTGGCCCAACAAGTCATGAATCAATGCGACGCAGTCAATGACAGATGATAGCATACAAGGAGGTGTATAATGAGCTCGAGAAGTCGCTTGATGGATGCGAGGTAAATCACATCAGCAGACTAAGTAATGATGAAGCCTATGTTCTTGCAAACATCGGGTCGCAATGTCTCGCAATACCACCTGGTGTGTTTTGGGAAGAGATATCTGAGAGATCCACCAAGCCGAAGAAACAGCAGAAGAAGGAGAAGGAAAAGAATCCCTCGGGGGCTAAAGAAATATCATCAAAGAAGATGATGAACCTGAAGTAGTAATGATGATACGTATTCCATGGATGCAGGCGTACATAGCATATATTTTGAGAAAGGAACTACCCGATGATCCAGTTGAAGCAAGGCGAGTTATTAGGCGATCCAAAGCCTTTACTGTGGTAAAAGGAGAGATGTATAAACGAAGTATCTCAGGAGTATTACAACGATGCGTCACACCTGAGCAAGGGAGGTTAATTCTGAAGGATGTACACGAAGGAGTATGTGGACACCACGCAAGCAGTCGAGCTATAGCAGCCAAGGTTTTCAGAGCAGGATTCTATTGGTTAACGACAATTGAGGACGCAAAGGACATAGTCCGCACTTGTGACGCGTGCCAAAGGTTTGCTGCAAAACCTCATTCTCCGGCAGCAGAGCTAATGCCAATACCGCTGTCATGGCCTTTCGCTCAATGGGGTCTTGACATGGTGGGAAAATTGCACAAGGCTTCGCCAGGAGGATACGAGTATATGCTCGTAGTGTCGACAAGTTCACGAAGTGGATAGAAGCAAAGCCGATAAATTCACCGACGCGATCAACAACAAGTTCGTGAAAAATATCGTCTTTCGATTCGGCGTCCCTAACAGCATCGTCACGGACAATGGCAGTAATTTCACATCCAATGAATTCAAGGCATATTGTGCAGAGGTAGGCATCAAACTACACTTTGCCTTCGTTGCGCACCCGCAGACCAATGGTCAAGTCGAGAAAGCAAACGGTACCATATGCAATGGAATCAAGAAACGTCCTAGCACCATTGGAAAAGCTCGACACACCTGGCGAGGAGTTGCCTGTGTTATGGAGTATTCGAACAACACCAAATACAACGACACATGAAACTCCGTTTTTCGGTCCATGGAGCCGAGGCCTGCCGATAGAAATAGAGCATAACTCTCCAAGAGTAACGGAATATGAGGAAGAAGCTTCAAGAAAAGCTTTGGAGGACGAAGTCGATTCACTCGATGAAGCTCGCGATGAAGTATTGTCCCGAGTCACAAAGTACCAACAGGACTTGAAAAATTATCACAGTCGACGTTTGCGACCAAGATCCTTCCAGGTAGGCGACTTAGTTCTTCGGCTCACACAAAAAAGCCACGAGAAACTTGAGTCGCCATGGCTGGGCCCTTACATCGTCAGAAGTAATCGAAGGAGGAGCATACGTAATCAAGGACAAGAAGACAGGAGTCGCGAGCCAAATCCTTGGAATGTGGCGCAACTCAGCGTTTTATGCCTAGAGTCGAAATAGTCCTCTTTGTAAGCATACAATGTACTGAAACGCCCGCGAGCTTCCAGACGCACTCTTTTCCTTTTCAGGGCACCGAGTGGGGCTGAAAAGGTTTTTAATGAGGCGGGTTCGCGGTGCTGCAATATAATAAAGATATTGATGATATACATTTTTATCGTCGACAGGCCCGGGGGCTCATAAACAAAGTATATAACTTCCTGCGCAATATAGTTATTTACCTCGGCAGAAAAATAGTTCGCCAAACAAGAGATAACTACAGGTTAACGATACAGCCGGGGGCTACCACCCGCAAAATACAGCATACATTCAACAAAAATTTATTTGCTTTGGTTTAAAACCTCGCAAGCACAAATAAAAGTACAGACATCAGCTACCGCAACGCGCGGGGGCTTGACGAGAAAAAATAAAGAAAAATATATCCAGTGGCTTTACAATATAGACTATGTTCACAACATACAAGATGCAACTACTGAGAAAATTCGACAACATAAAGGAAAAACTCTCAATTGCTGCCTAGTATATCATCTATGGTTATTCACTCATTATTCGCAGCATGAGTACTACGTTCAGCATAGCTGCCCTTCACGAAGAACTCAGCGTCCATCCGAAGAAGTTCATCCATCATCTCTTCGGCTACAGGGGTCACAACATCATCAATTTTGCCAATGTCCCTCTTCCTTTTCGACATCTTGGCCAGGCACTTGGCGACAATTCGACTCATGTCTAACTTCGGATAGAAGATCTGTATCATCATCATAGCAAATCTAGCGCCAGCAGATAATTGGGCCCGCACAAAGCCATGGATTCGAGGGGCATCCCGGAACTTCTCCATCAGAGCAGGAAGGGTTTCCGCATCTTGTTGCGCGGGAACATGGTGCTATAAACTAAGGACAAGGTCCTTGTGCAGAAGTCGAGAAAATCGCGGACCTGACTCGCGCGATCTTGAAACCGGACGATCTGTCGGGTACGTTCAGGTGTAGCCCAAAAGAGGTATCCATGGTCCAACGCCAGGTTAATAAGAAAATTTGATCTTGCGTCAACACGCTGGTCTTCGGCAGCAGCGTCTAAAAAAGGACCTATTTGATGACAGCACACCAGTTAGAGAGAGAACAAGTGAACAACGGAAGAAGTTGCGGATTAGGAAACTTACCCGCCATGTCCAAGCTTGCATCATTCAATACTTCAAGCATGAAACTTTCTCGAGACGTACCTTGCGTAGCTTCAGCAACATCAGCCTCTTTGGCAGCTATAGCTTCTGAAGCCTGCTGACGTGCAATTTGTTCCCTTTCGGTTGCTTTTCGGGACTGTTCCATTACTAAGAGTGCCTGTTTCTTCATGGATTGAAGCTGCTGACGAAGATCTTCCAATTCTTGTGATGGACCCGCACCCGAGAAATCTTCAATAAATTCATCACTAAGTGGCATTTTCTTCGAGAAGGATGAGGCAGGTAAAGCATCGGAAGGACGAGAAGTTGAAGTGTAGTTATCAAAAATCAACTGGAAATAAAAGTTTCGACATCAATCATGAAGCAAAAGTAGATTTCCATTGATTTTCAGAGTGTTTACATGGATATTACAAAAGGAAGGTTCCTAATGAACTAAGGGGGAAGTTGTTGCCAAAATTACTATGGCAACAACATCAAACAAGAAACAAGACAAAAGAGAAGACAAGGGTGGTCTACTTGACCTCCGGCTTTGATGAACTAGGAGCAGGAGTTGGTTTGCATCCGAGGTAGGCGAGGATTTTCTTTGAATTTGGCTTGGCAGCCTTAATCAACGACTGCCACCTCTTCGTTTCCATCTCCTTCGTGTCGCCAACTCTTGCCCAGTCGACATCTTGTTGGCTGTCAGCAACCAAGGCGATAGTACCTTCAACACCAACTTTCAAATCTTCTTGGCGAAGTTGGAGCCCAAGATCTTCTTGAGAATTGAAGCACTTAGCGAGAGCAGTAAAAGTCGCGGGTTCCTCCTTCTTCTTGAAGAAGTATGGAAAAAGCCGCGACAGACCTGTCCTGGCTTCAGCAAGACCTTCACGCGCCTCATCTCCATGAATCTCAAGGAGGGACAGTGCGTCGAGAAGGCGATCACCTTCAGGATTTTCCAGATCATAATCTTGTTGCATCTTCCCTAAATGAGTAAAAAGAAGCTTGTCAAGAAAAAGCGAGCAAGGACAAACATAATGACCCGAAGAAACAGCAAGGATCTGAGTACTTACTAACAAAACGTCGACTCTGCGATTCCAAGCGAGTAAGGATTTCTTTCTCACGAGCAGACTGGTGAGCTATGTTATCTCTCAAAGAAGTTTCCGCGTCATGAAGTCTTTTTTGAAGACCTTCAATGGCGGCAGCATCTACTTCAGCTTTCTTGCGAGCTCTTTCGCTTTGCTCTAACTTGATAGCAAGAGCGTCAGCGCGTTTGTTGGATTCCGCAAGAGTCTCTGGCATAATAAACGGCAGTAAAATGTCATGACAAAATAGTGAAGGAGTATATTCAGCAGAAGCAGGAAAAAATAGTACCTTCAAGCTTGGCGGCATAATCACGATACCCGATAAATTGGGTACCGAGGCGGATAAACTCTTTCATTAAAGGCTAAAGAGAAGACCACAAAAGAGATATCAGTATAGGAAGCGAAAGCTCGACAGATCAAGCAAAAACCAGAGGGGAGTTCAAAGTATTGAAATCAGTATAGGAAGAAGAAACAACTTACTTCTTCCATTAGAGGAGTCGTGGAACTACCAGTTAACATGGCAGGTTCCTTGGTTGGTTCTATCCTAGCTCTCTTTGGTGAAAAGGCTCGGGGGATCACAACTGGAGTAGGATGCTGCGTGTCTTGCTGAGGAGGCGAGGTTTCCTCTCCATCGGTATGCATGAGCTTCAGAGATAACTAAAGTACGAGACGTACTCGTTCGAGCAGTCGCGTCTATAGGTGGATTTTCATCCTCGTCACCACTGCAAAATATAAGACGACAATATAAAAAGCAACGCAGACAAAAACACGGGAGCGACAACAAAAAGCAACAAGCACTTACGAGCTGACAAGAGCATCGTCAAGGATTGAAAGTTTTCTTTTCAGCATCAGGAACAATTTCTTCGGCAAGAGATGCGCCGGCTTTAGAAGTGCCGAATCGGCAACTTCGCCTCTCTTTTTCTCTTGTTCCTTGGAGAAGCAGAGGAGAGTGTGTTGATGCGGTAGGCTCGGACTCAACTTCTTTTTCAGAGGATGCCGCGGATTATGCGAACCCGCGATTTCACTCTCAGGGCGAGAAGTACCCTGGTTGTCGTCGGTGACAACAACCCGTTCTTCGACTTCTCCACCTTCGGGAAGGGGAGGAAGAGGCGACGCAGTTTTGTGGTTCTGGGCAAGATATAAAAAATATCGAGGTTTGTATCAATAACAGCATCGAAGAAATAGAAATACAAAAAAAGAGTGCATGAACAAGCAGATGATAAAAATATATTACCTGTGGGAGTGCGTTGGTGGCTTATATGGGGTCACACCGCAAGATGACGGGATGGTGTCTTTCTTGCTGCGACGAGATTTTTGGACAAGTTTTTCCAAGTCCTTGGCCGGTAAATCTATCGACAGTCGATCCACATCTTCGTCGCCAGCATACATCCAAAGGGGATTTTTGCAAGCTTGCAAATGCTGCACCCTAATTCTAAGGAAGTATGCCGTGATTTGGATACCCGACAATTCTTGTCCACGGGTATTTTGAAGCTCATGGATACGTGACATCAGCGCATCTGTCGCCGCTTTTTTTCTTCGTCGCTAGCCTCGCGTCCCAGGACCGGCGGCGATGTGTTTTTTCGCCATCGAAAGGGGGAATGTTGTGTTCCGCCGATTTATGGTTTTCTTCGTGGATATACAACCATTTTTTGCGCCACCCTTGAACTGAGTCGGGAATTTGACGTCGAAGTACTCGACATCAGGACGGACGCATAACAACGCCGCCTATGTTATAGGCAACGTTGGAAGAGCCATTACGCGAAGGAGAAAATGCGCTTCCAAAGCCAGTTAGGCTGGACTCTAAGGAAAGATTCGCAAAGAGTGATAAAGATCGAGATGTGGAGGATGGAGTTGGGAGTAAGATGGTGAAGTTGCAATCCATACACAAAAAAGCAACCCACGCAGAAAATCGTGAATGGGGGAAGAAAGGCCGCGGATGAGGTGGTCAACAAAACTGACCCGATATTCCATAGGAGGGGATGGATAGCTTTCCTCCTTGGGGAAGCGCAGCGAGTCCTGCTTGATCCCAAGCTTCTTCAGCAAGTTGATATCCTGAGTGGAGATTTTGGATCTCTCCCACTCAGTGCTCCCGAGATCCGCGGTCGCCATCGTGGATTCAGGAGTGGTGTGCCTGGTGAGCCGCGCGCGTGGTGGCATCAACAATGGTGCAAGCGTGATGTGCGAGTGTGGCTGAGCTCGGAAAGTGTTGGTCGCAGTGGGGGATTTTTGCAGAGGAGAGCAGAGGTGCGGCGCAAGCGAAAGATTGACTGGAGGTAGAAGACGACTTTATATAGAGAATATGCGGAACGGCGCACCGTTGGATGGAATAATTGTGGGATGGATGCTGTCCACTTAGCTAAGGGGTAAAAATGTATTTTTACTGTGACGGAACAGAACAGGCGCTACAGTACGTGCGCCAGAAAAAGCGGAGGACGTGTGTCCCCCACTTGCACGACGTGTCAAAATTATGAGGGTTTTGGGCCCGCAAAACAGAGAAAGAGCGTTCCTCGCGTCTTCCCGATACAATGGTCGTGGCTATCGTCAGCAGTGACGTCACTTTATCAATGGAAAAAAATCGGCTTTGGTCATATGAATATTGGCGACAAGAAAAGACTATTGGTTATCTCGAGAGCTTTTGATCAAATACAAAGTTTTTGATCAAATGCTCGGGGGCTACTTGTGAAAAAGGAAATTTCAGGTATGGCAAAATAGAAATGGCGAGAGCCTATGATCAAATACAAGCATTTGTTCATAGCCTCGGGGGCTACTCCCATCGGGAGCGCTGGTCGCGCACCCGATAGATATGCAAAGCTCGAGAAAGAATAACAAATATAGCGACATGAGGTACTAATTTGTTGAGCCTACAACCAAGTACAAGTCCTTGGTGCGGGCTACTCCCATCGGGAACGCTGTTCGCGTGCCCGATGAAATTGTAAAAAAAGAGAAGTGAGTATATTTCGAGTTATACAAATAACTCTACATATACTCCCATCGGGAGGTCAAGATAAGTCATCCGTCGACTCAATAAAATGTGCTATTCCAACAGCCGAAAAAGCACTTGACAATATATTCTCAGAGCGCCAAAGTCGAGAATAATCTCTGAATGCCGCAAAATTTTGTGAAGGTAAGACCCAGATCCATTCTGAGCGGCGTGGCACCGTCTCTGACGTCGGTTTGCTACTTTTTTCGTATCAAATACGAAGAAAAATCCTAATGGACGCGTTAGGTACCCAATAAAACATGACTGGGACTCGACAAAATGGTAAGACCTTAAGCGGCACTGTCGAAGTTTACACCAGATCCGAGATCATGTCCAGGGACGTATCTTGAAGTAGGTTTTTGCGGATTGCCACTAGAGTAGTTAACTAGTACCTGATCCGTCAGATGAACTAGCCCCAATTACCATTATCCCTGTACAATATATAATTGCATATCTAAGGATATGTGGTAAATTCAATAGAATTATTGGATGATTATAAAGTTGGAGATTTTCCCTGATTCTTCGATTCAAGCAAAATCTCGGGGGCTACTGACATAGGCATCCCCAATGGGCCTGCCGAAGATGGTACCCGGGGTTTACTGAAGGCCCACAAGTCGAAGAATATGAAGTTCGGAAGCCCAGTTAGTGTTAAGGAAGGTTTAGAGTTGTATTAGGAAATATAGAGACTTGTAATTTTACGGGACGGGTTAGAAACCCTCCCGGACTCTGTATTTGTGTATTATGAATCCCTCGGCTCCGCCTCCTAGATAAGGGGGAGTCGAGGGACAAAGAGAGGATCGAATCCATTGTCAACATAACCCTAGTTTCATAATCGTCGAGTACTTTTCGGCTGAAACCTTCGAGATCTACTTGCCCTCTACTTCCAACAAAACCCTAGTCTACAATACATAGGCATTGATAAGTTAATACCTTGTCAATTGGCACCGTCTGTGGGGATTAGAGGCGACAAGGAGCTGATCTTGATGGCACGCTCAAGATCGTCGACTTCGTCGGTAGCAAGCAACGCGATGGATCGAGGTAAACAGGTCGAAACCGATCTAGTCGATTTTGTTCCTCACCCGCCTCCCGTTTGGATGCATATGCGTATCCGGAGGAGCCCATGGAGATGACGTTCGGACAATTCCGATTCTGCGTCGAAAGAAGGTTCGTATCGTCTCGAAGTTCCGATCTCGTCGGGATTATCAGCGATCGATTCCGACTCTTCATCAAGCGAAGAGGAGATTTCGTCGCCACGCTTCATCAACACCATGGCAAGCGACAAGCTCGCCAAGATCTTCAGCGACATGTCCTTCGAGTCGTCTGCGGACTCTGATATAAGCAGCGACTCAGGCCGTCGACAGCTTCAATTTCGTCGACGATCCATTGTTATTGGAAAGGTCTTCACCAATCTATACGATGATGTCACCAATCCTGACAAAAATCAAAATTCAAAATATCATCAGATTTACGCAATTGAGGAAACAAACCGAGCAGAGCCGGAGACGTCAGAGGCTTTCGACGATGTGGGAAACCCATATGTTGATCCCGCTGATCTCAGGCGAGGTCTAGGCACTAAGTATGTTGGGCCTACACCACGTCTAAGGGTTCAGCTCCCGCAGGAAGCGTGGGACAGAGCCGCAAGAGCCATGGATGGTAGAGAACCAATGACCACAACTACTACGGCAGAAGAATTGCAAGCTTATCAATATAGACTCGCTTGTGTGATCGAGAGTTAGAAAACAGACAATGAACTAAATAGAAGGAAGGAGGCGCTTCTAGATCAAGCGGCACGCAGATCTAAGTCGACAATCGGAAATTCGGGAGATAGTCACGAGAAGCTCGAAGGCGAGCAAGATCTCGGCAAAAAAATACCCGAAGCAGAGAGGGAGAATTTAGTTCAAACCTCGACATGTCTTTTATGTCAATCGACACAAGGGGAAATATTATCCCTAAAACACCGGAAGCTGGGTACATGGCAACGCAAGCTTTCATCCTTGCGTCCAGACCTCCTGTTGGTACTGACATAGGCATAGCATAAATACTCCCCCAGATTCAATGGAGACATGAACCCACTATCTAGCATAAATACTCCCTCTTGTAGTCACAAGTATCAACTTGGCCAGAGCCTCTACTAGCAACGGAGAGCATGCAAGAACATAAATAACACATATATGATAGATCAATAATCAACTTGACATAGTATTCAATATTCATCGGATCCCAACAAACACAACATGTAGCATTACAAATAGATGATCCTGATCATGATAGGCAGCTCACAAGATCTAAACATGATAGCACAAGAGGAGAAGACAACCATCTAGCTATCGCTATGGACCCGTAGTCCAAGGATGAACTACTCACGCATCACCCCGAGGCGGGCATGGTGATGTAGAGCCCTCCTGATGATTCCCTCTCGGCAGTGCCGGAGGCGATCTTGAACCCCCCGAGAGGGGCTGACGGCGGCGGCGTCTCGGAACTTTTCTCGTATCGTGGCTCTTGGTACTAGGGTTTTCGCGATGGAGGGATTAAGTAGGCGAAGGGGCAGCGCAGGGTGGCACTCGAGGGGCCCACCCCATAGGGCGACGCCCCCCCTTGGCCACGCTGCCTTGTGGGGTGGCCGCCTCGTGGCCCCACTCCGTCTCCTCTTGTTCGGGAAGGCTGGTGGAAAATAAGACCGTGGGATTTTGTTTCGTCCAATTCCGAGAATATTTGTAAACTAACTTTTCAAAATAAAAAACAAGAAAAAGAACTGCACTGCGGCATCTTGTTAATAGGTTAGTTCCAGAAATGCATAAAAACATTATAAAGTATGAACAAAACATGTAGGTATTGTCATAAAACTAGCATGGAACATAAGAAATTATAGATACGTTGGAGACGTATCAGGACCCCCGGAACCTTCTAGAACCTTCCCAGTCTTTCACCGGAAAAATCCTGAACTTTTCCAAAACCTAGAAATCAACTTCCCTTATATGAATCTTATTCTCCGGACCATTTCGGACCTCCTCGTGATGTCCTGGATCCCATCCGAGACTCTGAACAAACTTAGGTCTCCAATCTCATATTCCGAATCTACTTATGCGACATCGAACCTTAAGCGCGTCACCCTACGGTTCATGAACTATGCGGACATGATCGAGACTCCTCTCCGACCAGTAACCAATAGCGGGAAATGGAGATCCATAATAGCACCCACACATTCAGCGATAGCTTAGTGATAGATTGAACCATTTTCATACGATACCGATTCCCTTTGTCACACGATACTTTACTTGTCCGAGATTCGATCATCGGTATCTCCATACCTAGTTCAACCTCGTTTCCGACAAGTACTATTTACTCGTACCGTGGTATGTCATCTCTTGTGACCTAGTCACATGCTTGCAAGCTAATTAGACAACATTCCACCGAGAGGGCCCAGAGTATATCTATCCGTCATCGGGATGGACAAATCTCACTCTTGATCCATATGCCTCAACTCACACTTTCCGAATACTCAATCCCATATTTATAACCACCCATTTATGCAATGGCGTTTGATGTAATCAAAGCATCCTTCCGGTGTAAGTGATTTACATGATCTCATGGTCAAAGGACTAGGTAACTACGTATCGAAAGATTATAGCAAGTTGAACTTAATGACTTGATCTCATGCTACGCTTATTTGGGTGTGTGTCCATTATATCATTCATCCAATGACATAACCTTGTTATTAACAACATCCAATGTTCATGATCACAAAACCATGATCATCTATTAATCAAGAAGCTAGTTATACAAGAGGCTTACTAGGGACTCCTTGTTGTTTACATAACACACATGTATCAATGTTTCGGTTAATACAATTATAGCATGGTATGCAAACATTTGTCATAAACACAAAGATATAATAATAACCATTTTATTATTGCCTCTTGGGTATATCTCCAACAGATCCCCCCTTTCAAATTTTTTCTATGATGTTGCAGTATCTAGTTGTTCTCCTTTGCCTGCACTATTGTTGTATTTCGTGCTGTATGTTTTGCTTCCCTGGAACTTTTGCCTGTCCGACACAAGTTCTTGTATAGTTGCAAAGGAGGCTGCCTACATTGTTGGGTAACTGAACTTCCACTGCGCTCTTAGCTCTCCTATAGTCTCTGTACCATAAACATGCCTCCCACACTTGGATCGTATAGTTTAATCTAAAATACCAACTAATAAAATTGTTTCTTGTATTCTTCTACTCACCCTATTTGTTTCAGAGTTAACAACTCCCTCATCTCGTCTATTGATGGCGTGTAACTCACATGTTCGTTGGGAACCCCAAGAGGAAGGTATGATGCGCACAGTAGCAAGTTTTCCCTCAGAAAGAAACCAAGGTTTAATCGAACCAAAGAGGAGCCAAGAAGCACGTTGAAGGTTGATGGTCGCGAAATGTGATGCGGCGCAACACCAGTGATTCCGGCGCCAACGTGGAACCTGCACAACACAACCCAAGTACTTTGTCCCAAAACAGTGAGGTTGTCAATCTCACCGGCTTGCCGTAACAAAGGATTAAGCGTATCGAGTGGAAGATGTTTGCAAAGAAAACAAAAAAACAAAATTGCAGATTGTATGCTATGTAAAGAATAGGACCGGGTCCACAGTTCCTAGAGGTGTCTCTCCCATAAGATAAAAGCATGTTGGGTGAACAAATTACAGTCGGGCAATTGACAAAATAGAGAAAGGCATAACAATGCATATACATGATATGATAAATATAGTGAGATTTAATTGGGCATTACGACAAAGTACATAGACCGCCATCCAACTGCATCTATGCCTAAAAAGTCCGCCTTCAGGTTATCATCCGAACCCCATTCGTATTAAGTTGCTAAGCAACAGACAATTGCATTAAGTATGGTGCGTAATGTAATCGACAACTACATCCTTAGACATAGAATCAATGTTTTATCCCTAGTGGCAACAACACATCACAACCTTAGAACTTTCGTCACTGTCCCAGTGTCAATGAAGGCATGAACCCACTATCGAGCATAAATACTCCCTCTTGGAGTTAAGAGTAAAAACTTGGCCAGAGCCTCTACTAATAACGGAGAGCATGCAAGATCATAAACAACACATAAACAATAGATTGATAATCACCATAATCATAGTATTCTCTATCCATCGGATCCCGACAAACACAACATATAGAATTACATATAGATGATCTTGATCATGTTAGGCAGCTCACAAGATCCAACAATGAAGCACAACAAGGAGAAGATGACCATCTAGCTACTATGGACCCATGGTCCAGGGGTGAACTACTCACTCATCACTCCGAGGCGACCATGGCGGTGTAGAGTCCTCCGGAGATGAATCCCCCTCTCCAGGTGCCGGAGGCGATCTCCGAATCCCCCGAGATGGGATTCGGCGGCGGCGTCTGAAGGTTTTCCGTATCGTGGCTCTCGATGGGGTTTCGCGACGGGAGGCTTTAAGTAGGCGAAAGGGCAACGCGGGGGCCACACGAGGGCCCAGGGGCAGCCGCGCGGCAGGCCAGGCCGCGCCGCCTATCCCCTGGCTGCCTCGTGGCCCCACTTCGTTATCTCTTCGGTCTTCTGGAAGCTTCGTGCAAAAATAGGACCCTGGGCGAAAGTTTCGTCCAATTCCGAGAATATTTCCTTACTAGGATTTCTGAAACCAAAAACAGCAGGAACTGGCTCTTCGCATCTTGTTAATAGGTTAGTTCTAGAAAATGCATAAATATGACATATAATGTGCATAAAACATGTAGGTATCATCAATAAAGTAGCATGGAACATAAGAAATTATCGATACGTCGAGACGTATCAGCATCCCCAAGCTTAGTTCTGCTCGTCCCGAGGTAAAACGATAACAAAGATAATTTCAAGTGACATGCCATCATAATCTTGATCATACTATTTGTAAACATATGTAATGAATGCAGCGATCAAAACAAAGGTAATGACATGAGTAAACAAGTGAATCATATGACAAAGACTTTTCATGAATAGTACTTCAAGACAAGCATCAATAAGTCTTGCATAAGAGTTAACTCATAAAGCAATAAATCAAAGTAAAGGTGTTGAAGCAACACATAGGAAGATTAAGTTTCAGCGGTTTTTCAACTTATAACATGTATATCTCATGGATATTGTCAACATAAAGTAATATAACAAGTGCAATATGCAAGTATGTAGGAATCAATGCACAGTTCACACAAGTGTTTGCTTCTTAAGGTGGAAGGAGATAGGTAAACCGACTCAACAATAAAAGTAAAAGAATGGTCCTTCAAAGAGGAAAGCATCGATGTATTTGTGCTAGAGCTTTTATTTTGAAAACATGAAACAATTTTGTCAACGGTAGTAATAAAGCATATGAGTTATGTAAATTATATCTTACAAGTTGCAAGCCTCATGCATAGTATACTAATAGTGCCCGCACCTCGTCCTACTTAGCTTGGACTACCGGATCTTTGCATGCCATGTTTCAACCAAGTGTCACAAAGGGGTACCTCCATGCCTTGTACAAAGGTCTAAGGAGAAAGCTCGCATTTTGGATTTCTCGCTTTTGATTATTCTCAACTTAGACATCCATACCGGGACAACATGGACAACAGATAATGGACTCCTCTTAAATGCATAAGCATGTAGCAATGATTATTATTCTCATATGAGATTGAGGATATATGTCCAAAACTGAAACTTCCACCATGATTCATGGCTTTAGTTAGCGGCCCAATGTTCTTCTCTAACAATTTTGCATGCTCCAACCACTAAAATGATAGATCCTTCAGACAAGACGGACATGCATAGCAACACACATGATATTCAACAATAGTTGATGGCGTTCCCCAAGCATGGTTATCGCACAACAAGCAACTTAATAAAATATAAAGTGCATAAGTACATATTCAATACTACGATAGTTTTTAAGGCTATTTTGTCCCATGAGCTATATATTGCAAAGGTGAATGATGGAATTTTAAAGGTAGCACTCAAGCAATTTACTTTGGAATGGCGGAGAAATACCATGTAGTAGGTAGGTATGGTGGACACAAATGGCATAGTAGTTGGCTCAAGGATTTTGGATGCATGAGAAGTATTCCCTCTCGATACAAGGTTTAGGCTAGCAAGGTTATTTGAAGCAAACTCAAGGATGAACCGGTGCAGCAAAACTCACATAAAAGACATATTGTAAACATTATAAGACTCTACACCGTCTTCCTTGTTGTTCAAAACTCAATACTAGATATTATCTAGACCTTAGAGAGACCAAATATGCAAATCAAATTTTAGCAAGCTCTATGTATTTCTTCATTAATGGGTGCAAAGCATATGATGCAAGAGCTTAAACATGAGCACAACAATTGCCAAGTATCACATTATCCAAGACATTTTAGAATTACTACATGTAGCATTTTCCAATTCCAACCATATAACAATTTAACGAAGAAGAAACTTCGCCTTGAACATTATGAGTAAAGCCTAAGGACACATGTGTCCATATGCAACAGCGGAGCGTGTCTCTCTCCCACAAGGTGAATGCTAGGATCCATCTTATTCAAACAAAAACAAAAACAAAAACAAACCGACGCTCCAAGTAAAGAACACAAGATGTGATTGAATAAAAATATAGTTTCGGGGAGGAACCCGATGATGTTGTCGATGAAGAAGGGGATGCCTTGGGCATCCCCAAGCTTAGACGCTTGAGTCTTCTTAAAATATGCAGGGGTGAACCACGGGGTCATCCCCAAGCTTAGAGCTTTCACTCCTCTTGATCATAGTATATCATTCTCCTCTCTTGACCCTTGAAAACTTCCTTCACACCAAACTTCAAGCAAACTCATTAGAGGGTTAGTGCACAATTAATAATTCACACATTCAGAGGTGACACAATCATTCTTTTCACTTCTTGCATAATGCTACTGGACATTAGTGGATCAAAGAAATAAATCCAACATAGCAAAAGAGGCAATGCGAAATAAAAGGAATCGTCAAAAACGAACGATTCAGAAGACGAATTTAAAGTCGGCACCAGACTTGCTCAAATGGAAAAACTCAAAACTAATGAAAGTCGCGTACATATCGAGGATCACGCTCGTAAATTGGCAGATTTTTCGAATTTTCTACAGAGAACGTGCCCAGATTCGTGACAGCAGCAATCTGTTTCGCGCAGCGATCCCAAATATAACACAACTTTAACATAGAAACTTTACTTGGCACAAAAACATGATAAGGAGAGGTTGCTACAGTAGTAAACAACTTCCAAGACTCAACAAAACAAAAAATTGCTGTAGTAAAAACATGGGTTGTCTCCCATAAGCGCTTTTCGCCTTGCTAGGCGCAGAAAGTGCAAATCAAGTAACATCGAGAGATGAAGCATCAACATCATAGCTTGTTCTAATAATAGAATCAAAAGGCAACTTCATTCTCTTTCTAGGGAAGTGTTCCATACCTTTCTTGAGAGGAAATTGGTATTTAATATTACCTTCCCTCATATCAATAACAGCACCAACAGTTCGAAGAAAAGGTCTTCCCAACACAATAGGACAAGATGCATTGCATTCGATATCCAAGACAACAAAATCAACGGGGACAAGGTTATTGTTAACCATAATGTGCACATTATCAATCCTCCCCAAAGGTTTCTTTTTAACATTATCAGCAAGATTAACATCCAAATAACAATTCTTCAATGGTGGCAAGTCAAGCATATCATAAATCTTTTTAGGCATAACAAATACTTGCACCAAGATCACATAAAGCATTACATTCAAAGTCATTGAATTTCATTTTAATGATGGGCTCCCAACCATCTTCTAACTTTCTAGGAATAGAAGTTTCAAGTTTTAGTTTCTCTTCTCTAGCTTTTATGAGAGCATTTGTAATATGTTTTGTAAAGGCTAAATTTATAGCACTAGCATTAGGACTTTTAGCAAGTTTTTGTAAGAACTTTATAACTTCAGAGATGTGACAATCATAAAAATCTAAATCATTATGAGCTACAGCAATGGGATCATTGTTCCCAAGGTTGGAAAAATTTCAGCAGTTTTATCACAAGCAGTTTCAGCAGTTTTAGCAATTTCAGGCAGTTTTGTTCGCTTTGCACTAGAGTAGAAACATTGCCAACACCAATTATTTTACCATTGATAGTAGGAGGTGCAGCAACATGTGAAGAATTAGCATTACTAGTGGTGGTAATAGTCCAAACTTTAGCTACATTATTCTCTTTAGCTAGTTTTTCATTTTCTTCTCTATCCCACCTAGCACGCAATTCAACCATTAATCTTATATTCTCATTAATTCTAACTTGGATGGCATTTGCTGTAGTAGTAATCTTATTATCAATATCATTATTAGGCATAACTTTCAATTTTAAAAGATTAACATCGAGGCAAGTCTATCAACTCTAGAAGCAATAGTATCAATTTTATCAAGCTTTTCCTCAAGATTTGTTAAAAGCAGTGTACTAATAAATTCTTTAAGCATAGCTTCAAGACCAGGGGGTACACTCCTATTATTGTTGTAAGAATTCCCATAAGAATTACCATAACCATTACCATTAGCGAAGGATATGGCCTATAGTTATTACCAGAGTTATTCCTATAAGCATTGTTGTTGAAATTATTATTTTTAATGAAATTCACATCAACATTTTCTTCTTGAGCAACCAATGAAGCTAAAGGAACATTATTTGGATCAACATTAGATCTACCATTCACAATCATAGACATAATCACATCAATCTTATCACTCAAGGAAGAGGTTTCTTCAACAGAATTTACCTTCTTACCTTGTGGAGCTCTTTCCGTGTGCCATTCAGAGTAATTTATCATCATATCATCAAGAAGTTTTGTAGCCGCCCCAATGTGATGGACATAAAGGTACCTCCAGCTGAATCCAATAAATTCGCGAAGAAAATTTAGCCCTGCATAGAAGGTTTGGATAATCATCCAAGTAGTCATCCATGGGTTGGGCAATTCTTTACCAAAGTTTTCATTCTCTCCCATGCTTGAGCAACATGTTCAGTATCTAATTGCTTAAAATTCATTATGCTACTTCTCAAAGATATAATTTTAGCGGAGGATAATATCTACCAATAAAAGCATCCTTACATTTAGTCCATGAATCAATACTATTCTTAGGCAAAGATAGCAACCAATCTTTAGCTCTTCCTCTTAATGAGAAAGGAAACACTTTCAATTTAATAATATCACCATCTACATCCTTATACTTTTGCATTTCACAAAGTTCAACAAAATTATTGAGATGGGCAGCATCATCAGAACTAGAAAAATTGATCTCTCATAACCAAGTTCAGTAAAGCAGGTTTAATTTCAAAGAATTCTGCTAGCAGCAATAGGTAGTGCATAGGAAATCATTATTATTTGCATTTGTGAAGTCACACAACTTAGTATTTTCAGGGGTATTCATTTTAGCAACAGTAAATAAAACAAACTAGATAAAGTAAATGCAAGTAACTAATTTTTTGTGTTTTTATATAGAGAGCAAGACAAAAATAAAGTAAAACTAGCAACTAATTTTTTGTGTTTTGATTTAGTGCAGCAAACAAAGTAGTAAATAAAATAAAGCAAGACAAAAACAAAGTAAAGAGATTGAGAAGTGGAGACTCCCCTTGCAGCGTGTCTTGATCTCCCCAACGGCGCCAGAAAAAGAGCTTGATGGCGTGTAACTCACACGTTCGTTGGGAACCCCAAGAGGAAGGTATGATGCGCACGTAGCAAGTTTTCCCTCAGAAAGAAACCAAGGTTTAATCGAACCAGAGGGAGCCAAGAAGCACGTTGAAGGTTGATGGTCGCGAAATGTGATGCGGCGCACCAGGGATTCGCGCCAACGTGGAACCTGCACAACACAACCCAAGTACTTTGTCCCAACGAAACAGAGGTTGTCAATCTCACCGCTTGTGTAACAAAGGATTAAGCGTATCGAGGGAAGATGTTTGCAAAGAAAACAGAAACAAGTATTGCAGAGATTGTATGCTATGTAAAGAATAGGACCGGGGTCCACCACTAGAGGTGTCTCTCCCATAAGATAAAAGCATGTTGGGTGAACAAATTACAGGGCAATTGACAAAATAGAGAAAGGCATAACAATGCATATACATGATATGATAAATATAGTGAGATTTAATTGGGCATTACGACAAAGTACATAGACCGCCATCCAACCGCATCTATGCCTAAAAAGTCCACCTTCAGTTATCATCCGAACCCCATTCAGTATTAAGTTGCTACAACAGACAATTGCATTAAGTATGGTGCGTAATGTAATCGACAACTACATCCTTAGACATAGAATCAATGTTTTATCCCTAGTGGCAACAGCACATCACAACCTTAGAACTTTCTGTCACTGTCCCAGTGTCAATGAAGGCATGAACCCACTATCGAGCATAAATACTCCCTCTTGGAGTTAAGAGTAAAACTTGGCCAGCCTCTACTAATAACGGAGAGCATGCAAGATCATAAACAACACATAAACAATAGATTGATAATCACCATAATCATAGTATTCTCTATCCATCGATCCCGACAAACACAACATATAGAATTACATATAGATGATCTTGATCATGTTAGGCAGCTCACAAGATCCAACAATGAAGCACAACAAGGAGAAGATGACCATCTAGCTACCGCTATGGACCCATGGTCCAGGGTGAACTACTCACTCATCACTCCGGAGGCGACCATGGCGGTGTAGAGTCCTCCGGAGATGAATCCCCTCCGCGGCAGCCGGAGGCGATCTCCCGAATCCCCGAGATGGGACGGCGGCGGCGGCTCTAGAAGGTTTTCCGTATCGTGGCTCTCGGCTGGGGTTTCGCGACGGAGGCTTTAAGTAGGCGAAAGGGCAACGCGGGGGCCACACGAGGCCCAGGGGGCAGGCCGCGCGCCAGTGGGCCGCGCCGCCTATCCCCCGGCTGCCTCGTGGCCCCACTTCGTTATCTCTTCGGTCTTCTGAAGCTTCGTGCAAAAATAGGACCCTGGGCGAAAGTTTCGTCCAATTCGAGAATATTTCCTTACTAGGATTTCTGAAACCAAAAAGCAGAAAACAACAACTGGCTCTTCGGCATCTTGTTAATAGGTTAGTTCCAGAAAATGCATAAATATGATATATAATGTGCATAAAACATGTAGGTATCATCAATAAAGTAGCATGGAACATAAGAAATTATCGATACGTCGGAGACGTATCATCTATCTGCGTATTAGCTTCAAATTCAATCACCACATCACCTGACATAGTGCTCCAATTGTGCTAGGATTCTCCAGCTTGGAAACCTGGTACCAATGAGCAACACTTTCTCGCAGGTATAGCGTTGCAGCTGCCACTTTGAATCGTCCAGCAATATCGCACAACTGAAAAAATGTGTTGCGGGTGTTAACCCAAATGCGAACATTAGTGCCGTCGAATTGGGGAAAGTCCATCTTTGGCATCCAACTTCATCGTGTATCTTCTCCACGTTCTCCTCGATCAATACCATGGCCGGAGCTTCCTCCCTCTGTGTCCTCATACACATGGGTTGGGGTGGGTGGGGTAGCGTTACCTTTGGAGCGCAGTTGATGTTGGTAAGTGCCAATGGTGGACGCTGATAGGGTTTTCGATCAGGTGGCATGCCGAGAATGGTCGAAATGTCTCTCTCCGGTATCGCTAGCGGTGTCACAATGGTTCCCTTCAACGAACTTGTAATCCGATTCTGCTCTCTCTACCTGAAATTTTCCCAACGTTTCCATAGACAAATTCACCTTGACTTGCATGTGAGCTAGCGTGTCAGCATGCTTACCCAGCTTCAGATCCATCTCCTCCACTGGGTTTGGACCTTCTCCAGCGCCCCAAATTTTGCATCCACCATGTCGAACCGTTCCATCATCGCAAGCTTTAGCACCTCCATGGAATCAAGCACAAACCTAGTCCGCGCTGTAGGTTTTGAGACCGTAGGAGCCGTCGCAATTTCCTTTGTACCACCCACATGCTAATCTCGTATTTACAACAAATCCCCAAGGGAGACTCACAATCGATTGGTTGATGGCGAAGCACAAGCAGATCATACAAGGCTCTAATGCCAAATTTCACACCCAGGAGGTGGACGATACAAGAGTACCCTAGGGTTTCGCTCAGAGGAGGAAGGGGATTGGGATCAAGAAGGCTTGGGGAGGAAGAAAATAAGGAACCGATGCATGGAATATTCTTTCATTTCTTTCATGCTCAACTCGACGCTGGTCCTAACTCTTATAACCTAATTAAGCATTGCACACACTCACGCCACACTCTCGGGCTCCAACCCATTTTACACCTGCGGCACGGACCTCAGGGCATGTACAATGGTAGGGAAGGCACGTCTTCTCTTAGCAGTCCATGTCATCTAGAGAGGATGATAAATATAATCAGTACAATGCATTATCTGTTATTGTCATCTCTTGCAATAAATGATAATTAATTATTTTTAGTAGGAAATTATGTGACTAAGGGAAGACAAGTCGTACAATGGAAAGAATAGCCGTCCCTACCATAAGAGATCATCCCTTGGCTAAGGGAAGACAACCTTCTCTCCCTTCATTCTCTCTCCTCCAACTAAGAAAAAATTGACGTGGCAAGCGTAAGGGAAGGCTGACATCACCCTATTGTACGTTCCCTCACAAATCCTAACAATGCTAGGTAGCATGCATACTAAACCAACACCATGAGGTGTTGTCTAATAAGTGTTACAATCTAGTTTCCGTTCTCTCGGGAAAGGAAGCTTTGTTTCGATATGTATATTTTTTGAAATAAATATCAATATATTAAGCAAGCAAGCCGCCTCATTAAAAACCTTCCAGTCCCCTTCGGTACCCTGGTAAGGAAAAGAGTGCGTCTGAAACTTGTTGCTCTGAGTTCAAATATTCGGTACAATCTCTAATAGAGTTACATCACGAATAACATCAGCTCTAATAAACTCAGGAGGCCTATCATCCCAAACTAAACTAGTATTAGTCTCATACCCATGCTTTGCTAAATTATGAGCCACCATATTTGCTTCCCGATGACAATGTTGAAGGATCACCAAGTCCATTCTACTAGCAATTTGAAAGCAATCAGCTAGCATTGCCGTATAAGGACTAAGCAGTTCAGTACCTCCATTGCATGCTTGTATTAACTCCAGAGAATCCGATTCAACATACGCCGAATAACACCCAATCTTCTCAAGAAATTTTAACCCTCTCAACAGCGCCATTGCTTCAGCTGAAGCCGAACACATCGAGTTATTTAGCAGGCAAACTTTACCAGCTATGGCCTTACCCTTATCATTTCGCAAGACAATACCGGCTGATCCAGATCCATCAGCATGATAAGAAGCATCCACATTTAATTTTCGATGGCCCCTTGGCGGTTTTGACCACTTCACCTCTTTTTCCACTGTATTGTGTTTAACTGAACCAAAATTTGCTGTCAAAGCGTTAATAGCAAAAGCTGAACTTTTTGGAGGACTAACATTCTCACCTTTCACAATTTCCCTGCGTTGCCACCAGATGTACCAGCACCCAACAGCCACCAGTTCATGAATTTTTACATTTCCATCAAAGGTACCGCAGAATTTGGAGAACATAGAATATATTCCAAAACAACCGACCCCGATCTATCAATCGTTATTGCATGCTCGATCATAGACAGTAAGCCAAGTTCCCGCCAAACCTGCCGTGCTCTGGCACAACAAAACAGAAGGTGGTTTATATCCTCCGGTCCAAGCATACAAACTGGACATTGTGCTTGGACTTTGATATGCCTGGACGCCAAAATCGCCATTCCTGGTACTACTCCATGTAAAGCTTTCCATATGAATATTTTCACCTTGCTAGGAACCTCCAAAGACCAAAGTATTTCCCAAACCGGGTTTTCTTGTGAAGAACCTTGACCGTCTCTTCTCCTCACCTTTGATCCGAATTGATACTCCCACTCAATATAGTAAGCTGATTTGACTGAGAAGATATAGTTCTTTGTATGATGCCAAGCAACAAAGTCCTCCTCAAGCAGAGAGCTCAGGGGTATTCTCAGAATACGTTCGGCATCGATTTGTAAGAAAAGCATACGGATCAAATCTTCATCCCAAATATTAGTAGTTGGATCAATGAGTTGATCATGTTTTATACAAGATTTGGCCTCTTCTAGTGATCACCTTCCTTGTCGGACTTGTTGGGTCCAATGATCCTCCCAAATATTTACTTTCTCACCTGAACCAATTCTTCACACATGACCTCTTTTAAAAGTTTTTAACCCAGCCACAATACTTTGCCACGTATATGAAGATCCTTTCTTTCCTTGTGCTATGGTGCATCAATCTCTATTTTATTGCCCTTGGGCGGTTGACGGCCCATCTTGTACATAGCAGTTCTTCATTGAGCAAAGTACTAATGGTGTGCCTAAAAGGGAAAATAAAAACGTGGTGCGCCGCAGGTACTCTAAAATGATGGGATAATAAAAGGAAAAGTATGACGATGGAATGGCCGCTTCGGCGAAGCCACGCTGTGCTGTGCCGCTCGATCTGAAACCAGCCAGCCAGGGGAAGGAAGGAAGGTATAGCTCGCCTAGGGTTTCCGCCGCCGGCGATGGGCGCCCTCACCGACAGCCGCAAGCGCGTCTCCGCCGACCACCACCGCCCGCCTTCCCCTACACCTCCCTCCAAGAGGCCCAAGTTCGCGCCCCACCTCCCCACCTCCTCTCCTCCGCCTCTCCACTCGTCTTCTTCGCACCTCCCCTCCCCGCCCTCCTCGCCCGCGCCGGGGCCCACTGCCTCCACCTCCTCCTCCCCATCTCCCTCGCTCCCACATCAACGCCGCCGCTTCCCCCCTTCACGGCCGCCCCCGCGCAACTACCATGCGCCCCAGCACCGCAGCCGCGCCTTCCGCCGCGGAAATATCCGCTCCAACTCTAATAATCCATCGCGGGATTCTTCGTCCCCGCCACCCCAAGATCGCGGCCTCGACCAGTACGTCGAGCTCGTCAAGAGCGTCGACCGCCACCCGCCGCCGCCTACTCCCTCTGCCGCTGATGCGCCAAGAGGGCCTGAAGGTGCCGCGGAGGTGATCACCATCGATGACAGGGAGGATATAGAGCAGGACGACGACAAAGATGAGGAGGACGAGCTGGAGGCTAAGGTGGTAGTGGGGAAACCTCTTTACAAGGAGCTGCACGAGGCGTCCAACCGGCAGCATGACTCCAGGATCAGGGAAAATAAGTTCGAGGTGCGCCTCACTGAGAAAGAGAGACTTGGGCATGAGCAGCTCAAGGAGGTCCTCCCGCGGATCACGCCCAACAAAAAGGTACAAATTCTATCGATCTTCCTTTTACCTGCTTATCATAAATGAATCGTATAATGAATGAATGATACAATGCAAAGAGTTGAACAATGCCATTTGTTGCTTGGCATAGCCCCTAACCTGTCAATAAAAAAATGCAAGCAAACAGTTTTTACCATAGTCTCTCATTCTTAGTTTCATGTTTGATGAAGAAAACAAACCAATGGTGACATGTGACAGTTAAGGCCTAGTTTGGCAACAGAGTTTTCCTACAACTCAAGTATTACAAAACCAAAGTATTAGAATGCCGGGCAAGGAGATACTTCGTTTTCTTCAAACACTAGTTTTTCTCAGTTTTTGACAAAAACCGTGATGTGTTTGGTAACTTCCGTTTTACCGTAGTTTTGACGCTTGAGTAATCTTTTTTTTTTGAAGGATAGAACTTTACACTTACACACCGACTCACATGCAGCTAGCTTGAGCCTAGAGGAGTGCAACTATTACTAGCTCAATTACTCTATACGTTTTGCCTAGTGCACTAAGACAACTAGTAGGCGGCTTGCTTGCATGAATAACTCCGGCTTGCCGTAGAGGGGCGGCGCCTGGTGCTGGAGTACTGGCCACTCCATACTTCAACATAAGCCGAGGCAGCTTCTTGGTCTGGGGCTTGTACAGGATGCTCTTGGCGAGAGAGAGCACACTCGCACGGTGACGGGACGCGGCAGAGCGGCGCCTTAACTTGCAAAGTAGGTTCAGCTCGGCATGGGCGCCGGCGGATACGGCATCGCGCTCCGTTGATCATGGCGACGCGGTCCCCGATATTCTCGTCGATCCTGCCTCAGATCATCTTGGCCTCAGCCGTTGGCTTGTGCATGTCGCAGGTTCACCATCGCGGCAGCGCTACAGCAGGCTATAGATCGTGTCCGCTCGCCGTGGACAGAACACAGACTTGCCTTTCTTCTCCTCGTTGCAACATCTCGGTTTCTCCATGCCTTCCAGGAGGAGCTCTAGAGACGACATGGCGGCGGCGGCGGCGGCTTGGAATAGCGAGCGATGAGTGATACTTTGTTTTTCTCGTTTCCCAGTTCAGAAAAAGAGGGTCGCACCTCTTTTTTCAATACTTAAAAAAACCCACTGTTTTAGTAATACTACAGTTTCTAAAACTGAAGTATTAGCCAGAACCAAACACCTCAAATTATTTTAAACTGGAGTATTTCCAAAAACTGCAGTATTCACAAAATACTTCAAATATACAGAGCTACCAAACGGGGCCTAACTTGTCTGTTGAGGAGATATTTCTCTTTCGTAAAATGTGGCTCAAAAATAATTTTGGTTGTTGCTGCCATCATTTGAAAGTGTTACAACCTACCCAAGGTTGCTGAGCTCCTTCTGGTTCCTGCATTCTTCGGAAAGTATTTTTGGATGGTATCTGTGGATTTTCCATGTCATTAGCACTGAAAGTGGAAAATGGAAAAAGACACTTCATGTGTTTGCTTCCGAATACTAAAACTGCACTGCAGTTATTTTACAGAAAAGAGAAAACAAAGCTAAATGTTAGAACGAGACTAGTGGATAATCTTCCTTTTGAAGAGATGTACTCCACTGTTTGATTCTTAATGTCTGTACTCACATGTGTTTCAGGTGGTGCCTGAACCTTTTGTTCCTCTAACAGCTGAGGATGAGGACAGAGTTCGTCATGCTCTTGGTGGCAGGAAAAGGTGTTGCCTCTTTTCCTCTTGTTAAGACACAGTAGGCTGTAAGCACATTTCTTGTGCTGAAATATCAAGCTTAATTAGCACAGTCTAAAGTCTGTCTTTTTCTTCCAGACGTGAGACATTATCTGTGCACGAACCTTCAAATATTGTCATAACAAGAGAGATCTTGCAGTGCTTGAATGATAAAGACTGGCTAAATGATGAGGTATTCTTTTTGTTCTGCTATATGTTTATATGTTCTCTCTTTTCGGGCTTCAGAGTAAGCATATAGAATTTGACATTAGCATATAACTGTTCCTGATTATTTTCAGGTCATAAATTTGTATCTTGAGCTTCTGAAAGAGCGGGAACTGAAAGAGCCTAACAAGTTTGTAAAATGTCACTTCTTCAACACCTTTTTCTACAAGAAGGTCTGCTACTATGTCCAATGACTTGTTACATCATTTTGGCATGGCCTTGCTTTTGCTTGCAATCGCCTTTACTTGAATTGAACCCTGTGTAGAGTTGCATTCAAGTAGTTTCTATGTGATTGCTTAGTGGTGTGCATGCTCTGTCCTAATTTTTTTTTTCTTCCAATTTTTTATTAGCTTGTATGATTATTGTGTTTTTGCCCTTACTGGAATTTTGCACTTGTTTAGTATGGTTTGGTCATCGGGTGTAATGCCATTCAATTATTAGATTCCTTACTCGTAGTATCAACTGATCTCATTGCATTTTCTGGCGGAGAAGATTGATATATTGTACCTAGCTCACTTTTTCTTTAACCATAACTCATAATAGTTTGTTTATGCCACCAGAACAAATTAGCCAACCTCATAATTTTCTCATGTTTCTGTTGTCAGTTGATCAATGGTGGGTATGACTATAAGGCTGTTAGGAGATGGACGACCAAAAGGAAGTTAGGGTACGACCTAATTGATTGTGATAAGGTAAATGATATTATGGTCCTTATTTTCAAGCTTTAGTTGTCATGTGATTCGATTATCCTTCTAATTGGAACTACTTACCTTGTCCAGATTTTTGTTCCCATACACAAGGAAGTGCATTGGTGTTTAGCAGTCATCAACATAAGGGACAAAAAGTTTCAGTATCTGGATTCACTTGGCAGCATGGATACGAAGGCCCTGAAACTCTTAGTAAGTGATATCCCCATCCCTCCCTCAGCTGTTCCTATTCTTCTCTGTTCAGGACATCAGAGTCTAACTTTAGCCTTTTCCCCTCTACCAGGCCAGGTATCTTGTGGATGAGGTAAAAGACAAGAATAGCAACGAGATTGATGTTCTTTCATGGAAGCAGGAAGGAGTCCAAAATCTTCCTTTGCAGGAGAATGGGTACTTTCTTATCTTTCATGGTTTCTGTGCTTGACCTTGTACAGTAAGCTAGGTCTCTAAAAAAGGGGGCTTCATGAAATGTTCCTCGATGTTAGAGAAAATTACAAATTCCCACATAGTGTACTAGTACTTACTGAGTTGTTTGTTATCTTAGATGGGATTGTGGCATGTTCATGCTGAAGTACATTGACTTCTACAGCAGGGATATGGATCTTATTTTTGGACAGGTACTAATGCGCTCTGGTTTACCTTTTTTTGATGCATATTATGTATTTACTATTTAGCAGAATTTAAACAAAGTTACATGCTAAATGAACTAAAATGATGTTTCGAATGTGTTGTCTTTGATAGAAAGACATGCCTTATTTCCGGAGGAGGACTGCCAAGGAAATATTGGACTTGAGGGCTGGATAAAGAAGAGGCATCATCGTAGGTAAAAGGAATGTTCAAACCAGCGGCTAGTGTAATGTATTTAATAGAATGCAGCTGCCTTTCCTGGAGTGCTGAATGCAATGATTTTCGGAGCTCCCCCGTTGCAAGCCATTATGCAACAGTCATTATGCAACGATCAAAGCTCCAGGCCCTTCAGATTTGCTTGCATTAGCACAATTGGCCGACAGCTAGCCATTGGCGGACAGAAAGGCATTGCCAAACGTGGTTTATGTCTGGCTGTTAGAGCCACTGAGATTTGAGACGGGGTGTCGTCGGAACTCTATAGACTTTGGGTAGTATGCTATCACATTATAGCGTGATGTAAGTTCCATTGTAGGCATCCAGCCTGTGAGCGGTACTATATGATTGTATGATCTGCTTCCGTGCAGCTACAGTTTTGTGGGACACAACCATCTTCTAATTATTTTCCTTTTCTTATATGCTAGTAGTCCTCCGTGCCTGGGAGGCTGGTATGTGTCTCGAATGATACACTTCGGCTTTTGGGCCACACAAAAATGACTGGCAAATTTTGGAGTTCTGAAAATGTGCAGTTCAATATACTCATATCAAACACGGCAGCGGAATGTGGAGTTATTGTAAAAAAGTAGAAAACATAAATAATTTAATTACTACTGATGAGTTACCGGCTGAAAATTACACATCCTTGAAAATTATTGAAGGATAGTTACTGTAGGAAAGTTACCATGGGTAAAATATGTTGACAAATTACTGCCAAAGAATAGCTAAGAAAAATTACTACTAACGAATTATGGCAGGAGAAGTATTCATCGCCGGAGAGATATTGTGGGACAATTGCCATCGAAAAATTACAGCTGAAAACTTATGTCTAAAAATTACAGATGTAGGGAATAACCTACGGAAAATTACGACCGTAAACTTGTGTTGGAGAATAACCAGCCAAAGAGGAAAAATATTATTGCCAATGACAACGAATTATGGTCCGAAAATCACACACCCTCGAAAAATTATGAAAGTATAATTACCATCGAAAAGGTATGGAAAATTTTGATGGACGTATAACCGTTAAGAGATTAAAAAGATAAAAAAATGTATTGTCACTAGCATAGAAAATGACTGCGAAAAGTTGTATCGAGGAATCATCATCGAAGGACAAAAAGAGGTATTTAAAAAAAAACTATTGTGGGAGTAAAATATGTTACGCGGGGTAACTACCGTAAACAGTAACGATCAAAAAGTTGCGGAACAAACCTGCATTAAAAGGTTAAAAAAAGCAAACGGTAAAAAAATTTGCACAGAAGATTTAAAAGAAAAGAAAGAAAAAAGCTTACGTGGCACAGGGTAATTGCCATAAATAAGAAATGGATCAAAAAGTTGCGGGACGAACAGCGTTAAAAGATAGACTTTTATCATTTCTGCCACTGTGACCAACGTGAATCTCAAATTTGCCATTTGACCGATGGAAACCTCAATCTTGCCATCACTCACTTACAACCCTCATCAGTTTTGCCACTCTATCATGTCCACCATTAGTCTATAATCAGTTTTGCCACTATGACTGACTCGAATCTCGGTTTTGCCAATTGAAACCTCAAATTTGTCACTGCTCCTTTACAACACTCCTCGGTTTTACCATTGTGCCATCGCCACTGTTAGTTTATAACCAATTTTACCATTCCAGGTTTTCCAAACATTTCTCTTTATTTTATATCTAACTAATTGATAGGACCTACATGTCATCACTTTTAACAATCCAAATCAGTAGTTCACCACGTCATGGTGTCTCCAGTTGCCCGCAAAATGCCACACCATGGTGTCTTCGGCGGTATTTCCCTCCACCTACCAACGTGGAACAACAATGGGAAAGAGACCGCACCTACCCACTGACATGAAGGTGAAGCGAGAGATGAGCCAATTGAAGAAGCAACCCATCCCTCCTTAGTTGTTGCAAGTCCTTCATCAAGATTTTTCTTGCAGAACTCCTTTGGATTGTTATCAGAATTCGAGCCATGTCATGAATCGGTACTTTACAAGGGTAGCAATAGATATTGTGCTAGCATTCTCATTGTCGGTCTCTTACTCATCAAATTGAGACTAAATTAATTCATGCATACGAATGAAAATAGTTTGTATGCCAAGTGTAGAAATTTGTGGAGACGTTCCTTTGTAGAAAGAACATTATCTTTGTTTGTAATTCTAAATGTTGAATGCTTGCCTCTTAGACATATTTAATGTATTTTCATCTGCCTCCACTCTTCAAATGGTAAAATTGATTATAGACTAATGGTGGAGACAATGGAGTGGCAAAATTGAGGAGTGTCTTAGCTGAGCAATAGCAAGATAGAGGTTTTCATCGGTCAAATGGAAATCTGAGATTCACGTTAGTCATAATAGCAGGAATGATAAAACGGTAAAAGAAAAGTTGATAGATGAATCATAAAAAGAAAAAAAAGGAAAAGGCTTATGTGCCACGCTGTGATTGGTAGATAGTAGCTCTCTACAGTAGCTCATGTGGTGGAGCGCTCAGAGTCCTAGATTCGGGCCCGTTCGGAACGCTACCGGAGCGCGCGGAGCCGCCTCGAATGCTCCAAATCCGCGGAGCTGAAGTGATGGAGTGGAGTGGCCTGTAGACTGTAGTGCAATTTTACGGAGCGACATTTTTGGAGATCCTCGTTCAGCAAAACAGGGAGTGGCTTGAATTTACAACTTACTACCACCACCACGTGACCCGAAACAGTATAGATTGACACAAAATGTCCCTTCTCCCTCTCCTCTCGATCGTGTTCCTCCCTACCCTCTGTAGAAGGGTTTTGGGGGAAGCCTCACACGTATAATGACGTGGGGTTCCGGTATTTATATAAGAGGCCAAAGGCCTAGGGTTAGGTTACAATTACAATACAGTCCTACTGTAAATACAATATGTGCAATCTAACACCCCCGCAGTCCCAGCGGGAGGTTCTCGGACGTTGAGACTGGACCGAAAGTCGAGGAAGAGCTGACTCGGTAATCCCTTCGTCATGACATCCGCGAACTGGTGGGAGGACGGAACATGCAAAACACGGACCTCTCCCAAGGACACCTTCTCGCGGACGAAGTGGATGTCTATCTCGATGTGCTTGGTGCGTTATGTTGCACCGGATTCGAGGACATGTAAATGGCGGAGACGTTGTCACAGAGACAACAGTGGCGAGCTCAGGGGGCGATGAAGTTCCTGGAGCAGCTGGCGGAGCCAACAGACTCGGCGACGGCGTGGCGACGGCGCGGTACTCAGCCTGCAGAGAACGGGACACGGTGGTCTGTCGCTTGGAGGACCAAGAGATGAGACTATCACCGAAGTAGACGCAGTAACCGGAGGTGGAGCGACGAGAGTCCGGACAGCCTGCCCAGTCGGCGTCGGAGTAGGCGACAAGGGCGGTCGACGAGGAGGCGTGGAGCTGGAGGCCAAACTCCAGGGTACCCCGAACATACCGCAGAACACGTTTCACGAGAGCCAAGTGAGACGTGCGCGGAGCATGCATGTGAAGGCAGGCCTGCTCAGCGTAGGAGAGATCGGGGCGCGTCAGTGTGAGATACTGAAGGCCGCCCACGATGCTCCTGTAGTCGGTGGCGTCGGGAAGAAGCTCGCCGTCGGAAGCGAGAGCTTCGAGGACGTGTCGACCGGTGTAGGTGAGGGGTGGCAGTCAGACATGCCAGCCCGCTGTAGGATGTCCAGAGCATACTGTCGCTGTGACAGAAAGAGTCCAGCCGAGGACCGGCTGACCTTCATACCCAGGAAGTAGTGGAGATCCCCGAGATCAGTCATGGCGAACTCGCTATGGAGACGCGCAAGGAGCCCCTCAAGAAGACTCGTCGACGAGGCGGTGACGATGATGTCGTCCACATAGAGCAGTAAGTATGCCGTGTCTGCCGCAGAGTGGAGGACAAATAGAGACGTGTCCGTGGCGGAGGCAACAAATCCCAGAGTGGCGATGTAGGAGGCGAACCGGTGGTACCAGGCGCGAGGAGCCTGCTTCAAGCCGTACAGGGACTTGTGGAGGCGACATACGTGGTCAGGGCGAGAGGCATCAACAAACCCAGGGGGCTGCTGACAGTAGACCACCTCATCCAGGGAGCCATTGAGGAACGCATTCTTCACATCAAGCTGCCGTATGGGCCAGGAGCTGGAGACAACAATGTGAAGAACGAGACGTATCGTAGCAGGCTTGACAACAGGGCTGAACGTCTCCTCATAGTCGATGCCGGGGCGCTGAGAGTACCCACGAACGACCCAGCGGGCCTTGTTGCGCGCAAGGGTGCCATCCGAGTGGAACTTCTGACGGAAGATCCACTTGCCAGTGACGACGTTGGCCCGCGGAGGGCGAGGAACGAGTGACCAAGTGGCGTTGTTGACGAGAGCCTGGTACTCATCGGACATGGCAGCACGCCACTGAGGATCCTGCATTGCCTGGCGAAAGGTGGTGGGGACGACGTCGGGACGGAGTCCACGGCGGAGAGGTTGAGCCTGTCCACGGGACGCACTTGGCGGCCGGAGCGCGTGCGGCGAGGGTTGGAGACCCCACTCAAGGAGGCCGCCGGGGCAGGAGCGGCAGTCGGGGCAGGGTCCGGTTGGACCGGCTGGTGCGCCGGCGCGACCGGCACAGGGCCCGGCCTGGCCGGTTGGGGGACCGGCTGCTCGGCGCGGTGTGGCGGCGGGGCCGGTTGGACCGGCAGGAGCGCCGGCATGACCGGCACAGGGCCCGGTCTGTCCGGCCGGGCAGCGGGCTGCGCGGCCCGTCGAGGCAGCAGCGAGGCAGGGGCGCTCGCGGTCGGGGCGGGTGCACTCGGGGCGGGCGCAGGGGCGCGCGGTGGTGGCGCGGTCAGCGTGCCGAAGAGGTCGTCGAGTCCGAGCGGCGCCGTAGGCGCAGGCGCGGATGACGAAGCTGCATGCTGAAAAGGAAACACCGTCTCGTCGAAGACAACATGTCGTGAGACGATAATTCTCCCAGTGACAGGGTTAAGGCAGCGGTAACCACGATGGTTGGAGGGATACCCAAGAAAGACACATGCCATGGAACGTGCACTGAGCTTGTGTGGGGCGGTGGAAGCGATGTTAGGATAACAAAGACAACCGAAGACGCGAAGATCAGTGTATGAGGGAGGACGACCATGGAGGCGTGTATAGGGAACTTGGGATTTTATGGCTGTACTAGGACGGCGATTAAGCAAGTATGTGGCAGTAGCCAGAGCCTCGGCCCAGAAAGGGGCTGGGATGTGAGCCTGGAACATAAGGGTGCGCATAGTATCATTAATGGTACGAATGGCACGCTCGGCTTTACCGTTCTGCTGGGAGGTGTATGGGCATGACAGCCGCAAGGCGGTGCCGTGGGTGGTGAGGAGAGTGTCAACAGTCTTGTTGAGGAACTCGGTACCGTTATCTGTCTGGAGAGAGCGAATAGTGACACCAAACTGCGTGCGCGCATAAGCGAAAAAGGTTTCGAGAGTGCGGGCAGTGCAAGACTTGTTGCGAAGTGGAAAAGACCAATAAAAGTGAGAATAGTCGTCGACAATGACAAGGTAATATCGAAAACCAGAGGTGCTTATAATTGGAGATGTCCACAAATCACAATGTATCAAATCGAAAATGGCACTAGACGCGGTAGTAGACTGACGAAACGGTAAACGGACGTGCTTGCCAAGTTGACATGCATGACACACCCGAGTACGACTAAATTTATTACACTTGATAAAATCTAGACGCTGAAGAGCCGACATGGCATCATGCCCAGGATGGCCAAGACGCTGGTGCCATAGCTCGGCGGTGGCGGTGACGACCAAAGCGGTGGAGGAGGAACGGCGAAAACTGCTCCTCCCGGGAAAGGTGTAGAGATCTCCGTCACTATTGCAACGAAGAATCACGCGACGGGTCTTCAGGTCCTTCACAGAGAAACCAAAGGCGTCAAACTCAATGGAACACATATTATCGCGGGTAAACTTGCGAACCGAAAGCAAATTGCGAATAATGTGCGGTACTAGGAGTACATGGTTGAGTCGGAAGACGTGACCAGAAGGTGTGCGAAAAGAGATGAAACCAGAAGAGGTGATGGGGATGGTGGTGCCATCGCCGACGGTGACGAAGTGAGGAGTGCGAAGGTGGGAGGAGCGAGTGAGGTTACCATCGTCGTTGGTCATGTGTGAGGACGCGCCTGAGTCCATGACCCAACCACCTTGCTGAAGCGCGAGGTTGTTGAGGGCGGCGATGAGAGCCGAGCTGTCCCATGTGGTCGCTGAGGTAGACGGCGCGGTGGCGGTGTAGGCCTGGGGCCGAGGGCCCAGGATGCCCTGTCCAGAGGAGGGGGCGCGCCACTGGCCAGCACCCGGGGAGAAGCAGACCCACGGGCCGGCGGGCGCGGGCGGGCCGGGTGGTGGCGCCTCCACCCTGGCGGCCGCCAGTGCGGCCCTTCTGCTTGGCCGGCTGCTTGCCTTTCCCCGCCCGCACCAGGGGCGGTCACCGCGGCAGCCGGGGCCGGTGCATGAAGAGGCGGGGCCGCGGGCCTGGGCGACGAGGGCGGTGTTGGCGGTGGCCGCCGCGTTGGCCTGCTGCATCTCCTCCATCAGGAGCATGGCCCTGGTGCGGAGGAAGGTGGGCAGCGGGTCGGTCATGGATATGACCGTGGCGGCGGAGGCGAAGCGAGGGCCGAGGCCGCGCAGGGTGTTGAGGACGAGGGCGCGGTCGCTCACGGGAGAGTCGTTGTCGAAGAGCGCATCGGCGAGGTGCTTCTGGCGGCGACAGTACTCGTGGATGGAGAGAGATCCCTGCACAAGCTGGCGAAAGTCATTGTCAAGGTAGATGGCTTTGTTCGCCTTGTTCGCGGTGAAGAGGTCGCGTGCCGCGAGCCACAGCTGACGCGCGGTCTGATTCCCCGCAAGGATCATGTCCGCGACGTCTTCGTCGATGGCGGCGTGGAGGTGGTTGAGGACGGTGTAGTCGGCGGTGGCCCACGCAGTGTGGGCGGCGGCGACGGTGCCGTCGACATGGCCGAGGTAGCCGGAGCGGCCCAGGGAAGCGCGCATGTAGATGCACCACTTGGAGTAGTTCCCGGCGGCGAAGGAGAGCAGCACGGGGCCGGCGTGACGCGGAGCGCCGCGGGGACGATCGCGGCGGCCGTAGCAGCCGCAGGTGTGGAGGAGGCCCCATCGGTGAGGGCGGTGAGCTCCATGGCAGCGGAAGGTGGGGTGGGGCTAGGGGTGGCGGCGGCCCGACCTAGGGCGGCGGCGGCCGAAGAGGCGGCGGCGGCTAGGGTTGGGAGGCGGGCGGCGGCTAGGGTAGGACCGAGATTAGTCTGATACCACGTAGAAGGGTTTTGGGGGAAGCCTCACACGTATAATGACGTAGGGTTCCGGTATTTATATAAGAGGCCAAAGGCCTAGGGTTAGGTTACAATTACAATACAGTCCTACTGTAAATACAATATGTGCAATCTAACACCCTCGTATCCGCCCTGAAATTGGTGGTGCCGATGACTGCTTCATGCAATCTGCCACCAGATTGAATTCTCCCGAAGTTGAATCGATCTCACCGCCACCTGTTCGCTCCCTCCATAGCTGATCTATCCTTTGCCCCGGTCGTAATCAAGGCCTGGCTCAAGGCCGCATGCAGGAGCTTGTCGGCGCCGCCACGACCTTCGGTCGATCGATTCACGCCTGCAGCCACTTGTCCCTGCTTCGCTCCATCCCAAATCGAGCAACTAGTAATCAGGATCCATGATCTAGCAGCCAACGAATGGGCCTTGCCAACGCATCGGGACTTTGCTGCCGACAAGCACACGAGCTCTCCACCGCCGCGTCCCGAACTGCACGGTGAGAACGTGCTCAATTTCAAGCCCGACCAAGACCATGAGTGCATCAGACCAATATTTAAAAACTCTGCAATCACACTGTGTTTCTTTTCAGCTCAGAAAGTGATGAGGACATCTCATCTATTGATACAATCGCTGTACCTACAACCACACATATACAAGGACCGACCACTGGAGCTCGTGCCAAATAACTTACCTATTAGGTACTTTCGTTTCTTCAAAACTATTCCTCACATACATGAGAATATGATGCTGCCTAAATCAAACATGTTTGTTACTCTTAGGAATGATGGACATAACATGGACAAGAGGGACAAGCTTTGGAGCACGATCGTACATGGAGATGACATCAAACATGTGAGGATTGAAGAGGACGCTTCAAGTGAAGATTTCAGAACTTTGAAGCCTCCATAATGATGAAAGAAGAGCTTGGACGAAATATTCAAGATGATATTTCATATTTTCATCCTAAGTATGATATGGTGCTGCGTCACCTATAGTTTTAGGCCAGGCCCATGTCAAATTCGCAGGAATTAAGTCAGGTACTTTTTAGAGTCCGTATTGAAAGAGAAAAGGCCATCTAGAGGTCGGTTCGACCACCATACCTAGGGCTGACCGAAACCCTCTCCTTTTGCTTCTTAAATACCTCCTTAGCCATCATGTTTCGACTGGGATTTTGATTAGACTAAGAGTTAACCATTGCTGCAACTCTCGTGTACTTCTTTTGAGGCCAACGCCCAGAACGAGACCGACTATTCGGAATCCCACTTTTTTTAATAAAGCTTTCATGTATATCTGCAATATTCTGATTGCATTATTAGTTCTTGCTTGTTCTCGATTTTAGGTAGAAATTAAGACCTTTTGGTCAGGCTGATCGTGCATCCGCAAGATCAGTAACTCCCGGAGATTGTCCTAGCGATTGCATTGGCGCATGAGCTTTGCACATGTAGTCGGATCGCCAAGCACGAACTCCACCAACAAATCAAAGTTATCATCCTAAAGATCGACCACCTTTGAGCTATCAAGTGGTATCAGATTCCAGGTTGCTCGGTGAGATTTTATAGTTTTCCTAGTGTAGATTGCATCTTCCTTTATACCCATAAACCACAAAAAAGCCAAAAATACAGTTAGGGCTTTAGATCATATTGTCCCATAAACCACCTTGAGCCTTTGCATTGTCTTTTCAGTTTTGCATAGTTGAATTTGTGTCCGCATCTTCGTGTCGAGATGTTGGTCATAGCGTCTAGTTCCTTTAGAGTTTCGAGTTCTGGTCATAGTAGTCACGCCGCCGCCACACGCTCACAGTGCTCGCAGATACACCCACCATAAACTTCTGCCACTGCCATATACATCCACCATATCCTTCCGCCACTGCCATATACATCCACCATATCCTTCCGCCACCGTCGTATACATCTGCTATATACCCCGTTTCTTATCGCGACACAGATTCGTGCTGTTTCTCTACCGCGACAGAGTCCGAGTAGAATTAGATTTCCTGTTTTCCCTTATTAGCTGTTGCCTTCTAATTTCATAGGTGCTATACAAAAAAGTTCCGTGAGATAAGTTTCGGCCGCCGGTAAAGATTGTGAAGGAGAGCAAAAAAAGACTGGAACCGCCTCCAAATTTTTTTCTGGCTAAACTGTTTTCGACTTTGGGGATCACTTTTCTCCACTGGCCGTTATACCAACATTTTTTTGGCGCCCGTGCGCTTTCCGAAGCACTTTTAAGAAATTTCGACAAATTTTTTCCGAGGCTGTACTGTTTTTAGACCTCGGGAATCAGTTTGAGACACTCGCCATCATAGTGATTCTTATTTTTTTTGTCGCCACCTCATCACTGCTCGTTGCTTGTGTGCCGCGTCGTGACCTTGTTAGTGTTCTAGGCTCGCGTCTCTGGTACAGTCTAGCCTAGGACCAGCACAATACTGTTGTTGAGCATACTTTCAATATTGCATTGTTGTTTTGACAATTGCTGTTTTTTGCTACCATATTAGCCTTCCTAAAACTCCACATATTGTCTCCACGTGCTCTGTGTCGACACCTGGTAATCGCTTTCGCAATCTTTGGAGACGCTGGTCTTTGATGGTTGCCATATCGCCTTCCTCCTGTTTGGTAAGAACTTGTAAGAGCTTTGTATTTTGCTTGACGAATTGCGTGTGATCCACCATATATTCCGTAGTTTGTAGGCATATACATTTGTGCTTTTTGAGTACTAATCATGACTGGAACCACGACGGACATTGTTGACCCGGATAAGATGACTAGTGCGGAGTTGCATGCACACTTCACCCAGCTTTTGGTGGGGCATGCACACGACGTGTATTCACGCCTCGGTGACATTGATTCCAAGCTCACCTACTCCATGGAGAAGATTGAGAGCCTAGAGAAAGCTTTCAACACCAAGCTCGACGCCAAGTTCCAGGAGGTTGATGTCTACACACGCTTCTATTCTTGTATACAACGTTGGGCCTCCAAGTGCAGAGGTATGTAGAATAGCAGCAAATTTCCCATAAGTGGATCACCCAAGGTTTATCGATGTCAGGGAGGTAGAGGTCACAGATATCCCTCTCAAGCAACCCTGCAATTACGATACAAGAAGTCTCTTGTGTCCCCAACACACCCAATACACTTTTCAGGTGTATAGGTGCACTAGTTAGACGAAGAGATAATGAAATACAAGTAATATGGATGATTATGAGTGGTAATTACAATCTGAAATAAAAAAATGGTAGAAAGCAAACATGTAGCAGAACTGGTTGTAAACAGTGTTTCAATGCTTGGAAACAAGGCCTAGGGATCATACTTTCACTAGTGGACAGTCTCAATAATGATACCATAATTGAATACATAGATATTATCACTTCACTATGCTACTCTGAACCACTCTCCGGTTTGATAACAAACACAAATTCACTGCGTAGGGCTGCATAAGCATTCCTTAAAGTTCACATTCCTAATCTATGGACGCCCCACGCTGTCACTTTGAGCATACAAAGGTGGTACTAACTAGACACCACAATTCATAAGTATTTATGTAAATTAAGCTTAAGAAACAAACACGGTGTGCATACTGTCACCTTCACACCGTTGGACAAGGTGTCCCCGAAGATCACATAATAAAACCACTTGAGTAGCACAATAGTTGAAAAATAACATCTACTTATTCAACTAGATTACAAAACTCATGATCACATAAAGATCATACATGGAGAGATAGATAGACCACATAGCTACCGGTAAAGCCCTCAGCCTCGGGAGAGAACTACTCACTCCTCATCATGGGAGTCAGCAACAGCGATGGATATGGCAGTGGAGTCGATGGAGATGGCTCCGGGGCAATCCCCGTCCTGGCAGGGTGCCGGAACAGAGACTTTTGTCCCCCGGATCTTGTCTTCGGTGGCGGCGGAGCTACATAACTTTTTGTGGACGGAGGCTTATTGATTTAGGGGTTTTTGCGTCGGGAGGCATTTATAGGTGGGAGGGCGAGGGCGAGGTCGGTGGAGGCTAGGGGGCCCCAGACCACCCCTAGGCACGTCTAGGGCCTGGGTCGCGCCTAGGCCTGGTCTGGCCACCCTGTGGCACCTCTTCGTCCCTCCTCTGGACTTCGTCTTTGTTACGAAAAAATAAGATCTTCAGCTTTTGTTTCGTCCAATTTCGAGAATATTTCCTGTACAGCTTTTCTGAAATACAAAATAGCAGAAAACAGGGAACTGACACTGTGGCATCTTGTCAATAGGTTAGTGCTAGAAAATGTATATAAGTTCAACAAAGTGTAAGCAAAACATATAGGAATTAGTATAAAACAAGCATAGAGCATCAAAAATTATAGATACGTTTGCAAAGTATCAGCATCCCCAAGCTTAACTCCTGCTCGTCCTCGAGTAGGTAAGTGATAACAAAAATATTTTTTGAGGTGACATGCAGCCAACACAATTTGATCAAGTTATTGTAAAGTATTGTGAGCTGGGATCAAAGTACTCTAAGCATAGACATGATAGATATAATTCTCACAATAGAACTTAGCAACTATGTTACAACATGAAAAGTAACTCAAACAAAGGATCATGAATAATAGTGCACTGAAAGCAATTGTTTGTTTTTAGCATAGAGAAAATATAGCAAAGTGGTACTCATCTTGTCCTTTATGAAGTAGCAAAACATAAATGCCAGGACACCTTTAAAGTTCAAAAGGTGACTAGATACAAGTAATTTAAGAACAAGCAATAGCATAATAATGAATCAAATCATAATAATTTTGGGACTATGCACATTATACTCAGAATGACAACTATGCTCTCTTAATTGATGCATAAAGCAAGAAGATGGAGACTCAACATAAAAGTAAAATAAGGGTCCTTCATAGAAGGAAGCAATATAAACAAGTTTTATAAACCTTTCAAAAAGTAAGGTACTCATTATCTTTGAGCTCTCATTACCTCTATGATAAGCATCTTGAATGGTTAAAGTTAATGTGAGGGCAAATATGAGTTATATGCTTGACAAATCACAAGTTGAAAATCTCGTGCCCCTTGAATACGAGTACCTAAACCTACGCTACTCAACTTAGGTCCCAAGTATGTTCTTGTCATTGTAAGTATACATGTATCATTGAGAACGCCAACGGGGTACCTCCTGCCCCATTATATAGAAGTACTTCTGCCGATATAGGAGCAATCCCATACCAAAATGATAGGACAAATAGACAATGAACATCTCAACAATCCTTTTATTTACTATGGGCATAGCTTTTTTTTTATTGAAGATGCATCATAGAATGCTCACTATGGTTCGCTGTAAAAATTTCCACCACGAATGATGCATGTCTTAAGTTGGCCACCCAGGCGTTTCTCTAACATATATACAAATTCCATGGACTTACAAGTTTCCGTTTTATTTCACACCGCTAGGCATCCAGAAACAAAAGAACATGATATCAACTAAATAGGAATAAGTGCAATGTTGAAAGCGTGCCCCATGAAAGCATGGTTGTGCTAACTCCCAACTCGCAATTTGCAAGCATACAATCTTCATAAGATAGTCACAATGACTCAAGTTTATTAAGTGCAAGAAAGTAAATGTGCCATCAAGTTCGTGAGAGCTTTACTAACTAATTTTCTTATGACAAATTTTAATTTTCAAGATTGATAAAGACATGATGAATATACTTGGAATAGCAATGATGCTAGTAGGTATATATGGTGAACACAATTGGTAAACTTTGGTTTTTGGTAGTAGGATGCACGAGTAGAGCTCATACTCAGTACATGCGAAGGCTAGCAAAAGACTGTGAACGGCCAACTAAGAGAGCAATAGTGGTCATAATCATGCATAGCGATAAAACATTATTAATCAAAGCATATAGTGATATCACAAGTCAAAAACTAAATGATCATAAAGGCTTTAGTTGACTGGTTTGTAGTCATAACATGATGTAAACATGTGCCAAGTCAACCCAATAAAGCATCAAAGGATAGTACCACAATATTATGCTTTGTATGATGGAAACAACACATGATTCTTTCAATGGCACATTAAGCACTCTCAGATATTTGAGACAAGTCATGCTACAATAATAAGTACTAAGCATATAATAATAATAACATCCAACATGATATTCCAAAGTCTATGCCACAGTCTAGAGAAGCTTCCTTTTGCATCACTATAAGCATGAAACATTTTACTCGTCTCCAACACCAATCAACTTATTTGAAACAGCTCTCATATATGAAAATCAATATGGACCAGAGAGATAATCATACATAAATAAAGAAAACTAACAAGCCCTGAACAAAATAAGAGTGGAAAACCAAGAGCTAAATGCAGTACTAGCAAACTAGAACACCCGCAGAATAATAAGAGCAAAAACTAGAGCGTTCTACGCAATTAAAACGGAGTGTGTCATTCTCCAAAACAAATATGCTGGGATCCAACTATATGCTACATCAAACAAAACAAAACAAAACTAAAAACAAAAATAAAGACGCTCCAAGAACAACACATAGCGTATGAAGCAATAAAAATATAACGCATAGAAAGATGACCTGTTGCTTTGTTGATGAAGAGGCATCCCCAAGCTTTGACGCTTGTACGTCTTGGATATTTATTGGAGTGACATGGGCATCCCCAAGCGTGAGCTTTTGTCCATACTTCATCTCATTACATTATTCTTCTCTCCTTACACTTGAAAACTTCTTTCATGCAAAACTTCACACAATTCTTATTAGCAGCATTAATACAATCAAAATAACAAATTCACTTTGGTTCAGTTCTAACACAAGTCAAACATCCAGTAAAATATTAGCTACTGTAGAAACTTCTTCAAAAATCTCTTTCTCTTGAAATAACTTAAAAAGAAAAGGATTAAGAGGCGAATGCAAATAGTGGCAGAAATCTGTCAAAAAAGAACAGCAGGTAAATATTAATTTTTTCGAAAATCTTCTGTTACTTAGATCGAAAAGTGTTCAACTAACGAAAGTTAGATAATAACCTGGGGCATATGACCAAAAATTGGCAGCTAGAAATTACATTCTGTATGGGAATACGAATTTTTACGGTGACATCACATAATCTGTTTCAGGACAGCAACTTCCTCATATTTTACTTTCTTCCTATTAGAGGCTATTCTTGGCACAACAACGAAATAAATATGATAAGGATAGGTTATTACAGAGGTAACAACTTCCAGAACTCAAAAAAATAAAAAAAATTACAGATATAAAATATGGGTTATCTCCCAAGAGTGCTTTTCTTTAATGCCTTTGCTAGGCGCAGTAATTTGAGAAGATGCTCACATAAGAAATATGAATTGAAGTAAAAGAGAGCATCAAGGAGAAAATATAAAATAAATTTAATTCTAACCCACTTCCTATGCATAGGAATCTTGTACATAAATAAATCCACAAAGAACAAAGTGACAAGCATAGGAAGATAAAACAAGAGTAACTTCAAAACTTCCAGCATATAGAGAGGTGTTTAATACCATGAAAACTTCTACAACCATATTTTCCTCTCTCATAATAACTTTCAATAGTATCATAAATAAACTCAACAATATAACCATCACATAAAGCATTCTTATCATGAGTCATATGCATAAAATAATTATTACTCCCCACACAAGCATAGTCATTCTTATTAATTGTAGTGGGAGCAAATTCAACAAAATAGCTATCATCATTATTCTCATCACCATAATCATCAAATATACGAGGCATATTGTAATCATAATTAGTTTTCTCCTCAATATTAGGTGCACTGAAAATAACATAATCATCATTGTAATCATCATATATTGGAGGCATAGTATCATCATAGCAAATTTCCTTCTCAAAAGGTGGGGAACTAAAAAGATCATTTTCATAAAAATTAGCTTCCCCAAGCTTAGACTTTTCCATAGCATTAGCAATAATGGTGTTTAAAGAATTCATACTAATAACATTGCTACTAGCATGCAAGTAATGTTCCATAGATTCTTTAATTTTCTCTTCAAACACCTCATGTCCTAACTCAAGATAAATACTATAAAGCTCTCTAATTTTGTTGTTGTTTTCCATTAAGTCTAACTAGTGAAAATAAAAACGAGGAATAAAAAGATATAATTACAGAATCTAATGGAAATAACTTCGAGAACTCATCAGCAACTAGTAAACTTAGTAGCCAGAGGATGTGAGTACTTTTTACCTTACCTCCCCGGCAACGGCGCCATAAAAGAGCTTGATGTCTATGCACGCTTCTATTCTTGTAGACAGTGTTGGGCCTCCAAGTGCAGAGGTTTGTAGAACATCAGCAAGTTTCCTTAAGTGGATCACCCAAGGTTTATCAAACTCGGGGAGGTAGAGGTCAAAGATATCCCTCTCAAGCAACCCTGCAATTACGATACAAGAAGTCTCTTGTGTCCCCAACACACCCAATATACTTATCAGGTGTATAGGTGCACTAGTTCGGCGAAGAGATAGTGAAGTACAAGTAATATGGATGATTATGAGTGGTAATTGCAATCTGAAATAAAAATGGCAGCAAGCAAACATGTAGTAGAACTTATTGTAAACGGTGTTTCAATACTTGGAAATAAGGCCTAGAAATCATACTTTCATTAGTGGACACTCTCAACAATGATACCATAATTGAATACATAGATATTATCAGTTCACTATTTTACTCTGAACCACTCTCCGGTTTGATAACAAACATAAATTCAATGCGTAGGGCTGCATAAACATTTCTTAAAGTGTAAGAAAACATATAGGAATTGGTGTAAAACAAGCATGGAGCATCAAAAATTACAGATACACTTGCAACGTATCAACATCCCCAAGATTAACTCCTGCTCGTCCTCGAGTAGGTAAGTGATAACAAAAATAATTTTTGAGGTGACATGCAGCCAACACAATCTTGATCAAGTTATTGTAAAGCATTATGAGCTGGAATCAAAGTGCTCTAAGGATAGAAATGATAGATATAATTCTAACAATAGAACTTAGAAACTATGTTACAACATGAAAAGTAACTCAAACAAAGGATCATGAATAATAGTGCACTGAAAGCAACTGTTTATTTTTTAGCATAGAGAAAACATAGCAAAGTGGTACTAAACTTGTCCTTTATGAAGTAGCAAAACATAAATGCCAGGACACCTTTAAAGTTCAAAGGGTGACTAGATACAAGTAATTTAAGAACAAGCAATAGCATAATCATGAATCAATCCATAATAATTTTGGGACTATGCACATTATACTTAGAATGACAAATATGCTCTCTTAATTGGTGCATAAAGCAAGAAGATGGAGACTCAACATAAATGTAAAAGAAGAGTCATTTGTAGAAGGAAGCAAGATTAACAAGTTTTATAAACCTTCCAAAAGTATGGTACTCATTAACTTTGAGCTCTCATTACCCCTATCATAAGCATATTGAATGGTTAAAGTTAATGTGAGGGCAAATATGAGTTATATGCTTGACAAATCACAAGTTGAAAATCTCGTGCCCCTTGAATACGAGTACCTAAATCTCATGCTACTCAACTTAGGTCCCAAGTAAGTTCTTGTCATTGTAAGTATACATGTATCATTGAGAACGCCAACGGGGTACCTCCTGCCCCATAATATAGAAGTACTTCTGCCGATGTAGGAGCAATCCCATACCAAAATGACAAGACAAACAGACAATGAGAATCTCAGCAATCCTTTTATTTACTATGGGCATAGCTTTTTTATTGAAGATGCGTCATATAATGCTCACTATGGTTCGCTGTAAATTTCCAGCATGAATGATGCATGGCTTATTGGCCGCCCAGGCGTTTCTCTAACATATATACAAAATCCATGTACTTACAAGTTTCTGTTTTATTTTGCACCGCTAGGAATCCATAAACAAAAGAACATGATATCAACTAAATAGGAGTAAGTGCAATGTTGAAAGCGTGCCCCATGAAAGCAAGGTTGAGCTAACTCCCAACTCGCAATTTGAAAGCATATAATCTTCATAAGATAGTCACAATGGCTCAAGTTTATTAAGTGCAAGAAAGTAAATGTGCCATCAAGTTCGTGAGAGCTTTACTAACTAATTTTCTCATGACAAAATTTAATTTCAAGATTGATAAAGACATGATGAATATACTTGGAATAGAAATGATGCTAGTAGGTAGATATGATGAACACAATTGGCAAACTTTGGTTTTTGGTAGTTGGATGCACGAGTGAGCTCATACTCAGTACAGGCGAAGGCTAGTAAAATATTGGGAGCGACCAACTAAGAGAGCAATAATGGCCATAATCATGGATAGCGACAAAACATTATTAATCAAAGCATAAAGTGATATCACAAGTCAAAAACTAAATGATCATAGAGGCTTTAGTTGACTGGTTTGTAGTCATAACATGATGTAAATATTTGCCAAGTCAACCCAATAAAGCATCAAAGGAGAATACCACAATATTATGCTTTGTATGATGGAAACAACACATGATTATTTCAATGGCACATTAATCACTCTCATCTATTTGAGAAAAGTCATGATACAATAGTAAGTACTAAGCATATAATAAGAATAACATCCAACATGAAATGCCAAAGTCTATGCCGCAGTCTAGACAAGCTTCCTCGTGCGGATATACCGACGGGTACCGCTGCTGCTACACCATCCGCATCTGAAGCGGCCACTGATGAAGGATACGACGATTATGGAGGGGACGACGAGTTGGTAGAAGAGAACGTGCTTGACAGTGAGGAGGTAGAACAACCTCCACCTAGTCGTCCACGCCAATACAACCGCAACGCTCGTCCACCTCCATGACCGGTACGTGATGATGATCATGTTGCAAAACTTAAATTTAATATTCCTCTATTTGAGGGTAGATATAATTATGATGCATACCTTACTTGGGAATTGGAAGTAGAGCAACATTTTGCATGTTTACGATGTCCTGATCATTTGCGTGTCAGTGCTGCTACTTGTGAGTTCACATATTTTGCGTCTATTTGCTAGTCTGAACATTGTAGAGTACATCATGCTAATATTCCTACTACTTGGGTTGGTTTAAAACTTGCTATGCGTACTTATTTTGTTCCTCCACATTATCAACGTGATTTGCTTAAAAAAATGTCTCGTTTAGAACAAGGAAAAAATTCTGTAGAAGACTATTATCAAGAATTGCAAACGGGCATGATTCTTTGTGGTATTGTAGAGGATAATGAAGCTATGCTTGCACGTTTCTTTGGTGGTTTGAATAAAGAGATTCAGCATATTTTAGATTATAAAGAGTACAACACCATTACTGGTTTATTTCATCTTGCTTGCAAAGCTGAACGTGAAGTGCAGGATCGTCAACCGCCATGAAGAAGAGCTAATATTTCTGCAGGTCATACATCATCATGGTCTTCGCGACAATCAGATCCACCCACTCATGGGGATACACCAGCGCCTACTACCTCCAAGTACACCGCGACTGCATCATGAGCACCACCTACTGCTACTCCACCACCATCTGCTGGTCCTCCTCGGAGTTCATCTTCGATGGCCTCCACGGGGAAGACGTGCAACATTCAATGTTAGGATTTGGTCACATAGAAAGAGAATGCAGAACCAAACGTGTGATGTTGGTGCGTGAAGATGGAGAATATGATTATGCAAGTGACTTTGATGAAGATACATTGGCCCTTATTATTGCACGTGATGGAGCTGATTCTGATTCTGAAAGAGAGATGGAGGTAATGAGAGCTGAAACTTCCCATCAATACAAGAGGTTAGTTTCACAACGTGTATTGAGTGTGCAATTGAGAAAAGTTGAGCATGATCAACGCCACAATCTGTTTCAAACAAGAGGCGTTGTAAGAGATCGAGCTATACGGATCATCATCGATGGAGGGAGTTGTAATAATTTGGCTAGCCTTCACATGGTGGAGAAGCTTGCTCTACCTACAAGACAACGTCCACATCTATACTACATTCAATGAGTTTGAGAGTTCTCGTAAGCTCAAGGTAATAAGAACTACACGTGTGTATTTTACTATTGGTACATACTCTCATTTTGTTGATTGTGATATTGTACCCATGCAAACTTGTTCTTTGTTACTTGGTAGACTTTGACAATTTGATAGAGAATCTGTTCATAATGGTAAAACTAATCACTATTCTCTTATGTATGATGGAAAGAAAATTGGTCTCAAACCTGTGACTCCTGAAGAAATTTTAAAAGATGATCTTGCTAGAGCTAGTAGAGTAAAAAACGAGGAGAAACATAGGAGCGAAAATCAGATTGTTGCTGCAGATTTTGTACCACA